>CM070560.1:43394432-44808820 GCA_036346405.1 Phyllostachys edulis | reverse complement strand
AGCAAATAAATTCCAAAAATTCTAGAAAAATTCACGAAATTCCTAGAATGATTTTGGACTTAAATAAAATAATTTCAACTTAAACTTGTTAATATATTTTTGTATTTAACTTTGTTTTAGCTTTAAGGTTAATAATAAGAGCTTTAGAAAATTTCTTAAAATCCACCAAAATAAATAAGTTTTAAATTTTCTCGAATTTGAATTTTTGGCTGTTACAAACCTACCCCCTTAAAGGAATCTCAACCCTAGATTCAGACTTGGTTAGCAAAAAGGTGGGGATACTCGGCTTTCAAATCTTCTTCTCGCCCTGTGTGGCTTCTTCTTCTGAATGATTGCTCCACTGAACCTTGCATGAGCGGATGACTTTGCTTCTAGTGACTCGTTCTGCCACATCGAGAATCTTGATTGGCTGCTCTACGTACGTGAGGTCTTCCTGAAGGTCAATGTCCTCAAGGGGTGTTTCTTCTGTTGGCACTCGGAGACACTTCTTGAGTTGAGAGACATGGAAGACGTCGTGGACTGCCGACAAGGAGCTTGGAAGTTCAAGCTTATATGCAACTTCACCTCTCTTGGCCAAAATCTTGTAAGGTCCCACAAATCTAGGTGCAAGTTTTCCTTGGTCCGAACCTTTTTACCCTCAAGTGGAGTAACCCCGAGATAAACAAAGTCTCCTATTTCAAAGGTTAATTCCTTGACGGTTATCGCCAGAATTTTACATCGAGATTGAGCCACCTTCAAACGTTCCTTATCGCTTTAACCTTGCTTTTGACTTCTTTTATCAATTCGGTCCGAAGAATTGATGCTCTCCTACTTCATCCCAAAGAAGCGGAGTCCTCGATTTTCTACCATACAAAGCTTCAAATGGAGACATCGTGAGGTCGGCTTGGTAGCTATTGTTGTCGAGAATTACGCATAGGGCGATTCTTGTCCCAAACTTTCCATATTCTAAGGCATGTGCTCGAAGCATGTCTTCGAACTTAGTTGACACGCTCACTGGCCGTCTGTTCATGGGTGATAAGCGATCTTGAAGTTGAGTCTTGTTCCCAAAGCTTCGTGCAAACTCGCTGTAATCTTGAGGTGGCGAGAGCCTCTATCGGACACGATCTTCTTGGGTACTCCGTGTAGACAGCAGACAATCTTGGCCATATACAATTCCGCTTAGTATGGTCGTAAGTGGTCTTGATGGAATAAAGTGAGCCACTTTAGTTAACGGTCAATTATCACCGAGATGGAATCACATCCTGCTTGGGTCCTAGGAGTCCGGTGATGAAATCCATACCAACTTCCTCCCACTTCCATTCGGGAATTGGTAATGGTTATAACAGCATCGGTGGTCTTTGGTGTTCGCCTTGACTCGTTGACAAACATCACAACGAAGCGATTTAACTGGCGATTTCGCTTCATGCCGACTCCACCAATATTTCTCCTTCAGATCTGGTACATTTTCGCTTCCGGATGGATGGAGTATGGCGATTCGTGAGCTTCCTTTAGAATCGATCGCTTTATCTCTCGATGGTTGGGCACACATATGCGATCTCCAAACCACACTGTTCCTTGTTCATCCTCGAGAAAATCACGGGCTTTGCCTTTTCTCATATTCTTCTTGATTTCCTTGATGTAAATGCGTCTTCCAACCTGTTTTTCCTCGATCTATCTCTCAAGAGTGGGTTGAACTTCCAAAGCATTCACATGGCCTTGCTTGACAATCTCCAAGTTCAAGTGCTTGATTCTTTATATAATTTCGCCGATTATTACGAACCAAAATGGTGTTGCAACACGCCTTTCTTCTCGAAAGCATCTGCAACAACATTTGCTTTGCTGGGATGATAATGAATTCCAAGGTCGTAATCTTTTATCAACTCTAACCATCTTCTCTGCTCGGAGGTTGAGTTCAGACTGGGTAAAGATGTATTTCAGACTCTTATGATCCGTGAAAATCTCACAACGGTTACCAATGAGGTAATGCCGCCAGATCTTCAAAGCATGCACAATTGCTGCTAACTCGAGATCATGAGTTGGGTAATTTCCTTCGTGTGGCCTCAACTGACGGGATGCATAAGCCACGACTTTGCCTTCCTGCATCAGGACACATCCAAGACCTTGTCGAGATGCGTCGCAGAAGATTTCAAAGTCCTTATGAATATCGGGTAATACTAGCACAGGTGCAGAAACTAAACTCTTCTTCAGCTCCTGGAAACTCTTCTCACAGGCATCTGTCCATTCAAACTTCTTTTCCTTCTTCAGAAGTTGTGTCATAGGCCTTGCTGTCTTGGAGAATCCTTCAATGAACCTGCGGTAATAACCGGCTAGTCCAAGGAAACTCCTTACTTCTGTGACTGACTTTGGTTGCTTCCAATCCATAACGGCCCGACCTTGGTGGGTCTCAACAACTCCTCCCGCCGATACGATATGACCAAGGAAGGCCACTTGCTTTAGCTTAATTCGCTCTTCTTTGAATTTGGCGAAAGTCGGTGTTCTCTGAGTTTCTCCAAAATCATCCTTAGGTGCTTCTCGTGTTCTTCTTCATCCTTTGAATAAATGAGAATGTCATCGATGAAAACAACCACAAACTTATCCAAGAATTCCATGAACACTTTGTTCATCATATTCATGAAAATGTGAGGCGTTTGTCAAACCGAAAGACATGATTGTAAATTCATACAACCCATATCCGGTCGTGAAGGCGTCTTTGGGATATCTTCGGCGGATCTTTAGTTGATGATAGCGGATCGTAGATCGATCTTTGAGAAGATGCTTGCTCCTTCAATTGATCGAGCAGATCATCAATCTGAGTAGCGGATACTTGTTTTTGATCGTCACCTCATTGAGCGATCTATAATCCACACACATTCTCATACTATTGTCCTTCTTCTTGACAAATAGTACAGGGTGCTCCCCAAGGTGATGAACTTGGTGAATATAACCCTTGCTTCTTAGTTCTTCAATTTGTTTCTTGATTACGCTAGCTCATTGGTCGGCATTCTCAGAGGGTCGCCGAGATTGGAGCGGTCCACAGGACTAAGTCAATTAAGAACATTACGCCCCTATTCGGTGGCATGCCGTAACTCATCGGGAAAAACATCCGGGTATTCTTGCACTCTGGTATGTCTTCAAGTTTTATTTCCTTCAAGCCGGTGGGGATGGAACTTCCTCCCAGAGAAGACTTGGGTGCAATTCTCTTGATTCTCCTTGTGCATTGGTGAGGGTGATAGATCTATTAGCACAGATCTATCTGTCCCCGATTCTTGGCTAGCTGACCCATTCCAAGAATCACATCGAGACCTTGAGATTGCGAGTAACTATCAAGTCCGCTAGAAAAGGTACTCGGATATTTCAAGGGTAAGGTTTGGGCATAGAGAATCGGTTCTCATTTACGAGCCCGGCAAAGTGGACTATCATAGGGTTAACTAAAGAGGAGATAGGTAACCCATATTTTCCCACAAATTTATCTGAAACAAAGGAATGCGATGCTCAGGAATCAAATAGGGTGATCTTCGTCTTCAATTAACAAAAACGTACAAGAACGACATCCGGTGCTGCTTGAGCTTCCTCTGCCGTGACGTGGTTCACACGTCCCTTCGTGTACTGATTTGTCTTCGTGGCGACGGAGGTTCTGCTAGTAGCTTGGACTCCGGGTTTAGGGGCAGCTGGGAGTAACTTCTTAGGACACCTATTGGCGAAGTGTCCTTCTCCGACAAAGGATAGCAAGTAATCTCCGAAGAGTTCTTCTGATTTGGGCCTCCAGCAGACGAGTTGTGGATTCCGGAAGTGTTGGCGCGTTGCACTGGTGCTGAAGCTCTGGGTGTGGTAGACTGAAATCTTCCACGCTGCGGGGGCTGAGGTTGAGCGAGGCGAGGTTTGGGTTGCCCTCCAGAGTTGAACCTCTGAGCGGCCATCCTCCGCTTGCGGTTCTCCATCTCTATATGTTTGCCTTCTGGCGTAATTGCCTTGTCCACCAATGTTGGAAGTCGGTGAAGTCGAGAAATCGTTGGACGAGATATCTCATCATTGATCCTTCCATAAACTTTTCTGCTGTCTTCATCTCTGGCTCGTCATGCGGGTATAGCGAGCAAGCTGGTTGAACTTATGCGTACTATCGCTCACCCGGCGGTTGCCTTAGCGGCGCGCCAATTCCTTCTTTTTCAATGCCATCACCTGTGAATGTGAGCATGACGGAAGGCTCGCACAAACTCTTCCCAAGTGATAGCTTGAGCGTTGGCATGGGTGATGCAGAGGTTGTCCCACCACTCTGAAGCGGGACCACTGAGTTGGTGAGCGGCGAAAAGTACCCTCTCGCGATCCGAGCACCGGGTAATATCCAACTTCTTCCCTATGGCACGAAGCCAATCGCCGGCGTCCATAGGTTCAAGATCGCTGAGAACGCCGGAGGACGATCCTCATGAACTCCGACATTGACAACTTTTGCGGAGGTGGGGGTGGAGGTGGAGGTGGGCGTGGGTTGCGGCTTGCACGCTCAACGCCGCCGAGTGATTGAGCCAAACAAACTCATCATATGCGTCTGGTGGGCCATTAATTGACTTGACTAGGCTCTTGATTGGTGGAGGTGGTGGGCTGCTGGGCGGGATTTTCCCGATAATCCGCTGTTCTCGTTTCACGGCCTTGAGCACCGCCAACGCTGCAGACGGGTGGTCACCATCGCTAGATGTTTCTAAGGATTTTAGAAGAGAGAGATAGAACGAAAGCTCTAAAGGGGTAAATCTAATTAGCCCAAGAACAATCACAAGACAAAGAGCCAAAATTTTCTAAAATAATTCTTTTATTATTTTATTTTATTCTTTGGTTATGGCTATCACAATGGTAACGATAGCTCATAATTCGTGATCTAACTGTTACAATATGGGAAACAACTAAGGGGTGATTGGGGTATAATCCGCTCACTAGAGCTACCCTCGCCGCCTTGTAGCAAGCTAGCTCTTCTTCCACTGCCTTGACCTTTCTTCCACCTCTTGTAGTCATGTCTTGAGCGATGACTTGGTCGTCTAGAGCGTTTCCATAGGCATAGTCCATCGCCTTGCACAAGTTCACCCGATGCGTAAGCTCGGGAGAGTCCTCTTCTCGGTGGGCAAAAGGTCTTTCCAAACTGGCCTGAACGTGCATTGATGGTAGTGAAACTTGAGCCATGGAATCGATTGTTGTAAGTGTAGCGAAGGCGTCTTGTGGCTTCTCTGGCTGCGTCTTGAATGCCTTCATTGAAGGTGCCACGCCTTATTGGGCGCCGATGATGTGGAAATCCGTGTTTGGGTTATGGTTGGCGAGAGGATCACTTCAACTCTCCAAATGATATTGGCTTCCCACTTTATCTTGGTACCCTTGATATGTTGGTCTTTCGTTGTAGTCCGTGTGTTGCATCATCTTCCAAAGAAGTGCGCCCAATGTCTGCGAAAATTCCGTGGGAGATCCGGGTTGGTTTTTCGCCATCTACAATTTTAGAGAAGGAGATGAGTTAGTAATTGTTTTAAAGAGAAAGGTTGAGAAGACTCTTGGATAGACCCAAAATACTTTTAGTTTTTGAAAATAAGTCCTTAAGGCATTTTCTAAGGCCACGACCTAAATCGATATGGCTCGATACCACTTTTGTCGAACCCGGAGCGAAGGATCCCGAATTCTCGTGTTCATACACTAGTCCAGATTTCTAGTGTACAGCTAAACAAAAGTGATAATCAAAACATATCACGATTTTATTAATAATTATTCGAGTTTATTACAAACGGCCTGAGGCCAAATAAAGTAAAACACAATGAAATAAAATAGTAGTAGTAGACCCAACGATTCACCACAGCAATCGTCTGGGGAGCGTGGCCTAAGCATCGATGTCCTCACCGCCTTGATAGAAGTCTTCCTGAATAAAGATTATTCAAAGAAGAGTAAGCACTACCATCGTGCTTGCAAGCTACACCCGTAAAGTATGTGATTGAATGCATGCATAAAGTGAGCAAAGGGTAATGGCGGGGTTTATTTGCATAAGACAAAGATTTTCGGTTTAAATACTCTTAGTGATTTCCAAGGCCATTTTTAGAATAAGATCAAAATCATATTTCAATTTCTCAATGTCAAGTGTAGGATGAACCTCCATACACAAATGGTGAAGGACTACCCCTTACACTAGGCTTTCGCCCAATCCCATTTTCATAAACCGGTGACAAAGTCTTTTCAAACAAAACCGAGACTAACTTTGAGTGGCTTTCATAAGCATGTCCATGACCGTGGACACGGCTATTCAATAGATTAATACTCGCAGAGTTGGTACAGCTTTACCCACAAGAGATAGTTTGCTTATTATGTCGGCCAATACACGCTTAGTAGGCGTGCGACTAAGCGACTATCACGAGGCCTTTACCCTACATTATTTCAACATAATTATGCCCGCTAAGGTTTCAGAATCGAAGGCTTCGCACCAAACGACTACCCTCTTGCGCCATGTGGGTATAATCAATAAGTCTTCACGACTCCCACATCTTTCCAAGACATAAACATGGTGAGATAATATAGCTTATTTGGCCAAGTCTGTCCCATTCGGACTTGTGGTGGTACGAGTTTGGCTTAACATCCATGCCCGCAGACCGTCCTTACATGATCGGGCGATTTCAAAACAAACCCCGGTCTCAAACATTATTCAGATTGAGCCGTGCATGAACTTGCACCCACCAACAATCCAATTCACCCAAGTCTAAACCAATTTCATTTATTTTTCTTTTGTCAAGGCATTTTCCAATCATCTATGGTAAAAACAATACCATAGATTCATTTTCAAAACATCTTTGTATTTTGGCAAAATTCCCCAAATCATCTTTTGGTCTAAGCAATGACTAAGCATAAATATCTTAATTATTTTACTAAGGTGACAAGGGCATGGCATTCCAAGCATCAAGATTGGCTATACAAGGAATTGGCATAACTAAGAAGTAAAACAGGATTTAAAATACTTGGATAAAAATATGCATGCAATAATAACTTTAAAAACAGAATTAATTAACTTTGAAATACTGGGATCAAGATGGTCAAGAATGTAACTTGCCTTCGTTGAAGTCTTGAGATTCTAAACCCTCTGAAAGATCTACCTCTCCGGAATCGTCAAACTCTATACGCGAGAGTACGACAAATTCAAATAAAATTCAAATAAATCCAAAAAGACAAATCAAATTAACTCCAAATGAAATAATTTTATTTTATTTAGCTAGATAATAATTTTCTAAGATTTTAGCAATTTGAATCACCCAATTTGAAGTTGTGGTTCAAAAGATATGAATTTTACAAGTTTTAGTCTAAATTTGATATTAAAAGAATTTCTAAATTTAAATACAGATTCAAAATAACTTCAAATTAAATAATTTTGGTTTAGTTGCTAGATAATGATTTTATATGAATTTAGAAATTTGAAACACCCAATTTGGAGATTGGATGCAAAAGTTATGAATTTTGAAGTTTAAACCTAAATCAAATTTAAATGAAATTTCGGTTTATTTTTCTAAAGGAAAATCCATTTATTGCGCAAGTCGGCGTCACCACGGTGTTTCAGGATTTAAAAGAATTTAAATTAATTTCGACATGTGGGCCCCATGTGTCATAGACATGGCTTACGTGGACTAAGTCCACGGACCTATGAACCTAGGGGTTGTGCCTACGTGGTGGGGGAGGGTGATGTGGCGCCACGCAGTAGCCACGCCACCCTTGTTGATGTGGCGATGTGGTGGCAATGACGTGGTCGAACCACGCCACCGACAAGGCGCGAGGTCGGCGGCGAAGCTCGCCGCCGTTTCACGTCATGGCGAAGTCGTGTGGGTGAAACCAACAGAGAGAGGATGAGATGGGGTCCTGGCGCGCTACCTTGGGGCGGCGGAATCGACGTTTTGGTCGTCGTGGCGAGGTTCGGGCGGCGGCGTTGGGGTCGCGACAAGAAGAAGCTCGGGGTCTCCGGGACCGATGGATGAGCGCACGAAGCCAGCGATGTTTGTGGCGGTCTCGTAGAGTGTGGACGGTGGGGCTCGCGGGGACAATGGTGCCGAATCGGAGAAGAAGTGAAGCTCTGTCGCGGTGAGAAACTCCAAAATTGGGGTGCTAGGAGGAGGAGGAGGGCAATGGATGGTGGCGCCAGTGGTGTGGGAGAAAGCGCACCGGCTCCTTTATATAGGGCCGGGGGGCAGAGCTACGTGTAGATCACGAAGGTCGCCACGGGTCTGTGGCGGAATCAACGGAATCGTGGACGAAGAAGGAAAGGAATGGCCGGGTTGGGTGCGATTCGACGCGGCGATTTTAATGCGTGCGATGATTCAGGGATTAGATCGTGATTTCGCCGAGAATGGAAAGGATTTGAAAACCAGCAATGGCAGTCACGGCGTGGAGATGGAAACCTGCGCGAGGGAGAAGGAAAGAGGTAGGGGACGACACTGTTCCTCGTGGGCCCACCTGTCGGCGAAAGAAAGAGAAGGAAAGAGAGAGCGCGCAAAGCCGTCCGATGTCGATCCAACAACAAGAAGTGAGGGGAAACGCGCAGCAGTAAAGCGGTCGTGCGGCGCAAGGGGATTTGGGCCGCCAAATTCGCCCTGCATAATTGTTTAGGGTTTTTCTTTGATTTTCTAATTGATTTAATTCAGATAATTCAAAGAGGCTTTAGAAAATAGCAAATAAATTCCAAAAATTCTAGAAAAATTCACAGAAATTCCTAGAATGATTTTGGACTTAAATAAAATAATTTCAACTTAAACTTGTTAATAGTTTTTGTATTTAACTTTGTTTTAGCTTTAAGGTTAATAATAAGAGCTTTAGAAAATTTCAGAAAATCCACCAAAATAAATAAGTTTTTAAATTTTCTCAGAATTTGAATTTTTGGGCTGTTACAAACCTACCCCCCTTAAAGGGAATCTCGACCCCGAGATTCAGACTTGGTTAGCAAAAAGGTGGGGATACTCGGCTTTCAAATCTTCTTCTCGCCCCTGTGGCTTCTTCTTGAATGATTGCTCCAATCGAACCTTGCATGAGCGGATGACTTTGCTTCTAGTGACTCGCTCGCCACATCGAGAATCTTGATTGGTCGCTTCACGACGTGAGGTCTTCTGAAGGTCAATGTCCTCAAGGGTGTTTCTTCATGGCACTCGGAGACACTTCTTGAGTTGAGAGACATGGAAGACGTCGTGGATCGCCGACAAGGAGCTTGGAAGTTCAAGCTTATATGCAACTTCACCTCTCTTGGCCAAAATCTTGTAAGGTCCCACAAATCTAGGTGCAAGTTTTCCTTGGTCCGAACCTTTACCCTCAAGTGGAGTAACCTCGAGATAAACAAAGTCTCCTATTTCAAAGGTTGATTCCTTCGACGGTTATCGCCAGACTTTTCTCGCCGAGATTGAGCCACCTTCAAACGCTCCTTATCGCTTTAACCTTGCTTTCACTTCTTTTATCAATTTCGTCCGAAGAATTGATGCTCTCCTACTTCATCCCAAAGAAGTGGAGTTCGTGATTTTCTACCATACAAAGCTTCAAATGGAGACATCTCAGAGGGTGGCTTGGTAGCTATTGTTGTACGAGAATTGCATAGGGCGATTCTTGTCCCAAATTTTTTCCATATTCTAAGGCATGTGCTCAAGCATGTCTTCCGTAACTTGGTTGACACGCTTCGGTCGCCGCCCGTCTGTCTGGGTGATAGGCAAGATGAAGTTGAGTCTTGTTCCCAAAGCCGTGCAAACTCGCCGTAATCTTGAGGTGAACCGAGAGCCTCTATCGGACACCATCTTCTTGGGTACTCGTGTAGACAGATAATCTTGGCCATATACAATTCCGCTTAGTCGGTCGCTTCGTAAGTGGTCTTGATCGAATAAAGTGAGCCACTTTAGTTAACCGTCAATTATCACCCAGATGGAATCACATCCTGTTTGGGTCCTAGGAGTCCGTGATGAAATCCATACCAACTTCCTCCCACTTCCATTCGGAATTGGTAATGGTTGTACAGCAGACCGGCGGGTCTTTGGTGTTCTGCCTTGACTCGCTGACAAACATCACAACGAAGCGATTTAACTCAGCGATTTTCGCCTATCTCGACTCCACCAATATTTCTCCTTCAGATCCCGTACATTTTCGTGCTTCCGGATGGATGGAGTATGGCGATTCGTGAGCTTCCTTTAGAATCGATCGTTTTATCTCCCGATGGTTGGGCACACATATGCGATCTCCAAACCACACTGCTCCTTGTTCATCCTCGAGAAAATCACGGGCTTTGCCTTTTCTCATATTCTTCTTGATTTCCTTGATGTCGCCGCGTCTTCCAACCTGCTTTTTCCTCGATCTGTCTCTCAAGAGTGGGTTGAACTTCCAAAGCATTCACATGGCCTTGCTTGACAATCTCCAAGTTCAAGTGCTTCATTCTTTATATAATTTCGCCGATTATTTCAACCAAAATGGTGTTGCAACACGCTTTTTCTTCTCGAGCATCCGCAACAACATTTGCTTTGCCGGATGATAATGAATTCCAAGGTCGTAATCTTTTATCAACTCTAACCATCTTCTCTGCTTCGGAGGTTGAGTTCAGACCGGTAAAGATGTATTTGAGACTTTTATGATCCGTGAAAATCTCACAACGGTTACCAATGAGGTAATGCCGCCAGATCTTCAAAGCATGCACAATTGTCGCTAACTCGAGATCATGAGTTGGGTAATTTCTTCGTGTGGCCTCAATCGACGGGATGCATAAGCCACGACTTTGCCTTCTCGCATCAGACACATCCAAGGCCTTGTCGAGATGCGTCGCAGAAGATTTCAAAGTCCTTATGAATATCGGGTAATACTAGCACAAAGCGTAAACTAAACTCTTCTTGACTCTCGAAACTCTTCTCGCAGTATCCGTCCATTCAAACTTCTTTTCCTTCTTCGGTTGTGTCATAGGCCTTGTTGCCTTGGAGAATCCTTCAATGAACTCGCGGTAATAACCGCTAGTCCAAGGAAACTCCTTACTACGTGATGCACTTTGGTTGCTTCCAATCCATAACGGCTTCGACCTTGGCCGGGTCTACAAAGAACTCCTCCCCCGCCGATACGATATGACCAAGGAAGGCCACTTGCTTTAGCCGAATCGCGCTTCTTGAATTTGGCGTAAAAGTCGGTGTTCTCTCGAAGTTTCTCCAAAATCATCCTTAGGTGCTTCTCGTGTTCTTCTTCATCCTTTGAATAAATGAGAATGTCATCGATGAAAACAACCACAAACTTATCCAAGAATTCCATGAACACTTTGTTCATCATATTCATGAAGTGGTGGGCGTTTGTCAAACCGAAGACATGATCAGAATTCATACAACCCATATCCGGTCGTGAAGGCGGTCTTTGGGATATCTTACGCCGGATCTTTAGTTGATGATAGCCGGATCGTAGATCGATCTTTGAGAAGATGCTTGCTCCTTCAATTGATCGAATGATCATCAATCTCGGTAGCGGATACTTGTTTTTGATCGTCACCTCATTGAGCGATCTATAATCCACACACATTCTCATACTATTGTCCTTCTTCTTGACAAATAGTACGGTGCTCCCCAAGGTGATGAACTTGGTGAATATAACCCTTGCTTCTTAGTTCTTCAATTTGTTTCTTCGCCTCGCTAGCTCATTGGTCGGCATTCAGAGGGTCGCCGAGATTGGAGCGTCCTCGACTAAGTCAATTAAGAACATTACGCCCCTATCCGTGGCATGCCGTAACTCATCGTGAAAAACATCCGGGTATTCTTGCACCACGGTATGTCTTCAAGTTTTATTTCCTTCAATTTGGTCAGATGGAACTTCCTCCAGAGAAGACTTGGGTCCAATTCTACCGATTCTCCTTGTGCATTGGTGAGGGTGATAGATCTATTGGCACGATCTATCGCTCCTCGATTCTTGGCTAGCTACCCATTCCAAGAATCACATCGAGACCTTGAGATTGCGAACTATCAAGTCCGCTAGAAAAGGTACTCCGGATATTTCAAGGGTAAGGTTTGGGCATAGAGAGCTCGGTTCTCATTTCTCGAGCCAGGCGTGGACTATCATAGGGTTAACTAAAGAGGAGATAGGTAACCCATATTTTCCCACAAATTTATCTGAAACAAAGGAATGCGATGCTCGGAATCAAATAGGACTGATGCTGGTACTGAATCAACAAGAAACGTACCAAGAACGACATCCGGTGCCGCTTGAGCTTCCTCTGCCGTGACGTGGTTCACACGTCCCTTCGTGTACTGATTTGTCTTCGTGGCGACGGAGGTTCTGCTAGTAGCTTGACTCGGGTTTAGGGCGGTGGGAGTAACTTCTTAGGACACCTATTGGCGAAGTGTCCTTCTCCCGACAAAGGATAGCAAGTAATCTCAAGAGTTCTTCGATTTGGGCCTCCAGCAGACGAGTTGTGGATTAGGAAGTGTTGGCGCTGCTGGTCGGTGTCAAGCTCTGGGTGTGGTAGATCAAATCTTCCACGCGGGGCCGAGGTTGAGCGAGGCGAGGTTTGGGTTGCCCTCCGAGTTGAACCTCTCGAGCGCCATCCTCCGCTTATGTTCTCCATCTCTATATGTTTGCCTTCTGGCGAATTGCCTTGTCCACCAACTGTTGGAAGTCGGTGAAGTCTCGAGAAATCGTTGGATGATATCTCATCATTGATCCTTCCATAAACTTTTCTCGCTCGTCTTCATCTCGCTACGTCATGCGGGGCATAGCGAGCAAGTGGTTGAACTTATGCGTGTACTCGCCACCGAAGCGTTGCCTTGGCGGCGCGCCAATTCCTTCTTTTTCATGCCATCACCATGAATGTGAGCATGACGGAAGGCTCGCACAAACTCTTCCCAAGTGATAGCTTGAGCGTTGGCATGGGTGATGCAGAGGTTGTCCCACCACTCCGAAGCGGGACCACTGAGTTGGTGAGCGGCGAAAAGTACCCTCTCGCGATCCGAAGACCGGTAATATCCAACTTCTTCCCTATGGCACGAAGCCAATCGTCCGCCCATAGGTTCAAGATCGCTGAGAACGCCGGAGGACGATCCTCATGAACTCCGACATTGACAACTTTTTGCGGAGGTGGGGGTGGAGGTGGAGGTGGAGCGTGGGTTGCGGCTTGCACGCTCAACGCCGCCGAGTGATTGAGCCAAACAAACTCATCATATGCGCTCGTGGGCTATTAATTGACGCCAGCTAGGCTCTTCAGTTGGTGGAGGTGGTGGCTGCTGGACGGGATTTTCCTGATAATCCGCGTTCTCGTTTCCACGGCCTTGAGCACTGCCACTGCCGGTACGGGTGGTCACCATCTGCTAGATGTTTCTAAGGATTTTAGAAGAGAGAGATAGAACGAAAGCTCTAAAGGGGGTAAATCTAATTAGCCCAAGAACAATCACAAGACAAAGAGCCAAAATTTTCTAAAATAATTCTTTTATTATTTTATTTTATTCTTTGGTTATGGCTATCACAATGGTAACGATAGCTCATAATTCGTGATCTAACTGTTACAATATGGGAAACAACTAAGGGGTGATTGGGGTATAATCCTGCTCACTAGAGCTACCCTCGCCGGCCTTGTAGCAAGCTAGCTCTTCTTCCACGGCCTTCAGCCTTTCTTCCACCTCTTGTAGGCTGTCTTGAGCTGACGCGAAGTCGTCTAGAGCGTTTCCATAGGCATAGTCCATCGCCTTGCACAAGTTCACCTGATGCGTAAGCTCAGGAGAGTCCTCTTCCTCGGCTGGGCAAAAGGTGCTGTCCAGCCTGGTCGGAACGTGCATTGGATGGTAGTGAAACTCGGAGCCATGGAATCGATTGTTGTAAGTGTAGCGAGCGTCTTGTGGCTTCTCCGTCTGCGTCTTGAATGCCTTCAAATAAGGTGCCACGCCTTATTGGAGCGCCGATGATGTGGAAATCCGTGTTTGGGTTATGGTTGGCGAGAGGATCACTTCAACTCTCCAAATGATATTGGCTTCCCACTTTATAATCGGGTACCCTTGATATGTTGGTCTTTCGTTGTAGTCCGGTGTTGCATCATCTTCCAAAGAAGTGCAGCCCAATGTCCTCGCGAAAATTCCGTGGGAGATCCGGGTTGGTTTTTCTACCATCTACAATTTTAGAGAAGGAGATGAGTTAGTAATTGTTTTAAAGAGAAAGGTTGAGAAGACTCTTGGATAGACCCAAAATACTTTTAGTTTTTGAAAATAAGTCCTTAAGGCATTTTCTAAGGCCACGACCTCACATACGATATGGCTCGATACCACTTTTGTCGAACCCGGAGCGAAGGATCCCGAATTCTCGTGTTCATACACTAGTCCAGATTTCTAGTGTACAGCTAAACAAAAGTGATAATCAAAACATATCACGATTTTATTAATAATTATTCGAGTTTATTACAAACGGCCTCGAGGCCAAATAAAGTAAAACACAATGAAATAAAATAGTAGTAGTAGACCCAACGATTCACCACAGCAATCGTCTGGGGAGCGTGGCCTAAGCATCGATGTCCTCACCGCCTTGATAGAAGTCTTCTCTAATAAAGATTATTCAAAGAAGAGTAAGCACTACCACTTGTGCTTGCAAGCTACACCAGAAGTATGTGATTGAATGCATGCATAAAGTGAGCAAAGGGTAATGGCGTGGTTTATTTGCATAAGACAAGATTTTCAGGTTTAAATACTCTTAGTGATTTCCAAGGCCATTTTTAGAATAAGATCAAAATCATATTTCAATTTCTCAATGTCCAAGTGTAGGATGAACCTCCATACACAAATGGTGAAGGACTACCCCTTACACCAAAGCTTCGCCCAATCCCATTTTCATAAACCGGTGACAAAGTCTTTTCAAACAAAACCAGAGACTAACTTTGAGTGGCTTCATTAACATGTCCATGACCGTGGACACGGCTATTCAATAGATTAATACTCGCAGAGTTGGTACGACTTACCCACAAGAGATAGTTTGCTTATTATGTCGGCCAATACACGCTCAGTAGGCGTGCGACTAAGCGACTATCACGAGGCCTTTATCCTACATTATTTCAACATAATTATGCCCGCTAAGGTTTCAGAATCGAAGGCTTCGACCAAACGACTACCCCTCTTGCGCCATGTGGGTATAATCAATAAGTCTTCACGACTCCCACATCTTTCCAAGACATAAACATGGTGAGATAATATAGCTTATTTGGCCAAGTCTGTCCCATTCGCACTTGTGGTGGTACGAGTTTGGCTTAACATCCATGCCCGCAGACCGGTCCTTACATGATCGGGCGATTTCCAAAACAAACCCTGGTCTCAAACATTCACAGATTGAGCCCGTGCATGAACTTGCACCCACCAACAATCCAATTCACCCAAGTCTAAACCAATTTCATTTATTTTTCTTTTGTCAAGGCATTTTCCAATCATCTATGGTAAAAACAATACCATAGATTCATTTTCAAAACATCTTTGTATTTTGGCAAAATTCCCCAAATCATCTTTTGGTCTAAGCAATGACTAAGCATAAATATCTTAATTATTTTACTAAGGTGACAAGGGCATGGCATTCCAAGCATCAAGATTGGCCATACAAGGAATTGGCATAACTAAGAAGTAAAACAGGGATTTAAAATACTTGGATAAAAATATGCATGCAATAATAACTTTAAAAACAGAATTAATTAACTTTGAAATACTGGGATCAAGATGGTCAAGAATGTAACTTGCCTTCGTTGAAGTCTTGAGATTCTAAACCCTCTGAAAGATCTACCTCTCCGGAATCGTCAAACTCTATACGCGAGAGTACGACAAATTCAAATGAAATTCAAATAAATCCAAAAAGACAAATCAAATTAACTCCAAATGAAATAATTTTATTTTATTTAGCTAGATAATAATTTTCTAAGATTTTAGCAATTTGAATCACCCAATTTGAAGTTGTGGTTCAAAAGATATGAATTTTACAAGTTTTAGTCTAAATTTGATATTAAAAGAATTTCTAAATTTAAATACAGATTCAAAATAACTTCAAATTAAATAATTTTGGTTTAGTTGCTAGATAATGATTTTATATGAATTTAGAAATTTGAAACACCCAATTTGGAGATTGGATGCAAAAGTTATGAATTTTTGAAGTTTAAACCTAAATCAAATTTAAATGAAATTCCGGTTTATTTTTCTAAAGGAAAATCCATTTATTTGCTAAGTGGCGGCCACCACAGTGTTTCGGGATTTAAAAGAATTTAAATTAATTTCAAACATGTGGGCCCCATGTGTCATAGACATGGCTTACGTGGACTAAGTCCACGGGACCTATGAACCTAGGGGTTGTGCCTACGTGGTGGGGGTGAGGTGATGTGGCGCCACGCAGTAGCCACGCCGGCCCGTGTTGATGTGGCGATGTGGTGGCAATGACGTGGCCGAACCACGTCAGCCCGACAAGGTGCGAGGCCGGCGGCGAGCTCGCCGGCGTTCTACGTCGCGGCGAGTCGTGTGGGTGATACCAACAGAGAGAGGATGAGATGGGGGTCCTGATGCGCTACCTTGGGGCGGCGGAACTGGACGTTTTGGTCGTCGGCGGCGAGGTTCGGCGGCGGCGTTGTGGGGTCGTCGACAAGGAAGAAGCTCCGGGGGTCTTCGGGACCAGTGGATGAGCGCACGAGCTTCGCGATGCTGTGGCGGTCTCGTAGGTGTGGACGGTGGGGCCTGAGCGGGGACGGTGGTGCCGGAATCGGAGAAGAAGTGAAGCTCGGTCGCCGGTGAGAAACTCCAAAATTGGGGTGCTAGGAGGGAGGAGGAGGGCAATGGATGGTGGCGCTGTGGTGTGGGGGAGAAAGCGCACCCGGGGCTCCTTTATATAGGGCCGGGAGGCGAGCTACGTAGATCACGAAGGTGCCGCCCGGGTCCGTGGCGGAATCAACGGAATCGTGGACGAAGAAGGAAAGGAATGGCCGGGTTGGGTGCGATTCGACGCGGCGATTTTAATGCGCGCGATGATTCGGGGATTAGATCGTGATTTCGCCGAGAATGGAAAGGATTTGAAAACCAGCAATGGCGGTCACGGCGCGGAGATGGAAACCTGCGCGAGGGAGAAGGAAAGAGGTAGGGGACGACACTGTTCCTCGTGGGCCCACCTGTCGGCGAAAGAAAGAGAAGGAAAGAGAGAGCGCGTGCGAGCCGTCCGATGCTGATCCAACGGTCGCGGTGAGGGGTAACGCGCAGGCGAAGCGGGCCATGCGTGCGTGCGGGGATTTGGGCCGGCCAAATTCGGCCCAGACACTGTTTAGGGTTTTTCTTTGATTTTCTAATTGATTTAATTCAGATAATTCCAAAGAGGCTTTAGAAAATAGCAAATAAATTCCAAAAATTCTAGAAAAATTCACAGAAATTCCTAGAATGATTTTGGACTTAAATAAAATAATTTCAACTTAAACTTGTTAATAGTTTTTGTATTTAACTTTGTTTTAGCTTTAAGGTTAATAATAAGAGCTTTAGAAAATTTCAGAAAATCCACCAAAATAAATAAGTTTTTAAATTTTCTCAGAATTTGAATTTTTGGGCTGTTACAGATTAGACCCACCTTGAGACACTATTGAGATTGTTATGATTCTATGTGTCGTTAGTTGGTCTCAAGCAATGATGATGTATAATCCTTAGACCTGAGATCAGCATGGTTTCCTACATGTGTAATAGCACTCTTAGGGGTTGCCAAACGCTACTCGTGAATCGGGTAGTTATAAAGGTAGCTTTGTATGCTATGAAACATGCAGAGGAATGTGACTGCCTGGATATAGGATTTGCCCTCCTAACATAACAAGAGGGATGTCTCTGGGCCCTCACAGATCGGATAAAGAAAGTGCATGGCCATGCCACTAGTAGTCAAGTGTTCACCACGAAAGTTATCTAACACTCGATCGAGAAAGAATTGAACAAATCCATGGATGACACAACATCTCACCCGGAGTTCAACCGGACATCGTGAGGCAAAGGGAGTATACACGAGTAGGTCACTTAGTTCAACGACAGCTATGATTTGGTCGATACAGATACGAGTTGGTCGAGATCGGTCGAACGTAGTCACAGAGTGGTCGTAACCTAGTCGTAAGAAATTACGAATTGGTCGTGACCAAATACGAATCGTCAGATAAAGATAGGACCCGGTCATAAGTGATGAGGACCTGGTCGAGATCATATTGCATTAAGGTTCGTCCGATATAATTTGTGTGTATTCGGAAATCGCTATGTTCTGCTAGGAGCTGCTACGACTAGTGATCGGAAAGGGTTTCCGAGTCACAACTGAATTACACATGAACCTACAGGGTCACACACTTAACGGGTTGGAACAAACCAGTACAGATACGATTCGTAAAACATGTTCGGATAGGATCCGTCACGAGCGCTGTATAAGGAGATGCATGAGGCTGTGGGGGATATATAGAGGTCACACGAGTTGACGTAAGTTGCTCCACCGAAACCCTAGCCGCCGTCTTTCTGAGAACTCCGCCGTGCGACTTGGTGCTAGCACACCGGCGTATGGTTGTTCCTTCTCTGGACGTGTGGATACCGTAGAGGCGCTACTACAATTGTTGCGCTTGAGGACGATCCGCGATCTTCACAAGGAACTACTGAGGTTGTTGGAGGAGACAATCGACTACGACCACTGCATCGACTTGCTGGACATTGGACGATCGACTACGACCACTAAATAGACGCGCTCTTTGTTGGACCAGACTGCTCCAACCCTTCTTCCGCTGCTCTGCGCGTCTGGTGGTAACGATCTGTGATCATCTACTTACTTGGCATCCTGGTTTGCGTGGTAGAAATTTTTGTTTGTAGCTATCGTACCCTACCCGTGACCCAACACTTCATACTTGCCATCTTTGTGAAGCTTCTTAAAGAGCTTCTTCTTGCCACTATATTCCTTCTTCTTGAATGACTTGCCCTTATCATCCTTCTTTACGGGGCAATGGGAAGCAATGTGCTCCTTCTCTTCGTAATTATAGCACCAAATGTTGCTATAACGATTGTTGTCACTTGAGGATTGCTCTTTCTTGTTCTTATTGAAGTTGAAGCTTCTATGTGGACGTCTCTTCATGAACTTCTTCATTCTCCTTACAAGAAATGCAAACTCCTCTTCGGAGTCTCCTTCTTCATCCTCATCATCACTTGATTCCGCTTTGGTCTTGAAAGCGGTAATCTTCTTCTTTGAGGAAGATGACTCTAAGAACTCTTCTTTGTCTTTTTGAAAAACTCATTGGTGATAAGGTTGCCCAAAAAGTCCCGTTGGTGTCATTCTTGGCAACTCGGGAGAGTTGAGAAATAGTGTCACCAATATCTCATACTTGTCCGGAAGTGCCCTAAGTATCTTGCGCATAATATCAACATCAAGAAGGTTAGTGCCAATGCCTTTGAGCTTATTCACAATGTTGTTGAGTCTTGAATACATCTCATTGATGTTTTCATGAGGCAACATTACGAATGTCTCATATTTGATCCGAAGCCTATGCAATTTGGCTTGTTTGACCGTAGATGTTCCCTCATGGATTTCCGAGAGGGTGGTCCAAATATCGTGAGCGGTTTCCAAATTGCTCACTCTATTGAACTCATCCGCGTTCAAAGTACCAAAGAGAGCGTCAGAGCTTGGGCATCTAAATGAGCATTACGCCTCTTGATCCGTGGGGATTAGTGGATTAAGAGGCATAACATAACCCTCATTTACGATTTTCTAAATGCTTGGACTCATGGCCTTTAAATAAATTAACATTCTAATTTTTCAATAAGCATAATTAGAGCCATCAAACAAAGGAGCCTTTCCTATAGCAATTCCCTCACTAGCCATCCTTTTGTCTCTTAGACTCCTTCACTAGCCATCCTTTTCTCTCTTAGACGGTTAAGTCCAAATCAATGAGAGGCTAAGCTCTGATACCACTTGTAGGATCAAGGATAACCGACTAGAGGGGGTGAATAAGAGGTTTTTAAACTTTTTGACTAATCAACAAATTAAGCCAATTAAGATCTAAATCAAAACTAAATACGATTCTAGCTAAGCAATTCAACACAAGATAAATGCTAGAATTGTAAATGCGGAATAAGTAAAGACAAGAAATAACCACAATTGAGACAAGGAAGTTTTTCCCGTGGTATCGAAGACTTGCCGGTCTTCACTAGTCCACGTTGAGGAAGCTTAACAACTCAAGCCGGCTCCACGAATTGAGCCTTCCCTCGATCACTATTGGTAGTTCTTCCTCCGCTCCGGAGATGGCGAACTCCAAGCCACTCACAACCTTGGCACCGGGCATCTTCACAAGCTTCTTGAAGAGATAACCGTGCGATCACCGCCAAACCATCTAGGAGTTCAGCAAAACTCCAAGAGTAATAAATCAAGGATCTTTGCTTGACGGCAGTCAAGTGCAAAAGGATCAACTAGAATGAGTGAATGCACTTGAATGAACTCAACAACCTTACAATGAACGCACAAGAGTGTTTTTGGTGTTGAGAGGTTGCTCAAGGCTCTATAGATGACAAATGAACTCTAACACACTGTCCTTGAGCAGTGGAAGGGTATTTATAACCCCACCAATAATACGACCGCTGGGGAGGAAATCCCCAACTTTCGATGAAATATGGTATGACCGCCATCCACGGAGCGGTAGTACCGCACCCATGTCGAAGCACAAGAACGGCTAGAACAAGAGCATTAACTACTCTAACATAGCCGTTGAAAATCCCAGAGCTGCACGACCGCCAACGGTTGCAAGATTATCAGCTTGATCCGGTCATACCGCATGAGAGAATGATACGACCGCTTGTAGGGTTTCCAATTTGGCTAAAAAGAGGTGCTCTCGAAAAACATACCGCCACAAAGAAATTGGTACAACCGAAAGCAAGACTATTTATTTAGAGCGCAGTACTACCGATTGTCAAGGAGAGGCACCAAACCAAAAAATGACTTCATCGTTTTAAACGCATCGCCAACTAAAAATCGAACGACCGACGGTGGTAGTACCGCACCAAATTCGGTCATATCACTGAAGCGGTAGTACCGCCGACTTAACGCTTCGGACTACCGCTTTTGAAAACAAAGTTGGCTTTCCAAAACCAAAATCAAATGCATGCATGATCCTAAATTGATCCAATTTGCACAAGAACAAGCTATCAAGCTACTAGTCATGATCCCTCTTAATAGTACGGTATTTAACCTATAATCCGGTCTTCCAACCGATTCTCCTAAGACCGGTAAAACATAAAAGGATCCTACACTACTTATACCTTGCCTTTGAGCCATGTAGATCTTCATGTTGTCTTTTAGCATGCATCTTCAAGTCATCAAACTCACCAATGGGACTTAACCTTGTAAATACTCAATAAACACGTTAATCTTGTATTCGCATATTATCATTAATTACCAAAACACTTTTTAGGGGCCTAGATGCTTTCACACATCTCACAATAATGGCTAGTTCAAACGCATTTAATGCACTCGTTCCGACCGTTGAACAGTGAGTATGGTAGTATTGGGTCTGTACAATGGCACTACCGCATATGCCAAATTTTTTAGGGATTGTCTTCAAACAGCTAGTTTTATGGTTGGGGGCTATAAATGCCCCCTCACCTGCCCCAAGCTCAGAACCTTGGACCTCATTGAATACATTTGAGCATCTAGTGCATTTTGGGGTAGTTGAGAGCATTCAAGTGCATTGCATCATTAGTTGATCTATTTGGCACTTGATAATCTTCAAGCAAGCACTGCGATTTGTTACTCTTGGTGCTTGCCGGCACCTAGATGGCTAGGAGAAGGTTTGTGTGGTGATCTCTTCAAAGAAGAGTGTGAAGAGGCCTGGCAACAATTGTGATTGGTCTTGTGCTCACCATCTTCGGAGAGGAGAAAGAGCAACTCTAGTGATTGAGGGAAGTGCTCGTGTGGAGCCAGCTTGATTCATTCAAGTTTCCTCAACGTGGACTAATGAAGACCTGCAAGTCTTCGATACCACAAGAAAAACATCGCTTGTCTTCATTGTGGTTTTTCCTCTCTTGGCTTTACTCTTCCGCATTTACATTTCTAGCTCATACTTGTGTAGAATTGCTTAGCTAGAATTGTTTTTAGTATAGCCATAGCCTTGAGGTGCTTTAATAAAAAAAACTTGGAATATATCTCTAGACTTGTGTGAAAATCTTTAATTAGATCATACTTGTTTAATTTGTCAATTAGAGCACAAGAATTTTTATAACCTTCTATTCACCCCCTCTAGTCAGTCATCCTTGATCCTACAAGTGGTATCAGAGCTTGGTCTCTATTATTTAGACTTAACCGTCTAGGAGAGAATGGATGGCTAGATAAGTTCAATCGAGTGAGCAACCTTGAAACCGCTCATGAGATATGGACTATGCTCTAGGAAATTCATAGGGACACATCTATGGTCAAAGAAGCCAAATTGCATAAGCTTAGGATCAAATATGAGATATTTACAACGTTGTCTCATGAAAACATCACCGAGATGTATTCTCGTCTTAACAACATTGTAAATGAGCTCAAGGGCCTAGGCACTAATCTAACCGATGTTGATATTATGCGTAAAATGCTTATGGCTCTACTGGAGAAGTACGAGACATTGATAACTTTATTTCTCAACTCACCCGAGTTGCTAAGGATGACACCAACTGGTCTCTTGGGCAACCTCATTACAAATGAGTTGTACAAGAAAGACAAAGAGGAGCTTATGGAGCCATCCTCCTCTAAGAAGAAGATACCACTTTCAAAGCAAAAATATAATCAAGTGATGAAACGGAGGACGAAGAAGATGACTCTAAAGAAGAGTTCTCTCTTGTTGTGAGGAGAATGAAGAAATTTATGAGAAGACACTCATACCGGAGTGCTAATTTTGACAAGAACAAGAAGGGGCACTTCTCCAACGACAACAAATGCTATAGCAATATTCGTTGCTATGAGTGCGATGAGAAGGAGCGCATTGCCTCTCATTACCTGAAAAAGAAAGATGACAAGGCCAAGTCATCAAAGAAGAAGGAATTCAACGGAAAGAAGAAATTTCACAAAGAAGGCAAAGGCGAGGCTCATATTGGAGTGGAACTCCGATGAGGAGTATTCCGACTCCGACGATGATGAGTCCTCCAAGAAGAGGAGACTTGTCGGCATCGCCACCAAGGAAGCATCATCACTCTCCTCCACTCCTACATGCCTCATGGCAAAAGGAGATAAGGTGAACTACAAGACTGGTGAAAAACATTGGGTACGTGATAGCGATTGTACCCAACACATGACCGGGGAAAGAAAAATGTTCACCACATTGGAGAATGAAAAAGGAAGTGACAAGATCACATTCGGTGACAATAGCAAATGAAAGGCACTTGGTTTGGATAAAATTGCTATATCAAATGACCTTTCAATTTATAATGTATCTCTAGTTGAATCACTCAATTTTAATTTGTTATCTGTTGTTCAAATTTGTGATCTTCGATTATCTTGCACATTCTCTCAAGAAGATGTTTCCATTTCGAATATAAAAGATAACTCTTTAGTTTTCAAAGGATTTAGATTTGGAAATCTCTATTTGGTAGATTTCTCTTCAAATGATTCATGTTTGAAAACTTGTTTAATTGCAAAACCTCATTGGGTGAACTTTAGCATAGAAAACTTGCTCATGTAGGTATGATTCAACTCAAAAAACTTTTCAAACATGACTTAGTGGTTGGCTTCAAAGATGTGAAGTTTGAGAAAAAAAATAGATTATGTAGTGCTTGCCAAGCCAGGAAGCAAGTTGCAAATTCTCATCCTTCCAAAAGTATCATGTCAACTTCTAGACCATTAGAACTATTACATATGGATTTGTTTGGACCAACAACCTACAAAAGTATCGGGGGAAATAGCTATTGTTTAGTCATTGTGGATGATTACTCAACATGACAAGGGCGAAACCTTCGACATTTTAAAAAGTTTTTCAAAAAGGGATCAAAATAAATTTGATTTCAAAATCAAGAAAATCCATAGTAATAATGGTTCTAAGTTCAAGAACACTCAAATTGAAGATTTTTTGTGATAACTTGGAATAAAGCATGAACTTCCCACTACCTACACTCCGGAGCAAAATGGAGTTGTAGAAAGAAAAAAAATTGAACATTAATTGAAATGGCTAGGATAATACTTGATGAATATAGCACTTCCGATAGCTTTTGGGTGGAAGCAATCAATACTGCTTGTCATGCCATAAATCGTCTATATTTACATCTTCTTTTGAAAAAAACTTCTTATGAGCTTCTTGTTGGAAGAAAACCGAACACCTCCTACTTCCGTGTCTTTGGTTGCAAATATTACATTTTAGGAAAGGTGTTAGTCCTTCAGAATTTGTAAGTCGTTGTGATGTTGGTTTCCTACTCGGTTATTCATCAAATAGTAAAACTTATCGTGTCTTCAACAAAAATTCTGGTTTACTTGAAGAGACTAATGATGTACAGTTTGATGAAACTAATGGTTCTCAAGAAGAGCAAGAAAATTTGGATGATGTAGGTGACAAAGAATTGAGACAAGCAATGAAGAACATGCAAATAGGCGATATTAATCCAAAGGAACATTTAAATGGCCCACCATCTTACACTCAAGTTGAACCTCCTACCTCTTCCACGACAAGTTAAATTCAAATTAATGAAGTGGACAACAAGAAAGATAAACAACTACCA
The DNA here is from genome assembly GCA_036346405.1 of Phyllostachys edulis. Lineage (NCBI taxonomy): Eukaryota > Viridiplantae > Streptophyta > Magnoliopsida > Poales > Poaceae > Phyllostachys > Phyllostachys edulis. The sequence continues at coordinate 44,784,200 of CM070560.1, read as the reverse complement.
AACTTACCCCCAAGAATTCACAATGCAATTGCAAAAGATCATCTAATAAATCAAATATTGGGTGATGCGAGTAAGGGTGTCCAAACTCGATCTCGTGTTGATTCTTATTGTGGGTATTACTCTTTTGTCTCTTATTTTGAGCCAAAACATATAGATGAGGCACTCGATGATCCGGGTTGAGTGAATGCAATGCATGAAGAACTAAACAATTTCACCCAAAATAACGTTTGGACATTGGTGGATAGACCCAAGGAACATAACATAATTGGTACAAAATGGGTCTTTAGGAATAAGCAAGATGAAAGTGGAATGGTTGTAAGAAACAAAGCAAGATTGGTCGCTCAAGAATTCTCACAAGTCGAAGATTTGGATTTCGGTGAAATTTTCGCTCTCACAGCTAGACTTGAATCCATTCATATATTACTTGCGTTTGCATCTTGTTTCGATATTAAATTATTTCAAATGGATGTTAAAAGTGTTTTTCTAAATGGAAAAATATTCGAACTTGTATTTTTTTGAACAACCACCCGATTTGGAAGATCCAAAGAATCTAAATCATGTGTATAAACTCTCCAATGCGCTTTACGGTCTTAAACAAGCTGCTAGAGCATGGTATGAATGCCTTCGATATTTTCCACTCTCTAAAGGATTCAAAATCAGAAAAGTAGACACAACTTTGTTTACAAAAATTTTAGATGATGAATTCTTTGTTTGTCAAATATATGTTGATGATATTATTTTTGAGTCTACTAATCAAGATTTTTGCAAAGAATTTGGTGATATAATGTCTAGGGAATTTGAAATATCCATGGTTGGAGAGCTTAGCTATTTCCTTAGACTTCAAATCAAACAACTCAAAGATGGGACCTTCGTGAGTCAAACAAAATACATGAAGGATTTGAACAAAAGGTTTGGCATAGAGGACGCAAAGCCCATCAAGACTCCCATGGCTACTAACGGTCATCTCAACCTTAATGAGGAAGGTAAACCGGTAGATTTAAAGCTTTATAGATCAATGATTGATAGTTTGTTTTATCTTACCGTATGTAGGTCTGATATCATATTTAGTGTTTGCATATGTGCAAGATTTCAAGCACCACCAAAAGAGTGTCATTTAGTGGCCATGAAAAGAATTATTATATATTTAAAGCATTCCTCTAGCATTGGCTTATGGTATCCCAAAGGTGCAAAATTTGATTTAATTGGATATTCAGATTCTGATTATGCAGGTTGCAAAGTGGATAGAAAAAGCACCTCGGGTAGTTGTTAATTCTTATGAATATCCTTAGTTTCATGGTTATCCACGAAACAAAATTCCGTAGCCCTATCCACCACCGAAGTCGAATATGTTTCCACAAGTAGTTGTTGTGCTCAATTGCTATGGATGAGGCAAACTTTGATGGATTATGGAATTAAGTTCGATAACATGCATCTTTTGTGTGATAATGATAGTGCCGTGAAGATAGCAAATAATCCAGTCCAACACTCAAGAATCAAGCATATAGATATCCGTCACCATTTCTTAAGAGATCATGTGAGCAAAGGAGATATAAGCATTAGCCACATAAGAACCGATGATCAATTAGCCAATATCTTCACTAAACCATTAGATGAGAGCCGTTTCTGCAAATTGAGGAATTAGTTAAATGTCATAGATCATTCTAATATTGCTTGAAACTTATGCCCCATGTTATTTGTTCTCATTTGGAGTTTTGAAGTTCTTATGAAAACTATTTTAAAATCTTTGTCAAAATTCTCTAATTTGATAAAAAACTATATTAATTGGAGATTTTATTATCTATCTCATGCATAATGATCTTGAAGAATATTTATTTGAGTGATTTTATTAAGGATCATTTGCATTCCTGTTCAGCACCTGAGCTTTTAGGAAAAACGGTAATATCGTGGTTTACCGCCGGTACTACCGTGCCTTGAGTGCGGTACTACCGCATCTGGCTGGTGGTCCCAAAAAGATTGTGGTCAACTCCTTATCCACTCCTCTCCCTGTTCCACTCGGTCCAACCAATCCCCATCTTGAGAAAACCACCAAGCCTCCAAGTGCTCTCTCTCTCTCTCTCTCTCTCTCTCTCTCTCTCTCTCTCTATTCTCTTTTCTTCCACAAAATTCCTATCCAAATCCTTCAAAATTGTGGAAGTTTTCATGGATCTTTGACTAGACATTAGTCATTAAGATCCTTTCTCATCCAATCCTCCAGGTATTTGCTTCAGGAATCATCTCTTTTCTCTTTTCTTGGCATCTATCTCATTTTCTAGGGTTTGAACGAAATGTGCATGATTTAATCGAATTTCTTTTGGGCAAAATGACTAGAACTAGTATTTGGTGACATATTATGTCTATTCCATGATTTATCTCATGCCAAATACTAGCAAATTGCAATTTTGATCAAATTCCCTAAGAACTCCTTGCGAGTGCGGTACTACCGCCCGAGGATTGCGGTACTACCGCTAGCCGGTAATACCAGAGTTGCAACTGCGGTACTACCGCTCCTATAGAAACAAGTTGAAATATCATGCCCTTTTGTTTCAATCCTATCGTTCCTTGATCCTAATTGTTGTTTCTTATCTTAGCAAATATGTCTTGCAATTCTGGTCCTTCGTCTTCAAAAGGGAAAGAGAAAGTTGAATACTTTTCTAAAGATGAGTTTGAAGAAGAATCAACTGACAATGACACAAGTGATGAGGACTTTGTACCAAATCGAACTCCCTTCTTTGTTGCAGATTCAAGAAAGATAAAAGGTGAGAGATATACAACACTGAGGCATGCAAATCAGTTTCTCCTACCCAAGAATGCAATTGATCCATTCTTTTCACACAAAGTTCCAAGAGGATATTTTCTATCATATCTATGACAGGAAGAACTTTGCACATCATTAATATGTGATATGGGAGTATCTAAATCAGAGCCCTTTCTTCAATGGACTCCACTACACCTTTTACCGAGTAAAACTGGACAGTCTTGTGACTTTGAAATGTGATTATGATGTTAGAACTATCAAGCAGTTCTATGCCACAGTTCATATCTCTCTAGAATATGATTCTCTCACTTGGATGACTGCCTCTTTACAACTCAATGCTTCAAAGGAAGACAGCCACGAATCTTGGTACATCCCTACGGCTCAGAGTGGTTCTATGGCCATAAAGGTGCATCTTGCGGAACCCTAGGATTTGACTAAGATCGATGAACTATATGATGAATCTCAACCCTTTGTGCGTGGAAAAGCAACTGGACTACTACCTATGCCCAGTATAATAAACAAAATATTGAGAAAAACATTCTTTCCCAAAGGTGGCAACAATGATGAGGTTCATCGCAAGGCTTGGAACATTATCTACCATATTCTGAAGGGAACCAAGTTTGATATTGCTGACTTTATAATAACTGAGATTGCATTGTCAACAAAGGATACAGAGGACACTATTTACTTTGCTCCCTACATTATGAAGCTGATTCGAGGCAAGTTTGGTTTTTACCTTGCCAGCAACACAGTTCATACAGAATTGAAACCAAGCAACCTCCCTCCCTTTAAGTGACTTCTTTTGGTACTTGATGCCAAAGGGGGAGAGATTAAGGGGAAGCCCAGCAACCCAGAAGCCTAGAAGATCAAGACTATCTTCTCTTATATATCATATTATCTATTTGGAACTTTTCTCTTTGTGAACCTTTTGGTTGTGTGCTTGTAATAGCTTAGTTGAACTTATGTTGCTTTGTGACATTGATATTATGCTTAGCTATGCTATATAACTATCATTGCTAATGTTTATCAAGATTTATGTTATCAAGCATCTCTGTCATGATTATTATCTTGTTACACTTAAATGATAAATCTTTACATGATTTCGTCGTACTCAATAAATAAAGTAAACTCCGCCAAAATTTCCAAAAATCCACACATGTGCATGAAAATCACTTCATGATATATATATATATATATATATATATATATATATATATATATATATATATATATATATATGCACATATTTAGGGTTTGTTTATTTGTTGATTGACTTTGAAAGCAACTAATTCTTTATCTCCTTTAAATTCATCTCAAGAATTATTTGCAAAACAAAAGTCAAAACAAGAATATGCAACTTGGTGTATATTCAAACCCTTCAATTCATTCATATTGCTTAGGTTATCATCAATTACCAAAAATGGGGAGATTGAAAGCATCTAGGCCACTAAAAATAAATTTGGAAATTAATAACAACAATGTGTTATGGGACTAATATGTGTGCAAAAATGTTTTAAAAGTTTAGTCCCGAAGTTTGAATGATGACATGGAAATAGCAATGCAAAGATGATGAAAGATCGACATGGCTCAAGACAAAGGTATTATAAAGCCTAAGGATCCTTTCATAGTTTTTATCGGTCTTGGTGTTTGGAAAAAAGACCGGATTAATAGGCAAGATGTCGTACTATAAAAAGGGAACATGGCTAGTAGCTTGAGAATTAATTTTGTGCCAACTTTATTAACTAAGAGTCATGCATTATATTTAGAATAGTTTCTGGAAAAAGTCTTTTAGCCAGAACGGTAGTACCGCAGTGCGGTATGACCGAATTCTAGTTGGCAGCACGTTTTTTCAGAGAGTATGTTTTTGAGAGTTTCTTCTCCCCTAAAGAATGGTATGACCACGTAGCGGTAGGACCTATGTTTTCTTCACGTGAGCGGTACTTCCTTTTTCTCCGTGCGCAAGGCCCGCCGTTTCTTTCTCTGTGCGCCTCGGCCATTGCCACTCGCCTGGCCTACTCAATTCCCAGCCCGTTCCTTTTGTGTGTGAATCAGCCCAGCCGAGCATTGGCCCCTCCTTTTCTTTTTGGGCGCGGGTGAGCAGCCGAGCCAGCCAGCCCGCTTACCGTTTTCTTTCAGCGTCGAGTTGGCCCATCCTTGTTTCTTCACGTGAGGTCCATCCGAGCGCTGCTTTTCTTTTCTCTCACACTACCGCACGGGACCACGTGGTCAGCGTCATCGTCCCGAGCGGGACTCTCATGCGTCCGTGTGCAACACGCCGTAGCCGCCGGTTCTATCTCTAGCTCTCCCTTCTCTGGTCCTTTATAAACCCAGCCAATCGCATCAATTTGATCGCCTTGTTAATCTCCCCCGAAACCCTAAAGCTCTAGCCCCGAGTTCGCCCTCGTTTTGTTGAATTTCACCAACATACCGAGCGCCGCCGAAGTTTGGTCTTCATCGGATTTCGCCATCGACAGTGCACCTTCGTCCGTGATTCCACCGGCGTTGGGTTCGCAATAACGTGGGCTTCGTCGTGCTTCCACCATATTTGGCCGAGAGTCAACACAGTGCCGTTGTCGTCTTCGTCCGAAAACCGGTCGCTGGCCATCCTGTCGATCTACATCCATCGGTGAGCCCTGTGCCTATTTTGTGTGCGTCATGCCGTGTGCTAGCTCCTCCTCCCTTTATCCCCTTCCATCCGGTGCTCATCTTCCTATTCTTTCGGGCATCACTCCATCACCAAGACCGCCACAACCATGAAGATCTTCGCCGCCATTGTCGCTGCCGCCGATGAACTACCACTGCTCATGCCAAGACATCGCCACCTAGAGGATCACAGCACTCGGGGGAGTCCGTTTTGTCACTTCACCGCCGCTCGCTCGCCGCCGGTTGCTCCCATCGTCGCCTCCATTGCTGCCGGCCACAAGCTCCAGAGCTTCTCTGCCCCTTCCTCCTTTTTGTCTCTCTGCCATCTCACGCTCCAAGTCATGAGCCATGTCATCTCTTAGCATATGTGGCGTACATGTCAGCATCCACTTGTCAGTCCAAGTGACAGATCAAAAATCCACCCAAGCCAAAACTCCTTGGAATCGGTCCATCATGGTCCAAACCCTTGATAGTGGGTCCCACGGATAAAATCAATTTCTTGTAATTCTTTTGCAGCCGAAATTGCCTTGCTGATGTCATGCCGACGTCATAATTGTCTTTTCCTTTGGAAAGATAATTCAATAAATTCATGAAATTATGATTTTCATTATTTCATGTGATTTCAATCTTCCAAAACCCATATCTTTTGCATCCGAACTCCGATTGAGTCTATTCAAATTCCTTAATTCATCTAAATTCAAGATGTATTTATTTGAGATTTTTATTTAATTTTTGGAGTTTGTTTTATCTCTGTTATTTATTTATTTGGTTTATTTGCTTGTTTGTGAGTAGACGTTGATACTTCAGGAAGCTTTGAGCAAGGAGGAGATCACCAAGATCAAGATCAATCTCGGGATTTATTCCAAGGCAAGCTGTAGTCCTTTGATCATATTGAACCTATGATTTCAAAAGTATACTGTTTTATACAATTGTATGCTATATTTATATAAATTATTTTGGGATTAGCTATTACCTTTTGTCATTATGCCTCCATTGATTATTTGAATGCCATAAATCCTTTGTCACCATAGCTTGGATAATTTTAGTTGGACATATTTGTATCACCAACATGGGTAGCGTACAGATGCTTAGTTCAGCTTAGTTACAATGGGTTCATGATCATATGTGTCATAATGATTAATCTTGACTTAATGATATATGGAATTATGGTGGTGAGCCACTCTTGTTAAAATTTATGTACCATGACAGGGTGTGTCATTGGTTTTGCTTAAACAAAATTGTTTTCACTCGGGCGAGCAGGTTGGAGGATTGAGGGTGTGGGTTTAGCACGGTTTGGGTTGTGGGAAGATCGCTTGAGTAACTTGTCAAGGACTTAATCTTGTGCGTCATTGAACTGAGCCTTAACCGTACAACCATATGTCTAGTATGGGACGGACCTAGCTAATTAATTAGCGATGTTTTGATTTGGTTCTGTTTGGGTTGTGTTTGGCGCAAGAGGGGGCCAGGAGGGCGAAACCTTAGCGAGCAGAACTGGGTCAAACTAGGACTTTGTAAAGGCCTTGTTACGTGCTCTAGACTGCTTACCTAAGGTAGTGAGCAGTTGTATCGACGGATGCCAAATAAACTAGAGAAGTTGTGTCTCGTGGGTAAAGTCAGACAACCTCGTGATAGTGTAAAACTATTCAATAGCCGTGTTCTGGTTATGGACGTGTTTCGTGGATTTCACACAATGTAGAGTTTCTTATAAAATGAGTCGAGTGTGGATGGGAAGTTCACTTGATGAATATAATGTTTGTTTGGTGAACGGGTAATTCACTTGGTGGTTTGTATCGATTGGTGAATTGGGGATTCACTTATCATTGGTTTGGTTGGGAAGTGAATGGAAAGTTCACTGGTTGTTTCAAAGAAATTGTTTAATTATTTATTATTGTTTTCAACTACGCATTTCAATCTATTTATTGTATTTATCGTCAATGCTGCTTTCTACAAAAGAACCATACAGCTAACCTTTGTCAAGCCGTGCATGAATATTATTTGCATACATTTCCCTACGGCTTGCTGAGTGCTTTATGTACTCACAGCTTATGCCTTTGTTGATCAGTTGAAGAATATCAAGCTGTTCAAGAGTTCTTTCAGAAGGAAGACTATGAGGGTTTTGTGGATTAGGATGTGTTCTCCACTCGATTGCCTGTGAGCATGTTGATTGGCCATTTCAAGATTTTTCATTCCGCTGCAAGAGTTTATTTGTTTCTTTAGCCCTGTATGGCAAGTTAAGTAAAATATTGACCATAAGGTCCAGTTATTATTATTATTTGTTACTTTGAGATCTTTTTAGTTAATTTGAATAAATGGGTGATATTTCATCACTGTTTCCTGTGTGAGCTAGCTACTGATCTAGGACTAGTTCAAAATACACAGGGAGTTCCAGAGATGCATTTTCGGGTCCCGACATCCTAGATCCTACACGGTGTGCTATGGATCCTGATACTCCATCTTTTCATCGGCATCCTTGTCTTTTTTGGAGCTTGGCTCCCTAGGCTCTTGTATGGAAGAAAAGGGACTTTTACCTGAATAGTAGTCTTCCAACTTCTTCTGCCAAGCTCGACAAGTGCGCAAATCATGCCATGCCATTTGATGAAGCGAATACCACTTATAGTTCTTTTTATACTCATCGGTCGGAACTTTTGCTTTGTTACAGCCAAAATAGTCCTTCTTGCCTTTGGTGAACTGCTCAGGGATCGCAAGGACCTCTTTCTTACTAGATTTGCGATTCTTTTTACCTTTAAGAGCCTTCTTGTGTTTCTTTTCTTGCTTATCCAAACCGGGTTGAGGGATTTTCTCTTTTTGATCATTTTCCTTGTTCCATTCAACCGCCCCACTGGAGGGCTGCATACCTATCGGCCATGTCGAATAGCTCAATGGTCGTTCATGGAGGATTCATCGCGTTGTCCTCCATAAATCATCAATTCCTCAACCCTGCTTTGAAAACTTGAATAACAGAAGAATCTGTGACCTTGGGAATGGAATTACGATCCTGGCTGAACCTCTTGATGTACTGCTGAAGAGTTTCATTAGGTTCCTACCGGATCCGATGGAGATCGTCTTCCTTTCTGTGGTGATTGTAAGTCCCCTGAAAGTTTGCGATCGAGAGGTCGCAGAGTTGCTCCCAGGTGTAAATTGATCCAACCAGTTGGTTGAGTAACCAAGACCGGGCAGATCTCTCGAGTACCGTGGGCAAGTAATTTGCCATCACATTGTCATCACCACCTGTAGCTCTGATGGCGGTAGTGTAGATCTGGAGGAATTCTAATGGGTTTTGGGTTCCATTGAATTTCTCCAAGTTTGCTGGTCGGAACTTGTCCAGCCAGCGTACTGCTTGGAGTCCTACCGAGAATGCTCGACAACCCGTAATTGAGTCATGGCGCCTTCTTTGGAAAGGAGTTGGATTGTAATCAGTTGGGGACCTATTTCTCAAGTTGGCATACCGAGTATGTGGTGTCCCAAATCGATCGTGGATGTTGGTATGACACCTTCGACCACTAGCCTAGTTTAGGTGATGTCGAAGATCACCTGAGCCAAGCAACCACTCCTCTTGACGAGTGGGAGGAGTGGCTTCTTGGAAGAGCTGTCTTCCCTCGTGACTCCCTTATCGGAATCTCTGAGGAGGTCTAGATACCGAACGGTCTCCAGTCCGACCATGCTGAACCCTACTAAGGGAGGAACGCTGGGACAAAGTCAAAGTATGACTATGTGAGTTTCTTTATTCTCTGTACATTTCTGTACGTTGCATGGTTTGCTGAAGGATCTCCGACACCTGCCCTGCAATTCGAACATATCCCGGAGTCTCTGCTAGACAAGGATCCAGGTTATTTAAAATATTATGAACTTGTTGCAGGTTCTGAATTGTTACCGAGGGTCTTGAAGGATTCCTGTTGGCAGAAGGTGTTCGATGACTTGAATTCCCTTCCAACCCTTTTACTTGTCCCGTTCGACCCATTATTCGTAGTGGGGTAGAAACAGGTGAATTAGTTGATTGATGTCCACTAGTTCCACTGCCTCTGCCATCTCAGGTTGGTGCTTCAGTGTCTGCACCATTTCCACCAACGGGTGCTGGTGAAGGGATACGGGTAGACTGCACTAGCTGGCAATTCATAAATTCTACCACGTAGACTAGAATGTCATGCAACCAAGAGATCAAAGATAGTTACCACCAGACGCACAGTGCAATGAAAGAAGAGTTGGAGTAACCTGGTCCAATGAATAGCACGTCGATAAAGTGGTCGTAGTCGATCATCCAATGTAGTTGATCGTCCTCGCAGTCGATCGTCCTCGTAGTTGATCGTCTCCTCGTAGTAACAAATCGAGTTCCTCGCCAAGGTCGTGGAACGTCCTCAACCGCAACAGCAACCGCAGTAGCACCTTTACGGTATTCACATGTCCAAGGAAGGAACATCGTACGCCGGTGTGCTAGCACCAACTCGCACAGTATGGCTCTCTTGAGAAGATGGCGGCTAGAGTTTCGGTAGAGCAACTCATGTTATCTCTCGTCTGTCCCACCCATAGCCTCAAGCATTTCCTTATATAGTGCCCATGATGGATCCTATCCAAACACGTTTGTTTCCAACCCGTTAAGTGTGTGACTCGCTAGGTTCATGCGCAATCGGTTGTGACTCGGAAACACCTTTCCGATCACGAGTCGGTAACAGTTCCTAACTGGACATAACGATTCCCGAATACACATGGATTATATGAGACGAACCTTAATGCAATATAATCTACAAGTAGGTCCTTATCACTGACGACCAGCTCGTGTCCCCATATGACCAGTTCATATATTGTCATGACCAGTCCGTAACTCCTTACAACCAGTTCACGATCAGTAAGTGATCATGTTCGACCAGCCTACGACTAGCTCGTATCTCCATACGACTAGTCCTTATCCGATCGAATTGAAAGACCTGCTCATGTATTCTCCCTTTGCCTCACGATATCTGGTACTCCAGGTGAGATTTTGTAGGGATACGGGTAGGCTACACTAGCTGATGATTCAAAAATCTACCACGTAAACTAGGATGACATGCAAGCAAGAGATCATAGATCGTTACCACTAGACGCGCAGTGCAGCGGAAGAATAGTTGGAGCGGCCTGGTCCAACAAAGAGTGCGTCTGTGTAGTGGTCATAGTCGCTCGTCCAACGTAGTCGATCGTCCAATGTAGTCGATTGTCCTCGTCCAGAAACCAATTGAGTTCCTTGCCAAGGTCGTGGATCGTCCTCAAGCGCAACAGCAACCGCAATAGCGCCTCTACAGTATCCACACGTCCAGTGAAGGAACACCGCACACTAGTGTGCTAGCACCAAGTCACACGGTAGGGCTCTCTCGAGAAGATGGCGGCTAAGGTTTCGGTGGAACAACTCACATGTATCACTTATCTTTTCACAACATCCTCAAGCATCTCGTTATATAGTGCCCATGACGGATCCTATCCGGACCCGTTTGACAAATCGTATCTGTACTGGTTTGTTCTAACCCATTAAGTGTGTGACCCGTTAGGTTCATGCATAATTTGTTGTGTCTCAAAAACTCCTTTCCGATCACGAGTCATCAGTGGCTCCTAGCAGAACATAACGATTCTCGAATACGCACGAATTATATCGGACGAACCTTAATGCAATACGATCTATGACCAGGTCCATATCACTAACAACCAGCTCGTATCTCTATACGACCAGTTCATATTTGGTCTCGACCAGTTCGTAACTCCTTACGACACTACTACAGAAAAGGCCTTCACAGACGGTTCAAAAACGTTATCACAGACGGTTTCGTGAGCCGTCTGAGTTTATGGGTCAGTAATGACATAGGTCATCACAGACGGTTTTTTAACCATCTGTAATACATAATACCACAGACGGTTATTAACTCAAAACCATTTGTGATAGTCGACAATCACAAACAGTTTGTAGATGAAACCGTCTGTGATAGTCGACTATCACAGACGGTTTTATCTACAAACCGTCTGTGATATTCTTTTGCATTGCTAAATCTATTTCTGTTTATTGGCTAGTCTCAGGAAATGCTAGCCATGCCCTCTGAAACAAGCATATCCAATTCACATTCATCTCAGAAGCACATCAAATTTGCATTCATTTCAGAAACAAGCACATCCAATTCACAAATCAATTAACTAAAATTAACCATTAATGTACATTAATTTACACACATGTACCATTAAGTTCAATCTATCCCAATCAAGTTCAATCTACACTGTGGAAACTCCCATCTGGATTTATGACCTAACTTTTCAGGAATGACGCAAGGTCTGATCGAACTTTTATGAGCTCGCTCTGTTCCAACACAGTTTCAGCGATGGTCGCAACCTGTCGATAGGAAGATTAAATTCATGCTTATATAAATTGGTAAGTATATATGAAATAATTGTTGCAAGATTGACAAACCTGAGGATCATTGGTGACCGCGGAACCGATGAGTAGTTCCATGTTGTGGCAAACATAGTATCCACAGACATTGTGGCCCAGCGGCTGCTGGTGGCACTGCAAAAATAGAATTGGTTAGTTTGAGAGGCATTACTATGAAGTGTTATATAGGATTAATGTGTGCTAGCTAGCGAGTACCAAGAAAGTTAGATCATGCAGCCACCTTCCCCTGCAATTCCATCCTCTAGCATATAACACGTCGAACACCCTACGTGACTCCAAGAAGTTAGCCTTAGCCATTGCAAAGGAAGAAAAGACTACAATAGAGTTTCTATGGAGGAAATGTGTTTACCTGTTGATTAAATTCCAAATAACTATGAAGTTGTGAGTGGAACTCTTTAGGGAATCTAGGTATATTACCCATTTCCATTTTGGTATAATTACAATTAGAATCCAGTGGAAGCTACACAGGTATGTCAGCATGGTCATTAAACCTAAGTTCGTGTTGCTTATAAAGTACAAATCAACAAGTATAACTAGTAGTGCAACACTTACTCCTGGTTGTAGGGCAAAAGTATGTATTCCTTGTTGCGGCGAGCCAGGAAAAACTCTATAATGTAATTCTCGACAAATATTGCATTCGCCTTGATGGTTTCCTCGGAGACCACGCGTGGGTCGAGGAAACCTACCGGTGAATTCCTTCTTTCGGCTTCAAACATCATGTATCTATATACAAAAGCAAGGAGTTATATATAACATTTATCAGTATTACACGAATATTGACCGTGATTGTACACACTTACAGTGTCCAGCATTGTATGAGTGAGACGTCGAGCTCGTTGAGGTTTAAGAGACAGAACAAGTCCTCGAAGGTCACCGTGAAGACACAGTCTTAATGCACGTGGTTAAAATGATCCTCCTTGAACTTGATAGTGACACCCAAGCGTCGTTGTTCAGCAGGCTTGTTGGATTATTCCATGTACCATGTATACAATGTCGTGCAAGCCAGTCCTAGGGTAGGGCTATCTAACCTCTCGACCAACGGCTTGCCTAGCATGAATTTCCGGGCCAACGGCATGAAGGGGATATCAGAATAGGAGTCGGCCGTCTTCGATTTGCCCTTGCTGCCTCACTTTGTATAGGTCGACTTCACAAGAGTCGACTGAGCACGAGGTGTAGATGCATTTGATGCACCAGGCCGTTGCCACGTCGGTGCAGGTAGCTTTGGTGCAGTCAGCTCCCGTGGACTTGATACCGTTGCAGGACATTCCCGTGAAGTTGACATCGGAGCAGGTAGCTCCAGGCAGATGTCCCCCTTGGGCCATTGGATGAATGTTCCAACGGCTTGCTCTAGAGTCATGACCTCGTCGTTTGGGGGAATATTGTCGGGACCCAAAATATGCAATTTTGGACCCTCTGTGTATACTGCACTAGTCCAGGATCACGCTAGTGCACATAGTGGCAACATCAGTGAAATATCATTTCCATATACAAAGATAACTAATAAATAGGCAAATAACAATAAACATCGAGTAGAGACCTTAAGGTCAAAGCTTACGCTAATGCTTCAGAGGGCTTAATAGCTCAATGAAGCTACAAATGAACGAAACAAAATAACTCAGTGAAGCCCATCCATATGCCCACAGCAATCGGTCAAAGTCGCGACCTAGTTCTCCACGATCCTTGAAGTAGACCTTGTTGACTGACAATTCCTTCACCTCTGCTTGATTTATTAAAGCAAGCATGAGAAGACACCGTACTCGCAAGTCATACCACAGAATGCAAATTATAGATGCAGGCTTATTCCAAAGGAATGGTTTGTGTGGTTCTTTTGCAGAAATGCAACATTTGCAATTTGAATATGAATAATAGATTGAAAGCATAATTCAAAACAAATAGACAATAATAAGTTTTTATCATTTATTTTCACAAAGACACATAGCCTAATCAAGTTATTCACACAGCTGCATAAGTTATCTCACACAGCTGTCCCATCCCAAGTTTTATGAAAATCTACCCCTCGTGTGAAATCTCCGAGCATGTCCACGACCGCGGATGCGGCTATTCGAATAGATTGATTAACACTCTGCAGAGGTTGTACACTTTACCCACAAGATATGATTAACTCATCATGTCTGCCATGACTCGTCATACAGAAGAATGCGATTGAGCAATCATAACAAAACCTTTCAGAAACTTCATCTCAACATTGACACTCCCGGTATGCTTAGCCGCCACAGACGCACACCGTTGGATAGGGACACGGCGAACCGCTCCGTGATGCGACTACTTGGTAGTACACACCTCCACCCAATCCGACACAGCTAACCTACAACCTGAGTAATCAATGTCAAGACTCCATAACTTACTAAGTTAGGCCCGTCCCATACCAGGCATGTGGTTGTATGAAAGGCCCAGTTCAATGGCGCACAATGTTAAGTCCTTAATTTGACCGAGGCAAGACTTCCAAATTCTAACCTATCATTCCCGCCAACACAGATCCACCATAAAAGCACCCAGGACCATTTGCCCCCGTCCAAAACCTTTTCCCACCCTGTTGGTTAAGTGCAACATATACCATCAACGAGTAATAGCACATAGTGCACACAGTTTTTATCACATAGTTCCATAGTCACTTAGTCAAGTTTATATTTGCAACTTACATTACATGAGATGATGACTCGTAGCATGGCTAAGCAATCTAATCGCATCTAACCATCCCACATTGGTAATACAATAGCACCAACTAAATAAACCAAACTAGGGTGACAAAAGATTATGGCATACAATTAGACAAGGAGGTCATAACAAATTGGATATTAACTAATCCCAAAAATATTGAAATAAATAATTAAAGTAAATACAATAATTTAAATCAATATAACTTTTGAAAACTGGGTTCAATATGATCAAAGGTATAACTTGCCTTGAAATAGGTCTAAGTACTGATCTTGCTCTTGAGGTATTCCTTCTTCTTCAAATCTTCTCGAAGTATCGACGTCTACTCGCAAATGAAAGCAAATAAACAAAATAAATAAATAACAGAGGCAAAAAAAAACTCCCAAAATTAAATAAAAATCTCAGATAAATAGATCTCGAATTTAGATGAATTTAGGAATTTGAATGGACTCAATCGGAGTTTGGATTCAAAGGATATGACTCTCGGAAGGATCACATGAAATGATGAAATTAGAGAGGAAAGAATATTCAGAGAATATTCCTTTGGATTAAATAAAATAAAAGGAATTAGAGACTTACAAGTTGGGTCCACTAGTAAGTGAGAGAGAGATGAAATCAAGGGATGACATGTGGGCCAAGTTTTGGAGAGAGAAAGGATTAAAGAGAGAGGATGACAAAGGGTCCCACATGTAAGTCACTTGGTGCATGATGGACTGAATTCATGAACCTTTGGCTTTGGTGGGGATTTGTGTGAAGTGTCTGGTTCGCCACATGGCTGGGACACGCGGGCGCCATGTAGACAAAAAGGTGACATGGAGGCTTAGCTGGCGTGATGACTCAGCACAGAGGGACACAAAATACGGCAGGGGTAGCCATGGCCGGCAAAAATGGCGCGCACGGCGAGAGTGAATAGAGGCAAGCTAGCTTTGGTGGGGTGGCAAAACGTGATGCCAAGGGGAAGATAGTTCTTCTAGAGGTGGCGGCTCAACCAGGGCATCAACAGATCGGCATCAGCGGCGACATTGACGGTGGCGAGGTCCTCGGTAGCAGTGACCATGGCGGCAGGGTAGAGCTTGGTGACGATGAACTTGGCGATTGAGTGGCGCCCAAGGTTGAATGAGGTGAGCACCAGCTCGACCATGGCCTGAGGAACGCAGGGAGCTGCTCAGGACGGATCAAGGTTGACCGGAGCCGCGGCAGCATCTCACCGAAGGAGAAGCAACGAGAGGAGAGGGGATTAGATTAGAATAGCATTGTGCACAAGATGACGCACTCAAAAGGGTACGAGGCTCACCGGCAGTGTAGATCGGAAAAGACAGGCGGCGACCAGACTGGATGACGAAACCTACAACGGCAAACGGAGCCTCTCCGAGCACAAAGGGTGCGAGCACGGTGTAGCCCACGCTGATGCGAACCCATCGGCGGTGGCAGCTTGAACAGAGATGGACCAACGACGATGAATTTCGCTGGAGAAGAGCTTCGAGGCCATCTCGATTTTTGCTGGATGGCGGTGCAACCAAGGCAAGATTGGGGAGGGAACTTTAGGGTTTTGGAAGAGGGGCACGGGACGCACATTATGACACGGTTGGTTCTTTAAATAGCACTGGAGAGGAGGAATTTCATTGGAGGCCGGCGGCTGCTGCATGTTGGACAAGAACACGACTCGGGTGTCGGGTGGAGTCCAAGTTGAAGATGACTGCGCGGCACAGGCGGGTCCCCACGCGGTAGTGAAATAATGAAAAAGGAAGGGCTTCGATGCTGGGCTTAGGCGCTGAGGAAAAAGGGAGGCAGGTCGGTGCGACTTGAATTTCTTGGCTCTGGGCCGATTTGGACGACCAAGGCGCAAGGAATGAAAGGGAGTGGGCCAAGTTGGCATTGAGCTACTGGCGAACGGCTGCGGGACAAAAATGGCGGACCAACTTGGGCTCACGAGCGTGCAGGCAAAAGGAATGGCGGCTCGGGTTGGTTTCGCCCACGCACAAGGAAGCAAGGTGGGCCGGAAAAAGAATTGGCGGGCCAGGCTGACGGGAGGAAACGGAGTGGGCCAGAGAAATGGAAATGGGCCGAGGGAACGAGAATAGAAGTAGGCCAAAGGAGATTTGAGCCCAAAACAATCTGAGATTTATTAATAGTTTTTATTTTTAGAAAATAGCTGAAAATCCAATTGGCAAATAGAAAATAGCAAATGCACTCGGAAAAAATCTAGAAAAATCTAGAAAATATATCCAAGCACATAAAATCCAAATAAAATAGTTTTGATAATAGTTGATGTTGAGATTGATCAAATTAAATTGTTTTTGATTTATGAAAGTCCCATTTAAGCTTTATTAATTCGAATAACATCAACTGGTGAATTTTCTCCCTACTAACTAATCAAAAGATTTTTTTGAAAATCCAAATTTTGGGACGTTACAAACCTCCCCCTTAAAGGAATCTCGTCCCCGATATTCAGGCTGGCTATAGAATAGGTTAAAGAACTCAGCCTTCGGGTTCTCTTCTGGCTTTCAAACTGCTTTCACTTTGACAGAACTGCTCTTCTAAACACTCACGGGGCAACGTCTTCCTTCTTGCTGAACTTCTCGCTTCAACAAAAATTTGACAAACTGGCTCTTGGCAGGAAAGGCATCTTGAAACTCGATTGCTTCTGACGGACTGCTTGATTAGTGCTCGAAGACACTTCTGGAGTTGAGGAGATCCTACTGACTAGTAACTCAAGCTGACAAACTAACTCTTCCTCTAAGCTTCGGAATCTGAACTATTACCATTTACACCTGAGTATCTTGTTGTATTTATTCCTATACGATACACAGTATGGTTACTATTGGTCTTTTGCCATTTCTTCCCTGTTATTTCCTTGCAATCACGTTCATCATGATCTGCAGCAATAGATGTGCCTTACTTTAAAACCTCACATCATTAGTAGACACAGCAATACAGAACATGCTATGGACATTTTTTGTTGCATACAAACAATCGGCATCCCTCTGACGATGTCTTTGTATGTATGTAGGTTTGCCATAGCATCTTCCTGATATGCACATTTTTCTTTACTATCTATATAATGCTGTTGTGTTGCTAAGCACGTAGTCTTAGATATTCCTAGAACTACACATATCTATGTAATTTTTTTAAAATAAATCATCAAGTTATTATTTACTCCTACTCTTATTCGTTAGTATGTGTGTATTGGTATATGCCTTCTTATCGATATCTCCAAAATACTTGTGTTCTATCCTCAATCTTCGCAACTGTTTTCCAGGGAAAAATACGCATCGTCCAAGACCAATCTTGCTTCCTAGCTAACTAAAAAAAGAAGAAAAGAAGATACAACACACAATGGCTAGTTGTAAGTATTCTCTATAGATCATCATCTATAGATATCCCCGCTAAGTTACTTTATGTCGTCAGACAACACAAGTATTGACTCGAAATATTTCTGTTGTTTCGTAGTGAGTCCAACACATTATGCTTCAACAACAAGCCTTGCCTTTTGCTTCTACCCTACACATCAATATTTTGTTCTCTACTTTACCACTCAATGCTCTTTTGTTTGTATAGTCTATCCTTTTAGACATCTTGTTGTATTATGTTCTTATGCTGTAATATTCTAGACCTCCTACATATACTAATACTAGTTTAGTGCCCGTGCGTTGCAACGGAAACTCAAACTCTGCGCATAAAATATTACCCATGTTATGCACTGAAGAGTGGTGAAATGTGTATTTTCTTCCACTAAACCAAGCAGATCATGCTTGAATGGGATAGCACGCCATGCGAACTACAGGAACGACAGACATGAAGTGGCTTAACATAATTGAATGCGAAAACTAATAATAAACCTATTTGTCGTGTAGTTCACCAATGATGAATAAACATTGGAAGATCTGTACATACATTATCAATCGGCTTCCAGACACGAATAATCAAAATTTCCACTCCTTAACTTAGAGTAAAAATGCTATACAAAGAATTGAACACAATGGACCTGCCATTTTTTATTTGTTAGCTTCTGTTCAATTGTCCACATATCAAACCTGATTAGCTAAATTTCTTACAATTTACATGCTTGAAAAAGAGTGGACATTTTAGAATTAGCATATCATGATCCATCTCTCCTGAGTCCCTTCTTGCAGGCAGGGATCAGAAGTGAGAACGAATATTAGAAACCTTTTTTGTGCTTGCATTCTTTAGTGGACGAATCCATCCGTGTATCTCTCTAGATCTCTGGTGGCAATTCCTCCACCACGGCTGGCTCAATATCTTCACATTCAACATCCTATATCCTTCTGATGATTCACACTGGAGTGACACTAACAGATGAGCCACCAATCACTATGTTCTTCTAATTCTCCTTCTTTGTCCTCTTCCTCCTCGCCTCCTCTTTCGCCTCTTTAATTTTATATAATTTGTGACACATAAGTAACATACCAAAGATTCCACGCTCAATTTTGTGTTGAGGAGCTTGGTCCTTGCATGGTGGTCATCCATCTAGTTAAAAGACATGCACAATTTGTTGCAATGCAAGATAGCCATGATTATCACAAATTATGACAAGATACATATTTAGTAGGAAAATAAATTATGTTGACCCATAATTTATCAATCGCTTTCCAAAAAATATATATTATTCTAAAATAATAAAAAGGTCACTTGAAGAAATGAATGGGGTAGTTGTAGTTATTTTTCAAGATAATGGAATCAAAATCACAAGAAATTAATGGAGATAATCAACTCCTGAGCTGCACGCGTGTCCTCGACAGATTTGTTTGCAAAGCTCCTAGGCGAGCAGTGTGGTGAGGCAGTCGGCGCCGACGGAGAGGTAGGTTTGAACTGTAGCTACTCTATCCCAGGATAACATGGAACATTTCTAAACAATAATTCACAATGGGAAATTCATGAGCAAATGGAGCAACCTATTAACCATTATTTGATATAGATCACGATTAATGCATGACAAGATTTTTATCAATCATCATAGAATAACATAATGCTAAAAAAATGAAGGTTCAGAAACCTATCATGGTTAAGATCTATGGGGATTTTTAGTAACATGGTTATTTCTGATCATTAGGGCTTTCCATAACAGCAGTAGAACTATAACCATCACAATAAACATTTGAGCATATAACTTACAGGAGCTGCAATGTGTTGACAAAAGAAATGACTGAATCACCCATTTTTGTGATACTAGTTTCACGACATGGATCCCTCTCTGTGATTAATGTATACACCAATTTTACTTTTGCAAAAAAGATTAAGGAGTGATAAAATTAAGAAAGCCACGACAGAAAATGACTCAAGGACCCTCCAATAATTGCATTGGAATATGAGATGGGAGACTTTTTATGGTTGGTAATGAATAAATACTCATGAGAAAGAAAATAAATAGTGGTAATGAATAAATACTCAATAAGTCAGTCAGCTTTGTCTTATTCATAGTAGGGTGCCTGTGCATTGCAACGGAACCTCAAAAGAAAGTGATACACAAACGAGATCCTAAACCGCATAATAAATATCAATATTGTATGATATTAAGAGATGTTGGATTTCCCTTTAACACATAAATCAACTTAATACAAATGAATCATAAAGGTGAAATATCAAGAGATGTTGAAATATCAATGCTTGTAATATCAGGAAAAATTTAGTAAATGTTTTCAACAATTAAGACATGGACTACAAACAGTCCTTCCTCTATTTTAATACAAATGAACCAATAATCGCTAGAAGATGCATAAGTATGTACCAACGATGGTTTGGTTGTACGATTTGAAAAGGAGTGGTAGAAGGGTAGCTTGTTTAATTGCTCAGTTGCAGCTTTGACTAATCGGGGCTCAGTGCCACCTGAAGACCTTGTGAACATTTCACGAAACATAAATGAACTTCTCTAACTATTTCAAAAGCCACAAAAAAAAATGGTGATACAGACATCATTCAAAGAAATACATCAGTTTTGTGGCATATGATAAAAAAAAAACACTCCAAAGATTGTATATACCTAAAGTTGTACACCATAGTCGTGCAAGAGAATGTCGACACTTCTTTCCATTGATATCATAAACGTATGAACCCTGCATATGTATGTTTATACAAGGTAAGCAGACAGATATAGCTCAACACTTTCGAGTGGAGCAATCAACATGTTAAGCTTTATTTTCCAAAATCCAATGCTACATTTCAAGAGAAGTAAAAGGAAATAATGCCAGAATTGAGAGTCACAACCTCAGATCTCTCAATAACCAGCGGATGCAAATCATTGCTCTGCCAGCTAGCTACGAATGGTGCCCGCATGCTATGCCCCTTAAACCTGGAAAGATCATCATACTTTGAAAATCAAGAATAGCTAGTAAAACATATAGAATCCAACTCTGCATAGGTCTCAGTGCATAACAGAGCCAGACTATGTGCCAATTCTACAAATAAAATGAAAACCTGTATACCCATTTTCTTTAGTTGAGTTAGACCGAGGAGATGGTAGTAAACTGAAATATATGACTGAGTATTAAGGCTTGTCAAGTAAGATGGACCCAAAGATTGTACATACCTAAAGCTGTACACCATAGTCGTGCAAGAGAATGTACACACTTCTTTCCATTGATATCATAAACGATGAACCCGTGATATGTATGTTTATACAAGGTAAGCTGACAGATATAGCTCAACACTTTCAAGTAGAGCAATCAACATGTTAAGCTTTATTTTCCAAAATCCAATGCTACATTTCAAGAGAAGTAAAACGATATAATGCCAGAATTGAGAGACAACCTCAGATCTCTCAATAACCAGCGGATGCAAATCATTGCTCTCCCAGCCAGCTATGAATGGTGCCAGCATGCTATGCCCCTTAAACCTGGAAAGATCATCATACTTTGCAAATCAAGAATAGCTAGTAAAACATATAGAATCCAACTCTGCATAGGTCTCAGTGCATAACAGAGCTAGACTATGTGCCAATTCTACAAATGAAATGAAAACCTGTATACCCATTTTCTTTAGTTGAGTTAGACCGAGGAGATGGTACTAAACTGAAATATATGACTGAGTATTAAGGCTTGTCAAGTAAGATGGACCCAAATAAGATTTATGCCTATCGAAGAACTTACTAAGATGTTTGAGCAGTAGGGCTTAATCCTGAGCTAGAATGTTGGCGACACCCAAGCCTCCCTGCTGTTTAGGCCAAAGAATGCTAAAACACGAGTAACCAGTGATTCCATTCAACTTTGAACTCCACAAAATCAACTTTCCATTAATGAAGGAACTTTCAACTTGGAAAATTCGCCTAATTTCAACTCTGATTTTAACAACTACAGGTCGAATTCAAAGCTTTAAAACTAGATTCAAAAGCTTTCAAATCATGATGTTTCAGAAGAACAAAATTTGATGATATATGCAGGTCTACCTTTGTCATGCTGCACAAATTGGTTTCTGGAATTTTCCTTCCTCCTGAACACAGGAAAGCAAGTCATTGCTATAGTGTGGAAATTTTCTTCCTAGGATCTTTAGATATGCCTTCAGAAGCTCATGCAAACGAGATGTTGGTAAAAACCTAAGGAAAAATAATCAGTAGATTGAAATAATAAAAGTGTCTCATTGGAATATTTTCTTAAAATTTCTACACAAAGTGAACGTAATTTCTACACAAAGTGAACTTTGAAAATGTCTACACAAAGTAGTTACTCGCAGAAGAATGGCTCGCAGAACAAAGTGCAGGCGTACCTCATCATATTTCTTATGATCAATAGGAAAAATCAACACAAGCAAGTAACAAGATATTTCAATCTCGGTAGATCATGCTTGATTGAAGCCGAGCACTGAGCTGCCATATCAACATCCATTTCACCCCATCTTCCTAACAATTGTAACATCATATGAATGTCAAGAACCTCTCGACGAGAAAAGGCATCCAGCTTCAAATTTTTAATATGTTTAGAACAAAACCGAAACAAGTTTTAACTCCTAAGCACCGAGTTCAAGACTATCAAGTATCAAACAAGCATAAGAACAGGACCCTAGCTTGACATGAACTTCAAATTCAATAGTGAAACTCATTTGCACAGTAAGCAATTGCCCAAGGCTCGAAATGCATCACAAATACAATAACAGTTGCTTGGAACAATGATTTGGCATGAGTTCCCATTTCCTTCTAGCAATGGTAAGCAATCACTCAAGGCTTGCGTGAATAAGGCAAGCAATCCCGAACGATCCACCATGCCACAAATAAAAAACATTACAAAACAAGCCCAAATCCTTTGATACAAACATCCTCACTAAATTATTTCGAATTACACAAGTATCTTAAAAGCAGCAAGCAATGCTAACATGCCAAACTCCAATGTGGCATTGCATCATGACGGAATAGCTAATCAAATAGTATGGCACACCCAAATCCTTTGCTTTGCCAGTCTTACATAAATTTGAGATGCAAGAACCGTCAATCCTTCATTCCCAATAACATGAGTACATCTTCTAAGTAGCAAGTAGTGTTATTAACATACCGACTCAGGTTGTAGAGTGAAAATACCTTGGGCAGAACGAGGAGAGGCAAAGCGAAGGCATCGAGGAGGGAGGCGGTCTGGCGAGGAAGGTGTGACGCGTCGCGTGGCGCAGGCGGCGGCAGGAGACAGTGTGCGCGGGCGCGGAGATCCGGTGGACCTCCTTGGTGAGCGACCCAAGATCGATCACCGACACTATCTCCTTCAGATATGCACGCATCGTGGGCAATGAACAAACGCGAGTCACCTTTGCCTCAAGTGGCCTCGCGATTTCTAGAATCTGACCACGCGCGGTAGAGGGAGTACTGGTGGCATCAGCGCGGGAAGAGGGAGGCTTGGCGGTGTCGTGGGTGGCGGATCCGCGCCGGTGAGGTCGGGCGGCTGATCCCGCTCGCCGCCCACACGCAGCGTTCGCACTTGCCAACCTCCTGGATGGCCGGATCCGTGGCGTGGCGGCGGAGGCGTCGGCGAGGCCGAAAGCGACCAGATCCGGCGCGGATGCGGTAGGGGAGGTGGTGTCGCGAGCGAGGGGAGGAAGGGAGTGCTCCGGGTCGACGAAGCACTCGACATCGGTGCCCGTGTCGACGCAGTCGACCGCATCCGTGTCGACGGCGGGCGGGGCGGGGGGTGGCGGCGTCTCGCGACGGCGAGGCGGAGGCGGAGGACAATGCGTCTAGTGGGAGCAGTGGATGGTTGTTTGGGAGGGAGTGGCGGTTGATGCGGCACGACTAATCGTGAGCGAGGGGAGGAATGCTAGAAGGGAGCGCTCGTGGGGAGTGGCGGCGAGGGGAAGAAGGGACTGGGCGGTTCGGGTAGGAGAGGTTGCGCGAGTGGGGCGCGGGTGTGGGCGTGGGAGGGTGAGATGATCCGAGCCGTTAGTTGATGGTTGATCTAACGGATGTGAACGATGGTGGGAGAACGGACGACGGTAAACTTCTTCTTTTAAGTAGTAGAGAATAGTTGATAGTACCTGTGTTATAATATTTCGCACTTCCTATATATGCTACGATGCTACGCAGCAAATAGCTTCGCCTGAACTCCTGCGTGCATTTTCTTTTATCGATTTCAAGATAAGCAACATCTCCTCTTGGCTTGCGTACAGCTATAGACAGAACCTGCCCAACTGTTGCGACCATTGATTATTGTAGCTTTGAAATACCTTTGTATAGTCGCTTTCTATATATCTTAGACTCACTTCAATTACTCAATCGATACAGGATTGATCTATATACATACGGATACATGCATAGTGCGTTAGAATCCTACACCTACCTTCTATGGCTGTAACAAAAAAAGACCTAAAACCTGCTACACGCGCCAGGCTCTAGTACTAGGTAAGATTACGCCTACACCGTGGCCACCGAATAATAGCCAATACTACAACTAGGACACTAAGGTTCGAGCTCTGTGTTGGATAATGTAATTAGGAGTAGGTGCTAGATCCATTTGAGTATAATATGACATAAATAAATAAGAGACGGTTGGTTTAAAAAGTATATGTAGGGCTACATCACATATATCTAAGAGTACATGCAAAACTAGTGAAATATGAAGCTACTAGGCGACTGTACAAAGCATAGCACTTTCAAGTAAAAATAAGATCTTAGCATCTGCACCTAGTATGTATTAATTGGCCATCACTGCTTTTTTAAGAAGAAATTACTCTACAACACTGGCTCAAAACTATTACTACCAAGCATGCTCTGCTCAGATTCTTGCTTGTAGTTAACAAAAGGATGGGGAAAAGCAATAAGATGAACAACCTAGCTGTACCAGATCGGGCCAAAGGAAGGCTTCTTGGAGTTGAGTACGCTGGCCAGGGACAGAGAGTTGAGAGTTTTGGACACTAGGTTGTGTTTGGTTACCTGCATATTCTCAGCCTAACTCGTATGTATCATCTAAGCTGAACCTAACCAGGCTGGGTGGATACAATGATGAGTTGTTTGGTTGCCTATTTCTGTTGGGCCAGGTTGTGCTAAGATGTTGTTTGGTTGCCTGTATCTAACGCGGGAAAAGGTGAACGGATTCATGAGCGCTGGCCAGCTTGCATGCGCTTAGCCTGGCTGAGGAGGGAAGCTCGAATCGAGCGTTTCCCTTGGGCCTGGCCCGAGAGGGCATCTTGGATCCACTCAGCCAGGCCCATCCACCCAACCAGGCAACCAGACACCCAAAAACTTGCATCTACTCATGCGAGTCAACCCCATGCAAGCAACCAAACACACCCTATTAGCCTACTGTGCATCCTAAATTCCAAATATAGCCTCTTGTGCCTGTAGATTCCAGATTTGGCTTCCCTGCCCCCTCCTATTGCGACAGGAACACAAAGACTAGTCAGCTGCGCCCGGCCCGCATGATCGAGCTATTTTGCTCAGGGCACGCAGATGGCGGTTGCGCCCGCAAATGCAGTGACAAGCAACCACCCATGCCATGCGCGCCGTCAAGGCCGCCTCGACGCGTGTGCCCTCGCTGTGTCCATGTGCCCACCGCAAGACCGCCTCCACGCGCCGCACTCGCCGCGCCACTGCCCTCGCCTCGCGGCGGCCCCACGCAGCGTCTTTGCCGCTGCTGCTGCGTCGGCTCGCCTTCGGCCCCAGCTCCTTGCTTCGGTCATTGCCCCCACGCGAGAATAAAACTAGATGAGCCCCAACGATGTCGCATTCTCCCTGCGCTTTTATTTTCTCATTGAGCCAAGAGGAAGAGAGAAACCAGAGAGGAAGAGATAAACCAGAGAGGAAGAGAAGGGAGAAGCGAACCAGAGAGCAAGTGTAGTTCGTGCAGTTGCGAAAGTTGTGCATCGTCTTGCGAGCACAAATAAAAGGTAATTATTATCGACATGCGGCTTTAGTTTTAGCAATGTGATTAGAATGTAATTAGCTACAATAATGTATGCTAGGTAAAATGAATAGAAAAAACTAGTGAGAATGAAGCCTAGAAGTTGAATGGCAGTAAGATTTTGAGTACTACTTTGTTAGTTGTCTTTTTCTCATCAATTGCTACAAACACTCACAGTGGAACATAAACATTTTACACGGATGTGAAATCTCTTGACCATACGAATACAATAAAGTAGTTGTTCTTTTTTGAAAGATTGGACGCATTAATAAGAATCCCATCAATAACATGCAGCATCACATAAGTCATTTACTCTTAATTACTAAATTTGAGCTCAAGGTCTTTTATTTGAGGTGCTCACTTAGATGTATTCCTTGCATAATAATCATCTCAGAGTAAATGTTGGATTGTTAGTACCTAGTACAAATAGTTTTGTTTGCATTGAGTAACATTTGTAATGTTCTAGATTAGGTATGGTTGATTAGCAACTTTCCATAATAATGTTGTCTTTGCAGTTTGTTCCATCCAATTTGCTTGTTATGTATGTTTATATAAATTTTGCTCCATTTACTCACTACACAAAATAACTTAGCTATCCAAAGACAAGCTCATGGAAACTTGTTTACTGTATTTGTGCATTTCTTGTATGTTGCCATATTTCTTCACACATTCTAGCATGTGTAGATAGTACATACTGCGATGTTCACCTTAAATGCTATTCTGTGATTAGCACGTAATTCGCCAAATATATTTATATAACTGGAAATAAAATTTTGAACAATTTGGAACATGTTGTAAAAACGATAGCAGTGGTTACATCTAAAGAAAGTCGCCCGACATACGATAGTAGTTGCTAGATGGTATGAGCATTGCATATAAGTGGTTTCATTTTTCATATTCACATGTGTTAGGTACTTCTTGGCGGAGACTCAAGATCTGTTCGTGTTCCACGGGAACGCTCTCGTACGCGACGGACCGTACGGGGCGGACCTGTCGAATATCGACCGAACAGTGATCCGGGCGCCGGGCCTGAAGGACATGAGCCTCTCGGAGCTAAGGCAGTGCGTGCAGTTCGCGTTCGATCGCGCCACTGCAAGGATGAAGCTGCGCATTGAGGCGTTGTATGTCTCGGTGGTGGGTGATGGAGGGCAGACCGTTTGGCAACTTATGAAGGTGACAAGTGACGCTTCATGGGCCAATTACATGGAGGTTGTTTGCAACCCTGTTGCTGCGATCTATGCGTGACCGATGGTCTATGTTCAGTTCGTGGAGAGGACGGGGACATCCAGCGTGGGTGGTTCCTATGAGGTTACTGGTGAGGAGGAGCCTGCGTTGGTCTCCGGTGTTGGAGGAGACACGTGCAAGGAAGTGGGCGTTGGAGACTTGAGGAGGCGTGCCGATAATTTCGAGCCCAACGAATGAGTGGAGAGATGGCGGGTAGCCAGTATTGATTGCCATGAGTACCTAGCCGACCAGCCGGAAGAGGTGGAAAGCGAGGAGCAGGAGGACGTGGAAACAGCTAGTTTCGAAGATGAGGAAGACAGAGAAGATGCTACGGGAGGTGCAATTGGTGGTCTTGTGATCACCAACAATGCTTATGTCCCCTTAAGATTGGATGACGTCGCAACGGCATCGCTGGTTCTGCCATAGCCAGAGGGGGCCGAGTGGGGGTTCAATGAAGACACCCTGCTCCTAGGGCAGCGCTTCCCTAACAAGAGCGTCGCGCTACATGCTATTGCCAGATATGCCGTTAACATTGGCTGGACATATCGGGTACAGAGGTCTAACCCCAACACATACATCGTTAGGTGTGTTGATGAATCCTGTGCTGGGAAGGTTCATGCGTAGCGGTTCACGACCGTAGCCACAGGCTTCCAAATAACCGTACTGAAGGACCACACATGCGATCTAGCTGAGCCGCTTCATAGGCACTGCAACATGATGTCCTCGTATGTTGCCAGCCTGATAGGCCACCTCGTCGCTGGAGATGTTTCCATTTCGCCAAAGCTTCTAATGGCGGATGTTACCAATACGGTGGGGTTCTAGGTTAGCTACAAGAAGACATGGCGGACGAAACAGAAGGTCATTGAGCAAATGTTCGGGACATTCGAAGAGGGTTACAACCTAGTGCCAAGAATGTTGCATCAAATCGTAGAATCAAATCCCGGGACATACATAAACAAGTTTGATCAGGTGCATCCGACGAAGGGGCCTAATTGTTTTATTCTTGACAGGGTCTTCTGGGCCTTCCGTCAGGCGATCGAAGGTTTCAAGCATTGTCGTCCCGTGCTAATGATGGACAACACCTTCCTATCTAGGAAGAACAAGGGTACCATTCCCACCGCAGTTGTAGCTGATGCGAACCACTAGTTACACCCTGTGGCCTTCACAATTGTTGAGAACGAGAACACCGATAGCTGGTTGTGGTTCCTGTCTAATGTGAAGTAGGCGGTGGTCCCAGACCACCTAGATGTGTGTCATCTCGGACCGCAATGCTGGGTTGCTGTCCATGTTGAGCACGATGCAAAACGGGATGCAGCCGTCGTTCCAGTGGAACGATGTTAGGAGCCGTTGGTGCATGAGGCATCTCGCGGCGAACTTCCACACAAGGTTTTGGAGCAAGGACTTGATGAATATGTTCAAGAAGTTCTGCATGCAGAACCAAAGGCGGAAGTTCGATGCGGTGTTGATGAGGACATCGGCACCAACACCATGGACCCCACCAACTCCATCAACCCCCACGGTTTGTATACCCCGCTTTCCATTCCTTTTGCCCCACTGACAAATCTTTTAAGGACCATGATCAAGAAGAACCTCAAAGAGTGGGAAGAAGGCCTACCTCAAGTGGAGTTCGCCTACAACCGCGCCGTCCACTCCACCACCAACATGTGCCTTCTGGAAGTGGTGTATGGCTTTAAACCATGCACACCATTTGATCTTCTCCCACTACCACTACAAGGCCGAGTCAACATGGAAGCCTCCAAGCGAGCTAATTTCATGAAGAATGTTCATCTCAAAACCCGGGAGGCGATTGACAAGAAAACCCGCCTCTATGCAAAGAAGGCCAACATGCACAAGAAGGAGATGTTGGTTGAGCCAGAGACTTGGTATGGAGTCACCTTGAAGGACCGCTTCCCACCGAAGCTCCTCCAAGTTGAAGCCACGCGGTGATGGACCATTCAAAGTGCTCAAGAAGATCAATGACAACGCATATGAGATTGACCTTCCAAGCAACAAGTACGCGTTGAGCTCTACCTTTAAAGTGGGCCAAGTTATCTCCAACACGCTCAAGGGACCAATGACAAGAGCGCTAGCGCGACAACTTAATAATGAGGTGAAGTCGCTCCTACTCGAGTCTCGCTTTGATATTTCTGAGAGCTGGATATTACCTCATGCCCCATATTTATATTTGATCAGCGTCGCGGGAGAAGATGTCAAGAGAGATGGAGACCGGACCCCGGCCGAACCGCACCTAGGAGCACTGCGGCGTGCAGCAACTGAAGCCTGGGCAACCGGTCCGACCGCCCACCACACCGGTCAGACCGGCGCCAGCTGGTCCTTGGGAGTTCGGCCAAGTCCACTGGCGGTCCGACCGCCCTCAACGCCGGTCCGACCGGCGCCAGCTGGTCCTTGGAGTTCGGCCAAGTCAACTTGCGGTCCGACCGCCAGCTTCAATGGCTCGACAAGCACAGTG
This sequence comes from Phyllostachys edulis, assembly GCA_036346405.1. Lineage (NCBI taxonomy): Eukaryota > Viridiplantae > Streptophyta > Magnoliopsida > Poales > Poaceae > Phyllostachys > Phyllostachys edulis. The sequence continues at coordinate 44,754,708 of CM070560.1, read as the reverse complement.
ATCGACCCAAGAACGCCGGTCCGGCCGGCGATCGACAAGTGAGCCCCACTTCCTTTGCCTGCCCCCACCACTATAAAAGGGGCAACACCCCAACTCGAAAAGGGGGAGATTAGAAGATAAAACATGAGCATTGCTCTTGCCTAGGGTTAGCTTCAAAGCACCCTAGGTTGGGAGCCCCCTCCATCTTGTCCTTGTAATTTCCTTTTGGATTTGTAAGGAACATTGCGCGACGGATGTATGGAAGCGGTCGTTCAATTAGAGATCGTTGATTGAGTTCTTTGTTGGAGGCTATCTCATTGGAGTGTGTTGCCAATATTTGCTATCTCAATAGGCTTTCTCTAGTTATCCCCATCGATCCTCGACGTGAAGACCTTGGGTAACCTCCCCTACACCCCGTATCATCGGTATCGAGCTCTTGGTTGCCACGGTAGGATCGATTTATCAAATTTCTTGTTTCTAGGGTTCATGTGTTCATCCCCAAATTTGAAAACCCTAGCCCGATCTGAAATTCTTGATGTGTTTTGCTAATTGTGATCCAATAGATGTGTTTCTTATGTCTTGATCTACTCCCCTGTGATTTTTGTGCATTTTGATCGGAGGAATCGACGGAATCGATTTAATTTCATCATTTCGCCGAGACGAACTGGGCTCTGCTTTCGTGAAATCGGTCGACCGCCAATTGACCGGTCGGACCGCTAAGCTCGCTTCAACCGGTCGGACATTGCCCAACCGGTCGGACCGCGGGACCAATTCCGCCGGTCGGACCGCCGCCACACCGGTCGGACCGCCAGAGGTGAAACAGACCCGACAACTTTCCGAATTTGCAGCGTTTCAACCTCGACTCTGAGCCTTGTAAGCCTTTATCGAACCTTTGCGAATACCTTTGCTCCTAGTCAGACTAGTTCATCCACGATTGCTTGGCTTTGCATGTGTATAATGAGTAGTGCACCTAGGTTCATTCATTAAGCTTGAATCCGTCGGATATCCATGTGATTTGAGTTGGGCAACAAGGAAGTACCTCCCCCTCCAAAACAAAAACAGAAAAAAAAAAAGAAAAGAAAAGAGAAGAAGAGCGTTGTCCCAACGAGACATCAAAAACAAAAAAAAAGGAGAAGAAAGAAAAGAAAAGGGGGAAGGGGAAGCCAACTCAAATACCTTTCCGGGCAAGCTCCCTATACATATTGGTGCATTCTTATTGTCATATGCAATCTAGAGCCTTACAACTTTGCAATCGAACTAGCGTCTTCCCTTACTAGTGCAACATGAGCTAATTCTACCTTTTACTTCCATCTTGTGCTTTAGCTCAATACCATTGGTTGCATTCTAGTACCATCATCTTTGGGAGTGTGTGAGTTCCTTTGACTTGGGATCAGCACCTAGGTTATTGCAATCTAGTTTGGTTTCCTTTTAGCATTATTACACTTGCTTTTCGGATTTGTTTTGCTTTATGGTACTCACCCTTCCAAGCTCCACATAAATTGTGTGTGTGTGTTCAAGGTCTCAAAGAAAGAACTCTCTCAATCCTCTTCCACAATCCGTAAGGAAATACAAGGACTTGGTTGGCGGGGAAGGTGAGGAGAGTGAAATTCCACATATTTTTCGAGCTAATCTTTGATTCTCTTTGTTGGCTACTAACCATGTTAGGAAGAGTTTGTGACTTTGATGCAAGCTCCGCTCTCATTGTCATGAAGAAGACTTTAACGGTCCCAAATCAAGATGAGCCCGAGCAAAGGACCAACCTGTTTCACACCAAGGTGGCATGCAAGGCAAATCCATCAAAGTAATCATCGATGACGGAGTTGTCACAACCTTGCAAGCCAAGAACTATGCGACAAGTTGGGACTCAAATTGAGAAGCATCCCCACCCATACCATGCGCAATGGTTGAGTGAGTGTGGCACGGTCAAGGTGCGATATATGACGAAGGTCACATTCGAATTGGAGCCTCGCCGACACGCGATTGGAGTGTGACGTGGTACCCATGACGGTATGCCATCTCCTCTTGGGAAGGCCATGGCATCGATCGGCGGTGATGCATGAGGGACGAACCAACCACTACAAGTTCAAATGGCATGGCCGAGAGGTGGTACCGCCCCATGACTCCAAGCCAAATCATCGCCGACAATGCTCCACGGGTTGCTACCTGCCAAGAAGACAAGGTAAAGAATGAGAGTCACATAGCCAAATTGAATGAGGGTGTTGAAAATTGTGAGCTGTGTGATTCCACCATATGTGAGGATGAGAGCATCCAATCTGAGAGTGTGAGGGATCCACCAAAAGCAACGAGCGAAGTAGCTGGCAGTAAAAGCAAGGTTATGGCTAAAACTAACGATTTACTCTCTACTTCTAGTGTTGTGTCTCACATTGTGCAAAGTTGACATTAAAGAAGAGAAATTGAATATTCAACAACCGCACCTTTGGAAGCGAAGATGAGGAAATCACCAAGAGTGAAGGAGTGCTTGCGCCCTAAGGTCGATTATGATGAATTGATACCGATGGCACCTACATCATCGAGGAGAGCCAAAAGGTAGAGACCATGGTGCTATCATCACTCAAGGTGAGTTTGCTTGTGAAGAAATACAATTGTCCACTTGTCCATGCTATTTTAGAGCAAAACTTAGTGGAAAATAATTACGATGTGCACGTGTTTCAAGTAGAGAATTCAAACCGCATTGATTTGAGTGCACCATGTGACAAATTAATTGAATCGCTTTCATTGTTGTGAGTACTTCATGCGATGAATTAATAGCATATAATGATCATGTGGAATTGGTGAGACATAAAGAAGTTTTGACTAGAATTTCTCCTACTGATTCTTTATGTTACATTATGTTGGATCTACCTATGAAATTGTCACATGCTAGGGAGAAAGTTTTTGAAATTGCATGTTCAAATCCTTGTCTAGTGTCTACACCCCTGGGTATAAGTTTAATTTGATTGGAGATTATGGTGTGGACAATCAATTTCTTGTATATCGAATATGCATAACTTGTGATCATGAGGCACCTACATCATCTGAGGAGGGCGTCAAAGATAACAACATTGGTGCTGATTTGTTGGTTCATCAGGAAAAGGTTAGTACTTGTGAGAACTCTTTAAATCAAATGGAAATTCCGCGTTCTGAATTTGGTATGCCTAATTTACCTAATGTGGAATTAATTACTCATAAGGAAGTTCTTACTAAAATATCTCCTTGTGATTCTTTGTACTATATCATGTTGGATGATCCTCGAGAGCTATCTAGTGTGATTGAGAATGTTGCTGAACTTTCATGTTCAAAATCACTAGCTAGTACTTATGCCTACACCTATAAGTTCAAATTGATTGGAGAATATGGTGTAAATGATATGTTTTATGTTCATCGGATATGCATTACATGTGACAAGCTTGCTGAATTGAAATTGCATGTTTTGCGTAAACAATCTTTTGTGCAATGCTATGAACCCAATGAGATGAGTCTCAATAATAGTGCTTGCTGTTTTCAAAGAATTCTTAAGCCTACTTGTTTGTCCTTTACTATACAATCTAGTACAAGTAGTCAAAGTAAGCTTGATTAAAGCATGGAATGCTTTAAGAATTTTCTCACCCATGTTTAAACAACTTGATGCAGGTTGTTCCTTTAATATCCTGCCCACATACCTAGAAGAGTCAAGGACGACCTTTTCCCATGGGAGGAGAATGATGTGAATGAAAGCATTGAAATGTCTATATCGAATACATCCTTTGGTTCTTGTTGTACTAATTATGTCATGCAAAACAATGAGAATGACACAATGATTGACTCATACATATATCATGCATATCGTTGTTCTCTTTGTTTAGTGCACTTCGAGGAATCATAATGTACTAAATGGAAGGAGTGTGGATGACAAATACATATACCATGCATATATCGTTGTATTCTTTGTCTAGCACATTTTAGGTTATCAAAAGCCGTGGACGGCTTTTCTTGAAGAAGGGGGATGATGAGGACATCGGCACCAACACCATGGACCCCACCAACTCCATCAACCCCCACGGTTTGTATACCCCGCTTCCATTCCTTTTGCCCCATCGACAAATCTTTTAAGGACCATGATCAAGAAGAACCTCAAAGAGTGGGAAGAAGGCCTACCTCAAGTGGAGTTCGCCACAACCCGCTGGCCCACTCCACCACCAACATGTGCCATCCGAAGTGGTGTATGGCTTTAAACCATGCACACCATTTGATCTTCTCCCACTACCACTACAAGGCCGAAGTCAACATGGAAGCCTCCAAGCGAGCTAATTTCATGAAGAATGTTCATCTCAAAACCCGGGAGGCGATTGACAAGAAAACCCGCCTCTATGCAAAGAAGGCCAACATGCACAAGAAGGAGATGTTGGTTGAGCCCAGAGACTTGGTATGGAGTCACCTTCGAAAGGACTGTTTCCCACCGAAGCGCTCCTCCAAGTTGAAGCCACGCGGTGATGGACCATTCAAAGTGCTCAAGAAGATCAATGACAACGCATATGAGATTGACCTTCCAAGCAACAAGTGCACGCGTTGAGCTCTACCTTTAAAGTGGGCCAAGTTATCTCCAACACGCCAAGGGACCAATGACAAGCGCTTAGCGCGACAACTTAATAATGAGGTGAAGTCGCTCCTACTCGAGTCTCGCTTTGATATTTCGAGAGCTGGATATTACCTCATGCCCCATATTTATATTTGATCGCCGCGGGAGAAGATGTCAAGAGAGATGGAGACCGGACCCGGCGAACCGCACCTAGGAGCATTGCGGCGCGCGACAATCGAAGCTGGGCAACCGGTCCGACCGCCCACCACACCGGTCCGACCGGCGCCGGTGGTTCTTGGGAGTTCGGCCAAGTCCATCGGCGGTCCGACCGCCCTCAACGCCGGTCCGACCGGGCCACTGGTCCTTGAGTTCGCCAAGTCAACTTGCGGTCCGACCGCCTTGGCCAGTGATCGGCCCAAGCACCGGTGACCGCCAAGAACGCCGGCCGACGAGCCAATGATCAAGGCGAGCCCCACTTCCTTTGCCTGCCCCCACCACTATAAAAGGGGCAACACCCCAACTCGAAAAGGGGGAGATTAGAAGATAAAACATGAGCATTGCTCTTGCCTAGGGTTAGCTTCAAAGCACCCTAGGTTGGGAGCCCCCTCCATCTTGTCCTTGTAATTTCCTTTTGGATTTGTAAGGAACATCGCGCGACGGATGTATGGAAACGGTCGTTCAATTAGAGAGATCGTTGATTGAGTTCTTTGTTGGAGGCTATCTCATTGGAGTGTGTTGCCAATATTTGCTATCTCAATAGGCTTTCTCTAGTTATCCCCCATCGATCCTACGACGTGAAGACCTTGGGTAACCTCCCCCTACACCCCGTATCAGGTGTGGAGACAGCTTGACGAGGAGACCAGGAAGCATTTAAGGAACTCGGCGGACGCCGAAGCAAGGGCAGTGGTAGGAGGGCCCGCGAGAGTTGGGGAGTTCACACAGTGGGTTAATTCGCACACACCTGACTTGGAGAAATGGTCCCTACTGTACGACACAGATGGTGCAAGGTACGGGATCATGACAAGCAATATGTTCGACGTGTACAACGATGTTCTCAAGGGTGTTCGATCCCTGCCGATCACTGCGATCGTGGAGGAGAGCTGGAACCGTACCGTTAGGTACTTCATTAACAGAGCCATGATAGCCAAGAAGCATCTGGAGGATGTTAAACAATTCTCAAAAGTAATGCACGTGTACATGGAGAAGAAGATCAACAAGGCTCGTTCGCACATTGCGCGTACCATGGATGGTGTCAGGCAGAAGTTCGAGATCCGGCTCAGGGAGAAGTACGTCATAGGCCACGCTAGAGGGGATTGAAAGCAGGTCTGCACGATTGGTGATGAAGTGTCGTGCACCTGCAACAAGCCGCGTCTTCTCCATAAACCATGCTCCTATGTGTATGCCGCGTGCGCGGCGTGGCGCCAGGCCTCGGAGCGTTATATCTCTGAGTACTACGACATCCACCACCTGTATGGCACTTGGAGTGCCAAGTTCCATTCGTACGGCCTGGACATGCACTACAGGGACCTCTGGCCCGGGCAGGTGAAGTAGGTGCCGAAAGACGCACTGAAGCAGCCCGGCCATGGAAGATGCCAGTCACGACACATCCAGAATGACATGGACGACAGCCAGCATGGGCAAAGGGTTCGCCGCCCTAGATGTAGACTTTGCAAGACGGTAGGGCACTCCATCAGCCGCTGCCCAAACAGACCTAGCACAAGCAACGCACCGTAGCGACCAAAATATAATTACGCTGTCGTGATGTTGCATGCATATCTTAATGCCTTGAGAAAGCTGGCCTCTGGATGAGTGATATGTCCCAAGACTACGGGACACCGGTCTCCTGCCCATTGCCCGCATGTTGGACCTACTGCACGCGTTCCAGTTTGACGCGGCACTCCTATCTACGCTCATGGACTGTTGTAGATCGGAGACTCACACCTTCCACTTTCGGTGGGGGAGATGACAGTAACTCTGGAGGACGTAACTATGCTTACAGGTCTGCCACTGCGTGGTCTTCCAATAGTGTCACCTCCCTGGTGAGTAGACTGGAAGGTGCGTATGGCTGACAGACAGATTCGGTCACCCGAACCCTAACAACATGTCGGGTGTGCCACATTCCTGGCTACGGGAGTACATGATCTGCCCCATGCATGCGACTGTATAGGCAGTGAGGACACACTTCTTTGCATACCTTTTGTTCCTGTTTGGATGGATCTTGTTTCCTATGACTCAAGGAGACTGCGTGTACCCTAGCTACATCCATCTCGTAGAGTCTTTGGCGGACGCTTGGCCCGATGAGGTGCCACAGTACAATTGGGGGTTCGCAATGCTTTGCACCACTTACCGAGGGTTGTGTGATGCCTCTCAGCGTAGCACGGGTGGGGAGCCAGGCCTCGCGATATGCTACACCCTGCTACAATTATGATCGTGGGAGCACTTCCTGGTTGGCCGGTCGTATTTTCGGAGCACCGTACACACTTTCCAGTTGAGCGTCGAGCTTTACGGTCATGGCAGAGGTGACGACCCCATCGACGGGCCTACAATGGGTATGTGTTGGACACGTGGTGCGCTAGGGTGGGCTAGGGAGAGACTGAGGCATGTGTACCCTAAGTTCCATAACCTATTCGAGACTCTGCATGAGGACGAGGTCATCTGCTGGCCATGGACCGTACAGTTCCTTACAAACACAGCCCCCTACGGATTGTCCTCGCAGTGCACTCAGGATGAGAGGCACTGGTTGATGATCTGCCACCTGGTCTTCTTCCACATGGTCGAGCCGTACAACCCACAACGGGTCATGAGACAATTTGGCCTTTACCAATAGGTGCCACCGATACCGGGACGACCTCTCACAACGAAGGCCCACGGGTATGTCATTATTCGGTATCATCACTTTTCCTATTAGCCGCATGTCCGACTACGATTTTCTAACATCTGAATTCAATTTTAGGCAAATGAGGAAAGGCCAGAAGTAGGGGTGAAAACGGATCAGATACGGACGGATAATGGCTCTGCCATATTTGTTTTCATATTTTTTTTTCCCGGATGCGGATATGAATACGGATACCCCAGATATGAATACGGATGCGAATAATATCGAATATGAATACAAACCAAATACGAATCGAAACGAATACGATCACAGATATTTTTTCGAAACATAAAACCCCTTAAATTGCATGCCAAAAATTAATGAAAACATATAACTAGTTTGTTTGATGCAAATATTCATGAATTGTTCATATTTTCAGCATCCAAAGTTATTTCATAGTCCTTGTAAACTACTTCTAAGCAAGTTTATTGATTCTCTGGATATCAAGTACACCTTATCAACCTTAATTAGGTCATAAAACTGATCAAGCACCGAATTGTAACATGTTGCACGAATTTCTCCACCATGTAAATTAAGGATTAGCGTATTTAACGACAATTATTGCAATAAACATTTATTACAATAAATAATTATTACAAACAGTTCGTTTCCCAATTTACAACTACAAGTATCAAAACTAAACCAAATAAAATAAAAAAATGTAAACAACTAAGCCAAAATGCCAAGTCGCCAAATAGCTCAAAGACCACAAACACTGAACCAAAGAACTCCATGAAGAGCAAGGAGCATGAGGAAGAAAACACACATTTTTTTAAGTAGTCAACACTTGCAAGTTGCAACACCATAAAATTACAACAAAAGAGATAAAAACAAGCCACATTAATCCCTTCTCTATACAAAATAAGTCAAAACTTTTTTCAGTTCATGCCTTCTTGCCACTACAATACTTACTAGTAGTTACTAATGCTAAACACTAAGCTAATCCACAAGTAGTAGAACTCCAAGAACAAAGAAGACAAGGTGTGAGGAGAGGAGAGTCCATCGAGGCGGTGGTCGAGGACATGATCTGGACTTGGCGGCGCGGGCGAGGCTGCATGGCGCCAGAGCTGAGCCGAGCTCGAGGCGGCCGAGAGCAGCCTCTGGCACTGGTAGGAACGCACCGCCAAGATCTCCTCCGCCTCTGCCGCCTCGCCTCAGAGCCGCCAGCGCCGACCTCCTCCTCCGCGGACCCTCATCGCCGCCGGGAGGGTTCTCTTGGGGCGGCGGCGGTGGCGATTGCTTGCGAGTGGAGGGTGCTTGTCTGCCGTCGGACTTGCTCCGGTGGAGGAGATCCTTCAAGAACCCCTACCGGCGGGAGCTTCTTGATGAAGAGGATGACGCAGACAACGCCGTCGAAGACGAGGACGAGGACCACGATGCAGATGGCACCGCCGGTCTACTGTTGCCTACTCCCTGGAGGTCGCCGCCGGAGCAGGCAACATCGACAGCGAGAGCTAGTGGGTACGTAACGGGGAGAGGGAGCGGGACCTACGCTACACGGACCGGCTCCGGAAACGGCCGCGCTCGTCGGCCGGAGCCGCCTTTGGCGCCGGCGGCAGGTGTCTAGCAGGGAGGTCTGCGAGAGGCGGGAGCGCCTGCGGCCGGAGGAAGTTCGAGAGATGCATTGGGCGGATCTGGACGTTGTGGAAGAGTTCATCGGCGGAGGACATCGCTGCTGCGGCGGGTGACGGGAAGTGCCAGGAGAAGTCGAACTCCAACTCCTCCCCTGCTAAGTGCCGGATATCCGGATGTTCTTATCCAGATAATCCGAATCCGTATTTGTATCCTCCGAATATCATGCCTACCGTATTCGTTTTTGTTTCTGATAAAAAAATCCAAATCCGTTTCCGATCCGAAAATTATTCGAAAAAAATCCGATCCGAGACCATCTGAATCCGTTTTCGTCCGAATCGGACGAAAACTATCCGATCCGTTTTCACCCCTAGCCGGAAGAGTGACGACTGGAGGCAGACACAACAGCCGTAGACAACGCTGTGGGCCGAGAGGACAGCAACAGATGTGGTGCACAAGTTACGAGGCTACGACATCCAGACGTATGCTGCATACTTGGGGTGATACGTTCTACGCACCAGGTGTAGCCTTATTGGGCCAGCGCCACAACGTCCAGTGGAGTTCATGCACGATGATGTTGTACTAGCAGGTCCCAACCGTTACCAGGCAGCACGCCACGACGAGACGGTAAAACATTATTCGTTGGGTACTGTTCATCCGAATCCTACGTGCTACAGTAAATCGCATTGTATCCCAGCCGATCGCTTCCAACCGGCAGGAGTCCAGTACGTATTCATATCAAACCAAAACCTTCAAAAGTCCATATCTTTCTCCTCGGTGCGTATAAAGGTGAACCGTTTATGCTCACGCGTCCGTTTTGATCTTCTCTTCTAATCCCCTGAATTGATTTCCTCCAAACCAATCTATTTTCGCCGCAATCTACAGGATACTGAGCTCCACCCAAAAGGTCTTCTCCGACGAGTTGCGCCTTCATCCGACGTCCGCCGGTCGAACCGTCTGCGGCGTTGGCTTCGTGTCGTCGTCCTCTATGTCATGGTTCCATCCACTTCGTCCGAAGATCGCCGAAGCTATGTCAAGCCGTAAAGCCGAACCGCGTTCATCGCGTTGCTCGCTTTCTCGGTGAGTTTTTCCAAATCCGATCGCACCATCGCGTCCGGCTCGTCGTTTCCTTTCCGTTTTGCCTCTTCGCCACCGCCACGTCGCCTTCGGCCGCCGGCCATCCCGTACGCTAGAATCAACGGTACACTGTTCATGTCTATTGTTTCTATTATCATGTTCGTCTGTTATTTCTTAGTCTGTTTACTCTCTGTTAATTGCATGCCATCTCTTGTGACCGTGCACAAGAATTGGCCCGCGTTCTTTTCCTGTGTGCGTGTATGAAAGCCAATCAAGCCCGGCAGCCTTGGCCTATTCTTCCATTTCGCGTGTGCAGCCAGCCAGCCGAGTGCCGCTTTCCTTTTTCTATGCGCAAGCCCAACACCAGCGCTCCCCCTTTTCCTTTCTTTCTTGCCTCTGCTCAATGGCCCCGTTTGCCAGCTGAACCAGCGCACGGGTGCTTCTTCCTCCCGTGCCCGTCTAGAACTCTTGAGTCCTTCAAACCGAACGCAGCCGCCGCAGGTTCTATCCCTAATCTTCCCATCTGGGTGCTTTATAAACCGAATCCTCCGCGTCAGATTGCTCGCCTAGTCTTCCTCCTCCAAAACCCTAATTTCTCCACCCCAATTTCATCTCAACCGTGCCGCAATCTCCGAAGACCCGAGCGCCGCCGAAGCTTCATCCTCGCCGGAGTTCATCGTCGTTGGTCCTTCCCCAGCCGCGTCGTCACATCCTCTGGATTCACATGCCCGTGTTCCACAGCGTGCTCGCACCATCTTCCTCAGCGCAGCATTGAATCACCGGCTTCGTCATCTCCTCAAAGCCGACCGCCGTTGCTTTCTTGTCGATTTGCATCCTCCGGTGAGCTCCTTTGTTTTATGCCCGCGTCATCGTGTGCTCCATGTTATTCTCGTCTAATCTCCATCCTTGTCTTGTTTTCTTCGGCACCGAGGTGTCGTCTGTATCATCAAAGTCGCCGTGGGCCATGAACTAGCCACGTGCTCTGTTCCCTGTAGCATGTCTTCAGTTCTGTTCATGTTTGTTTCAGTCCTGTTTGGCTGTCCTGTTGATTCTATCGCTATTCTTTTGCTCTGCCAATTCAGTGACATCTTCAGCCATCGTGTGCTAGGGAACCGGTAGCATGAGCCCCTCACATCCTCTTTTCTTCTCTGTGGCGATCGGGATGTGCTCCTGTACTCAAAGGTCAATGCCATGTCATTACCTCGTCAGCACGCCACATCATCTGCCAACTCACCTCTTTGTCCTCAGTGCCGTCCACCTTCTCGCCACATAGGTCTGGCCGCCACCTATACGCCATGTGTATACCACGTAAGCGCCATCACATCCCAAACCCTAAACCAAAGCCTTTGTGCTTGTGTGTTGTCCTATGTGGCATCCCCGTCTCCGATTCCGTAAGCCACGTCATCGCCATCTTGCCACCTCATCTTCTCTTTGCGCACATGGCCTCATTGTCAGCGCCTACGTGGCCTACACCCTGTCCTAAACCCAATCTACCATGAACCTACTCTATGCCTCGTGGACCCCATTCGTCAGCCAGGCATCTCAAACCCTAGATGTAGACCTAACCCTGAGCCATACCCGGGTAGACTTGGCTCACTAAGCCGGGTCATTTACTCATGGTCCCCCATGTCAGACCCTATTCTGTGAACTCAGTTCACCATGCACCTAACCCTAGCCCGTGGACTTGGTCTATGGACCAATGGCCCACTTGTCTTTCCCTTTACCTTATTTCTAGAATTATTGTAATTCTAGAAATTCATTTAACCAGTGGGTCCCACCCGTCATCCACTGTTCCTTTTTCAGAAATTAATTTAATTTCTGAAATCCATTTGGTCCCACATGTCATTCTCTACCTTTGTTCTCTCCAGCTTACCAGTGGACCCCACTTGTAAGTCTCCAATTCTAGTTAATGGTTTAATCCGAAAGAATATTATTTGAATATTCTTTTCTCTCTCGATTTCATCATTCCATGTGATCTTTCAAAGCTCACATCTTTTAAATCCGAACTCCGATTGAGTTCATTTGAATTCCTAAATTCATCTCAATTCAATATCTATTTATCTGAGATTATTATTTAATTTTTGGAGTTTGTTTGTTCTCTGTTAGTTATTTATTTAGTTTATTTGCTTGTTGCGAGTAGACGTTGATACTGTGAGAAGTGCTGATCAAGAAGGAGCAGAAGATAAAGGAAGTAGAAGATTAAAGTTAAATAAGATCGCCATTGCTAGCAAGGCAAGTTGTACCTTTGATCATATTGAACCCTAGTGTTCTAAAAGTATCTTGATTCAAATTATTGCATTTACTTTAAGTATTTATTTAAATGCTTTTGGGTTTAGTTAATAATCCAAATTTGTTATAACCTCCTTGTCTACTTGTTATGTCTTAATTTTTTGTCACCCTAGCTTGGTTATTTTAGTTGGTAATATTGTAGCACCAACGTGGGTTGGTTAGATGCGATTAGATTGCTTAGCCATGCCACGAATCATCTGTTCATATAAAGTTGCAATTATCAACTTGACTAAGTGACTATGAAACTTTGTGATAATCTGTGTGTACTGTGTGCTATTATGGCATGTGTTGCACTTAACCAACTGGGTGGGAAAGGATTTAGACTGAGGCAAGTGGTGGAAACTGTGTGACATGGTGGCTATGTGATATGGGAATATGAATCTGTGTGTCAAAATAATCTGTGTGGCTTAGTTAGAAATTGGAAGTCTTGCCTTGGTCAATTAAGGACTTAACTTTGTGCGCCATTGAATTAGGCCTCTCGTACAACCACATGCCTGTTATGGGATGGGTCTAACTTAGTAAGTTACGGAGTCTTGACATTGATTACTCAGGTAGTAGGTTAGGCTCAGTGATGGGTGGAGGTGTGCTACCAAGTAGTACATCGCGGGACGGTTCGCCGCTTCCCTGTCCAACGGTGTGTGTCGTGCCAATCGTTATGTATAGTTTGGTATGACGGTTTGTAAGCACACTGGGAGTGTCAATGTTGAGATGAAGTTTTTGGAAGGTTTTGTTATAATCAGTGTAGGCCATTTGGTTATATCTTGTGGGTAAAGTGTACAAACTCGCAGAGTGTTAAACAATCTATTGAATAGCGCGTCATGATCATTGACATGCTCGGGATTTCACACGAGGGTAGATCTTCATAAAGCTGTGTGTGGGAAGGAGTGTGTGATCTAAATCATATGGCTATGTGAATAATATGTTTAGGTTGTGTGTCTTTGTGAAATCAAACTGTTAAAATTAAATATTGTTTATTTGTTTTCTTGTATGCTTTCAATCTATTATTTGTATTCAATTGCAAATGTTGCATTTCTCGCAAAATAACCACGTAATGTCATTCCTTTGGAATAAGCCCGCATGTATAATTGTATTTACGTGGTATGACTTGCGAAATACGCTTGTGTACTCATGCTTGCTTTGACGAATCAAGCGTAATCAAGGAATCGCCACCAACAAGGTCTACTTCAAGGATCGTGGAGAACTAGGTCACGCTTTCAACCCGATTGCTGTGGGCATATGGATGGGCTTCACCGAGTTATCCTGCTTGCGTTCATTGCGCACTTCTTTGAGCTTTTTGCCTTCTGAGGCATTAATTGTAAGCTTTGACCTTAAGGTCTTTACTCTGATATTTATTGTTATTTGTCTATTTATTAGTCATCTTTGTATATGGAAATGATATTTCACTTATATTGTCACTGTGTGCACTAGCATGATCCTGGACTAGTGCAGTATACACAGAGGGTCCAGAATTGTATTTTGGGTCCCGACAAGAGGCTACATTTGGAATTATGGTGGTGTAGGAGGCCAATATTGTCCAAATTTCGAGAGTTGAGGGTGCATGGGCTAGAGGAACCTTCGACCAGCTTGCTTGAGCAGAATACCAACAGATTTGATGGTCTATGAGGACGAAGAAGAGGAATACAAGTAGCCTGTTAGAATTGGGCCAATATGTGTGAAAGACTCATTCATTCATGAAATTCCAAAGCATGCATGGTTCAGTCCCATATTACCTAGCCAAATGGTGGGAGAGCAATTTATAAGATGGAGTCCTTGCCACCCCTTGAAACATATGTCACATTACATGGGATGACACGAGGAGAACTATAGATAAAGTCACACACACACGCACGTTGCTCGCACGCGTGTATATTCACATGGTAATCGCGTGACTTGTGACTTGCGACGCGTTACTGTGAACGTGTCGTGAATCCAGTCCACCTTTCTTTTGCTGACCGTGCATTTCTCTCTCTATGGTCGAAAAAAAAGTGGTCAAAACACAATGGTCAAAATAATGTGGTCGAAGCCATAGACGAGTGTGGTCAAAATAATGTGGTCCAAACACAATGGTCGAAATAATGTGATCGAAGTTATAGACCAGTGTGGTCGGAACACAGTGATCGAAATAAAGTGGTTGAAACCATAGACCAGTGTGGTCGTGACACAGTGGTCGAAATAATAGTGGTCGGATCCATAGACTAGTGTTGTCGAAATACAGTGGTCGAAGTTGTAGACCCGTGTGTAATCAGGATCTAATAAACACTGCTTAATTACCATTAATTGGTTTTTAATTAGAAGTTATCAGTGGTTTAATATGTAGTTACTAGAGAGTAATTGTCTCGGCCTTAAAAAGATCTAGAGACATCCAGACCAAACATGATTCGAAATCAACTTCCATTTTCTTCCTCTTCCTCTCTGTTCTAGTGTGCTGGAGGGTTATGCTGGTCGAACCAAACCGTCTCTTCTCCTCGGTGTACACCGGGAAGGAGTGTGAGCGGATATCTCTGAACCTTTGTGGTAGAGTTCATTTGCACGGAGCGGTAATAAGGTTTCTAGGCAGCGCATCTGCGCTGCACTGCATCATCTACGTTCTACACTGCTTCAAGTCTGCTCTGCTTCCTATTCTTCATCGAGCCTAACTGTAAGTTGGTTGTACGACCACCCTATTCTGTTATGATCCTATTATTTAGAAGTGCAATGAGTTGCCTGCTGTTAGTATCGCTTTATGCATCTCTAGTTTTATGTGATCTTTGTCTCATAATAAAATCTAGAATTAAAATATTGTCCACATCTCTAACATTCCAGAAACCTTATTGTGGATATTTATGTGTTTTAGCAATTGCTGGTGCTTCTGATGCTATGAAACCTAAGAGGTTTTCTGGTCAGAACTTTCATCGATGGCAGACAAGGGTCAAGTTTTGGCTCATGTTTTTAGGGCTGTGGTGGGTGATCCATCCACAGTATCTGTTTACGATTGAACAAACCATGTGGTTCGACACAGATAACAACACAACCCATGGATGCATACTGACCATACTGGTAGATCAGCTTTATGATGTGTACATGAACTTAAGTCTGCCACAGAGCTGTGGGATGCACTAGAGCACAAATATGCCAAAGCTGAGGCTAGTCGTTGGCTCTACATGTGCGAGCAATTTTTCGACTACAGCATGGATGATGCTAAGTCGATAGTTGCACAGGCTCATGAGCCTTAGCTACTGGTTGGAGAGATTGCACATTTGGGTTGCGTTTTGTCTCCTAAGTTTGTGGTTGGGGGCATTGTTGCCAAACTTCCTACTTCATGGCGAGATTTCGCCACTAGCTTAAAGCACAAGAAGGAAGAGATATCTATTGAGAATCTCATTGCCGCCCTTGATGTGGAAGAAAAGGCAAGAGCAAAAGATGCACCAAGCACTTCCAGTTAGAACAATCATATCAATGCAAATGTCATAGAGAAAAGATATGGCAAGATAAACAAAGGCTTTAAACCAAACAAGACAACTAGATTTAAAAAGAAAACTGAGAAAAAGGATATGAGGAACATCACCTGCTTTGTGTGTGGGAAAAACAGTCATATGGCAAAAGACTGTTGTTTCCACAAGAGCAAGGATGCTGAACAGCCAAAGAAAAAGGATGTCAACGTGATCATAGGCGAGGCCTCAATAGGAGGGTATGGTAATTCACCTATTGTTTTTTTAGCATGTCAATCCTCTTATTGGTGGACTGATGCTAGAGCTAATGTTCATGTATGTTCTAATGTTTTGTTGTTTTGTTCTTATCAGGCAACCGAGGCTTCTTCCATCCTAATGGGGAACGGGTCGCATGCTTCTGTTTTTGGTGTTGGTACGGTGGATCTGAGACTTACTTCAAGGAAGATTGTCCACTTGAATAACGTGCAGCATGCGCCAACAATAAACATGAATATCGTTAGTGGTTCTCTCCTATGCAGGGATGGTTATAAGCTAGTGTTTGAGTCAAATAAAGTTGTATTGTCTAAGTTTGGTAACTTTGTTGGTAAAGGCTATGAGAACGGAGACTTGTTCCGTATAAGTACTTTAGAATATTGTTATAATCTGAATGTTACAACTGATTTGAATAAATGTGTGGCCAATATATAGCATTCTCGTTTCTGTCATATTGGTTTTGATAGTATTGCTCGAATGTCCAGATTAGATTTAATTCTAAAATGTGAAATTGTCAAAGGATCGAAGTGTCAAACTTGTGTGCAAGTAAAACAACTTCGAAAACCCTTTAAGGGGTTACAGGAGGAAAAGAACTTGACACCATTAGATCTTGTCCATTTCGACCTATGTGAGATGAATGGATTGTTGACAAAAGGAGGCAAAAGATATTTTCTAACTCTTATTGATGATGCATCTCGATATTGTTATGTGTATCTACTGAAAATAAAAGATGAAGCTTTAAATTACTTTAAAATTTATAAGGCCGAGGTTGAGAACCAACTAAAAAAGAAAATTAAAAGACTAAGGTCTGATCGTGGAGGAGAGTATATCTCTCATGAATTCCCACAATTCTGTTTTGAACATGGAATAGTCCATAAAGTTACACCACCATACTCACCCCAATCAAACGGGGTGGCTGAGAGGAAAAACCAAACACTAACAGACTTGGTGAATGTCATGTTGGAGAGTGTCGGTATGCCTAAGATGTGGTGGGGGGAGCTATTTTGACAGTAACTTTTGTTCTAAACAGAGTAATAACTAAAAGGTGTGAGATTACGCCGTATGAGGGATGGAAGAAGAGAAAACCCAATGTTAATTTTCTGTGAACTTGGGGGTGTTTGGCAAAAGTCAATATACCATTGTAGAAAAAGAGAGCTTGGATCTAAAACAGTCGATTGTGTCTTACTGAGATATGCTCATAACAACCCAACCTATAGATTTTTAGTAGTAAAATCAGAAACTCCTGATATTATTGTTAACACAATAATGGAGTCCAGAGATGCTTCATTTTTTTAGAATATTTATCATATGAGAACTACAGGTGGTACTTCTCGAACTGAGGATAATCAAACTATGAATAATAGTAATTTTGAACCTACCACCATCTCTGAACCAATGAGTGATATATCACCAGTTTGTGATATTTCTGAGGAAGATAACAATTTATTCAAAGAGGCTCCTCGTAGGAGCAAGCGACAAAAGGTTGAGAAAACATTTGGCGAAGACTTTATTGTATACCTCATGGATGATGTGCCAAACACTCTTTTAGAGGCTTATGGATTACCTGATGCTGAGTATTGGAAAGAGGTAGTCCATAGCGAGATGGATTCCATCATGGCTAACGGGATTTGGGAGGTCACTGATCGTCCTAGCGGGTGCAAACCTATTGGATGTAAGTGAATCTTTAAAAAGAAAATGAGGCCTGATGGTACTATTGATAAGTACAAGGAAAGACTTGTGGCCAAGGGTTATACCCAGAAAGAAGGTGATGATTATTTTGATACCTACTCTACTATTGCCAGATTAACCACTATTCGAGTGCTCATTGCATTAGCTGCTTCCCATAGTCTACACATTCATCAAATGGATGTGAAGACAACTTTCCTTAATAGAGAGTTGGAGGAAGAAATATATATGGAGCAACCAAATGATTTTGTGATTTCTAGATAGGAAAATAAGGTGTGCAAATTAATCAAATCCTTATATAGCCTAAAGCAAGCACCTAAACAATGTCACGAGAAGTTTGATAAAACTTTAACATCTGCTGGTTTTGCTGTGAATGAGGCAGATAAGTGTGTGTATTATCGTTATGGTGGGGGTCAAGGAGTGATTTTGTGTTTGTATGTCGATGACATACTTATCTTTGGGACAAACATTGTTGTCATTGACGAGGTCAAGCCTTTCTTATCTAGATGCTTTGATATGAAGGACCTAGGAAAGGCCAATGTTATTCTGAATATTAAATTGATCAAATATGAGGATGGGATCACATTGAACAAATCCCATTATGCTGAAAAAATATTGAGTCGGTTCGGTTTTGAGAACTGCAAGATTTCCGCAACTCCTTATGATGCTAGTGTTAAGCTTCGAAAGAATCAAGGATTAGGCAAAGATCAATTGAGATATTCACAAATTATTAGGTCCCTTATGTATCTATCTGGTGCCACAAGGCCTGACATATCATTTGCCGTGAGTAAATTAAGTCGGTTTACTTCTAACCTAGGAGATGATCACTGGGAGACACTTGAGAGAGTGTTGCGCTACTTGAGAGGCACAACCTCATATGGAATTCACTATAATGGCTATCCATATGTATTAGAAGGATATAATGATTCAAATTGGATCTCTGATGCAGATGAGATCAAAGCTACAAGTGGTTATGTCTTTACCCTAGCAGGTGCTGCAGTTTCATGGTGGTCTTATAAACAGACTATATTGACGAGGTCAACTATGGAAGCAGAAATTGTAGCACTAGACACAGCCACTATTGAGGCTAAATGTCTTAGAGAGCTTCTGTTGGACTTACCACTGGTTGAGAAAATAATACCGGCAATCCTAACATACTGTGATAACCAAACAATGTTGATTAAGGTTACAAGTACTAAGGATAACATGAAGTCCTCCAGACATGTGAAGCGTAGGCTTAAATCTGTCAGAAAACTAAGGAACTCTGGAGTGATTACTGTGAATTATATACGTACTGAGAAAAATCTAGCAGACCCTTTCACAAAGGGACCAGCATGGAAGGCGATTTTCGTTGCGTCTATGGACATGGGAATGAGACCCTTTGGAGTTACAACTCAACAGTAACCCATGTATTCTTGATTGGAGATCCTGTGACTTAGCTAATGGGAAAAACAAGTTGATGTTTGAACAAGAGAGTATATTTTAATAATATATGTACAAGTGTCCTAATAGACAAAGTGTTCTCAACTTTATGGAAGAGTGGCTTAAAGCCTTAATGTATTCTAGTGTCCAATGAGGAAAAAAGGTATTAGCCTACATGATACCTAAAATGAATACACATACTTGAGCTTAACTGTGAGGTCGCAGTTCATGAGAAAAGGACATTCTCTAGAAAGCTCATGAGCAGATAAGGGAGCATGACCAAATAATGCTTCGTTTAGGCATGGTTCTTTGATAGCCTAGTATCAGTTAAGATTTCAAGAGAAATCTAATCACGAAAAGCTATGAATTCAAGGCTTAATCCATTCATCAGCTGTGAGAGATGAATCTTGTTATTCTAGGTGCAAATTCAACCCATACGGGACCTACACTGAAAGACAAGTATATTAACAACACTTCAGCACAACAGTCCTTGTCATCATTTTTGCTGCCTGCTTTGGAATTGGTGGGGGGTTGTTAGAATTGGGCTAATATGTGTAAAGGTCCATTCATTCCTAAAATTCCAAAGCATGCATTGTTTAGTCCCATATTGCATAGACAAGTGGTGGGAGAGCAATTTATAAGGTGGGGTCCTTGCCACCCCTTGAAACATGTGTCACATGACATGGGTGACATAAGGAGGACTATAGCTAAAGTCACACACACACACGTCGCTCGCACGCGCATATATTCGCATGGTAATCGCGTGACTTGTGACTTGCGATGTGCGACCATGAACGTGTCGTGAACCCAGTTCACCTTTCTTTTGCTGACCGTGCATTTCTCTCTAGTCGAAATAATGTGGTCGAAGCCATAGACCTGTATGGTCGGAACACAGTGATCGAAACCATAGACCAGTGTGGTCGTGACACAGTGGTCGAAAATAATAGTGGTCGGATCCATAGACCAGTATGGTCGAAATACATTGGTCAAAGCTGTAGACCAGTGGTCGAAGTTGTAGACTAGTATGTCATCAGGATCTGATAAACACTACTTAATTACCATTAATTGGTTTTGGATTAGCAGTTACCAGTGGTTTAATATGTAGTTACTAGAGAGCAATTGTCTCGACCTTAAAAAGATCTGGAGACGTCCAGACCAAACATGATTCGAAATCAACTTCCATTTTCTTCATCTTCCTCTCCGTTCTACCGTGCTGGAGGGTTGTGCTGGTCGAACCAAGCCGTCCCTTCTCCTCGGCGTGCACCGAGAAGGAGGGTGAGCGGACATCTCCGAACCTTTGTCGCAGAGTTCACCTGCACAGGGCGGCAATAAGGTTTCTGGGCAGCGCATCTGCGCGACCGCTCGTTGCGCTGCATCATCTACGTTCTGCACTACTTCGAGTCTACTCTGCTTCCTGTTCTTCATCGAGCCCGACTGTAAGTTAGTTGTACGACCACCCTATTTTTTTATGATCCTATTATTTAGAAGTGCAATAAGTTGTCTGCTGTTAGTATCTCTTTATGCATCTCTAGTTTTATGTGATCTTTGCCTCATAATAAAATCTGGAATTAAAATATTGTCCACATCTCCAACCTAGCCGCCGCCAGATTTCACCAAATAGAGAAGCAACTAATCACCCGATCTACAAGTGGTGTCCGAGCGGCAGCCACCACTAGGGGGCGAAATGAATCTAGATAATCCATTCTATCCAGTATTTGAATTCAGATAATAGCGAATATGGTAAGCAAAACTGCATTCGTATTGGAAAATGAATACGAATCCGGATAATATCCGATTTTTTTTACCGAATACGAATACGAATATGATATACCAAATATGTGTCAAATCGAACATGAATACGGATAATATCTGGATTCGGATAGCATGAGCTCACTAGCTACTATGTATCTTTTGCATCCGACCTCTAAATTGGGCATACTATATATGCATTTCGATTGTGTCAATGAGATTGTTGTCATAGTGGACTCCAATTTGGCATTTGATATTGTTCATTTTGGCACACTCCCAATGAAGCTCTTTGCATGCACTTTTTAACTGAATTCACTATGTTCATTTTGGCACATCTCCAAATGACACATAATTAGGTGATAAACCAAAGGAAAATGGGTGTAAATATAGCTATAAAACTGGCGTCAACAAACTCTTTTCGTAAACTACAATACATTGTATGATATTCAGATCCAACCGAATTGAGTAGGTATTAGATTCGTATTCGTTACAACATTTGATTTGTATTCGAGTATATCCATATTCGTATTTGATTAAAAAATACGAATACGAATTGTGGGAAGACCACTATTTGTATCCGATCCGTTGACACTCCTAGCCACCACCCCCATCGATCTGGATTTGTGAGATTTTTCCTCTAGGAGAACCCTAAGCTAAAAAGGAGGGGAAGTGGGTTTCCTCTTTTTGTCTTATATAAGGGGAGCGGTGGGTAGGTTGGGGAGACGCTAAGTGACCAATTAGCTAGGCCTGAGTCCAGCAGCAACGGACAGACAAGAATCTTCAAGACGCCAACCAAACAACTCCCTGGCAGGTCACAGGCATGGGCTCCGGCCGAACATTTTGGCTCAGGCTCAGGCTCAGGCTCAGGATTGCAACCAACCAGCTCCGCAGTTTTACAGCCCAGGCATTGTTTTCGGTCTGCTGCGGGCGAGGTGCAATGCGAAGACCACACGATGTTCAAACTTCAAAACTCCACTTGAGGGGACACAAAGTGAGGCTTGGGTGGAACCGTGGAAGAGGAATCGACAGTTCAACACAAGCTTGCCTTCGTTTGGATATATGTTGTGATACCGGAGAGGTGTATACACCAGAGAACATTGCTCCCTTATACACCGGGGAGGGGGCACAAAGTGGGGCTGTTTGGTTTAGATCCCCAAGTTATCGAATTAAAATTTTGATAATACCAAATAATTTAGCTAGCATTTGTATTGGTACCAAAATTTTAGCGTGCCAAATAAAATTTGGCAGAACCAATTCTGCAGAGCTTTTGCTGGGCGTTTCCTAGGCTAGCAAAACGCTCACCAGAGCTTTGGCAAGCCTCCTAGTGACGACGGTAGCCTATTCTATGGATGAGGTGGCAGCAACCTATTGGTTGCATTAATGGTAAGAAAAGTTTGTTTAATTAGTTTCAATCATTTATATTTCATAAACCGAGTATCCGATTTATGATCTATTTGAACTGTTGTGTTTCTTATCATTTAATCAACAAAACAAACATATTTTGGTGCAAAAAGAAATCATACGAAACCCACATATCATACTAACATTTTTAGCAATTTTTTTGCATAATTGCAATCCAAACACATCAATTTCGGCATTACCCATGAATTAGTATATCTATGATCCAAACACTATTTTTCCCTAAATTTTAGCATTGCCAAAATTTTGATATAGCTACCTAGGATCGTAAACCAAACAGACCCTATATGCTTAGTTGCCAACCTTCCATAGGAGCTCTTAGAGCATGTACAATAATATGACATCAGCTGTCTGTAAGTCTTAACACGTAAGACACAAGATAATGTAGAGGAGAAAAGAGGTGCACGGAGAATTGAACCGTCTCTCATACAGTAATCTTCTGTACCACGAAAAACAAAACATATTGTACATAGAAGAGCCGTCTATAGAGACATGCAAAGAGATAATCCATTGTAGAAGCTGTCTTTAGTATTATCTATAGATGATATAGAGGGATAGTATAGACAACAGTTTGAGAGTTGTCTCAAAGGTTCTTAAGGCTTTTAGTGCAACTTTAAGCCACATGGATTCCGAAGCAAATCGGCCCTTCTGTTTGAAACCCACCCCACAGCACTGCCAAACGAACTCCTAGGGATGTAATATGGCAACATGTTACATGTCACACGAGCACACGACAACAAAAGGCTATATCACCAGATGTGTACTGGGGATTTTGGCCGTCCCCAAAGTTGGAACTAAAAAGGGAAAGAAAATAATAAATACCACCTTTAACCTTTCCTTTCTTCTATGTACGAAAGGCATCATGTCTGTACTCCGTACATGTGACATAGCTCCCGGATGGGTATCGTCAGATAGTGGTGCAACGACCTTTTTACAAATGTTATGCCACCTCCCAGAATAGAAGAGGATAGCGGAAAATTGCGCAGATCTGCCAACACCATGCATCTCTTGTGTGGGAGGGGAGGAATTGAGCGAAGAAATGGGATGAACTTAGAATGGTACAGCAGAGTCGGGATTTACGCGGTTTAGACGGACGGTGCCAAGAA
This sequence comes from Phyllostachys edulis, assembly GCA_036346405.1. Taxonomy (NCBI): domain Eukaryota; kingdom Viridiplantae; phylum Streptophyta; class Magnoliopsida; order Poales; family Poaceae; genus Phyllostachys; species Phyllostachys edulis. The sequence goes on along the minus strand of CM070560.1, from coordinate 44,731,299 downwards.
TGTACTCAGGCAGCTCCTTCTCTTCCTTTGCCTGCAAATATAAAACATGTTAGCATGGCTCGCGTTATTTAAGTGTTCATTTTCCTTTGCCTGTAAATATAAATCATGTTAGCATGGCTCGCGTTATTAAAGTGTTCATTTGAGTCGATCCCTGGGCAAAATTGGAGTCAAATGTATGCAGCAAGATTAGGATTGGAGACATGCATGACATAAGGCAGATATGGGAAAGACCACAATGAAATGGATGACTAGTCTTACAAAGATTCTGAATTGAGATTTAAGCAGCACTATGAAAAGCAATCTGTTCAATAAGCAACCATAATAATGGGGGGTTGTCCGGGGTAAAAAAGTTTGGTCTTTTTTGCTGTCGTATATCCAACATGTATGGAGAGTTGCGTAACTGCTGTTACCATTGGGATGTACAGGGATGTCAGATGTGAAAATGAGAAAAATCTTTCAGACTTTCACAATTTTGAGTTCTATTGACACATTATAGTGTTAAGGCGTAGCTGGAAGTACTGTAGATGTTTGTGGAATCTTCATTTTTCATAATCCAGTCACGTAAGGAAATCATGAAAAATAAAAAGGCACACAGGTGTTGTTTCAAGTCTGACTTGTTTGCTCGTACCTCAATTAGAATAGCAAGATCAACGACAATACTTGTGACATATCCCAGGACTAGACCAATTATGCCCCGTGCAACAGATGAAGAACCAATGTCAACATCTATCTGCAAAGTAAATTTCATTCGTAAGGCCACTGGGAATTGTTCAATTTAAAACAATAGAAGTATAGCACTGGAAGATAGGGGAAAGACACATGTGCAAAATAAAATGATATCATTATTCATCCGAAATTTGTCATATATGTGCATGCTTCTGTAGTTTTGACTTATTTGACTTTTGCCTTCGAATTCGAACTTGGCCACCAGGCATAACAGCCCTTCGCTCTACTCAAATTGATATTTGGAATTTTTGGACTGGACAATGGGTGCACAGGGCATTCAGTGATGATAAACTGAAAGAAAGGGGTGCAGTAGATATGCTGAATGTTTTAACAAAGCTTTGGTTTTGCAGTGATGATAAACTGAAAGAAAGGGGTGCAGTAGATATGCTGAATATTTTAACAAAGCTTTGGTTTTGTAGTACTCGATTACCTCCAGAAAGTTATCCTGGCGAAGATAATTGCATGTTACTGCTTTGCCCAGAAGGCAAGCTTTTGTCCCAACTGCACGCTTTACCATCCAATAACCCTAAGATCATTTTGTAAATCAGTTCACATGCAAAAATAGTCGCATGCAAGGTAATAAGATACATCACACAAGTAATGCTTACCTCAACAATACTTGGTATAAGTTTAAATCTGGCATCTCGAAATGCATCAGTTCCATCAATAAATCTACCCAAAAGAGAATCCTTGTTCACTGACTTCTCTGCTGCGTAGTACATAACCAAGTTATAATTTGGTTTCGCTGGAACCTACATGTTTGTCCAAAAGGAGTTAATATATTGTGCATCATGGCCATCCACAGAACAAAGATGACAGCTTCTCAATAATGACATATGGCATAGGGCGCTAAACACAAAGCCAACTATGCTTGGTGATTCGAACCATGCAATCATAAAATTAACCACAAACTGTATTATTAAGTCCAAAAATATACGACATACTACTGTGCAATGTGCATAGAGGCTCAGGGCCCTTAGGTACCAAAAGCCAAGACCAGTACATAGAGCCATTATATGAACAAGTACATAGAGACCAGTAGACGATTTTAGAGACCTGGTTCATGAACTTTACTTGTACTAGAAAATCGTGTCTTTGGGTATCGAAAAAGCAAAACCACATGTACATGGACGGTACACATGCGGTGCCGTTGGATTGGCTTCAAGATTTGTGTCCCTTCCCTCTCTCGTGTCTCTCCTGTATCTATACCCCCCCTCCCAGTGTCTCTCTCGGCCCCGGTGGCGAGGTGTGGCGTGGGTCTCCAGTGGCTTCGGGAGGGGAGGAGACACGTGGGGCTCTCGCGACTGCGCGGCAGCCTGGCGGTGGGGGAGGCGGTGCACAACAAAGAGATATAAGGATAGAAAGGGGGAGTGGAGGAGAGAGAGACGAATCTCGGAGCCAGATCCAACGGTGAAGAATATAGATACTCCATTATATGTTAATGGTGAGTTTTGATTATTAATGACACTCTTGATCGTCATCAAGTTAAGTGATCGGCGTCATGTGTTGATGCTCAAGTCAAGGCCCCAGACATGCAGTAAAAATGTTTCGTCATCAAGCAAAGACTCCAAGTGGATACGCAAGGCAAAGGTATAACTAGCATAGACTAAGGATATGTTTTTTAGTCATTTTACCGATCTCAGTGTTTGGTTGGGAGACTAGATTGCTAGTATAGATTGTTGTACTATTAAGAAAGGTCTTGACTATAATAGACTGAGTGTGTCATGTGTTGATAGTTCATTATGTTTGCTCTAGCTCACCGTGACATGATGCTAATATTTGAGAACGTGTTGCAAATAGTTGAGGCTCACACATAATCCTTGTAGCATGTGATTTATAGTTTGCGAATGTGTTTTTGCAAACGACTCGAGACATTCCTTGTGGCATGAGTCAAAAAGTTTATGAATGTGTATTGCAACTTGTTGTAAATCATGTGTTTGAATCCTTGTTAGCATGGTACTGCAATTTGCGAATATGTTTTTTAAAGTTGTTGAAGTACATGCATCTGGAATGCTGAAAAATTCAGTTAAGCGGTCCAACCGTCATGTGTTGGCCGGCCTAGCATTAGTTGACAGTTTGATTCCTAATTTGATGTTTTAGTCGTTTTGACAGAAGGTGTGCTTTTGAGCACCTCTCTGGATTTCGAGCAGCGGTCTGACAGGCTTTGTGTAAGCAGTCTAACCGGCCTTCGTTGTCCAACCGGGCATTTGTTGTCAGCTGTTTTTTTTCCGAAGAGCATGTTTTTGTGCATCTCTCTGGATTCCATAGAGCGGTCTGACCTGCGCATGTGTGGGCGATCTAACCAGCACATGTGCGGGTGGTCTGACCAGTAGCTAGGGTTGTAAACGAGCCAAGCTCGAGCAAGCCTAGCCTACCGTACAGACTCGAGCCGAGCCTGCGTTGGCCTTCGAGCCCGCAGTCAGGCTCAAGCTCGGCTCAGGCAAAGCTCAAGTGGACTCGAGCTCGGCTTGACAAAGCTTAATAACATAATAACATTAACAAATGCCATCACATATTTCGAACAACTTATACAACTAATCCGAACAACCAAACATGGAAACATCATGAAAATTTCAGTTCTCAAATCTCAAGTTACTGATAGAAGAGAAGGGGTGAGGAAGAGGAGGGTTGACCCCATGGCGGTGTCACGATGAATCAGTGATGGGGCCATCAATCTGTTGTCCATCAAGGGAGAAGAGGGGGTTGGCGGCAGAGGAGGACGATTGCATGAAGGGTCAGAGGGGCCATCGTGTCAAGGCGAGGGACGAGCATGGAGCCTTTCCATGGCGGGCGGCGGGCGGCGTTGTGAAAGGAGAGGTGGTGGTGGTGTCAATCGGGAGGACATAAGAATCTGCAGTGTGGTGGCTGATGTTGTGATGAGTTGGTGAGAAAGGATGAGGAAAGGAGTGGGTGGCGTGAGTCTCTGTGGTGCAGCTGGAGTGGGCTGTATGGAATTGTGTGGTGTGGCTTAGGGTTGGCACTCATAACTCAAGGTCGTGGGTGACTTTTGGGCTTGGGGTTGGCCAGTTGGATTTTGATAATGGGTCGTGGGAATTAGGGAGCCAGGATAGATACATGCAAGCTCTGAAAAAAATACTAGCCTCTCGTGTTGTCGAACTGTTCGAGCTCGCTCGACAAAGCTCACGAGCCAGGACACGGGTTCAAGCTCGGCTCGTTTTCCAATCGAGCCAAGCTCAAATAGAACCTAGAGCAAGCTGAACTCGAGCAACTTGCGAGTCTTGAGCTTTTTTTATAGCCCTACCGGTATCCAATGTAACGGCTCCGACAGGCCATTCGTGGCGGTTAGACCAGTTCAGACTATTTTTTGTTGGAAGCTTGCTCCAACGGCTAGTTCCTTGGTGTGGGGTATAAATAGCCCATTGTGGCCGATTGGGCAAGGTTGATGGTGCCTTGATTCATTTTCTTGAGCTAAGAGCAAGCCTTCTCACCTCTCTTGTGTATGTGTTGCATCTAGCGAGCTTGGTGAGACAAATCCTTGTGCATGTGTTGCACTTAGTGGTGGATAAAGTATCCATCGAGCTTCGGCACTTGATTCGTTCAAGTGAACGTCTCCGACTTGTTACTCTTGGAGGTTACTACCTCCTAGATGACTTGGAGTTGTGCCGGTTATCTTCTCAAGAACCCTTTGAGTGGTTTGGTGCTCACCATCTCCAGAGTAGAGCTAGAGCAACCCTAGTAGATTCGATGTGTAGGAAATTTGTGGAGCCAGTCTAATTCATTTGGGTTTACCTCAAAGTGGATTAGGGGAGACCGGCAAGTCTTCGAATACCACAATAAAAAATATCTTGTCATTTGTGGTTTGCTTCCTTGTGCTCATTTGCATTCTTGAAATTTACAATCTTAGCATTAAATTGTTTTGCCTGTCTTTCTAGGATTGCAAACCTTGACATAGATATAGGTTGCGGTGCACTTAGTTGAAACTAGATCATTTAGGCTTTAATTGTGCAAAAACCGATTTGGTTTACAATTCCGCATAAAACGCAATTTTGGCCAAAAGAATTTTTAAAACCACCTATTCAACCCCCTCCCCCTCTAGTTGGCCTCCTTAACCTTCCAAACGGTGAAGGACACACAATCCATGTACATGTGGGAACTCTACTCTCCTTGGGTATTGAACTTTTTCAAAGGAAATTGGCCTTCTCATTTGATCCATTAGGGATTGAGGAAGGTAATGCTACACAGCCATCAGTGGGTTCAGAATGTACATCCGCTACATGTCCAGTTCTCCACAACTTATGAGGGTGCGGTCTCCGTGCCCCTTTGGTCACTTGATTGTGGCTTCACACACCAATGGTTGCTTGCGAGAGCATAGTTTCATGAACCAATAAGTCTTCTTCGGGAATGTGAACAGTTATGTCCAATGTAATATGGATGTATGCTGTACAAACTTTGGTTTATGTTAAAACCGAGCCACTCAGGATTACCCTTTGTTCAACAAAAAGGCAAACATTGGTCAAATGAAAAATGTAACAATTTTTGGTTCATTCATATGACAGCTAGATAAGTATACATTAAGCCCTGATCAGAAACCTCGAATTATATGAGTATGTCAGTATGTGGACCAAATATGACAATACAAGCTAAAGTTCCTAGATTCATGGAGATGCATAAACTTGATTAAGTACTACTCTTTCTCAGACTTCTGCCTTCCAAATTCCAATAGAATAAAAAATTATATTATATATGTATGCCCTAAACAAAACGCTTTAGAAACTCATAACCGGGGATATATTCCAAGGTCATGGATCAAAATTTACAAGAAGTTTAAGTTGGTTGTGTTAGATATGTATATAGTTTAGAGTGTTATTTGCTATTGTCCAACCTTGTACATGTTATATATTGGCCTTTGGCCCATTGGAATATACAAGATGCATTATTCCAACATGGTATCAGAACTATGGAAACCCTAGCCATAAAAACCCTACTTCTTGACCAACAACAGCCGCCACCACTGTAGCCGCCGCCGCTGTCCCTGCGCCAAGCCTCTTCTTCCCGTTGCTCTTCTCTCCCTCGGATCCGATCAAAGCCACCCGAGCGCCACCTCCACACCGGCCTCCAGCGCCGGCGTCTGCTTTGGCCTCCAGCGCCGTCTCCACGCCGGCCTCCAGTACCGGATCCAATCGTGCGGAGCCTCCAACGCCGGCCTTCTCCGTCGGCTCATGCGCCCGAGCTTCACGCGCTAGTTCCCTCTCCACGCCGAACCGAAGCACAGAGCTTCTTTCTCTGCCTTATTATGGTTTGGTGGAGCCGGTGGCTCCGGCTTCTCACCGGCTCCACCGATCTACTCGGAGTCGGCAGCTTTTAGCTCCGGTTTCTCCCTGCTCCAACTTCTCGGATAAAAAAAAAAGGCAGATGGCTTCTACCGAAGGCTCCTTCGCCATCCCACCCCCTCCAGTTCAGTTCGATGGGACAAACTTCCGGGAGTGGGCCGTTCACCTGAGGATCCACCTCAACAGCCAGCGTCTCTGGGGTCATCTCACCGGCGCGCAGCCCTGTCCGCCTCTCCCTACACAACCAGTTCTACCCGCTCCTCCTGCTGGTGCGGATCAGGTGGCTCAGGAGGCCACCAATCCTGACTTGGAGGAGGCCACGAGCTCTACCACCGAAGCCAGACGCCGCCTCTGGCCGGCAGAGGTGAGGCTCGTGCTACCGCCATCTTGGTGGGTAGGATGCACGTAACCATCTCCATGGATGTGGCGGAGCTGCCGACGACACAGCTTATGTGGGAATGCCTTCGATCTCACTACAAGCCGACGAGTGATACTATGTATCTCTCAGTCGTGCACCAGGCGCATTCTCTTCAGCAGCTCGATGCCACCGTGGATGACTTCTACCAGAAGCTGTCTGAGGTGTGGCGTCAGCTTAACTCTCTGGGGCCGGATATCTGCTGGACCTATCCCTGCTGTGTGCGGCTCCACGCTCACCAAGAGACTCGTCGTCTCTATGACTTCCTAACACATATCTGGCTTGAGTTCGAGACTTTGCGTGCTCGACTCGACTCGCCACCGCGCCGAGCTTCTTTGGAGGTCCTCACGAGTATCGTCTTTGAAGACTAAATCACCGTGGCGTGGCTCGGATCTGATCTGTCTTATGCGCCGACACCTCCTCGCCGTCGGTTTCTTGAAAGACCGACCGTGATCCGTCCCCCAACTCCTCCGGTGGTTCCTGCTTCTACTACGGGTCTCCACTGCGCTGACGGCCACAGGTATCAGGATTGCTACAAGCGGAGGAGGGACCAGGGTCGTCAGGGTGGACGTCCCCCAAAGGGCTCTAGAGGTTCCTCACTCAGGAGCTGGCACCTCTCGCCAGGGCTCCTCTGGTGACGCCACACAGCAGCTCCTCTCACTGCTTCAGCGTCTCGGTGTTGGCTCATCCTCAGACTCCTCGAGTTCTGCTCATCTGGCTTCTCAGCCGTCTTCCTCGCCTCCGCCTCCTCTCTCGTCAGGTATCTTGTCTCCATGGATCTTGGACTCTGGTGCTTCTTTTCACATAATACCAGATTCTACCCATCTTACTTCCGTGTGTTCCACAGATTTTCCTTCCACTGTTCAGACTGCAGATGGTACCTCTCTTCCTGTTGCAGGCCAAGGCACCCTTTCCACTTCTTTTCATGTTCCTGCAATCTCTCATGGTCCTAAGCTTACTATGCAGCTTATGTCAGCTAGTCAGATCACTAATCACGACTATCGTGTTGTTCTTGAGTCTGACTCTTGTTGTGTTTAGGACCACCGCACGGGGACTCTGCTTAATACTGGCCCTCAGCGCCGTTATTCGAAGCATCTCTGGGAGCTCGACTGGCTTTATCTTCCTTCCGCTATCTCCACCAGCCAGTCAGCCACTACCACTTCCTCTAGTCTTGCTACGTCCTCCACTACCTCCTTCGCTCAGTGGCACCATCGTCTCGGTCATCTCTGTTGCTCGCGTCTATCGTCTTTAGTCGGTCGTGGTGTTCTTGGGTCTGTTTCTGGGGACACCTCTTTACATTGTATGGGTTGCAAGCTTGGCAAGCAGCTGTAGCTCCCCTATCCCTCTAGTGATTCTATTTCTACTTGTCCTTTTGATCTTGTTCACTGTCATGTTTGGGGTCCGGCTCCCTTCATTTTGAAAGGGGGTCATCGCTATTATGTGATCTTTATTGATGATTATTCTCGTCATACTTGGATCTACTTGATGTCCGAACGCAATTAGGTGTTCGCACTCAGTTTGATTCAGCCATTCGTGTGTTTCGTGCCGACTTTACTGGTGAGTATCTGTCTGCTGCTTTGTGTCGCTTTCTCGCTGAGCAGGGCACTCTTCCCTAGTACTCTTGTCCTGGTGCTCACGCTCAAAACGGTATCTCTGAGCGTAAGCATCGTCACTTGCTTGAGACCGCCCGCACTCTCATGCTTGCCTCTTATGTTCCTCCTCATCGGCAGTGAAATTTGCTTTTCTCTCCGCTTTTCTCATCAACTGCGACCTTCCACCGCCCTTCAAGGTTCTACTTCTGCCGAGCGTCTCTTAGGTCAAGCTCAATCTGATCACCTTCACGATTGATCAGGTTATGCATTTAAATCTTTCTTCCACCTCGTGGCGCACTAAGTCGATTCGCTTTCGGTCGATTGAGTGTGTTTTCTTAACTCTGATCTTGAACATAAGGGATATCGTAGGTATGACCCTGTTGCTCACAGGATGAGGATTTCTCGAGATGTCACTTTTGACGAGTCTCGATCTTACTACCCTCGTTCCCCCAGTCAGTGCAGATTCTCTTGCTGAGTCGATCTCCTTTCTTATTTTTCCTGACTCAGCTTTCCACCACTGTTTCGCCTCATCCTTCGCCTCCACCGGATTTTCCTTCTCACTCTTTTGTTGAAGTTCCACCTTTTCCCTTGCGCTACTCTCGCCGTCCTCGGCCTACTACTTCCCCTCTTGAGCCTCCGTCTCTGCTGGGCCCTATTCCCAGTCCTTCCTCTCCATTCTTGTTGGGTCCAGCTCCGCCTTCTCCTCCTAGATATAATCTTCGTGATGGTCACTTTGTCGAGGCCTTTGGCGCTATGGCCCTTGGTTGCCATTTCGAGCCTAGACCTCTGGTGAGGCCGTTGCTTCACTTACGATTGATAGCTCGCGATGTCCAAGGAGATTGCTGCTTTGGAGCGTACTAGCACTTGGGATCTTGTGCCCTTGCCTACGCGTTACTCCTATCACGTGTAAGTGGGTTTACAAGATCAAGACCCGCTCGAATGGTTCCGTTGAGCGTTATAAGGCTGGTCTTGTGGCACGTGGTTTTCAGCAGGAGCATGGTTGTAACTACGACGAGACTTTCGCCCCCGTCGTTCACATGATCACTGTTCGCACTCTCCTTGCTGTGGCACTGTTCGACAGTGGCCCATCCCTCAGTTAGATGTTAAGAATGTCTTTCTCAATAGCGAGCTATATGAGGAGGTTCACATGCAGCCACCCCCTGAGTATTCTATCCCTGATGGTATGGTTTGTCGCCTTCCTCGTTCTCTCTATGGGCTCAAAAAAGCCCATTGTGCTTGGTTTGACTGCTTCTTCTCTGTTGACACTGCTGTCGGTTTCTCTGCCAGTGATCACGACCCCGCTCTCTTTGTTCACCTCTCCTCGGGGTCAGACGCTCCTTCTATATGTAGATGACATGATCATTACTGGAGATGACTCTCAATACATTGCCTTTGTGAAGGAGCGTCTCAGAGAGCAGTTCTTGATATCTGATTTAGGTCCTCTTCGTTACTTCCTTGGGATTGAGATCACTTCTGCGCCCGAGGGCTACTCTCTCTCCCAAGAGAATTACATTTAGGATATCCTTACTCACACTTGTCTCACTGATCAGCGCGTGGTGGATACTCCTATGGAGCTTGGTGTTCACCACCAGCCTACTGATGGTGAGCCTCTTGAGGATCCCACTCGCTACTGCCGTATTGTCGGGAGCCTCGTCTACCTTGGGATTACTTGATTTGAAATTTCTCACCCAGTTCACATCTTGAGTTAGTTTGTCTCTGCTCCCACTCAGCTCCACTACAGTCACCTTCTTCGTGTTCTTTGATATCTTCGTGGAACCATCACTCGGCGTCTTTTCTTTCCACGCTCCAGTTCTTTATAGCTTCAGGCGTACTCTGATGCGACCTGGATCGCCGGTCTCTTTCTGCCTATTATGTTTTCCTTGGTTCCTCCTTGATTGCTTGGAAGACTAAGAAGTAGACTGCAGTTTCTCGGTCGAGCGTGAGGCTGAGTTGAGAGTCATGGCACTGTTGATAGCTGAGATCACCTGGCTTCAGTGGCTTGTTGTGGATTTCAGTGTTTCTGTTTCTGCATCGACTCCACTCTTATCAGACAGTACTAGTGCGATCAGCATGGCTCGAGACCCCGTGAAGCGTGAGCTTACCAAGCACATTGGAGTGGATGCTTCGTACATTCGATTGCAGGTGCAAGACCAAGTTATTGCTCTTCAGTATGTACCATCGGAGCTTCAGTTAGCAGATTTCGTCACTAAGGCATAGACTCGAGCTCAGCATAGCTTCTACCTCTCTAAACTCAGTGTTGTTAATCCACCGTGAATTTGAGGGGAGGTGTTAGATATGTATATAGTGTAGGGTGTTATTTGCTACTGTCCAACCTTGTACATGTTATATATTGGCCTTTGGCCCATTGGAATATACAAGATGCATTATTCCAACAAGTTGCAGGGAAGGATCCTCATATCCGTTTATTTATCAAACTTTTGGCTATAGCTTTGAACTACCTAAACTACAAATTCAAATAATATAAGTATATAACAAATTAACAACTGTACTTACCTGCAAATTTATAACCAGTATGAAGGGGATCTTCTTTGCAGCTTCGGACTGTAATGTAAAGATCAGAATAATTAGGCATGCAGGCATATGCATGTCATGTCACAGAGTAAAGCACTACAAACAAGTTTCTTTTGGGTCTGCATGTAGTGCAGCAAGAAAACCCCCCTCTAACCTATGCTTCAAAGCTGATTGTACTAAATTCTCTGTATCAAAGCAGTGTTTCCATGCATTGGCTTCAAATTGGTGATTGCAAGTTGCAACTATGGAATACTGGTAATGCTTATTCAACTACTTTACCTGAAGAAGGCTTTTGGGGTGCAAGGCAACTGAATCAAAGCGCTCATTAACCTTGAACCAATCAACTGCAATAAGCTTTAGAAGAGGATCTCCTCCAACAACCTGTTTAAATGACAAGTTTAACACCGTGAGATAGGTCAAATACAGAGAAACAGAGACTAGTCAGAAGAAATAATGTCTGGACACAAAATTAACATTGTATAAATAGCAGGCCTTCTAGCCAATTGGGCCCTTTTTCTCAAAAGATCTCGTCACAAAAGGATGATAAAACATAAACCATGCCTCCTGACCAGGGAAAAAATAACCGGACAGTAATCGCCAGTTACCGGTTACCGCCGGGGGTCTGGGATCCAAAATCCCGGCCGGTTTTCCCAGGTTTTACAAGTTCAAATTTCAAATTTCGAATTTCGGCTGGTTTTTAAGCAAATTCAAGCGAAATTCAACCGGATTTTTCTCGGGAAAACCGGTTACCACCCGGTTTTTTTTACCAGCCGCCCGGCAAGATTTCCCCTGGTACCGGCTTTTGGATCCTTGCTCCTGAGTCCTGACTACCTCAGGTGTACACTGTACAGAAACTAGATTGAACATGTAAAAGCACTAGCCAGCACATGCAGGTGCAGCTTCCCCAATATTGCGGCATTTTTTTAAATAAATTTCACAACGGGCTATCCAATAAGTTGCATACCCAAACGCTGGGATGATATCTGATTTTCTTTTTACTAGTTGGAGCGTTGGACTACAAGTTAGTTAGTGACAGTTGCACAATGTACACTTTTAGATCTTTGATAATGATAAGATCATAAGAATAGCTGACCTACTTATCTAGTGACAGTGACGGAACATTTTGTATACGACAACCACCTTATGCTGACATCGTTGAAGAAGTTGAACCATATAATGGCTTGTTAACCAGAGGAGAAATAAATGAGGTAGTTTCAATAATTCTCTTGATTAATAATTGCAATGGAATTGTAATACTCCCTCCCACCTTGGTGTAATCTGTCAAGTAAGTCTTCCCTCTTATCATAAACTTCTCTCCACCAGGTTCACTCCAAGAGTTTGTGTCATCTTCGTTTTTCGCTTGTCGAAGGGTGCCATGGAACTGGCTTGAATCAATAGTTACGCGAGTACAATTTGTAACCAGTTCGCTCCTCTCAACCAAAGCTGCAGGAAACAAATTGAAGATTGAATGGGGGTGGGGTGGTGGTGGATCATTTCATTAAACAGAAGGAAAAAAGTCGAAAAGGGCAGCAAAATAATGACATGTTACAACAGGAACTCTGGATTTGACGACATAAATGCACAACTATTACGATTTTAATCACCCTTGTATTTATTATTTCAGCGGAGACAAATAAAAGAGGCACCTACATATGCACCAACTATTGTTCCCTTCACCTTGAAATAAAAGAGAACAAGCTCCAACAATAGAATACCTATTTAGATGCATCAGTACAGTGTAGGCAAAAATGAAGGACAATTAAGTATTTCTTTGCAGCATTTTTCTTTAGTTTACTCCATATATTCTGTGATGATTCATTTTAATCGTATGCAGAATGAGTGAAATGAACTAAGGGAAAAATGTTGTGATGCAAATTAGAAACTTGCAGTATAACACCGCAAAAGGTAAAGGAGGAAGGCATGTTACTGCAATTCGGATGCCTCCAAGTATCAATCAAGTTGAGATTGATTATGAAGTGAAGGAATTAAATTTTAATGTGGATGCCCATACTGACAGCATCACAGCAGTAATGATAAATGTGTATACAGACCAGGATCAGTGCAGACACACAAGGAATGGAAAGGTACTGTGGCTCCATAGTGGCCCGCTACAGACAGCTGCGACCACTAGAGCATAGCGTGTAGCAGAAGTACAAAACTACAATTATATGTCAAGTATTCATACAATCCTTAGTTTCCTCATCTTCATCGGATGTAGTCATATTGGCTATTATATTCTGGATGCTTCGTTTAAAAAATTATTAATTGGCTTCATATTTTGACAAATAAAGCTTTGCATATTGTGCCTGATATATCCTTGATATATACACTTTATAAAAACACCTTACTTCTGTGCTTCCACTACACACTATATAAAACATTGGTCATTTGTGTTTGCCTATATGTGTGTGCGCACATATGTCTGTATGTGTGTGCGCTTGCATACACATTGGTGTTTGCCAATATCGCCAATGTGTGTGCACACATCCATATATATCTGCATGCCTGTTCGTTTTGTGGTTTGTGAAACTAATGATAAATGCATATACATTTGTCAACATACGATTCAGCAGCGCTAGCAAAGTTGAAATATCTCTAACCTTTAGTTGGCTTCATAGCAAAACTGGCAATAGCCCATGACACATTCTTCAACTTCATTTTTCCAACCTGCACAGAAATTTTAAAAGAAATTTGGGTGTCCAATTATTACTGAACATAATATGACCATCTGGTTTACAGCTGATTCCCAACCATAAGTATTACCTTAGGAGTCGTAACATCATCATCATCATCACTATCCTCATCTTCAAAGGATTCGCCTCTAGCAAGTGCATCATAGAATTCATCATTAGGTTCAGAATCTTCAAGTTCACTCTGGATGATCAAAGGATCAGATGCTTTTGACTTCACTACTGTCGAAGGTAAATCAGATGTCAAGGTTGGATTTGCTGCGAAGTATTCTCTTAGACCTGTCCATGCGAAAAAAAACAAGGACTTCATTGCATTATCCAAATTGGTGATATGATATTTCTTGCAATAAAAGCAAACATGACCAACCTGCTACTTGGCTGAGCAAAGCAAAAGGAATACTTCTGTCAAAACTTGAGGAGTGCCTTCTCTTCCATCTGCCCCAAAAACTTGGGCAGATTTCCAACATATGAGTAACAATGCACTTTGTAGTTGATGATCCTGATGTATTCAACCTCCTTATTTCCCATGTTGAGGCTGAAAGACAAGGCACAAATCACAATTAACAAATTAGAAGAAATTTTGAAAAGCCATTGGAAAAGTTTTCAGTTTTGAGAGTAAGAGGCAAAATGTTTTTATTTATGAACAACTAGGGTAATAGCACTCTCCTCCCATGTTGTTTATAGCAGATGCATTTTATCTTATCTAGTCCTTTGTGCAACTACTACTATGTAATAGGTAAGACGTGTGCTGTCCACCCACGTTCATTGATCGCAGACCTGTTTAATCTCACTTGGTCTAATCCATTTCACACATACACTTTCTCCTCTTACTATATCTAAAGTGGAACTGTTGGAATGAGGCCTATTGTCCATTCCAATGGACCCAAATGGCCAATATATGCCATGTACAGGGTTGAGAATATGCAAAGAACACCCTAGGCTAAGTACATATCTAACACCCCCCCTTAAACTCATGGTGGATCAACAACACTGAGTTTGGAAAGATAGAAGCTATGTTGAACTCTAGTTTGTACCTTGGTGAAGAAATCTGCTAACTGAAGCTCCACAGACACATACTGAAGGTCAATAACTTGGTCTTGCACCTACGATCGCATGTACGAAGCATCCACTCCAATGTGCTTAATGAGCTCATGCTTCACGGGATCTCATGCAATATTGATCGCACCAGTACTATCTGCTAAGAGAGGAGTCGGTGCAGAAGCAGGAACACCGAAATCCTCAAGTAGCTACCGAAGCCAGGTGATCTCAGCTGTCAATGACGCCATGGCTCTCAACTCAGCCTCAACGCTCGAACGGGAAACGGCAGCCTGCTTCTTGGTCTACCAAGCAATCAAAGAGGAACCTGCAGAAAGAGACCAGCGATCAGAATGATCACTATCCCAGGTCGCATCAGAGTACGCCTGAAGCTGCAAGGAACTGGACTGGGGAAAGAAAAGGCGGCGAGTGATGGTTCCGCAAAGATATCACAGAACACGAAGAAGGTGACTGTATTGGAGCTGAGTGGGAGCAGAAACAAACTAACTCAGGATGTGAACTGGATGAGATATGTCAGGACAAGTAATCCAAGGTAGACAAGGCTCCCGACAAGATGGCGGTAGCGAGGTGGGATCCTCAAGAGGCTCACCACCAGTAGGCCAAAGGTGAACACCAAGCTCCATAGGAGTATCCACCACACGCTGATCAGAGAGACAAGCGCGAGTACAGATATCTTGAATGTACTTCTCCTGGGAGAGATAGTAGCCCTCGGGCGTAGAAGTGATCTCAATCCCAAGGAAGTAACGAAGAGAACCCAAATCAAACATCAAAAACTGCTCACTAAGATGCTCCTTCACAAAGGCAATGTACTGAGAGTTGGCTCCAGTAATGATCATATCATGCACATAAAGAAGGAGGAGCGACCAAGCCCAAGGTGAGGTGTGAACAAAGAGGGCAGAATCGTGATCACTGGCGGAAAAGCCGGCAGCAGTGACAACAGAGGAGAAACGGTCAAACCAAGCATGAAGGGCTTGTTTGAGCCCATGGAACGAGCGCCGAAGGTGGCAAACCATACCATCAGGGACATAATACCCAAGGGACGACTGCATGTAGACCTCACATAGCTCATCATTGAGAAAGACATTCTTAACGTCCAACTGAGAGATAAGCCACTATCGAACAGAGGCCACAGCAAGGAGTGCGAACAGTGGTCATGTAAGCAACAGGAGCAAAGGTTTCATCATAGTCACGGGGACCATGCTCCTGCTAAAAACCACGCGCCACAAGACGAGCCTTGTAGCGCTCAAGAGAATCATCCGAGCGGGTCTTGATCTTGTACACCCACTTGCACGTGATGGCAGTGACACGCGCAAGTAGAGGTACAAGATTCCAAGTGCTAGTACGCTCCAAAGCAGCAATCTCCTCAGACATCGCGAGCTGCCATTCAGGGTGAGCAGCAGCCTCATGGTAGGTCGTAGGCTCAGAAAGAGCAACGGCTGCAAAGCCGTAGCGCTCAGACGACTTGACAGTGTGACGATCACAAAGATCGTATCTAGGAGTAGAAGGCGGAGCAAGACCAAGCAAGGACGGAGAAGGAGAACTGGGAGTAGGGCCCAACAAAGACGGAGACTCAAAAGAGGAAGGAGGACCAAAGACGGCGAGGGTAGTGCAAGGGAAAAGGTGGAAGCTCAACAACAGAGCGGAAAGGAAACTCCGACGGAGGGGGAACAGGTGGAGCCGGAGGAGAGGGAGGCGAAGAAGGAGAATGAGGCGAAACAGTTGTAGAAAGCTAAGAGTCAAGAAAAATCATAAAATAGATCGACTCAGCAGGAGAATCTTGGCTGACAGTGGGGGAACGAGGGTAGTAAGATCGGAACTCGTCAAAAGTGACATCTTGAGAAATCCTTATCCTGCG
This sequence comes from Phyllostachys edulis, assembly GCA_036346405.1. Classification (NCBI taxonomy): domain Eukaryota; kingdom Viridiplantae; phylum Streptophyta; class Magnoliopsida; order Poales; family Poaceae; genus Phyllostachys; species Phyllostachys edulis. The sequence continues at coordinate 44,715,142 of CM070560.1, read as the reverse complement.
AGCAACAGGGTCATAGCAACGATAACCCTTATGCTCAAGACTGTAGCCAAGGAAAACACAGTAAACTGAGTGAGCAGTCAGCTTGGTGCGCTCACGAGGTGGAGATAGGACGAAACAGACACAGCCAAAACTACGAAGGTGACTGTACTTTGGAGCTCGACCAAAGAGACGCTCGACAAGAGTAGAACCCTGAAGAGCAGTGGAAGGTTGCATGTTTATGAGCAAAGCAACGGTAAAGCGACCTCGGTAAGGCGAGGGAACAGAAGAGGCAAGCATGAGAGCGCGAGCGGTCTCAAGTAAGTGACGATGCTTACGCTCAGAGACACCGTTCTGAGCGTGAGCACCGGGACAAGAGTACTGGGTAAGAGTACCCTGCTCAGCGAGAAAACGACGCAAAACAGCAGATAGCTACTCACCAGCAAGAGTCGGCACGAAACACACGAATGGCGGAATCAAACTGAGTGCGAACCATGGTGGCGAACATCTGGTAAATAGAGAACCTGACTGCGAGTGGATATGAAGTAGATCCAAGTATGACGAGAATACTTATCAATAAAGATCACATAGTATCGATGACCCCCTTTCGAAACGAAAAGAGCCGAACCCCAAACATCAGAGTGAACAAGATCAAAAGGACAAGTAGAAATAGAATCACTAGAAGGATTGGGGAGCTATAGCTGCTTGCCAAGCTTGCAACCCATACAATGTAAAGAGGTGTCCCCAGAAACAGACCCAAGAACACCATGACCGACTAAAGACGATAGACGCGAGCCATAGAGACGACCAAGACGATGGTTCCACTGAGCGAAGGAGGTAGTGGAGGACGCGGCTAGACCAGAGGCAGTGGCAGTGGCAGTGGCTGACTGGCTGGTGGAGACAGCGGAAGGAAGATGAAACCAGTCAAGCTTCAAAGACGCTACGAATCATGGCGCCGAGGGCTAGTACCAAGTAGAATCCCCATGCGGCAGTCCTGATCACAACAAGAGTCAAACTCAAGAATAACACGACAGTCGTGATCAGTGATCTGAGCAGCCAACATAAGCTGCATAGTAAGCTGAGAAACATGAGAGACCGCAAAAACATGAAAAGTAGAAGTGGAAAGGGTGCCTTTGCCTACAACAGGAAGAGAGGTACCATCTGCAGTATGAAAAGTGGATAGAAAAACTGTAGAATGAACAGAAGTGAGGCGGGTAGAATCTGGTGTCATATGAAAGGAAGCACCGGAGTCCAAGATCCATGGAGACAAGACACCTGACGAGGGAGGAGACGGAGGCAGGGAAGACTGCTGAGAAGCAAGAGCCAGACGAGCAGAACCCGAGGAGTTTGAGGACAAGCAAACACCGAGGCGCTGGAGCAGTGCGAGAAGCTGCTGAGTAGCGTCACCGGAGGAGCCCTGGCGAGAGGCGCCAGCTCCTAAGTGGGAGGAACCTCCAAAGCCCTTCGGGGAACGTCCACCCCGATGATCTCGTCCTCCATCGCTAGTAGATCCTTATACTGTGGTCGCCACGCCTGGCGGAGGTGCAATGGAGACCCACGAGAGAGGCAAGAACCCACGGAGCGCCGAGCTGGAGGAGGCATCACGATCGGTGGTGCGAAGCGGCGAGGAGGCAGTCTTTGGCGGCACAAGACAACTCGCATTCGAAGCACACCACGATGACGAGCCTCTCAAGACGCGACACCGTGAGAGCCTCCACCAAGCTCGGGCGCGGGTGGCGAGTCAGGAGCTGAGCACGCACAGTCTCAAACTCAGGCTGGAGACGCGTCAGGAAGTCGTAGAGACGATGAGTCTCCTAGTGAGCGCGGAGCCACACACAACAGGGACAGGTCCGACAGACATCCAACCCTAGAGAATCCAGCTGACGCCACACCTCAGATAGCTGCTGGTAGAAGTCATCCACAGTGACATCGAGCTGCTGAAGAAAATGCGTCTGGTGCACGACTGAAAGGTACATAGCATCACTAGTCGAATGGTATTGAGCTCAGAGGCGCTCCCACATAAGTTGTGTTGTCGGCAGCTCCGCCACATCCATGGAGATGGCCACAGGCATGCTACCCACCAGGATGGTGGTAGCACGAGCCTCGGCATCCTGCCATCGCTCGTAGGCTGCTCAGACTAGTAGATCTCCAAGGCCTCCTCCAGTGCAGCATTGGCGGCCTCCTGAGCCGCCGGATCCGCACCAGCAGGAGGAGTAGGCAGAACAGGCGATGTAGGGTGAGGTGGACAGGGGTGCTCGCCGGTGAGATGACCCCAGAGATGCTGGCTGTTGAGGTGGATCCTCAGGTGAACGGCCCACTCCCGAAGGTTCGTCCCATCGAACCGAACTGGGGGGAGCGGGATGGCGAAAGAGCCTCCGGTAGAAGCCATCAAGGATGACTTAACCGGATTCAGAGTCGGACGTCGATGTGCTTAAGTCAATGTGCTCAGGAGCCTCTGGTATTTTTTTTTTAATACCAGAGAAGCCGAAGCCCGCCGGCTCAGAGGAGATCAGAGGAGCCGGTGTGGAGCTGGAGCCACCAGCTCCACCGAAGAAAAAGGAGTAGAGCACTCTGCTTCGGGAGAAGAGCAGCAGAGGCTTCACGATCTGAGGGCGGCGACGGCGATGGCCGACATCAAGGATGCACTCAGGCGGTGCAGAGGAGAAGCACGAGCTCTGCGCGGAGAAGCTCGAGCGGCGCGCGGAGAAGCTCGAGCGGCGCGGAGGAGAAGCGCGGGCCACGTGGGCAGCGACGACGACGACCAGATCGGCGACGAGGAAGGGCGTGGCAGGATCTGCGGCAAGCACGCAGATCCAGTGTGGCATGCTTCGATGGGAGCAGAGAATCCGGCGCAGAAGGCTTCGTGGGAGCAAAGGAACAGAAGACGGGGAGGGTGGCGGCAGTGGCGGCGGCGGCGGCGGCAAGCAAACCCTAGCCCTAACCTTGCTCTCATACCATGTTGGAATGAGGCCTATTGTCCATTCCAATGGGCCAAATGGCCAATATATAACATGCACAGGGTTGAGAATATGCAAATAACACCCTAGGCTAAGTACATATCTAACAGGAACAACTGTTAATAAAATAAATAATGTGGCCAGAGAACAGGCATCATCAATTCAGCAGCAATATGCATAGGTCAGATGAGTTGGCTCTTTAAAATACTTCTAGCAGGTATGTCACCTGATATTTGGGCATAAAAGTTAATAGGGAAGAGGAGGGTTTGGTGGGAATTAAAAAAAAGGAAGAAGACTGCAGAATGCAGATCATGTACTTTTTCAAAAGACTACATAAGAAAAAGAAAATCAGTAACCTTGCACGACTACTATCCATCCTGCAGAAATTACCCTTTCCTTCTACTTCAATTCTATGTAAAGAACACAGAAAATCAAAATAACTCCAAGGTTAAACCATGGGCTTGCGTCATTAACCCAGCTTTAACTCATCGTAGCTATTGCACTTGCAATAATGCCACTGGGTCTTCCGTCAGCTCAGCACAACTACACCACATGGGCTATCCCATCGAAGCTAGTGCAACATTTTCTGTAACCTTGGCTGGACCTAACCCATGAATTTAATTTTTGAATTTCTTCAGGAGTCTTGGCAGGTCATTTTGATCTTTTTACTTAATTTGAAATTCTGAAAAACTGTAGTAATAATTAAGTCAACCAACTGATACACCAACTAGAATATTTTCTGACAAACATTTCAGCCGACTTCATGATTGTAAGTGAAGTGAACAATTTGACGTAGTCTGAATTTGGAAACTTCTAGTAGGCTCCAGCATTACCAATATATCAATTCCTAAAGTAAAAGAGACTGGTTCAAACTGATGTACTTTAGCACTCAAACTCGACAAGATTGCAGCTTAAACTTGATCAGAACCCATGTCAGGAAATGGAAGGGAACCATCGAGTTTCCATACCCAGTCGAGACCATCATCTGTTCTGACACCTTCATTTCATTTTGCTGCCTATTTGAACGGAACGGTTCAGTTTAACATATACATTTAATGATATAAGAAATTATCTAGATGCCCAACTACAATTGGCTCAAACCACTAAAATCCTACCAACTTGCTACAACCTTGTACAAAATAATATGCGGTAATCTGGTCAAAAAGTAAAATACCAAGATGTGTCCTAACGAAATACACAATGATTTTGTACGATTGATAAGTGGTCCGAGGAAAATTAGGAACCTGGACACTAATAATGTTCTTGAAGAAAAAAAATTATCTACAGTAAAAGCAATAATGTGACCCATCTAAGATCAATATTGAAGTAGCAACTAGAATGTTGTAACGTAGGCATACCAAAACAGCATCAATATACAAGTTTTGTTCGTTGTAAAAAAAATTGAACTAATTCAGAACCTGCAGTGACCATAACTTTTTGAACATAGAATACATGTGTATTTCACTACAAGTGAATGAGTCATTGCAAAACAAGCTGAAAGCTAAGGTACATACCCAATAACGCATGGTCTCATACTAAAAATGCAGCAAAACTAAACAAGAAAGACCAATCTTACGGTTGATTTTTGTACGTTCATAAGCATGCCGTGGAGGTTTTTCCTTGTGACTAGCAGGCCTCTGCAAAATGGCTGCATAAGGGGAAAAAAAGGCTTACATACCAACTCAATTGTTGTGTGCTACCAATGTAAGCCAAAGTACTCGTTATTCACATCCTATCCTTTGGGAGTGTGGCTACTCCTAGAAGGTTTAAAAAAGCTTTCGCATGATTATATCAACCAAGAGTTACATTTTTTTACGGGAAACAGTAGGAGAGAACCGTGCTGAAATATATAATTAATATATATATTAATTAATATGAAAGAATTACAGAGTTAGGAGAAATTGAATACCTCATAAATTCCTTAAAAGCTACCAAATAGTCTTAAAACAAACCAGGATACCAGTCATCCAGTCGGTTACTATGCATAAAGGTAGGGCCACAGCGAGTTACAATAACCCCTTATGAGTTTTCCGGAAAGCAAAAGTCAATGAATTAAGACTTCTAACAGAGTTACGAATGATTTACATCGATTTGGTTTGGTGTGACTTTCACTTATTATCTCATGTAAAAATATTATGTCATGATATTCTTCGAAAAATATGGAGGAATTTTGTTGTCAACTGATATCAACTCGAAAACTTTGACGACAACTCATGTAAAAATACCATATCATGATATTCTTAAAAAACAATGGGAAACTATGGCATCAACTGACTTTGTCAACTAATTAGAATTGATGGAAGCATTATAGTTCGAAGATTCAAGGTTGAATTCATTATCTCTTATTTCAATCTAGCTAGGTCATCCTAATTAAATGTTTTGGACATACATCAGTTTAGGAATGTCGGAGAGGAGAATTTGAAATGTACAACATGTTCATTGCAAAAAAGCAAAAAGAAAAAAGAAAAGAAAGAGAGAAGAAGTTAGAATAAGACTGTCATACAATAAAGATCAATCAAGTTACTCACTATATGCTCCATCTTGTCCACGAAACCATTGTCTGGAGAAAACAAAATCCTTCTTTGCTTTCCACCTGAGAACAGTCTCCATACTTAGAGTAGAAGTGATATTTTTCACAAACTGCTCAATAGGGAACAACAGCAACTCTTAATTAACAAATTCAAGCCTACATCTTTAGCTACAAGCAACATGCTTCTACACAAAGATGAAAGGTGATCAGAAAAAAACATTAAAAAGGTATGTTTTACTAAGCTCAAGATTTTTCCAATTCCAAAAGATGGCCACTTGATCATGTTCAGAAAATCTTTATAGATGTTTTACAATTATGTGCCACTAGTAGCAAAAGCATTACAGCAGAAAGTATGTTTTACTAGCACATTTATATCCTTAACATTTCGGTCAATGTTGTTACAATTGCATCACGATCATATATTGAGGGAATAACGAACAGGGTAATGAGAGGAAAGTACCAATTTAAATATTTGGGTTCATAGGTCCCATAAACCACATCGTAGTACCCATCGATTGTTTCCACCAACTCCAAATCGGCAGTCAACATATCCCACCTGGATGGGAGAATTTTATTAGAGCCAGCTGTCAATATATCATAGTGATAACTTGTATTGTTCCACCCACAAGGAGAAAAGGTAACATATGGTCCATTTTAAGGTGCAAATCAACTGCTAGCTTACTCGTATCGCTTATGCTTATCAAGACTGAGAATCACTTCAAACACAGTGTCAGGATTTGCACCAACCATGCCAACAGACTTAAGAAGTATCCCCCTTCCACCCTGAGAAAAATACGAACAATTTTACATACATAAATGCAAACTTTTTCTTCCAAAAAGAACCCATGGAATAAAAGATTGGATAACAACTTGAGAGAGTTAAGGGCCTGTTTGGTTAATGCCTAAAATTGGTCAGTTTGCTCCAAAATTTAGCACTACCAAATTTTGGTCAGGAAATCAGCAGCTCGTGATTTGGCCAAGTTTTGACAAGAAACTGAACTAGGATGCCAATAGGAATGGAATCTTGTAAAAAATTTGGCAGCAAAAAAAATACAAGACAAATGTGGCCAATGGAACCAAATTTGGGCAACCATTGGCTTCAGACCTAACAGGCCCTAAACCACAAAATACGCATTCAGAAGCAACGATTTTGCTGGTTGTTAGGGATGGATCGTGAGTCGTGACTCATTGCATGGAGGCGGATGATCCGAAGCGATTAATGCAACACTTCAGGCATTTCACTCATTGAAGCACAGAGCTGTGTTGTTCTAATTTTGTACTTTAGATATGTGTTTTGTCTAGGGAACAATGTTTGAATTGGCACAGCTGTAAAGAAACAGGTCAGGGCAAGTGCTAGCTAGCAATATGGGCATGGAGTAAGGGGTTCTCTGACCACATAACATTGACTGCTACATAGTTGCACATATAGCAGCCGTTGTTATGTGGCTTGCTTAATGCTTATTGCTTGATAAAGAGTTGTGTGTTTCTTGGGCGAATAGAGCACAACAACCAACACGACAATGGATCATGAGAAAACGGTTAAGTTCATTGGGCATAATCTTGACAGGTCCATCTAACTAGCAAAGCTACATCAATATGTTATATGTTTGACCTTGCGAAGCAATAGAACTTTCTCACCTTTGAGTTTGCAATATCTTCAAAAATTCTTATGCCTGCATAACAACAAAACAAATAGGAGTAAATCAGATTATGATAATTTGAACATGATTCATCAGAATCTGACAGTTTTCAAATTTATTCATTTGCTTCTAGGGATATGAATAATAGACAGAAAGGCATTGCACTTAGGTACATGCTATCAACCATTGTTTTCTGCAAAGCACCTAACCTACCTTGAGGCTCACATAAGAATAGCAAATTGCAGAATTGCTAGTATCAAGTTACATTCTTCATGATGTCAGTCCAGCTAAAGAAGAGCTATGTAATCTGACAGGTTGCCAGTTATCATATAATCATATAACAGCATAGTAGCAGGACTGAGGGACCATGTAACTAGACTAATGGGCGAATGTAAGGTAGAAAGCCAAGAGCTCCAAACTGTTAGACAAAAAATATCAGATTCATTTGAGGGTTAAATTGATGTACCAGAGGTACATATTGCCCATGGAGAGTAGAAACTGTCTTGGACATGCATGTGGATGATCGAGGAGCTTCAATTTTATATAAACTCTATAGAACTCGAGTTTGCCATCCAAAAGCGTAACTTTGTAAATACAGGCAGCTGAACCATATTTCTTATAAGGTGCCATAGGAATAGCATAAGGATATACCATTAAATGCTCGAACATATCTCCATTCATGTGCTTCAAATGCATCTCCAGTATCACCTCCAAAGTTTGCATTAACCCTTTCATGGCTTTGAAGATCTGAAGACTGACGAAGGAGCATTTCTGGCCCTGTGATGAAGACATAATAAAAGAATTGTAGGTAAGCAAAAGATCTACCACATTGTTAGCACTCTCAGGATAACTTCAATAGCACAATATGCATGGTTAATTGATTGTAGTTTGATAATATTTCACAATTGGATTAACTCAAAATATTAGGATAACCTACAAGCAAATAGCAGACTAAGACATTCAACATGGTAGCATGTGCACTAAACTCATCTCAACAAAGATCTTAAGGCTGGCAGTATCATGCACCTTTAAAGTTACTTAACCGTTGTGACGCAGTACAGAGTTTCTGTTGTTAGAGACAAATTTGCTATTGACAACTCTACATTTTATTCAATTAGGATAGTTATATTATACAAGAGTAATGGACCACATGGGCCTTCTCTACTGCTAGATGGGCCTAGTGTGCCTAGTCAACATATGTACATGCATTACATCTAACATCTGTATCAGCATGGGAATTTTGTAAGTTAGGACTGTTACGGGTATATGTTATGTTCTGAAATTTGGTGGCGAAGATTGTAGAAGTGTTGGACGGGAGGGCATTCCCCTGGGCCTCGGCGGCGCTTGGGCGCCAGCCGAAGCAGGGAAGAGGGTGCGCACGGCGGCACAGAGGACAGGGCTGAGAGGTAAACTCTCTTTTCTATTTTCTTGATTAATCCAAACTGTTATGGATATTGTGTGTATATTCGTGAGGCCCAATAGGCAATATATATCGGGAGTACAAGGGGATATTACAAAGGAATATGTCATACATATATAAGGAAATACAAAGGAATTCCTATTCTAAGACCGACCCCCAAAAAAAAAAAACTCATGGTGGATCACACATTGAATTTGGAAAGAAAATACAGATATTGTACCCTAGTCTGTGGCTTAGTAAATAAGTCAGCAATCTGTAATTCTGAGAGCACAAACTGTAAAGCAAGTACTCCCTTTTGCACCTGTGAGCGAGTGTACGAAGCATCCACACCAATGTGCTTGGTGAGCTCATGCTTCACTAAATCACGGGCAATACTGATATCACATGTAATGTCAGACAAAAAAGTCGTAGATCCAATCACAAGCACTCCAAAATCTGCAAGTAGCCACCTCAACCAAGTAACCTCTACTGTCATTGCTACCATAGCTCTCAACTCAGCCTCTGCACTCAAACGGGAAATTGCAGTGTACTTCTTTGTCTTCTAGGCAATCAGAGAGGAGCCAAGAAAAATACAGTAAGCAGAAAGAGAACGACGATCAAAAGGATCACTAACCCAAGTCGCATCGGAGTACGCCTAAAACTGTAGTGAGTTGGAGCTAGGGAAAAACAAACGACAAGAGATAGTTCCACACAAGTAGCGAAGAACAACAAGAAGGTGATTGTAGTGAAGATGGGTAGGACGAGCTATGAACTGACTCAAGATATGAACATCATAAGCAATATCAGGATGAATGCTCACAAGATACACCAAACTCCCAACAAAGTGGTGATATCGAGTAGGATCCTCAAGAAGATCACCATCAGTGGCACGAAGCTGAAGGGATAGCTCCATGGGAGTCTCGACAGTGCGAGTGCCAGTCAGACCAAACCGATCAAGAAGATCCTGGACATACTTCTGCTGGGAGAGGTAGTAGTCCTCAGGCCTGGAAGAAACCTCAATCCTAAGGAAGTACGTAAGAGAACCAAGATCAGTCATCAGAAGCTGCTCACTGAGATACTTCACATACATGATGAATGAGAAATCATCACCAGTGAGGAGCATATCATCAACATACAAAATAAGCAGTGTCCTACCCCGAAATGAGATATGGACAAAAAAAGCAGGATCATGGGAACTGACAATGAAACCGACAGCAGTAATCACTGAGGTAAAACACGCAAACTAGGCACGATGAGCCTATTTGAGGCCATGAAGAGCACGACGAAGATAACAGACATGCCCATCGGGAACAGAATACTCAAGTGGTGGCTGCATGTAAACCTCATGCAAAACACGATTAAGAAAGGCATTCTTAACATCCAGCTAAGAGATAGACCATTGGCGAACAGAAGCAACCGCAACAAGAGTGCGAACAGTGGTCATATGGGCAAAAGTCTCATCGTAGTCACGACTGTACTCCTGCTGAAAACCACGAGTCACAAGACGAACCTTGTAGCGCTCGATAGTACCATCAAACCGGGTCTTAATCTTGTACACTCACTTGCACGTGATAGGACAAGTATGCACAGGTGTCGGTACAATAACCCAAGTCTAGGGACATCAAAGAGCATCAAGCTCCTCTGCCATAGCGAGCTGCCACTCAGAATGAGCCGCCTTACGATAAGAACTAGGCACAGTGACAGAGAGCATGAGCTATCGGAGCAAATCCAAGACGATCAAGAGATCGAAGGGATGTCCAGTCACGAAGGACGTAACAAGGAGCATCATTAGAAAGATCAGATGTAGGTGTCGACAAGATACCAGGAGAGTTGACTAGTGAATGACTAGGACGTCTGGAGTAGTGAATACCAGAGAAACGAGACGGTGGTGCTGCAGAAACAAGAGGCGGTGCTGCAGGAGACAACACCGGAGACGGAGGTACAGAAGGAACCACTAGAGACAGACCAGGGGAAGACTGTGATAGCGGAGAAATGGGTGAAGAGTCAGAAAAAGAACCATGAAACCGTCTCAACGGTGGAAACAGGACAAGGAGCCGAATCTGGATAGAAGAAAGGTCGAGATTCGTCAAAAACAACGTCTCGTGAGATCCTAATCCGTCGAGTAGAAGGATCATAGCAGCAATAACCCTTATGCTCATAACTATAACCAAGAAATACACACTCAACTGACTGAGCCGATAGTTTGGTGCGCTCACGAGGCTGCAGCAGAACAAAACAAGTGCAGCCAAAAACACGAAGGTGAGTGTACTAGGGGGCTCGAGAGTAGAGACGCTCTATATGACTGACACCCTTAAGAGCAGTGGAAGGCTACGTATTGATGAGATATGCAGCCGTAGAAACGGACTCAGTCCAGAACCGTTGTGGAACATGAGAGGCAAGGAGAAGAGTGAGGGCAGTCTCAATCAGATGACGATATTTGTGCTTAGCAACCCTATTCTGAGCATGGGTACCAGGACAAGAAGACTGGTAAAGAGTGCTCTGCTCAGAAAGAAACTGTCTAAAAGCGTCAGAACAATACTCGCCAGCAAAATCACAACGAAAAGTACAGATGGAAGAATCAAATTGAGTATGAACCATCGTTGCAAAGCTACGATAGATGACAAGAAACTGACCACGATTAGACATAGGGAAAAGCCATGTAAAATAGGAATAATCATCAATGAAGATCACATAAAACTTATGTCTGCCTTTAGAGATAATAGGCGCAGGTCCCCATTCATCTGAATGAACTAAGTCAAAAGGATGAGAAGACAAAGACTCATTAGAATGATAAGAAAGTTGTAGCTGTCTGCCTAACTTACAACCCTAACAAAACATGGCTGTGTCAACAGTAACACGTCTAAGAACACCCTGACAAACTAATGAAGAAAAGCGAGACCCACACAAGTGATCTAGACGATGATGTCACAGCGCAAAAATTCCAAAGGTGGTGGCAGCAGTGGCAGTGGAGGTAGACGTAAAGGTGATAGAAACAACTGAAGTAGACGGAAGGTGGAGGCGGTCAAGGATGTGGAGACCCTGACAATTCCTATGGCGCCGGCCAGATCCCAATCACTGCCCCTATCTGCTTGGTCCCGACAAAGCAGTGTGAGAGTCAAACCGACCCTCTGGTATGAGATCGGTGGTGACCCACCGAGAGAAGCTGCATAGTAAGCTGAGGAACATGGAAAACAACTAGAACAGAAAAGTCAGTGGACAAAAGAGTGCCTTGACAGCTGACAGACAGAGGAATACCATCAACTATCTGAACAGAGATAGGCAAAACAAGAGGTCCTACTGAAGTGAGAGATGTGAGTCCAATGTCATATGGAAAGAGGCATCAGAATCCAGAACCCAAGAAGTACCTGGAGTAAATGTATGAGCTAGACTGGCAGAACCTGCTAAGTTGTGAGAGCTCCTGAAGTAGAGCCTAGCAGAGCTGCGGAACAGACTCACCTCGCTGAGAATGTCCTAATCCTCCCAACAAGGAAGGGCCTCCCTGCCCCCCCTTGGATCGTCCACCCCCACACGTCTTGTTTCTTTTTTTTCACACCGCACAACTCTGGTAGTCGTGCCCGAAGTTCTTGCAATAATTGCATTAAACCCCAGTTGGTGCAAAAACAAGAGCTACAACAGACACCTAAGGAGGGATTGTAGTCGAAGCAGAAACCGTCAATGTAGTCGAAGAAGAAGGGGTAGCAAGCATACCGAACAAAGCTGTCTTTGCTAACTCATGCATAAGCTCCTCAAGATGAAGCGCCGAAAGAGCCTCAATGATCGCTCGATCGTGGTGAGTGTTCTCGTAGATTGAGCCTCGATAGGCTCAAACTCGGGCGAAGACGGCAGACGAAGTCATAAAGCGAAGGCGATCACGATCCATATGCAGACTTTATGACACTCTGGCAGAAGCGGAGAAGCTACTGGCTCCACCGGTGGCAAAGATCGCCGAGCTTCGGAAGAAGTCGCCGACAGAGAGTCATAGCGGCATCTCCAACTCACGTTGAAGCGAAAAAAAATCAACATCATTGCTCTTTGGTATCGCGCGCAAGTACTCCTGTGCGAGGAGTGGCACGCAGACCAACAATGTCTAGCTGGATAGAGTCGTCGACACTGACCACCAGGATGGCTCGAACACGGGTCTCATCAGCACACCAGCGCTCAAAAGCGTCTATAGCATACTGAAAAGCCTCTTCAGCAGCAGCAATAGCGACCTCTGTCTCCTCTTGGCAGCCTCATCTTCTGCAAGAGGTGCAGAAGTAGGCTGTCTGGGAGAAGGCTGAACCGGCGACGACAGACAAGATCGGGCACCAGTAACATGTCCCAAGAGGCGGAGACCATCGAGCGTGATCTCCATAAGTGAAGACCATAACTTGTAGTTCGTTCCATTAAGTTTTGTTCCCGAGAATGGGATCGCAGTTGATGGAACAGAAATCATTGGTAGGTAGCGCTGGACGGCGCGGCGACCAAGACAATGAAGTCTAACAGGCGACGCTGGACGGCGCGGCGGTTAGATCAACGTACTGTTTTTTTTACCTTTTTTCTCGATTGGAGAACCTTTGCGCTAAGAAAGCGGTAGCGTGAAGAAAGGCAAAGGCCACGCGTAGGGAAAATGGGTTTCACTTCTTGTCGGCAGCGGCAATGAAGCGGAAGTGCGGGCGGCCGGCGAGGATGGCGGCGTCGGCGGCGGCGGTTTACGGCGGAGACCCGAAAGAAGAATAAGACCCGAGCAATCGCTCATTCGCGGCTGGCTAAGCGCAGTGGCGGCAGGTAGGAGTGGTTTCGAGGCGTTGGGGGAGGTGGGCGGCGTAAGAACGACTACCGAACATCTTGGCGGTGGCAGCAGAAAGAGCTAGGTTAGTGCCCTAGCTCTAATACCATGTTATGAATATTGTGTGTATATTCAAGAGAGCCCAACAGGCAATATATATAGGGATGTATAACGAGAGTTTCCATATACAGATAAGGAAATACAAAAGAGTCCTATTCTAGCAGCTTGAATAATTCTTGCCAAAAAGCACTTGTAAAAACCACATCACGATTGCTAACGATGGACGAAGGCATGCCGTGTAAGCGAACAATCTCACTAAAGAAGGCCTGACTGACCGTGACTGTTGTGTACGAATGAACCAAAAGTATGAAGTGTGCTTACTTGGAGAAACGATCGATGACAGTCAAAATCACTGATTTGCCACCAACACATGACAACCCTTTGACGAAATCCACTGCAATGTCGGTCCACACCTGGTTCGGTACCTCTAGGGGCTGGAGAAGACATGTAGGATGAACATGCTCTGTTTTGTTGCACCGACAGACAACACAGTTGCGTATGAACGCCTAGACCTCCTGGCGTGCACGATGACCTGTACCGATGAAAACTCTTGTTCGACGATCTTACACAGAGCAGGAGCTATCATTAATCCCAACAAAACAATTCATATCTGCGAGCTACCTGATAGAGATGAGATTCATGGAGAGCGTAGGGACAAGTGAGACATCTGAAACTGCGATGTAAGAGGTGGAAAGAGTCCCCTAATGAGTGAACGTGCATGGCGTTCCTTCAACTATCTGAATCTTGACACCTTTTGCAGCAAGATGACATGATGTGAGCCGAGATGCATCAGATGTCACATGGAAAGAAGCCCCTGAATCCAACAGCTATGGGAGTGAAGCACCTGACATAGAACATGATGGTGTAGTAAAACCGATGGATCCACCGGAAGATGCCTGCAGCTGACACAGCCGGACCTGAAGGTTGCTCATATACGCCTGTATCTGACCAAACTAGGTTGCACAAGACTCAAAAAGCATTGGCAATGACAGAAGAAGCAATAGCAGCATCACCTTCGAACGCCATGATCTGGTGACAGCGTAGAAGAAGTAGAGGAGGCTACCAGTGAGGCACAGGGCAAGGATCAAAATCCCGGCGACACCGACCATGAATGCTTATTCACGGAAAACCAGTAGAGGACCTAAATGAACGAAGAATCGTCGAATTTCAAATTCAAATTTGAATTTATGACTGTATGCACTTCCTAGGTTAGTTTAGGCTTTTTTTTGTGCTAGATTACGTATTGTATGAACTAAATATGCTTGAATTATTGTATAAGCAAGTCCCGGACGGTTTTTTGGACTTAGAAAGCACAATGGATGCTCTCCCCCCTTGTTGCGACTTGGATGTCTGGTTGCAATTGCAGGGGAAGGAGAGGAGGGGAGGAAAAGTAGGTAACAGGAAATTTACCGCATTGCATGTCGATTAGCAACTAGCAAGGTTTTATCTGTTTCTTCCAATTGCTACTTCATTAAACACTTGGAGGATTGCTACTTCATTAAACACTTTCTAATTAATATTTGCATTATTTCAATGGCTAATTACCAATAACCGGTTTTCTCTATTTTTTCTGGTTTTTTGACCAGTTTTTGGGCCGTAACCGGTTTCCAAAATCCTCAATTCAAAATTCAGTTTTTGAACTTCATCCGGGTTTTTCCTGGTTTTTCCGGTAAACCGTTACCGGCTGCCAACCGGTTTTTCTACCGGTTCCGGGTTTTTGATCTTTGGGCGCAGCAGCAACAGCGGGTGGAACGATGAAGTAGCAGCAGAAGTAGAGCAGTTGTGGGTGACAAAGAAGACGACTGATGATGAAGCAAAGGAGCCGAGGCGAGTAGGTGCGTGCGGCTCCAGGCGATGGCGACAGTGACACCGGATCCGGGGGGCAACACGGCGGCGACGCCGAATTCGGAAGTAGAGGAGATGGGCGACGCGGCGCCGGATCCGGAAGCAGAGGAACGAGGAAGTAGAGGTCGAGGTAGCGACAGGTCCAACTGAGCGACGACGTATCCGGAAGCAAAGGAGCCAGGTGACGCGGAGGGCCGAGGCGGCGACAGTGACATCGGATCTAGGCGGCAACGAAGATCCGGCCAGCCAATGCGACAACGACGCCGGATCCGGAAGCAAAGGAGCCGACATGTTGGGAGGTCGTCGGAGCGTCGTCGAGTGCAGATCGAAGCAAAGGAGGAGGCCGTCAGACAAAGGAGGAAGGAGGCTAACAATGATTGGGGCCCACTGACCCATGGCGAAGGAGGTATTCAGCGCATGGTTATTAAGGCGAGACCCCCCCACACACACACCCCTTTTAAGTGCTAAGGCGCGAGGTGAGGCAACGCCTTACACATCCTAAGGCGGAGCTAAGGGAGCAAGGAATTGGAGATGAAAAAGGATAAAAAGAAAGAAAAAAATAAAAGAAACTCATACTACTGCTGCATGAATGCACGGTCCGGCCGGCCCAGCACTATTGATGCACAACCAGGCCGGCCCATAACTCTATTCCTCTCACGTTCTCTCTCTACTCCACTCCGACTCAATCTCTCCAAAGTCCAAAGTCCAGACGTTTGGCCGACACTTCCCCTGCCCTCCTCTTCGGCCTTCGCTCTTCCCCTACCCTCCTCGCTTCTTCTCTGCGGCCCGACGCCGACGGCAAGCATGGCCTCATCCCTCTTCCCAAGTAGCATGGATGCCATCCTCTTCCCTTCCGCCCTCTCATGGCGGGATGGCAGATCCGGCGGCAGCGGATGGCAAATCCGGTGGCGAGTCGGAATCGGCAGGGGTGAGGTAAGTTCTCCTCTCCTCTTCTCTCTTCCCTACCCTCTCCCTCTCCCGTCCTCTCCACCGCCTTGGATGGGGGAGGCGAAATCCGGCCGCGGGGTGGCCCAATCGATGGCAAGGAGGATGATTTGACGGCGGGGAAGGCAGATCTGGCGGCGGAGAGGTGGATTTGGCCGAGGGGAGGAGCCGTGCGACGAGGAACTGCGGGGAGGAGACGGCAAGGCGGGGGCGACACAAAGTGGGGAGACGCCTTAGCACCTGGGAGCGCCTTACCGCCTAAGCGTCGCTTAAGTGACTCGTAGGCGACGCCTTAATAAGCATGATTCAGCGACAAACGACGGCGGCAATGTGAAGTAGGGTTAGGATTGGGTGGAGATGCTTTGATACCATGTTAGAATTAGGAGAGGAGGATTTCGCTATTCACAACTATGCATGTTATTCATTATTGAGAGGATATATATATAGACATGATTAGTTGGGCCTCATGGGCTACATGGGCCAAGAGAGTGAGACTACTAATATGTACAAGACTCTTAACAGCCAGCACCCAACCAGTTAGTCACAGTGATCAATCCAAAACCCAAATTAGGAATAAGCTCACTTTTGCAGAGTATGAAAGGTGTTTTTCAATGAAAGAGAGCAAAACAATCAGAATGAACAATACCATCAACCAACTATTAAAAAAATTCTGTTTCTGAAAATGAGTAACATGAGTCCTCAGTAAAGGACTTCAATACGTAATAAACCTAAATTGTGCCAAAATTGAACTGGGATACCTACAAGAATGATACCCAGCAAATTTTGTACTCAAGCAAATCAAATTGGGTGATAAATCCAAAAAGACTAGCAGGTTTACCAATTTACCAAGATGAAATTGGATTTCAGTCCTTGCCTACTGCCCTTCCAGAGGACAAAAATGAATTTTTCAAAAAATAAAGTCGACCATTCTTGGTTTATTAAGCAAGGAAGTAGCCACATTTCCCAACTGAGTGCACATTTGTACTGCGAGCAAGGTACATTGCCAAACCCTATCCTACACTGGGCAAGGGCATCTACAAGACAAAATTCAAATTTGAACTGTTTGTACAGTAAAACTCTAGTCTAATTATTACGACTTGAGTTAATATTGCAGCTTTATTATCTTACCTTTACCGATTCTTACAAGTTTCCCCAAGCCTTGTGCATATCTCCTTACTCGAGGTCGATGTCCATCAAGATTAAACCTCCATGTGTAAAGAGTTATATGGTGTAAGAGCTTTGACTCAACAAAGCAGTCTAACTTGCAAATTGGAAAAGAAACAACTAATTATCGTTCTCATTGAGAAACTTCCATACTCATTTTCGTTCTGCAATCTGTTCCAGCTAACCCCTCTCATCAGGTCATAGTCTGCCTGTTATGAAATATCAAGAAAAAAAAAGAATGTGTAAGTCAAAGCAACAAGAATAAATCAAATGTAGCAGGGATTATCCGTCATATAATAGATAGAACCATAACTCACCTAAACAAATGATCAATTCTGTATACAAATTTGCAATTCAATGTTCAAAATAAACCTTTTTTATACATTAAATTATGATACTGGTTTGTACACCAGCAATAACACCGCTAACACCTAGGGACAGGTGCAATGGTGGTAGAGTACCAGTGTGATTTTCTTGTTAGCGCTTCAACATTTTCTGGGAACAAAGCTCTATTTCAAGTGCAACTATTCAAAGTGTCCTGTGAACATTTGCGTGCAGAATGCATGTGCGGCTGTGATGATCTGCGGACCTATATCAACCAGATTGCTAGCAGTGATATTGTAATACATCTCTACTAAGTGCCTACAAAAAATTTAGTGGTGGCTACAATCCTGCAAATTTGGATATTTACCACGCTTATTTTATGTAGTTACCACCCCTGTCATATTTCTTGCCTTGCAACTTTTGGTTATTTTAATGCAATCAGCAGCAGTCTTAATGATCTAACATGTTAAATTTTGGTGTCTATGTATCTGCCACTTGCACATTTCTTGCCGTTTTGTTACACTTTTTTAGAGAAATAACTAACAAGTAGATTCATTAATAAGTTATCACTTCTTTTTTTTGCAAGGGAATAACTTATCACAATTTAACTACTAATAACATAAATAGGAAACATAAAAAACGAATAATAAGTTATCACCTTTTCAGTTGAAGTGCCTTAAGCATTGGTATGCTTCTAGGTAACAGTTGGTCTGGGTTTGCACAAGGGTATTTGCATCCATAAACTACTTTATCTAGACAATAGCAGGTAGTACTTGCTAAATACCTGTTGTTTGGCTTGCTCAAATGCTTCAATCCATTTTCGAGCTTCGCCAGGATTTGCACATGCAATCTAGTAAAAGGACAATAACAGTAAACCTGTAGTCACTATGTATGACTGTTTGCAAATATGCAAGTGTGTAATAAGCTGGGTACCTCTCCTTTCTTTGTTTGATCCAAGCGATTGTACAACCTCAAGACATAAAAATCCTATGTTGTCAAAACAAAGATTGGTTATTTATTAGGATAAGCAAACAAGACATTTAGAACGAAATAAATAGCACAAAAAGTCAATATTTTTCATGATGAGATCATTGGAACAATATTATAACAGCTCGAGTTCGTGCTGCATTCAAAGATAGGACCACATAAGTCAGTTCATTGTCAATCAAAGGACTAAACAAAATTGGACCATTACCCCATGGTTGACCTTCTGGCGACCAAGCTCCTCCACCATAAGAGTGCGACTAACAACACCCATTCGGATAGGTTCCTAAAACAAGATGTTTATCAGGAAATAAGCCTCCATAAGAATGTCCAAAAAATTCAGGGAGAAAATTCTGCAAATGAGGAGACACTCTGTGATGTTATGTCCAAACAACAGCCATAACTCACTTTATGGACCTGTACTAGCAAGATCAATACAACCCAAACTACAACCCAGAACAACCCCTACATGCAAGTTCAGTCTGGCTGATAAGACACATGCAGGACACCCTGCCCAAGCTATTGATGGCAAATTCCTCAACAATTTCTCATCCCTAAATTTCATGACCGTTCCCAATTCCTCCGCACATAAACTCCTACATGATACAGAATTGCCATTTGCCAGTTCGGTAATTGATCAAATACAGGAATGAGCTTCAACACGCACGCGCACACAGCTCAGCAGTTTCCTCCAACTTCTGTACTTTCTGACAAGTTTGATCGCAAAATCTTCGACAAAACACACGGGCTAGCGCGCACGCATCGTATAATAGCAAAAGCAACAGAAGCACAATTACAACCCAGATTAACCCCAAATGCACATTTATGCATTCGTTAGCAGATACGGCACATTCGACACTCAGCTAAATCTATGGACACCACATTCCCTTCCAACATATTCGCCTCACTTAGCTTTCATCGACGTTCCCAATTCTTACCCCTGCAAGGCCCTACATTATGCCAAATCAAATCAGAACTAGCCAAATCAGGAACTGCAACAATAACGAACTCAAACACGCACAATTCAGCAGTCCATCTAAAACCCCACAATTATGACTAGGTTAAACACAAAAACTCCGAGTAAAACAACGGCACATGCACAAAACCAGTAAAGCAAGAGGAAACCGACGAGTCCCGTAAAATAGCAGTCTCATCCACTCCGCCCCCCACAACTCCGACAAGCTATGACGCGACATCCACGAGAAGCAAGCAAAGCAACCATCACACTCATCAAAACCAAAAGGCTTAGCGAGAGAAGCGGAGGGGAGAAGGGGGAACCCACGAGTCCCGGGTGGTCGTGCGGATCGCGCTTGTACATGGCGACGGACTTGCCGCGGATGACGAGGAAGCGAAGGTGGCAGTACTCGTGGCCGATGGAGTTGACGCCGAGGTGGTACACCCACCCGGAGGACTCCGCCGCGCTCCTCCCGCTCCCGCTCCCGCTGCTCCCGCTGCCGACATCCGGCGAGCCCGCCTCCGAGCCCTCCACCTCGAACACCTCGCTGGCCGCCGCCGCCGGCGTAGGTGGCTTCGTAGTCGTGGCCATCTCCGACCGCGTGGGGTGGAATCCGATTGGTAAGGGTGGGGGAAAGTGCGAAAAGAAGGACTTTTTCAATACTACTCTTCGGAGCGAGCTCAGATGTCACTGCCTCGTCACGACGAAGCTGCCTCGGAAAGTAGCCGCTAGCTTCGAGGTCGCGTCGCTTCTTTTCTCGATTTAGTCCTCGACTTTTATATATTGAAACAGATAGGCCCTTGGTGGCGCCTGTCGGCACACGCGTCCGTTGCAAAATTACAGGAGCGAAATGTCTAAATTTTGGCTGCCACCTGTCGGCACACGCGTCCGTTGCAAAATTACAGGAGCGAAATGTCTAAATTTTGGCTGAGTTTTGAATTACATGCATCAAATTGGTGTAGAGAAGGTCAGAAATCGATAGTGCGAGATTGAGCCGTTTATGCTGGGTTCAAACTCTGACCAGGATTAAAATTTTTATGTATTACTTTAATACGTAATAAAAGATCATATATCTTCGTGGTCGTAATCCTTAAGGTTAGCGACCCTATAGTTGTAAGGATTCCAAATGTTACATAATAAGTATTTTGGTCGGATGAGGTCCTGTATCCAGTCCCCGACTAGATGACTGCTCGTAGAAGTAATGAACTGGCATTCGGATCTAACTCTAAGTATATTCTTTACCGTGTGATGAATAGAATACATGTCATATTTGCTGCATACCACGCAACGTTTCATGATCCTAAGACACTGACAACAACCACCACCATACGGTTGAGTGTCTCACAGACACACAATCGCCGAACGGTTGATACTTTATCAACCGCTGCCTCGTTCTGACCAGTCGCGACATTTCCAACAGGCGTCTCTTCAAAGAGCAACTACCACCTCTTCGACGGTTATTTAAAGATGAAGCGCAAATTGAACTACATTGGATTGAAGCACGGCAATCGGTATTATATTCATGTTCCAAATCTGATTCTACAGTATAGCAAGCATTACGCTCAGTGTAATTAAGATTAGTCTAGTGACTTGTTGAGGACATCCCTGTAATAGCCAGTTCATAGCAATAAAGAGCATTCACATTCTCTTCCAATAACTCTTTGCCATTTTCCTTTATTTATTTTGTAAGATCGGCGACTCGATCATCGATAGTTTGCGCCGTCCGTGTGGAAGAAGGCATTGAGTTCTTGAAGATTACTCCGCTCAAACATTCCTCATCCACTTTCTTTGTTCCATCGTCGCTCATACGAACATGGCAGGGACTTGGGATGAGAAAAACTGGTTCGACCTAGCGGACTACTCCAACCTCGACATGGACGCATGCGTCCACGCCATGGAAGAAAACGGAATGTCATTATCCTCCTCCTCCTCCGCCAGCTCGCCAATCGCAGAGATTGACGAAATCGATCGAATGAATGAGGATACACCGCCACCAATAATAGCGCTCTTAGAGGAACCGCTCATTCCGACCAATTCGGAACATCCGAACGCCTCTGTAAGCCCGGTAGATCCAACCGGCAGAAGCGACAATGGAAGTCCAGCGCTGCAATCAGAGAATCCATGTACTCTCGATATTGTCATGGGCGACCAGTATTCGCCAACAGCTCCTACGTATTCCAGGGGCCAAGCGACATCTGGTAAGGGTATCGATGAAGTTATCACCGATCATATGCCAAGTAGGCATGGTGAAACTCAGCATACGATTGGCAGTCCACCGAATCAAGCTGAGTCCACCACAAAGCCAACCAGAGGCAGTAATCTCCGATCGCTCCCTATCATGGAGGCTCCTTGCGGAAGCACTGGAAGGCTCTCCATTAGTTACAACGAGAGTTCATCGGAAGATCACTGTTGGCGCCACGAAGTTAACACAATCAGATGTACCAATCCGAATGCCATGCACAATCCTTCGCAGGTTAGCTTGTCACCACTTGCAGTAGAGATGGTACGGGCGCTCAACCACCAACTACCGGAGGCAACCGAGCTGATGGACGTGCATCAGTTAATTCACATGTTCCTACCCTATCAAGAGTAAGGAATCAAGCAAGGTCAACCAGAAGGTCGAGGGAAAACTCAACTCATCGGACGCCCGCTACAAGCGGGAATCCTCCACGACCTTTGGTAATGATATAAAACCTGCAACGAGTCCGGGATATCTTGAATAACCCAAACCCTGCTTTAACAGGAACTCCAGGTTATGTTCAGCTTCCAGATCAAGTGTCAGAGATTCTCCAACAAACCATGTAGCGTACAGAAATATACCGGAAGTAGAGGAATTCGCAAAGTCACACGATGACCTTGTCCCAACGTTTCTCTCTCAGTAGGGGACAACATGGTCGAGCAGAGGATCGATCAACACCGAGACCCCCTCGTAGGTTTCGACTAGGGAATCACGAGGGAAGACGGCTCTTCATAGCAGCCACTCCTCCTCCTTGTCAAGAGGAACGGCTACTTGATACAGGCGATCTTAGGCATCATCTGAACCAAGCAAGTTGTCAAAGATGTTATCATAACATCCACGACCGGGTTGGGACTCCGGATCCTAGATATGCAAATCTGAGGAACCGATCCCCGACTGACTATAATCCGGCTCCTTTTCAGCGAAGGCACCATGACTCCATTACGGTCGCGGCGTTTTAAAGAAGTCTCCAAGTCATTAGTTGGCGACTTGTTCACCGACCAACATAGAGAAGTTCAATGGGACTCAGAACCTATTAGAATTTCTTCAAATTTATTCTACCACCATCAAGGCCGCTAGTGGTAGCGATAACGTGATGGCAAAGTATTTGCCCACGGTCCTTAAAGGGTCTGCTCAGTTGTGGTTGCTTAACCTACCGGTCAGATCTATCTATACTTGGGAGCAGCTCTGTGATACACTAATCGCCAACATTCAAGGGACATACGACTGCGCCCGAAAAGGAGGATGATCTTCATCGGATAAAGCAGAAAACCAATGAAACTCTTCGGTAGTATATCAAGAGATTCAGTCAGGTTCGAAATTCCATCCTAGAGATCACAGAACATTCTGTCATCCAAGCTTTTAAAGTAGGACTGAGGAAGCGCCGGTTTACGGAGGATATTGCAATAAATCCTCCACGAACAACCGTCAAACTTTTCGACATGGAAGACAAGTACACGACTGCTAGTGAAGCGGTCGAATGGTATGAAGCTATCAATCGGAAAGATAAAGATCCCCAGTCGGGTTTGGAGAAGCAAGAGAAGAAAAGCAAGAAGTCTCTCAAGAATAAGAAGAATCGCAAGCCCAGCAACAAGGAAGTCCTCACGATTCCAGAAAAGTTTGCCAAGGGCAAAAAAGATTTCATTGGTCGAAATAAAGCTAAGGTTCCGACCAGTGATTTCAAGAAAACTAAGAAGTGGTGTCCACTTCACAAGGCAGCAGGGCATGATCTGCGCACCTGCCGAGCCTGGCAACATAAACTAGAGGATTACTACTCAGGTAAAGAACACTTCCCCTCCATAACAGAACTTAGAGAACCAAGCTCCAAGAAGGACAAAGATGGCGATGAAAAGTTGGAGTACCAGGAGCCGCAGCATATGGTGGATATGATCTTTGGAGGATCCTCCTCGTACGATTCGAGACGTCATCTGAAGACCGTGGAGCGGGAGGTCAACCTTGCCGAGTCTCCGATCACTGTCAATCCATCCAAGTGATCGGAAACTGTAATATCCTTTAGCAAAGAAGACTGTCCTATCCCGTCGATTCGACCAAGTAGGTTTCCTATCGTGATTGAACCTACTATTAACAATTGTAAAGTTAATCGAGTCTTAATAGATGAAGATAGTTCTTTAAATATTTTATTTACAGGAGCATTGGAAAAGATGCAGATTCCTAGGTCAAAGGTAAAACCTGTGAAATATGCCTTCCACGGTATAGTTCCTGGTTCTACCACTAAACCGATAGGACAACTGTCTCTACCGGTTATGTTCGGAAGGCCTGACAACTTCCGAACAGAAAAAAATTCTATTTGATGTGGTAGATTTTGAAACTGCATACAATGGAATCCTCGATCGTCCGGCTTTAGCAAAATTCCCAATAGCCACGCACTACGGTTATCGGAGTCTAAAGATGCTAGGACCGAAAAGTGTCATCACGGTTCGAGGAGATCGAAAAATGGCTTGTGCATGTGATCGGAAGTCTTTAGAACTGGTCGATGAGCTTCCGACCAGGGAAACTAATCCACCTACCATGCAGGTCAATATGAGTAAAAATGATGAAGAGAAAACTTTCTTCATCACTCCATATGGCACTTACTACTATGTTAAGATGTCATTTGGTCTCAAAAATGCTGGTGCAACTTTTCAAAGGTTGATGCAGAAAATGTTTAATCCTCAGATAGATCAAAATCTAAAAGCCTACGTTGATGACTTGGTCGTACAAAGCATCAACGCTGGCGACCATATTTTCGACCTACACGAGACTTTCAATAACTTAAGAAGGCATAATCTTAAGTTAAATCCAGAGAAGTGTGTGTTCAGAGTTTCTTTTGGAAAGCTTCTTGGGTTCCTAGTTTCAGCTAGAGGGATTCAAACAAACCCAGCAAAAATTTCGGCCATCGACCAAATGTGCCCTCCGACCACAAAGAAGGAAGTATAAAAACTAACCAACTGTATGGCAACGCTAAGTAATTTCATAGCACGATTACAAGAAAAAGGATTACCTTTCTTCAAACTCTTTCGGAAACACGGAAGTTTTGAGTGGACTAAAGAGGTAGACGATGTCTTTGAAGAATTTAAGAAGTACCTTACGAGTGCCCCGATCTTAGTCTCTCCAAGACCAGGAGAAACATTGTTGATTTACGTGGCTGCAACGCCGCAAACAGTCAGTGGTGTACTGGTCATTAAACGTGAGAACATCCAACGATTGGTATATTACGTAAGAGAAGTCTTACATGAACCAAAGGAACGATATCCAAAGGTACAAAAGTTGTTCTATGGTCTCCTTATAGATTTAAGGAAACTAAGGCATTACTTTCAGGCCCACAAAGTGGTCGTACCAACCGTATATCTCTTAGGTCAAATCCTTGAAAATAGGGAATCATAAGGACGAATAGCAAAATGGGCGGTCGAGCTTGGGGCGTTCGACCTCCATTTCATCTCACGATCAATAATCAAGTCCCAGGCAATAGCAGAATTCATTGCTGAATGGACAAACCCGGAACCCACCTAAGGGCCCGAGTACGAACACCATAACGAGTGGACAATGTACTTTGATGATTCCTTGATGCTCAAAGGCTCGGGGCTGGAGTTGTCTTGATATCCTCTACTGGAGAACACATCAAGTACACCATCCAGCTAAACTTTCCTGCTACAAATAATGTAGCAGAATATGAGGGTTTGCTAGTAGGACTCTGAGCAGCTCGTGCGCTCGGGATTCACAGATTACTAGTGAAAGGTGATTCTCAACTAGTAGCGAATCAAGTTGGGAAAGAGTATCAATGCTCAAGTACTAAGATGTCATCTTATCTGGCGGAAGTACGAAAACTCGAAAAGCACTTCTTCGGTTTCCAGATCCAACACATTCCTAGAAAGAAAAACTTTCTGGTAGACTAGTTGGCATGGATGGCCTCCACCAAGTCACCTGTCTCGCCCGGAGTTTTTCTCGAGCAACTCAATTCACCCTCGGTGGTCGAGCTTTTCGAGGATATAGATGTTCCACTCGAGGTTGTACAAATCGATCCTGAGAACATGGATGCTCCACAGGTCATACAGCACAATCATGGTAGAGATTGGATGATGTCGATCTATAATTATCTTCAGCATGACATTATTCCTGAAGATGATGTAGAGGCTGGTCGTATAGCTCGAAAAGTCAAATCATACACTCTCACCGACATTCATGGAGGAGTCTGTGGAGCACATCATTCCTATAGAACATTAGTCGGTAAAGCCTTCAGGCAAGGATACTACTGGCCAACTGCCATTCATGATGCAAAAGAGCTCGTGACGAAGTGCGTACAGTGTCAATTTTATAGTCAACAAGTACATCAGTCGGCACAAACTTTGCAAACCATACATCTTTCTTGGCCTTTTGCAACTTGGGGACTAGACATTCTGCGACCTTTTTCCAAGAACATCCGGGGGCTTCGAATTCCTTTTCATCATGATTGACATGTTTACAAAATGAATAGAAGCCAAGCCGGTTGTTAAAACAATGATTGAAGCTGCTAAGAGGTTCCTCACAAAAAACGTGATCACACGATTTGGCATACCTAGTCGTATAATCACAGACAATGGTACCCAATTCTCTAGCGGAAATTTTCAGGAATTTTGCGAGGATCTAGGTATCAAGATACATTTCGCTTCTATCACTCATCCGTAGAGCAATGGAGCAGTTGAACGGGCCAATGGTATCATAATGCAAGGAGTGAAACGCCGAGTGTTCGACTAGTTAATCAAATGGTCAGGAGCTTGGGTTCAAGAACTTCCTTCAGATATAGGCCGCTCAACCACGCACGGCCAGCGATCGATGAAACTTTTTTTTTTTCGGTTTCTGATCTTTGAAGCCATGCTTCCTCTAGAACTGGAAATCGGCTCTACTCGAACTGATTGTTTCAATGAGAATGATCAGATACAATGAAGACTCGACGACGTCAATTTCCTTGAAGAACGACGAAACCAAGCCCTTATACGATCGGCGGTTTACCAACAAGCCATGCAAAGACACCACGGTCGTAAGGTGCAACCTCGCACCTTAGTCAGAGGTGATCCGTTCTACGATTTAATTGTAACTGTGCTAATCGCAATAAACTTTCTCCCAAATGGGAAAGTCCATACACTGTGGTCGAAGTCACCAGATCTGGTTCGGTACGACTAGCTATGTCAGACGGGCTATTTTGTCAAACTCTTGGAGTATTGACCAATTGCGTAAGTTCTTTGTGCAAATGTATTTTCATTTTCATTTTATTTTTTTAATAAAGATGCATTTCCTTTACTTTCTGACGAATGATATTGTTTATATGTCTGTCTCATCATCTGGTTTTGCATACTATTGTTGTCTAATTGGTCGGAGAAGACTAGATTCTCTCCGATATCCTTTTTTAAGGATCTCTATTACTCTATAGCTACGACATACGAGTCAAACGCCATAAGGGTCCTAGCTGTGACCATTCAGACAATGGTTCTCACACGCGACCAACACTATTTTTTTAAAAAAATATATGAGTAACAAGAGCATCAGACAAACAACTACATATAATACTTTACATGCTTAAAATTTCGGAGACTATATTCTTACCTTTAACATTCTGTTCTACTCTTGTTTTGGCTACTAGTCAGGATACGGAAAGCCTCCTAGTCGAAGTCTCTCATTCTCCGCACGTGGTCCTGCTCACCGGAAGGAGCTTCCTAGCGACGGTCCATTTCTTATGATCCTCACTACCAATCGTAACTTGAGCAAGAGCATGTTTCACGAACTGTTTTTCTTAGTTTCTAATTCTTAGTAACCCTTACGACCAGTTTTGGATAAGATATAGAAACAAGTTCACTTATCGTTTTTGCATACATTTTTGCATGATTCCTTATCATCAATATAGGTCTTATACATCTTCCAACCGCACAAGGTACTACACAGTATTTCGATCATGGAACAGATCTAAAACTAGTCGAAGTCATACGCTGGTTCTGACCACATTGATTTCCAAGTGATCCTTAAATCATTTTTATAACATAATCAGCATATACTTTGTACCGTGGTCGTAGCTATTGCCCATTTTCTTGGTCTACTGCTTCTTTAGTAAAGCTCTTATACTAATACTAGCAGTCAGGGGCTAGGGAATATATGAGTGCTTAGCGAATTTAAGAAGACAAAACAAAGACTTTATTGATGATAAAAGATACGTTTTATTTACAACAATCTAAATATTACAATCATTTACTTCTCGGAGCCACCAGATTGGTCGTTACGCGTTGGAGACCCGACCTCCATTTCCTTCGCAACCTTGTGTCCGAGAGGTGTCATTTCCTTGAAAACTTTGGTTGCTTCCTCTCCGGAGCAATTGAAGTCTTCCTCAACAGCTTGGAGATTTATAGTGGGGTCGAAGACTTTCAGCTTTGTCAAAGCAAAATTGACTCCATTCTTGAAAGCTTCAAACAAAGTCTGCGTATGGTTCTCCCGAGTTGTCTTAAGGATACTCCTGAGGTCTTTGAGTTATTGGCCAACGTAGTTGATCTTCTCCGTGGGATCTCCTAAATTGGGTAGTTGCGTTCCCGATCCCATATCGAAGAGCATCTTGTTGAAAGCTTTGACATTCTCTTCAAGATTTTGCCCAAAAGCTACCTCCTTACCACGCTCAAACTCAAGAGCTTTTTTGGTTCACTTTAATACTTGAGTTTACTCTGTATGAGTAAACCAAAGAATGAGTACATACGACTATAAAAAAGAAGCACAATGGTCGAGTTTACGACCAGTTACCTTCGCTCTTCTTCTCAATAGTCTCAAGGACTTCCTTGTGCCTAGTCGTCAGGTATTCAATCGACCGGTCTTCAAGCTTGGCAATTATGGCTTCCTTAGCTATAACTTCTTCTTTAAGTTTCTCCGAATCTATCAAACACAATAAAGGGGGAAATTGGTTAACAGAAAAAGAGCCAAATGGTAAAGAAGGAGAGAAGAAGACACCAAAAGGGTACTTACTTTCCAATTTGGAGTTCTTTTTCTCCAAGAGCTTTATTCGCTGGGTCAGTTCTTCGACCACAGCGAAATTCTCCACCAAATGCTACAAAAAATAGCAAACTCCTTTAAGTATTTTTTTTAAGAGAAATGCTATTAAAGTGGTCGTGGAAGAGTACCTGGATTGCCATATTGTTATATTCAGTAAAAATAGAGTCAGGGCTCGTCTTTGCTTGATGGTCCGAAATTCTTCCCCATGCTTCGTTAAGATCTTCATCTTTGAACATTCGGAAGTGATGAGGAAAGGTGACTCGAAGAGAAAAATTCCCAGCAGGGGTCAGAACCTACTGAGATTCCTCAGGAACCACCACCTCTGCAGATGGGGTTGGAGCTACCACGGGTTCCTGAGCAGGCGCTAGAGCTACCACCTGCTCGGGGGCTGGCTCAACCTTTTTCTCCTCAGGAGCTTTATCCTGAGGGGTGTCCTGGTCGAAATCGATCAAAATACAAGATGATCTACAATGACAAGAATAAAAGAAGCTCAAGACCCTAAACACACTAGAGGTAAGTACTTACATAAGTCATTCTTTCATGTATACGTACCTGGTCGCTTTTTTGGTCTTTAGTTTGAAGCGCGCTGAAGCAAAATCCGTCGTGCTCGCTTTCATTTTCTTCTGTTCGACCAACTTCACCGGACCTGAACTGGTAGGGCTGGTTAGACCCTTCACATCCTCCAACTGGAGGTCAGAAGAAATATTCTCAACCTGTTGATCGAGAATAAGATCCCTGACCATCTGGTCGGAGGGTGTAGATTCATCGACCTCCAAAACAGTTACTCCAATAGCAATTGGAAGGTCCTGAGTGACCATATTAGGGTCCACGACAGCCGCCTAATTAACAATCAAAATTGATTAAGTGACAAAAAAATCCTTCATCTAAAATATACATTTCTGTTCGGTTACCTACCTCTATAAAACCACCATCTCGGGTGGTCGTAGGGCTGGTCGGAACGTCAATCGGCTCACAACTTTCAGTGGCCTCATTGATCCTAAATCCAATCGACTACACATCAAAGAGGATTTATGGCAAACCCATCGAAAAATATATAAATGATGAAATGTGATTGATATTTTTACCTTCAGTCTCTTAGCCCTCTCGTTTGCGGAAACAACCGTTAAATCCGAGAGAAATCAGCCTTCTCCCCAGGCTCTCCAACGCAGATCATTTTGATCTGGCTTCTGATTTCATTAGGAGAAAGAGCTATAAGGATAAACAAGAGACTTTAGGATCACAAAAGTAATCAACCAATGTAAGTAGACCGGTCGGAATCTTTTAGGACTTACTCTCCTTGGATTCTTTGGTCGCATCATCACGACCAATGTAGTAGAGCATCGAATGTGCTCGGGCCTTCAAGGGGCTAATCCGGTGCATGGAGAAATTGCTTACCATGTGCTAGGAGGTTAAACCCCTAACACTAAGGAGTTGGATGGTTTCAACTCATCTCCCCACTTTTCCCTCCTCCACGGAGGAGCGCCACTCTGGATTCTCGGCCGCTTTCTTACCAGTATAATACAGGCTATCTTTTTGAGTGGTCGTCATGGAGAACCAGCTGTTCTTCCATGATGACTACGAAGACTTTGAGTACATGCGAATGTACTCATCGGCCTTTCCGTCGTGGTGGCGCTAGGTGCACTCTCTAGGCGTCCCGGTCGTCTTCCCCGACTTCGCCATTTGTAGTAGTACTTGAAGAGATCCAGATCTGCGGCAATCCCCAAGTACGCTTCACAAATATAGACGAAGACGCTGAGGTTGGTGATGGCATTGGGAGCAAGCTTCACCAATTCAACTCCGTAATACTCCAAAATCTTGGGAAGGAAGGAGTGAACTAGCAACCTGAATACGCATTCGATATATGCGAGGAAAACAGGAATTTCCCCATCTTCATTGCTCGGAGAATGCTCTCCGGTTGCTGATCTCCAAGAAATCAGATCCTTATCAGGAAGCAACCCAATCTTCTCCAAGCTCTCAAGTTTCTTCTCACTCAAATCGAAAACCGACCAGTTGGCGATAAAGTCCGACATGGCTGAGTTTTGGATAAAGGAAAAAAGGAGGTCGTAGAAGGTTGTAGACAAAAGAAGGTTGAAGATAATTTATTCTCTCAAGAAATGAAAAGGGAAAGCAGGAAGCATAAAAACCCTAAAACCTTGCGCTGAAGGGATTTTATAGCCGTAATTTCTTTAACTGCATCGAGGAGTTACCTAAAGTCCAACGGACACAAACCAGAGTCCAACGGACACAACATACTCTTCGGGTCCCAAGGCAGTTTCTCAACTTTAAAGTTAATATAGACCATCTCATACATCACAGGATTAAAGGGTCTGCCCAATATGACTTCGTTGGGAGAAAGTGTTCACATGACTAATTCACTTAAAAGTTCAGGGGCTAGCTGACGAGGATTAAAATCTCTATGTATTACTTTAATACATAATAAAAGACCATATGTCTTCATGGTCATAACCCCTAAGGCTAACGACCCCTATGGTCGTAAGGATTCCAGAGGTTACATAATAGGTATCCTGGTCGGATGAGGTCCTGTACCCAGTCCCCGACCAGATGACTGTTCGTAGAAGTAATGAACTGTCATTCAGATCTAACTCTAAGTATATTCCTTACTGTGTGATGAATGGAACACATAT
Source organism: Phyllostachys edulis (assembly GCA_036346405.1). Taxonomy (NCBI): domain Eukaryota; kingdom Viridiplantae; phylum Streptophyta; class Magnoliopsida; order Poales; family Poaceae; genus Phyllostachys; species Phyllostachys edulis. The sequence continues at coordinate 44,683,715 of CM070560.1, read as the reverse complement.
CATATTTGCTCCATACCACGTGATGTTTCATGGTCCTAAGACACTGACAACAACCACCATACGGTTGAGGGTCTCACAGACACACAACCGTCGAACGATTGGTACTTTATCAACCGCTGCCTTGCTCCGACCAGTCGTGGCATTTCCAACAAGCGTCTCTTCAAGGAACAACTGTCACCTCTTCGACGGTTATTTAAAGATGGAGCGCGAATCGATCTGCATCAGATTGAAGCATGGCAATCGATATTAGATTTATGTTTCAAGTCTGATTCTACAGTATAGCAAGCACTACGCTCAATGTAATTAAGATTAGTCCACTGCCTTATCGAGGGCATCCCCTGTAATAGCCAGTTCACAGTAATAAAGAGCAGTTCCATTCTCTCCCAAGAGCTCTTTGCCATTTTTCTCTATTTATTTCATAAGATCGGTGACTCGATCATCGACAAGCTCGTTCACAAGCTTACATTACAGGAGCAAGCAAACAAATTGCTTCTTTTTTGTATTGAAGCTTTTATGTTTTTGCACTTTAAAAGTGTTGGAAAATGCATTAATTATGGAGAATCATTTTTAGTCGGAATTATGGAGAGCCTTTAGCTTTGCAGGTCATCAAAGCATAATATCTTTTTCGGATGATTGGGAAAGTGCCACTAGTTTAATCAACCTAGGGCTTGTAATCCACTGAGTCGGGTTCAAATCTCGAAAAATGCTTGTAAAAAGTTCACACAAATAAACTACTCCCTTCATTCAGAAATGTATGATGTTTTAGAAAGCGTGCGGTCAAACTTTTCTAACTTTGACTAATAATATATAAAACATTATTTAGATTCGTAACGAGAGAATAATATCATTATATTTGTCATGATAAATATTTTCATAATATAATAATTTTATCAACTTTTACTAACATAATCATGTGAAAAGTAATGATCAAAGTTAGATACTGGAGACCGTGCCGATATCCAAAACATTATACATTCTTGAACAGAGTGAGGATCCAACCTTATAATTAACCTCTAATCATGAATCAAAGAGACAGAGTAACACACCTAGCAACACACCGCTAAACTATCTCATTACTACGTCCTTACATTGTTTATGATAGCTATGGGTGTCAAACTTCGAACAACATAGCATCGAGGGCCAAGTGGCTTTGGCTGTACATTGGGGGCTGTTGGACTCTTGTCGATGATTAAGTCACCGATCTTACGAAATAAACAAAGAAAAATGGCAAAGAATTCTTGAGAGAGAATGGGACTGCTCTTTATTACTATAAACTGGATCCTTTACAGGGGGTGCCATCGACAAGACGGTGGACTAATCCTAATTACACTGAGCGTAAGGCTTACAATGCTACTGAATCATGCTTGAAACATGAATCTAATACCGATTGTTGTGCTTCAATCTGATGGAATGCCTTTGTTCCTCCGTGCTCCATCTTTAAATAACCATCAAAGAGGTGGTAGTTACTCTTGGAGAAGACGTATGTTGGAAGTGACGCGTCTGTCGGAGGGTCGATTCTGATTAGTAAAAGCGAAGAATCGATCGTGTCTCGATGTCAGGAGACACTCAACCATATGGTGGTTGTTGTCAGTGTCTTAGGACTATGAAACGTCACGTGGTATGGACCAAATATGACATGTGTTCCATTCATCACACGGTAAGGAATATGCTTGGAATTAGATTAGATGACAGTTCATTGCTTCCTGGAGCAGTCATCTAGTCGGGGACTAGGCATAGGACCTCATCCGACCAAGGTTCCCATTATGTAACCTCTGGAATGCTTACGACCATAGAGGTTGTTAGCCTTAGGGGTTACGACCACGAAGACATAAGGTTTTTTATTATGTATTAAAGTAATACATAGATATTTTAATCCTTGTCAGCTAGCCCCCGAACTTTAAATGAATTGGTCGTGTGAACACTCTCTCCCGATGAAGTCATATCGGGTAGACCCTTATTTAATGCCATGATATACGAGATAGTCTGTATTCACTTTAAAGTTGGGAAACTGCCTTGGGAACTGAATAGTTTTTCTGTCCGTTAGAGAAAAGGTTGTGTCCGTTGGACTTTTGGGTATCTCTCGATTGCAGTTAAGGGACTGTGGCTATAAAATCCCCATTACGCTTGGCTTTAGGGTTTTTACTCTCCCTGATTTCCTTAAATCCCTCTTCATATTCTCGTGAAGAATATCTTCTGACCACCTTTGTTTTCCTCACCCAAAATCTTCTCCAACCACTGTTCTTAAACCCAAGCATGTCGGACTCAATCACCAAATGGTTGGTTTCAGATCTGAGTGTGAAGAAGCTTAAGGCTCTAGAGGAGATCGAGATGCTCCCGGATAAGAATTTGATCAAGTGGAGGTTAGCGACCGGAGAATACTTTTCAAGTCGTGGGGAAGGGGAAATCCCTATTTTCCTCGCCTACATTGAGTGCAGGCTTAGGTTGCCAGCTCACAAATTCCTCTCCCAGGTCCTGGAGTACTATGGAGTTGAGTGGTGAATTTGGCCCCAAGCTCCATCGCCAATATCAACATCTTCGCCTATCCATGCGAAGCGTACCTGGGGATCTGACTGAATTCGAAGGTCTTTAGGTATTTTTACCAGATGGCGAGGTCTGGGAAGTCGGCGGTCGGACTTAGGGAGTGTTCGCTGCGCCTTCACGATGGGAAGGCGGATGAGTACATCCAAATGTACTCAAAATCTCTGTGGTCGTCATGGAAGAAGAGCTAGTTCTACATGACGGTCACGAAGGATGGTGGTCTCTACTTCGTCGGTAAGAGTGGGAGCGAGAATATAAGGTGGAAGTCGACCGTGGAGAAGACAGGGATGGTCGAAAGATGGATTGAATCCATCTAAGACCTGAAGATGAAGGGTTTTACTTCTTGGCACGTGGTGAGGGATTTCACTATACGCCGAATTAGTCCCCTAAAGCTCAGAGAGCATTCCCTGCTCTGGTATATTGGTCGTGATGAAGCGATTAAGGACACAAAGGAAGGTAAGTCTTGAAAAACTCCGACCAGTGTGGTATATTTAGTTGATTATCTTATAACCTTAAAATCTCTTTGTCTTTTTGAAGTCCTTTCCTCTGATAAAGTCAGAGAGCGGATTAAAATGATCTGTGCTAGAGAGCCTGATATGAAGGCCGCATTCCCGGGTATTTTGGCCATTGTCTCTGAAGAACAGAGACTAAGAAGACTCATGGTAAATAACCACCTTTTTCATCTTTTATATATCCTCTGATCTGTATATGATTTTACTCTAATATGTAGGCAGTCGGACTGATGATTATTAAATCTGGCGAGGATTCTACTTCTACTGTTGTTCCGACCGATTCCTGCTCAGAGACCACACAAGACGATGGTCTCCTGGAGGTAAAAATGAGCATTTGTAGAAAGGAATGTGTGATTTAGATGGAAAATTGTATCACCTGATTAAACTTGAGTTATAATTCAAACGAGAGAGAAAGAAGATCCATAGACCGGAGCTGCGGAGGTCGTTGGCCCTAGGACGATCGTTCACGACCTGACAGTTGCTACCAAAGCAACTGTCCCGAAAACCAATGAAGACACCATTTCCGACCAGCTGGTCAGGGACCTCGACCAACTGGTCAAGGATATCACTCCGACTGGAGGTCGGGGGATGTCATGGGTGCAGCCAGCCCTACCGGTTCAGAATCGGTGAAATCGGTTGACAAGAAAAGGAAGGCTGGCGCTACGGACTTTGCTCCAACGCACTTCAAGGTCAAGACAAAGAATAAGACCAGGTATACATACATGACAGAGAATTATGTAAATACATACGTTTAATGCTACTAATGTCCTTAAGATCTTGAATTTCCTTTCTTGAATTTTCAAAGGTCCTCTGGTGTTTCTGTCAGCTCCGACTAGAGCACTCCTTAGGAGAAAATCCTATGGAAAAGGAGGTTGAGCCAGCCCCTGAATAGGTGGTAGCGCCAGCGTCTACTCAGGAACCTGTGGCAGCTCCAACTCTACCTAACGAGGTAGAAGTTCTAGAAGGGTCCCAACAGGATTCGACCACTGCTGGGGTCCTTAGGGAATTTCTCCGAAGGCCCCTCATCCTACCAGCTTCCCCCATCGTCATCGAATCTTCTACGATGAAGAACTTGATGAGGCCTGGGATAGAATATTGGACCGTCAAGCAAAGACGAGTCCTGATATTATTTTTGCTGAGTATAATGATATGACAATCCGGGTAAGTATCCACGACCACTCTCATAGCCTTTTCCCCTAAAGTTTAAAAAAACTAAAAGAGTTTGCCATATCTATAGCACATCGTGGAGAACTTCGCTGTGGTCGGAGGACTGGCCCAGCGAATAAAACTCTTGGGGAAAAGAAACTCCGAATTAGAAAGTAAGAACTTTCCTCTTGTCTTCTCCTTTCATTTTTTGCTTCTTGTTTCTCTTCTGTTAATTAACTTCTCCCTTTATCATATTCGATAGATTTGGATAAAATTAAAGAAGAGATCGTGGCTAAGGAGGTCGTAATAACAAAGCTTGAATGTGGCGGCCCAACCCTAGGGCACCCGAGAGGTCCTCCCAGGATCTCCCAGGAAGTCCCTTAGGACCTCCCAGGAGGTCCGGTAGCACCTCCCGAGACTCGGGTAGGACCCGCCCCCGGCAGTACCAATCGAGGCCCCGGTAGGACCGCTCGAGGATACCACCGAGGGAAGGGAGCCACGGGAGATCCCGGTTTGTCACTGACCAACTCAGAGAGGTCAAGGGACCGGACACGAGGAGGTCGTGAAGCCTGAGAGATCGCCCCATGATCCCCAGCGTGAACTGAGCTAGTCCCAAGGATCACAAGCTAGCTCTTCACAGCATACAAGAATGGTAACATCCACGACATGAACTTTATTTACAACATATCAAAGAAGTTGTTTACAAAAGGTGGCCTTGGGCCAAAAGCAAGCTTACAAAAGAACGGAAAGAGACGTCCATCCACTATACCACAAGCAAAATGGCTGGAGGGCACAACCTATGCGTCCTGGTCCTCTTCTTCACTGCTATTGTCTTCTCCTGATAAAGTTTGCATTGAGCAAGAGTGAGCACTATCACTGAGCTCGCAAGTCACACCCGTGGAGTAACAAAATGAGATGCATACATGGATATACAAAAGAAGGCATAATATGGTTGATTTGCGTAAAGCCAAGTTTCTTTCAATTACAAATACTAAGTTCCAAAGCAGGTATTTAATAGATAAAATTCATTTTTCCAAACTCAATTTTCAGTTGGATAACATTCATCATCAAGATGACGAAGGATACCCTCCTGTCACAAGGCTCCCTGCCCAAAACCCATGGGATAGAAATCCCAAAACAGTTTACTAAACACTTCTTGGAAACCCAAAACCAACATCTAACTCTGAGTGGCCTCTGCCAGCATGTCCATGACCGCGGACACGGCTATTCGAATAGATTTACACTCGGCCGAGGATGTGCACTTTACCCACATGACATGATTCCTCTAGTTTATCTGGCATCCGTTGATGCCACCTCTCACTACCAAGGGTAAGAGGTCTAGAGTTCATGACAAGGCCTTTACAATGCATTGTTCCACCACAGCCCCTCCTTGCTAAGATTTCGCCTCCTTTGGATACAAATCCGTAGGATCGAGGCCCCCTCTTGCACCAGTGGGAAACACAGGTCATAAAAGACTATAGGCCATAGAAGACCTCCCACACCTCCAAATGGAACGACTGCGGTGGAATTTCTGCAAATTAATTGGCCAGGTCTCACACCCCATACTGGAGACATGTGGTTGCACGATTTTGGCATAGCCCATTATAGGCCTAGTATTGGCGGCTCAAAGACCGGTCCTCAACTGACTTGGACGACAACCACAAACCCCTGGACCTCCACCTTATCCAGGATAGAGTCCGTGCACAAACATTGCACCAGCCAAGCAAATCAATTCGCCCAAGTCCAAATCAATTTTTATTTTCTTTGCTTCCCTAGCAACATTTTCAGATTCCCATGACAACCCAATGTCATGGTCAAAACATTTTAAACAATAGTTGGTCATGAAGGTAAAGATTTCCCCAAATCAAGTACTTTTGGTCTAAGCAAGACTAAGCATATGGTTTTTCAATTGCTCCTGGTTCACACTATTGTATCAACCAGATTTTGTCTAAGGTGACAACAGATTTGGTTCAATGTCAAAGTTGGCCATATGAAGGAATTAGACATAACTATGTGTTTAAAGACAAGTATTGAAATAACTTGGTAGAAATAAGCATGCATTATACTTTGGAATTGAACATAAATAAATTGAAATATTGGGTGCAATATGATCAAGAGCATGACTTGCCTTGCTCATTGACTTGAGAGTCTTCTTCTTCAGTACACTCACGCTCCTCAGTGCCCTCGCGCTCTATACGGGAGAAAAGGAGACAAATTCAAACCAAGTTCCAAATAAAGCACCAAAGGAACTTTTAAAAGAAAATCCAAAACTCAACCAACAGAAGCATCTCACGCTCAAAATAGGTTCTTTGGGAGAGGTCCCAACTTACTGGGGAGAGGTCCAGTGAGGAAGGTCTTCACAGAAAGACCAGAGGGGTGACTTTAGCAGAGGACCAAGATGATGATACTTGCGCAGAGTCCAAGGAGGTGATCTCCAGATGTAGCCATAGAGTTCCAAAGAGAATCCAAAGGAAGAGGTCCTGAAAGAGACATAACCCCTTATGGTGGCGATAAGAGCAAGGACAGATCAGAACGTAAGGAGGCTTACCAGCTATAAGAAAGAGGTGGCGAGTGAAGGGGAGGTCGAAGGCAATATGGGGCGGTTAAGGTCAACGCCCAAGCTCCTGTTGAGCCTCCAATGGTGAAAACACGATGAAGGGAGGTGCTCCTGGCGATGCTCTTGGCAGCAAGGACTCTCCAGAAAGCTATTGAGTGTGAGCCAAAGTGTTGAGTGTTGGAAAAAGGTGGCAAGGAAGGGCTCCCGGGTCTAGTTATAGTCAAAGAGAGTGAAAAGATCACTCGATGCGTACATGATTTGGTGAGCATGAAAAATAGGCAAAAGGTACGGGGATGTCAAAAGAAAAATAATAAAGGACATTGTGCACTGATACGGGAGGAGACTAGAAAAGACACCAACAGTGCCCCAAAATGACCCTATTCAATGGAAGCAGCCACTTTCATGGCTGCATTTAATGCGACAGGACATGCATTAAATGCTCATGGTACTAATGTGGCGGGGAAAAAATAAGAATGGGTAAGCCTGGCAGGTGGGACCAGTCAAATTTAGAAACGGTTGGGTCAAAGAGGGAGGTCCCAACCCGCAAGAGAGGTCTTTTGAGGAGGTTTGGAAGGCTTAGGAGATTCTAAGATCCAGGGAGGTCTAGAGCTATAGGATTTCCAAGGGGAGGTCCTAACGATCGGATCTGCCAAAGAAGGGAGGTCTGGATGGTTAAGATCTCCAATGGGGAGGTCTTGATGGTCCAAATGTTCAAGGAGGGAGGTCTGGGCTGTTAAGATCTCAAGGGGGAGGTCTTAACGGTCCAGATTTACAAAGAGGAGGTCTGGATGCTAAGAGGTCCTGATATACACAAAGGAGGTCCGGACATGGGGAGGTCCAAATACACATGGAGGAGGTCCACGTGACTAAGAGGTTCTGACAACCAAGATCCCATCAAGGGAGGTCCTGGCTGAGGGGATCCCTGCAAAAAGGAGGTCCTGACAGGTAGGATCTCACCAACGGGGAGGTCCTATTAGTTAGGCTCTCATGAAGGGAAGTCCCACGGGCTCAAGGAGGTCTTGAGAGGAGGTCCAAAGAACTAGATCGACAAGGGGAAAGTCCTGATCGCTAGGATCTCCACAATGGGAGGTCCTGGCGGCGAGGATCTCAATATAGGAGGTCCTAAAGGTTTGGGAGGAGATCTTCGGAGGTTAGGAGTTCCTAAGTTAAGCGAGCAAGGAGGTCCAATGGATGGGGAGGTCCAAAGGACAGAGGTCTATATGGTTTCAAGGAGGTCCAAAGGTCTAAGATTCGCAGGGGAAGGTCTAGAGAAATTAAATTCGAAGGAAGGCCTAAACATATAGGCACATCCTAACCAAGAGGAGGTCTGGGCCACACAAGAGGTCCAAACCGTATTCATCATAGAGGAGGTCTAGACCCCAGAGGTCTAAACCGAACATAACACAAAAGAGAGAGGCGAGGGGAGGCGGCCAACATATAGAAGAGGTGACAACACGAAGTTCAAACCTCTCCAACTGAACCAACTTTGAATTCTCATCAAAACAAAATAGTTTTATTTTGTTTTACAAATTTAAAAGGGTTTGGAAAATCTGGATGTTACATTGAAGGTGAATGACAAGCTAAGGATCGGTCGATCAAATTCTTGACGACCAAGAACAAGGAGATTATTGACACTTGTGAGAAGAAAAGTCAAGGTAATTGGTCGTAAGCTTAACCAGAGTACTATCTGTTCTGATTATAATTATTTATCTTTGGTTCACTCATGCAGAGCAAATTCAAGAAAATAGCTAGAGCAAAGAAAGCTCTTGAGTTCGAGCGCGGCCGGGGGCAGAACTTGATCGGGGCCTTGACAAAAAAGTTAAGGCTCTGAACAAGTTGCTTTTTGATATGGTATTGGGATCGCAACTGCCTTTCTTGAAGGATCCTACAGAGAAAATTAACTTCCTGGGCCAACAACTCAAAGATCTCCGAGGTCTGCTTAAAGCTACTCGGGGTAACTATGCACAGATGATAAGGGAAGCTGTCGCTAATGGAGTCAGCTTTGCTCTAGCAAAACTGAAGGTCTTCGACTCCTTCGTGCATCTCGAAGCTGTTGAAGAAGATTTCAACTGCTCGGGAGATGAAGCAGCCAAGCTTATCGAGGAAATGACGCCTCTCGAAAACAAGGTTGTGGAGAAAATGGAAGTCGGATTTCCAGCGCGCAGCGACCAGTCTGGTGATTCTAAATAGATGGTTGTAATATAAGATTTGTAAAAACTTACCTTTTACCGTCAATAAAGTCTATGTTTTATCTCTTTAATTTGCTAAGTACTCATATATTTCCTAGCCCCTAACTGCTTTTATTAGTAGAAGAACTTTACAAAATAAGTAGCAGACTAGAAAAAGAGCATAAGCTACGATCATGGTACAAAGTATGTGTTGATTATGTAATAAAATGATCTAAGTAGCACTAGGAAATCAATGTGGTCGGAACCAGTGTATGACTTTGATTAGCTTTAGATCCTTTCCATAATCGAAATACTATATAGTACACTAAATGGCCGGAAGATGTTTTTTAGACTCGACTTGATGATAAGGAACCATGCAAAGAATGTATGCAAAAAAGATAAGTGACCTTGTTTATACTTATCATCCAAACTGGTTGTAAGGGTTGCTAATAACCAAAGACATGCAAAACACTTCACGAAACGTGCTCATGCTCCAGTTCTGATTGGCAGCGAAGATCGTAGGAAAAGAACCGTCGCTAGGAAGCTCCTTCCAGTGGGCAGGACCACATGCGGAGAGGAGAGACTTCAACTATGAGGCTTTCTGTGTCCCGACCAGTAGCCAAAACAAGAGTAGAACAGAATATTTAAGTGATGAAATGAAGTCCATAAGTTCTATAGCATGTAAGTAACTATATCAAGTTGTCTGTGTGATGCTCCTTTTACTCGCATGTTGTTTTGAGAAAAGAGTGTGGTCGCGTGTGAGAACCATTGACTTAATGGTCACGACTAGGACTCTTACAACGTTTGACTTACATGTCTTAGCAAGAGAGTAACAAAGATCCTTTAAAAGGATATCGGAGAGCATTTGGTCTTCTTCAACTAATTAGTCAACAATAGTAGGCAACTAGAGTATGGGTACAGTCATATAAACAATATCACTCATAGAAGAAAGTAAAGAAATGATAAATCTTTATTAAAATTGAAAAAATGTTAAGTACATTTATACAAAGAACTTACGAAATTGGTCAACATTCCAAGAATTTGACAAAACACACCTGTCTAACATAGCTAGCCGTATCGAACTAGGTCTGGTGACTTCGACCACAATGTATGGACCTTCCTATTTGGGAGAATGTTTGTTGCGATTAGCCTGGCTCTAAATTTTTCTGAGAACCAGATCACCTACAGCTAGGCTGCGAGGTTGGACCTTATGACTGTGGTACCTTCTCATGGCTTGTTGGTAAACCGCAGATCGTATTAGGGCTTGGTTTCATCGTTCCTTAAGAACATTGATATCGTCAAGTCATCATTGTTTTTTATCGTTTTCATTAAAACAATCAGTTCGAGCAGAGCCTATTTTCAATTCTGGAGGAAGCACGGCTTCAGCACCGTAAACTAGAAAAAATGGCGTTTCATCAATCGCACGACTAGTTGTAGTTCGAACGGCCCATAACAAGAGGTAAGTTCTTAAACCCAGGCTCCTGACTGCTTTGTTAACTGGTCAAACACCCGACGGTTCACTCCTTGCATGATGATACCATTAGCTCGCTCAACTGCTCCATTGCTCTACGGATTAGCGACAGAAGCGAAATGTATCTTAATACCTAGATCTTCGCAGAATTCCTGAAAATATCCGCTAGAGAACTAGGTACCATTGTCTGTGATTATACAACTGGGTATACCAAATCATGTGATCACATTTTTAAAGAACCTCTTAGCGGCTTCAGTGGTTGTTTTAACAACTGGCTCGGCTTCTATCCATTTTGTGAACGTGTCAATCTTGACGAAAAGGAAATCGAAATCCCTAGGTGCTCTTGGGAAATGTCCTAGAATGTCTTGTCCCCAAGTTGCAAAAGGCCAAGAAAGAGGTATTGTTTGCAAAGCTTGTGTCGCTTGATGTACTTGTCGACTATAAAATTGATACTGTACGCACTTCGTCATGAGCTCTTTCGCATCATGAGGGGCAGTTGGCTAGTAGTATCCTTGCTTGAAGGCTTTACCGACCAGTGTTCTGTAGGAATGATGTGCTCCACATACTCCTCCATGAATGTCGGTTAGCAACTTAATGCCATCCGTTTGAGGTATGCATCTCATCAACACTCTGTGAGATCCTCGTTTATAAAAGGTTCTTTCGATCAGAATATATGATTTGGATTTTCGAGCGATACGATCAGCCTTTACATTATCTTTAGGAATAATGACATGCTAAAGATAATTGTAGATCGATATCATCTAATCTCTACCGGAATCATGCTTGACTACCTCCTGTGGAGCATCCATGTTCGCAGGATCGATTTGTATGACCTCTACTGGAACATCTATGTCCTCAGAATGCTCGACCACCGAGGGTGAATCGAATTGCTTGAGAAAAACTTCAGGCGGGACAAGTGACCTTGTGGAGGCCATTTGTGCCAACTGGTTAGCTAGAAAGTTTTCCTTTCAAGGAATATGTTGGATCTGAAAACCAAAGAAGTGATTTTTGAGTTTTTGTACTTTCGCCAAATAAGATTACATCTTGGTACTTGAGCTTTGATACTCTTTTTCGACTTGATTCGCTACTAGTTGAGAATTGACTTTCACTAGTAATCTGCGAATTCTGAGCGCTCTAGCTGCTCGGAGTCCTACCAGTAAACCTTCGTATTCTGCCATATTATTTGTAGCAGGAAAGTTTAGCTGAATGACATATTTGATGTGTTCTCCAGTAGGGGATATTAAGACGACTCCAGCCTTAAGCCTTTGAGAATCAAGGAACCGTCAAAGTATATTGTCCACTCGTAGTGGTGTTCGTACCCAGGCCCTTGGGTGGGTTCAGGGTTTGTCCATTCGGCAATGAATTCTGCTATTGCTTGGGACTTGATTGTTGTTCGTGAGATGAAATGGAGGTCGAATGAGTCAAGCTCGACCGCCCATTTTGCTATTCGTCTTGATGATTCCCTATTTCTGAGAACTTGACCATGGGGATATCTGGTCGGTACGACCACCTTGTGGGCTTGAAAGTAATGCCTTAGTTTCCTTGAAACCATAAGAAGACCATAGAGCAACTTTTGTACCTGTGGGTATATTTCCTTAGATCCATGTAAGACTTCGCTTATGTAATAAAGCGGTCATTGAACATTGTCACGTTCTACGACCAGTACATCACTGACTGCTTGTAGCATTACAGCCACGTAAATCAGCAATATTTCTCCCTATCTTGGAGAAACTAAGATCGGGGCATTCGTAAAGTACTTCTTAAGTTCTTCAAAGGCATCGTTTGCCTCTTTAGTCCACTTGAAACTTCCATGCTTTCGAAGAAGTCTGAAAAAAGGGAGTCCTTTTTCACCTAACAGTGCTATGAAATGACTTAGCACTGCCATACAACCGGTTAGTTTTTGGACTTCCTTCTTTGTGGTCAGAGGGCACATCTGGTCGATGACCGATATTTTCGGTGGGTTTGCTTCAATTCCTCTAGCCGATACTAGGAATCCAAGAAGCTTTCTAGAAGAAACTCTGAACACACACTTCTCTGGATTTAACTTAAGGTTATGCCTTCTTAAGTTATTAAAAGTCTCGTGTAGGTCAGAAATGTGGTCACCAATGTTGACACTTTTCACGACCAAGTCATCAACGTAGGCTTCTAGATTTTGACCTATCTAAGGATTAAAGGTTTTTTGCATTAACATTTGAAAAGTTGCACCAGTGTTTTTAAGACCAAATGGCATCTTAACATAACAGTAAGTGCCATATAGAGTGATGAAGGAAGTTTTCTCTTCATCATCTTTGCTCATATTAGTCTGATGGTACCTTGAGTACGCATCTAAAAAACTTAACAACTTGCACCCGGAAGTAGAGTCTACAAGTTGATCAATGCGTGGAAGGGGAAAGTCATTTTTCGGGCATGCTTTATTAAGATCTATGAAGTCAATACACATTTGCCATTTCTCATTGCTTTTTCTAACCATTACAGGGTTAGCGAGCCACTCTGGGTGGTCGACTACACGAATAAATCTAGTCTTGAGGAGCTTGTCAATCTCCGACTGGATTGCCTCCTTCCGGTCAGGTGCGAAGCGCCTTAGCCTCTGCTTGACTAGTTTTTTTGTTAGGCTGGAGAGCTAGCCTGTGCTCGATTACCTCCTTGGGGACTCCGGGCATGTCGAATGCCTGTTAGGCGAATACGTCCTGGTTTCCTCGAAGGAAGGAGACGAGCAACTCTTCCTATTTGGGGTCGATTCCTGCCCCGACCAGTACCTTTTGGGCAGACACATTAGCATTCACTGACCCAGATAGTGTGTTGGTACTTTCCGAAGGAGCGCCTTTGTCGAGTGGCACCACCTTGGTCTGGTTGGAAGGTTTTGGCGCCATGTTTGGCCTCGGGTGCTTAACCTGCATGGTAGGCGGATTAGTTTCTCTGGTCGGAAGCTCATCGACCAGTTCTAAGGACTGACCAGTTCTAAGGACTTCCTATCACATGCATAAGCCATTTTGTGATCTCCTAGAACCACAATGACCCCTTTCAGTCCTGGCATCTCTAAACTCTGATAACCATAATGCGTGGTTATCAGGAATTTTGTTAAAGCCGGATGACCGAGGATTTCATTAAATGCGGTTTCAAAATCCACCACATCAAATGGAACCTTTTCTATTCGGAAGTTGTTGGGTCTTCCGAACATAACCGGTAGGGACAGTTGTTCGATCGAATTGGCGGTAGAACCAGGAACTATGCCGTGGAAAACATATTTCATGGGTTTTATCTTAGACTTGGGAATCTACATCTCTTCCAATGCAACCCACGGATGGCGCCAACTATCGACGATCAAGTCACCGATCTTACGAAATAAACAGAAGAAAATGGCAAAGAGTTCTTGGAAGAGAATGAGACTGTTCTTTATTGCTATGAACTGGATTTTTTACAGGGAGTGCCCTCGACAAGTTGGTGGACTAATCCTAATTACACTGAGCGTAAGGCTTGCTATGCTACTGAATCAAGCTTGAAACAAGAATCTAATGCCGATTGCTGTGCTTCAATAAGATGGAATGCCTTTGTTCCTCCGTGCTCCATCTTTAAATAACCATCGAAGAGGTGGCAGTTACTCCTGGAGAAGACGCCTGTTGGAAGTGATGCGTTTGGCTGAAGGGTCGGTTACAGTTAGTAAAAGAGTAACTGATCGTCAGTTGATGTCTGTGAGACACTCAACCATATGGTGATTGTTGTCAATGTCTTAGGACTATGAAACATCGTGTGGTATGGATCAAATATGACATGTATTCCATTCATCACACGATAAGGAATATACTTGGAATTAGATTAGATGCCAGTTCATTACTTCCTCGAGTAGTTATCTGGTCAGGGACTGGGCACAGGACCTCATCCGACCAGGGTTCCCATTATGTAACCTCTGGAATCCTTACAACTAGAGAGGTTGTTAGCCTTAGGGGTTACGACCATGAAGATATATGGTCTTTTATTATGTATTAAAGTAATACATAGAGATTTTCATCCTCGTTAGCTCTTCTAGTCCTCTTCTGCATTTCCCTTGTTCCCCACAGGTAGTCCGTTTCCATGAGTTTTTGGTGTATTTGGCATCATTGACATGCGAATTAGCAGATATAGCACTGATACCACTTCTGTCGGACCCAGGAGTAATACTCCCAAATCCTCTGTTATTTCTGAACTAGTCCCATGATCAGTAGCTGGTTCACACAGTAAACATATATGGTAACATCCATAAATCGCACAACTTTATTAATAATCAACAGAGTTTATTACAAGAAAGCCTTACAAGCCAAAATTAACAAACACAGCGGAAAAGGAAGAAGACATAGTAGAGTCCAGCTGATCTACCACAGGCAATCGACTGGGGTAGCGGCCTAGTTGTCGCAATCCACACCGATAGCTTAGTCCTTCTCCTGTGAAATTTATTTGCATTAAGCAAGGGTGAGCATAACTTCCGTGCTCGCAAGTTACACCCAATAACAGATTATAATGCATGCAAGGATATATCAAAAGAAGGCTTATAGGGTTATTTATGCAAAACCAATATCTGACATTTTAAATATAATACTAAGTTCAAAAGCTCAAGTTTTACAATATCTAAAATTGAGTTTTAACTGAATTAATAAAGGTAGTGTAGGCACCAACCTAACACTAACTTTAACACGGGCACCAACCCAGGGCTTCAACCCATAATTTTCTCATGGACACCTATCCATGTCATAATCTGTTTTATAAATCATTTTGAAAACAAAAACAAAGTGTAATCCGCAAAAGGCTTTGCTCAGCATGTCCATGACCGTGGACACGGCTATTCGAATAGATTGACACTCTGCAGAGATGTACAGCTTTGCCCACAAGACATGACTTCTCTAGTTTGTTTGGCATCCGTCGATACCAACGCTCACTACCTTAGGTAAGCAGTCTAGAGCACATGACAAGGCCTTTATAAAGCACCATTCCAACATAGTTATGTCTCGCTAAGGTTTCGCTTCCTTTGGACTCACCGCCGGAAGCCCCCTCTTGCGCCATATGGGGAAATAAAATTAGACCACTCAGACACCCACACAACTGGATGGCATAGCCACATTGAAACGGTGCAAATTAGTTAGCCCGATCTGTCCCATTTCAGACTTGTGGTGGTACGAGTTTGGCTTAATAATCTGTAGCTCACAGACCAGTCCTTAATTGACTGGACGACTTCCAAAATAACCCCTGGGCCTTAACCATTCTCGAATTGAGCCCGTACCCACCAACTATCAATTTCGCCCAAGTCCAAACCAGTTTTTAATTTTATTTTTCTTTTCAAATCATTTTCAAATATCCATGGCACACTAATGCTATGGATACAATTTAAACAACATTTGATTTTTGGCTGTAAATTCCTAAATCAAATATTTCAGGTCTAAGCATGGCTAAGCATAATTTTTCCCAACATGTTCTAGTTCATACTATTGCATAAACTAGATTTTCGTCTAAGGTGTCAAGGTAGATTTATTTCAATGTCAAGATTGGCAGTACAAAGGATTTATGCATAACTACAATTTAAAAACAAGTATTTAAATTACATTGAATAGAAATAAGCATGCAATAATAATTTAAAACATAATTTAAATAATTTGAAATCATGGGATCAAATATGATCAAAGATGTAACTTGCCTTGCTCAATTAGTTGTTGTTCTCAAACGGCGTCGAAATCTGACTCTTCGAAGTCGTCAAAATTTATACGCGAAAATAAGCCAAATTCAAACAAAATCCAAATAAAATCCAAATGAACTCCAAATTAAGAAATTTTGGTTTAGTTGTCTAGATCTTGAATTTATACGAATTTAGAAACAAGAATCGACAGAGTTAGAGTTCGTATGAAGGTGAACGAACATCCGGAAGAAATGATAGAATTCCGAAAACACTGTGCACTTTCCGAGTACTGATCAACGAGCACTGTACATCGAGCACTATACATCGAGTACTGATCGAAAAGCTTCAACTGCACGTGGTTGGAAGGAGATTTCGATTGCCTGGTCGAAAGAAGGTTTCGACTACACTAGTCGAAAGGAGCTACGACCAACTGGTCGAAAGGGTTACGATCACATTGGTCGAAGGGAAGTTTTGACTGCCTGGTCAAATGGGCTATGACCACCTGGTCGAAAAGAGCTATGACCGCCTGGTCGAAAAAAATTTCGACTACCCAGGGCGGCAGTGGCGGCGCTCGGGTATAAGCTCACCGGTGCTACGTACCACGGTGACATGAGCGGGTGGTACCAAAATGACAATGGTGACACGGTGAACCTGATGTGCACCTTCGCAGTGAGAGAGCGAGCGAAAAAGGTCGGCGGCGAGGAAGAAGTACGGCGATGAGGTACGGTTAAAGGCGGCGACGGCGTTCCGGGATCACTCCGTTAGAGATGATGCGCGCACGAGGTAGAACACGAGATGGCGATTACGATGGAGCAGACGACGGTGATGGAGGTCATGAACATTACACACGTACATGCATCTCATACATCATGGGTCATACTATTCACATCAATCCTGCAAAAACAAGTTATGCATGTGATCCAATTCTATCGAGTGACATGAACACATACTACCTATAACGCGCGGTACGATTACCCAGCGTGGTACAATTCCGGAACATGAATCTTATTCTCGTAACCGAGCCATGGAAATCATCGGACTAATCATATTAACCCTATTCCGAACCAATCCGATCATTGCCTTGATACGACCACACACCGCGACATATTCCGATGGCGGAATTCCGACCGGTAGGAGTGTTATGTAGTGTGGTCGTGAACAAGCGCAATAAACCATCTGATCCTTTTAGCTCAAACCTCCTCGTAGACCCATCTACTACCATCGAAAACCGATTGATCTTATCGACCAGAGCCTAGATCATTCCATCTATATGAACTGATCTAGGTTACCAGACTCGACCAGTAATAGATCAAATCTACTACTACCACATATCAAGTATATGAGACCGATCCAGATCAAAAACTACATAGGATGGCTCTGATACCATTGTAGGGATACGGGTAGGCTACGCTAGCTAACAATTCAAAAATTTTACCTCGTAAACCAGGAAGCCATGCAAGTAGAAGATCACAGATCGTTACCACTAGACGCGCAGTGCAGCGGAAGAAGAGTTAGAAAAGCTTGATCCAATGTAGAGCGCGTCGATGAAGTGGTCGTAGTCGATCGTCCAACATCGAGCACGTCGATGTAGTCGATCATCCAGTGTCCTCGCAAGTCGATCGTCTCCTCCAGCAACCTTTGCACGTCACGAGTTGTGGATTGTCCTAGTGCTGATGCTTCGCAACAACACCTCCAAGGTTGTCGACGATCGAATCGCCGATCTTATGAAAATGAAAGAGGAAAATGACGTGAAACCTGAGATGGAATGGGGTCCGCTCTTTATTGATATGAACTGGATTCACAAGACCAGACTAGGAACTACCCTAAATACATTAAATGTGAGGAATGTTTAACTAAGTAATCAGGCTTAGACTCTAAGTCTAAGACCGACTATCTTCTTCTAATTCCACCGCTTAGGCTTCGTGTTTGTCTTCTTACGCTCATTGTTTTTCGTCTCTTGTCCGTCCCTTCGTCTTCTGCGCTCCACCCTTAAATAACTCTGAAGAGGTGGCGATTATTTACGAGAAGGCGCCTCGGTGAAACGTTACGACCGGTCGGAACGGTAAGGCGCTTAACGATGCAGCCAACTTCCTTGCGGTTGTCTGTGAGATGCTTAACCGTAGGGTAGTTAATTGTCAGTGTCTCAGGATTATATCATCGCACGGTTTAGAAGATATAACATGTGTTTCATTCATCATACGGTAAGAAATGCCAGTTCATAGCTTTTTCGAGCAGCTACCTGGTCGGAGCATAGGCACGAAGCCTTGTCCGACCAGGGTACCCATCGTGTAACCTATGGAATCCTCACGACCAGTGAGGTCGTTAGCCTTAGGGGTTACGACCATGAAGACGTATGGTCTTTTATGTATTAAATTAATACATAGAGGTTTTAATCCTCGTCAGCTAGCCCTCGAACTTCAAATGATCAGGTCGTATGTATACCTTTTTCCGATGAAGTCGTATCGGGCAGACCCCCATTTAATGTCATGATATACGAGGTGGTCTGTGTTCACTTTAAAGTTAAGAACTTGCCTTGGGAACCGAAGAGTTTTTCTGTCCGTTTGAACAAAAAAGAAGCTTTTGCCCGTTGGACTTTTGTGGGAAACTTCCGATCGTAATTAAAAGATTAGAAGCTATAAAATCCCCATCGCTAGGCTTTTAGAATTTTTACGCTTCTAGATCCCCTTTTGATCCCTTTCAGCTTCTTGCCAAGAGAAATCCTTTAGACCTCTTTCTTATTCTTTCGACCACAAAGCCTCCTACGACCATACTCATCCTTAAGGATTTTCATCATGTCGGAGCAAATCACGAAGTGGTTGCCTTCGGAATTGAGCAAGAAAAAACTTGAGGCGTTGGAGAGGATCGGGATGCTTCCAAAAAAGAATCTGATCAAATGGAGATCAGCGATCGGAGAGCACTTTTCGAGCCGCGAAGATGGGGAAATCCCCGTTTTCCTCGCCTACATCGAATGTGGGTTGAGGTTACGGTACAAAAATTCCTCCTCCACGTTCTTGAGTATTACGGGGTGGAACTGGTAAATTTGGCTCCGAATTCCATCGCCAATATCAGTATTTTCACCTATTTGTGTGAAGCATACCTGAGAGTGCCACCGAATTTGAGGCTCTCCAGGTATTTCTACCGAATGGTGATGGGGAGATCCACGGCGACTCCCGGAGAATGTACATTGCGCCTTCACGATGGGAAGGCAGATGAGTACATCCATATGTACTCGAAATCCTTGTGGTCGTCATGGAAGAAGAACTGGTTCTACATGACGGTTACGAGAGACGATGGCCTCTACTTCGCTGAATTAGAGCAAATGAAAACCCCAAGTGGAGGAAGACCGTGGAGAAGGCGGGGTGGTGGGAAGATGGGTGGATGCCATCTACGACCTGCGAGTCAAGGGCTTGACCTCCGGCATGTGTGAGAGATTTCACCAAGCGCCGATTAGCCCTCTGAAGCTTCAGACTCATTCCCTGCTTTGGTCCATTGGTCGTGATGAAGCTATCTCAGGAGGTGGTAAGTCTTTGAGATAAACTCTGACTAGTATTTTTTTATTTGATTAATGTACTACCTTAAAACCTATCCATGTTTTGCTTTCTCTCCTTTTCTTTTAAAGGTCTTTCCCTTGAGGAAATTAGAGAGCGGATCAGGTTGATCTGTGCAGGGGAGCCTGGAGAGAAGGCTGGATTCTCTGAGATCTTGGCCATAGCTCCTGCTGAAGAGAAACTGGAAAGGCTTAAGGTAGATAATCAAAAAAATTCCTTTTATCATGTATATATATTCTCCGATCAAAATTTTGATCATGCTCTATTTTTGTAGTCGATCGGATTGCGAATCACACAAACTGGTGAGGATCAACATCCCATCGTGGTTCCGACTGACTCGTGCCCGGATGCACTGGAAGAAGATGAATCTCCCGAGATAATAGAACATTTCAGATGGATATATATGCAGTTTAGATAAAAGATTTCATCATCTAACCAAATTTGTTTTTTGATTTAGGTGGAGAAGGCTGAAGGCTAGCGGCAGGCGGATCAAGGAGGCCATAGACCCTGCATCGATCGTTCACGGCCCGGACAGCTTATTCTTCAAACAAGCTGGTGCGGAGGTTGGTGAAATCACTCCGTCCGACCAGATAGTCAAGGACGTAATCCTTGATGAACTGATCGAGGGCATCGCTTTCGACATCTTGTTGGAGAATGCAACGGATTTGACCAACCCTGCTGCTTCGGAACCGGCAAAATCAGAAGAAAAGAAAAGGAAGGGTGGCGGCACAGAGTTTACTCCTCCGCGCTTCAAAGTCAAATCTAGGAAATTAACTAGGTATGTACAAATGAAATTGGTCGTATAAGTGCATACCTTTAATAATTCCTTGATTATTTGGTATTTTGAACTTCCCTTCTTCGTTTTGCATAGTTCTTCGGGTGTTCCAGTTGCTTCCGACTGTTTTTCTCCTGAGGACCCGGTACCTGTTGAGGTCCTCGACCAGAATGCTTCCTAGGATAGAGCTCCTGAGGAAAAAGTGGTCGAAAAAGCCCCCGAGCAGGTGTCAAAACCATTAGTTGAACTGGACCCTCTGGTGGTTCCAAATCCTACGGAGGGAAAGACCGCCGAAGACCCCCAACAGGTTCTGACCCATGTTGGTGGTTCCTCCCAACCTGATCAATTCCCTTTTCGTCCTCGATTTATTGAGGATAAGGATCTTAACGAGGCTTAGGGAAAGATAGCGAATCATCAAATCATGACAAATCCTGATCTGATATTTGGCAATTATAATGATGTGGCAATCCGGGTAAGTATCGACAACCAGTTCCATAGTACTTCTCAAAAGTTTACAAGGAACTTAAAGAGGAAAAATACTATTTGTGCGACAGATCGGTGAGAACTTTCTTTGTGGTCGAGGGTGACCAAATAATTAAGGACTTGGAGAAAAAACATTCCGAGTTGGAAAGTAAGAACTTTCCACTTTAACCCTTTTCTTTCTTTCTTTGTAACTTTGCCCTTCTCTAATTATTCTCCCTTATCGTATTCGATAAATTTGGAGAAAGTAAAAGATGAGATCGTGGCTGAGAAAGCCAGGACAGCTCTGCTTGAAGAAGAAATTGAAGCTAGGGACCGGTCGATCGCCGAAGCGACGACCAACAATGAAACACTTAACAAAAGAATTGAAGGTAATATGTTGTAAACTTGACTTATTATCTTCCTTCAATTATGTTTGTGTTTATCAATCGTTTCACTCTTGTAGAGCAAACACAAACGCTGGACAAAGCAGAGAAGGCTCTGAAATTTGAGCAGGATAAGGAGGAGGCTCTTGTGCAAAATATTGATGAAAAGATTCATGTTTTGAACAAGATGATCTTTGATATGGGATCAGGATCAAGTCCGCCTATTTTAAGAGATCCAATAGGGAAAATGAACTACTTGGGTCAACTTCTAGATGATCTTAAAAATCTGCTCAAGACTACTCGGAAGAACTATGCCTAAACCATGAAAGTAGGCGTTGCTAGTGGAGTTAGTTTTGCTTTGGCAAAACTAAAGGCTTCCGACCCCTCCATTAATATCCAAGCTGTTGAAGATGACTTCAACTGCCTACCTGACGAGGCGACCAAATTCATGGAAGAACTCAAGCCACTCGGAGACAAAGTTGTAGAGGATATGGAGGTCAGATCTCCATCAAGCAGTAATTAGTCTGGAAATATTTCTAGAGTAGGCCCCTGCAAATGTAAAAATATTGAATATGTATAAAACTTACCTTTTATGTCATTAACAATGCTTTTGTTTATCCTGTTGACTTTTAAAAGTCTCATATACTTCCTAGCCCCGACTACTTTATAGTAGAAGAACTTTACTATACAAACAGGTAGCCAAGAAAGAGAATGAAAGTCGAAACCATTTTTTGAAGGTATGTGCTGATGTTAAGACAAAACTGATCGTTGTAATACTAGGAAATCATTGTAGTCGGAACCAGCATATGATTTCGACTAGTTATAGATCCTTGCTTGTCATAATTGAAATACCAATCAAAAATCGTATATGGTCGGAAAAAAGACCTTGTTGTATTTGACATAAGAAGAAATGCAAAAATGTATGCAACAAATTATAAGTGAACTTTGTTTATATCTATTATCCCAAAGTCTGATCGGAAGGAATGCTTAGACCTGAAGTCATATAACATATTTCTTGAAACGTGTTCAAGCTCTCTATCCGACTGGTAGTGAGGATCGTAAGATAAGAACCGTTGCTAGGAAGCTCCTTCCAGTGGGCAGAACCACGTGTGAAAAAGGAAAGACTTCGACTAGGAGGCTTTCCATGTCCTGACCAGTAGCCAGACAAGAGCAGAGCAGAATCTTGAAATCATGAAATATAATCTTCATAATCTTAAGCGTATCATTCAGTATATAAAGTTATTTGTATGATGCTCTGATTACTCATATATTTCTTTAAGAAAAGAGTGTTGTCGCGCGTGGGAATCATTTAGAGAATGCTCACGACTAGGACCAATACAGCGTATGACATAGAAGTCGTTGCCATAGAGTAACAGAGATCCTTGGAAAGGATGTCGGAGAGAAGATTGTCTTCTCCGACCAGTTTAAATTAACAATAAAGAACGACCAGAGTATAGGTAAATATATAGAAGCAAGGTTACTTTTCTTAATAAATAAATGAATTTATTGAAATTGAAAGAATTGAAAGAATGTAAAATAATTAAACATAGAACTTACGCAATTGATCAATGTTCCAAGAATTTGACAAAATTTGCCCATCAGGCATAGCTAGTCGCACGGAACCTAGTCGGGTAACTTCGACCACAGTGTAAGGACCTTCCCACTTGGGAGAAAGTTTATTGTGATTTGCTTGGTTCTGAATTTTTCTGAGAACCAGATCACCTGCAACAAGGCTGTGAGGTTGCACCTTACGACTATGGTACCTTCGCATGGCTTGTTGGCGGATCGCGATCGCATAAGGGCTTGGTTTCGCTGCGTTCTTCAAGGAAATCGATGTAAATCGAGTCTTCGTTCATTCTCGATCATTTTCGTTAAAACGATCAGTTCAAGCAGAGCCAATTTTGAGTTTTGGAGGAAGCATGGCTTCAGCACCATAAACCAAAAAGAATGGTGTTTCACCGGTCGCACGACTGGTCGTGGTTCGGATGGCCCATAATACGGATGGGTGTTCTTGAACCCAAGCTCCTGACCATTTGATTAACTAGTCGAATACTCGGTGTTTGATCCCTTGCATAATGACACCATTAGCCTGCTCAACTGCTCCGTTGCTCTACGGATGAGCAACAGAAGCAAAATGAACTTTGACACCAAGTTCATCGCAGAATTCTTGGAATTGACTGCTAGAGAACTAGGCACCATTATCTGTGATTATACGACTGGGTACACCAAATCGTGTGATCACATTTTTCATGAGGAATCTCTTAGCGGCCTCAGTTGTTGTTTTAACAACTGGATCGTCCTTGATCCATTTTTGTAAACGTGTTAATCATGACGAAAAGGGATTTGAAGCCCCCGGGTGCTCTTGGGAAAGGTCCCAGAATGTCCAGTCCCCAGGTTGCAAAAGGCCAAGAAAGAGGAATTATTTGTAAAGCTTGTGCTGGCTGATGTACTTGTCGGCTATGAAACTGACATTGTACGCACTTCGTCACAAGCTCTTTTGCATCATGAAGGGCAGTTGGCCAGTAATATCCTTGCTTGAAAGTTTTACCGACCAGTGTTCTGTATGAATGATGTGCTCCATAGACTCCTTCATGGATTTCGGTTAGCAACTTAATGCCATCCGTTTGAGATATGGATCTCATCAACACTCCATGAGATCCTCGTTTATACAAGGTACATTCGATTAGAGTGTATGATTTGGCTTTTCGTGCTATACGATCAGCCTCTACATCATCTTCCTAATTATGTCATCTGTGAAGATAATTGTAGATCGATATCATCCGATCCGCCTTGATCGTGATAACGCCAACCGTCAACGACTGTGGAGCATCCATGTTCCTTTGATCGGTTTGTACGACCTGTAAAGAATCATGTATGTTCTCGGAAGGCTCGACTACCGAGGGTGAATCGAGTTGCTCGAGAAAAACTTCCGGCGGGACGATCGACCTCATGGAGGCCATCCGTGCTAACCAGTCTCATCAAAAGTTTTCCTTTCTAGGAATATGTTGATCCGAAACCAGAAGAAGTGCTTTTCGTGTTTCCGTACTTCCGCTTGAGATAAGATGACATCTTGGTACTCGAGCATTGATACTCTTTCCCTACTTGATTCGCTACTAGTTGAGAATCACCTTTCACTAATGTCTGCGAATCCGAGCTTAACAATTCGCTCGAGTCCCGCCAGTAAACCTTCATATTCTGCTACATTTTTTGTGGCAGGAAAATTTAACTGGATGGCGTACTTGATGTGTTCGCTAGTAGGGGATATCAAGACCACTCCAGCCTCCGATCCTTTTAATATCAAGGAACCGTGAAAGTACATTGTCCACTCCTCGTGGTGTTCGTACTCGGGCCCTTGGGTGGGTTCAGATTTTGTCCATTCGGCAATGAATTCTGCTGTTGCCTAGGACTTTATTGCTGTTCGTGAAATAAAATGAAGGTCAAACGCCCCTAGCTCAACCGCCCATTTTGCTATTCGTCCTGATGATTCCCTGTTTCCAAGGACTTGACCAAGGGGATATCCGGTTGGTACGACCACTTTGTGGGCCTGAAAGTAGTGCCTTAGCTTCCTTGAAGACGTAAGGAGACCATAGATCAACTTTTGTACCTGTGGGTATCTTTCCTTTGGTCCATGTAAGACTTTACTTACGTAATATATTGGTCGTTGGATGTTATCCCTTTCTACGACCAGTACACCACTTACCATTTGTGGTGTTGCTGCCATGTAAATTAGCAATGTTTCTCCCGATCTTGGAGAGATTAAGACCGGGGTACTCGTAAGGTACTTTTTAAGTTCTTCAAAGGCATTGTTTGCCTCTTTAGTTCACTCGAAACTCCCATGTTTCCGAAGAAGTTTAAAGAAAGGTAATCCTTTTTCCCCTAACCTTGCTATGAAACGACTTAGTGCTGCCATACAGCCGGTTAGTTTTTGGACCTCCTTCTTTGTGGTCGGAGGGCGCATCTGGTCGATGGCCGTTATTTTTACTGGGTTTGCTTCAATACCTCTAGCCGAGACTAGGAAATTGAGCAGTTTTCCAGCAGCAACTCCGAACACACACTTTTTCGGATTCAACTTGAGGTTATGCCTTCTTAAGTTGTTGAAAGTTTCTTGTAAGTCAGGGATGTGATTGCCAGCGTTGGTGGTCTTTACGACCAGATCGTCAACGTAAACTTCTAGATTCCGACCTATTTGTGGACTAATGGTTTTTTGCATCAACCTTTGAAAAGTTGCTCCAGCGTTTTTGAGACCAAATGGCATCTTAACATAACAGTAAGTGCCATATGAGGTGATGAAGAAAGTTTTCTCCTCATCCTCTTTACTCATATTAATCTAGAGGTACCCTGAATACGCATCTAGAAAACTTAGTAACTCACACCCAGAGGTAGAGTCTACGAGTTGGTCAATGCGTGGAAGGGGAAAATCATCCTTCGGACAAGCTTTATTAAGGTCTATAAAGTCGATACACATTCGCCATTTCCCATTATTTTTTCTAACCATTACAGGATTGGCAAGCCACTGAGGGTGGTTGGCTTCACGAATAAACCCAGCCTTGAGAAGTTTGTCGATCTCCGACTGGATTGGTTCCTTCCGATCGGGTGCAAAACGTTGCAGCTTCTGCTTGATCGGTTTTTTGTCAGGCCGGAGAGCTAGCCTGTGCTCGATCACCTCTCGGGACTCGGGCATATCGGACGCTTGCGAGCAAACCGTCTGATTCGCTCGGAGGAAGGAGACGGCGACTCTTCCTATTTAGGGTCGAGTCTTGCCCAGACCGAATAATCTTGCGTAAATGAGTCGATGTTCTTAACTGTGTGGCGACTTGTATTTGTCCGAGAAGCGCCTTTGTCGAGTGGTACTTCCTTTGTCTGATCGGAGGGCTTGGCTGTCATCTTCGGTCTCGAGTATTTGGCCTGCATGGTAGATGGATTAGCCTCTCTGGTCGAAAGTTCATCGACTAGTTCAAAGGATTTTTGATCACATATGTAAGCCATTTTTCGATCTCCCCGAATAGTGATGACTCCCTTTGGCCCCGGCATTTTCAGACCTTGATAACCGTAATGCGTGGCTATCAAGAACTTTGATAATGCCGGTCGACCAAGAATTTACATTGTATCGGATTCAAAGTTTACCACATCAAATGGAATTTTTACGCTCGAAAGTTATCGGGCCTTAACGCGTTCGTAGGGAAACTTGTCCTATCGGTTTAGCGGTGGAGCCAGAACTATGCCATGAAAAGCGTATTTCACGGTTTCACCTTTGACATGGGGACTGCATCTCTTCTAAAGCTCCGCAAATAATATATTCAAAGAACTACCTCCATCTACTAAGACTCGATTAACCCTACAATTATTAATAGTTGGTTCAACAACAATAGGGAACCTACGGTCGAAGTCGAAGGATGGGGCGATCGTCTTCTTTGAAGGAAATTGCCGTGTCCGACCACTTCGATTGCTTGATAATGGTCGGTGATTCGACGAGGTTGACCTCCGCCCATGGCCTTCGGGATAGCGTTTGGACTCGTATGAAGAAGATCCTCCAAAAATCATGTTGACCGTGTGTTGGGGATCCTAGTACTCTATCTCTTCGCCGCCATCCTTGTCCTTTTGGAGCTCGCTCGGGTTCTGTATTGCAGAAATGGTCATTTACCCGCATAATAATCCTCCGCTTTTTTCCAGACTCGGCAGCACGCAGATCATGCCACGCTTTGGTGAAGTGGACACCACTTCTTGTTTTTGGAACCCCTAGGTGGAGCTTTCATCTTGCCTCGTAGGTGTAGTCCTTCTTACCCTTCATGAACTTATCAGGAATGGCTAGGACCTCCTTGTCGTCGGGTCTGCGGTTCTTTTTCTTCTTGAGAGACTTCTTATTCTTTTTCTCTGGTTTGTCCAGGCCGGGCTAGGGAATCTTGTCTTTTCGATCAATGGCTTCACACCACTCGACCCTACCGGATTCGGTGGAGATCATCCTCCTTCCTGGCGGTCGACGCGTGCCTCGAAGTTTGCAATTAGAAGATCACAGAGTTGCTACCAAGTATAGATTGATCCGACCGGTAGGTTCAATAACCACGAAGGCGGACCCTTCGAGCACGATGGGTAGATAGTTGGCCATCACATTCTCATCGCCACTAGCAGCTCTGATGATGGTGGTATATATTTGGAGAAATTCCAATGGGTTTTGAATCCCATTGAACTTGTCCGAGTTGGCCGGTCGAAACCGGTTAGGCCAACGCACAGCTTGGAGCCCTGCAGAGAAGGCTCGACAACCTGTGATTGATTCATGGCGCCTTCTGCGGGAAGGTGCCGGATTATAATCGATCGGAGACCGGTTCCTAGATGGAGCAACTGGAACTCCGGTGTGCCGATCCGGTCGTGGACATTGATGTGATGCCTCTGACCGCCCACTTGATTCAGACGATGTCGGAGATCGTTGAGTCCAAGTGGTGGTTCTTCTTGACGTGATGAGGGAGTGGCTACTTGAAATAACCTTCTCCCCTCGTGACTCCTTTGTCGGAAGCGTCGAGGGGGTCTTGGTATCGATTGTTCCCTAGCATGACCATGTTGTCGCCTGCTGAGGGAGGAACGTTGGGATGAAGTCGTGGTTTGACTCTTTGGAACCCTTTGTTCGATGACGCTTCGTGTGTTGCATGGTGCATTGGAAAATTTAGGATACTTGACCTCACGAAATGTACAAAACACGAGTTTCGCTAAAGTAGGATCAGAATTATTTAACATATCTTGAACATGTCGTAAGTTTTGTACAGTTATCGAAGGTCTCAGGGGGTTCATACTAGTCGTAGGTGTACGCAGGCCTGAACCTTCCCCCGACCTTCGGACTTGTTCTGTCCTATCAGTTACTCTAGGTGGGCCAATGCCAGGCGAGTTAACTGATTGACGTCGATCAGCTCTGTTGCCTCCGAAAGTTGGTTCCTGATGGCCCGGATCATCTCTAACAACACGTGATGGCGTGGTAGAGAATGTAGGACCGTGCAGGGCATCTTGATTTTCATCTCCGATCGCATTGACTTCGTGCCTCCAGCATTGATCTTCCGATGAGCTTCCATCGTAACTAATAGAGAGCTTCTCAGTGCTTCGGCCAGAAGTTTTCACGACGGAGAGCGGTCGGAAATGAGCACCTCCTGAGGTCTTCTCAGCCTGATTCGACGAACTACCGATCGTATGCTGAGTGTGATCATCCCCACATGGGCTACAACCAGTGGAGGCTTCATCGACACCATTACCAGGTGTCGGTTGACTCCTGAAATTGCCGAAGCCAGAGGAGAGTATCTTTCGACCATGATTTCATCGGTATAGAGATTTTCGAGTGGTGGCGCTGAAATTTCTACACTGCTTTTTTTGGTCGGAAGAGGGCTTGAAGAGGTCTCGACATTCGAGCTGATCGAATGGTGGTTCCTCGATTGCGCCCTTCGTAGTGGTGGCGCATCCTCGTCCATCCGGTCGACCTCGCTAACGTTGGCGACGTGCGAGCCGACGGAGGAGGAAGAGGAGGATGACATGCCATTTTCTTTCATGGCACAGATGCATCCTTCCAAGTCGAGGTCGGCGTAGTCCGCCAAGTCGAACCAATTCTCCTCATTCCAAACTCCGGGCATAGTCGCATGAGCGATTGCAGGAATTTGGGCGAGGGTTTTTATGAGCGAAGAGTTTCTTCGGGAAACTTACGTCTTCTTCCCCACGGTCGGTGCCAGCTGTCGACGATCGAATCGCCAATCTTATGAAAATGAAAGAGGAAAATGATGTGAAATATCCTGAGATGGAATGGGGGCCGCTCTTTATTGATATGAACTGGATTTACAAGACCTGACTAGGCACTACCCTAAATACACTAAATGTGAGGAATGTTTAACTAAGTAATCAGGCTTAGACTCTAAGTCTAAGACTGACTATCTTGCTTCTAATTCCACCGCTTAGGCTTCTGTGTTTGTCTTCTCTGTTACATTGTTTTTCGTCTCTTGTCCCGTCCCTTCGTCTTGCGCTCCACCCTTAAATAACTCTGAAGAGGTGGCGATTACTCGAGAAGGCGTCCTCGTGAAACGTTACGACGGTAGTCGGAGCGGTAAGCGATTAATGTGCCAACTTCCTTGCGGTTGTCTGTGAGATGCTTAACCATAGGGTAGTTAATTGTCAGTGTTTCAGGATTATATCATCGCACGGTTTAGAACATATAACATGTGTTCCATTCATCATCTGATAAAAATGCCGTTCACGTTTTTTAGAGCGTACTACCGGTCGGAGCATAGGCACGAAGCCTTGTCCGACCAGGGTACCCATCGTGTAACCTATGGAATCCTCACGACCAGTGAGGTCGTTGGCCTTAGGGGTTACGACCATGAAGACGTATGGTCTTTTATGTATTAAATTAATACATAGAGGTTTTAATTGTCGTCAGCTAGCCCTTGAATTTGAAATGAACAGGTCGTATGTATACCTTTTTCCGATGAAGTCGTATCAGGTAGACCCCCATTTAATGTCGTGATATACGAGGTGGTCTGTGTTCACTTTAAAGTGAAGAACTTGCCTTGGGAACCGAAGAGTTTTTCTGTCCGTTTGAACAAAAAAGAAGCTTTTGCCCGTTGGACTTTTGTGGGAAACTTCCGATCGTAATTAAAAGATTAGAAGCTATAAAATCCCCATCACTAGGCTTTTAGAATTTTTACGCTTCCAGATCCCCTTTTGATCCCCTTCAGCTTCTTGCCAAGAGAAATCCCTCAGACCTCTTTCTTGTTCTTCCGACCACAAAGCCTCCTACGACCATACTCATCCTTAAGGATTTTCATCATGTCCGAGCAAATCACGAAGTGGTTGCCTTCGGAATTGAGCAAGAAAAAACTTGAGGCGTTGGAGAGGATTGGGATGCTTCCAAACAAGAATCTGATCAAATGGAGATCGGCGATCGGAGAGCACTTTTCGAGCCGCGAAGATGGAGAAATCCCCGTTTTTCTCGCCTACATCGAATGTGTGCTGAGGTTGCCGGTACAAAAATTCCTCCTCCACGTTCTTGAGTATTACGGGGTGGAACTGGTAAATTTGGCTCCGAATTCCATAGCCAATATCAGTATTTTCACCTATTTGTGTGAAGCATACCTGGGAGTGCCACCGAATTTGAGGCTCTCCAGGTACTTCTACCGAATGGTGATGGGGAGATCCACGGCGACTCCCGGAGAATGTACATTGCGCCTTCACGATGGGAAGGCAGATGAGTACATCCATATGTACTCGAAATCCTCGTGGTCGTCATGGAAGAAGAACTGGTTCTACATGACGGTTACGTGAGACGATGGCCTCTACTTCGCCAGAATTAGAGCAAATGAAAACCCCAAGTGGAGGAAGACCGTGGAGAAGGCAGGGGTGGTCGGAAGATGGGTGGATGCCATCTACGACCTGCGAGTCAAGGGCTTGACCTCCTGGCATGTGGTGAGAGATTTCACCAAGCGTCAGATTAGACCTCTGAAGCTTCGGACTCATTCCCTGCTTTGGTCCATTGGTCGTGATGAAGCTATCTCAGGAGGTGGTAAGTCTTTGAGATAAACTCCGACCAGTATTTTTTATTTGATTAATGTACTACCTTAAAACCTGTCCATGTTTTGCTTTCTCTCCTTTTCTTTTAAAGGTCTTTCCCCTGAGGAAATTAGAGAGCGGATCAGGTTGATCTGTGTAGGGGAGCCTGGAGAGAAGGCTGGATTCCCTGAGATCTTGGCCATAGCTACTGCTGAAGAGAAACTGGCAAGGCTTAAGGTAGATAATCAAAAAAATTCCTTTTATCATGTATATATATATTCTCCGATCAAATTTTTGATCATGCTCTATTTTTGTAGTCGGTCGGATTGCGAATCACACAAACTGGTGAGGATCAACATCCCATCGTGGTTCCGATTGACTCGTGCCCGGATGCACTGGAAGAAGATGAATCTCCCATGGTAATAGAACATTTCAGATGGATATATATGCAGTTTAGATAAAAGATTTCATCACCTAACCAAATTCGTTTTTTGATTTAGGTGGAGAAGGTGAAGGCGATGGTTTGTGATCATGGAGGTAGTAGACCTGACCGCCGTTTCACGACCGAACGCTTGTTCTTGAAACAAGCTGGTGCGGAGGTTGGTGAAACCACTCTGTCCGACCAGATGGTCAAGGACGTAATCCTTGACGAACTGATCGAGGGCGTCGCTTTCGACATCTTGTTGGAGGATGCAACGGATTTGACCAACCCTACCGGTTCGGAACTGGCAAAATCGGAAGAAAAGAAAAGGAAGGGTGGCGGCACAGAGTTTACTCCTCCGCGCTTCAAAGTCAAATCTAGGAAATTAACTAGGTATGTACAAATGAAATTGGTCATATAAGTGCATACCTTTAATAATTCCTTGATTATTTGGTATTTTGAACTTCCCTTCTTCGTTTTGCATAGGTCTTCGGGTGTTCCAGTTGCTTCCGACCGGATTTCTCCTGAGGACCCGGTACCTGTTGAGGTCCCCGACCAGAATGCTTCCCAGGATAGAGCTCCTGAGGAAAAAGTGGTCGAAAAAGTCCCCGAGAAGGTGTCAAAACCATTAGTTGAACTGGACCCTCTGGTGGTTCCAAATCCTGCGGAGGGAAAGACCGCTGAAGACCCCCAACAGGTTCTGACCCATGTTGGTGGTTCCTCCCATCCTGATCAATTCCCTTTTCGTCCTCGATTTATTGAGGATAAGGATCTTAACGAGACTTGGGGAAAGATATCGGATCATCAAATCAAGACAAATCCTGATATGATATTTGCCAATTATAATGATGTGGCAATCTGGGTAAGTATCTACAACCAGTTCTATAGTACTTCTCAAAAGTTTACAAGGAACTTAAAGAGGCAAAATACTATTTGTGCAGCATCTAGTCGAGAACTTTGCTGTGGTCGGAGGACTGACCCAGCGAATTAAGGACTTGGAGAAAAAACATTCCGAGTTGGAAAGTAAGAACTTTCCACTTTAACCCTTTTTTTCTTTCTTCGTAACTTTGCCCTTCTCTAATTATTCTCCCTTATCGTATTTGATAGATTTGGAGAAAGTAAAAGATGAGATCGTGGCTGAGAAAGCCAGGACAGCTCTGCTGAGAAAGCCCTTCTCTAATTATTCTCCCTTATCGTATTCGATAGATTACGGAGTAGCATTTGGCAACCCCTAAGAGTACTATTACATATGTCGGAAACCATGATGATCTCAGGTCTAAGGATTATACATCATCTTTGCTCGACACATAGAATCATAACAATATCAATAGTGTCTCAAGGTGGGTCTTATCTAACACCATGTTCTCTAACATGTGTCCATATTATTGGTTTGATATCTCCATATCCATAACCAGTGAAACATAGTCATCAACTAACACATATGCTAGTCTATTCATATGTTTCCGACCAGGAAACGTTTTAAGAATAATCATCGCAGAAATATAGAGTTTCACAATCAAGTCACATAGTTGATAATAAATATTAACAATATTATTCTAGGAACAAGATAACATATTATCCAATGTTATGAACAAAACGAAATATAATCTTCTCTATGATTGCCTCTAGGGCATATTTCCAACACTGACATGGTTGGCAAAAGGGCCAACATTTACAGTTGTGACATGGCAAGGATACGACATAAATAGGTACACATTCTATACGTAGGCTCAGTATATAAAGAGCACTAACCAGAACAACGGTGTCCACATAGATGCATTCTATACCGATGGGCTTAGGAGCTCCTACTATGGGCTCATAGAGGAGATTTGGAAGCTCAATTACGTGCTTTTCAAGACCCTCTGTTTCGGTGCCGTTGGGTCCATCTCCCACAGGTGAAGGCCGACAAGTACGACGTCACTACCGTGAACCTTGAACTTGTCGGATACAAAGACGAACCATTCATACTCGCTAACCAAGTTGTTCAAGTCTTCTATGTAACGGACCCGGCCAATAAGAAGCGTTACGTAGTTCTTCCTAGAAAAAAGAGAATTGCCAGAGTTGAGAATGTGGCAGACGAGGAAGAATACAATCAATTTGACAAGTCACATCCTTTCGAAAACGGCATAAGCGTCAAGGAAGAACAACGTGACGAAACAAGCTACATACGCGTCGATCATCATAAATGGCAAATTTTTAAAGGAAATAAGCAAGTGGAATGATGAATTAATTGTTTGTGTCATATGTTCTAAATGGTTAATTTTAGTTCATTTGAGTTAATTGGTTTATGAAATGGATGTGTTTGTTTCTGAAATGAATGTGAATTGGATGTATACATGTACTTGCTGTGTTTCTACTTGTTTCAGAGGCTATGGCTAGAATTTCCTAAGGCTAGCCACTAAACAGAAATAGGTTTAGCACTACAAAAGAATATCACAGTTCCTTCGGACAAACTGTCTGTGATAAGATATTACAGACGATTTCATCTACAAACCGTCTATGATACATCAGCTATCATAGACAGCTTCGTCTATAATCCGTCTGTGATACATACGCTATCACAGACGGTTATTTATTGGAACCGTTTGTGATGTGTATTTATCACAAACGATTCTTCTTTAGAACCGTCTGTGATGTCCGACCCTATTTATATTCGGACTCTAGGGTTTGCCCGCACCGCCCACTCAACCGATTAAGTTTCTCTAACTCTCCCTCCTCCCTCGAGCCCATCGCCGCTGTCCTCGATGCTGCCTCCTCCTCGAGCCCGGCGTGCCTCCTCCCCCAAGCCCGCCACTGCCTCCCCGAGCACGAGCCGCCGCCTCCCCGAACCCAGCGCTCCTCCTCCCCGAGCATGAGCCGTCGCCTCCCCAAACCCGGTGCCCCTCTTCCCCCAGCCCAGCGTGCCTCCTCCCCGAGCCCGCCTCCTCCCCTCCCCCGAGCACGTGTCGCCTCCTCCTCCCGAGGCAAGACGCCTCCCTTCGACGCGCATACTGCTACTCTAGTGCTCCTCGTCGTCCTTTCTCGCCACCCAAAGGTAACCGATGCAATGTGGTGGGCTTGATACTACTACTGGAATATATTGCAATGTGGGGGTGTGGTGGGCTTGAGATGAATACTCTGTGATGATAATAGTCTTGTGCTGAAATTATTTTGATAATCGGGTTTGAACTTGAGTTCTAATTGGAATGCTTACTATTGTTGATTGATCTTTAGCATTTAGTCTGTTACATTCGGTTGGTTAATTAGTTGAACCGCCTGGCCGAAAGTATAATTATCTGTTGTCTTTTGTTTAAAGATCATGTCGGCAGATAAGTAAATCACTATTTTAGAGCTCAAAGTTTAAATTAATATTGTAAAATTGAATTAATGAAGAGTATAGACTAAAGTAACGAGAAGGCCAATATTAAATCTTGTGCAACTCTACATTTGAGAGCAATATCAAAATATTAAATCTTAGCTTTGTGCTAATCTCATTTGTTCACATGATGTCAATTATGTCATTATATTGGTCCTAATTTATTCCCTACATATCCCAATTATTTATTAATTGGTGTGTATACCCATACACATATGGAATCTTATGATAATATGTTCATGCATGTCAGAACTTTTATTTCTTGTGAAGGTGTCTTTTGCTCATTCTTTGTCATCATCATCTCATGCATTTGATGTGCCGTCCTCTGGAATATCCATGCGCGATAGAAGAAGAGGAATATCGAAAAGGCCCGATGGCCGATTTTCCATCATGGAAGTGGATGCGTCTGGGACCCCTCTCAATCCTCCTCGAGTAGTGTCTGTATTTTAGAGAACGATAGGAATAGTTACACAGGAACATGTCAAGATCATCTACGATTCGTGGAAGGAGTTGACCAAAAATCAGAAAGGTGAGGTGCTGACGGATATTTTCCGATCGTTCAATATACCGGAACAACACCAGGCCTTCGTGCGACGACACGCATTGCTATAGCCGTGCAAAGTGTGGATGAACTTCAAGAGCATGCTTATCAAGCAATACGTGGAGAAGAATCTGATGCCCTTACAGAAGTATCCGTTCGTGGCAGAGTACTAGGAAGAATTTGTGGTGGAGAAGACGAGAAATGATTTTAGGAGTGAAAGTGCGGCACACAGGGGCCTCCATGCAAAAAACATGCACCCCCACAGACTCAACACCGTTGGGTATGCAGGTAAAATCCAACAATAGAGGGATCAGGACGAGCATGCAAACCGTTGGGACGCCTCCCCGCCATTTGCCAAGATCCCTAAGGAGTGTGCTCGAAACTGACTAAGAGTGAGGTCATCTACCGTGTCTTCAGGGGCCATCTCCTTTCCAAACCCTATAGACGAGGAAGTGTCTCAGCTCCTGGTAAGATATCGAACTACCTAGTTTGTAATTACTCGATAACTTCGTAGGAAGTGAAATAACATGTCGGGCTCTTGCAGGAAGCGCTGAGTACTGCACAATCTTCCCAAGGCTCATTCTAGGTAGTTAGGGAGAGAGATATACTCTCTGCGGCCCTAGAAAACAAGGTGCATCCGGGTCGCATGAGAGGCTTTGGTCTTTATGTTCCATGGAAACATGGATTCCTAGAGGACTCTGGGGCGTACCGGAGTAGGAAGAGAGCCAAAGCTGAGCGCGAAGCACTGCTACGAGAGGAGATTCGTGCATCCCTTAGAGAGGAGATGCGAGATGTCGCACAAGAGGAGGTTCATGCATCCCTCATAGAGGAAAGGCTTAGGGGAATCAGTTGGAAGCCCCTGCCGCTACTGTGCTAGCCAGCCCCCCAAACGCCCGAGTAGGTGCGCATCCAACCATAACTTAGAAAGCGACGACAGATTTCCTATTGATGACATCCTGGTAATGATTATTATCTCTGGAATGCTCTATCCATTAATTTTCTTATTGAAGTAGCTAATTTTGTATCGTTATGTAGGTGGCTACGAAGTCCAAGCTCGAAGTGAGATGAGCCTCCGTTGCCCTGGATGCTGCTTGGGGCCAAGCGTATCCATCTGGTGTCGGGGCCTTTCTGCATGGTGTAAATATAGCGTCGGGTTTCACAAAAGTGAATGTGGACAGTGTTTATGCCAATTTCGAGGTTGTCTAGCTGGAGATGCCCCCAAACGACGGGGTCGTGACTTTAGGGTAAGCCATTGGATCATTCATCTAGTGGCCCAAGAGGGACATCTACTTGGAGCTACATACACCAGTGTTAACTTCACATGAAGTATCTGAACCAAAGCTACCTGCACCGGTGTCAACTTCACAGGATGTACCTGCACTGGAGCTACCTGCACCAGAGTTACCTACACCGATGCGGTAAGGACCCGGTGCATCACACACATCTACACCTCGTGCCCGGTCGACCTCTAAAAAGCGAGGTGGCAAGGGCAATCGAAGAAGCCCAATGATGTCCCCTTCTTTCTGTTGGCCTAGAAATTCATGCATGGCGAGCCATTGGTCTTCCCGGTAGAGCACCTCGAAACCCTAGGATCTGCTTCCCAAAGATTGCATGCATGGTACATGGAACAAGCCAAATAGATGGATGGACAACAGTGCTTGGGTGTCACCGACAAGTTCAAGAAAAATTAATTTAACTGCGAGCTTCAAGACTGTGTCTTCACAGTGACCTTCGATGACTTGTTCTTATGCCCTCAATGCCTCACTCATGCAATGCCGGATACTGTAAGTGTGTACAATCATGGTCTACGTTCGTGTAATACCGATAAATGTCATATATAACTCCTTGCTTTTGTACATACATACACACACACACACGATCAGAGAACCCACATCAAGTAAATCATCGGTAGGTTTCCTCGACCCACTCTTGGTCTCCTTTCAAACCATCGAGGACAATGCAACCATCGTCGAGGATTACATGACAACGTTTTTGCTGGATCACCGCAAGAAGGATTTCATACTTTTGCCCAACAACCAGCTGTAAGTGCTACTCTAGTGGCTATGTATACTTGTTGATTTGTACTTTATAAGCAACACGAACTTAGGTTTAATGACCATGGCGACATACCTGCGTAGGTTTCACTGGATTCAAATTGTAATTATACCAAAATAGAACAACGTAAGATACCTTGATTCCCTATAGAGGTCCAATCACAACTTCACAGTTGTCCAAAACTTAATCGACAGGTAAACACATTTCCTCCATAGATAACTCTATTGTAGTGTTTCCTTCCTATGCAATGGCTAAGGCTAAATTTCTTGAATCACGTAGGTCGTTCATCACGTACTATGCAAAGGGAGGGAGATGCATGGGATAACACCTGCGACACGATTTCAAATTCCCGGTATTCGCTGGTACACATTAATCTTATATAACACTTCGTAGTAATGTCTCTCGAACTAACCAATTCTATTTTTGCAGTGCCACCAACAGTCGGTCGACAACATCTATGGATACTATGTTTACCACAACATGCAACTACTCCTGGGTTCCCTGATGACCAATGATATTCAGGTTTGTCAATCTTGCAATAATTATTTCATACTTATTAATTTATATATACACGACTTTAAAATTCCTAGCGACAGGTTGCGACCATCGCTGAAACTCCGTTGGAACAGGCCCAGCTCGAACACATTCAAACATGGTTGTCGGCCTTCTTGATGCACGAGGAGATAAACTCAAAAGGGAAGTTCCACAATGTATATTGAACTTGATTGGGATAAGATTGAGCTTAATGGAACATGTGTGTATATTTGTTCATGAATAGTTAATTTTAGTTAATTGATTTGTGAATAGATGTGTTTGTTTCTAAAATAAAGTGAATTGGATGTGCATGTTTCTGAAATGAATGTGAATTGGATATGTATATGTACTTGTTGTGTTTCTGCTTGTTTCAGAGAGCATGACTAGCATTTCCTGAGACTAGCCAACAAACAGAAATAGATTTAACAATACAAAAAGAATATCATAGACGGTTCCTTAGAATAAACCGTCTGTGATACATCAGCTATCACAGACGTTTCATCTACAAACCGTATGTGATACATTCAGCCATCACAGACGGTTTCATCTACAAACCGTCTGTGATACATTCAGCCATCACAAATGGTTTCATCTACAAACCGTCTGTGATACGTATGCTATCACAGATGGTTTCATCTACAAACCGTCTGTGATACGTAAGTTATCATAGACGGTTTGTAGACTATCATAGACAGTTCTGAGTTAATAGTCGTCTATGATTGTATGTATCACAGACGGTTTAAAAACCATCTATGATGACCTCATGTCATTCATGACCCATAAACTCAGACAGCTCACGAAACCGTCTGTGATAACGTTTTTGAATCGTCTGTGAAGACATTTTCTGTAGTAGTGCACCATGAGACACTATTGAGATTGTTGTGATTTTATGTGTCATCAATTGGTCTCAAGCAATGATGATGTATAATCCTTAGACCTGAGATCAGCTTGGTTTCCTACATGTGTAATAGTACACTTAGGGGGTTGCCAAACGCTACTCCGTAACTTGGTAGTTATAAAGCTAGCTTTCGGGTATGTTATGAAACATGCAGAGGAATGTGACTGGTCGGATATATGATTTGCCCCTTTAACATAACAGGAGAGATATCTCTGGGCCCCTCGATGTGGTCGGATAAAGAAAGTGTATGGCCATGCCACTAGTGGTCGAAGAGTCGACCACATGAAGTTATCCGACACTTGATCGAGAAAGTATTGAACAGTCCATGAATGATATAATATGTCACCTAGAGTTCAACCAGATTTCGTGAGGCAAAGGGAAAATACACGAGCTGGTCATAGACTTGTCGAACAAGTTCACTAACTGGTCAAAACCTGGTCATAAGGAGTTATGAACTGGTCGAGACTAAATATGAACTAGTCGTATAGAGTCACAACCGATTACATATGAACCTACATAGTCACATACTTAACGGGTTGGAACAAACGTGTTCAGATAGGATCCGTCATGAGCTTTATATAAGAGGATGCATGAGGCTATTGGGAAATAGACATGTGACAGAACGTGAGTTACTACACTGAAACCCTAGCCGCCTAATGTGACGGTGGCCTGATCTTCCGAAAGGTACTAATATGTCGATTGTGGAGAACACGACGTTGATGATCCAAAGGCTCCGACCAAAACGGATCGAACCCCTCGCAATCACTACACCACTGCTCCGATGGTTATCAACTGTGCCGAACGTGGTTGACCTCACCAAGAAGGCTATCTCCTGCAAGCGAATTGAGAACACAAGCAAGAGAGTAGAAGATGCAATATGAAATTGTATTGCGAATAATGTTTAAGCTCACAAAATTGGGGTTCCTCAACCAAATGTGCGGCAAGACTACTAAGCAGAATAATCTCTAAAGAAAAACCCGAGGAAAACTAAATGGGTGAGGCCTCCTTAAATAGGGGAGGGGGAGCCTCACATAGCTAAAAACTAAGGGGGTGGTACTGTTCATGCGTACTGTTCACGTGAACAGTACCACCGTGAATAGTATGGCCTAAGGGGGGCTAGGGAGATGGGCCCAAGGAGGGGGGGGGGTTAGGGAGATGGCCGGCCAGCGTATGGCCCATATGGGCCAAGTCAGCCCATTCATTACATAGCTCATGGACCAACAAGAAGTGACGCAGCACCAGGGCATGTAGACATAGTACGATCGCATGTAGACGCAGCTTGGCTTGTAGGAGTAGACGTAGCTATGTCCAACTGGTGAATATGGCAGTACAGTAGCCGAAAGTCCTATCGAAGAAGACGTGGTTGAAGTAGAGGATGCCATGCAGCGGGTCGAAGCAGTGGTTACATCCTTAGGGTTGGTGTCCTCATTATCCTCCCTTTCTTGAATTTGAGTCGTCCTTGACTCAGTCGTTATCTCCAAATCATCACTTTCCTGCAAAAGGTTAGTAGCAACAGGAGGCAAAGAAACATGCATATCTTCTAATGTATCTTTGCACGTCGCACGGTTTGGCAAAGTCGCTCCCGTAATTAAGTCAATTTGGTGTTCAATCCCTCTAATATGTGTCAGTCTCGGGGGTATTTTAGTAAGATCCGATTTGGTTGCAAGCATGGCACAACCCTTTAATTTAATTCCCTCAGTCCTAGAACTAGGTGCCAACTTCTCTTTTTTAGGTGGGAAAACGTTCTTCACTACTTGCTGATTTTCAGATTCATGTTCGCATTCTTTCCTCTCATTTTCAGCTATCTTTTTTTATTTTATCATATTTCACAATTTCAGCAGGTGTCAAAGGTAGAAAAATTATTTTCTTTCCTTTGTGCATAAAAGAGTACTTATTACTTCTACCATGATGAGTTGCATCGGTATCAAATTCCTATGGACGTCCTAATAAAAGTGAGCAGGCTTGCATAGGCATTACGTCGAAATCAGCAACATCATGATAGGAACCAATGGAAAATGCACTTTCACAGATTGTGTTACCTTCACCTTACCGCTATTATTGAACCACTGAATGTGGTACGGGTGAGGAGATGCGCACGTGTGGTCAAGCCAAGCTTCTTGACCAACCCTGAATTCACCAAGTTATTACAGCTCCCACCATCAACTATGACACGAACGCGACAATCCTTGACGATGAGGAACATCTAAAACAAATTATGGCGCTGTAGCTTCTCCGCTTGCTCCCTTTGAGTGCTCAATACTTGCTGCTCAATTATGGTCCTATAATTCTCTGTAACAGCGGCACCTAAAATTTCCTCACCATCGCTATCTGCCTCATGATCATCATCATTACCTGCAAGGTTAGCTGCAATAGCATATTCATCCTCAACATCACTAGCACTTACATAACCACTGTCTTCTCTCGCAATATACGCTCGCTGACTTGGGCAATCTTTCATGACGTGGCCCATCCCTTTGCAACGGTGGCACACAATCCCCATCGTACGACCCGTGGAAGCAACCGATGAAGAGCTCTGCGCTGGTGCCTGCACACTAGTAGATTTACTTGTCTCGGATGCGCGTGACGGTGGTGACGGCACTACTGAACGCGCCCTACTTACAGAGGGGGCAACATACCAAAAAACAGGAGGTGGGGCTGTGTTGGTTTGTCGTGGCATCGGTCTCGATGTAGACGTACTTCCAAAGTTGTTCTTTGTCCTTAGTTGCCTACCTTGCAATTCCTGTTCTGCCAAACAAGCAAGCTGGAACAACCTATTGATATCAGTATACTCTTTGTAATCAACTATGTCCTAAATTTCATGCCTTAAGCCCCCATAAAAATGAGCCATCTTATCCTCCTCATCCTCAACAACATCACAGCGCAGCATGTGTATTTGTAGTTCTTGATAATATTCCTCGACAGATCGATTACCTTGGTCTAAGCACTGCAATTTCTTACACATGTCACATTTAAAAGCAGGAGGAACAAATCTAGCATGCATAGCTACCTTCAATCTATCCCATGTATCAGGTCTTAGGCCAGAATTAACTACTTGATTCCACCAAATGATAGCAAAATCATTAAATTCACTAGTAGCTTGTTTGACTATATGCACTTTAGGAACTAGATGGGCATTAAATTTTTGTTCAACTGTCATCTCCCAATCTAGATAAATTTCAGCATCATAAACACCCGCAAAAGATGGTATGGCAAATTTAACTTTAGCAACCGGGTTATCATTAACACGAGCATTGTGGTGCTGAAAATTATTACCTCCCATACCATGACGGTTGTGATGTAGGCGGTGTCGTTGACGTGCATCTTGGGTAGCAAGAGCAGCGCCGGCGTCACGGTTTTTCCTCTCATTATCATCTCCCTCCTCAAGATCTTGGGCTGCATCGTGATCATACTCGCGTCCATTGTTTGGTGGCCGATTAACCATTCTTTCAAGGCGTGTAGTGAGCGCTGCAATACTATCGTTGATTGAGCACTGCAATGTAACCGTAGTAGCTTGAAGCTTCCTGTTGATGTCCTCGTTAATGGTAGTGCGTTGTTCATCCAAATGTGTCATGAGCTCTCCCTTTAAAACACACTCTTTCTCATTAGACGAGTCACCTGTCATGGTTAGTAGAAAACAAAAGACAACACAAAGGTATTATCCCGATCAACTACTAGATGATGGAAGGTGGAATCACACACTCTCAAGCGTCTTACCACACTCTTACAAGTGTTCTTACCAATGCGATGGGTCGTACTGTTGATGGTTGGTGATATCTTGTGTCGGCGTGGAATACGATTGCAAGAGGGGACCTGTTCTGATCAAGAGTAGGTGGAGCTTCGAAGGCTTCGATACGGTAGAAAGGGTCAGCAATAATTAGATCAGTTAATGCAAGTTGAAAAATTGTTCAAAGTACTAGTCAAAGTTGCTGATCCTACCCTAATCAAAGCTAGCTAATCGAAGCCTTACTAAGAGATGTGTATGTACGCACACGCAAAGATAAATATGACTTGATGTAAGCAACGGAATACCCTCACAACAAGTGCTAGGAGATACGCTAGACACCTACTCAAACTTCTATGAAGGGCACAAGATTGTTCGCACGACGTAGAGCACAAAAGACAGCAATATCGGTGCAATGCAAACAGCCCTCTAGATTGAGCAGAAACAACAGCTAGTCTCAAACAATAAAAAAACAAAGTTTTATATGGCTTATATGTACTAGTTTGAAAGGTTTCGATGAGATCTACAACTTTGCAGTTGAGGCAAACCCCAAATTCTGAAGGGAAGATTAAAAGAATTGGAAAAAACAGAAACCGAAAACTTGTGACGCAAGTTTAGGGCCGAAAATGGCCAATTTTGGGGGTCTTGAAGGGCGACTAGCTTTGTCTAGTCATTTTTATTGGATGTGCATCATCATTAACTTTCCGAAAAGTCCAAAAACGTCGAATTCCGACTCTATATGCAAAAGTTATGCCCGTTTTTTTGAAGGTGTATCAGAAACAGACTCGAATTCGTTTCGGCCTCAACTCGAAATTGCTATATCTTATGATCCTATGGACCAAAATTGCCAATTTTTTTTGTGGAATCTTGTGGATGTATGCAGAAGGACTCCGCCAATTTTTACTAATTTTTGTGAAATTTTGATGGCCTTTTCAATTTTCGGAAAGGCCTCTACCAATTTTTTTTGTCTCTCTGTTTTTTGTCTTCCTTTTTTTTTTCTCTAAACAACCGAAGCCAATTCTTTCCTTTCTTTCTTATGGATAAACCAAATCAAACTCTTTCCTTCTTTTGCAAACCGAATTGGCAACCAAAATTGTTTTCCCTTTTTTTTTGAATCCTGAAACCAACTAGGGTTTGCACCAGAGATCAATTCAGTCTACACACTTCCAACCAAAACTGGCAAAGGCCACGGCTGAGGTACATAGTGGCGGCAGGGAATGGTAGCTGCTGCAGCAGAGGCCAAGGCTGCGGTAGGAGCTTGAGGCTGGTGGTTGCCACGATAGTGCTGTGATTGCTTGCTGCGGAATTAAGTTGTCGCGGTAGGAGTAGGAGGATGGTGTTGTCACGGTAGGATCTGTGGAAGCGGCGGCAGGGGATGGCAGTGAATGGGGTTGGCGTAGTAGAAGTTTTGACACAATGATGAAGCTACGCAAAGGAACACGAAGATCAAACTAGACAATGACGAACTAGACTCTAGCTAAACTAGAAATTAGCAATTAGACACGGCGATGCAACCAAAAATTCAACAAGCAAAAACTGAAAAGAAAAATTGCAAAGGCACTAAGGGTGATGGGACAGCGGAAGAACACGACGAAAAAATATTTTTGTGGTGCTAATTTTCTGAGGTTTTTAGGACGATGAACATAAACTAATCTAAAATGGGAAGAATTGTGATTACCTAACAAGCAACCTTTGCTCTGATACCACCTAATGTGACGGTGGCCCGATCTTCCAAAAGGTGCTGATATGTCAATTGTGGAGAACATGACGTTGATGATCCAAAGGCTCCGAATAAAATGGATCGAACCCCTCGCAATCACTACACCACTGCTCTGATGGTTATCAACCGTGCCGAACATGTTTGACCTAGCCAAGAAGGCTATCTCCTGCAAGCGAATCGAGAACACAAGCAAGAGAGTAGAAGATGCATTCTGAAATTGTATTGCAAATAATGTTTAAGCTCACAGAGTTGGGGTTCCTCGACCGAACGTGCGGTG
Organism: Phyllostachys edulis; assembly: GCA_036346405.1. NCBI lineage: Eukaryota > Viridiplantae > Streptophyta > Magnoliopsida > Poales > Poaceae > Phyllostachys > Phyllostachys edulis. The sequence continues at coordinate 44,639,485 of CM070560.1, read as the reverse complement.
AGACTGCTAAGCAGAATAATCTCTAAAGTGAGAGACCATGTGGAGGTCGTCCCGTGTGAGTGATGAGTAATTGACAAAGGTTTTAGGTCAGTCGAGTTTGGTTTGTGTGGTCGGACCTTGTCGTTGCGCGGTTCACGCATTTTCGTGAAGTCATTACGATTTGTCGGAAAATCGAACGACCGGCGTGTTATGGGCGATACGACCGCAGGCGGTTATGTACCGATTGGTAAATGGCGGTTGAAGTATTCGGAGAAGTTGTTTTCGTGTTCGGTCTTCATTGGAAATCGGAACGCATCGCAGTATTGGAGGCAGACGACCGAGTCGCGGTTGATCCGTGGTAACATGGCGGTTGTCCGATTGTATTGTGAGGTTCGCCATTTTGGTGTTTTGAGTTTTGGATAGGTCATATCCGGTGTGTTCATGCATATGTGTTGCATATTGCATGTTTGAGTTAACGTTAGGTCAAGTTGTGAAGAACTTGTTCCGGTTTCGTGTTCTTATGCGTGTGGGCTGCAGGACGTCGAGCGGAGTCGTGGCGAGACACGTGGATGGACTAAGCGCAGTGGCGCCGAGGTCGAACGGTCGATGTGTCAAGACAGCGTGGACTCGAGGTGGTTGCGAGCGCTTGCGAGACAAGGAGCGTGAAGCTTCGAAAGGTGCGTAGAAGGCGAATCGGAAATCGCAAGGTCGCACAAGCGGGGCGGGCTCGTTGGACTTAGCGGGCGAACGGGAGGAGACCCGTTAGCCAAGGCTATATAAAGGATTGGAGGGCTGCATGCCCTCTTGAGCACTTGAAAAGGAATTAGGGTTTTGCTAGAGTCAAAAGAGTCTTTAGTGGTTGTTTTTGCTTTAGGCTTTAGTGGTTGAGAGTGTTGGTGGAGGCGGTGGGTGCTCCTGCTTGTCCCTTTGTAGCTCTCCAATGTGACTTCTTGGCTTAGGGAGAGGAGAGGATGGATTGATGAACTTGTAATCATTCCTCTTGTTCTAATGTCCATGCGTATGGGGATGTATCTCTTTGTATTTCGCTCTTGATTCAATGAATGGAAATCAAGTTTTCTTCTATTCGTGCTCTCTGTTCTTCGTTCTCCTTTTTGTGACTTTGGGGCTTTCTTCAATCCGGGAGTTTTTGCTTGGTTCTTCCTCTTGATCTTGCTTGCTGGGACATGTGGGAACCTATCTAAGGTCATCTAGATCATCATCCACCCACGAGCAAGTCGTTAGATCAAGTTTTGATTTTTGCCGGTTTTGAACCCACCTTCGCTCAAATGCAAAAGGATAGGAACCTTGGCATGGATCTCTGAAATCGTTGCTTGGAATAGGTTCCTAATATCTTCAGGAAGGTGTGGTTCATTTTGGTCAAGTTTGGCGCAGAGATCAAAAGTTTGATCGATTTTCGCTTTTGAAACCCGAGCTGTTTTACCGCTCCAGACAATCGAACGACCGGCCGTAACACTACGGTTGTATCAAGATCGCGAACGACCGGTCGCTTACTCGCGGTTGTAGCCGATCATGCGGTACAACCGCCGCTTGCTCGTGGTTGTACCGATTGTCCCGATTTGTTCGTAACTTCTGTTTTTGTTTCTTCGAAATGGGGTGAGGAGTGGATTCAACATAAGACTTCCTCTCAGGCTTAATCTTTGATCTTCATAGCTCTCATAGCTATTGGAGTGAGTTACAAGTTGAATCCATTCTTTGCGAAAAAGATTAGGTGCTCCTATTCACCCCCTCTAGTCGCCTTTCCGGTCCTTCAATTGGTATCGAGCAGTTAGCTCTTTTCAATAGATCTTAACCGTCTCAAGAGCCGTGGCGATGGACAAGTACTCGACCAAGTCGCTTGTTTTTGATGGCATCGACACCCTTCCGAAGAGCCGAATGGAGACATACATCCAGCCAGGGTATGCCATCCGCGAAAGGTCAAGGTTCGATTCATTGTTCTCGCCGATGAGAACATCAATGCCGGAACATGGTTGATGTTGAGGCGAATGCAAAGGCAAGGAACATCATCATCCGTGGTTTGAGTCGAGTGAGTTTGACCGATATCTCACTGCCGTCCGCCTACGATATCTGGGTGACCCTCGACGCATACCATGAGGGCACCACCCAGATCAAGACGGTTCGACAGGATCAGTTCAAACGAGAATACAACAAATTTGAGATGCTTGCTGGTGAGTCCCTAGATGAGTGCTTCGCTCGTTTTCACAAGATCTTGAGCAACCTCCGAGCGGTCGGTCTCACATACCCCGACTCGGACAATGCTCGCCGATGCTCACGCAGACTCGATCTGCGTGGTGCGGGAGATGAAAGTGACCACCATCAAAGACACGACAGACCTCTCGACTTTGACTCTTGATGCGCTGTACTCACGCCTCAAGACTCACGAGATTGACGTTGTCTCTCGTAGGTCGAAGTCACAGTCGATGGCCTTGGTCACCGATCCCAGTTCGGCCTCTGGTTCTCTTGCTGATTCGTTGTGTGGTTTCTCCTTGTCGCTCTCAGAACGTAATCGATGATCGCTAGAGCACTCGAGGATGAGCAAATTGCCCTCCTAGCTCGGAAGTTTTCTCATGCTTACAAGAGGAGGAGGGACAGAAGAGGGAGGACCTGTGATTTGCTTCGAGTGTGGTGGCCCCAACCACATTCGGCAAACCGCCCCAAGCCGGAGAAGGGCAAGAACGACTACTGGCGGTTCGGGCAAGAACGACTACACCGACAAGAACTGCAACAAGAAGCCTCCAGCAGACGCCAAAGAAGAAGAAGTTCGCAACCTAAGAAGCCAAGAAGCTCTTCCACGCGTCCTCACCGCTTTCGACGACCTCGACCTCGGCGAGGTGGAGGGATGGAGCGACGATGACGGGACGGGTGACCAAGAGCCCAAGGATGGCGGCGACGACTTCTCCCAAGATGTGCTTCATGGCCCTCGAGGGCGAACTCAATGACAATGAACTGTACTCGACACGGACGAGGTAGATCCCACCCACTGAACAGCTCAATCATGCTTTTCTTAAGCTAGGAGGTTTTCATGCTAAAGCTAAGGCTAGGTGTGCCGAGTTAGAGAAGGAAATAGATAGACCGTCACTAGAGATTATTGCTCTTACATCCGCTCCTTCTAGTGATGATTGTGATACATGCTCGCTTTGTTTGGTTGATATGGAGAAGTTAAGGACCTCACATGATAGTATGTCCTCCGAACTTGATAGTGTTAAGGTGGAGAATGTTAGTCCGCTTGTCGAGTTAGAGTTGAGTAGGATGGTCATACCCTACTTATTACCGATGAGACTACTTCTCCCACCTCATGTGAGGGTAAGGACATTCTTGCTAGAGGATCTTATGCCATGCCTCTTGATCTGCTGAGTCTTGTGAAAATTGCAATAACTTGAAGATGAACTTAAAAGCGGGCAAATCATAAAATTGTGAACTACAAGCTTCTTTACTTGAGCCGATTGTTTCATGCTTGAACTGCCCTAAGTTAATCGCTGAACTTGAGGTCGTCTCAAACAGATTTCAAGATATGATTGATCATGAAAGGAAGTTGGCTCGGTTTGCTTCTAAGGACCTGTTAGCTCACCATGCATTAAGTGTAACAAACTAAAATCGACTTGATTGCTTTGGATGAGAAATGTGTGAAGCTAACTAAGGACCTTCTAGAGAAGTCACATTGTGCTTGCAATATGATTGTGGAGAAGGGAGAAGCCCTGTGGTAAGGATGAGACGCTTAGCAACGTGAACCAACCGGCTAGCGATGGGATCGTCCCTTCAGAGTCGGTGTGCTTGCACAAGCCATTCTTCCCTCTCGTCAGCTTGGTTCTTCTTTTGCTCCTTACCTTCTTCTCGCTCTCTCTTCCCTCGCTCTTCTTGCACCTCTCTCTTTCGGGAGTGTCAAGACCTTATGAACACTCTCGAGAGATTTGTAGGAGGCAAGAAGAAGCTCAATCTTATTCTAGACCAATCTAAGATCTGCAGATTTAATCGTGGTCTAGGATATGACTTCTCGAGGACATGAGGAAGCATCCACCGCCGTGCTCGCACTCCATAGCACTGTGTGATCGAGATCGAGCCGGGACCGAGAAAGTCCATTTCAAGTCGGCGGGCTATGTCGAGGATTTCGACAAGAAGGTAATTTCACATGTCGCTTCTACCTCTCGAAGGTGAAGTATCACCGCACCTTTCGAAGGATGGACACACGATCGATCGATGCTTCAGCGCGCCAAGATCGCACAGAGACTATGTTGAGTCTCTTAGGCGCATTGTGGTCGGCCCCGGACCTTGAGTGCACCTAAGACCAACACGAGGTCTAGGCTTGTTTCTTCGATGGGTTTGTGCAAAGATCGAGGACTTGGTTTTTCCGAAGTTTTCGGTTTTCGCTCATGTCGCTTTCGATCGTGACTTCCGCCGCCCCGAGGGTAGATCTCGTTTTCCCCATCGAGATAGCTACCATGGCGTGTTCAAGATGCAGGTGTGTTCGACTCGCTCCTTCAGAGCGATCGGACCCAAAGAATGCCTTCGGTCTACTCTTAGACCTTCGCTTTGAGTTACAGAGAGCGAGGGTAGATAGAGGTCACCGTGCTTGACTACTTCATCCGCCGACGTGTTATTCAAGATTGGGTGCCAAATCATTGTTGATTTATCCCAAGATCGAGACTTTACTCTGCTTGACTCAGTTCGCGGGTAGGGAAGGAGAAGGTTTGGCTTGTAGACTCGGTTGTTCTCGCTCATATGACCGAGACTCCGCTGGTTCTCCTCCTAGCCCGCGCTCCGGTGATGAGACGATCACCTTCGAGACGCTTCGTCGACGCCATCGCCAAAGGTGTCGTATTAATGCTTCCTTTATTCTTAAGGATGTTGCCTTGGTTAGTAAGTCATAGTACAATTTGCTTTCGGTTTCACCATCGATGACGGTTTCGAGGTGAGCTTTAAGAAAACAATTGCAAAATTCTTGACTCTTCTGTAGTCCGGTTTATGGATTTCTCGTTATGGGAGGATCTTTCGTGCTGATTTTTCCGATTCTTCCGTGATCCTCTCCGGTGTTTGGTTGCTTCGAGTCCCGCGATCTCTCTTTCGCATAGGAGACTTGGTCATATTGATTTGACCATTTGACCCGAAAGTTAGCGACCATGATCTCATTCGTGGTCCGCCAAACTCAAGATGGTCAAAGATCTTGTTTGCACTCCATGCCCAAGACGGCAAGATGGTTGCCGCTTCTCATACTCGGTCCAAGCATTATGACCGATGCACCGACAATTGCTCCACATGGACACGCTTGGACCAAATCTTGATCGGCGCAGGAGGGAAGTGGTATGTTCTTGTTGTGGTCGATGACTTCTCGAGGTACTCTTGGTGTTTTTCTTAGCCTCGAAGGGCGAGACATTTACACATTTCGAGGTCTTTTAGTAGGTCAGTCTGCTGAGCTCCGGGTGCCTTACGAGCGATCCGCAATGACAATGGCACGGAGTTCAAGAATTCCTACTTTGAGAGTTTCTCGGTGAGACAGTGTAGAGCACCAGTTCTCTTCTCCATACGCCCTCAAACAAAATGGCGTTGCTAGGAGAGGAAGAACCGCACCTTGGTCGAGATGGCCAGACGATGCTTGATGAGTACTCTACACCGAGGAAGTTTTGGGCTGAAGCCATTGCACCAAGTGCCATGTTTCAATCGAGTTTTTCTTCTGCACTCCTACACCGCACTTCTTATGAGTCGAGATACTGCTAAAGCCAGCGTCTCTCATTTTCGTGTGTTTGGTTGCAAGTGCTTTATTTTGAAGTCCGGGAACCTAGATAAGTTCGAGTCACGTTCTCGTGATTTCGGATCTTTCTAGGCTACTCGACTTCTTGGCGGCTTCTGGTGCTGAATGCATGAGTCTAGCAAAATGGTAGAGACTCGCGAGGTGACTCTTGACGAGGCCACCCGGGACTAGGCCAGATATCTCGTGTTCTTTAGAGCGTCCGAGACCATCTTTGTGGATGATGAGGACGATGGAGATGACGGTTGTTCACCCGATCCCGCCCCTCATCCACTCCTTGAGGTGCCGCCTTCCACCGCACCTCGAGGTGATCACCCTGCCTTCGCTTCCTCCGAGCTAGTGGCTCTGCTCCTACCTCGTCACTCATGAGATAGAGGCCACTTCTTCATCTCTCCCAGACCTCCTAGACACATCCAGAAAGTTCATCCTTCAGAGCAGATCATTGAGATCTTTTCGAGCGTGTTACCCGCTCAAAATCGCTTATCTCAATTCTGTCTCCATTCTCGCCTTCATTGCCTCTTTTGAGCCCAAAGATGTTTCTCATGCTTTATCCGATGAGTCTTGGGTCAATGCCATGCATGAGGAGCTAGAAAATTTCGAGAGGAACAAGGTCTCTGTCACTTGTTGAGCCCCCACGAGGCTACAATATCATTGGAACCAAGTGGGTGTTCAAGAACAAGCAGAGTGAGGATGGGGTAATCATCCCAAACAAGGCGAGATTGGTAGCTCGTGGGTTTTCCTGTGTTGAGGGTCTAGACTTTGAGGAGACCTTGCCCTCAGAGCTCGACTTGAAGCCATTAGAATCTCGCTTGCCTTTGCAACTTCTAAGGGTTTCAAGCTTTACCAGATGGACGTGAAGAGTGCCTTCCTCAATGGCCTTATTGAGGAGGAAGTCTACGTCCGACGACCTCCGTGTTTCGAGAACCCCAAATACCCTAACCATGTTTTCAAGCTTTCAAAGCACCAGATGGACTCTAAGCAGCTCCCGAGCTTGGTATGAGAGGCTTAAGTCCTACTTGATAAGTCATGGTTTTGAGATGGGTAAAGTTGACAAGACCTTGTTCATCCGCCAAGCATGGCATCGACCTTCGCTCGTCAGATCTATGTCGATGACATTATCTTTGGCGGCTCTTCCCATACTGGTTTCCCGGTTCTCGGATGTCATGAGCACCGAGTTTGAGATGAGTATGATGGGTGAGTTGACCTTCTTCCTTGGCTTCCAAATCAAGCGCACTCGGAGGGTACATTTCTTCATCAAGGAAAGTACACTCGTGACCTCCCGAGACGCTCGACATGAGTGATGGTAAGCCCGTGTCGACTCCCATGGCTTCTACCGCCTATCTTGACCTGATGAGGATGGCGAGCCATTGATCAAAAGGAGTATCGCAAAGATGATTGGCTCCTCTTGTACCTCAACGCCCGAGACCGGATATACATTTTTCGTGTGTTTGTGCGCTCGTTTGAGCTTCTCCTCGCGCTTTCACCGCCAAAGTGTGAAGCGATCTTCGTACCTTCGAGCTACCATTGACTATGGTATCTGGTACTCTTCCTCATCCCGCCTTTCCTTGAGAGCCTTTTTCGATGCGAGACTTACCGGTCAGAGGATAGATAGGAAGAGCACTTCGCACCGCCAATTTCTTGGCACTTCTCTTGTTTCTGGTCTTCAAGGAAGCGATGCAGTGTTGCATGACCCACCGCAGAGGCCGAGTATGTTGTTTGCTGACCGATTGTCAGAGTCAAGTGCTCGATGGCTTCGACCTGCGGGACTTTGGGTTAGTTATCGGCGGTTGTTCCACTTTTTGTGATAACACTTCTGCGATTAACATTGCCAAGAACCCAAAGCAAAGATTCCGGACCAAGCACATCGATATTCGCTTCCACTTCCTTAGAGACCATGTAGAGAAGGGCGATATAGTGCTCCAGCCAGGAGAGTGACCACCGGTTATCGACATTTTCACCAAGCCATTGGATAGTTCGAGGTTTTCACCATGGGAGAGCTTGGGGTGGTTTGTCCTTATGGACTGTAGTGAGGGGAGCTTTGGGTTTTATGCTTTACTATATTATTTATGCTCTTGCTCCTCATTGTTGCATTGCATTTTGGGTGCATTTGGGATTAGTCCTCCTAGCATAGATTAGAGTGCTTCTTTTGTCTAGTTGTTTAGATTTTGCTCTTATCTTGTGATTCTAGGATGTCGCTTATTAGTGTCTCTTCTCACTAGGTTGAGCTTACTCACTTCTTATAGGTTCTAGCAAGGGTTGGGCCACCCTTGGGCAGACAGGAACGTGTTTGCTCCTTAGTGTGTTAGCGGGCGGTTGATAGTCCTAGAGTCATATGGGGTAGATGAGAGTCATCTGAGCCATAGTATTCTCTATATCTTATCTATGCTTTAAGGACCTGCCTGCTTTTATGTTTTCTTTGCCGCCTTCTCGATTTATTTGGTTCAAGGAGTTCTTTGGGAGCTTCGAGCTTAATTTTGACTTAACTCAACTTGAACTAAAAGTTGCATCTATTGTTGAGGGGAGCTGGATCTTTCGCATTTCTAGCATTCTCGCATTGTAATATAACTACATTGAGCCTTGATTATTATCCCGCTATGACATGTTTACAATGCTTTACACCTTGCCATGACTTGTGCTTATTTGCTAGATTTATCATGACTTCATATGTGTAGCCTAGCTTTTGCCATGATAAGATAATTAAAATTGCTCAACTTAAACTAAAACTTGTCATGTTAGCACTCGAGATTAGTCTTTCTTGAGCTATCCTTTTATGATTCATGCCATGTCAAATAGGCTGGGTAGAGTGATGAATCTATATTGAGCCTTAGATTGAGCTGTTTTAGTCTCTTGATGATACATGAGTTAGTACAACTTGTTAAAAGGCAAAAAGATCTCTTTTGTGCGAAAAAACTGACTTCACCAATTCTTCCCTATGAGACGGCTTGTCATTGCACTTGACATGAACTTAGGGGAGTTTTGATGACCTAGACTACCTTCTTAAGCTTCGCTTGAAGTAGTCGCATAAGGCTTGAGGTCTAGCACATGATAAAACAAAAATCTGGTTGTCAACAACCTTGAATTTCAAAGATAATATATCATTTGTGCTCAAATTTGCTTAAAGCTATCAAAAGAATCAAGTACTTAACCAATGTTTCAATCTTGAGCTTATAGCACTCTTTTTGGTCTCAATTTAAGCTTCTTAGTTCCGCTTAGCTTATTGACATGGCTGATCATCCTTGGATATCTCTAGCGAGACTTTGCTCATTGATGACTTGACTTGCTCACATAATGTACCTCATTTTCAGATTGTCATCTATGTGTTCTAGCTAGCTTATACATATCTTGTCATGATCTAGATAGCCTTTTTATTAAGTTATGGCTTGGTGTATTACATGTTGGTCATTATGGATAATTCTCATGGCTCAAAATGCTTAAATAAACAAACTTCAGCCATTTTCATCCTTTAACATGTCATATTCTCTCTTGAGCATTCTTGATGTGTTTATTGCCAAAAGGGGGAGAATAGAGAAGAAAAAGCAAGTTGGGATCATTTTAGAGCTTTGGAGAACAATTTGCTCTTTTAGTTGTTGCTCTAGTGTTCCTTACATCGACATGGTCAATTGTTTCACTCTTCTTCTTTGGACCATGTTGATTCTTCAAACTCAAACTCAACTTTGCTTTTTTTGGAGTTTGTCAATATACTCATCAAGGGGAGATTGAGAGACCATGTGGAGGTCGTCCGTGTGAGTGATGAGTAATTGACAAAGGTTTTAGGTCATCGAGTTTGGTTTGTGTGGTCGGACCTTGTCGTTATGCGGTTCACGATTTTCGTGAAGTCATTCTCGATTTGTCAGAAAATCGAACGGCCGGCGTGTTATGGGCGATGACGATCACAGGCGGTTGTACCGATTGGTAAATGGCGGTTGAAGTATTCCGAGAAGTTTGTTTCTCGTGTTCGGTCTTCATTGGAAATCGGAACGACCGCAGTATTGAGCCAGACGACCGAGTCGCGTTGATCCGCCGGTAACATGGCGGTTGTACCGATTGTATTGTGAGGTTCGCCATTTTGGTGTTTTGAGTTTTGGATAGGTCATATCCAGTGTGTTCATGCATATGTGTTGCATATTGCATGTTTGAGTTAACGTTAGGTCAAGTTGTGAAGAACTTGTTCCGGTTTCGTGTTCTTATGCGTGTGGTCGCAGGACGCCGAGCGGAGTCGTGGCGAGACACGGTGGATCGGACTAGGCGCAGTGGCGCCGAGGTCGAACGGTCGATGTGTCAAGACGACGTGGACTCGAGGTGGTTGCGGCGCGGCGAGACAAGGAGCGCTGAAGCTTCGAAAAGGCGAATGGGCGAATCGAAATTCGCAAGGTCGCACAAGCGGGCGGGCTCTGTTGGACTTAGCGGGCGAACGGGAGGAGACCCGTTAGCCAAGGCTATATAAAGGATTGGAGGGCTGCATGCCCTCTTGAGCACTTGAAAAGGAATTAGGGTTTTGCTAGAGTCAAAAGAGTCTTTAGTGGTCGTTTTTGCTTTAGGCTTTAGTGGTTGAGAGTGTTGGTGGAGGCGGTGGGTGCTCCTCGCTTGTCCCTTTGTAGCTCTCCAATGTGACTTCTTGGCTTAGGGAGAGGGAGAGGATGGATTGATGAACTTGTAATCATTCCTCTTGTTCTAATGTCCATGCGTATGGGGATGTATCTCTTTGTATTTCGCTCTTGATTCAATGAATGGAAATCAAGTTTTCTTCTATTCGTGCTCTCTGTTCTTCGCTCTCCTTTTTGTGACTTTGGGGCTTTCTTCAATCCGGGAGTTTTTGCTTGGTTCTTCCTCTTGATCTTGCTTGCTGGGACATGTGGGAACCTATCTAAGGTCATCTAGATCATCATCCACCCACGAGCAAGTCGTTAGATCAAGTTTTGATTTTTTGCGGTTTGAACCCACCTTCGCTCAAATGCAAAAGGATAGGAACCTTGGCATGGATCTCTGAAATCGTTGCTTGGAATAGGTTCCTAATATCTTCAGGAAGGTGTGGTTCATTTTGGTCAAGTTTGGCCGCCAGAGATCAAAAGTTTGATCGATTTTCGTTTTGAAACCCGAGCTGTTTTTACCGCTCCAGACAATCGGAACGACCGGCCGTAACACTACGGTTGTACAAGATCGCGAACGACCGGTCGCTTACTGCGGTTATAGGCCGATCTGCAGACAACCGCCGCTTGCTCGTGGTTGTACCGATTGTCCCGATTTGTTCGTAACTTCTGCTTTTTGTTTCTTTGTTGTGGGGGTGAGGAGTGGATTCAACATAAGACTTCCTCTGTGCTTAATCTTTGATCTTCATAGCTCTCATAGCTATTGGAGTGAGTTACAAGTTGAATCCATTCTTTGCGAAAAAGATTAGGTGCTCCTATTCACCCCCCCTCTAGTCGCCTTTCCGGTCCTTCATAAAGAAAACCCCGAGGAAAACTAAATGGGTGAGGCCTCTTTAAATAGGGGAGGGGGAGCCTCACATAGCTAAAAACTAGAGGGGTGGTACTGTTCACATGAACAGTACCACGTGAATAGTGCGGCCCAAGGAGGGGGGGCTAGGGAGATGGGCCCAAGGAGGGGGGCGGCTAGGGAGATGGCCGGCCAACATATGGCCCATATGGACCAAGTCAGCCCATTCATTACATAGCCTATGGTAGTTGCGCCTATCACGATTTTGATCGTTAATTAGTAGGTCTACCAAAGTAAGGTACCATTAACTATCTTAATAAGATAGGGTGGGTGTCGGACACCCACATGCATAGTATTGATTTAACTTGATAAGAGTATCAAAACAGTTTTGGGCTTTAGGGCATAGTGTTGGTCTCTAGGGCATAAAGATGCCACCCAACAAATAAGAGTCATATGAGATATGATTAGTAAGAGGTTACTTATCTAAATCACTAGGTTTCTAGCAGTAATACCAAAGCTCACTAAGACTTAATGATATATGGATCTTGAACTCACTATATGATGTGAGAGGGAAACATGGTTTAGAACATATAGTGGGAGTATCTTTTATTAAAGTGTTTAATAGAAGATCTTACATAAACATAGTGCTGAATTTTTGCATATATTTTTGTTGTAGATCATGGCACCTAACATTTCCTCCACACCTACCTTTATCTTGCGATCTATTCTTGAGAAAGAAAAGTTGAATAGAAAAAATTTCATTGACTGGTTTCGTAATTTGAGAATTGTTCTCAAACAAGAAAATAAGAAATATATTCTAGAGGGTCTCTATCTCGAGAAACTAAATGTCGATGTTACTCGTACTGAAAAGAATGCTTATGAGAAGTATTGAAATGATGCAGTCGATGTACATTACCTTATGCTTGCCACCATGAACTCTGAGCTTCCGAAGCAATATGAGACCACAGACGCTTACAATATGATTATGGGTTTGAAAGATATGTTACATGATGAAGCAAGGGCATAGAGTTACAATAACTCCAAGGTATTGTTTTGTTACAGACTGTTAGAAGGTAACCCGGTCAGTCCTCATGTGATCAAGATGATTGGTCACATTGAGAGCTTGGAAAATCTTGGTTTTCCCTTAGCCAAGAGTTGGCTACTGATGTGATTCTCCAATCACTCCCTACGAGCTTTGAGCCCATTATATTGAATTTTCATATGAATGGCATGGAGAAGTCAATGACCCAGTTGCATGGTATGCTTAAAGGTGCCGAGGAGAGCATCAAGAAAAATTCTAATCATGTGATGATGGTTCAAAAGACTACTAGCTTCAAGAAAAATGGTAAGTCGGGCAAAGGAAAAGGCAAAGGAAAGACTCAAGATGAGATCGAGGGTCTCAAGGCTAAGCTTAAGAAGCTCAACATAAAATGACGTACACAAAGAAGCAAATATTATAACACTACACGTTTACATAAAATGACGGCCCCCTAACATGCAAATAGTATAATTAATTATGACACAAAATCATGGCTAGACGAGCTCAGTTTGTTGGGTCAATCCTTCATGGAGTGGCCAAGGGTCTTGCAAATCCAGCACTTCCTCGCGCGGCTCTGGCCCCCCACGTAGGCTGTCATCCATGTCATTTCGGAAGTGCCGCGTCTACCGTCGTCCCTTCTCAGTTGCCTTCAAGGCTATGTTTGGGCCCCATTTCAACCTCTCCGGCCAAAGATCTCTATAGTTCATTTCCACGCCATACGAATGGAGCTCAACATTCCATGTCCCGAAAAGATGATGCATGTCGAAGTACTCGGAGATGTACGACATAGATATATGTCTGACTTGCATGCACGCCTTGTACATGTAACATCCTAATTTTAGTGTCTTTTTGAATTTTCAAAAGTTAAAAGGAACCATTTGAATTTTCTTGAATTATTTAAAGCTTTATTTGAATTTTCATAAATGAAAACAATTTAATATGAATAAACCAAACTTTAATTAATTTCAAAACTATTTTATTTGAGTTCCTTAGGTTCCAAGGAATTTTTTGATTTTTCCTAGTTTATTTTCAGCCACCCCCTCCCCTTCTTCCTCCTCTCTTTCTGCTTTCTTCTGCACCGCTGCCATTGTCGCGCGCCCAAGAGCTTCAACTCTGCCCTTTCTTCCCCGATCGTGTGCCTTTAAGGCCAATAACGGTCACGTTTGTCGGGACCCAGATTTGCACATCCAAAACCCTCTGCGTATTCTAAACTAATCCCATATCAGTAGCTAGTTCACACATAAAACATCGATGAAATATCATCCATTTATCGATTTAACTACAAAATAACTAGACCTTATGGTCAATGTTTACTTAACTTGCCGCGTAGGGCTAAAGAAACAAATAAACTCTTGCAGTGAAACCAAAAAACTTGGAAGGGCCAATCAACATGCCCACAGGTAATCGAGCGGAAAACGCATCCTAATTCGCAAAATCTTCATAATACTCATTCTCGAAGAACTCTTGAGTAGCTTGATACTATTCAACTGAGCAGCAAATTTTAAAGTCGTGAGCACATAAAGTACTCAACAAGTCGTAGGGAAACATTATGCATGTAATATTCATGCAAGGCTTGAACAAAGGATTAGCTGTATAGTTCTTTTGCATAAAGCAGTATTGACCATAAATACAGTAAATAGATTAAAATGCAAAATTTAAAAGACAATAAGTAAATAAAGTAAATAGTTCTTTGAAATCAACCAGTGAACTTCCCATTCACTTCCCAACCAAACTACCAAGTGAATTCCCCCTTCACCAACTGACAAAAACCACCAAGTGAATTACTCATTAACGAAATGAACATTATATTCATCAAGTGAACTTCTCATTCACACTCCGACACATTTTATAAAGAAACTCTACCTCTCGTGTGAAATCACCGGACATGTCCATGACCACGGACGCGGCTATTCGAATAGATTAATTAACACTCTGCAGAGATTGTACACTTTACCCACAAGATGCAATCAACTTGTACGAAGTTGATCACAACAAAACCTTTTGGAAGTTTCATCTCAACAATTGACTCTACTGATGTGCATACTGTCGACCCCAGCCTCATCGCTGGTCCGACGTACACCGTTGGACCTAGAGATGGCGAACTGCCCATAGATGTGACTTTCAGAATAGTCCACACCTCCACCCATACTAAACCTACTACCTGAGAAGTTAACGCCAAAACACCACAACCTACTAATTTAGAACTGTCCCATACCAGGCATGTGGTTGTACGATAAGGCCCAGTTCAACGGCGCACAAGATTAAATCCTTGATAAGTTACTCAGGCCAGTCTACCACAAACCCACAATGTGCTAATCGCACCCCTTTACTTCACGATCGCTCGCCCGGGCAAAAATCATTTTGTTCAACCATGACTAATGGCATACCATGTCATGGTACACATATTTTTAACAATAGTGGCTACCCACCACAATTCCATATCATATAAAGTCAAATTTAACATTATTGTACATGTGATCATGAACCCATAGCAACTAAGCATGACTAAGCATCTCTACGATACCCATATTGGTGATACAATTATGTCCAACTAATATAGTGACCATTCTATGGTGACAAGTGATTCATGGTATTCAAATGTTCATTGGAAGCGTAATGACAAATTGGTGATTAACTATTCCCAAAATAGATGATATAAAGATAGCATGTAATTTGATATAAAACAATATACTTTTGAAATCATAGGTTCAATATGATCAAAGGACTATGACTTGTCTTGGCTTTGTCTTTGCTCAGTTACCACACTTCGATCTTCAAAACTTGCTTCTGCTCCTGCTCCATGAAATACACTGTCTAACAAGAGAGAAAATAACAGGCGAAGCACAAATAAATAAATAAAAAATCCAAAAATAGTAAAACCAACTCTAAAAGAAAGAGCTCAATTTTAGATGAATTTAGGAATTTGAATGGACCGAATCGAAGTTTGAATGATGGAGAACGGACTCTCGAAAGATTTGCGGGAAAGGGAAAAGAGAAAGAGAAAAGAATATTATGGAGAATATTCCTTTAGATTTAAATTAAAGAAAAACCCTAAAGGCTGATAGGTGGGCCCTACTGATATTTTGAATTTCCAAATTGAAATAAAATCTGGAAAAGGTGGGAGAGGCTGACAAGTGGGCCATGGTCTATGGACCATGTCGACGGGACTGGTTCAGGTGCATGGTGGACTGGGTCTAAACCTTTGGCTCAGCTTACCAGGTGGACTGCCACGCGGGCTGCAAAGGTTTAGGTGGACATGAGGTGGCGCTGAGGTGGAGGCAAGGTGGTAGAGAGAGAAACCGAGGGAGAACCAGAGAAAGGACATGACAGCGCTGGTGATTGACAGCGACAACGGAAGGCTGCGAAAGGGTGTCCGGTGAGTAGCAAAAAGGAACGCTAGGGTCTCAAGGGTTCTTTTGGTGGCGGTGGCACAGCAAGACCGGTGACGAGGTGGCTACAGTGGCAACAATGGCGGTGAGGCACCTCGGGTAAGCGGCGGCAATGGCAAACCAACGGCGGCAGAGTGACACACAGAATTGGAGGCTACTCGGGGATTAGGAGGAGCAGCTCAAAATGGATGGAGGTCGATAGGAACGGCGGTGTGATGGTGATGGATGACAACGAAGAAGACAAGTGGTGGCGGGGTACTTCGGTGACAGAGAAAGAGCAAGAAGGGAGGGGATCGGAAGAAAAGAGATTAGAACGTGATATGACACACATGGAGGCAAGAAGACTCACTGGAGTAGAGATAAGTGGTGGGCGGCGCGACCGACTTTGAGGAAGATGGTGCTACAACGGCTTGGTGACCTTCGAGCGAAGAGGAAGGAAGCTCCGGGTAGAACGTGGAGAGGTGAATCCAACGGCGAAGATGGCTCGGGCGGAGGACCTTCAAGAGCGATGAATTCCGGCAATGGAAAGCTTTGGCAGCAATGGATTCTCGAGCTCCAATAGGCGAGACAAAAGCGAGACCGGCAGCGGTAATTAAACATCCGGATTTTAATGATTTTTGAATTTCAGAAATTGAATTAAACAAAACCGAGCTCAAAGAAATGGCAAATAAATTCCATAAAATTCTCTCGAACTCAAGGAAACCAAATAAGGCAAAATTTAATTTAATTGAGTTTTCATTAATCACATTAAATTGTTTTAGTTTATGAAAATTCATGTTATGCTTTGACTTAACCAAGAAAATTCAAATAGTTATTTTTTTTTTAAAAAAAAGCTTCAAAAACATTCCAAATTTGGGATGTTACAACGTTCTCACCTCCCACACTTTGCCCGTTCCCCCCCTTTAACTCCCATTAAAAACCCACTGGCGCCACTGCCCGTGCCAGTAAGAAATGGCCACCGATCGATCTCCTCCCCCGCTACTCCCCTTGCCCTATAAAAGGGAGCACCGGGTGCCCCTCTCTTCACTCATCCTCTCCCCCAAAGCCTAGCTCTCCTCCCCTCCTCCCCTCGTCAGAATCCGCATTTCTTCGCCACTGGCCGCAAGCTCTTCTGCCGCCATTGAAGGAGCTCCACCACCATCGTCCACATAATCGGCATTGTTGCTTCACGTTCTACACCGTGCGCACCTCACGGTCGCCAGAGCGCCATTGGAAAGACATCGCCGCCGTGAGCTGAACCAAGCCGCCGCTCTCTCCTCGCCGTCGGTCACCTCCATCCACCTCCAGTCACCTGCATGAGGTAGAAAGACCCACCGTCTCTCCCTCTCTCCGTTGAGCCCCTCGCCTGCCGCCACCGCACCGCCATTCATAAGGAGCCACGGTCCCTATGCGCGCCGCTGCCGCCAAGCTAACATGGCCGCCATGTGGCGCCACATCGCCACCACCTCTGCAGCCTGAGCCCACGTGGACGCTCGCATGGCATGCTTGCGTGTCAAGGCCGCGTTGTGCCATGCGCCTAGTCCACCATGGATCGACGTAGTCCCGTGGGCCCGGTCCATGGAGACGGGCCCACATGCTAGTGATTGGAGTTATTTTTTTAGGAAAATAATTCTGGCCAAAATTCAAAATCCCCGCTGACGCAATATTTTCCTTTAGAAATATTATCCTGAAAATCCTTGAATCAGTTTCTCTCTCTCATTTTCCTTGAATTTAATAGTCCAAAAGCCCGTTCTCCCTCATCTGAACTCTGATTGATCTCGTTCTTTTTCCTAAATTCATCTAAAATCAAATCTTTCTTCTAGTTTTGATTTTATTAATTTTGGATTTTATTTCATTGTTATTTTATTTGTGTTTTTCTCATTTTCTCTCTCCCGTTAGATGGCGAATTCCAAGGAACAGGAACAAGATTTGAGGAGCAGATTGTGGTAATTGAGCAAGGCCAAGGAAAGTTGTAACTTTTGAACATATTGTACCCATTTTTGTAAAAGTATATTGTTTTATAGCAACATGCATGCTACTTTCATATTAACAATTTTATGGCAGTAGCTATTCGGATTTGACATTATGTCACCTTTGTTTAGCTTGGATGCCATGAATCTTTTGTCACCATAGGTTGGGTTAATATTAGTTGGACATAACTGTAATACCAACATGGGTTGACGTAGCTATGCTCATCCATGCTTAGAAATACGATGGGCTCATATTCACAAGATTAAAGTTGACTTAATGAGATATGAAATTATGGTATGCCACTATTGTAAAATTTATTGTGCCATGACAGGGGATGCCAATAGTCGGTTAAACAAAATAGTTTCACGCTCATGCGAATGATCGTGCAGTAAAGGGGGTGCCTTGTGCACATTGGGATGAGGTAGTCCCGCCTGAGTAATCACTAATGACGTAATCTTGTGCGCCATTGAACTGGGCCATATCGTACCACCACATGTCCAGTATGGGATGGACCTGGTTGATTAATTTGCAATGTCTTGACTTTGGTTCTGTCACGTGTGGTGTGGGTTCCGGGATAGACGAGTAGATCCACATGGCGCAAGAAGGGGTCCCCGACTCGGTGGTGAAACCTTAGCGGGCAGAACTGGGTTAAGACAGAGCTTTGTACAAGTCTGATAATCACTTAGTCGCATGCCTATGGAAGCGTGTATCACTACAGCAAAACAAGCTGGTAGACACGGTTTGAATGAGATGACATAACAAACCGTCTCTAGGCAACGTCACCTAGTTCCCCACTTAAACTGTAGACGCGAGTACAAGAGACGGATCAAAAAACCGTCTCTACCACTACAATAAAATAGCCAAAAGATATGGCGTGGGATTAAAAATGCTCAAATTTGATAGCTAGTAATCACAGTGAGACGGTTGAGAGACGCGGATTCTGCACCCGTCTCTAGACAATTTCTCTGGCGCCCATCATTATATGAGGTGACACTAGCACCATTAGCCTACTTTTTATAACAAACCTTATCAATTTAGTTTGTTCTTTGTATGATTACGTGATGGCAGCTAACTTCAACAGTACAGCCCACTACAAAATCACCCAACAGGGTAACACTCAACAAGCAACAAGCAGTAGCCCCCCATCCATCACAGTATTCACCATCATTCACCAACCACCAGTCGTCTAGTCGCACGAGGGAGGCGAGCAGGTGGGAGGGCCGAACCGGGCAGCGCAGGGAGGAGGAGCAAGCCGTAGGTGGGCGGAGCCACTGAGGGCACACAGGCACAAGGAGGCACGACTGCGCGAGCACTAGGGGCACGGGGCCGAGCCCGGTGGCATAGGCGAGCGGCGGCACCAGGGGAGCTGGGGAGGAGGCGACGCCGGGGAGAGGAGCTGAGGCAGCACCGGCAACAGAGGGGAGGCAGACGGCCAAGACGAGTGCAAAGCAGACTGGCGGTAAGCGCGACGGGCGACGCTTGACACGCAATGGCGCAATGGAGCCGGCGGCGGCGCCATGCGGCCATGGGGAGCCAAGGAAGAAGGACTGGAGGAGCACCATGCTGCCAGATCTAGTCACCACGCCCGCTTGGGGTTGGGGAGGGGATCAGGGGAACTGGGGAAGTAGGGATTGGGAACAAAGAAGCAAACGAGAGGCAGGTTGAGGCTCTCGGTGGCTCGGTGCTGGAGTTGGAGAGGCTGCTGAGTGACGAGGAGGCCCATGTGGCCTGGGCACTGGCAGGAGGCGTTGGTCTCGGGGAGTCGGGAGGGGAGTCGGGGGCCTCGGGACTTTGACGCCCACTCGCCGGAAGCCTGGGCAACTGCCCAGGCTGGAGGGCCCTTGAATCCGCCACTATCACAAAAGGGTGGCAAATTTTTTTCCACGCGTGCTAATTCAGTCGTTCCCACCAAAACGAGTTGTCATTCTATAGATATTTCTCTCTGGTTGGTGAATTATGGAAGTGCAATTTTGGGGGCAGTTAGGATCTGGAAGCCTTTATCTCAAAAGCAAACATCCCATCGAAATAGAACTCATTCCTCTTCTTGTTCGCTGCCATCTTCCCCATCTTCCTCCTTTGATCACCACCCTTCCCACCCCTCTATCTCATAAGATTGAAACAATGTCGAGATCGTATCGTCCTACGCCTCCTGATCATCCATAGCAGCTACAATTCCACTGTCGAGGCCCAGATTGTGTGTTGTTCAATCACTGTTTCAGAAGCTTGGGAGGCACAGAAAGCAAAACAAGAGGACACACAAGGTACAGAGGATAGGTGCACCTTGAATAATTCTTGTCATTCACCTCCTGGTTAAGACCTCCCCCTCTACAAATTTCTAGTTTGCTCTTTAGATGTCAAGATTGTTAGTGCACACCAAGTGTTTGATACTTGTTCTGTTAGTGCACACTAAGTATTTGATCATTGTTCTGTGTACACTAGTGACATCTTATTCTGTCTTTGATCACATTGCTTCATATTCTATTATTCTAGGTTAATAACATATAGCTTCCCTGGATTTGAGCACCTCGGGTTAGCTGATCCCATGAGGTTATTTTGATCTACTAGCAGTTTGGGGATACGTGCAATATATCTGGATAATTTTGCAGGATCATTACCTGGGTGAGTCCAATCTTTAATTTTTTTTAATTCATACCAAATTTCAGAGGTATCTCAGACTGTATTAGGATTTGCTTGTTTTCAACATCTAGTTATCCTCGGCACTATCATAATGTAGACATGCAACCCACAAACTCCAGTTAAGTTGTGTTAAGGCTCTGTTGGCAAAATAGAAATTCGGTGAGGATCTTGTGCTTGGTGTTCAGATAGACCAACATACTAGAATAATAATCCCCATTGGTCCTTTGATTGTAACTTGTTGCTTGAGGTGAACAGTATTATTTAAAATAGCCTAAAGGACATGCATGTTCCAAGAGGCCTACCAGTTTTGACTAAAACTGCATGCAAAGAATAGATGCTGAGCAGCCTCAATTACTTGTTGTCGACAAAGCACATAAGTTAATTGCTCCACTGCCATTCCTTTTTGCAAGATCATTTCTCTAGTATTCAATCAATCCTTTAGGAGAATCCAAAAAAAAAACTTAAAGATTTGCTATCGTATTTGTAATTTTCATTTCATTACTTACTATGCCATTGGTGGATACGCAAGCTAGTGCAACATACATGATCTGATCACCTATATGTTACTACTACATGCTAGCACTATCATACCATATTATATTTAAACCTGCAGTGTTATTAGCCAACATTCCATAAATGTTTAAGCTCCTACATGGCTAGCTAGTGCTCTCTAGCCTGCCAACTATGTAGCAATGTATATATATAGCAATTATTAAGCTGCTGATGAGCAATGAGATAGGCTCTCTATCTCTTGGATCCCAATCGGCTCCTGACATTTAGGTGGGTTAAGAGGAGAGATACATGGTGAGATAGAAAGCGAATTAAGGGGACTAGGCTTCCATTGTGGCATGCTTATGATAACACAGGGTTATATATTTGACCAAGACCAACCAATGCCTCGCCCTTATACAACCCAATGATAATTGTTCGTCAGATTTGCTATTGTATATGTAATTTTGTTTTTACTACTTACTATGCTATTAGTTTATTAGATACAATGAACAGTATCTTGTGGCCAGCCTTAACTATGCTTTTCATTTAATAGATATGGTGGAGTTCTTGAGAATGTTTATCTCAACTTATTTTTTTTCAAGTTCACTAAATTAGTAGCATCTGTTATGATTCAACTCTTCTCTGTACTAATCAGAGTATTCATTCAACATCAACTTTGGCTCTTCCTGCAATTATAATTCGTATGATACATTTTTTTTCAGTCATTGGTTACTGATAATGGATAGGGGTTGGATGGATAAACCTAGATTTAATGCTGAATATAAAATAGGACTAGATCAATTCTTACAGTTTGCATTCCATGATGTAACACAAGGCGGAAAAGTACTTTGTCCTTGTGTTAATTGTGGAAATTGTCTCATGAAGAGGGTGATGAGGGTGAGAATTCCAAAACAAGTTGTCCAAAAGGAACTAGTTCAAAGGATTTTACTAAGCAAAAGGATCCTATGGACTGGTGGAAGAAGAGAAGCATCTTTTTTAAATTGTCGTATTGGGAGCATTTGTCATTGCGTCATAATCTTGATGTCATGCATATAGAAAAAAATGTTTGTGATAACCTCATTGGGACTCTATTGAATGATGCCAAGTCAAAGGATAATCTTGAAGCACGTCTTGACTTGGTTGACTTAGGCATACGTCCAGACCTTCATCCACAAATACTTGAAGATGGCCGGTACATAATACCACCTGCTTGCTTCACAATGTCCAGAGAGAGTAAGGAGACTCTTTGTTCAATTATTCAAAGCATCAAGATGCCTTACAGTTATGCATCAAATATCTCAAGGTGTGTTGATATGAAAGACTGCAAGTTCATTGGAAACTTTTTAGAAGAAGAAAACTTTTTGTTTGATAGTTTGGGGGAGCCAATAGCATCTATTCAAGATGTGAGGTTTCATGCGAAAACACTTATTCAAGCACACCGTTATGTCTTACGACATCTTGATGACTTAAAGGATTTTCGCAGGTATGACACCTCATTGCGCAATAATTTAAACCTGAAATAAAATATTATCTTATCTCAATATGTCATCATTCGTTTAGAGAATTTCTTGAAGAGGAGAGGAAAAGGCGAAAGCAGTCAATTTTCAGTGCTTTAGATTCTGAAAAGTTAATTAATGAGCGATTCCATGATTGGTTGTACCACAATGTTATTATTTCAGGAAACATGATATGATTTCATAACCTATCTTTTACAAACAAAATATAACTAATGTGTAAAACTTGATGTTATATTAGGTTATCTTAAATGATGGGGATTGACGCATCACAGAGAATATCATAAAAATAGCTGAGAAACCAAGTAATTTTGGAAGAAGATTTAGTGGATTCTCTATTAATGGGTTTAAGTTCCATACTACTTCCTGTGAGAATAATCTTCAGACACAAAACAGCGGTGTTGTCAATGTGTTTGAAGATGATAACATCAACTATTATGGTCGAATAACTGATATTATAGAGCTGAACTATAATGGAGCATTTAAGGTCATCTTATTTAAGTGTGATTGGTATGATGTCCATCATCGTGTGGGCATGAAGCAAGACGATTTTGGTTTTACTCTATTGAATTTCACTCGGCGTATACACACTGGTGATAAGTTCATGGATGATCCATTTGTTTTCTCGTCCCAAGTTGAACAAGTATTCTATGTGCAAGATGCAAAACAAAGTGATTGGTGTATTCCTGTCAGCGTCAGACCAAGAGATTTGTTTGACATGGGAAGTGCAGAAGATACAGATGATGATACATGATTTGTAGAATCACCTTGCATGCACCCGTTCACATTTGGATGCAATTTTATTTACAAGGCATCTAGCAGTTTTTGTTTTCTTTTTCTTTAAGACATATATTCATGTATTTCTTTCTAGATCTGCATCAACTGAAGAAAAATGGTATTGAATCTTTTCTAATATCTCATCTGTTTATACAATGAAATGTTTTCTAATTGAGATTTTTTCAATTGTGCCAATGTGTAGAATGAGGTATACATGAAACTAGCTGAGAAAAGGTTGGATGGTCAGGAGCTTACTGAACATGATTATGAACAAGCTATGATAGCTGTATTTGGAAAGGATCACAATGGCAGAGTTAGGGGACTATGGTGGAAGATTTTCGAATTTGTCAACAAGCAATGAACCAGGAAGTAGCTCCAATAACATAAATAGTTTCATGAACTTCGTAGTGTCATTTCTGGCTAAGAAATATCCAGAGGATGATTTGATGCCTCGGCTACCACCATTTCTTAGAAGACAAGAGGTATGAACACAAGATGCACTTTTCCAATGGCGTACAACTCATAAATGTGTCGTTGCTTATACATATCTACCAATATGGTTGCACACTAACATATTTTATCTTGCATTCTAGGTTGGAGAGAACCAGGCAAGTCAGTCACCACATAACAATTCACCCTCGACTGTTAGAGAGTCACCTCGACCTTCAAGTGAAGAATAGGCAAATTATACGCTTGATGTTGCATCTTACTAGCTAGATATTGCATTAGACATTTTACATGTTTTAGAGTTAATATCTTTATTGAACTATTGAAATTACTGTTTGGTTGTTGCTAGAGACGGGTGTGACCATGTCTACACAAACATAAACTGTCCCTAGACTTGCTACGATTAGAACTTAAAGACGGGAAAACCGTGTCTACTAGGGTGTTAGCCGCCTCTACATGTTTGATCTCATCGTTTGTATTCCAAAATAGAGACGGTCGTAATTCAAACTAGAGACGGTCTTTTACATGTCTAGCAATTTGATTTGGAATTCGAGTTCTTAGTGTAGTGACGGTTTTGGCCGTGTCTATGGACTGTCTCTAGATGTAGACACGGTTATCAAAACCGTCTCTAATTTTTTGACGCAGGAGCAATGGCAACGCCTATGAGACAGGTGCTAAAACTGTCTCTAGCAGTTGTAGATACGGGTATAACCGTGGCTACATTAGCTAAAAACTGTCTCTAGTGGCTGTTTTTACTTTAGTGTATTGGCCGACATTATAAGTTGATTATTTCTTGTGGGTAAAGTTGTACAAACTTCGCGGAGTGTCAAAACTGTTCGAACAGCCGTGTCCCCGGTTATGAACATTGCCTGAGAATTTCACATGGGATATAGAGTTTTTCATAAAACTTTGGATAGTGGAATGGTTGGGAAGTGAACAGTTAGTTCACTAGTTGTTTCAAAGAAATTGTTTTCTTTATGTATTATGTATTTCCAATTACGCTTTACAATCTATTTACTGTCAATATTTACTTTCTGCAAAATAACCATACAACTACTCCTAGTTAAGCCTGGCATGAATATTAATTGCAAACTATTTCCTATGACTTGTTGTGTACTTTATGTACTCACGGCTATATACATTATTGATCAGTCGCCGAGGAAGAACCCGGGAACTCCGAGTTCTACAAGGAGGAGTACTTTGAAGACTACGTGAACTAGGATGCGCTCCCTACTTGATTGCCTATGGGCATGTTGAATGGCTACCATGAGTTTTCTACTTTCATTGCAAGAGTATTTATTTGTCTTTTAAGCCCTGCGTGGCACATTATGTAAACTTTGGCCATAAGGTCTGTTACTATAATTCAATAAAATTATGATATTTTCATAGTTATTTTGTTGAATGGTTTATTTTTGGTCTATTTTGCCACTGTGCGCACTAGCATGATCCTAGTCTGGTGTAAAATACACAGAGGGTCCAGATTTGCATATTCGGGTCCTGACAGTACACATGCGAGCATGGCTTGTGCAGGAGCTTCGACTTATTGGAAGTGCATGTAGCCACATCACCAAGGATGCAAGCATGTTTCCTTTCCCCCTGGCATGATTGTTGACATATTTCTGCCTTAGCCAGATCTCGTACCTCCTCATTGGGCCATCAATCACTCAGATGTCGTGCATACGAGCTTTCTACATCTTGTGATCCATATACCTTTGCATGTTCTCAGACCACTGCTTCCCTTCTTCCAACTGCCACCTCGCCGTAGTGGCTCTATTGATGAAGTAACCGACCGTATGAGTCTAGGTCTAATCAATGATCACGATGATAGGGAGGCACCACACACCTTTCACCACGTTGTTGTACACCTCAGACATGTTGGTTGCCATAATGTCGTACCTTGCACCATCGGTGTCGTACAACTGGGACCATTTCTCCACCTCAGGAGCGTGAAGATTAATCCACTTAGAGAAACTGACAGTGTTCCTAGATTCCCCTCTCTCTCCCTGATGTCCCTCTTGTGCCTCCGGAGGGGACTCCCTTGTATGCCTCGTAATCCGATGTTCGAGGTCTCTCCAAATGAACTCAAACTTTCTCCTCTGGTTTTGCATGCACAACACCTTAAACGTCTTCATTAGTTCCTAACTGTGGAACTGCGTGAAGAAGTTCGATGCACGATACCTCATGTACCACCAGATTTCCATGTTGTTCCACTAGTATGGGGGTTCTGTCCCATTCTTCATGGTATTGAGAGCGGACAACAACCCAGCATTGCGTTCCGTGATAAGGCATACGTTGGGTCGGTCTTCCATAACCGCCCGCTTGACATTTGCCAGGAACTACAGTCAACTGGATTGTTCCCATTCTCTACGACGGCAAAAGTAACCAGAAGAAGCTGGTCATTCGCGTCGGCTGCCACCACGGTGAGAATGGTGCCCTTGTACCTCCCGGTTAGGAAAGTGCCATCCATCGTGAGCATCGGACGACAACACTTGAAGCCCTCCGTGGCCTGGAAGAAAGCCCATAACACATGGACTAGTATGTAGAAGTTAGGGCCTCCATCAAGATCCTCTTTCCATCTTGTTTATGCATGTGCCAGGGTTTGCTTCGGCAATCTGGTGAAGCATCCTTCGCACAAGGTTGCACTCCTCATATGTCCCGTACAGGGCCTCGATCACCTTCTACTTAGCTCGTCGGACCTTACTATAGCTGATTGGATAACCAACTATATTGGCGACGTCTGAAAACAGCATCTTGGGGGGGAGACGTGAAGGGATACGGGTAGGCTACACTAACTTGCAATTCAAAAATTCTACCACATAAACCAGGAAGCCATGCAAGTAAGAGATCATAGATCGTTACCACTAGACGTGCAGTGCAGTGGAATAAGAGTTGGAACAACCTGATCCAATGTAGAGCGCGTCGATGTAGTGGTCGTAATCGATCGTCCAGTGTAGTTGATCGTCCCCTCCAACAATCAATCTTGTTCTTTGTGAAGTCGTGAATCGTCCTCGAGTGCAACAGCAACCGCAGTAGCGCCTCTATGGTATCTACATGTCCAAGGATGGAACATCGTACACTGGTGTGTTAGCACCAACTCGCACGGGGGGCTCTCTCGAGAAGATGGCGGCTAGGGTTTCGGTGGAGTAACTCACGTTCTGTCGCATGTCTATTTCCCAATAGCCTCACGCATCCTCTTATATAGAGCCCATGACAGATCCTATCCGAACACGTTTGTTCGAACCCGTTAAGTGTGTGACCATGTAGATTCATGTGTAATCGATTGTGACTCGGAAACCCTTTCCACATTGAGGTAAGTCCAAATGAATTGGACCGGCTCCATGAATTAAGCCTTGACACCTCGATTTCACTATTGATGCTCTTCCTCCACTCGAGAGATAGTGAGCTCCAAACCAATCACAACTTTTGTCGGGCCTCTTCACACTCTTCTTGAAGAGATCACTGCGCAAAACTTCTCCAAGCCGTCTAGGTGCCGGCAAGCACCAAGAGTAACAAATCGCAGTGCTTGCTTGAAGATTATCAAGTGCCAAAATGATCAACTAATAATGCAATGCACTTGAATGCTCTCAATTACCTCAAAATATGAATTGAATGCAAATGAGTAGAGGAGAGAACAACAAAACTTCAAGTTTATTCAATATGGTCAAAGGTTCTCAGCTTGAGGTAGGTGGAGAGGTATTTATAACCTCCACCAACAAAACTAGCCGTTTGGAACAAATCCCTGAAAAATTAGCTTTTGCGGTAGTACCTCTGAACAAATCTGGTACTACCGTTTTTCATGATCAACGGTCAGAACTGTTGCATTTAATACTCTGAACTAGCCGTTACAAAAAAAGTTACGGTACTACTACCAACTAAAATCCGGTACAACCACACAACGGTAGTATCGGTCGGCTAGAACGGAACTACCGATTTCCAGAGGATCAAGAAACTCAAGAAAACACCCTCTCTGGAAATAACGTATCGTCGTGTATTTTTTGGTCCTACCGCACTGCGGTAGTACCACTTAAGAACCGCGGTCATACCGATTGTCAGTGGAGATGAAAACTCCAAAAACAAGTTCTCTAGAAAAAATGTACCGCCAACTAGATTTCGGTACTACTGACCTGCGGTAGTACTGCTTATCACTTGCGGTCATATCGATTTTCACTAAAGAACTTCCAGAAGCAAATTTGAATGCAATGCATGACTTCTAGTTGATCAAGATGGCACAAAGTAATCTTTCAAGCTCCTAGCCATGATCCCGCTTTATAGTACGGCATCTAGCCTACAAATCCGGTCTTTTCTCCAAACACCAAGACCGGTAAAAACTACAAAAAGGATCCTTAGGCTATATGGTACCTTTATCTTGAGCCATGTCAATCTTTTATTGCCTTTGCATTGCTATTTCCAAGTCATCATTCAAACTCCAGGACTAATCCTTTAAAACATCTTAGCAAACATATTACTCCCATAATACATTATTGACATTATTTACCAAAATCATTTTTAGGGGCCTAGATGCTTTCAATCTTCCCCTTTTTGGTAATTGATGACAACCTAAACAATATGAATGAATTTAAAGGCTTTGAATATACATCAAGTTGTATATTCTTGTTTTGACATTATGCAATTAATTCTAGAGATAAGTTCAAACGAGATGAAGAATTAGTTGCATTCAAAGACAATCAACAAAAACAAAGCTCCCCCTAAAGATGTGCATATTGATTCAAGAAGTGATTGTCATGCAGATTTGTGATTTTTTAGAAATTTCGGCTGGGTTTCCTTTATTTATGGAAATTGAGGAACATGTAAACAATATCATTTATCATTCAAGCAAAGAATAATAATCATCATGATAGATGGTGCTTGAACACATCAACTTTGATAAGCAAGGATAATAAACATAATGTAGCATAACATAATAGTCATAAAGCATTTAAGAAGTTTTACTAAACTATTACACGCATACATGTTCCAAGTACTTCAAACATAATAAAGTCATTACATTAGTCAAGTCCAAATATATTATAAGATAAGATAGTAGCAGCCCCTTTTCATCTTCTTGATCCCCTGTCGGGACCCAAAAATGTAATTCTAGACCCTCTGCGTATACTACACTAGTTCAGGATCACGCTAGTGCACACAGTGGCAATATCGATGAAATATCATTTCCATATACAAAGATGACTAATAAATAGACAAATAACAATAAATATCAGAGTAACGACCTTAAGGTTAAAGCTTACAATTAATGCCCCAGAAGGCGAATAGCTCAATTAAGTTGCAGCGGAACATAACGGAATAACTTTAGTGAAGCCCATCCATATGCCCACAGGCAATCGGCTGGGGTAGCGCAACCTAGTTCTCCACAATCCTTGAAGTAGACCTTGTTGACTGACGATTCCTCCATTTTATCTGAATGATTATAGCAAGACTGAGTACACAACCGTACTCAACAAGTTGCACCACAAAATGCAAATATAGATGATGGCTTATTCCAAAGGAAATGGCTTCTGTGGTTATTTTGCATAAAAGCAACATTTGTAATTGAATACAACTAATAGATTGAAAACATAATTCAAAACAATTAGACAATAGTAATTTTAACATTTGTTTTCACAAAGACACATAGCCTAATCAATTTCTTTCACACAGCCACATGAATTAAATTACACAGCTATCCCTTCCCAATTGTTTTATGAAAATCTACCCCTCGTGTGAAATCCTCGAGCATGTCCATGACCGCGGATGCAGCTATTCGAATAGATTGATTAA
The DNA here is from genome assembly GCA_036346405.1 of Phyllostachys edulis. Lineage (NCBI taxonomy): Eukaryota > Viridiplantae > Streptophyta > Magnoliopsida > Poales > Poaceae > Phyllostachys > Phyllostachys edulis. The sequence goes on along the minus strand of CM070560.1, from coordinate 44,610,295 downwards.
TACTCTGCTGAGGTTGTACACTTTACCCACAAGATACAATTAACACATCATGTCTACCATAACTCGCCATACGGAAGTATGCGATTGAGCAATCATAACAAAACCTTTCGAAAACTTCATATCAAACATTGACACTCCCGATGTGTTTTAGTAATAGTACTAACGCCCACAGAGGAAATTAGTCCATCGCACACCGTTGGACAGGGAAGCAGCGAATCGTCTCGCGATGTGATCTACCTGGTAGTCCACACCTCCACCCATCACTGAGCACCTAACCTACAACCTGAGTAGTCAATGCTGAGATTCCGTAACTTACTAAGTTAGTTCTGTCCCATCCAGGCATGTGGCTGTACGAAAGGCCCAGTTTAATGGTGCACAAAGTTAAGTCCTTAATTAACCAAGGCGATACTTCCAATTTCTAACTATGCCACAAAGATTATCATTCCCATTCACAAAGCTCCACCATATCATAAAGTATCCACCACTCGCCTCAGTCTAAATCTTTTCCCACCCTGTTGGTCAAGTGCAACGCATGCCATCAACGAGTAATAGCACACAACGCACACAATTTTATCACAAAGTTCCATAATCACTTAGTCAAGTTTATATTTGCAACTCGGATGAAAATGAATGACTCGTTTCACGGCTGTAACAGCCCAAAGTTCTGTTACCAATTTTAAATTAATAACATATTATTTTATTGCATTTTATGAGTTTTAAAAGAGTTTTAATGACCTTCAATATAATTTATTGAGTTTCTGGGTTTTTATTGGATTTAAAGTTGAAAAGAAAAATTAAATTATTTTCTTGAGTTTTCTCAATTATCTAGAATTTAAAAGCCTTTTCTTATTTTAAATCCAAAATAATTTATTTACAAAATTAAATACCAATGTTAAGTTGAAAATATTTTATCTAAGTCCAAAATGTCTTAGGAAATTTCTGTGAATTTTCTCATTATTTTTGGACTCTATTTGCTATTTTCTAAAATCTTAGTGAATTATTTCTATTTTTGAAATTGGTAAATCAAACAAAACTCAGAAATTTGAATTCGGGCTGAATTTGAATCAGCCCATTTCCTATCTTCATTCGTGCGGCCCAACTCTCCAGCCCAATTCGCTGGCCCACTCCTCCCGCGCAGCCTAGCTCCCGTGCCCTCTCTTTTGTTCCACTGCCATGTGGAGCTCGCTGGCAGGCGCCCTCCTACTCACTCTCTTCCTCGGCTGAGCCAGCACATCACCCCGCCGCCTACATGCGCGCCACGCCACCTCTCCCATCGCCACGATGCCCCCGAGCCCATGCCGCCTCCTCTCGCGTCCTCCGCCTCCGAGCTACAAGAAGCCACCAAGCCAATCATTCTCCCACGGCTGCCCATTCCTCTCCCCTTCTTCTCCACCTAGCACAAGGAGTGCTACGCTCACTCGGCCGCCGCACAAGCCGCCGACACCAAGCTCTCCGTTTCGGCCGCGCCGACGAGGTCCAGCCACCCTCGGCCGCGTCACTCAGCGCTCCATCACCTCACCATCAATACCCCCAACTCAATTGAGGGATTCCCTCATCGGAGAGCACCGCACAGTCATCCTCCCCGATTCTGACCCAGAGCACCCGCCGCGTCGCCCCTTCTCTACCAGAGAATATTCCGTCGATTGGCCATGAATGAAGCACCTCCTCGCCTCCCCAAGGATGCCACCACCTCCCCCCGGAGCTCCCTCTCCCCGTGACGGCGCCCACACGGCGAACCCGCCACGCCGCCGCTGGCTTCTGTCGCCATGTCACCTCGGCATTCCCCGACCTTGACGACCACTCCGGTGAGTCCCCCATGACCTACTCATGCTCGTGCTCACCCAAATTTCTATCTTCTTCCCCTCCAGCGCCACCGCCATGGGATCCGTGCCGCCATTGCCGCCGGGCGCATCCGCACCGCCTCTGTGGACCATCGTCGTCAACTCCAGGACCAACCCTGAGGTCGCCTCACCCGGACGGATCCGTTTTTCCCCACATCGGCCACCACCGTCGCTGTCGAACCTCCCGCTGGCGCGAGCGCCGCCCGGGCCCTGCCTTGAGCCGCTCGGCCCTCCTCGGTTCTCTTTCTCACTGTGTTCCCTGTGTATGCGTTCGATTTGAGGATTAACTGAGAATGTTGTTAGCTGAGTTTGATTAAGTCTGGTTGTTAGTATTACAAAGACTTTGTGTGTCAGTTTGTTTCATAGGCAAGTCTGCTAGAAGATCCTTTGTCCCGGGAAAGAATCATAACCATCAGTAATTAAGTGGATCATGTCATCAATTAATTGAAGTATGATAACTGTAGATGAGTTAACAACTGTATTGTATAGGTGTTATTCAAAACATTTGAGGCAGTAGGATACATCTTTACTAGATGTTGCTTTGAATTAAGTAATTAGCTAAGTTGTGGGAGAATGCTAGTTAAGAATTGTTAGTCAATTATCTACTAAGTATGGCGATTAGAAGTAACACTTCATCCTGTGTTATCAGTTTTTGGATTAAAGTTCAAGATCTGTCGGGGTGGGCTAATAGTAGTTAACTGACTAGTGAGCCCTAGCCGATTAAAGGACTACTGCGGTGATTCAATGTTAGATGACTCCTATTAGCAACTCATGTAGTGGTGTAGTTAGCAGCCACCTTGAGAGTATATAAGAGGATTGATTTTGACTGTATGATCATCGTAGATGTATACATAGAATGCCTAGAGAGAGAGAGAGAGAGAGTGCTTGTGAGGACTAGGTGGCCTGTTAAGGAAAACAATATCGCCTAGGTTCTAGGTATCATCCGTTGTCATCTACTCTCGGTAGCAAACCCTTTCGTGATTCGAAATCAGATCTGAGAGTATTACCTAACCAGGTAGTCTCTCCCGTATCGGTAACCATTGAGGAATGTTCCTACAGACATTCTCTCTCCCTATTAGATTTATCTACTTTTGTCTATAGTATTTCCTTCATCAACTTAATTTGATTATACTTTCATCTGCAGTATTTCTTTCATCAACTCCCTTCGGGTATACTTCGTCTGAAGAATTTCCTTCATCAACTCCATTAGGTATAATTAGTTTCATATGGAATATTTTCGTCTTTCAAGATGTTGCTATATATATTTATTTTTGTCCGAAGTGTTTCCTTTTATTTGAATTTGGTTTGTTTTTGCGTATAGATTTCGACGACTCCGGGGAAACTGAAAGTATTTGAGGAATCAAATTCCGACGCTGTATAAGAACAACAACTAAATGAGCAAGGCAAGTTACATCCTTTGACCATATTTGAATCCCCATATTTTAAAGGAAAAAGTCCGGTTTACTCCCTCGAACTATCAGAAAAGTCTGGTTTACCTCCTGAACTACAAAACCAGTTATTTAACCCCCGAATTTGCAAAATCCGCCAAATAACACCCCGTAGCGGTTTGAGCGGTGGTTTTATAATGCCCAAAGTTACATTACCAAAATAAAAGTGAATAAAGTTATTATTTTATTGGATTTTACGAAATTTGAAAGAGTTTGATTGCTTTATTTGAATTTCGAAGTTTTAAAAGTCAAAAGTAAAATTTATTAAAGTTTTTGAAGTTTTATTTTAGTTAAAGTTGAAAAATAAAAATTAATTAATTTCTAAAATTTTCTGAGATTTTTTTTTAAAAAAAAACTATCCCTAATTATTTTAAAGCCAAAATAAATTATGTGCAAAAACTGTTACCATTTAAGTTGTAATTATTTTTATTAAGTTCAACATAATTATAGAAATTTTTGAGAATTTTTCTAGAATTTTTGAACTCCATTTGCTATCTTCTAAAATTGTATTTATTTATTACTTAAATCTGAATTAATTTCGAAAATAAAAAAATAAAATTAAAAAAAAATTTCACGTGGCCAGCCACTTCCCATTGGGTCACCCCTCCTCACATTGCTCCAACCCAAGCACACTTAACATCAAAGTTCCCAATGCATGTGCTGCCACTTTCCATCTTTGCATACAATCAATAATGTTCCTTTCTTTATTCCTTTATTCTTTGTCTTTCTCTCTCCTATCTTCTTCTTCCTCACGTGAGTTATCTTCTCTGTTGGTTTTCTTCTCAAAGTAGACAGCAGCCCATGGCAGCACCACATACCCCATGGCCGACCCCGCCATCTCCGGCCGCCACTCACCGCGCCGCATCCTCCCCGCGCCACCACGCCGCCCCTCCTCTTCTCTCCCTGCTGCTCCAATTGCTACAACCGAGCTCCGAGCTCCATTAATGGCTGCCACCACCTCTCTCCCCTTTTCTCTTCACTCAAGCCATCAAAATTGATTCCGTCGGTTTAAACGTCGTATTAACGTCACGCCGCGTCGCGCAAAGCACCTTCCATTGCACGTTCCCCATCACACGCAGATTAATTTAATCGTTTCATTTAGCAACCAAATCGTCGTCCGTAGCTCTTCGCATTCCCAGCGATTAGGCTTCCCTCCGCCCTATATAAGGGAGCACGAGGTGCCCTCCTCTCACTCAACCCACCCTCAAAATCTCTCCTCCCTCTCCCAATGGTTTGGCGAATTTGGAGGTTGAAGTTCGAGGCGAGCGTCGTTCATCGGTCAATTCGTCCTCTACGGTGAAGCCCGTACCATCGACCACACCGCTAAGCCGCCTCGCGACGTTCTGCCGTGCTCCTCACCTTCGCCGGAGCATCGTCGAACACTGCCGCCACCGTGAGCCCACGCCGCGCCGGCGTCGTCGTCCTCGCCTCCGACCATCCGTGCATGTTCCTCACAACCGAGGTGAGCACCGGCATCCCGTCATCCTCTATCCATTCCACCCATCGCCGCCAGTCGGACGCCGTGGATTCGCCCGGCAATGTCGCCATCAAACCTTAGGCGAAGCTTCTTCTATTGCGAATTACGTCGCCGTCGAGCTAGCGCCGGTCGCATCGTCTCCACCGCAACCGCGTCGTCGAACTCTCCGTGATGCTTCCCTCCTAAATCGTTGTCGCTGTCCGAGCACCACCATTCCGACCGTGCAAGATGCCAACATGTGAGCAATGTTACGTTATTTGGAAGAAAACCATGAGCAGTGAAATTTTCTAGTTTGTACTCTATTTTGTACATAACAATTTTATTCTTTCCAAAAATCGTTCTCTCACATGCAAACTCCAAATCCATCAATTCCTTCACCTAAATTCATCTAAATTCACCTACTATTCCCAGTATTTATTTCATAATTTTTCGATTTTATTTAATTTCCGTTAATTATTTAGTCCATTTTGCGGCGTCGTTGCCACCGTTACCAACCGTGCACTTTCCACCCCAACCGAGGCGGCGTTGCATTCCCGCGTTATCCTATTCAAATCGCCATAAACCTCATCCGCTAACTCCTCTCCGTTTGCCCATAGCGCCGTCGTCACTTGAGTCACCGCCGATAGTTTTCTCCGTCAAACTGCGTCGCCATCGAAGGTCATCTGGCTGTGCCGTCTACACCGATGAGTTTGCCTCAACGCGTTCAACGTCGTACTTCCTCGCCTTGGACCTAAAACTCTTTCTTTGTTTCCAGTCATCCGAAACCATAATTTCCGATGAATAGTACAATTTTCGGAATTTTATTATTTCATGTAACATTCAACCTTCGAATTTCGTTCTCCTCATCGAACTCCGATTCCGTCGATTCAACTTCCTAAATTCATAAAAAGTCGATACCTTCCTAGCAGTATTTATGTTATAATTTTTGGATTTTATTTGGATTTTATTTGAATATTATTTGAATTAGGATCGCTTTCTGGCGTATAGATTTTAACGACTTTGGACGTAGGATTTCAACATCGTCGAGAATAATCCATTAAGCAAGGCAAGTTACATTCTTGATCATATTACACCCATTATTTAAAATTATTCATATACATTTTAAATTATTATTGCATGCTTATTTATATTCGATAATTTAAATTCCTGTTTTAAATTCATAGATACACCTAAATTCCCTTGTATGGCCAAAGTTGATGATTGAATCAAATACATTGTCACCATAGACAAAACCTGGTTGATACATTAGTATGAACTAGGATCATTTGAAAATGTTATGCCAAGACATGCTTAGACCAAAATGTTTCATTTGGGGAATTTAGCCAACGATTCAAATCTTGTTTAAAATTAAGTTATGGTATTGTTTTACCATGGACTCTTGGAAAAGATTTGAAAACAAAATAAAATAAAATAATGGTTTGTACTTGGGCGAAATGGTTGCTTGGTTGGTGCATGTCAATGCACGGGCTCAATCTCGGTTAGGGTTGAAGCCCATGGGTTTGTTGGAAAGTTGCCCAAGTCAGTTAAGGACCGGTCTTCGAGTGTATGATGCTATGCCTATAATGGGCTATGCCACAATCGTACTATCACATGTCCCAAGTATGGGTGGGACTGGTGAATAATTTGCAAAGTGCCATCACGGTCGATCCATGGATTGTGTGGGTCCATCTCGGATGGTGGTCGATATGACCTCGTTAGTCCCATTGGCGTAAGAGGGGCCCTACAAACTCTGGATTTCTATCCAGGAGGGATCTGAAACCTTAACGGGTGGGCTGTGGTGGGATGGCGCATTGTAAAGGCCTTGGCACGTGCTCTAGGCTGCTTACCTAAGGTAGTGGCGGTGGCATAGATATATCTTGGGACAAACTAGAGAAGTCGTGTCTTGTGGGTAAAGTTGTACAACCTCTGCAGAGTGTAAATCTATTGAATAGCCGTGTCCACAGTTAAGGACATCTTGGTTGAACTGCTCAAAGTTAGATTTTGGTTTTGGTTTCAAAAGACTTCATCAAATGGATTATGCAAATGGGAATTGGGCGAGGAAGCCTTGTGATAGGAGGGTATCCTTCACCATTCATGTGTGAATGTTATCGACTATAAAATTGATTTATAAAATGAATTTTAGTTATAGAATAACTGCTTTGGAACTTAGTACAAGTATTTCTGAGAAAATGATGTTTTATGCAAATTCAACCATATTAAGCTTTCCTTTGAGATATCCATATATGCATGTCATTACATTACTTGGCGGGTGTAACTTGCGAGCACAGTAGTTGTGCTCATTCTTGCTTAATGCAAACAAATTTCAGAGGAGAAGGACTTTGCTACGGTGTGGATCTCGACGACTAGGCCGCTTCCCCGGTCGATTGCTCGTGGCGAATCGTTGGGTCTACTACTACTCCTTTGCTTCATTGTGTTTATTTTATTATTGGCATGTAAACCTCCTTTGTAATCAACTCTGTTGTTTATTTATTAATAAAGTTGTGATATGATTTTGTTACCATATTTGTTTCTTGTGTGAACTAGCTCACGATCATGGGACTAGTTCGAAATGCTGAGAGGATTCGGGAGTGTTAATCCCGGGTCTTACAAGATGGTATCAGAGCCATATCGACTGTAGGTCGTGACCTAGTTAGAATGGCCGTTAGTTAAAAACTTCAAAACTTATTTTATATAACAAGAAAAATAATTTGTTCTCTCCTCATCTTGGTCATCTATCTTATTTCTTACCTAATTCTCTTTTCACCATTTTTTTTGTATTGTTAAATGGATCCTCTTTCCCTTGAAAATCTCTATAATGGTCAACACGATTATTAACCCTTACGTTCAAGATTGCAAGGCATGAAGCTGTCAAAGGAGTATCGTCATACAAGAATCATCGAAGATCCCGAGCAGAAGATGCGATGTCAGCCAAGCCATATAGTCTAAGTTGTCAAGACTCATTCTGTGTATTGAGTCGTTTCACCAATTTACGATTTACAATCGATAGAACGTTGTATGATGCTTTTGAGTTGGTTCTTTCGTTTGGGAGTGTTGTTTCGCTCTATCCCTTAGTTCTTCATATTTGTCTCTTCCCTATCCTTTGTCCCCTTTCCTAAATCTTTGGAATAACCCTCAGATGGTGAACACTCGTCGCTCGGGAAATGGAACCAACCAAAACAACAATGTCCCTGGAAATGCCAATAACGAAGCCAACCAAAGTTTGACAGCAGAAACCCTCCAGAGTTTGAACCAGTTTCTCATTACCCAGACTCAGCTGATGCAACAGATAATGCAGCGAATGGATGTCAACAATGTCTCCTCATCTAGTATTGCAAAGCACTTCAAGAGCGATTACGTGAAGAGTTATCCAAAGATAAGTCACGAAGGTTCTCGCCATGAAGAACAAACCCACCTCATCTGTAAGATGCCACATTTGGAAGTATATTTTCTGTTTCATCTGTGGTGGACAAGGACACGTTGCTTACACATGTCCCCAGAAAGGAAAACCGGAACAAGAAATTACTTGTGTTGACTGCGGTCTCATCGGACACCGTTTCAGCAAGTGTCCCAGAAAAAGGGCAATCCAAAGATCGGGTTTGTTATCACTTTGTGGCAAAGAAGGACACTTTGTCCAACAATGCCCCTTACAAGCACTCTTGACACCGCAAACAACCTCAACACCGAGTCGATCGAGAAGAATATCGACGACACATCAAGTAGCAAGAATATCTCACTTTGTCATAAGAAGCCAAGTGAACCAAGTCGATCTGAAGAAGCTCAAGAATCGGATAAGCGAGAATTCGGCCAAGTCAAACCTAAGACGGACAATCTTCACAAAAGGAAGATGGTAGATCAAGAGAAGAATGTTGCAAGAAACTCCAAGGCTCGTGTGATTCAACCCCAACCCAACCAAGCACCAACGATGACCGCACTCATGACTCGGGATCAACACCACATCCACCGACGCAGATATCCTCAACATCAAGGGTGGCGGTCTCGGCAGAACAAAACATCAAGGGCGGAATACAATGCTTCAATTGTCGGGATATGGGACATTATGCCAATAAATGTCCAAAGAAGCAAAGCAGAGCACAAGAACTCGAAGTTAAAAGGGCAATACTATGCAAGCAAACAGAAATAGTAGAATTTTGGAAGGAGACATCTGAACAACATCACATCTCATTTCGTCAGATGAAGAGTAGAAGGCGGAACAACGACAACTCCGGTTGGCAACCTTGTATCCCCAGTTTTCTTTCTAGCCACTCCGAATCTCGGGGACGAGATTCTTTTTAAGGGGGGTAGTTTGTAACAGCCCAAAGTTCTGTTACCAAAATAAAAGTGAATAAAGTTATTATTTTATTGGATTTTCTGAAATTTGAAAGAGTTTGATTGCTTTATTTGAATTTCTGAAGTTTTAAAAGTCAAAAGTAAAATTTATTAAAGTTTTTGAAGTTTTATTTTAGTTAAAGTTGAAAAATAAAAATTAATTAATTTCTAAAATTTTCTGAGATTTTTTTTTAAAAAAAAAACTATCCCTAATTATTTTAAAGCCAAAATAAATTATGTGCAAAAACTGTTACCATTTAAGTTGTAATTATTTTTATTAAGTTCAACATAATTATAGAAATTTTTGAGAATTTTTCTAGAATTTTTGAACTCCATTTGCTATCTTCTAAAATTGTATTTATTTATTACTTAAATCTGAATTAATTTCGAAAATAAAAAAAAATAAAATTAAAAAAAATTTCACGTGGCCAGCCACTTCCCATTGGGTCACCCTCCTCACATTGCTCCAACCCAAGCACACTTAACATCAAAGTTCCCAATGCATGTGCTGCCACTTTCCATCTTTGCATACAATCAATAATGTTCCTTTCTTTATTCCTTTATTCTTTGTCTTTTCTCTCCTATCTTCTTCTTCCTCACGTGAGTTATCTTCTCTGTTGGTTTTCTTCTCAAAGTAGACTGACAGCCCATGGCAGCACCACATACCCCATGGCCGACCCGCCATCTCCGGCCGCCACTCATGCGCGCATCCTCCCCGCCACCACGCCCCTCCTCTTCTCTCCTCTTTGCTCAATTGCTACAACCGAGCTCAGAGCTCCATTAATGGTCGCCACCACCTCTCTCCCCTTTTCTCTTCACTCAAGCCATCAAAATTGATTCCGTCGGAAGCGAAACGTCCGTATTAACGTCACGCACGTCGCAGCACCTTCCATTGCACGTTTCCCCCATCACACGCAGTTAATTTAATCGTTTCATTTCGCAACCAAATCTGTCGTCCGTAGCTCTTCGCATTCCCAACGATTCGGCTTCCCTCCGCCCCTATATAAGGGAGCACGAGGTGCCCCTCCTCTCACTCAACCCACCCTCAAAATCTCTCCTCCCCTCTCCCAATGGTTTGGCCGAATTTGGAGGTTGAAGTTCGAGGGCCGAACGTCGTTCATCGGTCAATTGCGTCCTCTACGGTGAAGCCCCGGTACCATCGACCACACCGCTAGCTTCGCCTCGCGACGTTCTGCGCCGTGCTCCCCTCACCTTCGCCGGAGCATCGTCGGAGCACCGTCGCCACCGTGAGCCCACGCCGCGCCGACGTCGTCGTCCTCGCCTCCGGCCATCCGTGCATGTTCCTCCACAACCGAGGTGAGCACCGGCATCCCCGTCATCCCCTCTATCCATTCCACCCATCGCCGGCCGTCGGAACGCCGTCGTTCGCCGGCAATGTCGCCATCCAAACCTTAGGCCGAAGCTTCTTCTATTGCGAATTACGTCGCCGTCGAGCTAGCGCCGGTCGCATCGTCTCCACCCCTGGCTTCGCATCGTCGAACTCTCCGTGATGCTTCCCTCCCCTCGTCGTTGTCGCTGTCCGAGCACCACCATTCCGACCGTGCAAGATGCCAACATGTGAGCAATGTTCTGTTCCTTGAAGAAAACCATGAACAGTGAAATTTTCTAGTTTGTACTCTATTTTGTACATAACAATTTTATTCTTTCCAAAAATCGTTCTCTCACATGCAAACTCCAAATCCATCAATTCCTTCACCTAAATTCATCTAAATTCACCTACTATTCCCAGTATTTATTTCATAATTTTTCGATTTTATTTAATTTCCGTTAATTATTTAGTCCATTTTGCGCGTCGTTGCCACCGCCAACCGCAGTGCACTTTCCACCCAACCGAGGCGAAGCGTTGCATTCCGCGTTATCCTATTCAAATCGCCGCAAACCTCATCCGCTAACTCCTCTCCGTTTGCCAACGCCGCCGTCGTCCTGCCACCCGCCGATAGTTTTCTCCGTCAAGCTAAGGCCGCCATCGAAGGTCATCTGGTTTGTCTGTCTACACCGATGAGTTTGCCTCAACGCGTTCAACGTCGTACTTCCTCGCCTTGGACCTAAAACTCTTTCTTTGTTTCCAGTCATCCGAAACCATAATTTCCGATGAATAGTACAATTTTCGGAATTTTATTATTTCATGTAACATTCAACCTTCCGAATTTCGTTCTCCTCATACGAACTCCGATTCCGTCGATTCAACTTCCTAAATTCATAAAAAGTCGATACCTTCCTAGCAGTATTTATGTTATAATTTTTGGATTTTATTTGGATTTTATTTGAATATTATTTGAATTCGGATCGTTTACGCGTATAGATTTAACGACTTTGGACTGATCGGATTTCAACATCGTCGAGAATAATCCATTAAGCAAGGCAAGTTACATTCTTGATCATATTACACCCATTATTTAAAATTATTCATATTCATTTTAAATTATTATTGCATGCTTATTTATATTCAGTAATTTAAATTCCTGTTTTAAATTCATAGATACACCTAAATTCCCTTGTATGGCCAAAGTTGATGATTGAATCAAATACATTGTCACCATAGACAAAACCTGGTTGATACATTAGTATGAACTAGGATCATTTGAAAATGTTATGCCAAGACATGCTTAGACCAAAATGTTTCATTTGGGGAATTTAGCCAACGATTCAAATCTTGTTTAAAATTAAGTTATGGTATTGTTTTACCATGGACTCTTGGAAAAGATTTGAAAACAAAATAAAATAAAATAATGGTTTGTACTTGGGCGAAATGGTTGCTTGGTTGGTGCATGTCAATGCACGGGCTCAATCTCGGTTAGGGTTGAAGCCCATGGGTTTGTTGGAAAGTTGCCCAAGTCAGTTAAGGACCGGTCTTCGAGTGTATGATGCTATGCCTATAATGGGCTATGCCACAATCGTACTATCACATGTCCCAAGTATGGGTGGGACTGGTGAATAATTTGCAAAGTGCCATCACTACGATCGATCCATGGATTGTGTGGGTCCATCTCGGATGGCTGGTCGTATTATGACCTCGTTAGTCCCACTGGCGTAAGAGGGGGCCCCTACAAACTCTGCGGATTTCTATCCAAGGAGGGATGCGAAACCTTAACGGGGGTGGACTGTGGTGGGATGGCGCATTGTAAAGGCCTTGGCACGTGCTCTAGGCCTTACCTAAGGTAGTGGCGGTGGCATAGATATATTGGGACAAACTAGAGAAGTCGTGTCTTGTGGGTAAGTTGTACAACCTCTGCAGAGTGTAAATCTATTGAATAGCCGTGTCCACGGTTAAGGACATCTTTGTGAGAATCGCTCAAAGTTAGATTTTGGTTTTTGGTTTCAAAAGACTTCATCAAATGGATTATGCAAATGGGAATTGGGCAGAAGCCTTGTGATAGGAGGGTATCCTTCACCATTCATGTGTGAATGTTATCGACTATAAAATTGATTTATAAAATGAATTTTAGTTATAGAATAACTGCTTTGGAACTTAGTACAAGTATTTACGAAAATGATGTTTTATGCAAATTCAACCATATTAAGCTTTCCTTTGAGATATCCATATATGCATGTCATTACATTACTTGACGGGTGTAACTTGCGAGCACAGTAGTTGTGCTCATTCTTGCTTAATGCAAACAAATTTCAGAGGAGAAGGACTTTGCTACGGTGTGGATCTCGACGACTAGGCGCTTCCCGATCGATTACTCGTGGCGAATCGTTGGGTCTACTACTACTCCTTTGCTTCCATTGTGTTTATTTTATTATTGGCATGTAAACCTCCTTTGTAATCAACTCGTTGTTTATTTATTAATAAAGTTGTGATATGATTTTGTTACCATATTTGTTTCTTGTGTGAACTAGCTACCGATCATGGGACTAGTTGAAATGCCACAGAGGATTCGGAGTGTTAATCCGGGTCTTCTGAGTTTTCTTGGCGTGGCCTCACATTTGTCCGGTCGGCCAAGTGGGTCCCATTGGATGCTGCTTGGCTCACGGCTCTGATGGGTGGACCGAGCCCACATGCACTGAATCTCCCTTCCTTTATCCTATTCCCCATTCTATCTCCCCTCCCAATCTCCATTCTTCTCTGATGAAGTTGCTCCTTGGTTCGGCTCCCTCCCCTCCGGCCGCTAGCCTCCAGCTCTCGGCAGGGCGCCGCCGCCGCTCACCTCCACCCCGACGCTCGGCTTCGCTCGGTCCGTGTACGCGTGCCCCTAGTTCTCCCTTGTGCTCGCATGTCCTGGCTCCCTGTGCCTCCTACGGCCCGACGGTGCGGTCGATGTGCGGCCCCGCGACGGCGAGCTCGGACTGCTGGGCAGCGGATCGAGCGGACAGCGGCCTCTAGCGCTGCAGTGCCACCTAGATCTCCTCGAGGTGGGGCCCTGCACCCGCAACTTCTCCACGCCCGCCCGTAGTGAGCTTCGTGCCGCCGCGAGATTCGCCGCCGCCAGCAAGGTGGAGGGCCGTGGCAAGCGAGACGGCGGCCATGGCGTGGGCACCGAGGCGGCGGCTGTAGGATCAAGGATAACCGACTAGAGGGGGTGAATAGGAGGTTTTTAAACTTTTTAACAATTTAACAATCTAAGCCAATTAATAACTTAGTCTAAACAAGTTATACTTCTAGCTAGGCATTTTAATCACAATAAACAAGCTAGAAATATAAATGCGGAAATGTAAAGAATAGAAATAACCACAATGAGACAACGATGTTTTCCCGTGGTATCGAAGACTTGTCGGTCTTCACTAGTCCACGTTGAGGAAGCTTGACAACTCAAGCCGGCTCCACGAATTAAGCCTTCCCTCGATCACTATGGTTGTTCTTCCTCCGCTCCGGAGATGGCGAACACCAAACCACTCACAAACTTGCATCGGGCCTCTTCACAATTTTCTTGAAGAGATCACCGTGCTCCACCGCCAAGGCCGTCTAGGAGTTCGGCAAAACTCCAAGAGTAACAAACTAAGACCTTCGCTTGACGATACTCAAGTGCAATAGGATCAATCTAGAATGAATTGATGCACTTGAATAAACTCAACTACCAACCAATGAATACACAAGAGAATTTTGGGTGTTGAGTGAATGCACTTGGCTCCAAGGCTCTAAGGATGTTAAATGTTCACTAGCAACCTGTCCAAGAGCAGTTGGGGGGTATTTATAGGCCCCACCAACAACTATGACCGTTGGGGACCAAATCCCCAACTTTCAGCCAGATTCGGTACAACCGGCGTTAAGAGCCCGGTTGAACCGTATTTTGCGTTAGAAGCCCGTAACGGCTAGAACGGCGGCATTAATTACTCTGACATAGCCGTTGGAATTTGCCGTCCGGTACAACCGCCAAGTAACTTGCGGTACAACCGCATCGCCCGGTTGAACCGCATTGAAGCGCGGTACAACCGATCGTAGGGTTTCTAAATCTGCTGAAATGACAAGCTCTCTGAAAAATATGAAACGCCTTATAAGAATCGGTACAACCGCAGCGCGGTTCAACCAAAAATCACAGAGAGCTCCAGGTCGAATTTACATCTGTTCTGGTTTTCTTGAATCGCCATATAAAAATCGGTTCAAATTAGAAAATCGGTACACCGATTCTCGTATGATTCAACCGAAAACCAAAGAGAGGTTCTGAGCCAAAATACACTGGTTCTTTTTTTATTCAACCGCCAACTAATTTTTGGAATGACCGCAACGTGGTTGCACCGCTCCAAGAGCCGGTCGAACCGCATTAGCGCTCAGTTGGCTTTAGTCCACAAAATTCGGTACTACCGCCAAGTAAATCTCGGTCATACCGCACAGAGCGGTACAACCGCAGCAATAACTGTGGTACTACCGATTTTAGACAAAGTGCACAAGGCTTTCAAATTAAAAGAGAATTTAAATGCATGCATGATCTTAAATTGATCCATATGGCACAAGAACATGCTATCAAGCTACTAGCTAAGATCCCTCTTAATAGTACGGCATTTAACCTATAATCCGGTCTTCAAACCAAATCTCCTGAGGTACGGACTCAGTGGTGGTCTTTGGAGGAGGTGATCTTTGTCAGGCCGAGCTGGAGCTAATGGTGGAGCAACAGAGCCGGAGCCTAAGGCATCGAGACGGGACCTCTGAGTGCAGCAGAAGATGTAGAGGTCTTGGAAGCTGAAGGAGGACGACGAGAGTAAGTGTATCGCTGAGGAGCCTTCACCAAATCTTCTAGGTTAGTTAAGCCCTACATCATGGCACTCATCCTATTGAGAACCTCATTCTGAAAATCATTTCGAACTAACTCCATGTCAGTTAGCTTATTGAGGGTCTCATTTTGAAATTCTATTTGAGCGGTCTTCATCTCTTGCAGTTGGCTAAGAATTAGCTGTTGATTTTCAAGAATTTGTGCAATGGAACCTTCAGCAGGAGCAGTATCAACAGTAGGAATGGCCTCAGCAATGGGATCATCCTCAGTAGCACGACGAGGAGGAATACCGTCTCGTGACTTATAAGACTTATGGACTGAACCCAATCCAACACGATACTCTATCTTCTTGGTGATCAAGACTATAATGTATGGTGCATAGTAAATCCTCTTAATCCTATCATTTTTGGAAGATACTATGCCCTGAAGAATCACATCCACAACATCAAATTTTACCCCTTTCGTAATATGATCAAGTATATTCCAAGCATGACCCCTGATTGCATCAAAATTGCCACTTTTGGGGTAGAAGGTATGATTTATAATCCTGTTAACCATGCTTGGTTCGGGTCTTAGTCCAGTAACTGTGCCAAGCTTGTTTCTGACGGAGGAATCATAATAGTCAGCCCAAACAGGAGGCAATAAGGCGGGGCTCTCAAAAATCTTCTCCCATGAGCTGGACTGAACTCTCAAAACTCATTCAAATTCCTCTTTAGTGCTCTCCAGATTTCTGGTAACTGTTATCCATCTAAAAGATTTCAAATCTGCATCGACATGTACTGTGGCATAAAACTGTCTAATCAACTCATCATCATAATTTTGCTTGATTGCCACAAGGTCATGGAGACCCACCGGATGAAATAACTGATAAATGCCACTGTAGCTATCTAAAGAGTTCATGTAAGACCACTTAATCCATCTATGATCTGCAAACTTCCTGTGGTGTCCATAAAGCTGCTCATATACTTGTTCTTGGAAAACAGTGTGAAATCTAAGGTTAACACAGTCTGATTTAAAGGTGTATTGATTTACATGCCTTTTCAGCGCATACTCATCTGGTGTTATCAACCTCAAATCAGTTGGAGACTCTGGAGGCTCTCCCAAGTCATCAAAAGTTCCTGTTGTCCCTTGCCTTGATCTCGACTCTCAAGATCGAATCGAAAAGTTTGCTTCTTCCTTGCTTTCCTCAGACTCAGACTCAGATGCTGGCTGCTTGCCCTTGCCATGCCCAACCTTTCGCTGAACAGATCTCGCTTGAGTTGGAACTGCTGCGCGCTTTCGTTGAGATGGAGCCGTCGACGATTGAGACGAGGATTGCCCTCTTGGAGGTCCATGCGACTTCCGGGACAAGATGCGAGTCCTAGGCATCTTTTCAAAGATATAAGAGGTTACAAGGAGTCCAAAGAATTAATCAAAGTAGAATTAAGTGAAAAGGAATTGGACTTTCTGTTTTTCAGTCAGGAAGATCGGTCAAACTAACGTTCAATGGTCGGTACAACCGAAGTTCGGTTGAACTGCACTCAAGATCCGGTTGTACCGATCGTCCTGACCGACTTCTAGGTCAAACAAAAAAAAATGGATTTTTGATGGTTTTTCATGGAGTGAATCCATGGAATGATTGCGCAAGCATCATTAGACATCAAATATACAACTTTGCCCAACTAGAAACCAGAAAATCACTCATATTTTCAACTTAACCTAAAATGATACCTAGGGTTTCAAAAAATTGTTAAAATGCAGAAGAAAAGGAGTTTTACCTTGAGGATTGAAGGAGTGAAACCTTAAAGATGCAAGAAATCAACAAGAGTTGAAGAAACAACTGAAGGATTTGTGGATTCTTCTAGAAGATTTTGGGGTTCTTCGGGAGAGAGAGAGAGAGAGAGAGAGAGAGAGAGGTGGTGCGGTTTGGAAACGGTCGAGCCGTTGCCGGGGTTAAGTCGTGGGCCAAACAATAACCGTAGGGAGTTATTTCCTTCTTTGAAACGGACGCGGTTGAACTGACAACAAACTTTCGATCGAACCGCACTTCGGTTGAACCACAGTTATAACGCCGGTTGTACCGTAAAAACGGTCGTACCGCGCATAACACGCCGGTTGAACCGATTATCCTGGAGCTTCAAGGAACAGCTCTGGATTCACTTTGGAATTGAGATAATTTGCAAATGATCCTTAGTTTTGCACTCAAATAAATATCATTAAGGATCATTATGCATAGAATAAACTATTGTCTATATAAGAACATAATTTTTATGAACATAGCTATGTTTAATAAAAGATTTTTAAAAAGCTTTCATAAGATAGTCAAATAACATCAAATAAAACACAATGCATGAGGAGTTCAAATAACATTTGAATAGTCTATGACATTTAATTCATTCATCAATTTACAAAAGCGGCCTTCATCTAATAGCTTGGTGAAAATATCCGCTAATTGGTCTTCGGTTCTTATGTGGCTAATTTCAATATCTCCCTTGCTCACATGATCTCTCAAGAAATGGTAGCGAATATCTATATGCTTAGTTCTTGAGTGTTAAACAGGGTTATTAGGAATTTTCACGACACTATCATTGTCACACAAAAGAGGCATTTTATCAAATTTAATTCCATAATCCATCAACGTTTGCCTCATCCATAGCAATTGAGCACAACAACTTCTCGTAGAAACATATTCGGCTTCGGCGGTGGATAATGCTACGGAGTTTTGTTTCTTGGATGACCATGACACTAAAGATCTTCCTAAGAATTCACAACTACCCGAAGTGCTTTTTCTATCCACTTTACAACCCGCATAATCGGAATCGGCATATCCAATCAAATCAAATTTAGCACCTTTTGGGAACCAAAGGCCAATGCTAGAGGAATGCTTTAAATATCTTAGTATTCTTTTAACGGCCATTAAATGACACTCTTTTGGAGTTGCTTGAAAACGTGCACACATGCAAACACTAAACATGATATCGGGCCTAGATGCGGTAAGATAAAGCAAGCTACCAATCATAGATCTATAAAGCGTTAAATCTATCGGTTTACCTCCCTCATTTAGATCAAGATGACCATTTGTAGCCATGGGAGTCTTTATGGGCTTTGCATCTTCCATGCCAAATCTTTTGAGTAAATCCTTCACGTACTTGTTTTGACTTATGAAAGTCCCATTTTTGAGTTGCTTGATTTGAAGTCTAAGGAAATAGCTCAATTCTCCAATCATGGACATTTCAAATTCCCTAGACATCATATCACCAAACTCTTCGCAAAAATCTTGATTAGTAGACCAAAAAATGATATCATCAACATAAATTTGACATACAAAGAAATCATCATATAAAACTTTAGTAAGTAAAGTTGAATCAATTTTCCCGATTTTGAATCCTTTTGAGACTAGAAAATTTCTAAGGCGTTCATACCATGCTCTAGGAGCTTGTTTAAGATCATAGAGCGTCTTGGAGAGTTTATAGACATGATTTGGATTTTAGGATCTTCAAAACCAGGAGGTTGTTCAACAAAGACAAGTTCGGATATTTTGCCATTTAGGAATGCACTTTTGACATCCATTTGAAATAGTTTAATATCAAAGCATGATGCAAAAGCAAGTAATATCCGAATTGACTCAAGTCTAGCTACGGGAGCGAAAGTTTCACCAAAATCCAAACCTTCAACTTGTGAATACCTTTGAGCGACCAATCTTGCTTTGTTTCGAACAACCAAACCATTCTCATCTTGCTTGTTGCTAAAGACCCATTTTGTACCAATAACGTTATGTTCCTTGGGTCGATCCACCAATGTCCAAACTTCGTTTCGGGTGAAGTTATTGAGGTCTTCATGCATAGCATTCACCCAATCCAGATCTTTAAGTGCTTCTTCTACATGCTTTGGCTCAATAGAAGAGACAAAAGAGTAATGTTCACAAAAAGAAGCAATACGAGATCGAGTTTGAACACCCTTACTTACATCACCCAATATTTGGTCTATTGGATGATCCTTAGCAATTGCATTGTGAATTCTTGGTTGTAGGTTGGATGGTTGATCATCTTCCTTATTGTCCTCTTTATCAATTCGTATTTGATTAGTGGAGGAGGTTGGAGGCTCAACTTGAGTGGAAGATGATGGATCATCTTCGGGCTTGATGTCACCTATCTGCATATGCTCCATTGCTTTTCTCAAGGCTTCATTACCTACATCATCCATGTTCTCATGCTCTTCTTGAGAGCCATTAGTTTCATCAAATTGCACATCGTGCCTTTCTGTAACTAAACTAGAGTTTTGGTTAAAAACACGATAAGCCTTGCTATTTGAAGAATAGCCAAGCAAGAAACCAACATCACAACGACTTGCAAATTTTGAAAGACGAACACTTTTTTTCAAAATATAACACTTGCAACCAAAAACACAGAAATAAGAGATGTTCAGTTTTCTCCCTACAATAAGCTCATAGGAAGTCTTTTTCAAAAGACGGTGCAAATAAAGATGATTTATGGCATGACAAGCGGTGTTAATAGCTTCCGCCCAAAAACTATCGAAAGTATTATATTCATCAAGCATTGTCCTAGCCATTTCAATTAATGTATGATTTTTCCTTTCTACAACTCTATTTTGTTCCGGAGTGTAAGTTGTGGAAAGTTCGTACTTTATTCCAAGTTCATCACAAAAGTCTTCAACTTTAGTATTCTTGAACTCGAAACCATTATCGCTACGGATTTTCTTTATTTTGAAATCAAATTCATTTTGAGCCCTTTTTGCAAAACTTTTGAAAATCCTGGAGGTTTCACTTTTATCATCTAGGAAGAATACCCATGTATATCTAGAGTAATCATGCACAATGACTAAACAATAGCTATTTCCCCCGATACTCTTATAGGTTGTTGGCCCAAACAAATCTATATGTAAGAGTTCCAATGGTCTAGAAGTTGACATGATACTTTTGGAAGGATGAGAATTAGCGACTTGTTTACCGGCTTGACAAGCACTACAAAGTCTATTTTTCTCAAACTTCACATCTTTCAAGCCAACAAATAAATCATGTTTGAAAAGCTTTTGAGTCGAATCATTCCAACATGAGCTAGCCTTCTATGCCAAAGCCAACCCAATGAGGTTTTTGCTATTAAACACGTTTTCAAACATGAATCGCTTGAACTAAAATCAACTAAGTAAAGATTGCCAAATCTAAAGCCTTTGAAAGCTAAAGAGCTATCCTTTGCATTAGAGATGGTTACACCTTCACTTGAGAATGAACAAATTAGTCCAAGATCACATATTTGAGCAACGGATAATAAATTAAAATTTAATGATTCTACCAACGATACATTAGAAATGGAAAGGTCATTGGAGATAGTAATTTTACCCAATCCTATTACCTTTCTTTTGCTATTGTCGCCAAAAATGATCTTGTCTACTCCTTTTCCACTCTCGAATGTGGTGAACATTTTTCTATCACCGGTCATGTGTTGAGTGCATCCACTATCAAGCACCCAATGTTTTCCACCAGTTTTATAGTTCACCTACAAAACAAGAATTAAGTTCTTTTAGGTACCCAAATTTGTTTGGGTCCTTAGAGGTTAGTAACCAAGGATTTAGGCACCCAAATAGCATTCTTTTTAGCGCCTAAAATTGAAGTGCCAACAAAACGAGCAACTACTTTACCATCCTTAGTCTTTCTAAGCATATAGCATGAATCATATATACCAAGAGATGGTATCTTACCCTTAGGACAATTTTGTTGCACATGTCCCATTTCCCGGCACTTATTGCAATACTTACCATTTTGCCTCACAAATCTTATGGGCTTGTTTGCCGGCTTCTTTCCTTTCTTAGGCACATACCCAAGACCTTCCTTATTGAATGAGCATCTTTGCTCACTTAAAATCTTGTCAAGAGTAGCCTTACCCTTGAAGCACATTTCCAAGCTTTTGCTTAGCTTGATCACTTATTCCTTTAACTCATTGTTCTCAACAATATGCTTTGCATCATTATGCTCAACATTATCATGATTAACATTAATACTAGAGCAACATGGCAAAGCAATAGGATCATTACACGAAATGGATGCACTAGTTTTAGCAATTTCTATACTAGGCATATCATCAAGTATATTGCATGTAATTCCTATACTAGAACAAGACTTGCTTGAATATTCTTGGATAAGCAAGTCATGAGCTTCCTTTAGACCCGCATAAGAATCTTTTAGAGAAATATGTTCTCTACTTAAAATCTTATATTTTGACTTTTCTTTTCCAAGATATTCATTTAAGTCAACTAGCATATCCATTAATTCATCATAGGTTGGTTCATTATTATCAATGGATTTTACCTTATCTCCTTTAGCCATTAGGTAAGTGGGAGTGGAGAATAACGATGGTGCTTCCTTGATTGCAATGCCGACTAGTCCCTTGTTCTTGGGGGACTCATCGGAATCGGGATCGGAGTCGCTTGACTCATCATTTGAATCCCACTCTCCAATGTGAGCTTCATGCTTGCCACTTTTGTGAAGCTTCTTGAAAAGCTTCTTCTTGCTGTTATACCACTTCTTCTTGTAAGACTTGTCCTTTTCTTCCTTCTTTTCGGGACAATGAGAAGCAATATGCCCCTTTTCTTCACAATTATAGCATCGAATGTTACTATAACGCTTCTTGTCACTTGATGATTGTCTCTTTTTGTACTTGTTGAAGTTGTAGCCTCTATTAGGGCATCTCTTCATGACCCTCTTCATTCTTCTTACAAGGAGTGCATACTCCTCGTAAGAGTCTTCTTCTTCATCCTTACATCACTTGATTCTGCCTTGGCCTTGAAAGCAGTAATTTTCTTCTTTGAGGATGATGTCTCCAAAAGCTCTTCTTTGTCCTTTTTGAACAACTCATTTGTAATGAGATTGCCCAAAAGCCCCGTTGGTGTCATCCTTGGCAACTCGGGAGAGTTGAGAAATAGTGTCACCAATGTCTCATACTTATCCAGAAGAGCCCTAAGCATCTTGCGTACAATGTCAACATCAAGAAGGTTAGTTCCAAGACCTTTGAGCTCATTCAAAATGTTGTTAAGTCTTGAATACATCTCATTGATGTTTTCATGAGGCAACATTATGAATGTCTTATATTTGATCCGATGCCTATGCAATTTGGCTTCTTTGACCGTGGATGTACCCTCATGGATTTTCGAGAGAGTTGTCCAAATAGCATGAGCATTTTATAGGTTGCTCACTCTATTGAACTCATCCACGTTCAAAGCGCCAAAAAGAGCGTTCATAGCTTGAGAATCTAAATGAGCATTACGCGTATCTTGATCCATGAGTTCTAGTGGATTAAGAGGCATAGCGTAACCCTCATTTACGATTCTCCAAATGCTTGGACTCATGGCCTTTAAATAAATTGACATTTCAATTTTTCAATAAGTATAATTTGAGCCATCAAATAGAGGAGCCCTACCTAAAGCCATTCTCTCACTAGCCATCCTTTTCTCTCTTAGACGGTTAAGTCTAAATCAATGAGAGACCAAGCTCTGATACCACTTGTAGGATCAAGGATAACCGACTAGAGGGGGGTGAATAGGAGGTTTTTAAACTTTCTAACAATTTAACAATTTAAGACAATTAAGAACTTAGTCTAAACAAGTTATACTTCTAGCTAGCCACTTTAATCACCATAAACAAGCTAGAAATATAAATACAGAAATGTAAAGACTAGAAATAACCACAATGAGACAACGATGTTTTTCCGTGGTATCGAAGACTAGCTGGTCTTCACTAGTCCACGTTGAGGAAGCTTGACAACTCAAGTCGGCTCCACGAATTAAGCCTTCCCTCGATCACTATGGTTGTTCTTCCTCCGCTTCGGAGATGGCGAACACCAAACCACTCACAAACTTGCACCGGGCCTCTTCACAATCTTCTTGAAGAGATCACCGTGCTCCACCGCCAAGGCTGTAATACCCCAAAAATTAAATCGGGAGAGAATAAATAAATCGGGAGAGAATAATTAAATCGGAGAATGTTTCTTTTAGCAAAGCGATTGAACAGAGAAAGAGGGGTTTTAATGTAATACTCTGATTTATTCTCTAAAGAAAGCGTTCAAAAGAGAAATTAGACATAAAAAAGGGGGTTTCTGCAGTTCTTCGGCAACTTGGGCCTCGGGCCTTGGCCCAGGAGACCCATGAGGGGCCGGCCACCAATAAAAGGAAGGGGGAAACCCTAGCCGCACTATAGCTACAGTGCCGCCACCACCACTGTAGCACTACTACTGTAGCACGCCCCTCTCCTCCATGGTGGTGCCACCCTTCCTCGCCGTCGGTGCTCCCTACTACTGATCAAGAAGAAGAGGAAGAAGAGGAAGAAGAGAGGAAGGGGAGAGATCGTAGGCAGGCGATCATCGTTGTTCTCAGCAGGCCCTTCATCATGTCGTCAAGGGTAATCGCTGTTTCTCCTTGAGTAGATGCTTAATTAGTTGTTTTAGCAAAGTCGGTTATCTAGATCGCGTTCTGTCCAGTTGTTTGATCCGCGGATTTCATGTCTTTATAAGCAGAATCTGGGGATCCACCCTCTTAGAGATAGTTGGGTTATGTCATTAGCTTTCCGTGGCCGCCAAGAACACCTAAATCCTATTAACGGTTAGAAAGTTATGAATTGTTTAGTGCCGCTGTCCTGTTAATCTGTCAACATCCTGATAGTCTGTAGAAATCTGAGTTAATCTATTAGTTAAACATAAAATCAGAGGATCTCGTTATAATGAAAAAGATGGGTAATTTCCTCACCTTTCCAGAAAGCTAAATAACGTAAGAATTGGACTTTCGTAGCAAAAGTTATGATAATTTTAGTGTACTGTCCAGAGAACCCGACGTGATAATTGATGTTCTGTAGATTGGCTTGGTAGGCGCAGTAAATGGCAGAATCAGAAGGGCTCCCCAACTAAGTTTATTTAGGTAATTTAATTATCTTTCCATAAAGTATTAGAACATCTTATTTAGACTCCTGAACAGAAAGTTATGTATTTTAGAAGTTGACTGTCTGCAGTGAACACCAAATCGATCGGTAGAAATTGGAAGATTGGAAACGCTTGGGAGTTTAGCGAGTTCAATTGTGTTCTTATTTATGCTTTTGGTCCAGTATGCTTGTCTTAGTTTGGGTTATCATTATGTTCAGGTGGGAGCGTGACCCCAGGGGCAGCGCCCTCTTCACGTCCACCGTTCTCGCACGGTTGAGGCAAGTATTCGGGTTGTAGAATAATTATGATTGTTTGCTAAGATTGATTGTGTCTTGTTCGTAATAGCCATGCATGGATGTTAATGTGATGAATTACAATATATCTTGGTAAATACAAGTTATGGTTAAAGCTTCCTGTGTATGTTGTTAATGCTTACATGTTATTATGTACACGTTGAATTCATATGTTTGGAAGATGATGTCATTGTACATATGCATGTAGTAAGCATGATTGAGTCTTGGTCACGTGGTGACCAAGTATGAATAGTTGAGGTCCCCGTCATGTAAATGACGGGCTTGAGGTCCCCACATTCTTAGAATGTGGGCAATGAGTAAAGAGGTCCCCATCATGATGATGATGGGCAAAGGTCCCTATACTTGTGGAGTATAGGCTCTTGGTCCCTATGCCAGAGTGCATAGGCAAGGGTATACATCGACGGATGTATACCTCACATTACCGGTAAAATGCGAAAAGAGATAAAGTTTAAAAGGTGCATTGCATGGTCGCATTGCATAAGCATGAAAGCTATGTTAAGTGTAATGTTTAATTTGGAATATTGATGCAATGACAGTGATTTTTTAGCTTTAGCCTTGTTGATACTTGCTGAGTCTTTAGGCTCACCCTTGCTTTGATATGTTTTAGGTACAACTGGCAAGAACGGCATGCATGGGAGGGAGTAGATGTTTGGATGCACTCAATATCACTCATCCTTAAGGCGGCTGCTATATAGATTTTATTCCAATAATAAGTAAACTACTTGTGAATCACTTACGGATGGTCTTAAATTTCAGATTAATTGCAATAAGGAGAATAGCAAGTTTTGTTTATGTTTATTAGGTTATCTTGCATACCTGAATGAACTTGAATATTGAGTTTAGTGTTAATTGCTATGATTAATTGTTGGAACCTCGGTATAGTTAAATATACAAAGGAGGTTCTGCCGAAAATTTGGTAATTTGTCTTAGTTTAGTTTTGTTTAATTTAATTTTAGTAGCATTCTAGGCTCAATGTTGAGCTGGGGTGTTACAAAGGCCGTCTAGGAGTTTGGCAAAACTCCAAGAGTAACAAACCAAGACCTTCGCTTGATGATGCTCAAGTGCAATAGGATCAATCTAGAATGAATTGATGCATTTGAATGAACTCAACTATCAACCAATGAATGCACAAGAGAATTTTGGGTGTTGAGTGAATGCACTTGGCTCCAAGGCTCTAAGGATGTTAAATGTTCACTAGCAACCTGTCCAAGGGCAGTTGGGGGGTATTTATAGCCCACACCAACAATTATGACCGTTAGATGAAATCCCCAACTTTCACCAGATTCGTACAACCGCGTTAAAACCGGTTGAACCGCATTTTATTAGAAGTCGTGAACGGCTAGAACGGCGGCATTAATTACTCGACATAGCCGTTGAATTTGTTGTTCTAAGACAACCGCCAAGTAACTTGCAAGATAATCAAGACGCCGGTTGAACCGCATTGAAGTGTGGTACAACCGATCGTAGGGTTTCCAAATCAATGAAACGACAAGCTCTCGGAAAATATGAACCGCCTTATAAGAATCGGTACAACCGTAGCGCAGTTCAACCGCTTCCCAAATGCGGTTCAACCGAAAATCACAGAGAGCTCCAGGTCGAATTTACATCTGTTCTGGTTTTCTTGAACCGTCATAAAAATCGGTTCAGCCGAAAATCGGTACAGCCGATTCTCAGCGCGGTTCAACCGTAAACCAAAGAGAGGTTCTGAGCCAAAATGCACTGGTTCTATTTTTATTCAACCGCCAACTAATTTTCGGAATGACCGCAATGCGGTTGCACCGCTCCAAGAGCCGGTCGAACCGCATTAGCGCCGATTGGTTTTTAGTCACAAAATTCAAGATTACCGCCAAGTAAATCTCGGTCATACCGCACAGAGCGGTACAACCACAGCGATAACTACGGTACTACCGATTTTAGACAAAGTGCACAAGGCTTTCAAATTAAAAGAGAATTGAAATGCATGCATGATCCTAAATTGATCCATATGGCACAAGAATATGCTATCAAGCTACTAGCCAAGATCCCTCTTAATAGTACGGCATTTAACCTATAATCCGGTCTTCAAACCAAATCTCCTAAGACTGGTAAAACATAAAAGGATCCTAGACTATTTGTACCTTGTCTTCAAGCCATGTAGATCTTCATGTTATCCTTCGGCATGCATCCTTACATCATCAAATTCACCAATGGGACTTAACCTTGTAAATACTCAATAAACATGTTAATCCCATATTCACATATTATTATTGATTACCAAAACAATTTTTAGTGGCCTAGATGCTTTCAGGCACCGGAGGGAGGTGGAGATCACCACGTGGATCAAGGCGTTCCAGCACACCATCGACGTTGGCCTCTCCACCGAGCACAACCTCTGCACCCGCATCTTCGCCGGTCGCCAAGCCACCGTCAGCCGCGGCATTTTCGCCGACCTCACGCGCTGCATCATGCTCCACATGCTCAACTTCATGGAGGCCGTGGCCATGACCAAATGAACCACCGAGAAGATCTTCAAGGTGCTCGATATGTATGAGGCCATCCGCGACGCGTCCCCGGTCATTGACGCCTTCCTCGCCTCCTCCGCGACGTAGGCCGGCGGTGCCGATGGAGCCATGAAGCCGGGCGCGCATGAGGGAGCCGGGGGCGGCAGCACCAAGGACGAGCAGAGGGAGGCAGCGCTGTGATTAGCATTCGGTAGTGAGGAAATAGAGAGAGATGGAGAAGAAGAAAGCTGACTTGGACAAACACATGCTGACTTGGATGCTGACTCGCTGATTAGGACAAAACCAGCCACGTCAGCAAAACCACCGCTCCAAATCGCTACGGGGTGTTATTTGACCGGATTTCGCAAATTCAGGGGGTTAAATAATCAGTTTTGTAGTTCAGGGGGTAAACCAGACTTTTCTGATAGTTCGAGGGAGTAAACCGGAATTGTTCCTATTTTAAATTATTTAAATTCTGTCATAAATTATTATTATTGCATGCGTATTTATATTCAAGTAATTTAAATTCCCATCTTTAAGCTTTATAATTATTTCCAATTCCCTTGTATGACCAATAATTGTCAAGAGAGGTGGTAGGGAGAATCTTTCCGAATGCAATGTAATTTGGAGTTATAATTTGATGTAGTTTGGCTAATAAAAGTAGATTGTTGATAGATGGTTGATGATAAAGGAAGATTATTGATAGATATCATATTAATGAATGTTGAACTACGTAAATAGGTAATTATTGATATTAGACTATTGATGGATGTGAATTATAGAAATACATGATTGTTGGATATTGTATTATAGATTTTGATTATTGTTGGGAGTGAATTATAGATATAAATATTATTGGGCATCGGATTATCGAAGATGGAATTATAGGAGTTCATAATTAATGAACATGGGATTGTTGATACACATTATGGAGGGATATTGAATAATAGAATCACGGGATTATTAGATATTGGATTATATGAATACATGATGATAGGATTAGCAAATCTTGATGTTAAACTTTGGTGGATTAGTTGAATCAAGTAATATGTATAAAATCTTGCGGAATTAGTAGGAAGAATTGGTTATATTGGATTATCGAATATATTAATGTTGGATTATAGGAGTAGATTGTTGTTGAAAATTAAACTATAGGACTAAATAATTATTGGATTATAGCCTTACATAACTAATGGATAATAGGTATACATTATTTTTGGATAATAGAGATATATTATTATCGGATGTTGGATTGTAGAAGTAGAATATTGTTGGAGAATAGATGGACAATGTCGATTATAGAGATAGATGATTTATGGATATCGGATTACTGGAAGTTGGATTGTAGGAATACGATATTGAAGGTTGACCTACTGACCTTGGAATTGACAATTCTTGAACATTAATCCCTCATACTTTGTCGCCCTAGATAAAACTCTGGTTAATACAATAGTATTGATAAGATGGTTTTGTTTGAAAAACTTTATGCTCAGTCATGCTTAGATCAAAAATATTGAATTTGGGGAATTTAGCCAAATGTTCAAATATGATTTAATTGAGCCTATGGTATTGTTTTACACTACTACAAAAAGGCTAATATCGACGCCTCATCACGCACGGTTGACTAAAACCGCTCAGATATATGCAATCGCTGACGGTTTTGGTTTAGAGACCGAAATGCGTATTCGCCGCGCTTAAAACCGCTCGTGAAGAGGTAATATCACGCACGGTTCATAGCTAAATCGTTTATGAATTATCACGAGCGGTTATTGTTAATAACTGTCTCTGATAATTCTACATATCACAGACGGTTTTCAACAAAGAACCATCTGTGAAACATCACAAACGGTTTTTTTGTTATAACCGTTTGTGATAATATCGCTACAGCTCCCAGTTGAAGCCCGATGAGTTTCTTCATCGTCGATGCGTCTCTTCGTCGCATCCGCTTTGGCTCCCCGATGCGTCTCTTCACCGCATCCGCTTCGGCTCCCCGATGCATCTCTTCGTCTCACGCTCCGAATTTATTCCTTGTTTTATAAAAAGGATCATCCGCCATCGAAGATGATCATCCCCACATATAGATGATCTAGTACTTATAAAAAAAACAGAAATGGCTGCCTCTTTTGTTTCCTTGTCGCCGGTATTGATGGCCTACCTGGCCACACTGTACGAGCACCTCTCTTGCTGTACATTGAATTGTGCTGCGGAAGAACACGGTTTCAACAGTGCCTACACTCCTCTATCCAAGAATTTGCCGGAGCAGGTGACGGCCACCTTCTGCCGTCTTAACATCCTCCTCCGCCGCGTCTTCCGGGTGATCTCCCACTTTCGACGAGTTTACCGCGTCATCGATGTGGTTCTCCGAAACGATGTCGCACGTCTCCAGGAGGCTTGCCATCACTTGGACTGCTTAATCGAGGCGACAGGCGACCGAGTCGACCTGGCCGAGACCCCTCAAGCAAGGGAAGAGAGCCTATGAGCTCAATTCTTCTTGGTTCAACAGTTCGAGGGTCTTCGGGAGACACTCGAACAAGCGCGTCACTAGGTGGACGCATTTCAGGCTTTGTTCGATCACGAACCGTCCGCCCTCGACGCCGCTGCCTATGAAGTATTAAAGACAGAGATAGCAGCCTACCTCCGCCACTAGAAAAACTTTGTTATATGTTGAAAACTCCAAAATGTAAAAAATCTAGTTTGGAGGTGAAGTTACAATATTAATTATATGTTGAATTATTACTCTCTCTCTCTCTCTCTCTCTCTCTCTATATATATATATATATATATATATATATATATATATATATATATATATATATATAAGAGACTACTTAGTGGAACAAATTAATTATATATATATATATATATATATAATCTATACATGTATACACACACACACAAACATATATATATATATATATATATATATATATATATATATATATATATGTATGTATGTATGTATGTATGTATGTATGTATGTATGTATGTATGTATGTATGTATGTATAGTTAAAGCAAATTTTTAGCAGTATTTAAATGACAAAATTGACATATAAACATGTAATTTCTTCATGTCATGTAAGTGTATATACAAGATAAATATACTTGAGAAAGAACCATTTCACAAACGGTTCCACAATAGAACCGTCTGTGAATATGGGACATATCACGGACGGTTCTATTATGGAACCATCTGTAATAATTATCACTAACGGTTTCATAATAGAACCATCTGTGATAAGTCTCTTTATTAGTAGGAGCCCGGCCGCTAGGGTTTGCGCCCACCCTAACTCATCACTCCCCAGCGCACTTACTCTCATCCATAGCCCGGCTGCTAGGGTTTGCGCCCGCCCTAACTTGTCACTCCCCAGCACACTTACTCTCATCCGTTCCCCTCCCCACCTCGACGCCGCCGCCCGACCCCGTCGCCGTCGGTTGTGACACCACTGACAGACCGCACAAGACACTCAGACGATAGTAGTGTCTTGTGCTTGATTGGTCATGCCACAACCACTGGCGACGCCGCCACCTAAGCCACCGGGCTTGGCCCGCGTGTTGCCCTCGCCGCCATGGCTTGGTTCTCTGCTTTCCACCTCTGCGCTCGGGCCTGGCCCCGGCTTTGCTTTCCTATCCTCCTCTATTTTCCTCTAGATCTGTTAGCTTAATGTCTTTTGTTGAGTTTGATTTTATGCTTGAGCCTTAAGTTGTGTCCTCGATGTTTGTGTGATTTATGCAAGATGAAGGAGATGGATGAGGGTTGTCTTTGGTGGTGGGGTCATTTGTCGTGGTTGCGCCAGATCGAGGTATCACCCTCGTTACTCCTCTCTGCTCTCTACCCCTTGCTCTGTGATGAAAATGGCTAGTGCTCTGTGATGGATGCCGAGAGCTACTACTGGTGTGGTGGGTTTGGACACCCTTGGTCTTGCTGTCTTGCTATTGAACTGCTCAATGATGTTAATAGTCTTATGCTGAAATTGAATTGATAATTAGCTCATATTAATAGTCCCCTTGCTCTGTGATGTAATGATGTTAATAGCCCTATGCTGAAATTGAATTGATAATTAGTTCATATTAATAGTCCCCTTGCTCTGTGATGTAATGATGTTAATAGCCTTATACTGAAATTGAATTGATAATTAGTTCATATTAATAGTCCCCTACCATTCCATTCATAATCTCTTCTCTATAAAATCTCCAAGCAGTGGCTGCTTGTGCCATTAAAACCAGCATCATATATACATTATATATATATTGTTAAGTAGTCTGACCACTTTGGCGGGGTCATCCACTTGACATGAGAAGGATGAGGCGGTAGCCACGGGCAACCTCATTGAGAACCCAACAAGAACGCCAAGCAACAAGTTGAGAATTCTTTTGAAATGTGAGAATGGTTGCTTGGTGTTCTTGTTGGGTTTAAAGACGATTACATGCTCAAGAATGGTTAGTTGCCGATACATGATGCCACTTCCCAGTCGGAATACCTATGTGTCCACGTCACTTTCTAAACATAGCAACGTCCAATTACCTATCGACAACATCCAGGTAATTGGATGTCCTAACGATCTCCTTGCATCCATACTTTTTAAACTTGCAAGGGCTCAATGAGGTTGCCCGTGGCTACTGTCTCATACTTCTCATGCTGCGTGGACAATGCCCCCAAAGTGGCTGAGAGACTATGAACAATAATATATTTCAGCCACAAACCGTCTGTGATATATACTTATCACAGACAGTTTCAGCCACAAACCATCTGTGATAGGTTCCTATCACATACGGTTTCAGTTAATAACCATCTGTGAAAGTATGCATCACAGACGGTTTGAAAACCGTCTGTGATGACCTCATGTCATCACTGACCCATAAACTCAGACGGCTCACAAAACCGTCTGTGATGACGTTTTTGAATCGTCTGTGAATACCTTTTATGTAGTAGTGTTACCATAGGACTTTTGCAAATGATTTCTGAAAAGCAAAATGAAATAAAATTTTGGTTTGGACTTGAGCAAAATGGATGTTTGGTGGGTGCAGGTTTATGCACGGGCTCAATCCGGATTTGGGTTGAGACCCAAGGGTTCTTTTGGAAAGTCACCTAAGTCAATTAAAGACCGGTATTCAAGCCGCATCTTGCTACGCCCTACCGTACTACCACATGTCATGTGTGGGCGGGACCTGGCTAACTAATTTACAACGTTTCACCGTGGTCGTGCCATTTGGTTGCGTAGGTGTCTTTTATGACCTACTTTTATATTCCCACCTGGCGCAAGAGGAGGCTCGTTCTGGCGGATGGTTTAGTCCAAAGGAGGCAAAACCTTAGCGAGGCGGGACTACGGTGGGATGGCGCATTGTAAAGACCTTGTCACGTGCTCTAGACCGTTTACCTAAGGTAGTGAGTGGTGGTATCGACGGATGCCAAACAAACTAGAGAAGTCGTGTCGTGTGGGTAAAGCTGTACACCTCTGCAGAGTGTAAAACTATTCGAATAGCCGTGTCCACGGTCATGAACATGCTAGCAAAGCCACTCAAAGTTAGATTTTGGTTTTGTTTTCAAAAGACTTGTTAAATGATTTTGGATTTCTATCCAAATGGGAAATTGGGCGGGTAGTCATGTGATAGGAGGGTATCCTTCACCATTCTTGTGTGAATGTTATCTGACTATAAAACCTGATTTAGAAAATGAATTTTAGTTATAGAATATCTGCCTTGGAACTTGGTACAAGTATTTAAAGAAAACATCGCTTTATGCAAAATGAACCCTATAAGCCATCCTTTGTTATACCCTCATGGATTATCATCTGTTATTGGGTGTAACTTGCGGAGTACATTCATTTGTACTCACCTTGCTTAATAAATTGTTGAACAGAGAAGAAGTACTTCGCAACTGCTGAAGATCTCGACGGCTAGGCCGCTACCCCAGTCGATTGCCTGTGGCAGATTAGCTGGGCTCTACTACCCTTTCTTCGTCTTCCGCTGTGTTCATCATTTTTGGCTCATAAGCCTTTCTGGTAATAAAACTCTGTTTATTATTTATTAAATGTGTGATATAGATTTGTTATCATTTTGTTTAACTATGTACTCTAGCTGCTGATCATGGGACTAGAGTGGAATGCACAGAGGATTTGGAAGAGTTAATCCCGGGTCCTTACAACGGCTAAGCAGACTATTCGTATCTAACCAACCCACGTTGGTGCTATGATAATACCAACTAATAATTAACCAAGCTACGGTGACAAAAGATATATATAATACAATAGGCAAGGTGGATATAATCAATTGGGTGAATAGCTAATCCCAAAGCATTTAAATAAATACTTAAAGTAAATGCATTAATTTGAATCAAAGTAATTTTAGAAAACTGGATTCAGCATGATCAAAGAATCAAAGGTACAACTTGCCTTGCAATAGCAATGATGATCTAATTTTATCTTCAATCTTCTACTTCCTTGACCTTCAACTCCTTCAGACGATTCCGGGACTTCAACGTCTAATGAGAGAGAAAGTGCAAAACAAACAAAATTCAAAAACACAAATCAAATAAACTCCAAACTGAAATTTAATGGTACTGGAAGGTATATAATCAATTTAGATAAATTTATAAACTTTAATGGGTTCAATTAGAGTTCGAACGGAGGAGAACAGACTCTCAGAAGATTGAAATTCACATGAAATGATGAAAAAGAAAAGGGAGAGAGAAAATTGACATGTGGGACCCACTGGATAATTGAATTTCAGAAATTAAATTAATTTCCAAAAAAGGAAAAGTGGATGACAGGTGGGCCATTGGTGTTGGGGTACGGGTAGGCTACGATAGCAACAAATCAAACTTTTCTACCACGTAAACTAGGAAGCCAAGCAAGTAGATGATCACAGATCGTTACCACCAGACGCGCAGAGCAGCAGAAGAAGAGTTGGAGCAGCCTGGTCCAACATAGAGCGCGTTGATGTAGTGGTCGTAGTCGATCGTCCAGCATCGAGCACGTCGGTGCGGTGGTCGTGGTCGATCGTCTCCTCCAGCGACCTCTGCAGTTCCTTATGAAGATCGCAGATCGTTCTCAAGCGCAACAGCAACCGCAGTAGCGCCTCTACGGTATCCACACGTCCAGGGAAGGAACAACCATGTGCCGGTATGCTAGCACCAAGTCGCACGACAGAGCTCTCAGGAAGATGGCGGCTAGGGTTTCGGTGGAACAACTCAACTCACGACTTTCGTGTGTCTCGTCTGTTACGTTCACCCCCACCCTCCCAATAGCCTCATGCATCTCCTTATATAGTACTCGTGACGGATCCTATCCGAACACGTTTGACGAATCGTATCCGTACTAGTTTGTTCCAACCCATTAAGTGTGTGACCCTGTAGGTTCATGCGTAATCGGTTGTGACTCAGAAACCATTTCCGATCACAAGTCGTTAGCAGTTCCTAGCAGGACATAACGATTCCCGAATACACACAAATTATATCGGACGAACCTTAATGCAATATGATCTACGACCAGGTCCTCATCACTTACGACCAGGTCCTATCTCTATATGACCAGTTCGTATTTGGTCATGACCAGTTTATAACTCCTTACGACCAGGTTACGACCAGTCTGTGATTACATTCGACCAGGCTACGACCAGCTCTTATCTCCATACGACTAGTCTGTAACTGATCGAACTAAGTGACCTACTCGTGTATTCTCCCTTTGCCTCACGATGTCTGGTTGAACTCCAGGTGAGATGTTGTGTCATCCATGGATTGTTCAATACTTTCTCGATCGAGTGTCGGATAACTTCACGTGGTCGAACACTTCGACCTCTAATGGCATGGCCATGCACTTTCTTTATCCGACCACAACGAGGGGCCCAGAGACATCTCTCCTGTTATGTTAGGAGGGGCAAATCCCATATCCGACCAGTCACATTCCTCCGCATGTTTCATAGCATACCCAAAGCTACCTTTATAACTACCCGCCATTTAGTAGTGATTGGCAACCCCTAAGAGTGCTATTACACATGTAGGAAACTATCTTCGATCTCGTGTCTAAAGATTATACATCATCATTGCTTGAGACCAACTAACGACACATAGAATCATAACAATCTCAATAGTGTCTCAAGATGGGTCAATCCAACCCCATGTTCTCTAACATGTGTTCACATTATTGATTTGATATCTCTATACCCGTGACCGGTGAAACATGGTCATCAATCAATACAATGTGCTGGTCAATAGAGTCACTAGTGTTCCGACCATTGACATCCGACCAGGAATACATTTAGATCGACATCATATAAGTTAAGAGTTTCACCAACAAGTCATATACTTGTTAATCTTCATAACCAATGATCCATTCAAGGAACAGGATAACATATTATCCAATATTATGAATATAATGAAATATAATCATCTCTATGATTGCCTCTAGGGCATATTTCCAACAATTGGTCCATACACCAAGTCCACAGAGCAGGGTTCGGGTTCATGGTGAACTGAGTTCACATAATAGTGTCTAACACATGGGACCGGCTTGGCATAGGTAGGCTCACGGTGAACCGGGTTCATGTGGTTTCGGTTTTAGGGTTTGGGTTAGGTGTGCCACCTGGTGTTGACAATGCAGCCACATGCGCACGTGCGCTGAGGCAGCGAGGACGAGGCAGCGACGTGGCGGCGCTGACGTGGCAGTAACAGAAGCTGAGGCACGGTGACGCTATGGCTCACTGGCTCGCCTGAGCTACGAGGCACGGCGGCACAAGGGGACGGTCAAGACAGAAAGATGGAAGCACGACGATCATGGTGACACAGGTGCGGTGAAGGGAGACCATGACAATTGCTGACAACGAGCAAGGAGCGGCGACGGCGGGTCGAGAATAATGGCGACGACGCTGAGGCGGAGCTTCGGTGAAAGGGAGTGGAGCACCGATAGAACGTGGCTCGGGGAAGGCGATGGCGGCATCGATCCGTGGAGAAGATCACCAGAAAAGGCTCAATTGGCCGGTGAAAGGTGGCGGTCAGAGTTGACAAACAAGGAGAGAACTCAGGCTACAAAGAACGAAACACGAAATTGAAAGTTGGGATGGATGGATCAGAAGGTGAGGCGCGAGGTGACGCAATTAGTTTTGGGAGAATCTCACCGGGGCAACGAGGAACACGACGGAGATGGTTTCGGGTGCATGGGCGCGACTGGAGACGAGGAGGATGAAGTGGTGCCGGAGATGTTGTGCATGAGAGCGCAAGATGGTAGGCGCACAGAGAAGAGGAAGGCAAGGCGAAGGCATCGGTGCAACGGGAATGGCTCGAGAGGCTTCCATGGTGGAGAACGACGACGGAGATGCTCGGCGCCGGCTCTGAAGAAGAAGGACTCGGCTACGGCGCTAGGCAGCGTCTCGGCGGCATCGAGCTAGGGCACGGGTGGAGGCACGATGGGGTGAAGCGGATGCACACAAGGGGCGATGCTATTTATGGCGCAAGGAGTCGTGCCCGACCCGAACGCCAAGGCAGCGGCGCGGCTACGTGGTGTGCACGCGTTTAAGGTAGTGGCAACAACTGGTAGGTGGGCCCGAGCGGTGACGGCGCTAGGTTTTTGACGCACGTGTCCGATTGGGCTGGCGCGTGAGCGATTGGGTGTTGGGTTGGGGCGGTGAGAAAGTGGACTGCGCTGAAGCAAATTTGACCCACAAAGGTTTTTGAAATTAAGAAATGATTTAGGATTTAAAGAAAAACCGAAAATCCAAAAGGGCTCAAATAAATAGCAAATAAATTCAGAAAAAACCAAGAAAATACAGAAAAATTCCTTGGAGCACAAGGAACCCAACTAGGCTTAGATTAGTCAAATTAAATTTCTTTTAATTGATGTTTAGATTAGTCAAATTAAATATTTTGAATTTAGGAAATTCCTAATTAAGCTTTATTAATTCAAATAAAATTGGTGAAATTTTCCAGGGACCTATACTACTCAAAAGATTTTTGAAAAGCCAAATTTTGGGTCGTTACAAACCTCCCCCCTTAAAGGAATCTCGACCCTAAGATTCAAGCTGGCTGTGGAATAGGTTCAAGAACTCAGCCTTCGGTTTCTCTTCTTGCTTTCAAACTGCTTTGACTTCGACGGGACTACTCTTTAGAACACTTACAAAACAAATGTCTTGCTTCTTGTTGAACTTCTTGCTTCAACAACACTTGACAAGCTGGCCCTTGGTAGGAAAGGCATCTTGAAACTCGATTGCTTCTAACGGTTGCTTGATTGGTGCTCGAAGACACTTCTGGAGTTGAGGAAATCCTATTGGTGACTAACACATCTCTGTCACCTCTGTCGTACAATTCTTAACACCAAACTTCAACATGTACTCTGAGGATAGACATGACTGTGAGGGTGATAATCTACATAATCTGTGTAGCTTTTCTTACTTGAACTACACTACTTACAATCCCTTTAGGATCAAAGACACTTGGTCCTCTACCTCATGATTAATGCAAAATTCACATACCTCGCGAGCTGATCTGCTTCTAGCTGAGCAATGACTTACATGATCAACCACTGTGAACTTCAGATGGTGACAGTTGCGAACTGACTGACATCTAGTGTTGTAGGGGAACTCTGCGCACAGACTTACTTGCTTGACTTGGTATTTTGGGTTAAGGCACAACTCACTATTTCTTTCAATTTGTCTGCTGATTCAGGGTGATACATAATACTGATATTTAAACGAGCATACAAGGCTTCATACCTACTCTATCGCTAACACGAGGTAAACTGGGATCCTCGGTTTGACGCTAACTTCTCTAACACATCGTGCAAGTTGACCATCTCTATCGATCTGACATTATACCAATTTTGGCGAGTACCATCTCTGGCGTATACAAGCTCTGTAGTATACCACTCTGCTAAACGTTCTCCAAACTTGGTGATATTAATAGGAATGAAGCGGCAGATTCCTTTGACATGTTAGATACTTTTTGACATACCAAACACATGGTAACACCTTCTACGACTTTTTGCTTTATATTGGACCATCACAATTCAACTTCAAGATCCTTGTACACCTTGGTACTTTCAGAGAAAATAGAATGCTTGCAGTCAAATATTGGTTTGAGCATCAACTACTTGAATTTCTTCTAATCAGATACACGAATATGCTCATTGATTCGTGGGTCATTTTGCTCGCCTTCAGCGGATTTTCAAGCTTTACCTTGCTTTAAGGGAAACTGATTTCCTTAACAAAATTGTCTGATCAAGCCTGATTTTTTCTAGCATCGGTTTGAACTCCGGGGTTCAACAAATATCCTCTTGAAACTGACTCAAGACTCAATTTCTGACTTCCACAAGTAACTTTAGCTGACTCATCAACATATCCTTGCTGTAGCTCTTCTAATTCAAAACATCTGCCACTATACTGATCTGTCCTGAGGGAACAGATTTTAACCTCACGGTTCTCAATCTAATAAAACCATTCTTTGTTGTTGGCTTACTGACAGGAGTAAGGCGGTCCTTTTGGACCCCCGAATCTGTATAAATCCTTGTGTCATTTTTTTTACTATCGTAGACGATGGCCCGTCTGACGGCCGATGTCCATCCCCTGACTCGTGTTCGGTTTTTACATCTACAACATTGGCGTCGTTCGTGGGGATGTAGCTAATTGACGAAAGGCTATGTCTCCTACCAAAAAATACTCTAAGTCCACGAAGCCTCCTCCTGCTCTGGAGGGCAATGATCTCTTGGACGGCCCATCTGCACTTTGAAGAAGCTCCAACCGAGCACCCTCGCCGGAGATCAGAGCCATCCACCTCGGGATGGACAACGTCCTACATGCCCTGGGGCTCCCACGTGTGTCCTCCTTCCTTGTGCGGGTCGATGCAAGGCCCAGCCAAGGGCGAGCAGTTCAAGGCACACTCGCAGCATGAAGGTTAAGGATTCTAAGACCAACCATCACCCTCGGGACGCATGACGTCCATGCGGCGCGAGCAATGAAGGCTCGCTACGAGGGCTGCCCCCTAACGTGCTACTATTAGGGGACAGTCCCAACATATAAATCTCGTATGGGCTCTCAAGACACTTTCCCTCCAAGGGATTTCACCCTCGTGGTGCATAGGGTGTACGACCTTCGCTATCTCTCCTAGCAAAAGTCCAAGGTGTCTTGGCGTCTATTGCCTCCACCATGGCGGCTCGTGTCCTACTAGACCTAGGGAATGAGCAACTACCCTCGTGGTGCATAGGGCATACGACCTCCGCAATCTCCCCAAGCAAAAGTCCAAGGTGGCTTGGGAGTCTGTCGCCTCTACCATGGCGGCTCGTGTCCTACTGGACCTAGGGCATGAGCGACCACCCTCGCAGTGCATAGGGCATACGACCTCCGCGGTCTCCCCTAGCAAAAGTCCATGGTTGCTTAGGCGTCCGTCGCCTCCACCATGGCGGCTCATGTCCTATTAGACCTAGGGCATGACCGACAACTTAGGCCCAGTACCAAGTTGATGGATGTGCTGAGGACGCGTCCCCCTTAGACTCCAGGTCACACGCCGAATGACCTCCGAGTCCCTGCACGCTTAGCTCCATTGCTTAGCAAGGGTTAACCATTCTCATGCATTCTCGATCACCATAAAAAAACCCGCCTACAGGGTGAAAGGGCTCCATCGCCCTCATAGTTCGGTGCCCCACGACTTAGCCTCGTGGGCGCCACCAGTGTGCCCATGACTTACTGTTGGGGGCACACGTCCAAGGTGCCCATGAGTTAGCTTCGTGGGCACCTCTAAGTCCATTGGGGGCTACCACCCCTAGTGGCCATTTGCTGCCCCATGACTTAGCCTCGTGGGCGCCACCGACGTGCCCGTGACTTACTGTCAGGGGTACACTTCCAAGGTGCCTATGAGTTAGGCTCATGGGCACCTCCAAGTCCACTGGGGGTTACCACCCCTAGTGGCCATTCGGTGCCCTGCGACTTAGCCTCGTGGGAGCCATCGGTGTGCCCGTGACTTACTGTCGGGGGCACACTTCTAAGGTGCCCATGAGTTAGCCTCATGGGCACCTCCAAGTCCACTGGGGGCTACCACCCCTAGTGGCCATTCGGTGCCCTGCGACTTAGCCTCGTGGGAGCTGCTAGTGTGCCCATGACTTACTGTCGGAGGCACACATCCAAGGTGCTCATGAATTAGCCTCATCGGCACCTCCAAGCCAACTGGGGGGCTACAACTCCTAGTGGCCATTTGGTGCCCCACGACTTAGTCTCGTGGGTGCCCCTCCAGTGTGCCTATGACTTACTGTCATGGGCACACCTCCAAGGTGCCCACTACTTAGCCTTATGGGCACCTCCAAGTCCACTAGGGGCTACCACCCCTAGTGGCCATTCGGTGCCCCGCGACTTAGCCTCGTGGGCACCGCTGATGTGCCCGTGAGTTAGTGTCGGGGGCACGCGTCCAAGGTGCCCATGAATTAGCCTCATGGGCACCTCCAAGCCCACTGGGGGGCTACAATCCCTAGTGGCCATTCAGTGCCCTATGACTTAGTCTCGTGGGTGCCCCTCCGGTATGCCTATGACTTACTGTCATGGGCACACCTCCAAGGTGCCCACGACTTAGCCTTACGGGCACCTCCAAGTCCACTAGGCGGCTACCGCCCCTAGTGGCCATTCGATGCCCCACGACTTAGCCTCGTGGACACCCCTCTGATGTGCCTGTGACTTAGTGTTGTGGACACACCTTCAAGATGCACATAAGTTAGCCTCATGGGCGCCTCCAAGTCCACTGGGGGCTACCACCTCTGTTGGCCATTCTGTGCCCCACGACTTAGCCTTGTAGGCACCCCTCCGATATGTCCATGACTCAGTCTCATAAATAGCTCGAACCATCTACAGTCGACCTAGCTCGAATGTCGATCAAGGACTATCATGCCTGCATAAGGCTATCACCTCGGAGATCTTAGTATCTAAAATGATGTGACTCTACTTGTCCCACGGCAACGACTTCAATCATCTCTCATGTCGAACAAATGTTATCTTGCTACAAGAAACAAGTGTTGATCATTCTCTCTTTCACGCAGAGATGCTTGTGTTATCTATTTGTCCCCGCAATATTTCTAGCTCAAACTACGACGATTCTGAGGGGTTCTACTTCGATGACTCTCGTCAAAACACAGTGCAAGAGGAGGTGCACCTCGACCACAGCTTCGCTCTGACGCGCCACCTACCTCGAAGGCTGTGCCTCGGTAGGGCGGCCCCACGTCCACGACTTCGCCTACACAGGCTTCGCTCTAACACACCTCCCAGCTTGAAGGTTATGCCTCGGCAGGGCGGCCGCGCGTCCACAACTTCGCCCACACAGGCTTCGCTCTGACGTGCTGTATGCCTCAAAGGCTATGCCTCAGTAGGGAGGTTGCGTGTCCACAACTTTGCCCACACAGGCTTCGCTCCGACGCGCTGCCCGCC
Organism: Phyllostachys edulis; assembly: GCA_036346405.1. Taxonomy (NCBI): domain Eukaryota; kingdom Viridiplantae; phylum Streptophyta; class Magnoliopsida; order Poales; family Poaceae; genus Phyllostachys; species Phyllostachys edulis. The sequence goes on along the minus strand of CM070560.1, from coordinate 44,568,973 downwards.
TCGAAGGCTATGCCTCGGCAAGGCGGTCGCACGTCCATGACTTCGCCTACATCGGTTTCGCTCCGACGCACCTACCGCCTCAAAGGTTATGCCTCAGCAGGGCAATCGCACGTCCACAACTTCACCCACACAGGCCTCGCTCCGACGCACCGCTCGCCTCGAAGGCTATGCCTCGGTAGGGCAGCCCTGCGTCCACAACTTCACCCACACAGGCTTCGCTCTGACGCGCCACCTGCCTCGAAGGCTATGCCTAGGCAGGGCGGCCGCACATCCACAACTTCGCCAACATAGACTTCGCTCTGACGCGTTGCCCACCTCGAAGGCTATGTCTTGGCTGAGCGGCCGTGCGTCCATGACTTCGCCTACATTAGTTTCGCTCCAACGAGCCTCTCGCCTCTAAGGTTGTGTCACGGCTGGCCGACCTCATGTCCATGACTTCGCTTGCACAAGCTTCGCTCGGACACACCCCCTGCCTTGAAGGTTGTGCCTCGGTGGGGTGGCCCTGCATCAAGTACTTCACCTTCAGGAATGGAACAGCAAAAACCACCCCACACGAAGGGCCAGCGAGAAGCGGCAATTTGGTACCCGTCCTCACGTGGAGCACTCACGCGATCTGAAGCACAAAATAAGTCTAAGTCTTTGGGCGCCTACATGCCCACCAAGCAAAAATTGGCTAAGTCATAGGTGCCCTTGCGCGTATTCCTTAGCCCTCGTGCCTCGCACTACATCGAGTCAGAATTTTGCTAAATCTCAAGCATCTGCATTCCTGTCAAGCCGGAATTTGGCCAAGTCTTTGGCGCCCTGGAAAAAATGCCTTGCTATAAGTGCATGTCAAAAATGTTGACGGTATAGGGTGCACGGGTGCGGCCGGAGATGAGGAGGATGAAGTGGCACCGGAGATGTGTTGCACGAGATGCTCGGCGCTAGCTCTGAAGAAGAAGGACTCGGCGGCGGTGCTAGGCGGCATCTCGGCGGCAGCGAGCTAGGGCACGGGTCGCGGCGCGATGGGGCGGAGCAGATGCGCATGAGGGACGATGCTATTTATGGCGCGAAGAGTCGTGCTCGACCCGGACGCCAAGGCGGTGACGCGGCTACACGGGCAAGACGCATTTAAATGTGATAATAGTAGGCGAGTGGGCGGCGGTGTGGCGCTAGGGCTTCGGCAAGATCGTCCGTGGGCTAGCGTGCTGGCAATTAGGTGTTGGGCCGGGGCGACGAGAAAGCAGAGTGGGCTGAAGCAAATTCGACCCACAAAGGTTTTTGAAATTAAGAAATGATTTAGGATTTAAAGAAAAACTGAAAATCCAAAAGGGCTCAAATAAAATTGGTGAAATTTTTCAGGGACTTAAACTACTCAAAAGATTTTTGAAAAGCCAAATGTTTTGATGTTACAAACCTCCCCCCCCCTCTAAAGGAATCTTGGCCCCGAGATTCAAGTTGGCTATGGAATAGGTTCAAGAACTCAGCCTTCGGGTTCTCTTCTTGCTTTCAAACTGCTTTTACTGCGACGGGACTGCTCTTCAGAACACTTACAAAACAAACGTTTTGCTTCTTGCTGAACTTCTTGCTTCAACAAAACTTAACAAACTGGCTCTTAGCAGGAAAGACATCTTGAAACTAGAACCAATCTCCAGTCAAAGATTCAAGAAAAATCCACAAGCCCTAAAGATTTGAGTGGAGGTTTGTGGAGAAGAAAAGAGAAAAGAGAGAGATGGTGGCTCGGTGGTTTTTGGAATGAGAAGCGGTTGCACCGCACGAGTGTGGGAGGCCAAGAGATAGGATTTCAGCCACAACCGTTTTTGGAATCGCCAGCCATATACGGTAATACCGTAATGAAGTCGCGGTATTACCAGGCAACGGTAGTACCGACGGTAAACCGTGGTATTACCGTTTTACCTGACAAAGCATGAGCTAAATATGAATGTAAATGATCCTTAATTAGAATTACTCAAATAAATCATTCAGGATCATTATACATGAGATAGATAATATAAAGCTTTAATTTCACATAGCTTTTATCAAATTATAGAATTTTGAGAATGATTTTAAAATAGTTTTCATACATACTTCAAAAAAATCCAAATAAGAGAAAATGACATGAGGCATGAGTTTCAAGCAACATTGGAGTGATCTATGACATTTAACTTATTCCTCAACTTACAAAACTAGCTCTCATCTAATGGTTTGGTGATGATATCGGCTAATTGATCATCGGCCCTTATGTGGCTAATTTTAATAACTCCTTTGCCTACATAACTTCTCAAGAAATGATGGTAGATATCTATATGCTTGGTTCTTGAGTGTTAGACCAAGTTATTTGCAATCTTCACGACACTATTATTATGACACAAAAGAGGCATATTATCAAATTTAATTCCATAATCTATCAATGTTTGCCTTATCCATAGTAATTGAGCACAACAACTACCCGTGAAAACATATTCGGCTTCGATGGTGGATAGGGCTACATAATTTTGTTTCTTGGATGACCATGATACTAAGGATCTTTCTAAGAATTGACAACTACCCGAGGTGTTTTTTTCTATCCACTTTGCAACCCGCATAATCGGAATCCGAATATCCAATTAAATCAAATTTTGCACCTTTGGGATACCATAAGCCAATGCTAGAGGAATATGCTTTAAATATCTTAGAATTCTTTTCACGGCCACCAAATGGCACTCTTTTGGTGATGCTTGAAATCTTACATACATGCAAATACTAAACATAATATCGGGCTTAGATGCGGTAAGATAAAGCATACTACCAATCATATATCTATAAAGCTTTAAATCTACCGGTTTACCTCCCTCATTAAGGTCGAGATGACCGTTGGTTTCCATGGGAGTCTTGATGGATTTTGTGTTTTTCATGCCAAACCTCTTGATCAAATCTTTCATGTACTTTGTTTAGCTCACGAAGGTCCCATCTTTGAGTTGCTTGATTTGAAGTCTAAGAAAATAACTAAGTTCTCCGATCACGGACATTTCAAATTCCCTAGAAATCCTATCATCAATTTTTTTGCAAAAATCTTGGTTAGTAGACCTAAAAATAATATCATCAACATAAATTTGACAAACAAAGAATTCATTATCTAGAACTTTTGTAAACAAGGTTGTGTCAACTTTTTCGATTTTAAATCATTTTGAGAGTAGAAAATCTCTAAGGCATTCATACCATGCTCTAGAAGCTTGTTTAAGACTATAGAGTGCCTTGGAGAGTTTATACACATGATTTGAATTTTTAGGGCCTTCAAAACCGGGTGGTTGTTCAACAAACACAAGTTCGGATATTTTTCGTTTAGAAAAGCATTTTTAACATTCATTTGAAATAATTTAATATCAATGCATGATGCAAAAGCAAGTAATATGCTGTGACTGAAGGGATACGGGTAGGCTACGATAGCGACAAATCAAAATTTCTACCACGTAAACCAGGAAGCTAAGCAAGAAGATGATCATAGATCGTTACCACTAGACGCGCAGAGCAGCGGAAGAAGTGTCGGAGCAGCCTGGTCCGACGAAGAGCACGTCGATGTACTGGTCGTAGTCGATCGTCCAGCGTCTTCGTTGGTTGATCGTCTCCTCCAGCACCTCTGCAGTTCCTTGCGAACATCGCAGATCGTCCTTAAGCGCAACAACGAGAAGCGCCTCTATGGTATCCACACGCCCGGGAAGGAACAATCATGACGGTGTGCTAGCACCAAATCGCACGGGGAGGCTCTCAAGAAGATGGCGGCTAGGGTTTCGGTAGGGCAACTCACGTCAACTCATCTTTTCCAATAGCCTCATGCATCTCCTTATATAGAGCCCGTGACGGATCCTATCCAAACACGCCATTTAATCAGATTCATCTTGGTTTGTTCCAACCTGTTAAGTGTGTGACCCGTTAGGTTCATGTGTAGTTGGTTGTGATTCGAAACCCTTTCCGCCACGAGTCGAAGCGGTTCCTAGTAGGACATAACGATTCCGAATACACACAAATTATATCGGACGAACCTTAATGCAATATGATCTTCGACCAGGTCCTCATCACTTACGACCAGGTCCTATCTCTATACGACCAGTTCATATTCGATCACGACCAACTCGTAACTCCTTACGACTTGGTTTCGACCACTGTGATTACATTGACCGATCTCGACTTGCTTGTATCTCCATACGACCGGTCCGTAGTCGGGTCGAATCCAAGCGACCTACTCATGTATTCTCCCTTTGCCTCACGATATCTGGTTGAACTCCAGGTGAGATGTTGTGTCATCCATGGACTGTTCAATGCTTTCTCGATCGAGTATCGGATAACCTTATGTGGTCGAACTCTTCGACCACTAGTGGCATGGCCATGCACTTTCTTTATCCGACCACTTCGAGGGGTCCAGAGATATCTCTCCTGTTATGTTAGGAGGGGCAAATCCCATATCCGACCAGTCACATCCCTCTGCATGTTTCATAGTATACCCGAAAGCTACCTTTATAACTACCCAGTTACGAGTAGCATTTGGCAACCCCTAAGAGTGCTACTACACATGTAGGAAACCATGCTGATCTCAGGTCTAAGGATTATACATCATCATTGCTTGAGACCAACTAACGACACATAGAATCATAACAATCTCAATAGTGCCTCAAGGTGGGTCTTATCCAACACCACGTTCTCTAACACGTGTCCACATTATTGATTCGATATCCTTATATCCATGACCGTGAAACATGGTCATCAATCAATCGCATGTGCTAGTCGTAGAGTCACTAGTGTTCCACCAAAGTGACTTTCGACCGAGGATACTTTTAGAATGACATCATCATAAGTTAAAAAGAGCTTCACCAACAAGTCACATACTCGTTAATCTTCATGACTGATGATTCATTCAAGGAACATATTATCAAATATTGTGAACATAATGAAATATAATCATCTCTATGATTGCCTCTAGGGCATATTTCCAACAGTGACGACCCGGCCAGGGGCTACCCGAGAGGTCCTTCGGGACCTCCTGGAAAGTCCACTAGGAACTCCCAAGACGTCCCGTAGAGCATCCTGGTAGGACCGCCCAGACCTCTCAAGAGGTCCGGTAGGACCGCTCGAAGGTCTGGGACCCCGACCGGCGGAGGTCTTTGGACCTGAGACCATTCCCAGCCCCACATGCCCCCCCGGTACTACCGCAAGGAGACCCGGTAGTACCGCTCGGCACACCCTGAGAGGAGGTCCTTGCGGAACCAAACTCCAGGAGGTTGTGGGCTTGGAAGTGCCTCCTGTCCTCTGTGATCCGAACCAGTCCCAAGGATCAATGGCTAGTTCGCACAGCAAATACAAGTGATAACATACACATCCACAAAAGGCTTTATTAACAACAAAAGAGAGTTGATTACAAGGGGTTGCTTACAAGCTCCAGCAACCAAGAGCAAAATACACAGCGGAAAACCAAAGTGATAGACTCCATCCATCACACCACAGGTGATTGGTTGGAGGGCGCGGCCTAATTGATTTGGTCCTCCTCATCATCAAAGAAGTCTTCTCCTGCTCAATTCATCAATCAAGCAAGTATGAGCACAACAACCGTGCTCGCAAGTTACACCCGTCAAATAACAGTATGACATGCATAATGGGTATATCAAAGGAAGGCATATTAGGGTTGATTTGCGTAAAGCCAAGTTTGTTTCAAATACAAGTATTAAGTTTCAAGGCAGTTATACCATATCTAAAATTCATTTTGTAAATTCTATTTTTCAGTTGGATAACATTCATCATGAGTGGTGAAGGATACCCTCCTGTCACATGGCTCCCCGCCCATTAACCATTTGGATAGAAATCCAAAACCAATTTTATAAGTCCTTTGAAAATCAAAACCAAGAGCTAACTTTGAGTGGCTTTGCTAGTATGTCCATGACCGTGGACACGGCTATTCGAATAGATTTATGCTCTGCAGAGGTTGCACACTTTACCCACATGACATGAATTCTCTAGTTTGTTTGGCATCCGTCAACGCCACCTCACACTTCCTTTGGTGAGAGGTCTAAAGCACATGACAAGGCCTTTACAAAGCATTACTCCAACGCAATCCACCCTCGCTAAGGTTTCACCCCCTTTGGACTACCCATCCGCAGGGTTCAGGCCCCCTCTTGCGCCAGGTGGGACTACAAAGGTCGTAACATGACTACCCACCGCATCCACAGGATCAACCACGATGGAGCTTTGAAAATTAGTTGGCCAGGTCCCTTTGCCCATTTCTTAGGACATGTGGTTGTACGATGGTGACTAGCAAGATGCGGCTCGTAGACCGGTCCTCATATGGCTTGGGCGGCTAACACGAAACCCCTAGGCCTCAACCCTACCCGAGTTGAGCCCGTGCATAACCCTGCACCAGCCAAACAACCAATCCGCCCAAGACCAAATCCATTTGTCCATTTCTGTTTTTCAAAACTATTTATCAAAACCTCCATGACAACCCAATGTCATGGCTTTGAAAACATTGAGTATTTTGGTCTGTTGGAAGAAACATTTCCCAAATCAAGATGTTTGGTCTAGCAAGACTAAGCATTCATTTTTCAAAAGCCTCTGGTCCTTACTATTGCAAAAATCAGATTTTATCTAGGGTGACAATGGAGTTGGTTCAACATAGACAGTGGCCATACAAAGGAATTAGGCATAGCTATGAACAGAAAGATAGGCATTGAAATAACTTAGTGAAAGTAAGCATGCATACAGCTTTGAAACATAACATAAGTATCTTGAAATAATAGGTGCAATATGGTCAAGGGTGCAACTTGCCAAGCTCAAAGTCTTGAGCTTCTTCTTCTTCTTCAAGGAACTCTTGCTCCTCACGGCCTTCGCAATCTACACGGTGAAAAACCAAATAACTCAAATAGAGCTCCAGCGAGATCTAAAGAAACTCCAAATAAACTCCAATGTAAAACCAACTGAGAGGTTAAGCGATCAGGAGGAGGTTCAGGGAGCTTGTTAGCGGAGTTCCAAAGCTCAAGAGAGGAGGTCCAAGAGCTTTGGGGAGGTCCGAACCTCTAGGGAGGAGGTCCACGAGCTTAGAGGGAGGTCCAGGAACTGCTCGGTTGAGCCAGAGAGGGGAAGTGAGGAAGAAAGTGAGAGAGGAAGGGCTGCCCAAGCTATATATAGCTAGAGCCAATGAGATTTCCGAAGGTGCGGGTGTTCAGGAGTTGGTAAAAAGGACCATGAAGGTAGGCAAGGGATGTGACAAAAAGTATGGCACGGGTGCTGCAAAAGTGGTAGCATTTAATGCGACACAACATGCATTAAATGTGGGGGAGACTTCCTTGCACAAGGACACAGTCAAAGGATAAAGAAAAATAGGTGTGACTGCCAAGTGGGGCTAGTCAAGACCCGAAGGGGAGGTCCTGCGGAAGCCTTGAGGAGGTCGTGCAGAGGACAAGAGGAGGTCCTGACGGTTGGATCTCCGAAAGGGAGGTCCAACGGCCAGATCTACAAAGGAGGAGGTCTGGCGGTTAAGATCTCCAAAGGGGAGGTCTTAACGGCCAGATCTACAAAGGAGGAGGTCTGGACGGTTAAGATCTCCAAAGGGAAGGTCTTAACGGCCAAATCTAACAAAGGAGGAGGTCTGAGCGGTTAGGATCTCCAAAGGGGAGGTCCTAACGGTCAGATCTACAAAGGAGGAGGTCTGGATGGTTAAAATCTCCAAAGGGAAGGTCTTAACGGCCAGATCTAACAAAAGAGGGGGTCTGGACTGTTGAGATCTCCAAAGGGGAGGTCTTAACGGCCAAATCTAACAAAGGAGGTGCAGACGGTTAAGATCTCCAAAGGGAGGTCTTAACGGCGAGATCTAACAAAGGAGGAGAATGCAGACGGTTAAGATCTCCAAAGGGAGGTCTTAACACGAGATCTAACAAGGAGGAGGTGCGGATGGTTAAGATCTCCAAGGGAGGTCTTAACGGCAGATCTACAAGGAGGAGAATGCGGGCGGTTAAGATCTCCAAAGGGGAGGTCTTAACGGCCAGATCTAACAAAGGAGGAGGTCTGGACGGTTAAGATCTCCAAAGGGGAGGTCTTAACGGCCAGATCTCACAAGGGGAGGTCCGCGATAACGAGATAAGGAGCAGGAGAAGTGGGAGCCATTGGATTTCAATCGAACGGCCCAAAGTGATTGGGCCATTCGAACCATCAGAGCTGACGCTAGATCTCAGCCTTTGAACTGAATCGGGCGGTCAAAAATGGTTGGGACGTTTGGATCGCCCGAACGCCCCTGCAAATCGGACCGTCCAGCAAAGATCTGAGGGCTCAGAGAGGGTGGGACGTTTGGACCATCCGAACGCCTCACCAAGATCAAACCGTCCAATGCAAATCGAATGGTACACAAGCGATAGAGGTCTGGATCAAACGGGGGGCACGAACAGGTACGAGGGAAGTCCAATTGGACAAGGAGGAGGTCCTAGAGGACATAGGAAGGTCCTGAAGGACACGGATAGGTCCAAGTAAGGAAAGTGGAGATCCTAGAGGACACAAGGAGGTCCTGAAGGATACGGGGAGGTCCAAATAAATTTTAAGATGGTTCTAGGAGCACGGGGAGGTCAAATCTTAGGTTTCCAGAGGACCTAAGAAACGGTAACACTGCAAGGTGGGGGTGGTACTACCGTTATCAGGTAGTTCCGACTGCGACAAGGTCGTAAGGAAATTCCAGAACACACGTTTCTGGACTCTTGATTGTCCCATAGAGCGGTATGGCTACGAGTTGTGCAGCGGTAGTACCGTGTGGCGGTAATACCAGATTGCTGCGGCATGGATTATCCAGAAGAAAAACATTTCAGAGATCAAAGCGAGGAGAAGTCCAAGGGAACCTAGAGAGGTTCCAACAAAACAGAGAATGGGTTCTAAAGAACATGAGGGAGGTTTAAACCTGGGGAGGTCTAAGCCAAGGAAGGATCAAAGAGGGAGGTTTGGACTAGGAAAGGTCCAAGCACTTGGGGAGGTTCAGATCTACGGAGGTCTGGTCCAGAGAAGGACAAAACATGGACAAAAAAGGGGAAGATCACCAAAACTCCAACAAACTCAACAAACCATCAAGGAATTTTAGTTGAAGTTTGAGTTAGTCAATTTGAAATCCATCCTGAAATTTCAAGTTAAGCTTTGAATTCTCATCAAAACAAAATGGTTCTTTTTATTTTGAAATCTTCAAAAAGGCTCTGAAATTCAGGGTGTCACATATGCGAATGGATTCAAGTCTAGCTACGGGAGCAAAAGTTTCACCGAAATCCAAACCTTCGACTTGTGAGAATCCTTAAGCGACTAATCTTGCTTTATTTGTCACAACCATTCCACTTTGATCTTGTCTGTTCCTAAAGACCCACTTTGTACCAATTACGTTGTATTCCTTGGGTCTATCCACCAATGTCCAAGCGTTGTGTCAGGTGAAGTTATTGAGTTCTTCATGCATTGCATTCACCCAATCCGGATCATCGAGCGCTTCATCTACATGTTTTGGCTCGAGAGAAGAGACAAAAGAGTAATGTTCACAAAAAGAAGAAACACGAGATCAAGTTTGAACACTCTTACTCACATCACCTAATATTTGATCTATTGGATGATCCTTTGCAATTGCATTATAAATTCTTGGCGGTAAGTTTGATGATTTTTCATCTTCCTTGTTGTCCTCTTCATTTATTTGAATTTGACTTGCTGTTGAAGAGGTAGGAGGTTCGACTTGAGTGGAAGATTGTGAATCATTTAAGCCTTCCTTTGGCTTGATGTTGCCTATTTGCATATTCTTCATTGCTTGTCTCAAGGCTTCGTTACCTACATCATCCAAATTTTCTTGCTCTTCTTGAGAGTCGTTAGTTTCATCAAATTGAACATCATGTGTTTTGTCGATGATCGAGTCGCCAATCTTACGAAATAGATAGAAAAAAATGGCAAAGAGTTCTTGGTAGAGAATAGGGCTGCTCTTTATTGCACTGAACTGGATCTTTACTGGGGGTGCCTTTAGACAAGGCAATGGACTAGCTCTAATTACATTATGTGTATTGCTTGAATCTAACTGTCTTGATGCAAATGTCTTGGGCTTGATCGAATCAGTCGTGGTGTGATGTCTTGATCGAATCACCCTGCCTGTCCTTCAGTTGTCTTCTCCTTTAAATAACTAATGAAGTGGTGGCAATTATCACTGGAAGAGGCGCTCTCTGGAAGTGTCGCGTCCGGTTGGAGAAAAGGCGGCAATTAGTGAAATATCAACTGTTGGGCAGTTGGTGTTAGTAGGGACAATAACCATATGGTGGTTATTATTAGGGAGATAGAGTCAGAAACGTCGTGTGGTTTAGAAAAAATATGGCATGTGTTCCATTCGTCACACTGTAAGGAATATACTTGGAATCGGATCTAAGTGCTAGTTCATTGTTGCTACAAGCAATCATTTGGTCGGGGATAAGGTACATGACCTCTTCCGACTAGGGTACCCACAATGTAATCTCTGGAATCCTTATTACCACAGGGGTCGTTAGTCTTAGGGGTTACAACCACGAAGGACATGTGGTCTTTAACTAAATAAAGTAATATTTAGAGATTTTAATCCTCGTCAGCTTGCCCTCGAACTTTAAATGAATGTGTAGTGTGAACCCTTCTCCGATGAAATTGTATTGGGCAGGCCCTCATTTAATGATGTAACAAATGAGGTGGTCTATACTCACTTTAAAGTTGAGGAATCGTCTGGGAAACCGAAGAGGTTTTCTGTTCGTTGGACTTTGGGTAACTCCCAATTACAGTTAATATAGGTGTAGCTATAAAATCCCCATTGTGCACGACCTTAGGGTTTTTATGCTCTCATATTCTCCTTGAATCCCTTTTCATCTTTTCACAAAAAAAATTCTCCGACCTCCTCTCATCTTATCACCCGAAATCAACAATGTCGGACTAGATCACCAAATGGTTGGTTTCCGACCTGAGTGAAAAGAAGCTCAAGGTTTTGGAGAAAATCAGGATGCTTCCTGACAGGGATTTGATTTCTTGGAGGTTTGCGATCGGGGAGCATTTTTTGAGCTACGAAGAAGGGCAAATCCCTTTTTTCTTTGCATACATCGAATGCGGGCTTAGGCTACTAGTACACTGATTCCTCCCTAGGGTTCTTGAATAATATGGAGTGGAATTGGTGAACCTAGCCCCCAACTCGATCACCAACATCAGCATATTCATATACCCCTGCGAGGCGTACCTAGGAATCCGGTGAATATGAAGGTCTTCAGGTATTTCTACAAGATGGCGAGGTCAGGGAAGTCGACAGCCAGACCTGGTGAGTTCTCACTACGTCTCCATGATGGGAAAGCTGATGAGTACATTCGAATGTACCCAAATTCTTCGTGGTCGTTATGGAAGAAGAGTTGGTTCTACATGGCGGTCACGAATGATGACAGCCTCTACTTCGTCGGCAAGGTGGCGAATGAGAATCCAAACTGGAGGTCGACCGTGAAGAAGAAGGAAAAGATCCAAAGATGGATCGAATCCATCCAAGATCTCCGTGCCAAGGGTTTGACTTCTTGGCACGTGGTGAGGGACTTTTCCATGCACTGGATAAGTCCCTTAAAGCTTCAAGCGAGCTCCATGCTCTGGTACATAGTCGTGACGACGCGACCAGGGATTCTAGGGAAGGATTCTAGGGAATATAAGTCCTGAACAATCCCGACCAGTATGTTTCATTTAGTTGATTATTTTGTAACCTTGAAATCTCTTTGTTATTTTGAAGCCCTTTCCCCTGTTGAAATCAGGGAGTGGATCAGAATGATTTGTGCTAGGGAGCTTGATGACAAGGTTGAATTTCCCCAAATTTTGGCTATTGTCTCTGCGGAAGAGAGACTAAAAAAGACTCAAGGTAAATAACAACTTTTTCTTTATCATTTATATATTCTCCGATCAGTATATAATTCTACTCTAATATACAGGCGGTCAGGTTGAGGATAAAGGAGTCCGGTAAAGGCTCTACCACAACTGTTGTTCCGACCGATTCCTGCTCGACAACCACACAAGATGATGGTCTCTCGCAGGTGAGAAGAGCATTAAAAAGGAGTATATATTTGAAATGGAAAATTTCATCACCTAATTAAATTTAATTCATAATTCAGATGGGAAAGAAGAAGAATCCTGATGAATCACGGTGGCCCGATCTTCCGATAGGTTCGATTTGTTTCGTCGTAAGGACGTTGATGCTTTGAGGCTTCCGACCCGCAGATCTTCACCTCGCAATTAGCTACACCCTTACATTGTCGTTATCAACCACGCTTGCACGCGATCGACCTTACCACAAGGGTTATGGTTCTGCGAAGCAATCGAAGCAACTCACAAGAACACGATAGATGCAATCTGAAATATATTGCGAATATGGATGAAGTTCACAAGTGGGGTTCCTCAAACCGAACAAGCGGCTAAACCGCAAAGTGGCGAGAATAATCTAAGAAAAACCCAACCCTAAAGCGTGGCGGCTCTTGCACATATATAGGGGGAACGTGAGGAGGTGGGAACCCTAGGGCGTGAAACTATTCACTGTCTTGTTCACATGAGCAGTGCAGACCCCCTAGGGTGGTCGGCCATCACATGGGCCTTATGGGCCAAGTCGGCCCATATATTACATAGCTAGTGGGCCAATAATTGGTGGCCTTGACACCATGGTATGTAAATCTGGCGCCAGGCATGTAGACATAGCTCGGCTTGTAGGAGTAGAAGTGGCGTGGTCCAATTGGATAAAATGGTATTGCGGTGGCATAAGTCCAAGCTGTGGAAGATTGAGTTGAAGTAGTAGTTGTAGGTCTTCTTGAAGTGGTCGTAGACCTGCGCAGAGCTGGTCGTGGGTCTTGGAAGTGGTCGTAAACCTGCAAAGCTGGTCGTGGGTCTTGGAAGTGGTCGAGACCTGCAGAGCCGGGTCGTAGTCCCTCTGAGCTAGTCGTGACCTGCGAGAACCGGTCGTGGGTCTTCTCAAAGTCGTGGTTGTATCCTTAGGGTCGATGTCCTCATCAAATCCGCAGACTGAAGTTGTGGAGGTCGTAGTCCCAAGAGTGGTCACGCACGACCAAATAGTTGCTCTCGAAGCAGCTATTCCGGAGGTCAATGAAGAAACCACATTTGACCAGGTGGTCAGGGATCTCATCCCTGACCAACTGGTAGAGGAAATTTCTTCCGACCTCCGATCGAAGGATATGGGGGGTCTAACCAGCCCTAAGAGTTCAGAACCGGTGAAATCAATTGAGAAGAAAAGGAAGGCAAGCGCCCTGGCCCTGGACTTTGCTCCAGGGCATTTCAAGATTAAGACCAAAAAGACGACCTGGTATGTATACATGAAAGAAACGTAAATACATAACCCTGATGTTTTTAGTATTCTAGAATCTTGAAATTTCCTTTCTTTTGTCTTTATAGGTCCTTTGGTGTTTCGGTCGTCTTCGATCAGATCACCCCTTAGGAGAAAACTCCTGAGGAAAGGGTGGTCGAGCCAACCCCCGAGCAGGTTGCGGCACCAGCGCTTGCTTAGGAACCTATGGCGGCTTCGACCGCACCTTTGGAAGCAAAGGTCAAAGAAGAGTCCCAGCAGGTTCCGACCTCTGCTGAGACCATTCAAGAAATGAATTCTTCATTGTTGAAGAAGTCCTACAATTGCCCCCAGGTCATTAATTACGAGAAGCTTGACGAGGCTTGGAGTAGGATTTCGGATCGTCGGTTAGAGACGGGTCCGAGTGCTATCTAGTCCGAATATGCGAACATGGCGATCCAGGTAAGTACCTACGACCACTCTTATAGTCCTTTCTTCAAAGTTTATTGAAAAACTTAAAGAAGTTTGCTATTTTTGTAGCATATGGTGGAGAATTTTGCTGTGGTCGAATGACTGACCCAGCGAATAACTAATCTGGAGAAGAAAAAAATCCAAACTAAAAAGTAAGAATCTCTTGACTTCTTCCCTTCTTGCCATTTTGTTCTTTTCTAAATTTCCGCCTTTGTCGTGCTTGACATATTTGGAAAATTTTGAGATAGAAACTAAGGCTAGAGAAGCCATTATAGCCTCGCTTCAAGAGAGATGCTAGGCAAAAGACCGGTCGATCGAAGACTGGTCGACCAGGTTCAATGAAGCCTCCCTCAAGCACAAAGAATCCATTGAGGCTTCCGAGAATAAAGCTCAAGGTAATCGATCGTAAAGCTTGACTAGTTCATTATATTTCATTAACTTTTGATCTACTAGTGCAAAGCAAATTCAGAAATTAAAGAAAGCTCTTGAGTTTGAGCATGACAAGGAAGCAGAACTTGGGCAGAGTCTTGAAGAGAAAGTCAAGGCTCTCAACAAGATACTTTTCGACATAGGATCGAGATCATGTCTGCCTATTTTAAGAGATCTAGTGGAGAACATAAACTTCCTTGGCCAACAACTCGAAGATCTTCAAAGTCTGCTCAAGACAACACAGAAGAACCATGCACAGATCATGAAGGACGCCGTTGCTAATGGAGTCAGCCTTGCTTTGGTAAAGCTGAAAGCTTTCGACCCCTCTATTCACCTCCAAGCTATTGAAGTGGACTTCAACTGTTCGGAGGATGAAGCAGCCAAGTTATTCGAGGAAGTAATGCCTCTCGGAAACAAGGTGGTAGAGGAAATGGAGGTCGAATCTCCGTCTCATAGCAACCAGACTCATGATCCTAAAGAGTAGATGGTTGTAATAATTGAATTGTAAATGTTAAAACTTACATTTTATCGTCAGTAAAGTCTTTGTTTATCTTTTCACTTTGCTAAATACTCATATATTTCCTAGCCCCCGACTGCTTGTGTTAGTAGAAGAACTTACTAAAGAAGCAGTAGACCAAGAAAAAGAGCAAAACCTACGACCATAGTACAAAGTATGTGTTGATTATGTGGTAAAACTGATCGTATTAATACTACGAAATCAATTTGGTCGGAACCAGAGCATGATTTCAACTAGTTGTATATCTACTGCCATAATCAAAATACAATATAGTACATTGCCTGGTCGGAAGATATGTATAAGACTTATACTGATGATAAGAAATTATGCAAAGATGTATGCAAAATCGATAAGTGGTCTTATTTATACACATTATCCAAACTGGTCGTAAATATTGCTAAGAACTGAAGACATGATAGACACTTCACGAAATGTGTTCGTTCTCGAGTTTCGACTGGCAGCGAATATCATAAAAAAAAGTACCATCGCTAGGAAACTCCTTCAAGTGGGCAGGACAGCATGCAGAGAGGATAGATTTCAACTAGGAGGCTTTCCGTGTCTCAACCAGTAGCCAAACAAGAGTAGAACAAAATGTTAAAATGAAGAAAATTAGTCTTCGAATTTTTAAGCATGTAAGTAACTATATCAAGTTGTTTGTGTTATGCTCTTTTACTTGTTTGTTTCTTTAAGAAAAGAGTGTATAGTCACGTGTGAGAACCATTGCTATGATGGTCATGACTAGGACCCAGATGGTTTATGACGATTATGTCAAGGCCATAAAAAGTAAAAGAGACCCTTTAAAAGGATATCGGAGAGAAATGGTTCTTCTCCGACCAGTTAAACAACAAAGTATGTGACCAGACAATAGATAACAGACATATAAACAATATCACTCATTGGAATGTAAAGAAATGAAGATTATTTATTGAAATTGAAATAATGGAAAAATTATACAAAGAACTTACGCAATTGATCAATGTTCCAAGAATTTAACAAAACACGCCCATCTGACATGGCTAGTCGTACCGTACCAAGTGGTGACTTCGACTACAGTGTATGGACCTTCCCATTTCGGTGAAAGTTTTTTGCGATTTGCTTACCCCTGAATTTTTCTGAGAACTAGAGTACCTACAGCTAGGCTACGAGGTTGCACCTTATGACTGTGGTACCTTTGCATGGCTTGTTAGTAAACTATCAACCATATTAGGGCTTGATTTTGCGCTCTTCAAGGAAATTGATATTGTCGAGTCTTCGTTTTGTCTGATCGTTCTCATTGAAACAATCAGTTCGAGCAGAGCCAATTTTCAATTCCAAAGGAAGCATGACTTTAGCACTGCAAACTAGAAAAAATGGCATTTCACCGATCGCATGACTGGTCGTGGTTCGAATGACCCATAACACAGAGGGAAGTTCTTGAACCCAAGCTCCTGACCGTTTTGTTAACTAGTCGAACACTCGGCGCTTCACTCCTTGCATTATTATACCATTAGCTCGCTCGACTGCTCTGTTGCTCTGCGGATGAGCGATAGAAGCAAAATGTATCTTGATACCTTGATCTTCGCAGAATTCTTGAAAATTTCCGCTCAAGAACTGGGCACCATTATCTGTGATTATACGACTGGGTATGCCAAATCGTGTGAGCACGTTTTTTGTGAGGAACCTTTTGGCAGTCTCAGTTGTTGTTTTAACAACTGGCTCGACTTCTATCCATTTTCTGAATGTATGAATCATTACAAAAAGAAATTCAAAGCCTCCGGGTGCTCTTGGGAAAGGTTCTAGAATGTCTACTCCCTAGGTTGCAAAAGGCCAGGAAAGATGTATTGTTTGCAAAGCTTATGCCGTCTGATGTACTTGTCGACTATGAAATTGACATTGTATGCACTTCATCACAAGCTCTTTTGCACCATGAAGGGCAGTTGGCCAGTAGTATCCTTGCCTGAAGGTTTTACCGACCAGAGTTATGTAGGAATGATGTGCTCCATAGACTTCTCCTTCCGATCTGGTGCAAAGCGTCTTAACTTTTGCTTAATCAGTTTCTTGTCAAGCTGGAGAGCTAGCCTATGGTCGATCACCTCCCTGGGGACTCTGGACATGTTGGATGTCTGCCAGGCAAATACATCCAAGTTTGCTCAGAGGAAGGAAACGAGTGACTCTTCCTATTTAGGGTTGAGTCCTGCCCCGACGAGTACCTTTTGGGTAGATGCATTAGCATTTCCTGACCCAGATGATATTTTGGCGCTTTTTGGAGAAACGCCTTTGTCGAGTAGAACCTCCTTGGTCTGGTCGAAAGGTTTTGGGGCCATCTTCGGTCTCGAGTGCTTGACCTACATGGAAGGTGGATTAGTTTCCCTGGTTGGAAGTTCGTCGACCAGTTCTACGGATTTCCGATTGCATGTGTATGCCATCTTTCTATCCCCTCGAACCGTGATTACCTCTTTTGGTCCTGGCATCTTTAAACTTTGATAGCCGCAATGCGTAGCTATCAAGAACTTTGCTAATGCTAGATGACTAAGGATTCCATTGTATGCGGTTTTGAAATCCACCACATCGAATGGAATCTTTTCTGTTTCGATGTTGTCAAGTCTTCAGAATATAACCGGTAGGGACAATTGCCCTATCAGTTTTGCAGTAGATCTTGGAACTATGCCATGGAAGGCATATTTCACAGGCTTTACTTTTGTTTTGGGAATTTGCATTTCTTCCAATACTCTAGTAAATAAAATGTTTAAAGAACTATCTCCATCTATCAAGACTTGATTAACTTTGCAATTATTAATAGTAGGTTCAACAACAATAAGGAACCTACCTGGTCAAGTCGATGGGATGGGGCAGTCTTCTTTGTTGAAGGAGATAACTGTCTCCGACCACCTGGATGGCTTGACGGTGATCGAAGGCTCGGCTAGGTTGACTTCTTACTCCACGGCCTTCAGATGACGTCTTAATTCATATGAGGAGGATCCACCGAAGATCATATCGACTGTGTGTTGCAGCTCCTGGTAATCCATTTCTTCGTCGCCATCCTTGTCCTTCTTGGAGCTTGGTTCTCCAAGCTCTTGTATAGAAGGGAAGGGACCTTTACCTGAGTAGTAATCATTCAGCTTCTTTTGCCAAGCTCGGAAGGTGCGCAGATCATGCCCTGCAACCTGATGAAGTGGACACCACTTCTTGTTCTTTTTGTATTCGTCAGTCGAGGCTTTCGCCTTGTTTCAACCAAAAAAAATTTTCTTACCCTTGGTAAACTTTTCTGGAATCGCAAGAACTTCTTTCTTGTCGGTCTTGCGATTTTTCTTACCCTTGAGAGCCTTCTTATTCTTCTTCTCTGGTTTCTCCAGGCCAGATTGAGGGATTTTCTCCTTTCGAACAATAGCTTCATTCCATTCAACCACTTCGCTCGCGGCCGCATATCTATTGGCCATGTCAAAAAGTTCAACGGTCGTTCATGGAGGATTGTTTGTGATATCCTCTGTAAACCGTCGATTTCTCAATCCTACTTTAAAAGCCTGGATAATAGAGGAATTTGCGACCTCAGGAATAGAATTTCGAACCTGGCTAAACCTCTCGATGTATTGTCGAAGAGTTTCATTGATTTTTTGCCTGATCTGATGTAGATCGTCTTCTTTTCCAGGGCGGTCGTACGTCCCCTGGAAATTTGCGATCAGTAAATCGCCGAGATACTTCCAAGTGTAGATAGATCCGACTGGTAGGTTGTGCAACCACGACCGGGTAGATCATTCAAGGACCGTGGGCAAGTAGGTTGCCATCACGTTGTCATTACCACCAGCAGCTTTGATGGCGGTAGTATAGATCTAAATAAATTCTAATGGGTTCTGAGACCCATTGAACTTCTCTATGTTGGCTGGTCGGAACCTATCCGGCCAACCAACAACTTGGAGCCCTGCCGAGAATGCTCGATAGCCCGTAATAGAATCATGGCGCCTTCTTTGAAAAGGAGCCGTATTGTAGTCGGTTGGGGACTGGTTCCTTTGATTTGCATACCTAGTATACGGTGTTCCAGTCCGGTCATGGAAGTTAGTATAACACCTCTGACCAGCTGTCTGGTTTAGATGATGCCGAAGGTCATCTAAACCAAGCGATCGTTCCTCTTGACAAGGGGGAGGAGTGGCTGCTTGAAAGAGCCGTCTTCCCTCGTGACTCTCTGTTCAGAATCTTCGAGGTCTTTGTATCAATCGGTCCACCGTCCGACCATGTTGTCCTCTGTTGAGGGAGGAACACTGGGAAGAAGTCATAGTGTGACTTTGCGAGTTCCTTTTCTTCTGGTATATTTATGTACGTTGCATGATCTGTTGGAGGATCTCCGATATCTGTCCTACGAGTTGAACATAACCAAGAGTCTCTGCAAGAGTAGGATTTGGGTCATTTAGAATGTCATGAACTCGTTGCAGGTTTTGAATTGTTACCGAAGGTCTTGGATGATTCCCGCTAACAGTGGGTGTTTGACGAGTCGAATTCCCCTCTAACCTTTCGGTCTGTCCTGTCCGACCCCTCATGTGTTGTGGGGTAGAAACGGACGAATTAACTGATCGACATCCATCAGTTCGATCACCTCCACCAGTTGATGCTTGAGTGCCCGCACCATTTCCACCAACAAGTGGTGGTAGGATAAGCTGTGGAGGATTGTGCACAGCGTCTTGATTGGTATCTCCGATTGCATTAACTTCGTGCCTCCAACAATAGTCCTCCGACGAGTTCCTGTCGTAACTAAGGGAGAGCCTTCTAGTGCTTCGGCAAGGAGCCTCCATGACGGGGAGCGGTCAGAGATTACCACCTCCGGTAGGCTTTGTGGTGGGCTCAACCTGATCCGGCGGATTGCCGGCCATATGCTGAGTTTTACCATTCCCACCTAACCCATGACCAGTGGTAACTTCATTGACACTCTCACCAGATGTCGGTTGGCCCTCAGAATACGTAGGATCCATCGGCGAATACTGGTCGCTCATGACCGTATCGAGAGTACATTGACCATCTGATCGCAGCATTGGGCTTTTGTTGCCAGTCTTGCCAATCGGAGAGACAGGGCTTGTAGAGGCGTTCGGACATTCCGAACTGGTCAGAACGACCGATTCCTCTGGGAGCGCCACTGATGGTGAATCCTCCTCTCATGTTTGAAAAGTTTTTTGAGTTGAATCATACCAACATGGGCTAACCTTCAATGCCAAAGTCAACCCAAAGATATTTTTGCAATCAAACATGTTTTCAAGCATGAATCATTTGAGGAAAAATTAATCAAATAAAGACATCCAAATCTAAATCCTTTGAAAACTAAAGAATTATTCTTTCCATTTAAAATGGAAACACCTTTTTGAGAAAATGAACAAGTTAAACCAAGATCACATATTTGAGCAACGGATAGCTAATTGAAATTAAGCGATTCAACTAAAGATACATTAGAAATGGAAAGATCATTTGAGATAGCAATTTTACCCAATTCTTTTACTTTATTTTTGCTATTGTCACCAAATATGATGATGTGGAAAGAAACTAAGTTATTCAGTCTTTTTAACCATGCCAGCCATACCAATCATAGAAACTTGCATGATAAAAGCAAGCCTGAAAGGTACATCATGCGTACCATACATAGGTTGCTTGGCCCATTCAACGTGCTTTTATATCTTTTTTAAATAATCATGTTTTTATATGTGAACTAGTAATTGTGCACATACAATGCACGTTTTTCTCAATATATATTCCAGTAAATCAAATTTAGAGACTATAATCATTGCAATGTAATCTCACCCAAATTTAGAATTCCCTCCGTAGAAAAAGAATAATTAGCAATAACCCATGCTCAAAATTATCAACAGCCAAAACACAATAACTCACTATTTTTAGTCTAAAGCACTGCATCATGAAAGCATATATTACTCACCACTGAAAAGTAGATATCATATATTACTCCAATCAAGTGTTGAACTGAAAAAAACATGATGTGTGACCCTTATAGAAAAGACTGGCATAATCTACTTCCAAGTAAGGAAGTTCTTAAAAAACGCTACGTTACAACTGTGAGCAAAACCTGAGCAGATTCTGAGTAATCCAACTTCTTTGATCTTCAGGGGAAAAAAAATTCCTACACGCTAACCGCTTTCTATGGAATATCACTGCCATGTTTTCCCTCCATGCTATTGTATAAATAGATCCATTTATGATCATAAGGAAGAATAGTAGAAACATAGAGGGGAAAAGTGCATTAAGAAGTATACGAATGACAAAAGTTGACAATGCACTAATGCATTAGTAGAACATATAATTCCAGAAAACATGGATTCAAATAATTTATTACAGTAATAATAAGCAGTTAACTTTACAGTATGAAAAACTACTACAGGCCCACAATTTACCAACAGTATATCCCATAAAATTGAGGAAATTAATCAGCAGAATGGATCATTGAAATACTAATACAAGTCCACAATTTAGGGTCTCTTAACATATTAGAAAAGGTAGAAAACCAATAAGAATCATGTATGTAAAAAAAATTATATAGGGGAATACATCTAAATCTTCTTTGAAAAAAAACAGGTAAGCTCTTATCCAGTGCGTTTAGGATACAAAGCATTTGTGACGCCCTGTGTCATTACCCCAAGGGTAATCACACTTAGGCATATGGATTACTATTCGTTTGCTCAGTAAAATACTGCTCCAACGAATAGTAAGCCTTTACCAGGGTTACACAGCAGAACAATAAGATAGAAATTGTACATCTTTATTTCAGCAATAACCACGCAAGGCTATGGTTCTTAATACAAGTATTATGTAGCTACAAAATAGACCTTCTCCGCTTCTCCCGCCTGCCCTGAAGTACCGGTCGCCTAATCGTCCCACGCGTCAAATATGAGTATGACGCCCATCTCGCCCTAGTCCTCGTAGTTAGTGCATTCTCCCCCTACGGTTGTGTCGGTACCTGCATGTCCTTCATCCCACTCGGGATTGCTCCCGGCCGGACTAGGATTTACAAAGGAGAATACTAACAAGGTTGAGTACACGAGTGTACTTAGCAAGCATTATTAGCAAAAATGCACTGGATGGCTATCTCTGTTTGCTATCACATTTTTTATATCCTCTTTTCTAAAAATAATTTATTAAAATATTAGGTGGAAAATTTTAATATTGAAAACACTACTTATCACTCAGAGAGAAGAAAGACCCCTAGCGGTTCCCGTAGACTCCAATCCAGGAGGCTGGTATGAATTCATGATTTTGTATAGTCTTTGCTTGAGCTTGTACCACTTTACCCACTGATTATTCGAGCTCTAAATGAGCAGGACCCTGCATTCCTTTTATCTGAGTTCGAGTTCATATCTGAGAATGTTTTCCGATTTACGTGATCAAGTCTCCACCCATTACTTTCCGTCGGTGCTGATTTAATCACGTTGTTGACCTCGTCATACACCGAGTTCCAGTAATGTTGGTTGGTGCGGCTCTCTGCCCCAGTGCCCAACCCTCCACCTTGGTGCGGCTCACTTCCTGCTCCCAGCACTCCAACGTGACCCATTGTGGAGATCATAATTACGTAATAAGGTAGCATTTTCTGCTCGCCAAAACGGGAAAATGGTTGGTACTGAATTTACGGCCTCTAACCAAGTAAGAGTTTTGTTTGTCCTTATATTATAACCATATGTAAAAAGGGGCCCACCTCTTACCTCATCATCATTGTCGTCGTCGCATTCCCCTACCCGGGCCCCCTTTTACCTGTTGGTGATATGCACTAGAGGCAATCATAGAGATGATTGTATCGCGTCTATGTTCATGAGTTCTTGAATAAGTGTTATTTTGTTCCTTGATCGAATCATCAGTTATAAAGATTAACGAGTATGTGACTTGTTGCTGAAGCTCTTTTAACTCATGATGATGTCATTCTAAAAGTATCCCTGGTCGGATGTCACTGATCGGAACATCAGTGATCCTATCGACCAGCACATGTATTGATTGATGACCATGTTTCACCGGTCATGGATATAGGGATATCGAATCAATAATGTGAGCACATGTTGGAGAACATGGTGTTGGATAGACCCACCTTGAGATACTATTGAGATTGTTATGATTCTATGTGTCATTAGTTGGTCTCAAGCAATAATGATGTATAATCCTTAGACCTGAGATCAGCATGGTTCTCTACATGTGTAATAACACTCTTAGGGGTTGCCAAACGCTACTCGTAACTGGGTAGTTATAAAGGAAGCTTTCGGGTATGTTATGAAACATGCGGAGGGATGTGACTGGTCGGATATAGGATTTGCCCCTCCTAACATAACGAGAGAGATGTCTCTAGGCCCCTCGAAGTGATCGGATAAAGAAAGTGCATGGCCATGCCACTGGTGGTCGAAGAGTTCGGCCACATAAGGTTATCCGATACTCGATCGAGAAAGTATTGAACAGTCCATGGATGACACAACATCTCACCTGGAGTTCAACCAGACATCATGAGGCAAAAGGAGAATACACGAGTAGGTCGCTTAGTTCGATCAATTATGGACTAGTCGTATAGAGATACGAGCTGGTCGTAGACTAGTCAAATGTAATTGAAGGGATACGGGTAGGCTACGATCGCTACAATTCAAAAATTCTACCACGTAAACCAGGAAGCCAAGCAAGAAGACGATCACAAATCGTTACCACCAAACGCGCAGAGTAGCGGAAGAAGAGTTGGAGCAGCCCGGTCCAACTTAGAGCGCATTGATGTAATGGTTGTAGTCGATCGGCCAGCATCCTTGCGAGTCGATCGTCTCCTCTAGCAACTTCTGCAGTTCCTTATGAAGATCGCAGATCGTCCTCAAGCGCAACAGCAACCACAGTAGCACCTTTACAGTATCCACACGTCCAGAGAAGGAACAACCGTACGTCGGTGTGCTAGCACCAAGTCGCACGGCAGAGCTCTCAGAAAGATGGCGGCTAGGGTTTCGGTGGAGCAACTCATGTCAATCTCATGTTCCCAATAGCCTCAAGCATCTCCTTATATAGTGCTCATGAAGGATCCCATCCGAACACGTTTTGTTCCAACCCGTTAAGTGTGTGACTTGTTAGGTTTATGTGTAGTCGGTTGTGACTTAGAAACCCTTTCTGATCATGAGTCGTTAGCGGTTCCTAGGACATAACGATTCCCGAATACACACAAATTATATCGGACGAACCTTAATGCAATATGATCTACGACCAGGTCCTCATCACTTACGACCAGATTCTATCTCTATACGACCAGTTCGTATTTGGTCACAACCAGTTCGTAACTCCTTACGACCAGGTTTCGACCACTTTGTGATTACATTCGACTAGTCTACGACCAGCTCATATCTTCATACGACCAGTCCATAGCCGATCAAACTAAGTGACCTACTCGTATATTCTCCCTTTGCCTCACGATGTCTGGTTGAACTCCAGGTGAGATGTTGTGTCATCCATGGACTGTTCAATACTTTCTCAATCGACTATCGGATAACATTATGTGGTCGAACTCTTCGACCACCAATGGCATGGCTATGCACTTTCTTTATTCGATCACTTCGAGGGGCTCAGAGACATCTCTTCTGTTATGTTAAGAGGGATAAATCCCATATACGACCAGTCACATCCCTCCGCATGTTTCATAACATACTCGAAAGCTACCTTTATAACTACCCAGTTACGAGTAGCGTTTGGCAACCCCTAAGAGTGCTATTACACATGTAGAGAACCATGCTGATCTTAGGTCTAAGGATTATACATCATCATTGCTTGAGACCAACTAATGACACATAGAATCATAACAATCTCAATAGTGTGTCAAGGTGGGTCAATCCAACACCATGTTCTCCAACATGTGGTCACATTATTGATTTGATATCCCTATATCCATGACCGATGAAATATGGGCATCAATCAATACATGTGCTGGTCGTAGAGTCACTGGTGTTCCGACCGGTGACATCCGACCAGGGATACATTTAGAACGACATCATGTAAGTTAAATAGTTTCTCCAAAAAGTCACATACTTGTTAATCTTCATAACCAATGATTCATTCAAGGAACAGAATAATATTTAATCAATAACTCATAAACATAGACATGATACAATCATATCTATGATTGTCTCTAAGGCATATCACCAACAGTAATCACAAAGTGGACTGCGCCATAGAAAAAAGAATGAATTAAAGAAGAAACAGAAGGTGCCCTTTATGGGTTCTGAACACCACAGTTAAAATCCCACTGATGTACATCGTACATAAAAGAATTCAATTAGAAAACAGCAGAATCTAGTCTTCAAGGGTTTGGGGCTTCTAGTTCTAACAGTTAAAATCCTACCAAGGTCTAGTTCTTACAATTTTGATCCATCTGAGCTAATAAGCTAAGGTTTGTAGTCAAACTCCCCTACAATAGCCATTACTTTTTGACGAGGATATAATAATCCTCATTTTATCTTTTATCTATAATTCTTATTATAGGTAAATATGGCGTCATGTGGACCACGAGTATACCCTTAATGTTATGAGGGAAGAGCCTAATGGGTGGTCGTAAGTTCTTCTCGACCACCCCCATAGTCGTAAGTTATGCTCGACTACCCCCATAGTCGTAAGATATTCTCGACTATCCCATAGTCGTAAGTCTTGCTACGACTACCTCATAATCGTGACGCTCCTCTACGACTAGGTCATTCTCGACCACCTTATGATCAAATAAACCTCTGAGACAAGTGGGTCTTATTGATTAAGGGATTCAAACAGTCATCATCTGTTGTTATTACGGAGTAATGACACGTAATACTCCATTATCTACGGTATATAGGCTGTTGAGCGGCGTGGAGGAGTTAATACACGGTGATTATTACCAACGTCTTGAATTCACGGAGGTGATGAGGCGCGCTTTATTCGAGTAACTACCGCTCCTTCACGTACTATAAAAGGCGGCAATCAGAAAAAGAAAGAAAAAGGATGAATCGGGCCATCAGGAATACAAGCACTATCTGTAATAGTCTTAGTTTTTCCCCTGATTGTTCAGAATACACTCAATACCATACACACACAGGAGTAGGGTTGTTATTCTCTCCGGAGAAGGCCTGAACCTGTATAAAAATCCCGTGTCAATCTCTGCGTGATTCCATTCTAGGAGACCCCGAATCAAACAATCTTTACGTAAGTTCGGTTCTAAAACAAGCGGTTAGGCGCGACCGTGGGGATCTTCGGTAATCTCTTGTCAATATACTCTCTGTTTTCCAAATCTCATGCACTCATGGCGGGAGAATGGAGCGAGGAAGCTGGTTCGACTTGGCGGTCTGTGACGTCGACATGGATGCCGGATTCGATTCTGAACCAAGTGATGACTCATCCTATGGCATTGCTACCTCGGGATCTTCCCACAGATCGAGGAGACAATATCGCCGGCGTGAGTTGAGGAGGATCCTTATCCCTACTAGCGATGCGTCGAGAGAGAATCTACCCTCTCAAAGGACAAGGGTCAATCGACCAGGACCACACCAGTGGACTCACGACCTGACGAGTTTTTCCTCGAAGTGTCCAAGTCCCCTAAGGCGGTCCGACTTGGTGAGGCAAGCTCTGGAAGCCTGATGCAGGACTTCACCGGCATCTGGTGATCCTCTCTCTCCGGATGGCCAGAGAGAGCGGGATCAAGCATGCTTTTCCTACAAATTCGACCATCTCTCCAGATCACACTCACAAGCGGAGGCAGTTATAACCAGACTTCCCTACGGAGGGAATTACTCCAAGTCGCCAGATGGTGTCTCTCGGCGACTCCTCAAGCGGAGAGGCCTCGAGTGCAAGTGAGAATCATCAGCGGAGGTCTTCGTCCTTCCCTCGGATCAAGATCACTCTTCTAGAGACCGAGATGGAGACCCTTCGAAGATCACCTGCTGCGCCCCTCGTGGCGTTGGCAAGGGCGCCACCAGCTGGCGGACACGACCAACACCTTCATAAGCGAGAAATCCTCGACATTCTCGCACTTCATTGAGGCGGTCTCAATAGTCCGACATAGAAGCTCTTGAGGCTATTGACGGAGGAAGAAAATTGAAGCCCGAAGAATGCATGCAGGCGCATCAATATCGATCGAAGGAAGCTCAAGAACTTGATTACATCAATGACTTACTCGAGAATCCAACTCAAGAGCTAGCCCGAGCACGAACTCGACCTCTTCGTTGAAGAGATCGCACAAAGGCTTGAACACGATGGCAAAAGGTGGAAGCACCTCGCCGACATCATTCAGAAGTCATAGCAATCGACTTCTTGGCTACGGTCGATCGAACATATCACCACGGAGGAATCGGCCTAGCGATGAAATCGCGCCGATCACCTACTCGGAGAAATGTCTTTCGAGCGACTAATGATCGACAAACCCTCGAGATGATCGCTCACCATTCCGACATGGGAATCTGCGTGACGAGATAAACTACGAGTATTCCCTCGTGGGGTGAGATCTATCATAGGTCCGGTCAACCTATTCTCGGGTATCGTCGAGTGCGACCACGATGATATCAACCCTTCTTTCTGCAAAGGCGTCAAGAAGTCATTCTTGGATGTCGGGCATTCTCGCTTGATCTCTCGAACGTTCACGCCACCTCGTTTTCGACCGGTGAACATGGAGAAGTTTGATGGTTCCCAAAATCCCATCGAATTCCTTCAAATCTACACAATGGTCATCCGAAAGCGGCAGGAGGAGGAGAGCATGTAATGGCAAATTATCTTCCAGCGTGCTCGAAGGATCCGCTCGATCGTGGTTCTTGAATCAACCACTCGAGTCGATTTACTCTTAGCAACACCTCTGCGACCTTCTATTGGCAAATTTCCAAGGCACTTACAATGCATACAGAAAGGAGGATGACTTGCACCGGATGAGACGAGAATGACAAGCGAGACCTTGCGCCAATTCATCAAGCGCTTTAGTCGGGTTAAGTAACTCAATTAGGAAGTTTCGATTCATCGTCATCGAGCATTCAAGCGAGTCCGTAGTAGGAGAATAACGAAGACATTGCTTTAAACCCACCTACTTACATTGCGAACTCTTGAGATGGTGATCGATATACCCACCGCTTACGAGGCGGTCGAGTGGAACAATACAATAGATCGAGAAGACAATATCTCTCGAGAGCCAAAGCGACATTGGTAAGAAGAAGGATAAAAAGAAAAAAGTCCAAGAACAAAGCGAAGGGTCAAAAACTCCAAACCGGCGGTTCCAAGGAGGTATTGGTGTGAATGATAAAGAACCACGCACATCAAGCCGCACTCAAGCGAGAGGCAAAGGTAAGCATACGATCGGAAAAATGATAAGCCTAGGTGGTGTCCTTTCCATAAAAAGGAAGGGCATGATCTTACATAGCTAAGGGTCTTCAGAAAGCTTGAAGACTACTACAGCGACAAGGACCACTTCCACTCTCGAGCATGTAGGTCAAACAAGTGGTCATAAATCTTGAGATAGCGAAGAGGAGATGCCGTTCGGGATCCGCAACACACCATCGAACACATCTACGGGGATCATCGGCATATGAATCAAAGCGACGACTTAAGGTCTTTGAGCGTGAGGTAAACTCCATAGATCCTCCTCTCGTCAATAAATTACGAAGTGGTGGAAGTCACTATCTCTTTCGAGAAGAGTGATCGCCGATTCCTTCGACTCGACAGTCGATACCCAATCGTGGTCGAACCCACCATCAACAATTGTCGGGTCAATCGAGTTTTGGTTGATGGTGGAAGCTCGTTAAATATTTTATTTACGAGTGCTCTGGATGACATGCAAGTACCCAGGACCAAAGTAAGACCGGTACGATACTCTTTCCATGGGATCGTAACGGGATCTTCGGCCAAACCAATTGGTCAAGTTTCTCTTCCTTTAACATTTGGTTCACCAAGTAATTTCGAGAGACGATGATGATGTGGTCGATTTCGATCTGACATATAACGCCATACTCGGACGACCAACTTTGGCAAAATTCTAATGGCTACTCATTATGGATATCAATGTATTAAGATGCGAGGTCCCAAAGGAGTAATCACAATCCATTGTGACAAGAAGATGGCGCATACTGCGATCAGTCGATCCTCGAGATGGTAGGACAAATACCAACTCGAGAAGAAATCGACCTTCGACTAGCAAGTCGAAGCCTAAAAAGCACACCAAAGCCGAACGACAAAGTCAAAGAGGTTCCTCGGACGCAGAGGAGCCCTCAAGATGTTCACATCGAGGATACTTCCGACCCCAAATAGGAAGGCGCCCTCATCACCTTCCTCAGAGCTACTTGAGATGTATTAGCGTGGCAAGCATCCGACATGCGGAGTCCCGGAGGTGATCGAGCCGCGAGCTAGCTACGGCACGACAAAGTACCGTAAAACAAAAATTGCGGAGATTTGCCTGATCGATGAGATGCTATTAAATCGAATTGGATAAGCTACTTAAAGCAAGCTTTATAAGAGGTCAACCACCCGAATGGTTGGCTAACCTGTAATGGTTAGAAAGTCAAGCGGCAAATGGGCGTATGTGCGTGAACTTTCTTGATCTTAATAAAGCTTGTCCAAAAACGATTTTCCTTTACCTCGTATCGATCGGTTGGTTGACTCTCTGCAGGTTGTGAAATGTTAAGTTTTTAGGCGCATATTGCGGATACCACCGGATCAATATGTGTCTAGGCGATGAAAGAAAAGACGCATTTATTACACCATTTGGTATATTTTGCTATGTCAAAATGCCATTTGGTCTAAAAATGCGGCGCTTCTTTTCAGCGCTTGATGCGAGCAACTTTTTCATCTCAATTAGGCGAAATCTAGAAGCCTATGTTGATGATCTAGTTGTCAAAAGCATCAAGAGACTTAATCATATTCTTGACACGCAAGAAGCGTTCGACAATCTCGAAAACATCGCTTAAAACTTAATCACGAGAAGTGTGTATTTGGAATCTCTTGAAATTGCTTGGATTCCTAGTATCAATACGAGGAATCGAAGCAAATCAAAAGATAAAAGCCATTTTAGAAATCGCCCTCAACTACGGAAAGAAGTCGAAACTCACTTTGGGTGCATGGCGGCTTTAAGTCGTTTCATCGCACGATCGGGAGAAAAGGACTACCTTTCTTTAAACTTCTAAGGAAACACGAAGGTTTTGAGTGGTCGAAAGAGGCAAACGCTTGCCTTTGAGGATGTCAAGAGGTACCTTCTGAGTGCTCCTATTACGGTCTCTCCGAGGCGGAAGAAGCGCTCTTGGTTTACCTAGTTGCCACGCCACGAGCGATAAGCGCGATGAGTGGTCGTAGAAGCGTGAAAATGTACAGCGACCGGTCTACTACGTAAGTGAAGTTTTACACGGACCTAAGGGCGTTACCCTCGGGTCCAAAAGCTTCTATATGCCCTCCTCATGTCTTGAGAAGCTGCGGCATTATTTTTGGCGCACAAACTAGTTTGTCTGCCCGAGTTTCCCTTGGGGCGATCCTCGAGAATAGGGAAGCAATGGGCGCATGGCAAAATGGTCGGTCGAACTTGGGGAGTTCGACATCCATTCGTGTCGACGGCCATTAAATCCCGGATCTTGGCGAGACTTTGTCGCGAATGGACAAATCTGAACACATTCGGGATCGATCTGATTCCCGACCGATGGGCGATGTACTGACGGTCGCTTACTTTAAGTGGCTCGGGTTTGGGTGGTCTGGTATCTCCTAGGAGAGACCTTAAAGTATGCCATACAATTAAACTTTCGGGCCACTAATAATGTGGCGAATCTGAAGTTTGCTAGGTGGTATCTGAGCGTGGCGCTCTCGATTCGCCGACTACTCGTGAGAGGGACTCTCAACTAGTCGTGAATCAAGTCGGCAAAAAGTACCGGTGCTCTAACCGACAATGTCTCGGTACTTATCGGAATCGTAAGCTAGAAAAGCATTTTTAGGTTTGAGGCACAATTCATCCCTCGAAAGGATAATTTCCTCGCGAACGGCTTGCTCGAATAGCTTCTTCCGATCTGAAGTACCAAAAGGAGTCTTCTTGGAACAACTCGAAGCCTTCTCGGTCGACGAGCGAGAGACACCTCCTATTGAGACTGACCTCTCTAAATGCGAGGATACATGGATGGTGCCCATCTATGATTATCTTGAAGGGTTACATGCGAAAGGCGATCTCGAGGCGGATCGCTTATCGAAAAGCCAAAATGTATACTTTGGTGAAGGAGTTCTCTATAAGCGGGGTACTCAAGGGGTGCTCATGCGATGCATTCCATGAGCGAAGGATTAACACTCCTTCACGACATACATGGTGGCATCTGTGGAAATCATGCTTCCTCTGAGCGTTGGTCGGCAAGGCTTTTCGACAAGGTTTTCTTGGCCAATGACCCTATCGATGCTAAAGAGTTGGTTAAAAAGTGTGTCGATGCGGTTTCATAGCGAGCAAATACACCAACCAGCTCGGGCATTACAAACAATACCTCTATCTTGGCCTTTTGCAACTTTGGGGTCTTGATATCCGGGACCGTTCCCCAAAGCTCTAGGAGGTTTGAGTTCCTTTTGTGGCTATTGATCGTTCACAAAATGGATTGAAGCGAACTTGTATTTGGGATAACAGCGAAGCGGCAAAGCGGTTTATGATGAGATCGTAATTACTCGATTTGGAGTCTGAAGTCGAATAATTACGAGATAATAGTAAGCAATTTTTGGCGCAAAATTTCAGGAATTTTGCGACGAGTTGAGTACCAAGTTGTGTTATGTACATGGCCCATCCCGAGTAATGGGGTAGTTGAGCGTGCAAGCGGCCAAATAATGAGAGGAATTAAGACTCGAGTTTTCGACCCGGCTAAATCAAGCGCTCGGGGCTTGGGTACAAGAGTTACCCTTTGTATTATGGGCGTTCGTTACAACTAACGGTCGACTCTGAGAGAAACACCTTTCTTTCTAGTCTTGGTCTTGAAGCCATGCTTCCTCCGGAACTAAAGATACGGTCAACACAGTGAAACATTCACAGAGACTCAACGAGGAACAAATTGAGCGAGATGATATTAATCTACTTGAAGAAAGGAGAAACCAGCCCTAATTAGTTGGCGGTCTACCAACAAGCCTGTGAAGATACTACGATCGTAGGTCAACCTCATGACCTTCTTTGTAGGTGACTTAGTATTGAGGCTTTGCCAATCCAAGTCTAATCGAACAAACTTTCTCCCAAGTGGGAAGGTCCTTACACGTTGGTGAAGTTACTCGTCGAGGTTGATGCGATTGGCAATGGAAGGCGGCGAGTTCTCTCGAATTCTTGGAACATCGACCAGTTACGCAAGTTCTATGTGTAACCAATCATTCGGACAATAAAGACTCGGGTTTTCTCTATCTCTATTGTCTTACTTTTGAGTAGTGCTTTCATAATTTTTTGACTATGTTTCAAACACCCAGTTTTCTTTACACTGGTCGAAAGGCAGATAACATCACCTAGTCGAAGCCTCTCCTCTCTGCATGTGGTCACGCCCACTAGAAGGAGCTTCCTAGTGTCAACTCGTTACTCGCTTTTGTTGCCAACACAAAGAACTGGGTTTTATTTAGTCGAATTTTTTTTGAAGGCCAACTCCTTTCACCTTAGATTATTTCTTCACTTCATTTTTGAAAAATATTCTAAGCGAGTGCACTTTTAAGATTTATTAATTTGCCTTTGGTGTATTCAATTAGTCTTAACTAAGTCGGAGGAAGAAACACATCTAGTCGAAGTCTCTCCTCTCTGTACGTGGTCACGCCCACTAGAAGGAACTTCCTAGCATCATTGAGTTCCAACTCTTGATATGAGGCGGACTTATTGAATCCTCCAAAGAAGGGCGAACGAATTTTTGAAGTTCTCACGGATGTTTGTTTAACTCAAGTTCTTTGTTCTCGATTTAATTAATCTAGTCGGAGATGTTAACATTACCTAGTCGAAGCCTCTCTCTCTCTGCGTGGTCACGCCCACTAGAAGGAACTTCCTAGTGTCAATTAGTTACCACTCTTTAGACCGATTGCATGACAATTGCGGCCAAAAACTACAAGTTAAACAAACCTCTCTGTTTTGAAACCCTTTCTAAAGACTATTTACTTAGTTTGTCTAAACAAACTCGACAAATAGTCGGGGCTAGAATAATTTGATTTCAATTCTTAGTCTTTAAATTCATTAATTATCTTTTGAGTTACTAACTACTCGACAAGATGATTTGCGAGGAGACAAGACTATTTACTTAGTTTCAACAAACTAAGCAAATAGTCGGGGCTAGAGATAAAGTCATTAATTTGACTTCAATTTTTAGTCTTTAAAATTAGTTAATTATCTTTTGAGTTACTAACTACTCGACAAGATAATTTGCGAGAAACAAGATGGATCGTATATTACATCAACAAAAGCTTGTTTTTCACGAGGTTTATTACAAGCTACTACGAAGAGGAGATCCCATTGCATCTCCTTTGAAACTTTCAACCAGCTGATTGCATCTCCTCCATCGGCGTCTTCCTTACCTTGAGAGCGATCGAAATAAACCAGTGGTTGCACATTAAGGTTGGGGTCATGAGCTTTAAGTTTTGCTAATGCATAACTTCTCGCAGATTCGACCGCTTCCTTTATCGATTGACTTGGTTGGCCTTGAGTAGTCACGAGATCTTGCAAAGTCGACTTGATCCCCAATAGTACTTATGTGGCGGTTATCGTATCATCTTGAGAGTCTTTCCCTTACTATGTAGCTCACCAAGCACATTGTTCAGGGCGTGATGTTGCCTTGAAGTTTAATCTTCATTGCTTCCATCTCTGTTGGGTGCAGTCGAAGCCTCATGAAGCTTTTGTTTTCGACCACTTGTTACGAAAAGAATAAGATGGTCAAACAAAGATAAACTCCTAGAGGAAGTAAAAACAAAAATAATCACGGGTAAAAGAATTTCTTACCCACTAATCGAGAATCAACTTCTTGACCTCTTCATTATGGGAAGCAACGGTCTCGGCATGCTTTTTCTCCCATGATCTAATGTCCTCTGCATTCTTCTTTGCAATAAGGATGGTGCAGTTATAAATCATGGTTTTTCCGTGATTTCAGGTCTCGAGCCTTCCCAATTCAAGATCCATTCCTAGAAAAGAAGTGGGAGTAAGAAAAGGAAATAACTTCGTAAGGAATTGCGGGTAAAAATTACTTACGATATTAGAGTTCTCGGCGTCTCAAGATCTTGATCTTTATTTTTGGACATCTGAGTAAGCTCGTGAATGACTAAAGTTTTCTCTTTGACTTCATTACGGAGCTTTCTCATCTCATCTTCTTTTACGAAAAGAAGCGAGAGTTAGATAAAATCAAAGTAAAAGCAGTCTTAAGTTCGGCACTTCTTGTTTATTCCTTCCCGCAATTTAGCGTTTGCGAGTTGGCTTCTTTAAGTTTCCCCAAAAGGAATTCTACTTTTTCCCATAGCTTTTTGACTCCTCTTTTCATAATCGGCGAGTCGGCTAAGGTCTTTAAATCCTTTGTTCAACTTTGCAAAGGATAAAAGTGAACATAAGCATTGGTCAATCGGTTGTAAGTTCTTCTACAACCATCGACCTAGTCGTAAGTTTTCTCGACAAAATCTCATGGTCGTAAGTTCTTCTATGACCATCACCTATTTGTAAGTTCTTCTACGACAAAGCCATTGGTCGTAAGTCTTTAACGACCGATTACCTAGTCGTGAGTTTTTCCATGACAAACCCGTAAGCACTATATAAGTAGTAAAAATGATTATGAAAAAGCAGTGACTTACCACCTCTCGCTCTGTTTGCGAGTTCCTCTTTCTGTCGCGACTCTAGAAGTTGTCGATGATATTCACCGACAGCGGCGATTTGCTCTATGGCTTTACGCAAAAGACAAGGCGGTGAGAAATAAAGAAGATTATACTGTATGTATAAGTATCATCAAATACTTACATTCATGGTTGATCGAGCAAATATTGAGAAAACCACTCTGGGTGCTTCAGCTTGTTCACTCTCTCAACTTGGTCCCACCAAACCTTCTCAAGGCGCTCATTATCAAAAGTGTTCCCTCTATTGGGAATGTCTTTGGGATGGTGGACTCGGTGGCGAGATCTAAAGGCAGAAGACCCCACTATGGAAGCAGGGCCAAAGAAATCAGAACAGAAGTTGAAGTATTCTTCATCTTCCGATTCTGAAATTGTAGTTTCTCTTTGGGTACCAGGAAGGAGGTCTGCCAGCGATTTCCTTCCCTTGCGGTGGTCGAGCACATCACCACCTTGGGCGGACGCGAATTTCTCTGCTAGTCCCTCGACCACGTTAGTGGTCATGGCGACTATCTCGGTTGTCGTGCTTCAGCGCCTCAATAGGTGTAGCCGCTACCTCGATAGTAGTAGCTGCAACCTCGGTGGTCATGGCGGTTACCTCGGTGGTTGTAGATGCCACCTCATTAACTATATGCATTGCCTCGGTGGCCATAGCTACGACTTTCGTGTCATGACAACGCTTGGAGCCACGACTTCTTCTACCACTTGGGCGAGGATGATCCATCGACCATTTCCTTGTTGTCTCTCCGGTGGAGAGGTAGCAATAGGCTTCTCAGCGGAAGCATTCTCGAAATTTGGAGGAGTCGGGCTAAAAACAACAAAAGGATAGCAAGTCAAATTGTGGAAAGCAAAAGGTAAATCTTGTTCTTACACTTTAGCTTGTTTCACATACCTCTGCGTCCTAGACTTAATCGAAACTTTGGAGCCATCTTCCGATGGAAGAATTCTTTGACTTCTTTTCTCGACCACGTATGGTCGTAGTTCAAGATGGGGAATAGGTTGATCATGACCACGTCAGGTCGTGAGTCTTGAGCAGGACCATCTCTATGGTCTCGACTTTCCGGAGGGCCGAGATCGGTCTCGATCACTCCAAAGCAGCGCTACCCTCAGCAGTAGGCTCAATTTGGATCAATGTTGTCCTTCACAAAAGACATAAACTCCTTCGGTTCTCCTTTTCTAGTTGCTTGACAAATCTAGAAGTGGCGAAACTATGAAAGCTTTCTTGTCGTAATAAAAAGGTACCTTGGTCTTGTGGACTTTACGCCTGGGAGGTTCTTCAACCTCCTCGGTCTCCTCAGCTGCAGCCGTTTCAGTCTCGGTTTCCGCTGAAGACGTGCCCTTGCCCTTACGGGCCTTGCGCACAAGAGGTTCTTCATCCTCCTCAATTTCAGCTATTTCAATCTCAGCTATTGTTGCAAGCGTGTATCTTTGCATATTTTCTTTGAGGACCTCGTCGAAATAAAGGAACCTGAGCTTGATCCTCCCTTGTCGACGACTCTTGAAAGTCGACGCTTTTTCGTCGGAGGAGATGAGCCTTTGTTCACTGGCGCCCCTGCACCAATGGTCACCAATTCGACCTCTTCGTTGTCCTGGTGGTTTTCCATGCCTACTTTCTGTAAATAAAAACAGAAAAAGAAGAATCAATTACCATCGTGAGTTTTTCTACAACGATTACTTAGTCGTAAGCTTTCCTCGACATGCCTTACGATCGTAAGATTTTCTCGATCACTACCTAGTCGTAAGTTATTTCTCGACTATAAATTCCTAAGGATGAAATCAAATTTTGATTACCTTTAGGCGCTCAACCTTTTCTCTCTGCGGATAAAACCGCAAGAATTTGAGAACCGCCACACTAGGTGGCGGGGCTTCTCACAAATAAGTTTGACTCGAGCGTCAATCTCTGCTTGTGAAAGATCTGTATAAAGCAGATAAAGATATTAAATTAGAAGAAGACCAAACCGAGAGCTAAGTCGAAAAACTACTTACCTCCCTCGTAGTCCACAGTGGGTCTTTTGGCCCGTGTACCTCCACATAGGAGGCACTTTCGTTTCTTCAAAGGACTAATTCGGCGTGTGATGAAATCCTTCACCACATGCCATCCGATCAACCCCTCTGCTTTCAAGTCCTTGATAGCTTGAATATAGGGGCAATTCGATTGATATCTGAAGTCGAATCGAGGAAGCTTTCTTTTCGCGACCTTCCTTCGAAAGTAAAATCGTCTTGAGGTGACTTTCGATAAAACCACCTCTTCCTCCACAACGCCATGAGGACCGAGTGAACATCTGAATATACTCTTCGACTTCCGTCATGGAGCTTCAAACCACAACTTCGGCTATCAGTTTGTCGAGCCATTAGTAGAAATCTTGAAAAAGCTCAAGATCATTTGGAATTCGAGTCGCCTCACACGAGATATACAAATCGCTCGGCATGGTGATGGAATTAGGACCAAGGTTCACCAATTCTACTCCAAAATGCTCGAGTATCGATGTGAAAGGGTGAAGCAGTGTCGAAGACCACACTCTGTCGCTGGAAGGCGGGATTTGTCCTTCCTCCCAAGCGACCATTGCTTCTTATCTTGAGAACCACTCCACAAGAACTCTCTCTGGAATCTTCGGCGTTGACAAGGGTTTGCATCTTCGCCAGTATCCATCTCGACTCGGCCCATTCGGAAACTCTCCCGGCCATTTTTCTCAGGAAAAGGAGATTTTCGACTGAGTTGGTGGCGGAGAAGACAAGAACTTGATGAACAGTAGAATGACTTGGGGAAATGTAAGATCTTAGGTTTTACCCCCGGGTAGGTATTTATAACCGCGTACCTTGAGCCGGAGGCGTGACATTCCAAGGGTCGCCACTGTCTCGGAACCGCTTCATGCGAGCAGGCTAATGGGCGTCGTTTGAAATTCCCCAGTGTGTCCGCTCGAGAAAATCAGGTTTGCGTTTACACCTCAAGCGAAATTACTTCCTTGGTTAGATCTTTTCAACCAAAGGAAATGATAATCGGAAAGTTCTTTCTTCCGATCACTATACTACGACCACCTCGTGATCGTAGGAATGCTTCGACTACTTTGATAGTTGTAGGTAATTTTCTTGACCAAGCATATTTACGGTCAAAGTAGTATACAATCGAAGAGTTTTTCCTTGACTATTTTTCTCTGATCCTCTCGTGGTCATAAGACCATCTATAACTCCTTTACCAAGTAAGTTGCTTTCACTTGAAGTGAGGGCTAGATGGCGAGGATATAATAATCCTCATTTTATCTTTTATCTATAATTCTTATTATAGGTAAATATGGCGTCATGTGGACCACGAGTATACCCTTAATGTTATGAGGAAGAGCCTAATGGGTGGTCGTAAGTTCTTCTCGACCACCCCCATAATCGTAAGTTATGCTCGACTACCCCCATAGTCGTAAGATATGCTACGACTATCCCATAGTCGTAAGTCTTGCTCACGACTACCTCATAATCGTAGGCTCCTCTCGACTAACTTCATCTCGACCACCTTATGATCAAATAAACCTCTGAGACAAGTGGGTCTTATTGATTAAGGGATTCAAACGATCATCATCTGTTGTTATTCTCGGAGTAATGACACGTAATACTCCATTATCTCTGGTATATAGCTGTTGAGCGACGTGGAGGAGTTAATACACCGGTGATTATTACCAACGTGCGCCCGTTACGGGAGGTGATGAGGCGCCGCTTTGTCTGGAGTAACTACCGCTCCTTCACATACTATAAAAGGCGGCAATCAGAAAAAGGAAGAAAAAGGATGAATCGGGCCATCAGGAATACAAGCACTATCTGTAATAGTCTTAGTTTTTCCCCTGATTGTTCAGAATACACTCAATACCATACACACACAGGAGTAGGGTTGTTATTCTCTCCGGAGAAGGCCTGAACCTGTATAAAAATCCCCGTGTCAGTTTCTCTGCGTGATTCCATTCTAGGAGACCCCCCGAATCAAACAATCTTTACGTAAGTTCGGTTCTAAAACACCGACACTTTTTCTTTTGTACTCCCTCCATTCTTTTTTATTTGACACCCTAGAATCTATGCCGTCAAACCTTCCAAAGTTAGGCAACCAATATGTTTAAAACTATATAGATTGACTACATCACTACAACAAAATAGTCTACTAGAAACGTTTTTATTTAGACGCTTTTTATTGCGTCTGTACATCTAAAATCGGGTAGCTCATAAAGATGTTTCTTAAATACGTCCCAACGTATAGAGCCCAACCCATTTAGCTGACCCTAACCCACTCAACAGCAGTTAGCCCTCACCCCACCACTCAAATCACGTCGTCTGCGCGAGCCGGTACCGACGCGATGGCTTCTTCGCCGCTCAGGACCGTCCACCTCCGCTGGTAAATGCGCCGCCGCTTGGCGGAGGTTGGAGGCGGTGGACCTACTGGGTGGGCTGCGGCTGGCTGGACCCGCCACCATCCGCCTCAGCGGCTACTTCCTCGGTAGTGGGCGAACCCCGTCTCCTCCGCCGTCACGTGGCGCGCGCTCTCGCCTTCTTCACAAGACGCTGGCTGCCCACCGGCGTCGACCCCGCCGCGCCCATCGCCGTCAACAGCAAGCCAGCGCTTCGCCCCGCCCTCGGTGTGCCTCTCCTTTTTGTTTCTGTGAGCACTTTCGGTCTTTGCCGTGTTATTGAGGAACCGCGAGTCCTTGATTGATGCTACTACTAAGAAGCAACAAAGGTGGAATACCTCCCAATCTTCATAAGCGCGGTATGCGAGAGTCCATCCGGGGCTGCGCGTCGAACACGTTGAGATCTCCGACTTGTCACCTTCCTGCTCAACATCAACCTCGAGATCGGCGGCGGGTGGGCTCCGTCGAGGCCTTCTGCGACAAGGTCCGCCCGGCTCGGCCGCTTCTCCCCGCCCGCCATCGCCGGCGCCCAGCGCCAGCGTCTCGGCTCGATTCTGCGCCCGGTACGGCCCGCAGCCTCGATTCTGTTGCGGCCGGTCCGCCCCTCTCGTTGCTAATATGTAATAACATTCTTCAATTGACAAAGGATCATAAGATAAGCTCGGGAGAGTGCTTTGAAGCGAACAAAACATCAAAGCTAGTGTCATTAGTAATTCATTACCTTTCTAGCCCTTCTTTTAGATCAATGCCAATATTTTGTATGGATGTGGTACATTTAAGCGAATAAATTTAATGAAGATGAATGTCGGTCATGATTGTTTCCAACTATACATGTTTGCAACCTTGACTTATGAGTGCTCTAGCTATCATGGTGCTAAGAAATTTGGGTGTTACGTGCGAGCGAGACAAGAGAATAGTCGACATGAAGCTTGCCAAAGATTTTCTCTGCTGACGATAGAGGAGTTCAGAAACTTGAATCTTGCGATTGAGAGGAGATGGCATATAAAGGCGCTTGTTCCCGAATGCTCGGCCAAAGTAATGTTCGTTCACGCTTAAATCAATTCATCTGAATTTTATCGGTTGTGTTTCATCATCTTATCATGACAGGCTTCACTTTAAAATGCTATACACATGAATACCAACATAGACAAGTTAAATTAGATGCACAGTTTACGTATTACTGGGATATATATAAATTCTACAATTACAGATTGCTAGTATTTAGCAGATGGTCAATTACTTTGTCCCATTATAAGAAAAAGGAGCAAGGTCAAATTTGGAATAATCGGATTCTGTTGTGTATGCGAACCATTACGGCGAGCCGGACCACTCGAGAACACTATTACTTCATTCAACTATAATTCGAGAATTACGTCACAATGTTCAGCACAAACCATTCCTCATGCCACTACCTCCTCCAAGGATGCTGCCTGGCTTATATTGACAGTTTTTCTCTGACTAGGTGATGTAGCTTTGCATATATAATCAAGCAGTTAGTGTCTATGCTTGCCTGAATCACTTATGTAGAGAAACTGTTCTTCCTTTTGGTGTGTATGGAGAAAATTCTCG
Source organism: Phyllostachys edulis (assembly GCA_036346405.1). NCBI lineage: Eukaryota > Viridiplantae > Streptophyta > Magnoliopsida > Poales > Poaceae > Phyllostachys > Phyllostachys edulis. Next base: position 44,528,616 of record CM070560.1, on the reverse strand, counting down.
ATGCCTATTGTGTTACATTGAAGAAACCTCCCAGTTAACTCTGAAACAAGCCCACAGCGATGATCATTTCCTCTCTCTACAAGGTATTTTAATTTGTCCAAGACTCCTGTCGTTGGTGTTTGATTGATTCTTCTCAGAAAAGTACAAACTACAATGGTTCATGCTAACAGGAGGATTCACAGAGTGCATGAACCCTTCACCAGTGCCTCCGTTGTGGCTTGGTCTCATATATGCTTCCATCCCTGCATCATCAGCTCTTGTGTCAGGTATGGATCTCTCCCCCTATGTCCCTACAAGACCCTAAGATTAACGCAAGTGTGCTTCATTGTGATTGTGTAGTTGTTTCTTAATTGGTGTTCCAGTGCATGATTAGAGTGTTCTATATAGATACATTAAGTAATTTAACACACTACAATTTGATAGGTACAGTTCCATCTTACCAACTAAGCACACAAATCTTAACTCTGTAAACTATTTTTTTCACAATATAAAGTCCAGTGTGTTGAATTCTAGACGATATGTCAGCTCTAGCTATGTAACGAGAGCAGGAGAATGCTAGAGGGTAGAGAATGGAGATAGAAAAATAGAATCTGCATTCTATCCTAGTAGATTCAGAGCTCCAACACATAATGTTGTTAGTCTTAACTCTCAGTTGTGAGCTCATGATATAATGAAAGACAGATATAACTACTCCCTCTTAGCTCTTGGTAGGACTTAATTAGAATTTCAACTCTAGCTCTTTTGACAAATGAGAATAAAAAAGTTTCTTGAGAACGAAGTCCTAACTTGGCGTCGATGAGTATATCATTGCTAAGTTCTATTTCAGCCATAGCGAAAAACGCATTTATAACCGAATATTATGTTGAGCGACAAAAACATTTGCCAACTTTTAACTAACAAGTAACAATTAATTACGGGAGGCCAAGGCGAAGTGCTGGTGCTATTAATTCTGCAGCAACGACCAAAGAGGCCAAGACAGAAATTGTGAAAGCGTCCAACACACAGAAATCAAATTCATCCCTGGTATGTTCAGATTAAGAGCATGTACTATGCAAGTACTTAAAGAGGTGCTTAGTAACCAAAAACTTTTTTTTCCTTGTTAAGTAGGGCAGATAAGGTGTTTATATTGTAGCATCGACGCTTAAGTATGCACTAGTGCTTAACGAGTGTGTATGTTTATAACTAGATATTACTATTGTTGCTCCTCTTACCATCGCTACAAATTCGCTACAAAAAGAAGTATCCCTATGGTTACTTGCAATTTTGTATTGTGTATTTCCTTTGTTTTCGATAAATGCAACCCTTCTTATGTCATGCGTGTATGATTTTTTTTTGAGACATGAATAGACATAATAAACAAGTTTATTACTGAACAGGTACCAGGCTCTGTGATTTGGAGGTGGATTAGGTTGTTTGTTCCTGAAGACGCTGCCGCTACCCTCTAGCCACTCGCCGCCTGATTCAGTTGTAGGATTTGTAGGAATTTTTTAGGTGTGTTTGTACCTTTGTGTGTGGATACTAGATTCAGTTGTTAACTCGATTCAGTTCGGAACGGAGTGTCTATGTTTTTTTCTTCTGGTTTTTTTATATATCGACAATGTAATTCTACATTTGAAATAGCTTTACCTAAGATCTGAAACTTCTTATGAAAATATGTGATACTATATCCTCTGAAATATTGTAGTTTAACTAGCGATAAAATATTTCTACGGAACAAAATAAAAATGGACGTCTCTAGCTCAATCTAAATCGTTTATGAATGTGTATCTATGTTTTTGGCATAATAAAAGCGTCGAGTAGAGACGATATGGAAATGCATATATGAAAACGTCTCCATGCTTGTAGAGGCGTAATCTAAGCGACTCATATCATTGTAAGCGCTTAACAATACGTCTCTCGATCTCGACGCGATGCGTGGGGAGGCGCTCGAGCGCTTTAAAAACGAATCCTGACGCCATAGAGATAATTGAAAACGTCTTTAACCCATAAAATAGGCGTCTCTATAGGGTTTTTGTGTTGTAGTGCATGAAAACTATACCATTGGATTTGTCGTCAAAAATACTTTCATAATATTATAATTTTATTGGTATGCTTTAATATAAAGTTATAAAAAGTAATGATCAAAGTCGCATCTCAGAAACCGTGAAAAATCAAAAACATCAAATAAAAAAAACGGAGGGAGTATTTGATTGCACAAATGTAGGAATTCATCTGTTATGCCCATATATTATTCATTGGAAATCCAGCACCCTTTTGGCATGTAATTTGGAAGTAGTGAGAATATATCCACATACCCATCTCAGCATTGTAGTTTTTCTATCTAACAGAATAAGTTCAAAGATCCTAGATTTGACATGTGCTCACAGGTCAGCGTCAATATGGAAATAACCATTAATTTGAACTGCCTTCTGGCTCTTCTCCCTTCCCGCATATCCAGTCTAAACCTCTGCAAACAAAGAAACCTCACAATCTCGTAATCCACGTACCCCGACAACGGATGTACCTTCACAAGCATGAGAGTGTCGATCACCTCACGCTCAAGCGGCACTGCCCTACACATCAAACAAACACATTACACACCCACTGAATTAGGAAATTTAGAGTAACATTCCACAACTGTAAAGGTAGAGAAAGAAGCTTAGCGTAATAGCCTAAGCAAGCACAGGTTATAATAAGCTAGTAACACACCCACATACCCTCCAACTTGCTAAAAGAATTAGCACAAAACATTCATTTTTCAAATCTAATTTAGGAATTAGGATAAAAAACAGTTCTGCTTTGAAGAAATACATACTTTTTTGGATCATCTGGTCAAAGCAAAATTGGGATATGTTGAATTCTCATGCAGATGCATCACGAGGCAAAGTGAGCACAAAATCAAGATAGTAACAGATCACCACCAGTTGCCTCATGGGAGCAATTAAGCCATGGAAATCCCTCTTAACAAAAAGTTAAACTACTCAGATCCCTAAATCAGAAAACGGGGAAATAATCCCTAAATCCCTAAATCAGAAGCAAACCTGGTCTTTGTGGATGGCGGAGGGGTAGGACGGTCTGCGATGCTGGATGGTGGCTGCAGTAGATGGAGGCCGCCTAGATGGCCCTCGTGGCAATGGACGGCCAAGGCATGGTGGACTGGGGGCGCTACGTGGATTTTTTAAAAAATAATAATACATTTTAATAGAATTATAGAAATAAATGTCTGTTTAATAAAAATTACAAAATTGGTCTTATGTCATCGTTCCAAATAGAGAAATGACCATGTCATCATTTGGATTAGCGACAAGAGCCCTGTCACCATCCTACTCGCCTATGTCGCCATTTGGAATCACGATTTGCCTAAAATTTAGGAAAATTGACGTTCCAAATTTTCAAATGGCCACATAACCTTCCCTATAAGAAGCCCACAAAATTCAGACAAAATTCACTTTTATTCGGAAAAAAAAAAGAGAGGGGAGGTAAGCGAGAGGAGTAGAGGAGAGAGGAGAGGAGCTAGCGAAGAGCTGTCTGTCCGGTCGCCCACCTTACAGGTAATTTTTTTTAATTGAATGGATTAGATAGCTTTATATGGATGGTTACGTAGTCTAGTATGTTGTAGTACATCATTTTAGGTGTGTAGTTTAATTTTAGATACGTGGTTAATCGTGTAAATCTTATTTATGGTGCAGTACGTAGAATATGTCAGACGCAATCAATTTGAAAATTTACTATAGTTAAGGGACTATTCTGCAAGGTCCCGACGGGATTGATTTGTGTTATTTCTAATCGGTGATCGTTAGTCTAACAAGACCAGAGCAGCGCACATAGGGCGTTGTGATGCGGTGATTGTATTACACCTTTGAGCTGGATCATACTCTGCACGATCTGAAATTGAGCTACGTTGTCACCCAGTCACCACAGAGCACACATTGGGAGTTATTGTAGCTGAAGGGAACAAGGTAATGGCGGTCATACCTAAGCACAACAAGGGATCGCGGGTGGGATTTGACCCTTTTGGCCCAGACATATGTCAAAGCTCCCCCTGCATTTGCGGCTGAGTAAGAGGTAGTTGGCGGTGATACCGGAGAAGTTGGAGACTCGACCACAACACAAGGCGGCACAACGATCAAGGTCGAAGGTCGGGGAGTTCTTGATGATGAGATAAGCAGGGGTAGAAGAAGCTCCTTTGGTCCGGGAAGCTAGTGGGATTGTATACGAAGGTGGGGAGATCGAAGCCCTAGTCGAAAGGTTAGCAATCGAAGACCAAGTGTTGGACCAAAAAGGCAACTAGAGGGGGTGAATAGGAGCACGATCACTTTTTCTCCTAGATCGGATTCAACATGTTTTCACTCCAACAGCTATGAAAGCTATGAAGATCAAAGTACAAGCACAGCGGAAGACTTGTATTGAATCCAATCGAAACCTCGAAGCAAACAACCAAAATTACCAAAAACTCAATTCACAATGAGTTGGGTGGTCAGACCTCTCAGCCTAGCGGTCTGACCGCTCCATGGGGCAGTCTGACCTCTCAAATGGGCGGTCTGACCTCCAGCCTGATGAACAGTGAAATCAGCCTGAACTTCCAAAACACAAAATGGTCTAACTTTTGATTCGTGACTCTAAACCTTACCAAACTTGAGACATACCTTCTCTAGGATGTCAAGAACCTATTTCAATCAATGATCATGAAGATCGTTGTCAAAGTCCCAACCTTTTTCCGTTTGAGTGAAGGATGCTCCAAAACCGAGTCAAAATCAAAATATGATCTAAAGACTTGCTCGTGGGTGATTGATGATCAAGATGATCCTAGATGTGTTTCCACATGTCACAGCAAGCTAGATCAAGGCAAGAAACCAAGAGAAAACTCGCGAATCAAAGAAAGACTCAAAATCACCAAATAGAGAGAAAGAACACAAAGATAAACATCTTTGAAAAATCTTTCCTTGGATTGATTTGATATGATGTTGGTTTACAACCACTCCATCAAGGAGGACAAAGACTCAACACATGAACGCGAAATCAAATCCAAAACTCTAGAACCCTAACCTCCTACTATCCTCTTCCTAAGCACTAAAGGCAAACTAGGGTTTCACAAAAGAAAGGGTTGAGGGGGTGCAGCCAGCACCCACCTCTATTTATACTGGAGGCTAAACCTTCTAGAAAATTGAACCCTAATGGGCACCCGTTAAGTCCACACACAAACGGGTCACACACGCACGCATTTTAAAGCGTCGTCTTCATCACCTCTTGACCTAATCCGTTTCATATTGCGTCGTCTTGTGCCGCAGGTTGGCAAAAGGTCACCAAAGCGGTATTTAGGTAAAATTACCAAAATACCCCTTCTCAATCTTTTTCGAAGACTGAGTCCAATCTTCGTGTAGCACTTCCATGCTTCGCCATGTGTAGGTTGATCCAGCGGCTCTCATCATGTCGGCAAGTTTCTCCCATCCGGCTTCCACCGAAACCACTATGGCACTTGCACCGACCCCCGCGCCACTTGATCCAACCCGTCGCACCGAACTGCCTATTCGGTCACCTTTGTCCGTCTTGTGCCATGCTTGACTCCATTGACCTCACCCGGCATCCCCGATCATTCTAGACCTCAGCTCTCCAAGCATAGTCTCGATCATCCTCGCCGTTGACCACCATTGACCTCCAAGCAACCTACACAACAATAGACAAAGAAATCGATTTCGGGAACAAGTTCTTCACAACTTGACCCACGTTAGTCAAAACATGCATCATGCAACACATATGCACTGAAACCCATGAACTTGACCTAACCCAACACTCATCGCCACTTTTGGCCGATGAACAGTACAAAATCGATCAAACTGCCATTCATTGGCCGATCTGACCGCAGTTTACATGTCAGTCTGACCGCTGGCCGATCTGACCGCGCGCCCAACGCCGGTCTGACTACACTTGCCTGATAGCACTTCAAAACTTCGACGAAAACGCGTGTTTCGACAAACCTTCAACACCATTGCCAATTGTAACATCATCCTAAGATCGTGCACATATCTCCATAATATCCACAATCTCTCCCTTGATGAACACACTTGGCAATTTCCTAAAAATGCAACTTTTGAGGTTTGAAAAGAAAAGAACTCATGTTTTCGCGCAAAGGCACAACTTGGTCCAAATGCAAGAGAAAGCACAGAAAATGACCAAGTTGGCTTCAGAATAGTATAGGTAAGTGAGATAAGGCAAAAGAAAGCGAGAAAGCTTCAATTTCCAGAAAAGTGACAAAATCTCACTTAAGATTCATATGAAAGAACAATTGTTCAAATTGACCTTTGATCATTGTGAGGTTGCAAGAATTGCAATTCAAGTTCAGAAATAGCAATAAGACCATTAGAATGCAAAAAGGATACTCCCCCTCACTATGATCCTCATTTTTCAGAAAATCCCAAATTTTCTATTTTCCTCCAAATAGCTCCCTATTTTTTAACATTTTTTATACATCTTCTCCCCCTTTGACAATGGAGTCATCAAGGAATCACGCCTTCCTCTCGTCCAGAGATGACAAATGCAGAATGAGGAAAAAGCATAAGAAAGAGCATGCATGAAATGCAATGGAGTGGCTTCATTTTTTGTATTTTTCAATTTTTGAGTACAAGAAGCTTTGGAGATTACCCAAAAGAACAAGCTAGCATCTCTAATATTGCACAAGAACATATCAAGCCTGAAAGCGCTAGCAAGATCATGTTAAAACATATATATCAAAGCTAAGCTAGAAGGCTCAATGTAAAGCAATGAATTGTGACAATTTAAGCAAAGCTTCAAATTTAGCAAGTTCATCAACAGGGGATCCTAAAATGATAATGGCCATGTCAAAATGTCAATGTGAGATCAAAAAGCTAATAATGACCACATTAAGAGACAAACAGGTCCTGAATTGAATCATTTTGCTCAATTTTCTCAAACGCCCACTTTTCAACAATTTTTCATTTGCAATGAATATTGAAGTTGACTAATAGTCTATCTTAGTGAAGAAGATCCTGGACTAGGAGCCATCCACAAACTCTTCCTAAGCTTCGACCAGAAGTTGATTAAAGGTATATCTTAGTGAAGAAGATCCTGGACTAGGAGCTATCCACAAACTCTTCCTAAGCTTCTACTAGGGCGATAAATCTTGAGGTTCATGTTAATTTTGACAAGCAGTCCCCATGAGATCGTCTGGATCATCAAACTATCTCCAAGTTCATGTCTTTGATATGCAGTCTCGTGAGAGTAGTTTGGCACAATTTAAACACAAGACAATCTTTAAATTTGATTTTTCATTTTGCACAAGAGCAGTTTTAGATTCTCAGAAGAACAGGAAGCTCAAGTAATGATCAATTCTAGATTCAAGAGCTAACAAAGCAATTTTGACAGAGCCAATGTCACAAAAGGAGCACTAATTGCGCAACTAGCTAAAATATCCACAAATTGTAGTTTTTAGTTCAAGTTGTCTTAAAGTTCTAGCTCATTTTAGCAAAGACTTAGCTACACATGTGAAAGCATGATAATTCTAGCAAATCAAAGAACTAGACATGGCATTGAGCAAGAATTGAAATATTAAAGCTCAAGAGGGTAATAAGCAAAGCTCCATCAATTAAAAGACAAGCAGTAAAGCTTATATTCCAATGCATCTTTTTGTGTTTTTCATATGAATGCAATATGATACAATGAGATATGATGCAAGAAAAACTAAAAAAGGCTAAAAAGATCAACAAGTTCAAAAGAAAATCAAGAAAAGATCAGATGAATAAGGAAAGATCAGAAAAGATCCAACTCCCCCTCAAACCAACCTATAGGGATAAATTACCCCTAACTCACTCCTCAAGGTGGCAAACCTTGTTGGATCTAAAGGCTTGGTGAGGATATCAGCTAACTGAACCTCGAACTCCACAAAATGCAGCACAATATCACCCTTCTCTACATGGTCTCTAAGGAAGTGATAGCGAATGTCTATGTGCTTGGTTCTAGAATGTTGCACTGGGTTTTTAGCAATATTAATGGCAGAAGTGTTAACACAGAAAAGATGAACACTAGCCAAAGCTAACCCAAAGTCCTTAAGAGTGGACACCATCCACAAAATCGACTCTGACAACTAGCGGTAGCTACATATTCAACAAAGATGGATTGTGCAACAGAGGACTGCTTCCTAGAAGACCAACAGACAAGAGCAGTGGATCGCTGTGGCGTACATTCACGGTAGTGAAGCCTAACCCAAGGTGCTACAACGTGAAGTGCAAGATAGCGGGATGCCCATGGCGAGTGCATGTATTTCAGCCTAAGTTGGATAGCTATTGGACATGCTCTATAGTAATCCCTCACATATGTGTGTCTTTGAATCAATGCAATCCCACAAGAACCTATCATCGGGCTTCATTGCGAATGTCATGTACGACGAGATCATGGATAACCTGGATTTTGAGCCACGATCTTGCTAAGGCATGGAGGGCAATAGAGTCAAGGTTCCAGTACACAATCAGTTATGCTAAGGCGTGGAGGGCAAAGCAAAAGGCATTGGAAGCAAGCTTCGGTACGTTCGAGGACTCGTACCACAACCTGCCAGGACAACTCTAAGTTATATACACTACTACAAAAAGGCTAATACTGGACGCCTCATCACAGATGGTTGACCAAAACCGTCTGTATTACATGCAATCATAGATGGTTTTGGTTTAGAGACTGTCTGTGTTACTGGCTGCGCTAAAAATCGTCTATGAAGAGGTAATATCACAGACGGTTTATGTTGAAAACCGTCTGTGAACTATCACAGACGATTCTAAACAAGAACCGTCTGTGATATTACTAAGTATCACAGACGGTTTTAACAAACAACCGTCTGTGATACTTCACAGACGGTTTTAATAATGAACCGTCTGTGATATGAGACCATATCACGGACGGTTCCATTGTGGAACCGTTTGTGATAAGTATCACTGACGGTTCCATAATAGAACCGACTGTGATAAGTCTCTTTATTAGTAGAAGCCCACTAGGGTTTGCGCTCTAACTCGTCACTCCCCAGTGGCGCCCTTACTCTCGTCTGTTCCCCTCCCCACCCGAGTGACCCCGTCGCCGACGCCGCCATGCATTCTTTCCGTCACCGACGGTTGTGACACCACGATTCACTACACAAGACACTCGTACAATAAGAGTGTCTTTTGCAGTGTCACCATTGTGCCACAACTACGGTGATGTTGCGCGCCTTCCCCTCTTCCTCCTCCCCCCAGCGTACGCGACCCCGGCTACCTCTCCACCGGCGATGTCGAGGTAAGACAGATCTATCATCTATTGATTTTTGCTGTTGGTATTCATGTGAACTGAGCTCCTCCTCCCTCGCCGCCAGCTCCCGCACCTCCGGATCAAGTTCCCTCCTCCCTACGCCGCCAGATCAAACTCCCAGTCCCCCCTCGCTGCGCCGTCGGCCTTGGCTTTCCTCCCTCGCGCTGCAGCTCGGCTCCTCCTCCCTCTCCTTGCCCGGCTCGTTCGCTTCTCGGACCTCCATCGCGCCTCCAACCTCTTCGGCTCTCCCACTAACGTGTAAGTCCCCTTCTTATCTTCTTGATGTTGTATGGTTGTTGGTTGATAATGATGATGATGGCCATTGGCTAGAGCCCAAATGCTAAATGTGTAATACATACATACATGATGAGAAGTGTATCATTGCAGAAAAGTGTAAATGTGTAATACATACATGTAGAGAGAAGTAGAGAAATCATAAATATAAATGAATGCAATGATCATGCAGATGCTTGTTGGCTAGTGGCACCTTGCTAGCTATTGAACTGCTCAATGATGTTTATAGTCTTATGCTGAAATTGAATTGATAATTAGTTCATATTAATAGTCCCCTTGCTCTGTGATGTAAACTGAGGGCTATTGGTGTATGTGCATTAATTCTGTGCATCTTGCTTAGTTCATCTTTGTGGGTTGATTGACAAAAATGAATGGGGCAAAATGGTGGGTTTGGTTAATGCTCTCGATGGGTCTTGAGGTTAATTGATGCTGGGTTCTTTGTGCTTGGTTAGCTTACATGGGATCGATGTGGTTTGGATGGGGCTTGGCTGCAATTAACTTTTCATATTTGTGTCCTGTGCGAATACGTCCTACCATTCTATTCCTCATCTCTTCTCTATAAAACGTATACGCGTATACGCGTATATGCGTATATACATATATACATATACGTATATACATATATACACACATATATATATATATATATATATATATATATATATATATATATATATGTGTGTGTGTGTGTGTGTGTGTGTATTATCGTTTGTAGTCCCCAGCCCTTTCGGTGGGTCCTCAGGAGGATGACACAGCTACCACGGGCAACCTTATCAAGATTGGAAGTTCAAGAAGTACGGCTGCAAGAGAAAGCTCGTGGACATACAATTACCTGGATGTCGTCGATAGGTAATTGGACATGACATCAAGGAATGGTTGGTTGCTGATACATGAAGCTCGGCTGCAAGGGAAAGCAGTGGATATACAATTACCGGATGTCGTCGATAGGTAATTGTATGTCCACGAGCTTTCTTTCTTTTTTTCTTGAATTTGCAGGGCTCGATAAGGTTGCCCGTGGCACTGTGGTCATCCTCCCTCATGACCCCGAAGTGGATGGGACTACAAACTATATATATATATATATATATATATATATATATATATATATATATATATATATATATATATATATATATATATATATATATATATATATATATATATATATATGAAGTTTTAAAGGCACAAGCACCATTGCTTGAGGTTTATTTATATATCATAGACGGTTCTAAACACGAACCATCTATGATAGCTAGTTATCACTGAGGCGGTTGGGTGTTAGAACCGTGCAGTGATAGATAATTATCACGATGCAGTACTAGATACAAACCGTGCTGATGAGTAATATATATCATGCATTTACGAGTTAATAACCGTCAGTGAAAGTATCATCACAGGCGGTTCGAAAACCGTGCGTGATGATTGTTGAAATATGCCCTAGAGGCAATCATAGAGATGATTATATTTCATTATGTTCATGACATTGGATAATGTGTTATCTTGTTCCTAGAATAATATTGTTAATATTTATTATCAAGTATGTGACTTGGTTGTGAAACTCTATATTCTGCGATAATTATTCTTACACGATCCTCGGTCGTAAACATATGAGGACACATATGAATAGACTAGCATATGTATTGGTTGATGACTATGTTTCACGAGTCATAGATATGGAGATATCAAACCAATAATATGGACACATGTTAGAGAACATGATGTTGGATAAGACCCACATTGAGACACTATTGAGATTGTTATGAATCTATGTGTCGTTAGTTGGTCTCAAGCAATGATGATGTATAATCCTTAGACACGAGATCAAGATGGTTTCCTACATGTGTAAGAGCACTCTTAGGGGTTGCCAAACGCTACACCGTGAATCGGGTAGTTATAAAGGTAGCTTTGGGTATGCTCTGAAACATGGAGAGGAATGTGTTGATCGGATATGGGATTTGCCCTCCTAACATAACAGAGAGATGTCTGGGCCCCTCGTTGTGATCGGATAAAGAAAGTGCATGGCCATGCCACTAGTAGTCGAAGTGTTCGACCACGTAAAGTTATCTCGACTCGATCGAGAAAGTATTGAGCGACCCATGGATGACACAACATCTCACCGAGTTCAACCGGACATCGTGAGGCAAAGGGAGTATACACGAGTAGGTCGCCGGTCGAGCGATTCTGATTGGTCGTATGCAAATCTGAGCTAGTCATAGATCGATCGAACGTAATCACAGAGTGGTCGAACAGTCGTAAGGAGTTCTGAATCGGTCGTGACCACATACTGAACTGATCGATATCTGAGATAGGACTTGGTCGTAAGTGATGAAGACCTGGTCATAGATCATATTGCATTAAGGTTCGTCCGATATAATTTGTGTGTATTCGGGAATCGATATGTTACGCTAGGAACCGCTTCGACTCGTGGTCGGAAAGGGTTTCAGTCACAACCGAACTACACATGAACCTCTGAGGTTACACACTTAACAGGTTGAACAAACCAAGATGCGAATACGATTCAGATGGCGTCCGGATAGGATCCGTCACGAGCACTATATAAGGAGATGCATGAGGCTGTTGGGAGGTATGCGTGAAGACACCACCAAAAACCCTAGCCGCCATCTTCCTGAGAGCTCTGCCGTACGACTTGGTGCTAGCACACCGGCGTTCGGTTGTTCCTTCCCTGGACGTGTGGATACCGTAGAGGCGCTACTACGATTGTTGCGCTTGAGGACGATCCGCAATCTTCACAAGGAACCGGAGACGTTGCTGGAGGAGACGATCGGCACGTGAGGACATTGGATGATCGACTACGACCGCTTCATCGACGCGCTCTTCGTTGGACCAGACTGCTCCAATCCTTTTTCCGCTGCTCTGCACGTCTGTTGGTAACGATCTGTGATCATCTACTTGCCTGGCATCCTGGTTCGCGTGGTAGAAATTTTTGTTTGTAGCTATCGTAGCCTACCCCGTGACCCAACAATGACCTCATGTCATTACTGACCCATAGACTCAGACGGCTCACGAAATCGTCTGTGATGACATTTTTGAACCGTCTGTGAAGGCCTTTTCTGTAGTAGTGATAGGACAGGAATCCCGATACTCATATCACCATTGAAAATTTCACACATCCAAAATTCGTCGGGAAGAGGGTACTGAAGTGAGCATTCTTCGCCTTCGGTGCATACATCAATGTATTCCGATATTGCCATCCGATCTTGTGCATGGATGACACGTTTCTGACTGGGAAGTACAAGGGGCAGATACTTACTACAATTGCGATGGACAGAAACCACCAGGTTCTTCCTATGGTGTCTGCTTTGGTCGAAAGCGAGAACACTGATAGTTGGTTGTGGTTTCTGAGGAACGTGAAGATTTCTGATGTATAGGGTCGTCCTAATGTTTGCCTCGTACATGACCAACATGCAGGCCTACTGAGTGCAATAACTCAGCTAAAACAAGGGCTACATGAGCCATTTCTATGAATGGATTTGCAGAGTAGGTGGTGCATAAGGCACATAGGTACAAACTTTTACAAGCAGTTTCATAACAAGGACTTGATGAACATTTTCAAGCGGCTGCGCAACCAGAACCAGCAGAGGAATTTCGACGCACTCTTGAAAACTCTGGATGAGCGGATGAAGAATATAGGCCCCATTTTAGTGTTTTGGTAATTAACGACAATCATTATATGTGGACTAACATGTTTATTCAAGTGATTGAAAGATTTAGTCCCGGATAAAAGATAAAGAGCACAAAAGGCTCTAAAAAAATGGATATCAAGATCATCTAGCTCAAGGCAAATGTATCTAGTTGAATAGAGTTTTTTCTTAGTTTTACCGGTCTAGGAGTTTGAAGTTTAAAAGACCGGATTTGCTAGTGAAGGTAGCCATACTATGAAGAGGGGTCAACAACCAGTAGCTTGATAGCAAAGTGTGCCACACTACTCAAACTCACTTGGATGCATATTTGGTTTCTTAATTGATCTCACAACCATAAAATTTTCTGTGTCTTAATTTTCGGCTGGACTGACTGCAAGTATTGAGCCGGACTGACCGGGACCTCAGTCCGTTGAAGCGGTCAACTTTTTCCAGAGAGCTCTTGTTTTCTCAAATGAGTTTGCCAAACTAACCACAGGCTATAAGCCAAACTGATCGGACCTTCGGTCTGAGTCAGGCGATCAATATTTTCTAGAGAGCCTCTCTTTTGCTTTAACCCTTTTCTATTTTTTATCCTGGACTGACCGCAATTGGACGCCCGGACTGACTGGACCTCTGGATCGATCATGCGGTCAGCTCTTTCCAGAGAGGGTTATTTTTGCTACTTGCTACTAATTTCTTTACACCGGACTAACTGCGGTTGCTTGGCTGGTCAGAACAGACCCTTGGTCTGACTGTTGTGGTCAGCCTTTTCCAGTAGCAACCTTTTCCGTTTTGGGAATTTCTTGAACCCAGTCTGACCGAACCTTGAGTGGGTGGTCTGACCGGACTCAGCATAACCGATATATTCTGTAGCAATGATTACTGTAGAGTTTATCGTTATACTATAGTCTGGTCTAACTAGCCCCTTGCATGCAGTCTGACCGGGCCGATTTTGCACAATCTCATGTGCCAATGGCTAGTGGAGGGGATTAAGACTATAAATACACATCCTCCTGCAAGAGGGGTGACATTAGAACCTCTATTGAACACTCTTGAGCCCTTGCTTCTTCTTCTTGTCCTTGAGAGCAAAATTTCCATCTTGCAAAGGTTGTAGAGGTTTTCCAAGTGCATTGAGTTGAGTTTGATCTTTGTGGCACTTGAGCATCTTCAAGCGAAGCGTTGTTGGTTTATTACTCTTGGAGGTTGTCGCCTCCTAGACGGCTTGAAGGAGGTGAATTGGTGATCTTCTCAAGAAGTTTGTGAGAAGACCCAGTTAATTGTGAAGGTTGGAGTTGACATATCTGAAGTGGAGAAAAGCTACCACTAGTGATCGAGGGGTGTGCTCATGTGGAGCCGGCTTAATTCGTTCAAGCTTCCTCAACGTGGATATATGTAGCTGATTCGGAGCCGACTTGATTCATTCAAGCCTTCTCAATGTGGACAAATTACCCCTACAAGCCATTCGGAGCCGATTTTAGCTTACGTGGCATCTACGTGGATATATGTAACTGATTTGATGTCCACATCTATATCCACGTCAACACCCAACTCCTTCTTTCTCCTCCCTTCCTCTCATCTATCTCTTTCCCCTTCTCTCCCTGAGATTTCCACCTCCTCGTGCTGCCTCCACGTCCGTGCCGCCTCCCCCTTCTCTACTCAGGTAAGCATGGGCGTGGTCCAGCCATGCCACTATCACCTCGCCGGAGCTGAAGCCGCCATTTGTTGTCTTGGAAGCTCGGCGACGTCAATGTTGTCACCCTCACCTTGAACACTAGGGTTGTTAATTCAAAGCCTTCTCATTAAAATTAGAGGAATCCCTTCCTCTTCCTCAATATCGTCACTCTCATCCTAAACACATGGGAATGAAGGAAGGTGACGATAAAATTTCTTTGAAGGTTTACTCTTATGTTTTCTCTTACGCGCTTGAGTTGCTTCCTTAGCCTTGGCAGCCTTCGCCAATTTTTCCTACGCTTGAGGTCGATCATGAATACGCTTCGATCGAATAGCAGAAAGGGTGTTGGTTGGGGCTACAGTAGTATAGGTACTGTATGGTGTAGCGTTGGTCAGTGCAGAACTAGTCGGTGTTGCGGCAATTGAAGCACCCCTACAGACTACTGCAGTAGCTTTTGTCCCAGTCGTTGGTCTCTCGACCACGACCTATGAAGACCCAGCTGCAGGAATCTTGGCCTTTTTAGCTGCTGGGGGTTGGCTGTTTGATCCAGTCTAGTCAACATCCCTCTTTCTACCATGCATCTAAAGAAAAAGAGAAATATATCAACTACAATCTTAGCAAAAATCTAAGATTAAGTATATGTTTATACATACCTACATTCATTCATTTATGAATTCTGTAGAGGCTCCAATCAAGTTGGAAGGCTGGTCATTGAAAGAAATAGGCTCCGAGCTATCTTTCACATTGTTTAACATATTTGAAGTCCTTTCATCGACCTGTTCCTTTGGCAATTCTAAAAAAAGAACTACAAATAAACTTAGTAATATGTATACAACTAAGTTAAACATTACTTTTAGGAATTTGGACAGTAAACATACCTCTAGGACCATCTTTTGTCGAGCCCTTGGCCCCTTCAAGCATCCAGCATAACAGACAATTTTCTTTAGGGGGATAATCATGTGTTGGAGGAAGTCACGGACAATCTTCTGACCAGTCAATCCGACTGTCACTAGAGAAATAACTGCATTGACCAATCTTTTCTCTTCAGCTGTCAACTTTAAGGAAGCCTTCTCGTTCTTTTTGTCCTGTGCAAACCAGGTCGGAGAAAGACTTCCAATGTACTTGAGACGGCTATCTCCAGGAACTTTGGAGTAGAACCACTCCTTCTGATAGTCATGCCATACGTCTTTGATTGGAAGGGGAGGATACTTTTGGACCTTTGGTTGTAAAGCTTGAAATACATGCTACCACAATAACATTGACCTCTATTATTGCAAGTGAATTGATAAAAATGGCAAAATATACAAACATAGGGGGAATGCCAAGGAAAGCTTCGCAAAGATGCTAAAAGACACTAAGGATGAAAATCGAATTTGGTACAAGGTGAAAGAGTTTTATCCCAAAATAATCTAGGATATCTACTAGGAACTCACTCTCAGGCAAGCGAAAGCCCAATTTCACAAAAGAATCAAAACAGGATGATCCAACCTTCTTGGGGAATTGGAGTCGTTTCGTTGCCGCAGGGAGTACATTTGATCAAAGTCCTAGGTGAAAGATAGCCTTGATTCTCTAGCTCTTGGATCTTGTTCTCTGAATAGGCCGATTTGCTTAAGACCCCCATAATCGGGAATCAAGAGGCTTGAAGCAGAGATTGCGATGAGAACAGGGTAAAGGTGGAGGTAAAAAGAAAGAAGTTTTTCAATCCATTTTTTACCACAACCATTCACCCACTTACCACAATCTTCTGATATGGTCACCAAGAAAACAAAAATATTTTCCCCTCTCCCACATTCTCATTAATGTTTGGAATGATTGTGAAGGAGAAAATATTCTTGGTGCACGTTTCAAAGCAAGAAAGCCTTAAGTGAATATTTTCTATTTTCTTAAGCCATGGGGCTAGCTAACAAGGATTCTTGACTAGGTCAACATGTCTCTATGAAAACCAGCCCACATATTAAAGGTCCACCTTATAACGGTCATGTACCTACAACCACGATTAAAAAGAAACACAATCCCTTCTACTACGACCAAACTAGTCGTAGACATGTTTGAGTCATGAGACGACCAATCATGGATACTAGACGACCAGTTATTCAGTTTGGGTCACCTCCGACCAGCAAAACTAGTCGAGGGACATGACAATTTTTCATGCGACTAACGTGAGAGCAATTATTAGCGTATCTGACAACTTATGATAGTTGGCTAAGAGACGTGGCAGTTTAAGACTCAACGAAGGAACGCGTGTGAAGACAAAAGACGCCTTTAGCAGCGTTAACTACCACCTCTTCAATAGTTATAAAGAGTGTAGCTCATGTACCTTGTAACACAATCTCTATCAAATCATAACTCTCATATATTATGAATCAATCACATATTCTCAATCTCGTTGTATTCTTGTAAACACTTTCATTGTGTCCATAGTAATAAATGTTTCTATTTCAATTGTGCTCTTATATTATTGGGAAAATTGGTTCTGTAGCATCCAAAGTTATGCATTTTAGGAAAATGCAATCAAAAGATTTCCGTCCTGTTTTTTACCACTGAAAGTTTCTCCATTCCATTTTTTACCACTCTATCCATTCTCAGGCATTTTGGCTCATCTATTGAACGTGAAATGACCTTCATGCCCTCTATCTCAATACAATGCATACCACGCACCAGGCAGACGACCTGATGACCAAAACCTTTCAAGCAGCAGATGACTTACCATCATGCCCAGAAAATCCTTGCCGCACTTCGCATATCCTGGCTATTGTTGCAAATCTTAACATGGTATGCTTGTTCCAACAACATTTACTGGTGTGCGAAAAATGTGCGGCAGAATATGATAATGTCAAGAAACATGTTTGGGTGAATAGTGACAACATGACTTGAAACACAACACGCACAAGGGTTTTATATAGCAAGTATAAACAACATACGAAAGGAACAGTTCAACTTCGGCAAGAATTCTGAGCATGTAAGGGGGGAAAGGCAGTACAAATCAGCTCAATGACCTTGTCTGCTCCTAAAGGAATAGTACATATTACTTCAGCAAATAAAGCTACTAATGTTAGTCGAAGTAGAACCATGTCCAATCTTCACAAAACAAATTCCAACAATCTAGAACAGTGCCTCACATGTAGATACTGCCACACAATACTAAATGGCAGATAAGCTGAAAAGTTGTGCTAGCATCACTGACCAAAAGACATCAGTCTGAAGTTACCTCTAGTCCACAAATGTGACCCTCCCAAAAATCACAGGGTGCATCACTGACCAAAATACATGAAGCATCTAGTTAGCTATCTTTCTTTTTTTCTGCCTTGAAGCGGAGGCCAGTTGTGCAGCGAGTTGATTGGCTTTTGCAGCGGCCCTTGTAGGTGTTGTCCTTCTTGGGGGGAGAAGCTACTTGTGCTGCCCTCTTTTTAGTGGGAGGTGGTGGAGCATCAATTGGGTCATCTAGTGGAGTGACAGCAGTGTTGGCAGCCCCATCAATGTTAGAAGACTCCTTCCTGCCCCTGCAATGCAATAAGAATGAAATTTAGTCTATTGAGAATCTAATTACTCCTATTGATTCAAGTGTGATTACCTTGTGGTTTTTTTAGTGGGAGGTGGCGGAGTATCAATTGGGTCATCTAGTGGTGTTAAACTGCATCCCTTCTCGATGTGGCCGAACCTAAAGCACCTCTTGCACTGGTACTGCTTTTTACCACCCCCCCTCATCACGTGGTTTGATCCTTTTCTTCCTTGGCCTTCCCGCGTACTCGTGAGCTTAGGAGGATACATTACATAGCCCTTATTAACAACTGGCCATTGAGACTTATCACCCATTGGATTGATCTCAAACTCATAAGTAGCCCTGAACTTCTCCACCGAGTAATATTCATGCACATAGGATTCGAACTGCAATTCCCTTTTTGAACAAATCAAGGCTAAGGCATGAGTGCAAGGTTTTCCTGTCAACTGCCACTGCCTACAACTGCATTCCTCCTTTTCAAGATCAACAACATACCTCCATGCATTCTGGCTACTATCTAATCCTGGTACCTCTGCCTTCAAGTAACCACTAGGTGCAATAGTGTAGTTCAGTGCTCTGCTTTTGTAGTTGAGTTCTTGAATCACACTAGGTAATATTCTGCCTTGCAGTTTGGCTACCACTCTCTTCCTTGTACAAAGTTTTGCCATTATCATTTGTCTCACTTTGTCCATTAGCTCGACAACTGGAAAGTCCTTGATGTCTTTTATCCAATTATTGAAACTTTCAGCTATGTTGTTGTTAACATAGTCTACCTTACAATGTGTTGAGAATTTACCTCTAGTCCACAAATGTGGATGCTCCTTGATGAGGTAATCTAGGCCAACTGGACATACGACTTCAATGATATCCAGTAGCTTCTGGTGCTTCTCAAGTGTGAAAGCCCAAGCTGCTGGCCACATATACTTAAGCATGTCCCCCTTGAATTTCCTTCTAAAATTGTTCAGTAGATGCCTAAAACATTCTCTATGCTCCAAACTAGCACCAAATATGTTAGCAACAGCTGCTTCAAGCCCCTTACATGCATCTGTGTGTATGACTAAACCAGTAGGTATTCCTATAGCTCTCTTCAAATTAACCATGAACCACTCCTAGTTATTTGTAGTTTCCTTGTCAAAGATTGCGTATGCCACTAGGTACATCCAATTGTGCCCATCAATACCTATCGTTATGGCAAATTGACCATTATACTTCCTAGTCAGATGGGTTGAGTCCACTCCTAAGTAAGGTCTGCAACCTAATAGAAACCCATCTATGCATGCTCGCAGGGCCACAAACATCCTCTTAAAGTACACCTTTCCAGCAACCTTCTTACAGTCAAACTCAACAATGTTACCTGGATTGCACCTTTCCAATTGTGCTTTGAAGCTCCACAACATATCGAAGCTTTCCTCCTATGTGCCATGCAAATCAAGAAGTGCATCCTTCCGTCCCTCCCATACCTTGTTGTATGACAATTCCACATTGTACGAGGCTTGGAGCCGTTGCTGTAGCTTCTTCGCACCAAGAGATGGGTCCAACCTCAACAATTCCTTGCCTCTATCTGCTATCCATGCTTTAGAAGCCATTTTGCCCCTCGTCTTACTTGTGGATGGACATTCATGGCCAAATGGCATCTTCCTCACCTGCAAAAAGATGCCAAAAAAATGGCATTGTTATCTCCAATTGACAATAAAAAAAGGAAAAACAGTGTATAATCTACACTATATGGCAATTACCATGAAATTCTGGCCACCGTGAAGCTTTTTGGCATATATATACCATGGACAACCTTTCGCTGCACACTTGGCTGTGAACCTTATTGTGTCACTATGTTGTATGTTATACTCAAACTCTCTCTTTATTGCATATTGCCTCAACGTCAACTTAAACGCATCGTTGCTAGGAAATGTGTAATCTTCCTAAATGATAGGGGATTCTCTATCATAAACAGTTTCAGGTGCAAGTTCATCATCTGGGACCAATAGTGGATCAAAGTCTGTAACATCATCCTCCACATCCTGCCCTCCCTCATCATGAATATAATGCTCCATGATAGCATGCCCAGCCCCATCACCATGCTCCTGTGGTGGGTCCTCATCGGATAAGTACCTCCACTCCTCACCCAATAGAACTGCTCATCCACATCAGGATCTCTACCTTCCTGCTCTTGCAGTAGACCTTCGGGTGGCTGCAATGGATGACTAGTGCTGCCATCCAACAACATATCTCCCACCGTTACATTATGGCTCTCATCTACTTGCTTCTTAGTTACATTATGGCTCTCATCCAACACTTGGCTCTCGTATAGATTAATGCTCTAATCCACTTCTTGGCAATCACACTTATCAACTGTCATCACAAGCTTCAACACCCTTGTGTCCCTGTTTTGTGTGAACAAGTCAAGCAATTGTGCATTAGTGCACACCTTGACCAAATTGCTCTTGTTCCCAGCATACCAAAAGTTGGCTTCCTCATCACTACCCCAGTCATAAAATAGGCCTACATAAAGCACCAAATCAAGCATTGAGAAAGTTTGCCACTCCACATCCGTATTCAAAATTCTACCCATACAGTACTCTTTTCTCCCATCTTTGACACTAGCAAATGATCTCACTGTAACATCTACTCTATATGCTTTGTTAGAATCAACCCTATAAGAGCAATTGGACAGAATTAAAGTAGGAAAAATGTTCCTCTCTTACCGATCCAAAACATTGCATATGAAAGTGCGCAATACAATAAGAGAATGAACTTATTTCGACACTAACCCATCAGAAGAACACCCTTCGTCCATTCGTCGGGTAGGGGACGAGTGATACTGATCACATCGGTTGCGCGGCCGGTTTTGAGCGCATAGGTGAGGGGCAGAGAGGGGTGGCGTTAGGCGCACGGCGAGGGCCGGCGTGGCGACATCGAGTAGCGGTGAGGGCGGTGAGGCGGTGGCGCCCAGTGTGGAGTGAGGGATTGGGTTTTGGTTTTGAGCGCACAGGTGAGGGGCGGAGAGGGTTGGCGTCAGGTGAGCGGTGAGGGCCGGTGAGGGGCGGAGAGGGTTGGCGTCAGGTGAGCGGTGAGGGCCGGTGAGGGGCGGAGAGGGTTGGCGTCATGTGAGCGGTGAGGGCCGGTGAGGGGCGACAGCGTCTAGGTGCGGGACTGAGGGATTGGGTTTTGGAGGGGGGAAATGAAGGCAAAGGCGAGAGAGGGGATGCATGGTTTTGAGCGCATAGGTGAGGGGCGAAGAGGGGTAGCGTCAAGCGAGCGGTGAGGGGCGGCGGTGTCCAGGTGCGGGAGTGAGGGATTGGGCTTTGGAGGGGGGAAATGAAGGCAGAGGCGAGTGAGGAGATGCATTGTATTGAGATAGAGGGCATGAAGGTCATTTCACGTTCAATAGATGAGCCAAAACGTCTGAGAATGGACAGAGTGGTAAAAAATAGAACGGAGAAACTTTTAGTGGTAAAAAACAGGACGGAAATCTTTTGATGGCATTTTCCTAAAACACATAACTTTGGATGCTACGGAACCAATTTTCCCATTATTATTTCCCTGTAAACACGATAAAGGATCCTTGGTTCTGATCATCGACATAATAGATTAGAAAGAATTCATCATTTTTCCTCACAAGGGAAGAATTCGTCATTTTTCCTCACAAGGGAAGCCAAGAGTACATGATTGTTTGGTTTGTGTGGGCCAATCTAAATTTTTTTATAATACCAAAACCTGCATGAAAGAATGGTGTTTGGATTGTGGCTATACCTGGCCAAAATTGAGCCCTACGACTGTATGGCTACAAGGGTGTAGATTTGGGAAGAAGATAGCATGCACAGGCAGAGCCGTAGGTAGAGCAGGCCAAATGAGTCGTGCCTGTCGGGTCGGCTCGAGACACGGCACTGTAGCTCCGACCCAGGCACGACACGGCCCACACTGTTCATGGGTCGTGCCGGCCTGGCACGATGGCCCGTGCCATGCTTGGGTCGCTACTCAGCACGATAGGTGGCCCAAGACGACACGAACGATGTCGAGCCGTTATAGCACGCAAGACGAACGCAAGACGCCCGAGTGGACCACGAGCTGAGAGGAAGCCAGTTAGCCAGGGACTCAGGGAGGGAGAGGCGCCTTCGCGGCCGCACCCTTTGATCGGAAAAAATACATACAATGACAATCACATTCACACATGCACAACAAACATGAACATTAGTCATCAGAACATCCTTCAGCATCAGTAGAAAGGAGGAGGGAGAGGCGCCCTTCAATCGAAAAAAATACACCCAATCACACTTCACAGAAGAGATTACTCCTAGAACTACATGGATGCAACCCATGCCGATCCAAAAATCATGACAATTCCTCCAAACCTCCAGAACTCTAGGGCTCAATCTCCGGTAGCGGTGCCCTCTCTCTCACAAGGCGCAGTCTGACAGTGGTGTCAGGATGTGCCTATCCAGACCTGGCCAAAGCGAGGGGAAAAGAGGAGTCGGGGCCTCGAGGGCGCAGGAGGTAGAGGGAGAGGGAGAGGAGGAGGGAGGAGGCCGGCGGTCGATGCTGAGGGAGGAGAGGCCGAGAGGGAGAGGTCGAGTGGAGGTGGCAGTGCTGGCAGGGAAGGCCAAAGGGCAGGGGGAGGAAGAAAAGGGACGGGCGGCCGGGCAGCGCGGGCAGGGGCGCTGGCAAGAGGCTGAGCAAGCGGCCGGGCAGTGTGGGCTAAATG
Source organism: Phyllostachys edulis (assembly GCA_036346405.1). Taxonomy (NCBI): domain Eukaryota; kingdom Viridiplantae; phylum Streptophyta; class Magnoliopsida; order Poales; family Poaceae; genus Phyllostachys; species Phyllostachys edulis. Next base: position 44,505,550 of record CM070560.1, on the reverse strand, counting down.
GACTGGCCTTGGCCGGTGCCAAACAGCTCGTCTTGGCTGGCATGGTCTGAACGGCCGGTAGGTCATGCAGGCCGCCTCAAAGACGTGAGCCAAGACGCACAACCCATCTAATAGCCAGACCAAAATAGACCATACCGAGATAAATCGTGCCTCATCGGACCCACGCCGTGTAGTGCCGAGCCGAACCGCCCATTTGGCCAGATCTGACCGTAGGCCGGTTCCCATGTACCACTCAGCCACTGCCACCAGGCGGCGGCATTTCTCTTCCCTCCAGCCGGTCAACAAACCCAACGGCATCGCATCCCGAGCGCGGGTGTACCCAGTCAGCGAAGCAGCGCCGCACCGGACCACTTCCCTCCCTCAGTAGTTTCTCACTCTCTGCGGCGCCCGCGCCGAGGCGAGGCGAGCAAACCAAACCACACGAGCAAACAAACAAAAAGGCATCTCCTCCTGCTCCGGGAGTGCTCTCGCCACTTCCGCGGAGGAGCCTGCAAGCCAGCCCCACGAGCAGGTGAGAGCGTGCACGTCTCCGTCTCTTCCCGTGCCGCTGCACTTCCGATCCGCCCCGGTTCAAATTGCCATCCGCCCACGCTTTGGTAGGCTTCACCTCTCTGCTCAGATTCGCGAATCGGGATTGTGCTTGCTGGTTTGCTCGATCGATTTCCATGTCACGGCTGTATGCTCGCGCCCGGGATGTGGGACTTGTGGCATGGAGTGGTCGGCCCCGAGCACGCTGTACCTGCTACCGAGAATTAGGGGGCCAGTTGGGAAACGTTAGGGGGCTGTGGTTAGTTTCGTAGTTTCAATGATGTGTCTTGAGTTTTGACACTGCAGCAAATGGCATAACTGTCTATCGGATCCGCGTGATCCTCCGCCTTGCTTCGTTCGAGCACAGATGCACGGTGTTTTTACTGTAGCCGTTGCGCTGTGGCCAAAGTACCTACAGGCAAAGCACTGTGCTGCCTTGTCCCTGGCGGAGAATCCGCCTCCTCGATTGAATTTCATGGGACAACGCTCGTTGCTGTGTTCGGCGTGTTTATTTTGTCGCTGCATTCGGTGTAGTTAGTTGATGAGAATGGAGATATGTGCGCTGTACACGTCCCTGAACTTGGGGGTGTTCTGCTGGATTGGTATTTGGTGGCCATGACTTGGAGTTTGAATTGTGCAGCCGAAGGAATTTGTAGACGACTCAGCTTCCTGGAGTGTTTGAGTTTGGTTCTTATATCAGTATCACACCACATCGCAAGAATTACTGTTGGTGCGTACTCTTGTAGTACTGTGTTATTGTCAGATGTGGTGTTGCGATTTGCTTTTATGGAGAAGATTCACTGTTTAGTTGTCTCAAGGAATTTTGGCTTGTTCAGCTGGTACGTGAGGTAGGGTAACTGGAGTTGTGGGAACTGGATACATAGAGGTGTATACTTCTAGAAACTTGAGGATCGGTTTGAATATATTTTAGTTGTGGGCAGTAAGCACCAGAGCCTTGACTTCCAGAACTAACTGGTATTTGTTAGAGCTAATCAAAGGTAGAAAGCCAGTATTCATCAGCTGTATATGACAATACTCAGCAGGAGATAAGGGTTCAGAGCTTGATTTCGTTGTTATACTGCATGCCAACAGTGCTTTACTTATTTCATGAATTTTCCTTTCCTTTCTTTGTAACACAATAAACAACTCCTTGGTCATCCTATAGAGCTGGTTATTGCTTTGTGGCATCAGATTGAAATAGCTTTTTTCTTATGCACAACTTACTGGAATTTATTGTGCAGATTATTGGAGGATCACCACTTCGAACTGGTTGACATCCTTATTTGGGATGGCTGTTGCTTTAAAAACAAGCGGCAGCTTTTGTAGCACACAGCAGCAGTGGCTTCATTCAACAAGGAGGATTACCGTCGCTTGGAATGCGACGTCGAGACGGTGGGCGACCGAGTCGACCAAGCCGAGACACCGCAAGCAAGAGAAGAGGGTCTATCGGCGCTTTTCTACTTTGCTCCTCAGGAGGAGCTTCTTTGGGCGAGTATGGAATGATCATGTCAACGGTTGGGAGTGTTTCAGGCTACATGCGTTGATCCTGAACCCTCTGATGTTGATGACGTCGCGTACGAAGCTTTGATAACGGAGATAGCTGGCTACTTGGGCCACTAGAAAAACTTGATATTTTATTATTTCTACTTTTTTTTAAATCTTTTGTAAGTAAGTGACTAGCCATACTGTTTGGCCATATGTAAATACAAAAAAAATGATATAAGAAATCCAGTTTAAAGTTAAGTTACTGCATGTCTATACTGAACTTGTTTACTATCACAAGCGGTTTAGTTGAAACAACCATCTGTGAAATCTACATATCACAGACGGTTATTAACAATAACCGTCTATGATAATGAATACTTCACAGATGGTGTTTTAAGTACAACCGTCTGTGATATGTTTCACTAATGGTTTGTAGTTGGAACCGTTTGTGATAGTTTTTTTTAACTATTACAGGAAACCAGCTACTTCACAAATATGCCATAAATTACAACAATGGTACACACACACAAAATCTTCTCCAAGCACTTGATATGGTCCAGAATGCGCTCCATCTTCAACTTCAGCATGTTTAACCTCTGCTCCAGCACAACTTCCATTCTCTGCTCCAGCCCATAATCTATCCTTTGCCCTGTATTGCTGCTCTCCCTTGTCTTGTCCATGGTGTCTGCCCAGTGGAAATATTAACATCCTACAACCTACAGAACCGTACAAACGCCAAAACAACACACACACATTTCATAGCTACTAGAGAAACATCCAAACCGTAAGAAATCAAACTCAAGTTTACTTACTGAGAAATAAGGACATTTGTAAAACACCCGACCAGTATTTCCCTCGGTGTTAGCGTAGAACATATTTGCTTGCACACGGTAGTTAGAGTAATCCACCCGCCTAGTAGTGGCTAGCGCTAGGGCCCTCCGATTCAGTGAGCTCGATGCCTCAGACATATGGCCCTTACTCAAGAGGAGGAGATGAGGTGAGGTGAGACAAGAAGGAGAAAGAGTTGAGCTCAACTACTAGAGGAAGATGAGAAAGCTCAGGATTGGCCCTACTTATGGTGACGAGCGAACATTTTTTTGGCTATAGAACTATCACAGGCTGTTTTGTGGAATAAACCGTTTGTGATGTATATCACAGGCTGTTTATTGGAACAAACAGTCTGTGATATATAAATATCACAGACGGTTATTAAAAATAACCGCTCGTGATGTCTATTATCCTGAGCGGTTCTTAATTAGAACAAATGCGTGATGTGTTCCTGACGATTTTTAATAAGAATCGTCTCTGATAATACTTCTTTGAAGAAGACGGCGAGTACGCCTAAGAAAGCAACCAAGTCAACGACAAAGAATGATTTTTTTGGGGTCGTCCACGCAGCATGAGGAGGATGACAGCAGCCACGGCCAACCTCCTCATACTGCGAGGATGACAACCAAAAAAAGATCATGCTTGGCCGTGGGCTTGGTTGCTTTCTTAGTCGCACTCGCCATCTTCTTCAAAGCAGCCGAATCAGAGACAAATGAATACTAACCTTAGATCACCAAGAACAAATAGAAATACAAGCACACTTGAAAGCTAGGGTATTTTTTTTAACCAAACGAGCCCCAGAGCCAACCGCATCATTCAAAGCAGTATATTTTATCAGAGACATCTCTCACTTCAGATAGATCTAGATCTGATCGAGGGGACGACCAGATATTTAATAGCGAATATCACAGACGATTATTAATAATAATCGTTTGTGATAATTCAAAAACTGTCGGTGAGGTCTCCTAATATCACAGACGATTGTTCATTAGAACTGTATGTGATGTTTAATTATCACAGACAGTTTTTAATTAAAATCATCTGTGATGCTTATTATCCCAGACGGTTGTTAATTAGAACCGTCTGTGATGTGTATCACAGACGGTTATTAACAAGAACCGTTTGTGATAAGGGACGACTGCTTTGAAGAAGATGGCGAGTCCGCCTAAGAAAGCAACAAAGTCCACGACAAGGCATGATTTTTTTTTGGGTCGTCCACATAGCATGAGGATGAGACAGCAGCCACGACCAACCTCATCGAACACACACTCTCTAGGCAGCCATGCTTCTTGAACTCGCAGGGGTCGGTCATACCGACCAGCCAGAGAATGCTAATGAATACAATCCACGGTATGATTAGCCCCTGCAAGTTCAAGAAACATGCCTACAAGGAGAGTGTGTCAGCTTCGATGATGTAGGTCGTGGCTACTGTCGCATCACCTCATGCTGCGTGGACGACAACCGAAAAAAAAGATCATGCTTCGTGATGGGCTTAGTTGCTTTCTTAGTCGTACTCGCCATCTTCTTCAAAGCAGCCGCATCAGAGACAAAGGAATACTAACCTTAGATTAGCAAGAACAAATAGAAATACAAGTACACAGAAAAATCTACGGTATTTCTTTCACCAAACGCGCCCCAGAGCCGGCCGCCTCCTTCAAAGTAGTCGCACATATCAGTGACATTTCTCACTTCTGATAGATCTAGATCTGAGGGAACGACCAGATATTTAATGGTCAATATCACATACGGTTATTGTTAAGAATTGTCTATGATAAGTGAAATATCACATATGATTCTTGTTAGAACCATCTGTGATACTCATCACAGACGGTTCTATTTAAGAACCATCTGTGAAGTTTCTTCACAAGAACCGTGGGAGCCTACGATTATCACAGACGGTGGTTATTTAAAACCGTCTGTGTTACTTATCACAAACGGTTTTTTTAAGAACAGTCTATGATATTCGCAATTAAATATCTTGTTCTTCCGACTCCAGACTGATCTCTCTCTGATATGTGGCTGCTTTGAAGGAGGCTGCTCTGGGGCATTTGGTGAAAGAATTAAATACCGTAGATTTGCAAGTGTGCTTATAGATCTATTTATTCTTGGTGATCTAAGGTTAGTATTTGCTTCTAATTATATGCATTATATCTAGAGAGATGCATGGATGATAGCTAGGTTTATCATCCAAGGAGGTTATTAGCAGTTAAGATTTACAATAGAACAATGAGCAGCATGTATATACACATTCACTTGTCTTGTATTGTAAAATAATACTATTTACATCATAGTGAGCCTCAGTTATGATGATCTGTAATCCTTAAGTTTATATTTGCCCTAGGTTGATCTCTATTCAATTTGTTACGTGCGTAGCGCAAATGGACCGAAGCTAGATGTACGTTGAGAACCGTGTGAGTGAAGAGTGCATTGATGGCGTGTCTACTTTTAAAAGAGCCGCCGAGCAGGATATGTTGAAGAAGGGGATAAAATTTATGTATTGTCCATGCATCGATTGCGATAATCTGAAGATGTTTACCAACCCAGCGCAGATCGAAGGGCACTTGATTCGAAGGGGTTTCAAAAAGGAGTATACATGTTGGACCAGTCACTGTGAAAAGCAGATTATACCGGAAAGTAGTAACATCGTCGAAGGAGACAACGATATGCCGGATGTGGACTGTGCTTTCGATGAGGGTATGTCGTACGATGACAATCTAGATCAGATGCTACGTGATGCAGAAGGGGACTATAGTGAGAGAGAATTTGGTAGATTCGAGGGCTTAATGGAGGACTCAGAGAAAGCTTTGTTCCCGGGCTGCAAGCTGGAATACACAAGATTGTCCTCCGTACTTGAACTGTTGAAATTGAAGGCAAGTAATGGTTGGTTCGACAAGAGTTTCACGACGTTACTAGTCTCCTAGCGGACATCCTTTCAGAGGGAAACGTGTTGCCCAGAACTACCTACCAAGCCAAGAAGATTCTTTGTCCATTGGGAATAGAAGTAGAAAGAATACATGCATGCCCGAACGATTGTATCCTCTACCGTAAAGAGTATGCAGATATGCATGTATGTCCAGTGTGCAAAGCATCCTGATACAAGCATAAGAATCACTCCGATGATGGCGAGGGCATCGATGTGACAAAAGGACCTCCTGCTAAGGTGTTGTGGTATCTGCCTATAATTCCCCGTTTGAAGCGTTTATTTGCAAACCCAAAGGAGGCAAGATTGCTGCGTTAGCACTCAGAGGAGCGTAAGAAAGATGGAAAGATATGACACCCTGCTGATTCTGCCCAGTGGAGAAACTTTGATAGGAGATTCGAAGACTTCGGTGCGGAACCGAGGAATATAAGGTTTGGGTTGAGTAGAGATGGAATGAATCTTTTCGGAAACATGAGCAGCCGACATAGCACCTGGCCCGTGAATCTATGTATGTACAACCTTCCTCATTGGCTGTGTATGAAGCGAAAGTATATTTTGATGTCACTACTTATCCAAGAGCCGAAGTAACCTGGGAACGATATTGATGTGTACCTAGCACCATTACTGGAAGGTCTTGTGACATTGTGGAACGAAGGGGTACATGTATGGGATGCGTACAAATGAGAGAACTTCACTTTACGCGCTATGTTGTTCTACACCATCAATGATTTTTCTGCCCTTGGTAACCTGTCGGGGTTCAGTACAAAAGGAGCCAAAGCATGTATGTGATAGCTTGATTGGTCTCTTACTGAACATTCGTGACAAAACAAAAGATGGTGTCAACGCACGGCATGACTTGGTTGATATGAACATAAGAACCGAGTTAGCACCGAAAGAGACCGATAAAAGATGAACGTACCTTCTCCCGACTTACTACACTCTGTCCATGGCCGAGAGAAAGGAACTGTGCCAGAGCTTACATGGTGTGAAAGTTCTGTCCGGTTACTCCGCTAGGATGAAGAAACTTGTTTCTATGGAAGATTTAAAATTAATTGGTATGAAGTCTCATGATTGTCATGTGCTGATGACACAAATGTTTCCTATTGCAATTAGAAGTATTTTACCAAACAAGGTCCGAGTGGCAATCATGAGGCTGTGTTATTTCTTTAACTCAATTGCTTAGAAGGTCATCGATCCCGAAGGACTAGATGCGCTGCAGGCCGAGGTGGTGACGGCTCTATGTCATCTTGAGATGTATTTCCCTCTGTCATTTTTTGATATCATGGTCCATCTCACTGTTCCCCTTGTGAAAGAGATAAAGATATACGGCTCTGTGTTCCTACGTCATATGTACCCGTTCGAGAGGTACATGAGAATTCTCAAGTCCTATGTATGGAATCAATCTTGGCCAGAGGGCAGCATCATCGAAGGTTATGCAACCGAAGAGGTCATTGAGTTCTGCGTCGACTACATGGCTCAAGTTGAACCGATAGGTGTGCCTCTATCTCGTCATGAGGGGGGGCTGGAGGGTATCGGGACCATCGAAAGGAAAGCAATCATTCCCGATTTCGACATGTACGCTCAAACCCATTTCACGATCTTACAACATATGACCCAAGTGTCTCCATACATCGATAAGCACAAAAACATGGTACACCAACAGAATCCAGGCCGGTCGGAGGTTTGGATCACAAGAGAGCACAACCGTCGGTTCAATGCATGGTTAAAGGTACGATTCACCGGGAGGCCATCATCAAGTGATGATGACACGCTGCCATGGTTGGCAAAAGGGCCAAAATTTACAATTGTGACGTGGCAAGGATACGGCATAAATGGGTACACATTTCATACGAGAGATCAGGATAGGAAGAGCACAGTTTAGAACAGCGGTGTCCGCATAGATGCGTTTCACGAGCAATTCAATACCGCTGGGTTGAGCTCCTACTATGGGTTCATAGAGGAGATTTGGGAGCTCGACTACATACTTTTCAAGATCCCCATGTTTCGGTGCCATTGGGTCAAACTTCCACAGGGTGTGAAGGTCGACAAGTACGGTGTCACTACTGTGGACCTCGAATGTGTCAGATACAAGGACGAACCATTCGTACTCGCTAAGCAAGTTCTTTAAGTTTTTTTATGTAAAGGACCCGGCAAATAAGAACCGCAACGTAGTTCTTCATTGAAAAATAAGGATTGTCGGAATTGGAAATGTCGTGGATGAGGAAGAGTACAATCATTTTGACAAGTTGCCTCCTTTTGGAGACGGCATCAGGCTTGAGGAAGAGCCCAGTGAGGAAGCTAGCTATATGCACGTCGATCATCATGAAGGGCTATATTTTAAAACGAAATAGCAAGTCGAATGATCCCACACGGTGACACCTATTTGGAAAATTGTTCCATTGTAATTAACAAACTCGACATGTAATTAAGAAATTATTCCATTGTAATTGATTCACTAATTAAGAAATCATTCTATTTGTGATTATATCAACTGCTTTCTTATTTTCAGAGGGCATGGCTAGCATTTCCTCAGGCTAGCCAAAAAACAAAATATTTTTTAAATAACAGAAGGAACTATCACAGGTGATTTAGTGGAATAAACTGTCTGTGATAACGACGCGCCAAAATATTTTGCCTCCCGCGTCGTGCACCCTCCTGCGCACGCGTCCAAAAATTTCCCCCAACATCACAGACGGTTCCATAATAAAATTGTCTGTGATACTTATCACACACTGTTAGTAAAATAGAACCGTCTCTGATATTCACGATTATCACAGATGGTCCTCCAGTAGAACCGTCTGTGATATGCTCGATTATCGCAGACGGTCCTGGAATATAACCGTCTCGCAGACGGTAACCGTTTGTGATATTACATATCACAGACGGTTCTTTAATAGAACCGTCTGTGATATTCTTTTTTAAGTAGGGCCCCGCTAGGGTTTGTGTCCTTACTCCTTAGTCCTCAGAGCTCACTCACCGGTCTGTCTCCCCAGCACCCATACTTCCCGTGTTCCTCCCGAGCCTCCCCTCTCCGCGCTGTCGTCCTCCCCTACGCTGTCATCCCCTAGCCTCCTCTCTTCACGCCGTCGACCTCCCCTACACCACCGTCATCCCCGAGCCTCCTCTCTCCACGTCGTCGACCTCCCCTACGCCATCGTCATCCCCGAGCCTCCTCTCTCCGCGCTGTCGACCTCCCCTACGCCGCTGTCATCCCCGAGCCTCCTCTCTCCCCGCGCCGGTGTCCTCCCTCTGCAACCCCCGACCTCGACTCCCTCTTCGTCCACGCCTCCCATCAAGGTACGAGCTCACCGCTTTGGATTGTGCTAGTAGAAGTTTCAAATTGTGATGATTTGATTGACTCTAGCACTGGGAGATATTGCTTAGTAATGTTGTGGGAGGTACGAGCTCATCGCTTTGGATTCTCTAATATTGTGTTATGTTATTCATGTTCATCAGATCCCTCTGTTTCATTATGTTGATGTTATCTGGTCATTTTGCTCCATTCTGTTGGTAGCTTCTATTCACTGTGATTATTGTTCTGTCATTTTTTATATTCCTGTCAATTAAAATATTGTGTAGTTGGTTCAATTGAAATATTGACAGTGGAGGAGGTGAGTTAGCTCACTTGGCAAGCTTTGGGAGTGCCCAAGCTGCCCACCCAAGTTCGAGTCCCCGGCTTGGCACTTGGGTGTCTCACCCGGGTTGTGTGTGTGGGTGTGTGTGGGTGTGGGTGTGTGTGTGTGTGTGTGTGTGTGTGTGAGGACTGAGCTGGGGCTCAGCTGGCAAAAATGAGGGGAGCTATAGGCTCTCAGCCCACCACGTTGGAGCGCTGGCTCCCGTGGTGCCTCGCGAGATTGGGTGCTTTCTTCTTTACAGCGGACCGGAGGGGGTTAAAACCCGGGCATTCAAAAAAAATATTGACAGTGAACTCTCAATTGATTATTTATTTTGTTGTGAAGTTCTATCTTTTGAGCATTTTATCCTGATTGATGCAGTACTGATTTGTTGATCTTGCAGTAATATCATTTATTGATGCAGTACTGATTTGTTAATCTTGCGAGATGGCGTCTACACCGTCTTCGCCGCCGTCATCGACGTCACTGAATGTGTCTGGATCTCCGAACAAAGTGGTACCTAAGTGACATGCTAGAGGAATATCGAAAATGCCTATGAGCCGAATGACCATCATGACCGTCAGTACCTCTGGGGTCCCTCTGCTACCCGAGAAAGCAGCGGTAGCATTCTGGACCACCAACGGTATACATGGAAGGGAACGAGTCCCCATCACCACACAGAAATAGAAGGATCTGACGGCCGTAGAGAAAGCACAGTTGTGGACTGAAATTACTACGTCGTTCGATATCCCAGCAGAGTTCTTCGATCTCGTGCGACAACAGGCGTTCCTCTCTATGGGACACGCTTGGAAGACCTTCAAGAGCAAGCTTGTCACGGAGTACGTGAACAAGGATCGGACGCCCTACACGAAGTATAGTTTGTGTCGTCGGATATATGGGACGCCTTTGTGCGGATTAAGACGACAAGCGGTTCAACGACAAAGTCGCGGCGCACAAGGCTATCGAGCAAAAAACATTCACCCCACGGACTTCGGCACGGCTGGTGCGCTGGCAAACACCCGGTATGGATGAGTGAGGACCATGTGGCAATCCAGTCGTAGGTCTCCCCACCATTTGTCAAGATCACAGACGAGCGCGCCAATGTATGGTTAAGAGCGAGGGCCACAATCACGTTGTCGGGTGCCATCACTTTCAAAAACCCGAAAGACGAGGCAGTGTCCCAACGCCTGGTAAGATATCTCGAACTACCTAGTTGTTAATAAGTCCATAATTTCATAGGGTCTAAAATAACATGATGGCCTCTTGTAGCAAACATTGAGTGCCCAATCTTCCCAAGGTCCTTCCAAGCAGTAAGGGAGAAGAATATACTATCCACGGCCCTAGGAAACAAGGAGCACCCGGGTCACACGCGAGGCCTTGGGGTTTACGTAACTTGGAGGGATGGATTCCCACACGACTCCGAGGCGTATATGTGTCGGAAGAGATCCAATGCTGAACGCGAGGAACAGTTGAAAGAGGAGATCAGTGCACAATTTCAAAGACAAATAACATCATTGCAGGAACAAATGAATCAACTCATCAACCAGTCGCAAGCTGCCCCTGTGATTTTGGGAGTCAGTCCCCCTCAATGTCGAAGTAGCATCGCGTCCACGCCTTCACTTTCTGAACTTGGCGACGTCCAATTACCTATCGACCTCATCCAGATAATATACATATCTAGAATGCTCGAAAGATATACCTGTAGAACGCCTTAGCTAATAGTGTATCGTTTTGTAGGTGCCCACGCCCTGTAGGCTCCAAGTGAGGCTGGTTGGGTCCATTTCATTGAGGTCACATGGTGGCATATCCATGCGAGAAGGGATAGTGGTGCCTGATGCCCGGTGGCGCAGGTTACGCCAAGGTCCAGGTGGACATGGTACATGATAATTTGATGGCCGTCCCGTTGGAGAAGCCCTCGAACGAAGAGATCATAATACTAGGGGATGCCTTCCACACTTATGTCCAGTGGCCTAAGAGGAACACCGCCCTTGACCTTGCAGTACCGCGATCTCCACACGATGACCATGCCTCTCCAACAGTACTCTCGATGACTCCACCTCAACCCCCACTTCAGAAGGCCTCCATATCAACTTCTGTGGAGACGGCACCCAAGAAACAAGAAAAGCGTGTTGAGTCATCTTCCAGGAAGACACCCTCGATGACTCCACCTCAACGCTCGCTTTAGAAGGCCTCCGTATCGGCTTCCGTGGAGGCGGCGTCCAAAAAACAAGAAAAGCTTGCCGAGTCGTCTTCTAGGAAGACAAATAGCACGTGAGGCGCTAAGGCCAAATCGAAGAAGATTAAGGCACCTCACAAGCCCGGCACGTACTCCCTTGGAATGTCGTTGGTCTCCGACTCAATATTATGCCACATTGGTTTGGCTTGCCAGACTTTGCATGACTGGTACATGCGGCAAACCGACGAGGCGAGGGAAAACCAGCCTACTGGATTCACCGTCAGCTACACGGAGAACCATTTCCTCCACAAGGCAGGCTACTTCATCGTGGGCTTCGAAGACTTATTTGATCTATTCAACCTCGATGCCCTCGACGCCTCACTTCTACGATGCTGGACATTGTAAGTGTGTACAATCAAGTTCTACATTCACGCAATACCGATAAATGTCATAACCCATTGCTTATGTATAGACACATGATACAAGAAGCCCAGCGATCACGACAACTGGTGGGTTTCCTCGACCCACAGTTGATCTCTGAGCAAAGTATCATCGAAAACGCATCCTACGTTGAGAAGTACATAACGAGGGCATTGCTTACTCACCTCGACAAGGACTACATACTGGTGCCCTACAACCAGGGGTAAGTGCTTCACTACTTGCTATACAAATTTCATTTGTTCTTTATACGCAACACGAACTTAGGTTTAATGACTATAGCGACATACTCATAAGTACCACTGGATCCTTTTAGTCATTGTATCAAAGTGGAACAAGGTAATATACCTTGATTCCCTAGTCGAGAAAACACACGACTTCACCATTGTGCAAAAATTACTCGACGGGTATGCTCATTTCCTCCATACGTAATTCTATTGTAGTCTTCCTTCGTTTGAAATGTCCGAGGATAACTTTTTGGAATCACGTAGGTTGTTTAGGGCCTATGTTACCGAGGGAGGGACACACAAGGAACTGAGCGATACACTGTGACACAGGACTAAATTTCTGGTACTCGCTACAACACAATAATTCTATATCACACTTCTAACCTGGCCTCTCGAACTGACTATACATATATCCTATATCACACTTCTATTTTTGTAGTGCTACCAGCAACAACTGCAAGGCAACGTATGTGCATTCTACGTCGTCATATGCTGGAAATCATGAGTGCTAAAACGAAGGATTCAGAGGTTTGTCAGTCAATCCTATATAATTATGAATTTAAATATATATGCTTACTACATTACTGTTGCTAGCGACAGGGCATGACAATGGAAGAAAGTGCCTACCATCGGGACATAATCGCGGACATTCGAGGATAGCTTGCCATCTTCATCATGGGGGAGATCATTAATCAGAAGGGAGAGTTTCACCTAGGCGACACCGATTTATTGTAATTCACTTTGAGTTATAATTCAAATCACTTTGTAATTGATATTGAGTTTTTAAATCACTTTGAGTTGTTCTATATCAAATCAATTGTGATATATCTATTTTCTACTTGTTGTTCTATATCAAATCAATTGTGATATATCTATTTTCTACTTGCTTGTTTTCAGAGGGCATGTCTAACATTACCTGAGGTTAGCCGAAAACCCTAAAAACCGTCTGTGATGCATACTATCATAGACGGTTACCACAAAAAATAATCTGTGAATGCATAATATTATAGACGGCTACCACCAACAAACCATATGTGATACTTATCCAATCACGACGGCTACCATCAAAAACCGCTCGTGATATATATACAATCACTGACGGCTACTACTAACAACCGCTGCGTGATCGTATCTAATCACAAGCGGATACCACCAAAAATAAATGCGTGATATTCGGATATCACGAGACGGCTACTAAAAACCGCTCGTGATATATCAAATATCATGAGCGGCTACTACTAAAAAAAGCATGCGTGATAATTATAATATCACAGACGATTATTTTTCCTAACCGTCTGTGTTATTTATATAATCACATACGGTTGGTACAGATAACCGTCTGTGATAGTTGGTCCTCACAGACGGTTATACCATAAAACCGTCTATATTGTTCTTATCACAGACGGCTCAAAAACTGTCTGTGATAACCGCCTGTTATCATAGACACATAAAGTCAGACAATTCAGAAACCGTCTGTGATAACGGTTTAGAACCGTCTATGATGACCCTTTCTGTAGTAGTGCTTGCAAGTTATATTACGCTTTTCTTTCTTTGTGTTTGCCAACAAGGGTGTAGATAGAACGTGACATGTGCAATTCGACATTCTCACAGGCTACAGTGTACTGTTGTCTTCTTTGTTGAACTCATAGCATATGCTCCCAAATCATAATTTGTTCCTTTCATGTGAAAGAAGTCAAAGAACTGGTAATAATCGTAATATTGCAGTAGTGTAGTTACCTTTTGGTTAAAGTCTTAAAGATCATCTGCACAGGGCATTTGCAACTAAGATTGCAAAATGAACATAGAACTTTGTCAGTCACAAAAGGGGAATTTATTTATCTAATGACGAGCTTAGCAACTCCCACTTGGATCAAAATTGCAAGCTAGCTCTGAACCTCCATGCTAGCTAGACCTTCATGATTCAGAATGTGATCTCTGAAACCTACCACTCTTGTGAAGTTGTAACTTCACAGAATGCATCTTTCGAGCTACTGCACCCCAGATCATCTGAACAGCATCACCTGTTTGTGAAGGGTACTGATACTCAAAGTGATGAGCCACTTCCTTCAGCCTTCTCCGCATAGAGGTCCATTCATCCTGAGTTATGCCTCGTAGCATTTGCAACAGGAACCCCTTCTTCACCGCATCAGAAGCTCGAACGAAGACGCAGAACTCGGAGTAGTCGAGGACGTCCTCGAAAGGAAGCTCGATGTCGTCGCTGATTATGACGGGGACGCAGTGGCTGACAATGGCGTCGAAGAGACGGTTTGAGGAGGGCGTGTCCCCTGCAATGTTGAGGCAGAATTTCGATGAGGCCATCCCTTTGGTGGCACGCCTGATCCCGTTTTGCCGGACGCTCCCGTAGGTGAAATGGACATCTTTCTCGTCCTTGAGAAGCTGGTACAGCTTCTGACGAACCTTTCCACCCTGAAACACCACAGGATTTGCCCAAAAGTTTAAGTAGCATTTTGACAGGGCACAGTGAAGAGAGTCCGTTAGAAACTCAAGATTTTCATAGGAACTTTGTAGAAATTTCACATAAAACAATTCAATTCATGTATAAATCTAGAAAAGATCATGCATTCCAAATAGGGCATTAAAGGAAGTATACTGATTCCCATAAATTTTTTGTGTTCCAAACATGACCTAAAAGCGTTACCATATACCAAGGGGCATAAATAAATAAATACAGTGATGCGAAGCCAACTTACATCTTTCCTATGAATTGCCCCCTGGAAGTAAGCCAAGACGGGGCGCTGCTCAAACGCCGGCGACTCATCATCGCCAAGAGACCGAACCACATGCTTGTAAGGAGCAATGACGTCCTTCTTCAGGTTGGCGACGTCCGGCGGGTACCTCCCGAAGTCCGACAGCACGAACATGGCGGCGCTAAGCCTCTTCCTGGCCTCCATCATGCTGTTGGGGTGGTGCGGGACGATGAGGTGGTTCTTGCCGCCCCACCTCCTCCACTCTTCCTTCCTCATCAGGTACTTCACCAGCTCGGCCTGCAGGAGCCTATTCCTGCTCACCCTCTCCCTGCCATGTGGCTTCGAGTGCCGGTTGTAGCTCAGCGACGCGAAGAACGGCACAAAGAAGACGTCGGCGAGGCTCGCGTTCGTCACCCTGACGGCGACGCAGGGCCTGCCCGCGCGGGCACCGGCTCCGGGAGGCAGGGTGGAGGACAGTATGTCCAGCGTGAGCCAGTACGCGACGCTGTGCTGCAGGTTCAGCCCGCCGGGGTAGTGCGGCACGGCGACGGCGTCCCGGACGTCCGGCCACCACGCTCCCTTCCTGTCCCACCCCAGCATGCCGAAGTGGAACTCCGGCGGCAGGTCGTACACGTACACCCTGAGGAGCGCGTTCTCCGCGTCACATGATCTGTCGCTCCCTTCTACTCCTCCGCCCAACGGCTGCCGGACCACCGGACCGCTCATCTTGACGGCGCTCACCGTCGAGTTGCTACTCACTGGCACGGCCGTTGGACTCGACGTCGGATGATCACCGGCAGTGTGGTGGCTGTCACCGTCATCCTCGCCGGCGAGCAGTGGCGCCTTGTTGGCACCGGTCATCAGGATGGCATTGTTGATCCGGGAGTTGATGAGAGCCCAGCAGGAGAAGGCCAGGAGGGAGAGGGCGAGGAACACCACGTAGCGGAGCACCCTCCGGTGCTCCGGTGGTGGCACAGGCTGCATCTTCCTCTCCGCCACCATCCACGGAAACAACACGCGGGCCAGGCAAGAGATTTACCGCTGGAATCTGGTCAAATCGGCCAGGGACGAAGCTGCAACCTCAAGAACGGTCATCCAAGAATCTGAAGCCTCGCAACAGAGATTCAAGAATCACTTGGAGCAGATTCAGCCACGGCCCACAGGAATCTTCTGATCAGGAGCAGCTGCCATGTACGTTTCCCCATAAATGATCGGAGCGGAGAAACAGCCAGAGAGAGAGAGAGAGAGCGATTGGGTAAAGGATCAAGAAATTACCTCATGGAGCTCCTATCACCCAGCAAAGGAATGGATTTTACTTGCAGATTTTTACTATGTGAAATGGGATTAACAATGAGTGGCTTGAGGGATCAAGAGGTGTCTCAGGGTCACCATTACCTGGCCATTGTCATCTGCGATGGATGCATGCCGATCCTGTGATGATGGCTCTGTGTTTCTGCTTCTCCTTTCTGTTTTTTCTTGACTTCTCCTTTGTTGTTTGTTTCCCTTTGAAGATTTCAGCTGGACCCAACAGAAAAATCGGCCGGGATCCCAACGGTTTTTCGATGGTCCAAGATGGTAGAACCGGAGACTTAAAGGGCATCTCTAATATTTAGAGGTAACTTTATCTCTAATATATACTATATTATATTTAAAAATAATATCTTTAATAGATAGTCTTTAGACACTCTCTAATATTTAGATTTTATAATTTTTTAAAAAAAGACGTACATATCAATTGGAGTAGATTAATTTGTGCTCTCGATTTCACATGTGGCAGTGTGCTAGTAGCTCATTGATAGACTTTGATTTCACATGGCTCCTTGGAAAATGACGCGGGCACGCGGCAATATATAATTTCAGTGTAGTACAGATTACGGATCATCCTACCTAGAATATATACGAGGACGGAGTACAGGTTAAGAATCAACAAATATTTCAATATTACGGCTGGCCAGATCTGTCCTACATATGGTTGGAGCGGTTGCACACCTGCCAGCAGTACAATCTGAGCAGACAATTTTTGTCCAACTGATTGAAGGCGTAAACCGGCAGATAATTTCCGTCCAACTAATCAAAGGTCTGTGAAGTGAATATAGAAGGGATAAATAAGTATATGATATTATTCGTGTTCGGCTTTGACAAAAAATACGAAATAGGATACATGATGAGTGATACCCGTCTATATGTCAAGTGGTACGAGGAAAGATAGTTGTGATTTCACTTACGAACAGGATAATAGATAGATGAGCTGGTGCAACTGAGCAGACATGGGATATTGAGTATTTTTCCTTTGACATCTCAGTGATTAGTCTCTTCGTGTTCGCTCTGATTATACTCTGATTGTCCAATGTCTTATGTAGAGGTGCAAAAGAAGCGGATATTTTTTGTCCGTCCATCCGATCGACCGACCGAAAGTCCACGGAGCGAATACGAGATGGAGAAATGTGTATCTGACACTATCTGTGTCTAACTCTGATTCTGAGAAAAAAAAAAGAAATATGATAAGAATGAACGATATATATCTGTATCCACTCGTATGAGTCATGTTTTTTTCTCTCGAAGAGACATTATTTCACCGTAGCCCCCCAAACCCCCCAAGCCACCGCTTTCTCAAACCTCAACCGTTGGATTAGAAAAAGCAACTCTTGAGATGGATCCGAAGGTAGCTTTTGATCTTGTCCTTAATTTCTAAGTTTGTAACAAATCTAGACCCGGATACAACAAACACAAAATAACTGTTCGATGTGCCAACAAAAAACCGCAACAAAAAATGATAGCGAGCACAACAATAATTACTAAGCCCCATGCGGTGGTGCAACGAAACCCCATTCGGTGGCAATAAACCATAGCAACAAAATACTGCAGCAAATCACATCCCAATTGCAACAAAAAAAATCTTTGGTGCAACAAATCAACAAAATAATTGCAACAAAAAATCTAGAATGGTAAGCAACAATCACCAAAAAAAACGCAGCACTTTTTTTGCGAGGAAACATCCGTGGCAAATTTAACACAATTTTTTTTTAAAAAAAAAGTGTTACTGCAACATCCAAGGATAATAGGAGCTACCTTTCTAGGAAATATATGCAACATCTCGAGAACCAACAACAAGATTTCAAAGGATTGTTGTGGCAATATTTGAAAGCATGGTTGCAACATCCAAAAATACCTGATGTAACATAAGTAACAATACGAAAATCCAACTCATTAACTCCCCAATGCCTTTTTCCCTTCCTTCTCTCTTGATTTGTTCCTCTCTCCTCCATTTGGGGTATCTCCAACCTGGCTTCATGATAGCAGCCTCCGCCACCAATGGTGGTTCGGGCCTCCACTACCAGAAACACAGTTTTTCTCGAGTACCAAAAACACTCGGGAAATGAGGAAAAACACTCGGGAGAGATTTTCCCGAGTGTTACACTCGGGAAACAGCACTCGAGATAGAATAGTCGGAATAAAAATATTTTCCCGAGTGTTACACTCGGGAACTATTACTTTCCCGAGTGTATACATATACACTCGGGAAAGGACAACACTCAGGAGAAAACCCTCCTCAACGGCTTCTCCACCTGTAACGAAAATCTTTACTGAGTGTGGACACTCGGGAATATGCTGAAGAAACACTCGGGAATGTTTCCAACGTTTGACAGACAAAATCAGGTAAAATTGACACGTGTCTATTTTTCCCAAGTGTATAGCAAAAATGACACTCGGGAAAGCTTTCCGACGAAGCCAGAGAAAATTGCCACGGGCACATGTTCCCGAGTATCAACACTCGGGAATGCTTCTCCACCCGTAATAATTCTATTTGTACAATGCACATGTACCATATCAACATCGTACGCAGTCTCCTCAAAAAAAACATGGTACGCAGTATGTTTCAGATTACAGAACTAGGTGTGTCATCTTAACTCAGAAATTACATGCTGAAGATATTTGAATGATTTTGTGTAGCTGATAAAACCCATAAACCAAAAATCAAAGCCATCAAGAGTAACTACATCAATGTACTTCTCATCAGGATTGTACAAAATTTCTCTCACTGTAGCACTCTTTATCCTCTTTGCAGGGATCAAGACCTGTGCAAGGTACAAAATTTCATCAGCTTTGAGTTCAAGTGCACGTCCAAATATTTCTGAACCAGATTTTTCTATCTGGTAAACTTTTGCTGTTTAGTATTGATCAGGAGATTTTAATTTAATTACCTTGTATGGTACCCTTGTGATGCCTCCTTTGGGCGATGTTAAATCCAAAGGTCTATCACTATGGAAGGCAATCTTCTCAGTTGAGATGAAAAACATTCCAGCTATTGGGCCAGCTGTGGTTGAAAGATAACACTGGAAAGCCTTCAATAGCTTCTCATCTTTCTTGACTGGAAAGTATTGCTTGAAGACTTTGCCGATGCTGCCAGCTTGGAGAACCTTTGCACCCAAGCTAAATTTCCCTTTGACAGTTTCTGAAAAATTCGGTCCCAGAGTTACTGCAAGGTAGAATATTTATTGGTGATGAGAATTGTTGTCTGATTATTTAACACAACTTCTAGTAGGGAAAAAAAGTAGATAATAGATTGAGTACTTACTGTGTTCTTTGAAGCCCTGCAAATAACTATCTGTTTTTTTGGCTCAGTTTGCTCATCCGATAAATGATGGAATTCTTCTTGTCTGCATCACGGAAAGGATACAAAATCAGTATTGACATACAAAGTATACTTGTTAGAAAAAGAAATGGGAAAGAAGGGTGTGAGATTATTACTCTTCTTAAGAACCAAAGCAGAACAGGAAGTTTTTCCTAGTGTCTTCTCATCAGCATATGCAAAGGAAGTCAAAGGAATTCCAATGACATGCTCCTATGAAACTAAAAAATTAATTCTAGAACACAGGGATTGGAAATAAATCAAAGTTCACACTACATGTTCAAACGATGTGATAAGAACATAAAACATAGCAAAAGATTTTGAACGACGTGCGATCCTTTTGCGTGTTCTTGAAGAAAAAAATCTACCAATCCATATTGCCAATGGATGTAACAAAGTCAAAAGTGTGAGCTGCTGCATCAGTTAATAAAATACCTATCTTTTTCCACTTTTTTTCCTTTGTAAGTCTCAACATCCTTCCGAAGTATATCATCCTACATTTTGGTATACATGCAGCTCATCAGATAACACCAGTAGATAGACACAACGATCTAGCGGATATTATAAAACATGTGGTACTTGCCTCATAAACAAACAATAAGACCATATAATATCTCAGGCTGTGATACATCCCTAGGTGTTAAAATGGAACAAATATTTTAATGCACTTTTACACATGAAAACATATTGTTTTTTGACATTTACTACTATACATCAAAAGCAGTCATGAATATTGCTACTTCCCACAAGGTATTTTGCACATCAAAATCAATACAGCTTGGATTCAAGAAGTACAATCATCCCTACCAATTTACAATTATGGATCTCTGTCTGCGATGCGTAGTAATAGAAATGATGCTTACAAAGAATAGGATATTAGCACGAAATTACTCAAAATTACCTCACAAGTTTTTAACTCGTTATTCCATATATCGATAGTAAATGCGAGAATAATGAACAAGTTCACAAACAAGACTTCTAAAGTTTACCTCTTCTAGGGTCCAATTCTGAATGTAAGCCATCGCATGCAAGCGTCGTTAGTAAACAACCATCTTTCCCCACTTACATTTCTACCCAAAGCCGAAACCCACGCATGGGGCGAGAGAGAGAGAGATTAATGGGGGATATTACCTCGATATACCAATGATCCAATACCCTCAAGAGACATCCCAATCATCTCACCATACATGAGCATAAACTAGCATACATCGATTGCAACAAATCAAGCATCAATTGAATGAAAGCAAGTCAAAAACATAGAAACCTAAATATCGGTGGAAGAGGAGGAGCAAGGGTTAAGGGATCGTGAACCAAGCAAGCCATGGGGTGGCCGTCAGAGGTAATGGCGGCCAGAGGCCGGCAGGCCAAGGGCGTAAGGCCAAACTGGCGGCGGGAAACCGCGACAAAGCGGCGGGCTGAGGAGCGGCGACACCGGCGATGGAGGCGACGACGGCGGGCCCAAAGACCGGTGGCCGTGGCAGTGGCGGCCAAGCCGGCGGCCATGGGGAGGCGACTGAGCCACAAGAGGCACAAGAACAACGGCCAGGGACCGAAAGCGAGCAAGGACCAAGCCGGGCGGCAGCAAAAGGGGAGGGGGAAGGAAGGCGTGCACACTGCCGCACGCGGAGGCGGGCGAGCGGTGGCTAGGTAGCGGCTGGAGCCGAGCAAGGAGGGAGAACCAGAGGAGGCGGGAGAGTGGTGCCCAGAGGAGGCAATGCACCTGTAGAGAGGGCTCTAGGAGGAAAGTGAGGAAGAGGATAATGGGGATTAGAAGAGATTGGGGGAGATATGTAGGGTTAGAAGGCGGGGACGGGAAAAAAAAAAGGCGAAGCGGAAAAAAATGGGCGGACGAGGGAAAAAAAAAATGGGGTAGGAAAACGATGGTGAAACGGGAAAAAATAGTTCCCGAGTGTTTTTTTTTCTGATGCACTCGGGATTATATTTTTTCTCCCGAGTGTTATGAAAAACACTCGGGAAAGTTAATTCTACCGAGTGTTTATTTCTCATCCCGAGTGTCCTATGAAACACTCGGGATCTGCCCGAGTGTTTTCGTCTAGACACTCGGGAAATATATAGATACTCGGGAACTAAATGATTTCTGGTAGTGCTCGCTGGAGCAAAGGATAGCTTGGGAGAGGAACCGAAGTAGCATTTGGGGGGTATCTCCAACCCGGCTTCATGACAGCAGCCTCCGCCACCAATGGTGGTTTGGGCCTCTCTAGAGCAAAGGATAGCATGGGAGAGGAGCCGAAGCAGCATTTGGGAGGTATCTCCAACTCGACTTCATGACAGCAGCCTCCACCACCAACGGTGGTGTGGGCCTCGCCAGAGCAAAGGGCAGCATGGGAGAGGAGCCGAAGCAGCATTTGGGAGGTATCTCCAACTTGACTTTATGACAGCAGCCTCCGCCACCAACTGTAGTCTAGGCCTCACCGAAGCAAAGGGCAACGTGGGAGAAGAGCCGAAGCAGCAGCGGGAAGGCTAGCGCAATGTCTCGGCCACTGTACTTCGTCCTCTCTCTCCCAGTTCAAAACTCTTCAAGTTCTCGTGCATGTCAAAAATGAGTGGATGCTTGAGTAGATTCAAGGTTGGAGAATCGAAAAATCATACATGCGAGACTTGATTTTAGTATTTGATTGGTGTATTTGAAGGAGTGAGGTGGAAGTGAAGAGCCCGGGGAGAGAGAAGGACATGTATTTTTTTTTTGAGATAGATGTGCAGTTTTGGAGTGAAACGTCCGACATCAGACTAGTAGTAGCAATCTCCTGCGAAGAAACGGACGAATTTTGCTTCGAAACGGCTGAATATCTGAAGTTGCCAAGCAACAAGCCTGGAATGGTGAAGTGATGAAGGGCGCCATGTGTTACTGCAAAGAAAAGCAGTGCTACTCCGCTAAAAGAGGAAAAACGGAGAAGGGTAGAATCATTGATGGGACTACAAGAATCCAGAGTGCACGCACGCGGCACGCATGGGTGATGCACCAAACACGCGGCAAAAGGCCGGAATGCGTTCGTTGATACAATGATAGCTTTCATGCGCACGCAGTTGCCATACAAGCTTTCATGTTTTTGTTGGAAGGGAAATATTCTTCTTAATTAGCCAAGGCTAAATTAAAGGCTGTGTCTTTCTTGTTCATCTGAATTTCACATGGTTTTTTGAATGGAACTAGGGGGAGAGGATCCCCACATGAACATTTTCATTTAAATTGTGGCGCAACCACAGATTATAACAGTAGCACAAGCACACATAGGGATTACAGGGAAGACATGCACACATCACACACGACACAAGGGGATTACAGGACCATTACAATGGAACAACACAACAGGCACAAGAAAACAAGTCTCTAAGAGCACATACCCTCACTATTACAGAAAAGGGCATCACAGACAGTTCAAAATTATCATCACAGATGGTTTTCTGAACCGCTTGACTTTATATGTCTGTGATGACATGATGTCATCACAAACGGTTTTTGAACCGTCTGTGAAAAAAATATCACAGACGTTTTTGAATAAGAACCGTCTGTGCTAGTAATTATCACATATGGTTCTTGTTTATAACCGTCTGTGATAGTTTTTTCTATTAAAAAAATCGGCACACGTTGTTTCCATTCAACATAGAACGGTCTTTCCAGCACACGTTGTGGAGCACCAGGCCATCTAGCACGCCCATACACATTTGTATAGTCCGTTTGATTTATCTCGATTAGCTTTTGCTTATACAGATGATGCGCAAAGCTTTCCTTAGTAGCTAAGAACACGAATGTTCAAGGAACTTTGTAATGTGAAAATTAGGCGCAAAACTATAGAACAGAGGCTCCATTTGAAATACATACAAAGGCGAGATTGAGCAAATACCTAGTCCCTAAGCAAACACCACGAGCACCAAGTGCCAATGCATGACATAGCCACGGCCATCTACAATTCCACCGGAAGCAATAACAGGAATGCCGCTTATCTGAAACTAAATCCACTACTCTTGGCGAACAGTAGCGATCCTTCTGTTTTTTCTTCAAATAACAGTTGTTTGAGATGAAAGTCCATGAAGACAATTAACAAAATTGGTTTCACAAACAACCAACAAATTGTGTATGTTTTGGGGATGTACACGTACCTTCCGGCAGTCTATGTCCTACGACAGACAAGGAGCTCCTCTGCATCCCTCTTCCTCATCGTCGTCGGCTGTGTCTGTGTCTCCTCGCCGAACCGTGATAGGGAATCGAGAGTGGTCGCCGGAGCTCGGCGTGGGGAGGGGAGAGGAAGAGACTGATGGAAGACAAAGCTGGGTGGCTATAATATATGAAGACAGCACCAAAACATTTTGCCTCCCGCGCACGCATTCAAAATTTGGGCTCCCCTGCCGTGGCACCCAATCCTTTGCCGCGCTCCTACCGTGGCACCCAATCCTCTGCCATGCCTCTGCCGTGTCACCCAATCCTCTGTCGCAGTAGGATTTGTGCATCCAATCCTATGTTGCGCCCCTGCCGTGGCACCCAATCCTCTATCGCACCCCTGCCGTGGCACCCAATCCTCTGTCATGGTAGGATTTGGACAGCCAATCCTATGCTACGCCCTTTAGTAGCACCAATCCTTCTTGCGTGAGGGTTTAGGCGACCAATCCTCTCTTTGCACAGACAGTGGTAGCCAATCTCTCTGGCGCCCTATCGTGGCACTCAATCCTTCGCCGCAGTAGGGTTTGGTAGGACTTGACTTCTTGGCGCAGGCTTGGTAGAGGCAGATGAGGATTGGCTGCCCAAATCCTTTTGCGACAGAGGATTGGATGCCACGGTAGGGGTACAGCATAGGATTGGCTGCCCAAATTCTATTGTTACAAAGGATTGGGTGCCACGGCAGGGGCGACGCAGAGGATTGGGTGCCACGGCAGGGGCGCGGCATAGGATTGGCTGCCACGATAAGGGCACGACAGATGATTGGTATTTCAAGTTATAGTAAAATCAGAGTGTTAGTGCTTCAAGCCATGGCAAAGCCATGGCAAAATCGCAGAGTAAGGAAAATTTCAAGTCACAGACGGTTTTTAATACAAATCGTCTGTGATGAGATACTTATTACAGACGATTCGAATTAAGAACCGTCTGTGAAGTATCACAGACGATCACGAACTGTCTGTGATATGACGATATATCACAGACGGTTCTATTTACAAATCGTCTGTGATAATTACGTATCACAGAGGTGTCCAATATGGCCTATTTTGTAGTAATGCCTTAAGCAAAAGAAATTGTAAAGCTCGGGTCGAGAGTTGCACCGATGCCAAAAGCGTGTTGCCAAACACCAATCTACACCACCACCAAGCTACATGGCTAAATGGTTCCTGGTATTGTCGATACCCTCCGGGGAGAGGAAGCCTCAAAGGAGGGAGGACCACCGCAAGAGAACGAAGTGATCCAAGGAGGGGAGATATGAGATCTCGCAAGCTTGGCTTTGGAGGAGATGAGGCAACCAAGCGGAGAAGAGGAAGACGAAGCCAAGGAGCCCAGAGGAGGTCGCTCGCTGGAGCACGGAGACAATGGACAACGAGGAGCAAGAACAATCACATCTGAAGAAGAGAGAGGTGTGGGAAGGGAGGGCACATGGCCAGTTCCCCACCTCCGACGTTGACAGAGATGCCAACTCTGGTGGTAGGGGGACTGAACCCGACCAAATTTTAACGAGAGGCCAAATAGGGAAAAGCAGCGGCTCAACGCCCCTAGGGGAAGGGAACCACAAAGCATGAGGCGGCATGGCAGCCTCTCCTCCTCCTCAGGCGGACTTGGCGGATGGGTAGTGCTACCCGAGCCGGCCAAGTCTGAGATTGTTGCCTGGCTCGAGCAGTCCAACGAGTCGTCTTAGTGCTTTAGTCGCCGCCTCGACAGATCATTAAACCATTTATATATATATATATATATATATATATATATATATATATATATATATATATATATATATATATATATATATATATATATATATTTATTTATTTATTTTGGTTTTTAAAAATATATTTTCCTAGGATTTTTTCTATATTTTTTAATTTTCTATGTCATATGAGCTAAATGGACGAAACAAACTCGGCAGGCTAACTATGTAAAATTTGGCTCGACATGGCTCAGACGCTTAATGTGCCGTGCTTGGATCATCGACCGAGCCCACAGGTTGATACGGTACGACCCGATTACCTAGCCAGATCAGTCATGGCATGCCTAATCGGGTTGTGGCCAACCGAGTCCATGCTAGGCCGGGTTGTGGCCAATCGGGGCGAAAGCACATGCGCGAGCTCAACGACCTCGAGGTTGGGGCCAGGGGCCAAGGAGGTCCCAGGGGCCATATCTGACGCTGCAGGCCTCCGACCGCAACCTGACGCTGGGCTGCTCGGAAGCGTAGGCTGAAGGGGACCGGCCTCACCGAACTCCGAGGTCTCGACACTCCCGTCAACCCGGCTACCACCGGCAACGAAAGATGCCAGGGCCCAACCGACCCCAAGCCCGAGGTGCCCTAGCATCCGGCGTCGGCATCAGATCTGGAAACGGCGACGAGGGGCCAGATCCAGAACTAGTGTACAGAGGTACAAAGCTGGACCAAGTCTTAAAAAAAAGGAAAAAATCTCGATCACGGCCCACTCAACACAGGAATGAAACAAGCGGCGGCCAGTGTTTATCGAGCCATGTCGAGAAAAGTAGGCCGGGTAGACTCCGACGGAGCTATATTGTGCTGGGACAGTACATGGGTCGATTATGGTTGCGCCCATACGTGCAGCGGCATAACACTGGCCCGATTAGCCCAAAAGGCCCCGGGAAATTGCACTCATAGAACAGCCCAATACGAACGGAGCTACTGTCGCTGCCTCGGTAAATAAAACTCGCGTAACATCACGACTTCACTCCAGCAAAACGTGCCATACAGACAGGGGCGAGTTCGTCGAACACCACTGATCGCCCAACGCGGAAGAGAGAGCAAGTCACACCGCAAGGGGAGCGTGTTTGGAAGGCAGGCTTCCTACTTCAAACTGCACAGCCTTTCGCAAGAAACTCACCTGTTGTAAACATGCCTTGCCCTCTGGTAGAAAAGCTCTCGCTTGATTTTACCTGACAGATGACCACGGCGATGCGGTACGAGGTTCCAGGGCAGGAAGAACCCCACCGGAATGAAGAGCCCTGGCGATCGCCACGTGGTTCATTACATACCATGTCGCCCGCCTCGCGGGACGCCGCGGTATACCTGCACACGGCCGCCCCCCAGGCCCCAGCGGAGGCCTCCCCCACAGCCGTCATCCGCTTCCCCTCCACGGTCGGCACGCCCCACGCGAGATTGTCCGCGACAGCGCGGCACACCCCCTCACCTTCCGGTGCCGCTGAGCGTGCTCACGGCCAAAAACACGCAACCTTAGGACATCTTCAACGGTCGTTAGCTCAATCGTCTTTTAGGTTATGTATAATAGACTTACATCAGCTATCTATAGTCTCTGTTACATAGAATTTAAACTGATATAAATAGAAAAGAATAAAAAGAGAGAAATATGTTATCTACAATCATGTAGTCGACTTGATGAGGATTAAAATATCTAAATATTACTTTAATATTTAATTAAAGACCGCATGTTCTTCGTCGTCGTAACCCCTAAGACTAACGACCTCTAGTCGTGAGGATTCCAAAGGCTACTTTATGGATACTCTGGTCGAAGAGATCTTGTACCTGTTACCCGACTAGATGACTGCTCGTAAGAGCTTTGAACTTATACTTAGATTCCATTCTAAGTATATTCCTCCCTTGTGATAAATGGAGCACATGCCTTATTTATTCCAATCCACACGACATTTGTGATCTGAGTCCGATCGTAACAGTAGCACAATTATATCTCTCATCGACATCAACCAGCGATGGATTCTTTGTTTCACTAACGATGGCGATCCTCCCACGACGACGCGATGGTTCCAAAAGGTGTCTCTTCCAGGAGTAACTATCACCCTTCACTAGTATTTAAATGCGAATGATGGACAGTGATAGGCACATTGAACAAGTCCTGATCATTAGAGAAGACATACAAGCAGTTGTATACGATCCGAAACATAATATACCACATTCTCAGTGTAATTAGGATTAGTCTTTTGCCTTGTCTCAGGCACTCCCTGTAAAGGATCCAGACCGTTGCAATAAAGAGCAATCTCATTCTCTCCCAATAACTCTTTGCTATTTTCTTCTATTTTATTTCATAAGATCAGCAACTCAATCGTCGACACGACTGTATTACCAGAACCAATGAGGCTATCACCAGAACCATAAAGGCATTAAAAGATTGTGTGATCTATAAAGACAAGTAAAAAAGACAACTCATTGTATGAGCTATCTTTAATGCTGTCTACAGGTGACATACAGAGTTGCTATAGACAGCAGCTGTCTGTACCATTGTACATACCCTTACATGTTATGTTACTCAAAATTCTAGTTAGAGGAGAAAATATGTGAAGAGAGAGGATATGTCATTTCTTATATAAGAGACAAATTTGACACGCAAACCATCGCAATGGTGAGTGTGTAAGGAGAGAAGTTTTAAAAATAAATGATTTTATAGATAAATTATTGAACATGTCTATAGACGAGTTAGAACCATTAGAGGCAATCCTACGAGACAAATAGTTTAGACGCCCTTAATTAACTCTACGCATAAACTACTATCACTTGACGTAGCGAAACAGTCGGACCACACCACGCGCGTGAGGCCATCAACAACATGATATCGATTTGCTCATCACGTGGCGCGGGCTGGGTTTAATACATGCCTGTGGGCTGCCTATGGCCGTGCCGTGTGGGGTACATGTAGCCAGCCAGCCGTGTAGATACCGGTATTTCACCCTAGCTAGCGGTAAGCATGGTATGCTTGAGCTGGTCGCGGTGGGCGCACGGCCCGCTGGGATTAACGTTTTGCGTACTGGAGCGCGGTTCAGGAGTAAAATCATTACCAAAATCGAGTGCAGTTTTCGGGCGTGTTTGGTTTATAGCCCCAGTTTACCTTACCGAGGTTTGATAATACCCGCAAGATTTGGTTAACATTTGGTTCGGTTCCAAATTTTGCATTGCTCTTGAAATTTTGGTAAAACCAAAGTGTCATAAGCCAATTCCTAGGCAACTTTTGGGCGGCAAATTCCTTCACCAAAGTTTTGGTAGCATGGCTGGTTGACGTGGCGTGTTTTGGTTGGTTGCATTAATTGTATGATTAGTTTGATTAACAAGCATGAAATGATCATATTTTCTACACCATGTATCCGATTTGTGATCTGTTCGAATCATTGTATTCCTTATGATTTAATCAACAAAACATGACTTATATTAGCTATATTTTGGTGCAAAAAAATTTAGATGCCCTATGGAGCCATGTGCCATACTTATAATTTTGGCAAACTTTGGTATGGTTGCAATCTAAACACATCAATTTGTACCCCAATTTTGGCATTGCCCATGAATTAGTATGGCTATAATTCAAACACCATTTTTTTTGCCCAAGTTTTGTGTCACAACATCTATTGTGCCTGGGCGTTGCCATGACGAGCTACAGGGCAGCAAAAGGAGCAAGAGACCGAATGCCCGATTCGCATTTAAGGAATGGGTGGTGTGAGTTTAGCCTTAGTTGGCGTGAGTTGTAAGCGGTCTCACCTATCCAACTGAGATGGGAGCCAGTTAAATACCTGAGTGGTTGGAGTAGGGGTGAAGAAATGAGAAAAGACTAGAAGACAATATTATGTTTCTCTCCCTGTTCTTAGTTTCTTCTATCTAGTTCTTCCTGCCCCAACTTGATTACCCCTCCAATCTATCAAATCCTCGCGCATTTCTGGTGAACAACCGATCGGAACATAACATTTGGTATCAGAGCCGCGTTTCGAAGCCTTGGAGATTCCGCGATACCAAACCCGGGCGCAAGTTCGTGTGGGAGAAATGGACCAACAACTCGCTGAATTGACCAAGGCGATTCAGAAGCTACAAGTGTAGAATGACACTATCCATGCTTCTGTGGAGGGGATCAAGCCAGCAGTGTTGGATCTGCAGAAGTGGAAACCGGAGATGGAGCACATGGTGGACGGATTGTGATCAGAGGTTGGAGAGTTGCGAACACAGGTTGGTCAGATAGCCCAAAATCTAGTCCTGACCATCCGATTGGAGGATCTGCAACCGATCCTTTCCACACCAGACATCAAACCAGAGTTCACAATGGTATTGGACTCCACGCCACCGGGAAGGGAAGAATCCCGACGGGTCGCTGATGATTGAGGACCTGGAACGATCGACTGTCGAGAAGGTTTCGTAACTCGAGGAAAAGTAGGTGGGGAATTTTTTTTCTCCCACGCAACATGTGGGCACAGGTATGTTTGATCGTTCCGATTTTACTGTGCCTTTGCATGATTCTACTGTTTGGTCTGGGAGACCTCCGGGACAACATTATCATCATCCCTCACCCCCTCGAGTAGATTTTTCTTCTTTTGACGGTGAGAATCCCAAGGCTTGGCAACTCAAATGTGAAAATTATTTCAGAATTTGCACAGTGCAACCTGACTTCATGATTGGTCTAGCAACTATGTACTTTGTGTGTGTGGGGGGGTGCTTTGCTTTGGTTACAGGCGTCCAAAGCCCATTTGTGTTTTGAGATCTGAGAGTCTTTTGTGGAGGCCGTATGCATTCGTTTTGGTTGGGAGGAATTCCAGCATTTGATCCGGTAGTTTAACGGTTTGCACCAAACTAATTCAGTGTCTGAGTATGCAGAAAAATTCAAGGAACTGATGCATAACCTGCTAGCTCATCATTCTTCCTGGATTCTGGTGTTCTTTGTTACGCAATTTGTGGACAGATTACGTGGGGGAGGTGAGATCTGCGGTGCTATTGCATAGGTCGCAGGACTTGAAAACTGTTGTCGCTTTGGCGTGCCTGCAGGAGAAAGTACTAGAGTCAACAAGAAGGGATCTCCGTCATCTGGATACACAGCCAAGCGCACACTCCGCACTCAGAACAACATTATCTTCCTTTCCTCCACCAGGAAAAGCGACATTAATGGGAGGACTAAGACCAGATGATCGAAAGGGCATAGATGGGGTCAGGGCTACACCGTTTGATGAGAAACTGGTTGCCCTTCGTGCGTATCAGCGAGCAAAATGACTCTATCATACTTGTGGCGAACGTTGGTCGAGGGAGCACAAGTATGCCTCCATAGTTCAACTTCATATGGTGGAAGAGCTGTGGGAGATGCTGAAGAATACGGAGGTTAAATCCTAAATTGCCGATGAGGAAGAGGTGCCATTGGAAGGGGGACTACTGGCAATTTCCTAGGAGGCATGGAATGGTTCTGAAACAACGCGTACTATGAGATTACAAGGAGTGGTTCAAGGCCATGACGTCATTATGTTAGTGGATTCGGGAAGTTCCCACTACTTCATCAGTGAAGATTGTGTTGGCTTGTTAGCAGGAGATCAGCCAGTGTCTAAACTAGTTCAAGTGAGAATTGCTAATGGTGGATTGTTGCGATGTACTAGAGAGTTTCCTCATTGTCTGTGGAGTATTCAGGGATTACACTTTGTACTGATTTCAAGATTTTGCCCTTAGGTTGTTATGATATCATTTTGGGTATGGTTTGGCTAGAACACAATAGTCCGATGACTATTCATTGGTTCAAAAAGAGTTTGTCGTTTTGGACAAGTGGAAGAAGAGTATGTTTACAAGGCATTCGGGTTAACACACCTCAATGTTGTATGGTATGGCCATAGTTGGGGACAAGGGTTCCCACATCCCCTATGTCTTTTGTGTATGCTATGGAAGGGAGAGCATCGGATCTGCCCCAAGTGATCAGTTCCTTGTTAGTGGAGTTTGAGCACTTGTTTGAAGAGCCACAAGGGCTGCCACCACGCAGGGAATTTGACCATTCCATACCGTTGTTGCCAGGAGTTAAGCCTGTGAACCTATAGTTGTATCGTTATAATCCTGCCTAGAAAGACTAAATTGAAAACCAAGTTTCTGATATGTTATCCCAAGGGTTCATTCAACACAGCTCCAATCCTTTCTCTTCCCCAGTCCTACTGGTGCGTAAGAAGGATTTAACATGGCGTTTTTGTGTGGATTACATATACTTGAATGCAGCTATAGTTAAGAATCGCTATCCATTACCAATCATTGATGAGCTATTAGATGAATTGGCCGGTTCCCAATGGTTTACAAGTCTTGATTTAAGGGCAGGTTATCATCAGATCAGAGTTACACCTGAGGATGAGCATAAGACAGCTTTTAAGACCCACCACGGCATTTTGAGTTCGGGTTATGGCTTATGGCCTCACGAGTGCACCAGCTACATTTCAAGGGTTAATGAACACTATCCTTTCACCATTGCTGAGAAAAGGAGTGTTGGTTTTTATAGATGACATCTTGGTCTACACTTGAGCCCTGTAGGATCATGTGCATATTTTGAGGAGGGTTTTAGAAATTCTGGACACACATCACTTGAAAATCATAAGATCAAAATGCTTCTTTGCACAGCAGCGGCTAACCTATTTGGGGCATATTGTCGGTAAGGAGGGAGTATCCACAGACACTAAAAACATTGAGGCTATCAGCAATTGGCCTGTTCCCACCAATGTCAAGGAAGTCCAGGGATTTTTGGGGTTAGCTGGCTATTACAGGAAGTTTGTCTACAACTTTGGATTGCTTAGTCGACCACTTACAGATATGCTCAAGAAGAATGATGTGTTTGTGTGGACGGCCGACAAGGAAGCAACATTTCAAGCCTTAAAGGAAGCATTAATTACCACCCCAGTTCTGGCCTTGCCTGATTTCCATAAGACGTTTGAGATTGAAACAGATGCATCTGATAAGGGAATTGGTGCGGTCCTGATGCAAGAAGGGCATCCCCTAGCTTACCTTAGTAAGGCACTTGGTCCTCGTACCCAAGGGTTGTCCACTTATGAAAATGAGAGTCTGGCCATTATTTTGGCAGTCGATCACTAGCGATCATACCTTCAGCATGCAGCTTTTGTGATAAAAACCGATCAACGGAGTCTCGTCCATCTGGAGGATCAACGATTATTTACTCCTTGGCAACATAAGGCTATGACAAAGTTGTTGGGCCTTCAATATCGCCTGATCTATAAGAAAGGAAGCGATAATAGGGTGGCCGATGCCTTGTCTCGTCACACTGATCACACACTGGGAGAAATAGCAGCAGTGTCGCTGTGTGTGCCGACCTGGTTGTCGGAAGTCACCGAAGGCTATGACAGGGACCTGCAAGCCAAACGACTATTGTCAGAATTGAGTGTCGAAGGTGTACAACACCCCAAATTTTAGTTACAGGAAGGCATTTTGCGTTTGAATGACAGAATTTGGATGGGTAGTAATGTGCTTGTGCAACAGAAGATTATCACTTACATGCATGCCAGTGCTCTGGGGGGGGGGCATTCCGATTTTCAAGCGACTTACTGTCGGGTGTGCAAATTGTTTGCCTAGACCGGCATGAAGAAGGATGTTCAGACTTTTGTGGCATCTTGTTTAGTATGCAAATAGGCCAAAGTTGAGCATGTCAGATATCCAGGTTTATTGCAACCCTTGCCCGTTTCGGAGCATGCTTGGCATATGGTGTCGTTGAACTTTATTGAAGGATTGCCCAGATCATCGTCTTATAACAGCATAATGGTGGTTGTGGATAAGTTTTCTCGTTATGCTCACTTTGTACTTCTGTCTCACCCATTTACAGCATTCCAGGTGGCTCAAGCGTATTTGACTAATGTATTCAAGTTACATGGGCTTCCTTAGTCTATAGTTTCGGACAGAGATCGTATTTTCACTAGCACATTGTGGAGGGAATTGTTTCGGCTAGTTCACACTCAACTGCGCATGAGCTTGTCTTACCATCCTCAGACCGACGGCTAAATAGAGTGGGTAAATCGGTGTTTGGAGGCTTACTTGCGTTGTTTTATTCATTCCTATCCAACGAAGTGGTAAGATTGGCTAGCTCTTGCGGAATTTTGGTATAACACCTCCTATCATTCGACACTGGGCAAATCACCGTTTGAAGTCTTATACGGTCGTGGTCCGTGACATTTTGGGATCCTAGATTCTTCATTAAGGGTGGAAAAAAAGCTCGAAACTCGCGAGCCAGCTTGACTCGTTAAGGGCTCGGCTCGACTTGGCTCGAACTCGGTCCCTTAACGAGCCGAACCGAGTCGAGCCAGCAATTTAGCTCGTTTTCTTAACAAGCTGAGTTCGAGCTGGCCCGCGAGTTGCTCGTTAAGCTCGTTAAAAAACCAACACAGTTAAGCAGTAGTACCAAACCAGCCCAATCCAGCAACCCTTAGACGGTCCAAAGAGGTCCAAGCCCCAAGCTGTGATCTTTTGACTTTCTAAAAATTTTATTAGGCTGATTTTTGCTTTTTTTAGCAAGCCTAACGAGTCTAACGAGCCCCAAACTGTGATGTCTTGACTTTCTTAATGACCCTAACGAGCCGAGTTCATGCTTTTTAACGAGTCGAGCCGAGCCTGGTATTCTGCTCGTTAGATTAACGAGCTGAGCTTGTTTTCTTAACGAGCTTTACCGAGTTGAGCCGAGCTGGCTCATTATCCACCCCTATTCTTCATCTTGTGTGTCCCCTGAGTTGGCTAGTTGCCTGAAGGATCGAGAATTGATGACCAATCTCTTGCGCCAACACCTAAACAGAGCGCGTCAACGAATGAAGATTCAAGCCAATACCAAACGATCTGAGAGAAGTTGTGCTACGGGTGACTGGGTGTACTTGAAACTTCAACCTTATGTGCAGTCCTCAGTGGCCACTCATGCTAACCACAAGTTGTCCTTCAGATATTTTGGCCCATTTCAGGTGGAGCGGGTGGTGGGTGCAGTCGCGTACAAATTGAAGCTCCCTCCAACCTACAATATACATCCTATGATACATGTTTCTCAATTGAGGAGTGCTTTGCCTCCTAGTGAGGTGGCACAGCCTGTTTTGCTGGATCCTGGGGAGACCAGAATACCGGAGTAGATTCTGGGACATCACTTTCAACAATCGGGGCGGCATCAAGTACGTAGGTGCATGTGCAATGGTCAGGTGAGTCAACAGCTAGTGCAACTTGGGAGGATTTTGAAGAATTACATGCTCGATTTCTGAATTTACCGGCTTGGGGGCAAGCCGGCGCTGAAGGGAGGGGGAATGTCATAACATCTGTTGTGCCTAGGCGTTGCCATGACGAGCTACAGGGCGGCAAAAGGAGCAGGAGGCCAAATGCCCGATTCGCATCTAAGGAATGGGTGGTGTGAGTTTAGTCTTAGTTGGCGTGAGTTGTAAGTAGGCCCACCTGTCCAACTGAGATGGGAGCCAGTTAAATACCTAAATGGTTGGAGTAGGGGTGATGAAATGAGAAAAGACTGGAAGACAATATTTTGTTTCTCTCCTTGTTCTTCGTTTCTTATATCTAGTTCTTCCCTGATTACCTCCCTCCAATCTGTCAAATTTCCAGTGAACTGATCGGAACATAACATTTTGGCATTGCTAAAATTTTGGTATAACTACCTGAGGTCATAAACTAAACAAGCCCTTCGTTTTTGCGCACTGCACCGCGCACAATGGTGGTCGAGTTCGCAGCGAAAATAGGTGGCCATACATCATGGGATGTTGCAGCAGTCGCCAAGCAGTGTTCTTTAGGGGAGGGCGTTTGTTGTCGTACGGGATGGAGGTAGGCCTGGTAGGATCATGGATCATGTTGGTGTACACGCTTGTTAGGTCGTGGTAATGTGCTTGGAAGGAACTTGGATTCAAGGATTTAAGTTAATCTTGGCATGTACAGGTCTCTTCATGCGACTCTTTGAAGCTGCAGTATGGGAGGGTCACTGGTGAAGATCGACGGAGAGGACTACTTTTTGTGCAAGAGACGTCGATGCTATATACATAAGCACCTCTTAAGCACCGGTGCTTAATCAAGCATCGATGCTATAAAATAAGCATCTTATCTATCTTACGTGGCAAGAAAAATAAGTTTTTTTTGCTAAACACTTCTCTAAACATCTGCATTGTAGATGCTCTTAGAAATCTGAACACCAACGTTGGTGCCAAGCATTACAATTGCCATTGATGTGAACGTCCTCACACAACCAACGCCACCATCGGCGTCCCTCGCACAACCGTTGCCACAGTTTGCCATCGCCACCACCACCGTCACCATCGGCGTCCCTCGCACAACCGTGGCCACAGTTTTGTCAACTTCACTACCCAGTTGCACGCATCAAAATAGAAATTGGATTTGTCTTTGGATTTCATTTCCAAGTTTCGATTTTCTTTTCCCACCTAACACATTCTTTTTTGGAATTATAGGCCAATTCTGATTCCGTTGGAATTCCGAAATGAACGGCATTTCAACAGCAGCATCCAACGGTTGTGATGGTTGATGCTTCTCCTGCATCTCAATGAGTAACGAGCATCCATCTTGGATTTTTTTATTTGCCCCTGCCATCTTAATTGTAAAAATAGCAACCTTATCCTAAAATTTGCAAATCTAGCCCCCTTCCGAGCGTAGAAACACCTCAGACTAACATGTGGCACATCATGAGGTCAGAGAGCGTATGAAGTGGCGGGCTGCCACTGTAAGCAACCTCATCTGATCGGGCGCATGAAGTGGCTCATGCGGTCCGAGGGCGCATGAAGTGGCAGCTCATGCGCTCAGGTAGCGCAGAAGGTGGTCGGGCCCATCTAGCCTTCCGCGCTGACCCCTTGCTTTCCATGCCCCCTGATCGCATGATGTGCTACGTGTCAGCCTGAGGTATTTTCGCGCTTGGGAGGGGACGGGATTTATAAATTTCAGAACAAAAGAGCTATTTTTGAATTTAAGGTGACAGCCGAGCGCAAATTAAAAAAAATCTCTATCTCACGCACTCCATTTATGAGCCTGTTTGGTTGGTGGCTTGGATTAACCTGAAAAATAGTTGATTTTTGTTTTACCAAACAAATATAAAGATAAATCATTTGATTGAAAATCTATATCTAAAATTGATAAATAAAAAATAGATCGTTGAATCAAACTTCAACGGCTGTAGGTCATCGACCTCCTGACCTTCCACGATAGAATTTTTTTAAATAATATTTTTTAAAAATTACAAAAATATATAATCGCCTAAAAATTACGAAATGAGTTCACATCGCCAGGTTGAAATGGCGGCAGAACCTATCGCCATTTCAATCTGGCGATAGGGACCTGACCAGCTCATCACGGTCCAACTTCCTATCGCCCGATTGAAATGGCGATAGGTCCTGTCGCCATTTCAATGGCGATAGGTTTCTATCGCCGATTGAAATGGCGACGAGTGTTCCTCTCAACCCTAATTTGCAAGTCCACTTTACATACTTATGATTTTTATAAATTTTAACGGTACAAAATCTATTAATCTCGCAATAACAATTTATAATGATCGTATGTTGTTCTAGTGCGATGAATTTCAGTAGAATTTTACGAGGACGTTTGAGATATTAATTATTCGTAGAAACGAAGCTAAGTGATATTATGATGATCACGAATAACACGGAAGAATGGAATCTGAAACATGGTACTAAAAAGAGATTTGAAACATGAGACTAGCATAATAAGAGTTACTCATATATTAATATTTACATGGTATGGTGATATTTGAAGGACCAAATATCTCTTGGCGGCCCTCTTGGGGCACACTCCGTGTCGCCTCGGCCTCGCCTGCTGACGGTCCGAGTATGTGAGAGGTTCAGCGGGATGGTGGCCGACCGAGACGAGTAGCCCGAGGTGGTGTCGCGAGGGCCTCCTCCTCTGTGTCTGTTGTGTCGTGGCGGAGCACTTTGCAGCTGAGAAGCCTCCAAGTTGAACGAGGCGTCACGCAGGTCATCAAAGAAGCAATCGATGGGTATCGATAGGTTTGCCTCGTCAACCTGCGTCAAAACGATTAAGAATAAACGTGAATGCACGCAAAGTAGTCATACCGCGATTGAGTGTATTAAAACTATACGTACCTCGGAATCCAGTCTGCATGCAACCTCCATGCCCTCATAGGCGTGCGCAACTGAAACGCGCCAAGCTCAATCGACGCCTCGCCCTGCTGGGGGAGCACGGTACTAAGACGGCTACAGTGATGTGCATCAATCACCGGGTCAAGCAACTCATACTGGCCTCCGTCCGCCATATCTACAAATTAAGTGCATACATTGTAAAAAGTACGAAACATGTACGATGAACTACACTATACACATCTCAAATAATATACGATGAACTACACTACGTCGCTATTTTACTTGATTCTATGTCGCAATTCTACTTCATTCTAGTTGCTATTCTACTTGATTCTAGTCGTTATTGTACTTCATTCTAGTCGTTATTCTACTTGATTCTATGTCGCTAGTCTACTTCATTCTAGTCGTTATTCTACTTGATTCTATGTCGCTAGTCTACTTCATTCTAGTCCCTGTTCTACTTGATTCTATTCGTTATTGTACTTAATTCTACTGGATATTATACTTAATTCTATGTTGCTATTCTACATAATTTGACATCATGTACAAATTTCAAAAAATATAATGTAATACATAATTTCTATTCTACTTGATTCTATGTCGCAATTCTACTTCATTCTAGTCGCTATTCTACTTGATTCTATATCGATATTCCACTTCATTCTAGTCCATATTCTACTTGATTCTAGTCGCTCTTTCACTACAATTCTATATATAATTTCGCTACAATTATCTATTCTACTTAATTATATGTCGCTATTCTACTTGATTCTATGTCCATATTCTACTTCATTCTACTCGCTAATCTACTTCATTCTACTCGCTATTCTACTTAATTCTAATCGAAAAATGTACCTGCAAGATGACAGGCCTACTAGATCCATTGCTCTCTGAATCTATCTCCTCCGCATGACGAGCGGCGGTAACCGCTACCTTTCTTTCTCTTCCTCTCCTTCTCGATTCTGTTGTTTTTGGAATTAAAATGAGGTTTGGAAGGATTTTTACGGCATTTTATACATAGCATACCGTCGCCATTTCAAATGGCGATAGGTTCTGTCGCCATTTGAAATAGCGGCAGAACATTATTCCATTCTATCGCCATTTCAAATGGCGATAGGTGAATGGACCGATTTACGTGAGCGGTCGGTCCTTATCGCCATTGAAATGAGCGATAGGTTCTTTTCGCCATTTCAATGGCGGATGCGAACTCATTTCTGTAATTTTTTGAGGCGATTATATATTTTTGTAATTTTGTTTTTAAAAAATATTATTTAAAAAAAATTCTTCCCTGATATGTCTGGAAGCAAGCAAACACTAGACCGGCGGCCAGTCCCGGCCAGACATTATGGCACCAGCCCCAAAGCAAACAGGCCCTAGATCACTCGGCCTTTGAGTCTTGACTTTCCCAAGCCTCACCAACCTCTGACCCAGTGACCCTATTAGCTTTAGCTACCCCTACGCCCTCAGCGATGCCTCACATCACAGCTCAAAACGTGGCCTGCGCCACTGCACATTTGTACCCTTCTCGCGATATCGCCTTGTCACTACTGATATCGCAGTCGCAACGCTAATTATCCGCGTATGCTTATTTATCTCGCTCGTTCTCACTTGGCTCGCTGCCTGACTGCTTGCCTTGCCCTTTTTATTCTTATCTCTTCGCCCTCTCCACCTCCTTACCTGTAGTTTTCCTCTCCTCCCTTTCACATGGACGAAACCGGTGCGGCTTAAGCGAAGCTAATAATATTCTTGGTGTGGGCGTGGAGCAAGGACGGTGGCATTGAGCTCGCTGGCCTGAGAGGAGGGAGG
The DNA here is from genome assembly GCA_036346405.1 of Phyllostachys edulis. Lineage (NCBI taxonomy): Eukaryota > Viridiplantae > Streptophyta > Magnoliopsida > Poales > Poaceae > Phyllostachys > Phyllostachys edulis. The sequence goes on along the minus strand of CM070560.1, from coordinate 44,466,210 downwards.
CAATGGAGGCGATGGTGGATGTGAAGTACAGACCGGTGCTGTTCCCGAACGGCGGTGCGGCGGCGGCGGCGGCGGAGGCCAAGAAGCTGTGGCCGGCGGCGGGCGGTGAGTCGGTGTACCGGGAGTGCCTCAAGAACCACGCGGCCAGCCTGGGCGGGCACGCCGTGGACGGCTGCGGGGAGTTCATGCCGTCGCCGGCGGCCAACCCCTCCGACCCCACATCGCTCAAGTGCGCCGCGTGCGGCTGCCACCGCAACTTCCACCGCCGGCTCCCGGAGACGCCGCCCTCACCGCCTCGCCTCGCGCTACCGCCGCCCGCGGTGGCTGCGGCAGTTTCTGCGCCGCACCTCATGCATGGCGGCCACCCGCAGCGCGGCGAGGAGACGCCGGAGGACAGGCTACCGGCTGCCGGGGAGGACGACTCGGAGGACTCCGACGAGGGCTCGGACTACTACGACGACCGCCCCGCCTCGACGATGCCGGCCCTGGCAGTGGCGCCGCCCGGGTACATGATCTCGTCGGCGACGCACATGCTCCTCTCGCTGAGCGCCGGCGCGCCAGGCTCCGCCCCGGCGGTGGTGGCGTCGAGGTCCCCCGCCTCGGTGCCGGGCGCGCCGTCGGCGGCGTCGGCGGCGCGGAAGCGGTTCCGCACGAAGTTCAGCCCGGAGCAGAAGCAGCGGATGCAGGCGCTGTCGGAGCGGCTGGGGTGGCGGCTGCAGAAGCGTGACGAGGCGGTGGTCGACGAGTGCTGCCGCGAGATCGGCGTCGGCAAGGGCGTCTTCAAGGTCTGGATGCACAACAACAAGCACAACTTCCTCGGCGGCCACAGCGCCCGCCGCAACGCCTCCACCGGCGCCGCACTTCACACTTCCACCCACCTCACCCCACCACCAGCACCCGCCGCCGCCTCAGCTCCGCCCGTCCACGCTGACTTCAACATCAACGGCTCCTCCATCTCCGCCGTGGCTGCCGCCGACCGCCCCGTCTTCCAACCGGCGACGGTGAGCGGCGGCTCCGGCTCGCCCCAGTCATCTTGAAGACTAGTGTCAATTAAGCTTCTTTCTTTTTGTAGCCCTTTGTCTAATTAACCAACCCTAATGACTTATCCCTCGTCACTCAAGCAGTCAAGCTGGCTATGCTATGCAGCCAAGAAAGGAAGGAATGGTGTTGTTAATGGGACGTCCAAGAAATATTAGATTCTTAAAAATGTGGGCTTTTGGGATCTGATGATGTGATGCTGTTAATGAATGATTCAGGATTAGTAGTACTAAGTACAGTGAGTAGCATTGTCCTTGTAATCTTGTTGACGTAGCTGTGGATGTGCTATTCCGAGTCTGAGGTGGGGTAGGCTTCTAGGATCTTATGCTGTTCTTGAATGAATTTAAAAGAAAAAAAAATGCAAGTCTCGTTCTCTCTCTGCCTGATCACTGTTTGGTTCTGATCATGCCGCTCTTATCTTTGTGCAATGACTGTTTGGTGTTGAATAAAATTATTTTCATTGTTCCGAGTCAGGTCTGACTGGATTGTTTTAGCTCTGATAGCACGAGAAGTTTAGAGCCGGTTGGTAAGGGCAAAACAAATAAAAGTTGGGACTCCCTGTTCTACATTCGAAAGTTTTTATTGCCTAAAATCAGCCAATATTTAGCATAATTGGATTTCAATCCAACAGCTCATCCACCCCACCTCATATTAAAACAACCAACCAAACCCATCCCTGCTCCCTCACCGCGAGCTGCTCCCTCCTTCGCCCACCCTTGCTCCTCCTGTGCTCCCGTCACCACCTTATTCCCCGTGTCCGGCGGCTACCGCTGGCGGATCCGCCATCGCCACCCCCGTCGCCCCTGCTCCTCCACGCCATCTTTCTCCCCCGTCGCCCTTGCTCCTCCCGTGCTCCCCCGCCGCCACCTTCTTCCCCGTCTCCGGTGGCTACTGCCGCTGGATCCGCCATCGCCACCCCTGTCTCCTAATTTTTAGTCGATTCTTGTGCTCCCCCGTCAACCTCCACCACCCACCGTCCTCCTCTGACTCGCGGCCGGCTACGCCACCGTTGCCTCGCCACCCCTCCGTCACCGCCGCCCCTCCCTCCCTCTATAGCCGGCCCCTGGTGAACCCAAAATCTAATCCGGCGAAGCCTACCGCCCTCTTCTTTGCTTGCGTTCGACGGTGCCACCGCCACCTACCGCTGGAGAAGACGAACTTGTCGACCTCAGCATGGATCTCAAGCGCATAACAAGGCCAGAAATTCCACTGATTTTCACAAAAAAATTTCATGCGACAGTTTTTTTAAGCACTTCCGATAAAATTTACAGAAACAATTTAACAATTCAATATCTAATTTCAGTTCCGTAGGAAATTAGACCCGTTTGGAAAGTGAAATTTTTCCCGTGTGCTGTAGAATTTGAATTGTTTTCTGTGAAAATCTTATAGAATTGTGGTGTTTCAAACTCCGCGTTAACTGGTAAATCACTGAATCCTATTGATGCACGGTGATCAGAGTTTCCAGTAGTTGTCTTGCTTGGTCGGCTTGTCTGACCAACCAGTAGCTACCGATTCAATGGCAATCTTAACTTGGAAAACCATTCATGTGCTTGACCAGTGAGGCATCAAGCTGTAAGACTATTTGACCATTTAGATAAGCCCAGAGAGTCCGTCTCTACTAGAACCTGAAGCTCCATGCACCGATGCAGTATAGTACATATCCCAAGCAAACTTCTGCACCTATAACTATCTAGCACAGTAGTACACAATGTTCATAAATCCTAATGATCTTTTTTTTTCTTCGAGATACAAGTACTCCTGATTTTCTAATTCCATAGAGTTTGGGAAGTGTCAGCCAATGCTTATTTCAATTAGGCCCCAAGCATGATCCCTCCTCCCTCCAACTGCTTCTTTCCCATCTTCACTTACCACCAAAACGCCTCAGGGAGAGGGAAAAAAAACTGCCCAGTAACCATAAACTCTTATACCACGCGTTGTGCGTCCATTAGGGCCGATGTATAAGTAACCGGAAATGCTTCGCGTTTTTCAACGTACGCGTGTAACCCGGCCGCCAGCACCTCCGCCCACCACGGCCCCGCGAGCGGTCCCCGCCCGGCCACCCTCCTCCGATTTCGTCCTGCACGTGCGCCTCCGGCCACCTCCTTTGCCTCCTCCTCCTCCGTCCGGGCCCGCGCCGCCTCCCTCCTCCGACTGCGTTCGGCCTGCGTGCTTCCGCCCCTTCCTCCTCCGATTCCACTCGCCTCCTCCGACTCCGACCAACCCCACGCACCACCTCCCTCCTCCGACGGACTCGCCGGCCGCCCATGAGCGCCCGCCCGGCCGTTCCCCGAGTCCTCCAACTCACACCGGCCTCGGCCGGCCGCTCGTGCCTTCATCCAACCGCGGTCTTGCGCGTGGCGCTTGCCCGGCCGCCACATGCGTCGTAGCGCGTACGACGATAAAAACATCGTGTGTATAGCATAACTCATAAGTAAGATAAGAGGATATCTTGACGCCTAATTAAGCAGCCAAACAAGCCTGCATTGGCCTCTGCTAAGAATGTTTAGCACTAGAAAGGCAAACAATAATTGAAAGGGTGGTGTGCTTTGTTTGTAGAGAAGTGTGTTACACTTTGATACCCTTTCTTATGCGCAACAGCTCCTGAATCAGATCAAAGTTTATGAGATATGACATGAGCATACACGGTATCAAGAACGAAATAGATGAATCTTGTAGAGAAAACCGAAATAACAGTGACGAAGCAACCACAATGAGAGATAACGATTTGACGAAGCTAACCACAAATTCCTTAAGTACGACCTCAAAAGAGTACAAGAAATTGTCGCTCTCTCACAACCCTCTTAAACCTCTTAGGTCCCTTGGATCCTTACCCTATACAAGAATCTAGTGTTAAAGAATAACCTAGCCTCTAATCCTCTCGTGCACCTCTACTTTGGATGAGTTCCTCTTGCTTTGCTTGTGGCTTGCTTCTTAGGTTCCTATGGCCACTCTTTATGGGTTTATACAGGGGTTGCTTTGTTTGATGACAAATTTGTCCCACCAAACCATACCAAAATGTGGTAACAAATTAGCTACCAATGTTTTCGCCAAGGATTGACAATAAAAATGAACTAGGGTGCCAAGAGAGAAGGGAATCTTACCAAAGTTTGATAGCAAACTAAATGTTTGCCAAATTTGGTGAACACTACCAAAGTTTGGTAAGGAAAGCATCGACATGAATTGGGAGCAAACCAAACAAACCCATAATCCCCTAGTTCTCTTCCAAAGTGAAATAGGAATCCTATCCTGAAGGGAAGTAGGAATCCTAATCCCATTAATATGTTGTTTGGCTCGGCAATTTCTGGTTACATTGAACGTTGTTTCAGGTGCACTGTAATTGGATAACACGGAATCAAATAACATGCCCATAGAATGCTCATTCCCCTCTGTGGGGACCCGGATTTGCATCCAAACCCATTGTGTATTCTGAGCTAGTCCCATGATCAGTAGCTAGTTCACACAAAACAGTTATCGGTGGATACCACATCCATGCAAGCATATAAACAAAAGAGTACTGAATTATTACATAAACATTATAAATAGGTCTTAGGGCCAAGCATTTACATAACAGGCTGACGGGCCTACAAGTTCAAAGAGTAAATAGCAGCAACGGAATGTAAGTAAACCAAAAGGACTGGGCCTCCATGCATTTTCCACAGGCAATGTACTGGGGCCATAACCTAGTTATCGCCATCTTCGTTATTCCCATATCCGAATGCATAGAAGTATCCATACACTGGGTCTTGTGCTTTATATTTTGAATCCACATATTTGAACAACCATGAGTACGAAGGTACTCAATAAGCCCTCACAACAAAATGCAAGGATATAGATGCAATGCTTACCAAAGGAGAGGTTTTATATTTATTTTATCACAAAGCTAGTTTGCTCAAATACTATAATTATTTTTTAAAGCTAGGACTTAGCCTTTTTAACTACACAACAAAAGTTTCATTTTTGTAAGAAATTATTATCTTGATAAGATTCCATCCACCTAGAGTTACTGTCGGGATCCGAATCTGCAAATCCGGACCCTTTGTGTATTCTGAACTAGTCCCAAGATCAGTAGCTAGTTCACACAGTATCAACATTGATGAAATCATATCCATACAACGAAATAGCTAAGATTAAGCCAGATATTATTAAAAAGTAACAATGGACCTTATGGTCAAGGTTTTACAAATATTGCCATGCAGAGCTTAAGACAGAATAATAAACTTATAGTGGAAGAAACCCTTATGGTAGCCATCCGACATGCCCACAGGTAATCGAGTGGAGAATGCGACCTAGTTCGTATGGTCTTCGAAGTACTCCTCTTTATAGAACTCCGAGTTCCCTGGTTATTTTTCAGTGACTGATCAACAAATGGCGTATAGCTGTGAGTACATAAAGTACTCAGCAAGTCGTAGGAAAATATATGCAAATAGTATTTATGCAAGGCTTGAATAAGGATAGCTTTATGGCTATTTTTTGTAGAAAGCAATATTGATAGTAATTACAGTAAATAGATTTGAAAGCATAATTTAAAATATTAAATACATAATTAAACAAGTTCTTTAAAACAACTAGCGAGGCCGGAGCGGCGTAGAGCGCACGGATGCCTATGGGAGTTACCGGCGCAATTACGGGGATTGAAGACGGGAAAGGAAGGGGGGGGTGGTAACGGACGAGTGGTTGATTGCGGCTTTAAATGCGCATGAAAACGGGGTGATTGATGCAGGGTTTAATGGATTTTAGAAATCTTCTAAGGTGTGACAATGGCGGCATTAGCAGCGCTGTCGCGTGTGGACAAAACGGAAGTGGGAGATGATGATGTGGCGGGGCGGGGCCCACATGGCGGTGAAGTGCAGAGAGAGAGAGAGAGAGACGGGGCGGAGCAAGCCACATGTGGGAGGGCCAGGCCAGAAGATTGGGCTGCCCACGAAAACAGGAATGTGCCGAGAGAAGGATTCGGCCCGAGAGATATTTCTGGATTTTTAATTAATTTAACCAATTAAATAACTCAGTTAATTCATTTAGGCTTTAGAAAATATCAAATAAAGTCCAACAATTAAGAGAAAATTCACAGAAATTCTCTGATACATTTTGGACATAAATACAATATTTCCAATTCATAATTGATAATTAATTTTGTAAATAGTTTATTTTGGCCTTAAAATAATTAGGAAAAAGCTTTTAAAATTTTAGAAAATTCCAAAAAAAATTCCAAAAAAATAATTAAATTTTATTTTCATCTGGAAAAAGAAATTTGGGCTTTTATAGTTACTCATTAGGTTGCATCCACCTATAGTTACGCACAAGGTTACATCCACATGTGGTTACGCACCAGGTTACATCCACTTCAAGTTACTCATAAAGTTACATCCACTTCTATCATCACCACAACCATGTTTACTCGAATATGTCCCAGTTCACATTTTATCAATACTAACCAAGTGAGGCTTTCTGCACAATGTCCATAATCGAGGGCATGTGTATTCAAATATATTATACACTTTGCATAGGTTGTACAGATTTAGCTATAAGATATGATTAACTCATAATGTCGGCCATGACACACTTCTTTGGGTGTGCGACAGATACGATCATAACAAGACTTTTCCAATTCCTAGTCTCGACAATAAACCCGCTTCAGTGGGGAACCACTCAACACTGGGACAATGACCGTTACGGGGCACCCCTAGAATTCCTTTAATCAGGCGCATTTTTAATGAGGGACCCTCCGTTGTTAGGAAGTCACAACCCTTCTCGATATATATAAAAGTTATTCTAGGCGCGGGTTTTATGCCGGAAACTGAGCAAAGTAGTTGGCCAAGTCTATCCCATACTAGACTTGTGGTTGCACGGCTTAGTAGTTTAGAAATGCAGCACATGATTCGGTCCTTAATCAACTCAAGCGAGACAATCCACAAGCCTAACTCGTGTGCACACTACACCGATCTCATACCAACAACTCGCTCGAGTCTCCACCATAATAAATTGCATTTTCTTGTTTCTAGTGGTAACCCACGTTACCACACTATGATTCACAAATGTACCCTATGTTCTTGTTATTGTAATGTTTGTGTCCTATTCAATATCAACCACTAAGCAGTGTTTAAGCACAACAAATAGTCATCATTAATTATTCGAGGAAAGTTTTACTCATGTAATATTTAACTTAGGGCTACAAGGTATAAGTGTTATCAACAATCAAGGAGGGGAATAATAATAATCAACCTTTGGCATAGCTAGGTATCAATCTTTAACATAGTATTTCACAAATAATCATAAGCATGCAAGTAATACTTTGAAATGAATTACTTTGCATTTGAAAAGTAGGTTCAACATGATCAATTGTAAGGACTTGTCTTGCTCAAATATGTATATTTCTTGGTCTTGATCTTGACCTGAAGCAGTGGCAAAGTCTTCGATGACGTTAGAATCTTTTTTAGCGCAAAATGACGACTTCGAAAAAAAATGCTCATAACTCAACTAAATTCAAATGAACTCAAAAAAGTATGATTTTGGTACTAATGGAAAGATCTTGAATGTAGAAACAAAAATAAAATTATTTGGATTTTAAAAGAGGGAGAACCGGCTCTCCAAAGTTTGACCCGAGAGAAAATTAAAGAAATTTCGGAAAATCCTGACAGGTGGGATCAGCTGGATTTTATTTTTCCTTTTTCATTTAATTTTCTTAAGAAAATCTTCTACGATTGACAGGTGGGGTCCAACCGTTTTTTATTTTATTTTCTAATTATTTTTATTAAGGAAAAGCTTTGATGGCTGGCAGGTGGGTCCAGCTAGGGTTTTTATTTTATTTTCTATTTATTTTTATTCGAGAAAACTCAAGAGATTGGCAAGTGGGGTCATGGTCCACATGGACTCGGTCCACTGTAACAGCCCAAAATTTCAAATTTGGTTAAAGTTTAAAACTTATTTGAATTTGTGAATTTTCTGAAATTTTAAAAACATTTCTTTAAATTGCTTAGAGCCAAAACTAATTAAATCTCAAAATATATTGTCAACTTTAACTTGGAATAATTTTATTTAAGTCCAAAACAATTCTAAGAACTTATGTGATTTTTCCTAGAATTTTTGGGATTAATCTGCTAATTTCTAGAGCCTAAATGAATTAATCTGTTATTTTAAATCGCAAATCAATTAAAAATCCTAAAGCGGTGTTTGGGCGAATTCGTTCTTTGTGTGGACCAGCCCACGACTCTTTTCGGCCCATTAACCCCAATACGCCAACCGTTGATCTAAATCAGCAGTCGTATATGTGTGACCATGGCGTCCCTCTCTCTCTCACGACGATGGCCCAAGAACCCGTCCCTTCTCGCTTCGTCTCATGAGGTCAAAGCCGCCACCGCCATTTTTACAAGACGGCGAAGCCGCTAACGGCTGCTCCAACCGCCACGCCTCACGCGGCGGCGACGAGAACCGCGTCGCCCGCCACGATCCCCCCCCCCTTTTCTTCACGCGACGCGGCGCCTAATCCTTTAATCGCGCGCACAATCTCCACCTCCTCCACGCCGCTCTGGAGCTCCCCGGCCCCTATAAAAGGCACCCCCGAACGCCCCTCTCTTCACCGGTCCCGACGCCCCCACCCACTCTCGCTTTTCTCGCGTGTGCTCGTCGGAATCGAAAATTTCACCATGGGTCCCGGCCTTGAGCTTGATTTCGCCGCCGTCGACTCCGGGCCCTCGCCACCGCCACCATCTTCAACGCCGCGACCCCGCGAAGCCAGTGCGCCCACGCTTGTCGCCAGAGTACCCTCGTAGCGCCGTTTCGCCGTCAAACCGCACCTCGCCGCCATTTCTCGCCGCCGCCACTCGAATCCTCTCTCGTCACGTGGGTGAACGACTTGACTCTCCGTCTCCCTCTCTCTTCCTAGCGACGCTTAGCCGCCGCCGCCAATCAGAAGGCGTCGGCGACCCTCGTCGCCGGCGCGCCGCCGCCGCCAGGCGTAGCATGGCTGCGTGTGCGCCACCGTGGCACCACCTCACGCCTATGTGGCAGCCACGTCAACGCGAACGTGCCACATCACGCCACCCCCGTGCGCCAAGTCCACGTGAGCCATGTCGCTGACACGAGGGCCCCACATGTCAGATTTAATTTAAATCGGAAAACCCTCAAGGCTGATGTCAAGATTGCGCAATAATTAGATTTCCTTTAGAAAAATAATTCGAAAATGGATTAAATTGCGATTTAGGCTTTAAATTTATAAAATTAATATCTTTTGTTTCTTAACTCCAAATTAGGTGATTCCAATTTCTAAAATCTTATAAAATTAATATCTAGCTAAATAAAATATAAACATTTGATTTGGAGTAGGTTTAAACTGTCTGTTTGAATTTGAAATAATTTAAACTACAAATTTAGATTTAAACTTGTAAAATTCATATCTTTTGAACCCTAATTCCAAATTGAATGTTTCCAATTGCTAAAATCTTAGAAAATTATGTTCTAGCTAAATAAAATAAAATTATTTTATTTGGACTTGGTATAATTTGTATTTTTGAATTTATTTGAATTTCGATTGATTTGTCGTATTTTCACGTTTAGACTACGACGATTCCGGGGAATTTGATTCTGCCGAAGATTTAGAATTTCAAGACTTCAGTGAAGGCAAGTTACACTTTGACCATGTTGCACCTACTATTTTAAAGTTATTTAATTCAGTTTTTAAATTTATTATTGCATGCATATTTTTAGTCAATTATTTTAATATCCTGCTTAAATACTTAGTTATTCCAATTGTTATTGTATGACCAATTTTTGAATATTGAAATGTCATCCCTTGTCACCATAGATAAATTGTTTGGAAATGCTTAGCAAATTCTTAGACCATGATTTTGATTTTGGGAGGATTTAGCCAAACCATTACAAATTGTTTGAAAATTAAATCTATGGTATTGTTTTACCATAGAGAGTTTGTAAAGATGGTTTTCACTAAATAAAATTAAAAAGGGTTTAGACTTGGGCTAAACGGATGAATGGTGGGTGTAGGTTTATGCACGGGTTTAATCTGTTAGGATTAAAGCCTGTGGTTTGATTTGAAAGACGCCCAAGTCAATTAAGGACCGGCATTTGAGCGTGCCTTTGCTATGCCTTATCAGACCACCACACGCCCCTGTATGGGCGGGACTGGCTTATTAATTTGGGATACCTCGTAGATATTCGTGCCATTTGTATGAGTGGGTGTCGGTTAGACTTTAGTCCCACCTGGCGCAAGAGGGGGCCCTGAACCTGTGGATGGTTAGTCCAAAGGGGGCGAAACCTTAGCGGGCATGAGTACTTTGAGGTAGATCATTGTAAAGGCCTTGTCACATGCTCTAGACTGCTCACCTTAGGTAGTGAGCAGTGGCATAGATATATGCCGGATAAACTAGAGAATTCGTGTCTTGTGGGTAAAGTTGTACAAACTCGCAGAGTAGAAAACTATTGAATAGCAGCGTCATGATCATGGACATGCTAGCAAAGCCACTTTGAGTTAGACTTGTTTTTGGTTTTAAAATGAATTCAACAGATGTTTTCAGGATGGTTAGTCCTGTGGGAAAAATTGGGCGGTTAGCCATTGTGATTGGAGGATATCCATCACCTTTGTTGGAGGTTATCCACATTATACAATTGTCTTTTAAAATTATGATTTTAGATGTTGTATGAAAATGGCCTTGCAATCTACTATGATTATTTAATCTAAAACTACTGCTTTACGCAAAATAACCCTGCCAATGTTCTTTGTTTACCTTATGCATGCATTACAATTCCATATTGGGTGTGACTTGCGAGCACGGTAGTTGTGCTCATGCTTGCTTTATGCAACAAAATTTCAGGAGAAGACTACTATCAGGACAGTGAGGACACCGACGCCTAGGCTACGTCTCCAGATGATTGCCTGTGGCGGATCGTTCTGGCCTACTACTATCGTTCTTATTTCCGTTGTGTTATTTAATCTTTTATTTGGCTTCATGCCCAACTGTATCGAACTCTGATTTACTATTAATGCAATGCGAGATTTGGTTATGTTATCATTTTTGTAACTGTGTACACCGGAAATCCTGGACTGGTGTATGAACACAGAGGGTTTGGGATCTTTCGTTCCCGGGTCCGACATCCACCACGGGGCAGAGGGCCTGGGGCCCACATGTCTGCATCTATGGTCTACGGATCGGGTCTATACGATGGGTTTTAAGTAGTGAGACTCGCATGTCATAGACTCACACTTATTTCTACGACTTAATTAGATTTTCCTAATGACATCGGGCTCACATGTCATACGGACACTAACTATTAATTAATGCCAACTAATTATCATTAACCTAATCACGATGGGCCCACACAACAGTGACTCTACTGTTGTCGTCTTCCTTAGAACAGAGGAACAGAACAAACACATCCATGGCTGGCTCGAATTCAAGCTCGGTGCCGGCGGGTGAAGGCACGGTGACCACCTAGGACTGGTAAAATGGGTTGCGAAGGTCCCAACGATGCTAACAACTGCGGTGGGAGATGGACCAAGGCAGCGGTGTGACGGTGAGGTCGTCGACAACGGCACTATATGCACTGGCAACTACACAACGAAACTAACAATTGGTAATTGAGGCGCGGGTGAGCACGAGGGAGTTACCGGGGTGCTATACAAGGCGGTTGCGAGCCTACAGGTGCTCGGGAGGGCTTTGACCATGGATGCCAACAACAAGGAAGGAAGGCGTTCCCGACAGCGGGCTTACAGCCGCTAAACGGCTATGTTGTCTAGCCTACTGAGGTTATGGGAACTAGGAACACGAAATGACGTGAAGAGACGAGGAGAGAGCCACTACCAGGAAACAGGTATTCCCTTACGGTTCAAAACCGTCAGTAAAATAGGAAAAACCGCTAGGTTTTAATTTCCTGACGGTTACCCGTCAGGCAAAACCTCTTAGCCCTAGCTGGTAAGGAAAATTCAATTTGGCTGACGGTTACCCGCCAGGAAAATTAAACCTGACGGTGTTACCCGTCAGTAAAAACGGGAATTTTCCTGAGGGGCCAAACCGTGAGGAAAATTTATTTCGCTGACGGTTATGTTATCCATCAAGAAAATTAGCTATTTCACTGACTGTTCTTCTGATACGGTCAATAAAATGTATTTCACTGATGGTTAATATTACTGTCAATAAAATGGCCTTTTTCATTGACTGGTCTTCTGTTACTGTCAAGAAAATCGATTTCACTGACGGTTAATGTCACCGTCAAGAAAAATAATCCTGAAGGTTTGCGCCCGCTAAGAAAATGGATTTCCAGAATGACAGAAAATATAGCCTGACGGTTTTCCCCGTTAGTAAAATTGATTTGGAGTGGCATAATGCTGGCAATACTAGCATGTTACAGCAGATCTACAGACAGAAAATATTGCAGCAGACAGTAAATGGATATCCGAATCATATAATCAAATCACAACACCATCCAATCAAGAAACATTATAATTAATGAACAAACATATAAAAAGTTCAGCTTTCATAAATGCCAATAGATTCATGTTCACTAGCACAAGCATATCAACATTCGTAAACTTCACCTCCAGATTGGTTCATCCATCCAAAAGACATCTAATGTGAAGTACCGCATACAAAAGTCACAAAAGTCCCCATTTCCATTACATTCAAGTTCAGCTAGTCAAAAGAACTACAAGAGATCGCTGAAAGTCACAGAATGGCAGCATGGTTGGTGTCGCCATCAATGTCGCCACTGTTGTTGTCCCTGCTGCTTACATCGGCGTTACCATCGACAAAGACCGTCATCGGGCCAGAGCCCACATGGGAGGATCGGTCCCAGTCCCTTGCTGCAAGGTGAAAACATTATGTCAACTTGAGTTGAAGAAACCGTAATGGCTTGTAATGTTATTTGAATTATCACAGTCCTATATTAAATACACATCCGACAATATCATGTCTTGTACAACATGCACGGTAGCTAGTTTTCATAACTAGACAAAAGACCATAGCAACAAAAAAAAGGAGAGTTGGATAGAGAAATCCACATGACTATATGTAATCAGTACAGAAATGCATGTGAAGATCTAAGTGTTCTTGCTAATTCAGCATAAAATTGTACAAAGAAGGTAACTATATATGCTACTGCTTTCGCTAGCTGTAGGTTGTGTAAAAGTAAACACAAGAAAGGAATGAAATGAACACACACACACACACACACACACACACGCAGAGAGAGAGAGAGGGAGAGAGAGAGATGCACATGATCAAACATGCATATATGGATGGGCATTGGTTATTGATGCAAACTTTGCATGGGAGAAGAGCAAACACAACAAATATATATGGGATATGCTACAGTTCCTAAAAGCAAGCAAACCATCACCTAAAAATGAAGTGCTTGTTCTGAAATATTTTAAAGCATCAATCTCAAAAGCACCAAGAACTTTTACTCAAGGACCAAGAGCCATGAACAAAGCAACAAGCAGTGAGTTGAGCATGAAATCGATGCTAGCTAGGTTCAAGATGTACTACGTACTAAAATGTGCACCCCACCTCTGGATCTTCCAATACAAAATGTGCACCCCCTGGATCTACTAAGTTAACAAATCATGGCAACTACTCAAGAATATGTAAGCTTAAAATAGTCAACTTAAGAACATGTGACACTTGGCATATACTCAAGATTAGTTTAGCCTCGTAAACAACTCACAAGTATGGGTGTACTAACTAGTACAAAAGTCATTTGCCACCTTACCATCAACTATAAGTAAATGAGATTCAGGTTATGCCCATGTTTAGAACATTCAACATGAGTCCACTTGCTCACTGCTGTACTGCTTATTGACAGTGTAACACATCAAAAAATATTAGTTGTCTAGTACAAATGGTCCTCCATATGACAAAGGTGACAGATGAAAAGTACCACTTGAAGTTGAACTATGCAACAAGGCAAAATAATAGTTCGTAGGGAATTTTGTTTGTACACAAGGCAATAATTGTAGGTATTAAACGATATTACCTGCTTGTGTAGGTGTTCCACTGCAGTAGCATCTCTCGGTGGTGGTTGTTCGCCTATCTTCTCAAAAAGCATCTACAGCTTGGAAAGTACCATTTGAAGTTGAACTATACAATCAGACTAACCATGCAATGTAAGCAAAGACATATATGTACAATCTATACTAACATGGCAATGAGAATTTTATTTTCAATGCATAGCAAAGTTATCTTTGCATGCATATTTATTGTTGACTAATCATTTAACACTACAATTCATGTCAGAAGGAAGTGATGTTTCGAGTGAGATCAAGAGATCTTGGAGGCTACCAGCATGGTGGAATTGCATAAATGTATGGTGCCATTGTTTCGGTAGATTGCTCATTGCATCAATAATTCTCACTTCCAGGTAACTTACCCCCAACAAACATAGCCTAGCAATTCTTAATATTTCAGTTTCTTGACGCAGTATACATTCCCATCGCCTAAGAAAAAAATTTAATATGCCATATGAAGGTACATACAGTCTAGCATCATTTATCTCTTGTTTGTATTCATTATACTTGTTTGTACAGACTCAACTAGGCGCTTGATCATATAGGACTACATAGGTGCATAGGTGGTAAAGTTTGCAGAAGTCGACTTCATTCAATTGGAACGGTTCATGATCATAAATAAAACATTCTTGGCTGTCCATGCAATGCCTAGGTTATTTTTGGTCCCTTCATGTGCCTAATGTTTGTAAATTATTACTTGTGGACAAGACAAATGAACAATAGATGTCTGATGATCTGAAATAAATGTGGACAATAATAGTGGGCCATCATGTTATCACCTAATCATGCTGTGGATACAAGACTTCTCTGTACTGTTAATATCATCAACAAAAGACATTTGGACCAGCATTAAGCATTCAGCAAATCAGTGAAAACTGATTCTATACATGCCTACTCTTATTTTGACAACGACAGTGAAAAAAATCATAGAAAAATTCCTTTTATGAAAAGCTAACCATGTAATATGCGAATATGTATGCACCAGTTTTCTGACTCTAGAACAACAGAGAGAAAATTCCTTTTATGAAACTAACATGTATAGAAACAGAATGTCAAATTGGTCTCTCACAAGCACAACTCATGTGCACACTCATGGATAATGCATTGGTATGACCACAATGTGTGTGAATGAACATTATTACCAAGATCATCTGGCGGTGAACTTCTTGTGTCTGGAGTAGTTTTTGATTATGTCAAACCACATTTCGATAAGCGATGGAATTGGATGGCCTAATGTTTCTTGATTTGGCAGCTGCTAGAACAGCATTCTTCTTGATAGCACCATTCCCAATTGGTACACGGCCATGGGGCATGCCACCGTTGATGTTGTACAATATGCTTCCATCGAGTGGTCGCTGCTCCCAATCATCTTCGTATTGAGCCATAGCAACAGAAGAGTAATCATCCTGGAACAAAAGCAACATTTAAGCATCTTTCCTGAAAGCTAAGTTCACTTGTAAGAATACAAACAAGGGAGCACTTACAATGTATTTCTGTGCTTTCTGGCTGCTGACTGGACCACTACTACCACTACTATCCACATTTTTCATTCCTGGCTTCATTACAACATATGTGTTTAGCCAAGTAGCCTTCTGTGGTCCATATTTGTGTTCCTACAATATGGTAAAACTCTAGGTTATAGCATTGAATAGTGTTATAAGTTGTAATGCGACATGTTTTGTTAATTGTCATGGTCTAAAAAGCTTGATTCATACCAGGTATTGTTGGGTCTCCACGTATGGTCGCAAACCTCCTCGATTTTGAGCAGCATCATCAGATTTCAACTGTGCTTCCTGGCCTCTCTTTCGTTTTGTCTTGAATTGCTCGGTGCACCAATTACGACAAAGATGTGGCCATACTATGTCATTGCACCACCAAATCTTGCCATCCAAGTATTGCTCATACTGGAGTTCCCTTGGACGTGCCAACATGTTGTTAATATCCTCTCCTTGTTTTCTGTAGTACTCCTTGACTGCATCAACACGAGCTTGATACATCATATGCTTCACACGGTCCACAACATAATTTTCGAACACAAGATTTGCTTCTTCCTTGTCGTTTGTGCTGACTTCAAACAAATGCTACATAAGGGACAAGGGTAGTTACTAGTTAGTAGTCAACTAAAGTATTTACGTATATGAACTAACAAGTAAATATTAGTTACCCAAAACTCTCGCTTTACTCGATCTGCGGCGGTTATTCCCTCATCGTCTTCATTAACATAATAATCATCCCATGTCAATGCAGGACGGGTATTGAAGATAGTACCGTGCTCATCCTTGTCGTCTACAACACCTGGGTACTCATGTTTGAGAATAACTCCAAGCTGTGCTTGATATGTGTAGTCTTTCTTGGGCTGGTAATTGGTATACTTGAATTGCCTACACAGGAATTAACCACGACAAGGTATAGCTGGTGTGAGCCATCATAGCCTCCTTTTTCCAAAACAGAGATCAAAATATAATGCAGCAATATAGTTTGTACTCACTTGTCACCCTCAGGTATTAGGGTGATCTTGCCAGCACGCGACGGCATATGTAATTTGGTCCGCGACTTCTTCTTCCTCCCCCTTTGTTGAGCAACTTCATTGCTTCTTTGGGAGCCATGGCCACTGCAATTACTGCCAGCACCACTCGTCCTTTGCGAAATGTTGTCACTATTGTTCGTACCAGAAGCACTTCTCCTTTCCGAGGTACAACCTCCAGGTTGGCGATCTCCACGTCAAATGGGATGAATATGATTCATATCCTACATTGTTAAAATACGAAGTTAGTGCCAATTTATCAATATTTAGATATACAAGGTATGAAATAAAATGCAATCAAATGACCATTTGTTAGCACCACATGGAAAATCAAAACAAAGAGCTAACATGAAATAGAGAACAAGTTAATTGGTAGTTCCAATAGTCCAGGTCCAAACATCAAACAAACATGTACAAACTACACAAGGTATTTTGCAAGAAACAATTCAAGCACAACAAGAAAAAATTTAGAAATCATTTGGATCATAAGTTGGAGGTTGGAGCTCCTCATCTTCATCCTCATCATATTCATCTTCATCTTCAACAATTTCTTTTTGAGGATCAACATTCCGGTGTTGCAAAATTTCCAAATCTTTTGGATTTGTTATTTCGTCTGAGATCAACAGAAGTGTAATTTCGAAGTCATTCCCTAAGTCGATGACAAAGGTGCCTTGCAAACCATCCTCCTGATAGAACTCCATTTGTTCTATTGGTCCTTCAGGAGGGTTGAAACCACCATCGGTGCTATTTGGAGGAATATATCCATGTGGGGCTACATGATATGCAACCCACCATTCCAATATATCCGGTCTAGTCTTACACGGGTATGGCAGGTAATAGACTTGTGTAACTTGACTTGCCATGACAAATGGATCAAAATTTGAAAGCCTAGATATGTGATTGACCTCTATCAAGCCCAAATTTTTAGTTCTCCTAACTCCATTTGGTGTTGGATCAAACCAATGGTAATCAAATAAAACCAGCTCAAGATGCATGCTGCCTTCCCAAGTAATTTTTATGATATCTTCAATGACACCATAATACTCCAACACATTGTTGTTCTCGTCAACACTACACACACAAACACCACTGTTAGTTGTAGTCAGTCCAGATTTCCCGCTCTCATACTTTGATGAGCAAAATCTGTATCCATTCACATGATGGCATCCATAAGTGGCAACTCTTGTGCGAAAACCATAAGACATTTGGCATAAGGTATTAGAAATGGTAGATAACTTCATGCACCGCAAATAGACAATTAATTGTATTAGCTTTAGGTGATTTCAGATTGCTACAAAGATGTTTCTCAAGTGTTATAAGTTGAAGTGTTGACGATAATTACTTGAGTTTTGAACCAATCAAAAAAATTGGGCTAGGATGCATAGGGCGGCTCAATATCCAACCATTTAACCTTAAATCCCGAAGTTGCTTTTCAGTTGGTTTCATTCTGCTATTCCAATGTTCTTTACAAAATTTACTACATAAAAAGAGTTAGTTATAATTACGTAAATATAATTAAAGAAATGTGAGTTAGGTTGCATAATTTCAGCACATACATGAAGTAATCATCCATCTCTGGCACATTTGTCAATATGTACAAGAAAGCAACCTTGTACTCTTCTGTTGTGAGATCACGACAGCCACGAGGGCTAATGCATCGACCGGGTATTGAAATATGACAAGGTCACATGAACTTTGAAATGTGGAGGCACCATCATCGTATCGAGGTGTCTTGTTTCTAATTGACCGAACTTTAGGGTTAAAATATAGTGATAGAAAATTTGTAGCCTTCTCAACTAGGTAAGCCTCAACAATAGAACCCTCAACTCGAGCCTTATTCCGCACTTTCTTCCTAATTTTTTGTATGTATCTACATGGAGTAAACCAATTAATTACATATATCATTAGGATAGAAAGATAAAATAGCGGTATTACTTATTTTACCTCTCATATGGGTACATCCAGCGGGCCAGGACAGGGCCTCCTAGTCGAGCCTCATAAGGAAGATGTATGATTACATGTTGCATAGGATTAAAGAACCCAGGAGGAAATATTTTCTCTAGTTTACATAGAAGCACTGCAACATTCCGTTCTAGTGAGGTTATGTCATCCTTGCTAATCTCTTTAGTACACAACTTCCTATAGAAAAAACTGAGCTCAGCCAAACATAGCCATATATTTTTAGGAAGGAAGCCACGGAATGTAACTAGTAGCAAACGTTCCATGAATATATGGAAGTCATGACTTTTGAGGTCAAATATCTTCCTTTGTAGAAGGTTAACACCTCGCCTAATATTGGATGCATATCCATCGGGAAACTTCAATGTTTGAAACCACTTAAGGATGGTTGTCTTGTCATTATTATTGATGCAAAAGGTGCCCTAGGCTTGTGCCACTTCCCATTGTTCTTTGACTCAAGTGCAAGTGAAGGACGGTGACAAATCTCAAAGAAAATCTTGTCCGGCCTTCACATTATCCTTGGTCTTATCGGGTATGTCAAAGCATGTGTTCCATATAGCTTCAGTTATATTTTTCTCATTGTGCATCACATCAATGTTGTGTCGAAGCTTTAATTTATTGAAGTATGGAAGTTGCCAAAAGCAGGTTTTGTGGGTCCAATGGTGAAGTTTACCAAAGTTTTTCGTATCACCTACAAACTTGTCTATTTGGGCTTCGACTTCCTCTCCCCTTAAATGCCTAGGTGCCTCCTCAAGCACTACCGTGTTCTTTCGAAATGCATTACATTGGGTTCTGAATTCATGGTCTCTAGGTAGGAAGCGTCTATGACAATCAAACCAGCAAGCCTTGCGACCATTACGGAGTTGAAATGCTTTACCGTCACACAAGCATTCTGGACACGCAAACAAACCATGTGTGCTCCAACCAGCAAACATACCATATGCAGGGAAATCATGAACTGACCATAGATATGCTCCCCGCATTGTAAAGTTTTGCTTATGTGAAGCATCCCATGTTTGTACCCCCTCCCACAACTTGATAAGATCGTCAACTAAAGGTTGTATTAGAATATTTAATTTTTTCCCAGGATGTTCAGGGCCGGGGACAACAAGGCCAAGGAATATGTACTCCGGCTTCAAGAGCATGCCCGGTGAAATATTTAATGGAGCCACAAATACTGGCCAACATGAGTAAGGAGTAGCACCCAAACTAAATGGTGTGAAACCATCAGTTGCTATAGCAAGGCGCACATTTCTAGGATCACTTGCAAAGTTTGGGAAGTCCTCATCAAATTGTTGCCAAGCTTCCCCATCACATGGGTGCACCATCTTACCAGACGTTGACTGACTATGTGACTGCATTAGCTTTGCTGTCTCCTCGTGTGCATACAACCTTTGTAGTCTATCTATAATGGGGAGGTACCATAATACTTTACGTGGGACTTTATTATGGCCTACCTCGTAGCGAGAGGTATCACATAAGTCACACTTGTCTTTATGCTCATTGTCTTTCCAGTAAAGCATGCAGTTATTATAGCACACATCAATTTTCACATATGGCATTCCGAGACCCTCTAACAACTTTTTTGAACTGTAGAAGTCCTCGGACAACTTAGACTTTGGAGGCAAAAGTTCATGAATTATCTGTAATACATCGTCATAGTGTGCAATTGACATATTGTATTGTGACTTCAAAGCTAGCAAATGAGCGACAGTAGACAAACTTGAGTGTGTTGTGCTCTCATGGACTAGTTCGTCAGCGCTAGCGACCATTCTATAGAAAGCCTGGGCAGAGGCCGTTGGCTCCTCATCAATTCCCAGTGGATGGTCACCACCTAGGTCAATCAACAGATTGTCCATCTGATTACATTCATTGATTTCCTCGTGATCTATTGAAGGGTCGTGTTCATCATGTGTTGTCCATGTTTGATAGTTTGACCTAAACCCATGTTTACTTAAGTGCAACTCTACAATTTGCCTGTTGTGCCTAAAATACTTCCTACACATTGCACATGGACACTTAATGGTGTCACCTTCAACTTCCCTGGGATTTGAGAACGCATGATCTAAGAACTGTGTAGTTTGTTCAATCCATTCATTTGAGGGAGCTTTACCACGCTGCCAGCCACTATACATCCATTCATGGTCTGCCATGAAATAGTTCTGTGTGTACAACATGAGTATATTAGGTATAAAATTATATTTATTAAAACTAGGCATGTTGCATCTGTACTGTAGAAATATCCTATAGTGTTGAGTCCAATTTAAGATTAAACCACCATGGCATATAGCAATTTATTAGACAAGATTCTATACTATGCCTGCAAACAGCGGAGAAAATAACACGCACTCGTCTCTTTTCTACGCACTCTCAAAGAACCAAATATACCATCTGAGATAATAAATCCCTAGTTATGACCAAACAATGTGAGTTAAATTGCACATTGAGAGAGAGAGAGAGAGAGCAAAGCAAGGGAGAGATGTGGGAGAGGGTGCTTACTGTGGAGAACAAAGTTGGGGCGTGTATGCGACGGTGGCAGATCTTGGAGAAGGAGACGACCTTAGGCGACCTTTGGTGGATGGCGGTTGGCGAGGATATGGCGACACGGCAGGTGAGAAGGTATGGAATGTTGGGAGGCTACGAATGCCATTGATATTGGGGGCGGGGCATACTGGGTGGCAGGCGGACTGGGCGCACTGGTGGACTGGGCGTCGGGGTGGACTGGGCGTCGTGGCGTGGGTGGAGCTACTGGCGGACTTGGGGCGATGGGTTGAGCTGGGCAACGGGCGGACTTAGGCGTCAGGCGGGGTGGAGTCGAGGTGGCGGGTGGACTGGGGCGGTGGGTGGAGTCGGGCGTGGTGGAGGAACTGGGCAACGGGCGGACTGGGCGTCAGGCGGCGGGTGGAGTCGAGGTGGCGGGGTGGACCTGGGGCGGTGGGGTGGAGTCGGGCGGCGTGGTGGAGCTGGGGCGTCGGGGTGGAGGCGGCGTGGAGGCGACGGAGATTGGGGATGGAGTGGGATTTTGGAGAGGATTTGGGGATATAGGTTAATTTTGTGGGAAGCCCTCTCGCTCTCTCTCTCATTTTTTCAGCTTCCCTCTCATTTTTTCATCTTCCCGTGCACACACGAGAGAATAGAGGCTGACAAGTGGGGCCCCACTGGTCAGCGAAACCAAAACAAACATGGCTCGGGTCGGTTTGAATCAAAAGATCGAGTCGGAGAATTTTAACGGTCCGATCTAAAATGGACGGTCTAGATTGCAAGTTCATTTGAGTGGTCCGAACGTTCACACGCGATTCGGACGGTCCGATTTAGATTGGACGGTCCTGATTGAATTGAACGTTCGGATGGTCCGAACGTTCCTTTCAATCTGGACGGTTGAATTTAGATCAAACGGTTCATGAGCGTTGGGTTTGGCGCGGTGCAGTTAGGTGGTTTGACCAAATCAAGTGGCTCGAGCCGGGGTTGGGTCTAAGCCCGAGGAACAGTGAAACTGATTTTTGGAAAGATAAGGCTGAGATGATTAGCGAATTTTTATAGGGAGTTCCATAGCTCCAAAAATTCTGAAATTTTTACTGGAGGTTCCTTACTCCAATATTAACCTTGCATAAAATTTACAGAGGTCTTTATGCACTACATTTTTCTCTAGAAATTCCTCAAGGTTCTGCCCTAGGATTTGACTAGCCTTTGAAAAATAACAAATAATTTCCAAAAATTATGAAATGTTTCAAAGGGGTCACCAGGGTGATCTGGAAGCTAGGAGAAATAATCCTAGAGGATGATCACAATATTTTCTTAAGGAGTTTCAAAGGTTATGCTTCCATCAATTGAAATATTGGTCTTTGACTCTAGCACCTAGGAGGTCTCCCAGGACCACCCGTGGAAGGCCTCTAGGACCTCCCAGGAGGACTCGAAGGTCCACCTAGAGGTCCTCCAGGATCACACGGAGGTCCGGGCTTTGTGCACCGTGAGCTAGTCCCAGGATCAGCTGGCTAGCTCGCACAGACTCCACAATGGTGCAATCAAGACCAAACAACAAGCTCAAAGATGAAGCAGACAAATTAATATTAACATAAGCAAAAGACCTTATGGTGAAAGCTGTTTACAGGGGTGCCTCGCCGGGCTACACAAAAGAGAGACACACAAAGAATGAAAACTCAAAAGCGCAGGTCCTTCGACCACCCCACAAAGCTATCGAGAGGAGGATGTCCCTAAGTCGCAAGGTCTTCATAGAGCTCCTCTTCATAGAGCATTGTGCTCCCTGGGTCTCCCTCCTCTGCTGATCAAACAGAGGGCGCAAAGCCATGAGTACGTCGAATGTACTCAACAAGTCACAGGGGATGCATGCAAGTAATAATCATGTAAAGCTTGACAAGGAGTGGCTGCAAGGTTAGTTTGGCAGAAAGCAATATTTGCAAGAGATACATTAAGTAGATTTCAAAGCACAAGTTGAAAGAAAACTCACAAGAGCAAGTTCTTTGAAAACACTTGTGGACACCCTGTCTACAACCGAACTAAGGCCGGTATGACCATAACCGAGGCCGTGGCTATTCGAATAGATCTTACACTCTGCAGAGGTTGTACACTTTACCCACAAGAGGTGATCGCTTGATACGACACACGTTTCCTTGGACGTGTGAATCAAGTGGAGACCACTACCAGGTCTTTACAAAGGTCCACTTGACTCAGTTCTACTCTCGCTAAGGTTTCGCCGTCCCAGCCCCCTCTTGTGTCATTCCCATCAACACAGAACCGACTCAAGCTTATCTAATTATTGCACCCGGTCCACCCCATCCTGGACATATGGTTACACAAGGTGACCCAGATCAATGGCTCAAGGTTAAGTCCTTAGTTGGCTGCTCAGGCAAGTCATTCCACAACCCAATGTGCTTCTTGTACCCACACTAACCACCATCCATCCTGCCCGAGCATAAAACATTTAGGGTTCCTCCCGGCCAAAGGACCACCCTAGTCCTGGCACAACAATTTCATCGAGTGGCATTGCCACGGTTCCATAGTTCTTTAGTCATATTTAACATTTAAGAATCATGAAGTTGATACCATCGCAAACTACAGCATGGCTAAGCACAAGACAAACCCATGTTGGTATTCCATAGAGACCACCAATACAACCCATCCTAAGGAGGCCAAGGAAACATGTCAACATGTATGTCTCAAATAATCAAGGATGACTTTACTGGCAAGAGGGCACATAACTACTCCCAAAACCATTTGTAAACAAAAAGCCAGGCATGATAAGTTAAAACAATATACATTTTTGCAAAGATGTGTTCAACATGATCAAGGTCTATGACTTGCCTTCGATGAAGAACTGAGAAGCTTCTGTTGATGTGGCCTGGTCTAAGAATTCCTCTGTGAAACCGGGATCTACACGTTCAAGAGAGCCAAAATAAGGTTACAAAGAAGATGAAAACCAGAGCTTGAATCGCTCAAGGAGGGCTCAAACGAGGGAGGTCTAGCTCAAAGGAGGAGATCCAAGGTGCAGGGCAACAAATAGAGGCCAGGGAGCTCTCTCACCCAGCCAACTAGGGTTTGATGCCTGGGGGCATCAACTTGGTATCTCACCCGGGAATTTGTGTGGTTTGAGTGCGGCTCGAGGTGGAGGATCAGGCAGGCACCGCAGGTGCAGGGAGCTTTAGGCTCTCGGCCACTTGCTCGAAGGCCGCCCGTGGGCGCCAGAGATAGGGTGCTTTTCTTTAATGTGGATCGGAGGGGTTAAATCCTGGACATTCAAAAAAAAATCCTTTACATAGTTAGTAGGAGAAAATTCACCATTTGGATTTTACTTGAATTTAAATTCAAAAGCTTAATATGGACGTTGTACATCAAAACCATTTAATATGACTAAAGTCAACATGAACAAAGTGGAAAAACTATTTTATTTGGGTTCTATGTGCTTGGATATATTTTCTAGATTTTTGTAGAATTTTTCCAAGTGCATTTGCTATTTTCTATTGCTTATTGAATTTCATTAATTTCTAAAATAGAAAACTAATTAAAATCTCAGATAATCTCTCTGGGCCTAAACTCAGGTAACTTGGCCATTGCATTGCTGAAGCCGCCTCCCATCGACAGTGGACACCACTGGCGACCTCAAATCTCTCTCTCTCTCTCTACGCTGGCCAAATCCTTTCCCCACCGTTGGATCGTAATTGAACGGTCCGATGTAGTGTGGCTTTCGGACGGTCCGAACGTCCAAAGTGTTCTAAGCTGTCCGATCAAGATTTGACGGTTAGATCTTAAAGTCCTATTCGGCGGTCCGAACGTTCACTTTGATCTAGGCCGTTCGTTTAAATCTGGACGGCTACACCCTTGGGTCTGAACGTTCTCGTTCAGCCCTTGTTTCGCTAACAGTGGGTCCCACTTGTCAATGTCGCTTTCGTTTTTGTCTCCGTGTCGTCTTCAACCTCGGAGTCCCGCTCGCGTCCGCCATTGCAGCTTCTAGAAGCTCAATCCGACAAAAGCAAATCTCCAACTAAAACCTCTCAGATTTGTTAACCAAATCTTATCTCTAGTTATCCCGCACCCGTTTCAGCTAAAATCTTATCCCAAAATCGTTTCAATCTCCTATTTCACCGCGTGTTCGTTTCGGTTTGTTTTGATCTCCATCGCCAATGTGCCGCCTTAGCCATCCCTGGCTCCTATAAATAGGACCCCTGGGTGCGCATTGTTGCCCTCATCCCAAACCCTCTAGCCACCACACCTCTCTAGCTTGTACACATGATTCAATTTCTGGAATTTTATGAAAATTTTAAAGCTTTTTCCTATTCATTTTAAAGCCAAAATAAATTAATTACAAAATATATTACCAAAGTTAAGTTCGAAATATTTTATTTAAATCCAAAATATCTTAGGAATTTCTATGAATTTTCTCATATTTTTGGATTTAATTTACTATTTTCTAAAGCTATTTTGATTTAATAGATTTTATTCAATTGCTAAATCAATTTTTAAATACTCAATCGTCCTTGGGTCAAACCTCCCAAATTTCAACCCAAATCTCTCACGTGCGCCGCACCTTCTCTCTCTCGACAAAGAGACCCACCCGTTAGTCTCACCGCTCCACCTGCGCCCGTGCGTATATAACGGCAACAAATATTAGTCGTTGGATCAAGCTTGAACGGTCCGATCTTGATGGAGCTTTCGGACAGTTCGAACATCCCAGCCGATGTGGGCCATCAGATCTGAAATGGACGGCCCGATCTCTTTTTCCCATTCAGACGGTCCGAACGTTTCCAAGCAACGTGGACCGTCCGATCTAAATCAAACGGCCCAATCAGCCCGCTTCAATCGCTTCGCCCGCGCGTTTCACTTCAAACCTTTTTGGCCGTTGGATCAAGTATGCACAGTCCGATCTTGTTAGACGTTCGGAGCTGTCAGAACGTTCACATCCTTGTGAGTCGTTCGATCTAATTTGAACAGTCCCGATCAAAATTGCTGTTTGGAGCGGTCCGAATGTTCCACTCAGTTTGGACCATCCAATTTAAATCGAACGACCCAAATGCCACTCGTTCCTTTTCTTTTCTTTGCTGTCACCGCCAAGTGGGGCCCGTTTGCGCCACATCACCCTCGTCTCCACCATCCTTCTTCGTTTCCGTTCAAGCTTTTCGCATCCGCCATTTTCGCCGATTCGGAGCTTTCCAAAAGCCATTAAAACACGAATCAATTCCCTTGATTTCGCGCGCAATTAAGTTGCCGCATCAATTTGCGCCCATTACCACCATTATCCCCTTCATCTCCAACATTGAGTGCTCTAATGTCGCCGGTAACCTCCGCGGACCTTCTTGCTCTCCACGCCGCCTCGGCCACGTCCTCATCCTATAAATAGCACCCCCGGCTTCGCTTCGTTCACCACATCTCGCTGCCACCACCCACAGCACCTCCCTCTCTCTCTAGCGGCCGCAATTCGTCTTCTCCGGCGATCACCCAAGCTTTGATCTTCACATTCTCTGGCGACTACAAGCCCTCTCCGGTGACCTCGACCACCCCTACGGCATCGCAACATCGCCACGATCCTTGTGCGTGCACCCACTTCGCCGGAGGATCACTAGAGCATCCAATTCGCAGTCGACTGAACATCGCCGCCGCTAAACCTCGTCGCCACCGGCTAATTCGTCGCACTCCACCACCGCTGTGGTAAGCCACGAGTTCGCTTTGACCTCCTCGTTCTTTTTATACCACCCGCGAGCCTCGCCGTGGCGCGTAGCGCCGGCGAGCCCGTCACCGGAGCACCTCCTCTCGTCATCACTTAACCTGACGGTTGTAACCGTCAGGAAAATGTATTTTACTGAGAGTTTTGTTATAACTATCAGGAAATTTTGAATTTTCCTGAGGGAGTTACTATTCCTGTGACCAAAATGGTAAAACTTGACGGTCGTTGCGGGTCCGTCAGTATAATTCGGGCCCATCAGGTTTCCTCTGTTTCCTAGTAGTGAGCTTACCGGATGTGAAGCTGGTGTTGTGGTGCGCAGCGGTGGGATTTGGCCAGAGAGGGAAGAGGAAAAAGAAAAGGAGATTTTATTTTGGTTTGAGTATTTAGGATTTAATTTGAATTTGAAAATCGAGTTTTGAGGAGGTTTGGCACACAATTTAGCTTGTAGAATTTTATAAATCTAATTTGGAGTAAGGAAAATTGATTTATCTTTTTGAATTGCACCAAGTTTTTGGAAATTCACCGAATGCAACAAAAGTTTTTGAAATCCCATAAATTTTAAGCAAATTTCAAAAGTTTCAAAATTGAGTTGTTACACCCTCCCATCCGACTGTAATTGTATCATGATATGGTTTTGTATCGGTCTCCTCGCAGATGACACGGAGGGAGACGTGAAATCCCTTCGCGCACTACTACAAAAAAGGTCTTCACAGACGGTTCAAAAACGTCATCACAGATGGTTTCGTGAGCCGTCTGACTTTATGGGTTAGTGATAACATGAGGTCATCACAGATGATTTTCGAACCATCTGTGAAAAAAAGCTATCACAGATGGTTCTGAACAGGAACCGTCTGTGATAATTAATAATTACTTATCACAGATGGTTCTTATTCAGAACCGTCTGTGATAGTTTTTTCTTTTGCAAAAAAAATCGGATTTTGAGCTAAACCAATCAATTGCTCGACAGTAGTTTCCATATGCAACCTCTAGCAAGACAACTAAAATCCAATTAAAATTCTGATGGCAAACACATTATAGGAAAGGGAAACCAAAAGGTTTCACAACGTTCCCTCCGAATGGGAAAAAAAAGAATAAAGTTACAAAGTTAAACTAGCTAGAAACCATCTATGCCTCCAAGCTCCTGAAGAACTCATCGGCTTCTTGGATTGGTCTTGTGAGCTCCTCTCTGTACCTCACCAGCATATCACAAGATGTTCTTGCATGTTGTCGAGTTCGACTCAAGGTTGTCGGCAAGGAGAGACGACTGAAAACCTCAACCGTCTGTGATGAGGCGTCCAATATTAGTCTTTTTGTAGTAGTGGCATGAGCAGCAGCACCAGCACTTGCGCCATCTCCCTCGCGTGGGCAACAACGCCAGTGATAGCTTGCTTTCTGCAGGCCGCCTCGTCGCCTTCCGGTGAGGAGCCTCGCAGCCGCCTCCTCTCCCTCATCACTCTCTACCCAAACCCTCGTCTCCTCACCCTAACCCTATCTGCATGCCCCCTCATCCATCTCTAAATCTGACGAACCCTACCTGATTTAGGTGCTCTCTTGGGAATTATCCATCTAAATTTTGTGATCTATTCCTTTTCTTCTCTATGCTTGTCTCATTCTTCCAATTTTCCTTCGGTGCCTGATAGCTGCCTCCATGGCTTCATGCGATTACTCTCTATTTTTTGTGATTCTTTTGGACTATATAGTTGTGGATTCGGTATTGTTTGGTTTTGTTAGAATCGTTGTTAAAGATCTGTGTTCTTGGCAATTGCTAGTTTCTTATCTGATCTGAATAAAAATCATATCATTTGATTCCACTGCCTCAACCAAACGCTGTAATGGGATCTAAAACCACCCCCACTAGAACCAAACAAATAGGGAATTATCCATGACAACACCAAATCCACTACAATTCCATTACCATTACGTTTATGTTAGACTATGTGGCTAGATCTAGTATATTTTAGTTGATAAATAATTGATAATATTGGGTATCGATGTTATTTGAGGCGTGTGGTGTGTGTGGATTTATGTCGGTCAAGTTGGGAAGAACTTGTGCCAAGAAAATATGTTGTTTTGGTCTTTGCATGTGCATGGTAACTCGGAAAAGATCGCGGTCTACGGCGGTGATCAAGAGATGGCTTGGTGTGAAGTTATAGTCTAGAGGGTCGAGAATGCTGGAGGAGACGGTCGAGTTCGAGTTAGGGCGCGTGGAGATCAAATATGGATGATACGTATTGGAGCTACGGAGGTGCGGTCCGAAGGCTACAACATGTGACAATTTTGGGGTGTCCAAAATTGGTTGTGTAATCTGGTGTAAAAGCTCACGTATTGGGCTCTAACACTATTTAGCCGTACGTAGGTGATTATATGCAAACGCTAGAAGGCCCGTTAGGAGTTCTATATTTATCGCTCATGTGTGCGAGCTATAGGATATAAGTAGTGGTTGCGGCAGTTCATGAAGCGGGTGCTACTTTGAAGAAAGAAGTGCGGCAGCGGCAAGAATCAGGAATCAATAAGGGCTGGCGGCTGTAGGTGCATGCGGCTGGTTGTTTGATGCCGACGTGCATGTGCTGTGCTGGTTGCAGCTGGTCTACTACGTGCTCGTGGCGGCTGTAGACGCGAAGTGTTCACGGCGACTGGAAAATCTGCTATGTGCTCACGACAGTGCTCACTTAAGTCCTTGCGGTTGTTGGTTCTTATACGGCAGTGCTTGTGCATCGTGCTTTTGCTTGGGAGTAAGAACAAAGAATCAATACAAGCTTTTGATTGTGCTATTTTGTTCGGGTGTGAAGAATCCCATCTAGAGTGCATGTTCTGCTGATTTTCTTCATCATGTACGTGAGTGCTTGTGTGCATTACGTGAGGGTATGGTGCGGTTTGATTTTTCCTCATATGGTTTGATGCTTGCATAGTTGGCTGCATGTACAGACTTTGAGGGATCAGTGCTTGTGATCAATCAAGTATTGCTGCACACGCATGCATCTTTATTGAGTTCCAGTTTGCATACACACATATACAATCATCTCTATTGTCGTGTCTTCAACAAGCATCCAGGTCTTGCCGAGAGGTTCTGTCGAGCATGTGATTTCTCTTCAGTTGTGGTGAAAATTGGTATCAGTGATTTTTGCAGGCTGAAACAAAAGAAAAATCTTCTACGATCATTCACCCCCTCTAATTGTGGTATTCGATCCTACAAGTGGTATCAGAGCAAGGTTGCTATGGCGTTAGAGAGGTTTGTGAATCGTCCCCCCATACTAGATGGTATTGATTTTGCTTTTTGAAAGTGTCGTATGCAAGCTTATATTGAGGCTCAAGATAATGATGTTTGGAATAAGGTTTCTAGACCTTATGATATTCCTGTTCCTGTTGCTGATATTAATAAAACATATGTTCATTTAAATAGTCAAGCTCGTAACTTGCTGCTTCATGGGATTTCTCGCAAAGAATTTGATCGTGTAGCTCATATTAATTCTGTCCACTTAATATGGAAAACTCTTTGCGATTATCATGAAGGAACCACTAAAATTAAGAAAGTACGTAAAAATCTTTATCAAAAAGAATATTATGATTTTGTTATGAAGCCTGGTGAAGCTATTGATGATCTTTTTGCTCGTTTTGAAAAAAATATTGAGTAATTTGCACGGTGTTAATGTTATTCCTACTGATCAAGATAATGTAACTAAAATTTTGAGATATTTAGGTTCTAAGTGGTTGATGGTTGTCACAACTATCAATCAAACTATTGATCTAGATACTTTAACCATGGATGATCTTTTCTCTAGATTAAAAACCTATGAGATGGAAGCTTTGCCATCTAAGATTGATAAACGTTTATCTTTAGAACTTGTGACTAACCCCGTGCAGGTTGCTTCGTCGAGTTCTTCTCTTGTGTCTACTTTGTCTTCTTTTTCAAAGGAACAGCTTGAACAGCTCCCATAAGAGGATTTGGTGTTGATCTCCTCACAGGCATACAAGGCACTCAACAACATGAGGATAAGGAAGTGAGGTGGCGTGTCAAGTTCAATCAAGTGCTATAAGTGTGGCGAGCCAGGTCACATTAAGATGGAGTGTTCCAAGCTCAAGGGGAAGGTGATCAAGGAAGACAAGAATCACCGTCGTCGGCCATCCAAGAAAAATAACACCAAAGGTGATCATTTCCGTCGGAAATTAGCTAAAAAGTTTCTTGCGGCTATCGAGCATCTTGATCTGAGTGATGTGAAATATGAGAGTTGTGACGATGACGACCACGACAATGATGATGCTAAAGGTAAGAAGAAGAACAATGACGACTTCACGGGCATGTGCTTCATGGCAAGAAACGACAGCGATGATGACGATGACAGTGATCCCGATGAGGTAAGACCATCATATGATGAGCTTGAAAACGGTTTGATTAAATTTGCTATTAAATTGAAAAAGACAAAAAAGAAACTGAAAGAAAATAATTGTCTCGTTGAAAGCTTAATTTCTGAAATTGATAGACTTAGAGCTTCTATTCCTGATGATGAATCATGTGAGTCTTGTCAAGTTTTACACTCTGAGTTGGAGACTGCTAGAACAATTAATGCATCAACCTTGGTTCAACTTAGGGATGTAACTGCTAAACTTGATGAACTAAGATTGACACATGATTCTTGTGATGAAAAGTTAAAACTTGGAAATGATGAAATTGAAAAGCTCAAGTTTAGTTCTCCTACATGTTTAGAGTCAAGTATTTCAAATGTTCAATCTAAAACTTGTTCTAATTGTGAATTGCTAGAAGCTAGACTTAATTTTTCTCAGGAATTTATTAAACAAATGCTTTATTATGAGACACTTTCTTGCACTAATTGTCCTAAGCTTAGCACAGAGATAGAAGCACTGACTAGACAACTTAATGATTTTGCTGAAAAAGATAGATTGATTCAGTCTAGTGCTTCTAAGAACCTTGTGAATGAACCGGTTAAATGCACAACTTGTCCTACTTTAGCTAAAGAAAATGAGTACCTTAAGGACACCATAGAGAGATTTTCTTTTGGCAAGAAAATTTTGAATATGATTCTAAACAAGTCAAAACTAAGTGTCAAAAACACTGGTCTAGGATTTAATACTGCTAATTATGCCAAGAATAATCCACCTAAGATAGTTAAGGACATTAGAAGTGGGCTAATTGAAACAAAAAGTGAGCCTCATAAAACTATGTTTAAATCTGCTGGTTTTGTGCAACGCTCTTCTGCTAATATTGTAGGTGCTAGCTCATC
The DNA here is from genome assembly GCA_036346405.1 of Phyllostachys edulis. Lineage (NCBI taxonomy): Eukaryota > Viridiplantae > Streptophyta > Magnoliopsida > Poales > Poaceae > Phyllostachys > Phyllostachys edulis. The sequence goes on along the minus strand of CM070560.1, from coordinate 44,434,270 downwards.
ATCTAAAAGGAATTCTAATTATGTTAAATTTCATTGCACCTATTGTGGTAGAGATGGGCACTTGCATGAATTTTACTTTAGGCGTGTTAAGAAAGAGAAAAAGGAAAGATTGAATGCCTTAAGACAAAAACATGCAACCTCTTTTGTTGTCCCTAGAACTAATGCGAAAGCTAGGTTTTTTTGAGGACTTTCATGATGGCTTTAAATCTACTTCACGTATTGGTTTAGGATTTAATTCACATAATTCGCGTTCTAATCGCGCACGCATATGTGGTTCTGATTCTAGTTTTGTTGCTATTCCTCATTGTGTATCTCAATACTGGATTCCTAGATCTTATTTGCAGAGTGAGTTGGGGGTGTGTCATCCAATGGGATTATTCTGAGGGGGAGCTTATTGTTTAAAACTTCAGAAGCTTTGTTTATTATACTTGTCAAACAATTCATCAAGTCCAAGCCATTGAAATCAAATGAGGTGTAGAGCTCTCGTATCATATTTACTTATGTGCTATGTAGCTTTGATCGTGATTGGTTCTAATTACTTTGTCACATTTGAACTAAAGCATGACATGGCAGAATACTTTAACTAGATTGATTATAGTTATTACTTTGCGATGTTCATCGAAAAGGATTAGCTTGATTGTGAGTCTTATTTTAAATCATGGCTATGAAGCTCGTTGTTTCTTATTGCAATCTTTTTATGTTCACACAATTTGGCATGTTATAAAAAAAATATGAGAAAGAGACAATTGAAAAGATGTATGCTTCAAGCATATATATATATATATATATATATATATATATATATATATATATATATATATATATATATATATATATTAAAAAAGGGATGTATGATTCAAATGAAAAAGAAGTAATAAGTGCTCAAATGAAAAGAAGTATGCTTCAAGTATGCCACCATCGAAAAGAAGTATGCTACAAGCATGCCACATGCTTAAGAATAGAGTATGGAGCAATAGGTTGTTACATAGGACTGCTAGCTCGTCTAGATTTAAAGTTTGCTTCACTTTTAAGCTTTAACTTTTCCTTGTGATATCTCATTGTACTCTTTATAATCTGTTTGGTCATTGTTGAGATGCCCGTCATTAATTTAAATTGCTTAATCATTCTAAAGACTTGTTTTGACATTGCTATATGGTATATGACTTTATATGATGCAGATAGCTCTACTAAAAAAGATGGCTTGGTTACTTTATTAAATCAATGCGAAGTGTCTTGAATAATCTACAAAGCTTCTTGATTTTTACTCTCCTTGCTCCTTTGTTTTAGAATTATTCTTTCTTTGTAGTTCTTGATGTTTACATTGTCAAAGGGGGAGAAAATGGGAGAAATTTTCTTCCCTTGTGTTGAGGGAGAGTTTTTCAGCTCCTTGTGTTGATGGGGAGTTTTCCAGCTGTGGTTTTGAACTGTTTGCTCTGCAGCTTTCAAACTTTCTTTTCGAAAATTTTTTTCTTTCAAAAATTCAACTCACGATTTTGAAGTATTGTCAATGTATTCATCAAGAAGTAGATTGTTAGACCATGTGGCTAGATCTAGTATATTTTAGTTGATGAATAATTGACAATGTTGGGCACTGATGTTATTTGAGGCATGTGGTGTGTGTGGATTTATGTAGGTCAAGTTGGGAAGAATTTGTGTCAGAAAAATATGTTGTTTTGGTCTTTGCATGTTCATGGTAACTTGGAGGTGATCGCGGTATACAGTGGTGATCAGGAGATGGCTTGGTGCGAAGTCATGATCTAGAGGGTCGAGGATGCTGGAGGAGACGATCGAGCTTGAGTTGGGGCGCGTGGATATCAAAGATGGATGATGCGTGTTGGAGCTACGGAGGTGCGGTCCGGAGACTACGACGTGTGACAATTTTGGAGTTTCCAAAATTGGTTGTGTAATCTGGTGTAAAAGCCCACGTATTGGGCCCTAGGACTATTGGGCCATACGTGGGTGATTATGTGCAAATGCTAGAAGGCCCGTTAGGGGTTCTAGGTTTATTGCTCACGTGTATGAGCTATAGGATATAAGTAGTGGCGGCGGCGGTTCACGAAGCGGGCGCTGCTTTGAAGAAAGAAGGTGTGGCGACAGGGAATCAAGAAGAAATTGGGTCAGAGGTGCATGCGGTTGGTTGTTTGATGCCGACGCATGTGTCTTGGTCGGTTGGTTGTGGTGAAAGAAGCGGCATTTGTGAGATGCGGCTTGGGGTGAGTGCAAGCGGTTGTAGACGTGAAGTGTTCACGGCGATCGAAAATCTGCTACGTGCTAGTGGCAGTGCTCGCGGAAGTCCTTGCGGCTATTGGGAAATTTGGACACTATTGGCCCCATGAGACCACCTTAATTCCTAGAGTAGCCCCCTAGCCGCATAATCCCCATTTTGGCCCCATCTCGCCACTTCTGTCGCTGTCGGGGACAACAAAGAGCACTTGTCGCCCTCCCGACCAGAAGGTGCACCCATCGCCATCCCCACGGCAAAGAACTCCGCCCCCACTACCGCACACAAATCCAAGAGGAGAGAGAAAATCTATTTAAGAATATTTTTAGAGGAATTTCTAAATATATAAAATTAGCTCAAAAATTATGAATTTTTTTTTGTGGAGCCTCCCAAAACAGTGTACTTGCTTGTGTAATTTTTTTAGAATTTTATAAGTTATTATGTTTTCTCTAAAATTCATTTAAGTATACTGTTTGTATGAATTTTCTAATATAGAAAATAAGGTCCAACAATTATATTTTTTTTCTATGCTCCTTATACATTGTACTTGATTGTGTAATTTTTTCATAATTTTATATGTTCCAAAATTGTCTCGACAAATTAAGGGTTTAGGTCTCTAAAATTAGGACGAAAGGTTTCAGAAATTAGGGTTTCATGATTTCATGTGACTTGGAATGTGGGAAGTTTTCATTGTTCGCTCCTATGTTAACCAAATTGTGCTCATTAGCTTCCTTCTTAACCAAATTTCGTATAGAAACGTTTGATGGCATGCAACACTTGTGGGAGACATTCATCCCCTTGCAGTACAATGCATTTAAGAAGGAATAATATCTTGGTCACTACGGTTCTTGATGACATCACTTCACTATGGTGAAGTTAAAGCAAAGTACTTTATGAAACTTGTACAGAATGCAATTGAAGGGGCTGAAAATGCTCGTTGTGATTATGAAGATGCCCTAAAACATGCAGGATTCGATGTTGATGCGAATGGTTCTTTCTGAGATTCGACTAGAAGAGGCATACTTGCAATATAGGCTTGCTTTGATGGCTTAGCGGAGGCACGTAACCATAACTATATTAGAGTTCGCAGATAGAAGCACGTTGTACGTGGTCACATGGCATGATGGTTCAGCTAATTGCTTTAGTCATCCTCGCTATTACTACGATACACTGCAACACAAGCTTATCTAGTCTATGGTATAATACAATATTAAAGAATATCATCCATAATAAACTGATAAATTAATAAAGAGTGTCTCGATTGCAATAAACCCGCACCCGCATGTGTATCATGTAATGTTTGTAACGATTCAAATGTCGTCAATTTTATGTATAAACACGTACACTGCAACTCTATTGGAAACCCTAATTTCTGAAACCCTAATTCTGTTATGAGTACTTTATATGGGAATTCATGAAACCCTAATTTCCGAAACCTAAAATCCAAATTTTTGAGACCTAAATCCTTCATTTTGGAGACAATTTCAGAACACATATAAAATTGTCCTAAAAGGTGCCAATACGGCAAAAATTTCCAAAAATGCCACATGAAGAATTAGGATGGTAGTATTAAAATTTAATGTTTGAATTGGTTTGAATCGGCACAATCTTTTGTATATGCAGTAAGTATGTGTTGTAAGAATAATCCGTCCATCACACTGACGGGGCTCGCTTCGCAGAAGACTCGCATAAGGATCACTGGACTAAAATTATGCTTAGAGAAGACTATAATACCCTCACTTATACTCATAGTATAGCTATCCCCCAAGGGGTATTTTGGTCATTTGTACAAGCCCAAGAGCCTATAAATACCCCATATAACTCTCTTTTGGGGGAGGGCTCTCTTGAGCAATAAAGAAATATGTTCAAACTAGTGAGCCCTCGGGGGCTCTCTCTCCGGAGGTAACCCCCCGTTGGCTCACCGACAGGAGTAGGGCGGTCCTCTCGGACCCCCAAACCTGTATAAATCATCGTGTCATTTTTAACCCTCGTGGACGATGGCACGTCAGACGGCCGACGTCCACCCCCTCACTCGGGTTTGGTTTTTACATCTACAACAGTATGTATTTATATGCACTTGAAGTATGTATTTATATGTATTTAAATGGACATGACATGTTTGCAGGAAGGGTTTCTAATATGTTTGATTTAACACCGGTGTGGCGCCATGTAACATCCCAAATTTCCAGAGTTTTTGAAAATTTTCAAAATTTAAAAGTAACCATTTGATTTTATTAATTTGCTAAAGCTTAACTTGAAATTTTAGGATTTTAAAAGCAATTTAATTTAAATTAATTAAACTTCAATTAATTCAAGTTGGTTTAATTGAGTTTTCTGGATCTTATTTGGATTTAAAAATTAAAAGTGTTATTTTAAGCATTTTCTTGGTTTTTGTTGGATTTTAAAAAGAGGTTTCCCTTTGTCCCTATGTTAAAAATAATTAATTACAAAAATTAAAAGCAAGAGTTAAGCTGAAAATATTTTTATTAAGTTCTAAATACTTCAAGAGATTTCTGTGCATTTTTCTTGAATTTTTGGACGGCTTTAGCTATTTTCTAAAAATATTTTTCCTTTTCTGGTATTTTATTTAATCAAAAATCCCTAAAATCCTTCCTATTCATCTTGGGCAGAATTCCTTCGGCCCGTTTCCTATTTCGCTTCTTGTGCCCAACGCTACGAATTCGTTTCTATCGCTTCACGGCGCCTCCATCGGACACCGTCCGATTAAGATCGGACGGCTCGCAACTCAGCGCCTTTCCTCGCCCTGCTCCTCTCTCTCTCGCTGAACAGCGGGCCCACCCTGTCAGCCGCAGCCGCCGCTGTTCATCGTCTTCCTCGCTCCCACTCGTTGGGTGCCCATGCCGCGCGGCGTCAATGCCGGGCGCGGCTTCTGCACCGGTCGCACCTGCTCCCGTCGCGCGCATTCAACGCGCGAACGACTTCTGTGCCCGCTGCCACCACCCACGCCATCACCCTTGCCCTGGTAGTCTCCTTCCCCACGCCATCGCCCTCGTCGCTAAAGTCAGAGTCGCGTGCGCGCGTTCTTCGCGGACTCGCTTGCCTCCCTCCCGTTGCCACACCTACTTCTGGCGGGCGCATTGAATGCGTCGTCCTTTGCCGCACCCGTTGCCGCCACCCGCTCTCGCTTCCGCGTCCTGTCCCATCCCCGTGCCTCTTGACTCCCCCGCCGCCATGGACCCAGAGCTTGGCCGCGGAGCACGCCACCTCCCATCCCTCCCTCCAAGCCTCTCCGTGCCTATTTAAGGCGAGCACCCGAAGTGCCTTGGCCTCCTCCCTCTTTTCCCCCCATTCACTCTCCCGCTCTCGCTCGCCTCTAGCCTCGGTTGAAGCTTTTTGCCGTCGGCCACCGTGCGACGCCTCTGCCATTTGCATCGCCATACAACATCCTCAGCCGCCTCCGCCTCCACCTTCGGCATCGCATCGTCACGGTGCACCTGGTGCGCGCACTCACTCCACCCAGAGGCCAGCGGAACCCCCCTGTCGCCTTCGAGTCACCGCCGCCATCGCTTTTCGTCGTCGCCGTCGGCCACCTCTTCACCAACCACCGCCGTTTTGGTGCGCCCTGAGTTCACCGCGTGCTCCTCTTTGCATTGCGGCCACCCATCGGGCTCGCCAGCGCTGGCAAGCGCCGATGATCTCACAGAGTCTCGAGCGCCACCGCCAAGATCGACTGCTCCACCTCGGCGCCACCTCACCTCCAACACCAGACCACCTCGGCGCCACCTCGCCTCACGACGTGGCGTGGCGCTGCGTGTCACAAGCAGGCAGTGGGCACAAGTGTCATGGCCCCACGTGTCGGCGACTTTCCATTTTTGGAATTAAAAATAAATCTAGAAATTCCAAAAACCCATTTATTTCATCATTTTGTGCTATTTCAATCTTCCAAAGGCCATAACTTCCTCATTCGAACTCTAATTCGAGTGATTCAAATTTCTAAATTCATTATCTTCCTATTAGTAATTATTTGGTAATTATTTGAATTTTATTTGGTATTGTTTTATTTATTTAGCTTTGTTCGCACGTATAGATTCCGGTATTTCGTACAAATTCGTGGACCCGACGACTGAAGCATCTCTACTCTTCAATGAAGGCAAGTCGTAGACCTTTGATCATATTGAACCCAATTTATAAAAGTATATTGATTGATATAAACATGCATTGCTAATTTTATAGTAAATGGTTTCGGGAATTAGTTAATTACCTAATTGCCATTATGCCTCCTTGCTAAATTGCAATTACATGTATCCTTGAATGACATAACTCCTTGGACACCTTAGGATGGATAATTATTAGTTGGTCATTATTGTAATACCAACATGGATACCGTATTATACTTAGCCAATGCTTTAGTTATACGATAGATTCATGATCACTTACTCAAAGAATGATTGAATTTGACTAAAGGAAATATAGAACTGTGGCGGAACCACTATTGATAAAAATTTGTTGTGCCATGGTAAGGGTTGTCATTTGGCCGGGTTGAACGAAAATGATTTATGCTCGGACGAGTGGGTGGTGGTAAAGGTGGGTGCAGTAAAGCACATTGGGATACAGAAAGTGTCGTCTGAGCAGCCAACTTGAACCATTGATCTGAGCGATATCATACAACCACATGTCTAGACTGGGATAGACCTGACCAACTAATTAGTAATATTTTGATTCGGTTCTGTTTTGGTGGCGTGATCTCCGCGTAACCGGATGGAATCACAAGGCACAAGAGGGGGCCAGTTTGGCGAAACCTTAACGAGCAGAACCGAGTCAAAATAGAATTTATAAAGGCCTTGTCACGTGCTCTAGAGTCTAGACTGCTTACCTAAGATAGTGAGCAGTGGTATCGACGGATACCAAACCAACTATAGAAGTCGTATCTTGTGGGTAAAGCTGTACAACCTCTACAGAGTGAAACTATTTGAATAGTCGTGTCCCCGGTTATGGACATACCTGGTGATTTCACGCGAGGGGTAGATTTTCATAAAATGTTGGAATGGGTTGGATGGATCTGAGTAGTAGTTGTTGGTTGATGGTTGGGAAGTGAACAAGGTGTTCACTAGTTGTTTCAATGAAACTTGATTACTTATGTATTAATCTTTTAAATTATACTTTTCAATCTAATTATTGTAATTACTGTCAATACTGCTTTCTGTAAAATAGCTATAAAGCTATCCTTGTCAAGCCTTGCATAAATACTACTTGCATACATTTCCCTATGGCTTGCTGAGTACATTCAAAGTACTCACGGCTTTATGCCCTCTGGTTAATCAGTCACAGAGGAAGAACCAGGGATTACAGGAATCTAAGATGAGGAATACTTTGAAGACCATGCGAACTAGGATGCGTTCTCCACTCGATTGCCTGTGGGCATGTTGGATGGCTTCCACGAGTTTATTTATTTTCCGCCGCAAGTTTACTCTGTTATCTTTAGCCCTGTGTGGCACTCTTTGTAAGACTTGACCATAAGGTCCTTTTGCTATTAAATATTAATTTGTCTGCTTCATCTATAATTTGTTGTACGGTTTTTTTATTACACCAATGTTGCAACTGTGTGCACTAGTTACTGATCCAAGGAATAGTGCAGATATACACAGAGGGTCCTGGATCCGGAGATTAGGGGTCCCGACACGCCATGAAGTGTCATACAACACCCTGGCTGGTGAGGCACGCAAGCGAATCAATCGGGAGTCGGGTCTCGAGATTCGGCATGCCATAAAAGCGAGCACTACGGGCAAGGGGGGACAACAGCGATGGGGCGACAGATGTACGGAGGAGGGAGTGTCTCTTACCTAGAGTAGTCATGTGGTACTAAACTTTCCACATTCCAAGTCACATAAAATCATGAAACCCTAATTTCCGAAACCTTTCGTCCTAATTTTCGAGACCTAAACCCTTAATTTGTCGAGACAATTTCGGAACACATAAAATTATGAAAAAATTACACAATCAAGTACAATGTATAAGGAGCCTAGAAAAAAAATTATAATTTTTGGACCTCATTTTCTATATTAGAAAATTCCTACAAACAGTATACTTAAATGAATTTTAGAGAAAACATAATAACTGATAAAATTATGAAAACATTACAAAAGTAAGTACACTGTTCTGGGAGGCTCCACAAAAAATTTTATAATTTTTGGAGCTCATTTTGTATATTTAGAAATTCCTCCAAAAAATATTCTTAAATGGATTTTCTCTCTCCTCTTGGATTTGCATGCGCCAGTGGAGGAGGGGAGTTGCTGCCGTGGGGGATGGCAGCAGGTGCCTCGCTGTCGGGAGGGAGAAGAGGCACTGCCGCTGTGCCCGAGGGCGCAGGTGCCCTCTTCTTGTCCCCCGATGGCGCAGTGGTGAGAAGGGGCCAAAATGGGAATTCTGCAGCTAGAAAGGCTACTCTAGGAATTAAGGTGATCTGATAGGGCTAATAGTGTCCAAAATTCGGCTGTTGGTTCTTGTACAACAGTGCTTGTGCATCGTGCTTTTGCTTGGGAGAAAGAACAGAGAATCAATACAAGCTTTGATTGAGGAAGTGAGCTAGCTCACTTGGCTAGCTGAGGGGCTGTCCCAGCTGGTCACCTAGGATCGAGCCTTTGGCTTGGCACTGGGCGTCTCACCCGGGTTGTGTTTGTGTGTGTGTGTTGGGGGGTTAATGAGACTCACTGGCAAAATGAGGGAGCTATAGGCTCTCAAATCAATACTTGTTCGAAAGGCCGGCTCCGTAGTCGCCTCGCGAGATATGATGTTTCTTCTTCTATAATGCGGACCAGATGAGGTAAAATCCCGGACGTCGAAAAAAAATACAAGCTTTGATTGTGCTATTTTGTTCGTGCGTGAAGAATCCCATCTAGAGTGCATGTTCTGCTGATTTTCTTCATCATGTACATGAGTGCTTGTGTGTATTACGTGAGGGCATGGTGCGGCTTGATTTTTCCTCATATGGTTTGACGCTTGCATAGTTGGCTGCTTGTACAGACTTTGAGGGATTAGTGCTTGTGATCAATCAAGTATTGCTGCACACGCATGCAACTTTATTGAGTTCCAGTCTGCATACACACATATACAACTATCTCTGTTGTTGTGTCTTCAACAAGTATCCAGGCCTTGCCGAGAGATTCTATCGAGCACGTTATTTCTCTTCAGATGTGGTGACATTAGTATCAATGTGATTTTTGCAGGCTGTAATAAAAAAAATCTTCTACGATCACTAACCCCCTCTGATCACCGTATTCAATCCTAGAGTTTAGGATACCATTCTTGAACCAAAGAGCACCAAAGACCCTAGTACACCGGCGAGTACTGGTACTGTGCGTGATGGGATGGGTTAATGAGGAGGAGGGAGGGGACGCGGATGCTGCTTACTTTTGTCGCGCTGGGTTCGTGAAAAAGCTGGCCGGCCGAGCGCATTGACACTCAAAAGGCAGCAGGCTCCTGTCCTAGTCTAGCTACGCTTAGCCGCGGGCTGACTGACTGGCCAAATCATGCAACTACCCTCCTCATGGCATTAGCATTGACATTGATATTGGGAAAAGGTTCGGAAATGTTGTTTTTGGTCCTTTGGTTCTTCTAATGGAGTAAATTGAATGGTAATTCCCAAGGCTGTAAGTGGATTTGATATTATTATATATGCTTCCAGCTGCTATTGCTAATTCGAGTGTGATTGTTGCTACTAGTTTGTTTCTTTCTTGTAAAAATACTAGTCACGTTAGATTGTCTCGTGTGACGTGTGTGATAGGGACAAGGATCCTAGTTGCTTTTGTTTACTTCTTGTTGCTTGTCGAGTTACAGAATGGACAAGTGTTGTACAATCAGTTCTGGTCATTTAGTATGCATTCTCTCATCTGTTTGGACTTTGGAACGCACCAGTCTTACATCAATTCAGCATGAAATAGTCACGAATTATATGAAATCCCTGTGTCCCAAACAGAGTTTTAACTTGTTCCTAAAGGATGATCTTAACTAGATCATTTTTTATGCTGTATAACTATAAACCATGTAGTACTCCTAAAATAACAAATGACTAGCTACTTTAAATATTTTATTTGGTGATGCCTCTTCAAGGGGCAGCTACTCATAACACAGAGATGCTGAGATGCATCTCATGATCTCGCTTTATCCTGTGGGCTGTGGCTTTGATGGGTTTGCTATTCCCCAAAAGATTTGGTTGCTGGCTTGGTGGGGTTCATGTGATCCTAAACTCCTAACAAATAATTACCCTGCCCCCTGGCATGATGCTTTGCCTGCTCATGGTCTCTCTCCCTTTCCCTACTCTGATGTCTTTTCTTTTGGGCTAAGTTTCTAAAAGGCATTACTAGTTAATCGGAGGATGTTACCATAATTGGAAGGTGCCTTTATGCGGTGACAGTACTGGGGAATAAAATACTACAAATTTTAGAGTGACGAGATTCCGCTGCTGAGCTCTCGGCCCCGTTTAGAACAGGCGGATTTCTCTGGACTCCGGTAGAAAATGAAATGTTTATAATAGGACTTCGGTACGAAATGAAATGTTTATATATAAATTCTTGTGTTACAAACGGGGCCTATGGATATAAACTCTCACCTATTTCTGGTTCGGACATTTCAAAAGAGAAGAAAAATTCCATAAACAAATCACATAGAGGATACGGCTAATTTAATCACAAGAGTGTTTTATGGTGCCGTACTGCCATGGTATAGTATTGCAGTGGTATCTCTGAAATATCTAAGGAATCGATGCTCACACGCTCTTCACCTTTACCATTATTTAACTCCTAAGATAAGCATGATGCTAAGATCTCCACTTTCCCAACTTGATCACTTTAAGATTTAGGCGAAACGAACGTATCATTAGTTAATCACAGAGGTTTCCGTAATGAGCACATCTTTTCTTCCAACTTCCAAGTGACGACATGCAAGCTCTTGGCAATAAAATAGTAAAATATTCCTACTATTGGTCGCTGATCTGGTCAAGGTTTGTACCATTTGGTTAAGTAGTTTTTGGCTCTAGTGCCCTGCATGTAACAACCCTATGATATGAGTATGTTCTAAGTGGATCATCGAGTACGGTATTTTCTTAATGTATCCAATTTTTATGATAGTACTAAGCTAATCAATTCTTTCTTTAATAACGGTTCCATCCAAAGTATTCCTTAAAAAAGGAATTTCTATTAGAAAGCAATATTCAGTGTATAAACCATGTAGCACATCTCTTAGTCCAGTTTTTAGCTTTTTGAACAAATCTCGGAGCTGCAAACTACCTGTTATCCAAAAAACTAAAATTCCTAATAACAGACAAAATCCCTTGCACATTAGTTACAATTTTTTTTTGACAAGCACTTGCTACAATTGGCCATGTAAAAAAAACCTGTCAATTAAATAGGAACAACCCCCCCCCCCCCCCAAATAACAAATTTGTCAAATTGGAAGTAGTAACAAATTCCAACATGAAACTATTGAAAAAAAACTTATACAAACAAAAAATCTCAAATATTCTTCATCGTGAGACATATAAATCATCACTATAAATAAGTATGGATGTCATGGGGATATGTTCCTAATCTTAGTGTATTGAACAATTGGCAATAGTATCGAGGCGTTTGGCGAAAACCTCGTTTTCGACAACCTTCATATTGCTGTCGGGCATTGGAGGTTAGGCCGACAACAGTGGCGGTCTAACCGGTCAGTGCCTGCGGTCTGACCAGCCTTCGGTGGCGGTCAGACCAACCGAGGACTTGGTGGTCAAACCGTCCACATCGGCGGTCAGATCGACCATAGCGGCGGTCTGACTGGCCAAAAGTCAAAAATATGAATTTTGGAAATCGGCCAAAAATCGCGTATGTAGGAAGGTTTGAGGATGCATTTGCACTTAGTCTCGTTGGAATTGGAGTTTCGAGCTAAAACTAGATAGAGTTTGAAAATCCAAAGATGGTGCATATTTTCAAGGTGAAAATTTGGCTAAGTCCGTGGGCGATCTATCTAGCTTCTAGTTGGTGGTCAGACCGGCCAGGGATCGGTCAGACCGGTTGGCTGGCGGTCACACCAGCCATAGGCGGCGATCTGATCGGCCAGATCTTGTTCATGTACCATGAGGACGGTGAACTTTGTTGGATTGGCCAGAGTCATGAGTTTCAATGCATATGTGTTGTATGATGTATGTTTTTGCTCACGTGGGTCAAGTTGTGAAGAACTTATGCCTAAAAACGATTTTTTGGTCTATTGTTGTGCAGGTGGCTTGGAGTCAACGATGGTCAACGACAAGGATGATCGGGACAATGCTAGGAGAGTTGAGGTTTAGAACGATCAAAGATGCCAGGTGAAGTCATTAGACTCAAGCATGGCGCAAGATGGACAAGCATGATCGAACGAGAGGTTCAGTGCGACGGGTTGAATCAAGTGGCGCGAGGTCGGTGCAAGTGCCATGTTTGTTCTGGTGGTTGCCGAATGGGAGAGACTTACCGACATGAAGAGAGCCATTGATCAACTTATACGTGGTGAAGCATGGGATTGCTTCACGACGATTGGACTCGGTCTTCGGAAAAGGATAGAGAAGGGGTATTTTGGTATATTTGCCAAAATACAGGATTGGTGACCTTTGAAGAAAACGTGGTGGAAGATGGCGTAAGGAGAGGCAGTTTAGGTCAAAACAAGATGAAGATCGCGAAGAGATGGATTCGGGAAGCCTAATTCATCATCCGCTTTGAGAAACGTGTGTGAGTATAGATATGTTTGTGTGTGGGTTTAATGGGCGTCCGATAAGGTTTTCTCTTTAAACATAGCCTCCACTGTAAAAGAGAGGTGTGTAGGATTTGCACCCTCATCCATCAAGCCTTCACCCCTAGGAAAACCCTAATTTGTTATTTATGGCTAGGAGAGGAAAGTGGAGAGATTAGGGTTTGTGAGAGTTGGATTGATTGAGTGCTCGTTGAGCTTTTGTTCTCTATGGTAGAGTGGCTATAAGCCAACAATCTCTGATCAATCCAAGCAAGATTTCCTCTACGATGAGTTCTCTCTGGTTCTTGCTCTTTCTTTGATGTCTTTTGTGATTTTATGTGTTCCTTTAATTTTCTTGGATTTTTTTGTTGTGATCTAGCTTACTAGGATGTGTGGTAACCCATCTAAAGTCATCTCGAGTATCATCCACCCATGAGTAAGACTTCCGTTGTGCTTGTGTTTTTTTTTAATCTTTATAGCTTCCATAGATACTGAGGTGAAGAAAAAGTTGAACGCCGTCGGAGTCGAAAAAGAGTAGTGCTTCTATTCACCCCTTCTAGTCGTCGTTCCGGTCCAACAATAAGAGCTTCTTGATTTGTCATTATACACCGAGGAATAGAAAAATTAGCTATTCCCATTCCGCCCAAAACTTTAGGAATTCCTTGATAGTTGGCATATATCTGTAAGCTGGTTTGGCTAATACGCTTTAAAAAGTTTCTCATTCTATATATTCATTTTCTAGTCCTTCTCTTTTGATGTCGCAAAGTAGAAACAAAAAAAGATATATTACTTTCATGATGTTTCCAAACACTTTCAATTAAACCCTTTCTTAGAGTGGACGGGAAATTCAAGTCTTTGCCTTGCTATCATTGATTAGTAAATATCATCTAGAATCCAAAAAAATTATTTACCTCAACCTTTACATCTCGCCATCATTTGATTTGTTAATCATCTGGACTCACAATTTCTATTTTTTTTAATCTCTCTCCCTCGAATCAAACCTGTACTCCACTTCATAGTAATCTGCACAAATCGTTTGGCAGCGAATAGTAATTGTCCGCAAAAGATGTGCAGGGCGAGCTGGGCAAAAGATTTGGGCGACCTGCAGAAGCAACGTCTTCTGTGCCGCAGCCTGCGACCTGTGTGTGTCACTGTGATGGCTTTTCCCTTGTTGGATTCTGGGATTCGGTTTGGAGCTATCTGTCAGCTGCTGACCACAGCCGATAATCACCTAAGCTCGGCCACGCGATTAATGAGATTCCCTCCGACCCAAATAAAGACAACCTACTTTCAGCCCGTTGTTGACGTGGCCCAGTACTAGCACAATTTCCTCTTCACTTTCGTTTCTTCGATCTTCAAGTTGAATCCTCGCTTTGTTTGGTCACCTCGTTGCAAATTTTGGGCTACAAAAATGAATTTACGCACTTTGCAGTTCCGTTGTTCATATTTTAGACACCGGAACATGAAACAACTCAATTTTAGGTCCTGTTTGGAACACGAAAAAGTTCACAATTTATGTAGGAATTGAACTGTTTTCTGTGAAATTTTCGCGATCCAAACATACCCTTAGTGGTAATTAACCATCCAAATATTAAAACACTTACTGTGTTGTGGCTACCAAAGTCATAGGGTCCAAATTCCACCCATCACCTCGGCATCGGTATGTTTGGAATATAACTCACTTTGCATCGCAAATTTTTGTGTTTTAAAAAGGGTGGTGGGTGATAAAATTTTCATTTTGAATTCTTATAAATAATGGCTGGCTTGCCTTTAATATTTTTTTTTTCATTTTTTAAGGAAATCTTGTGGCACACATTGGACCGTTGCCTAGTGGCTAGCTGGAGGATAAGGCCATGCAGATGAATTTAATGGAGTTTGTTGCAAGGTAGGAGTAGAAAAGCTAAAGAAAAAGGGAAATTTTGATAAATGCCACTGCAAAGTGTCCGTTTCAGAGAAGTACCATCGCTCATTTCGATATTCGAAATATGCCATTGCAAAGCTTAGAACATCCTATAAATGCCATTGATATACGTATTCTATCAGTATTTGACCAAATTACCCCTACCTTCTCCTTCCGGGGACAGCGCCGTGGTCCACAACGGGGGGCCGCGACTTCCACGTGTTCTCGAAAGATCAATCTCAAGAAGTCCTCACGAGGCAGCTCTGGCGCCGGCGCCATCCAAATACCGAACGTGAACTTGAGGATCTCGGCGCGCCACTTGGTCATCGCGCCGCCGCCAAGATCGCCAAGAATCGGGATGGAGATGTTGGTCGGCGCGCGTCGCGGCACAAATAACCTC
The DNA here is from genome assembly GCA_036346405.1 of Phyllostachys edulis. NCBI lineage: Eukaryota > Viridiplantae > Streptophyta > Magnoliopsida > Poales > Poaceae > Phyllostachys > Phyllostachys edulis. Next base: position 44,419,054 of record CM070560.1, on the reverse strand, counting down.
CAGCGTGAGCCACCGCGCTAGGAGATCTTCGTGAAGTTGGAGGGTTCAGACGAGAGCCAAGAAAGCGAGGCTTTTTGCGGGCCGCCGCCGAGGTAATACGGTATTAGTGCCGCAATGGTGGCTTGCTGCCGGCCAAGGCCGATGAGGGACACGCCCACAAGGAGCACGATGACGCCGAGGAAGGACGCAGCGCGAAGCCATGGCGGAGAGGCCGCCGCGGCTTAGGGAGGTGGTGGTCGCCCCGCCGCCGCAGCAGGAGAGCTTTGGGTCGCCACCGACGTGGGTCTTCTTGCCGTCCCCGGCGGCGCGTACAAGGCGGTGCTGGAGGAGGGGATGACGGTGGTGGTGAAGCGGCTCAAGGACGTGGTGGCGGCGCCGCCTTCTGCCTTCCGCCGAGCATGGTAGGTGGCGTGGTCCTTGGCTCCTCTCCTCTCGCCTTCGCCTGAGTCTTCCCGACGCCGGCTCTCCCTCATCGGAGCAGTTCCCGACGCCGCTCTCCCGCCGCCCAGCTTGGAGGTTCCACTTGAGCCTCCCGCCGGCGTGCCTTGAGGTCCCGGTCGTCCTCGCTCCGCGGCCGGGAGCCCGCGGCGAGGAGAATCCCCAAGGAAATCGGCGGCGAGGAGCAGAGATGGGGCTCCCGGTCGTCCTCGCCTAGAAGTCCTGCCCGAGCCTTCCCCGTCTACCCGCGCCTGGAGGTTCCGCCGGTGTCTTGCGGCGGCGGTGTGTTGAAGAAGAAGCGACGGTGACATGGCAATCGAAGAAGACGGGGGCAATAACGTTAATATTTGTGAAATATGTAGATTAGTGGCATTTCTATGAGAAAAAGATGTTTGCAATGGCATATTTCGCATATCGAAATGAGCGATGATACTTCTCTGAAATGGACACTTTGCAGTGGCATTTATCAAAATTTCCCAAAGAAAAACTGTTATGCCCGTTTTGAGTGAAGTTCGTCTGTTACTTGAAATATGAGATGCTTGATAGATACAATAGTACCACGTGTCAATCCCATTAAAACATGAATGGTTTATGACAAATTACCGTCCCTCTAAGTTAAAAAATTCAAACTGTAGATACAACTGATGTAAACCCAAACTAATATGATTTTGAGTTTTGACTAAGAATTGCAATATTAGACTCTACATATGATGTGTTTAGTTCTTTGGAAGTTCAACCGGTGGCGTGGAGGGGGTTGGAGGGCGCAACGGCTTGGGTGGCGGTCTATGAGGGGCACGGCTTGGTGGCGGGCCACGTGGGCTTGGCGTTGTCGATGTGGTCGTAGTGTCGCAGCGTCGTCGATCTGTGTGTCGGGGTTGCCAATCCCTCCCCTCAAGATGGTGTCGGGTGGGGGTGGGAGTGGGATTGTGGGAATAAACAAGAACTTTTTTTTAATTATTTAACCTTTTTTAAAATTTTATTTTAAAGTTAACTTCCCGCGTATTTATTTCCAATTCTGACCCCTTTGGTCACGCCACGGGTCGTGGCGTGACAAAATAATACTGTCACGCGCCAGGATAAGTCTCCAAAATAGCACTTTTTGTCACGCCACTGGTTGTGGCGTGACCAAACAACATTGTCACGCCACGGATGGTGACGTGACAAGAGATTGCCCAGATACGGGCTGGCGTGACAGTGTTGTTTGGTCACGCCACGGGTGGTGGCGTGACCAAAGGGGTCAAAATTGGAAATAAAGTGCGCGGGAGGTTAACTTTAAAATAAAATTTAAAAAAGGGTTAAATAAAAAAAAATTCAATAAACAAAGGGACATTCGAACGTTTCAGGAACGAGAAGCGGAGGGAAATCGATTCTTGCTCTTGTTGTTATTGGCTTAGTGAAATCTGGAATTTTTTATTAATTAACCTTTTTTAATTTTTATTTGAAAGTTAACCCCCGGCGCACTTTATTTCCAATTCTGACCCATTTGGTCACACCACTAGTGGTGGCGTGATAAAACAACGTTGTCACGCTGGGGCATGCTCTTGTCACGCCATGGGTGGTGGCGTGACACTGTTGTTTGGTCACGCTACCATCAGTGGCGTGACCAAACATGCTATTTAGCGGACTTATCCTATGTAGTGACAGCATTGTTTTGTCACGCCACGAGTGGTAGCATGACCAAAAGGGTCAGAATTGGAAATAAAGTGCGTCGGGTGTTAACTTTAAAATAAAAAAAGGATTAATTAATAAAAAAGTTCCGAAATCTGTTGGAAATTAGCCCATATAAGTGATGCCAATTTTCTATAATTCCAGAGTATGTATGGTTTAGTACCGTATTGCTAAGACAAGATGAAAGTGACCAATATATACGGTGAAGTCCTTGCCACTTTTTGAGACATGTGACACATGGATGAAGGTGGCACGAGGAGGGTTTTGGCTAAACACACATGCGCGCGCTTATTCGTGTGGAAAATCGCTTGACTTGGAACTTTTTATTATTAATTAACCCTTTTTTAATTTTTATTTTAAAGTTAACCCCTGACAAACTTTATTTCCAATTCTGATCCCTTTGGTCACGCCACCACTCGTGGCGTGATAAAACAACATTGTCACGCCACAGGATAAGTCCCCAAAATAGCACTTTTGGTCACGCCACCACCCGTGGCATGACCAAAGGGGTCAGAATTAGAAATAAAGTTAGTCGGGGGGTTAACTTTAAAATAAAATTCAAAAAGGGTTAATTAATAAAAAAATTCCTTGACCTGTGATGCGCGACCGTGCCATGATGTGGCGCGCCCCACTTGGCAGACCAAGTCCACCTTATTTTTTTTGCTAAACCATGCATCTCTTTCTCTCTGTTTGAATGAGATTCAAATGTTTGAATTTGAGGCTTTATTGGGTGTTGATGAGAGACGGTTACCAATGGGTAAATGGCTAGTTAAATATGTCAGTTACCAGTGGGTAAATGGTTGTTTAATCAGGTCAGTTCACAGTTTGCATCTCTCTATATATGCTTGGAGACGTCCAAAGCATTGTGCGTAATACTACTACCTCCATTTCTTCTTTTCTTCCTTTTGCAAACCTGTGCTGTTGTGTTGCGCTGTCCGAACCTCGTCGATTCTTCTTCTTGGCGTGCATCGTGAAGAAGGGGAGCGATATCTCAGCTGTCGTGAAGACTTGCACAGGGGGGGGGGCAATAAGGTTTCTGGGCAGCGCACATTTGCGTGTCCGCTCGCTTCACTTATTCATCTACGTTTTTGCACTGCATCGAGTTTGCGTCTGAGTTGCTTCCTGTCCTTCATCGGACCCATCAGTAAGTTTTTCGTGTGACTGATTGACTTATTTACATTCTATTTTTGCATATATTGCGAAGTACAATAAGTTGCTTGGTGTTAGTACTGATTTATACATCATTAGTCATTTGCGATCTTTGCCTTCTATTAAAATCTGGAATTAAAATATTGCCCTCACTTTCAACTTTTCAGAAACCTTATTGTCAACTTTGTTGCAATACAACAATGGCTGGTGCTTCTTATACTATGAAACCTAAGAGGTTTTCTGGCCAGAATTTTCGTAGATGACAGACTAGAGCCAAGTTCTGGCTCATGTCTTTGGGGCTGTGGTTGGTAATCCACCCACAGTATCCATTTTCGATTGACCAGTTTATGCAGTTCGATAATGCGAACAACACTGCTCTTGGCTGTATTCTGACCATTCTGGCAGATCAACTCTACGATGTGTATATAGACTATAAGTCCGCCACAGAGTTGTGGGATGCACTAGAGCACAAATATGTAGAGGCAGAGGTAGGTCGCTGGCTCTACATGTGTGAGCAATTCTTTGACTTTAGCAGGGATGAGGCTAAGTCCATAGTTGGATAAGCTCATAATCTCCAGCTATTGGTTGGTGAGATTGCTCACTTGGGCTGTGTGTTGCCTCCTAAGTTTGTGGCTACGTGCATTGTTGCCAAACTTCTTGTTTCTTGGCGGGATTCTGCCACTAGCTTGAAACACAGGAGGGAAGATATTTTCGTTGAAGATCTCATTGCTGCCCTTGATGCGAAAGAAAAGGCAAGAGCAAAAGATGCACCCAGCATTTCTAGTCAGAAAAATGCAAATTTTATAAAGAAAAAGGCTGTTGTAAAGAAGTACAAATCTAACAAACCGAACAAGACAATTAGCTTTAAGAAGAAAACTGAGAAAAAAGATTTGAGAGACATCACCTACTTTGTGTGCAGAAAAGACGGTCATATGGCGAAGGACTGTCGCTTCCGCAAGAGTAGAGATAGCGAACAGCTAAAGAAGAAGGCTGTCAACGTGATCATAAGCGAGGCCTCGACTTCAGGAGGGTATGGTAATTCTCCTGTTGTTTTTTTCAAAGATGTCAATCCATCGACGCAGAGGTTGATACTAGTGCTAATGTCCACGATGTTACGATATTTCCTTATTTTCTTCTTACTAGGCGCAGGGCTTCTCTCGTCTCTAATGGGAAATAGGTCGCATACTTCTGTTCTTAGTGTTGGCACGGTGGATCTGAAGCTTACTTTAGGGAAGATTGTCCACTTGAAGAACGTGCAGCATGCTCCTACAATAAACAAGAACCTCATTTGTGGTTCTGTCCTATGTAGGGACAGTTATAAGCTAGTCTTTGAGTCAAATAAAATTGTAATGTCTAAGTTTGAGAATTTTGTTGGTAAAGGCTATGAGAGCGGAGGCTTGTTCCGCATAAGTACTTTAGAGTCTTGTTATAATCTGAATGTTACAACTGGTTTAAATAAATATGAGGCAAATATTTGGCATTCTCGTTTCTATCATATTGGTTTTGATAGTATTGCTAGAATGTCCAGACTAGTTTTAATTCCAAAATGTGAAATTACCAAAGGATCAAAGTGCCAGTTGTGTGCAAGCAAAGTAACCTCACAAACCCTTTAAGGGATTAGAGGACGAAAAGAACTTGGCACCATTAGATCTTGTTGAAACAGTGAAATGAATGGATTGTTGACAAAAGGAGGCAAAAGATATTTTCTAAGTTTTATTGATAATGCAACACGCTACTGCTATGTGTATTTGCTAAAAACTAAGGATGAAGCTTTAAACTACTTTAAGATTTATAAGGCCGAGGTTGAGAACCAACTAGAGAAGAAAATAAAAAAGACTGAGGTCTGATCGTGGAGGAGAGTACATCTCTCATGAATTTTTCCAATTCTATTCTAAGCATGGAATACTCCATGAATTTACACCACCATATTCACCCCAATGAAATGGGGTAGCTGACAGAAAAAACCGGACACTAACAGACTTGGTTATTGCCATGTTAGAGAGTGCTGGTATGCCTAAGGCATGGTGGGGGGAAGCTATATTGACAGCAACTTTCATTCTAAACAGAGTAATCACTAAAAAGAGTGAGATTACTCCATATGAGGGATGGAAGGGGAGAAAACCTAATGTCAATTTTCTACGAACTTGGGGGTGTTTGTGTAATACCCCGGCCTACTCGTAGTGCGGCCCATGTGGCCCATGAGGAGTCATGTGGTGGGATTAGTCCCATATTGCTTGTCTAAAGTGAGTTGTAGTATATAATGCCTGTTGGGTCCAAACTTAGCACATCCGGGTTAACCCTTTTACACGAAGCGAGGACGAAAGTGTAAGTGGGGTGCTATGTGTGCGCGGGTCCGCCCCACGGTGGGCTGGGCATTGAGCGGATTTTGGGCCAGGGTGTTACAGTTTGGCAAAGGTCAATATACCATTGCAAAAAACGAGAAAGCTTGGACTTAAAACAATCGATTGTATTTTTCTAGGATATGCTCATAATAGCACGGCCTATAGATTTTTAGTAGTTAAATCATAAACTCCTGAGATTATTGCTAACACAATAATGGAGTCTAGAGATGCTTCATTCTTTGAGGATTATTTTCCTATGAGAACTGCAGGCAACTTCACGAACCGAGAATGTTCAAACTGAAAATATTGAAAGTGAGAATAATCAAACTTCTGAACTTCCCACCATTTCTGAACTAATATGTGATATCCCTGAGGAGGATAACAATCCAGTCGCAGAAGCTCCTCGCAGGAGCAAGAGACAAAGGGTTGAGAAAACTTTTGGTGATGACTTTATTGTATACCTCGTGGATAATGTGCCAAAGACTCTTTTAGAGGCTTATGCATCTTTTGATGCTAAGTATTTGAAAGAAGCAGTCCGTAGCGAGATGTATTCTATCATGGCTAACGGGACTTGGGAGATCACTGGTCATCCTATCGGCTGCAAACCTATAGGATGTAAGTGGGTCTTTAAAAGGAAACTAAGGCCTGGTGGTACTATTAAGAAGTACAAGGCAAGGCACGTGGCCAAACCCAGAAAGCGGGAGAAGATTTCTTTGATACCTATTCTCCTGTCGCCAGACTAATCACCATCAGAGTGCTCCTTGCGTTAGCATCTTCCTATGGTCTACACGTCCATCAAATGGACGTAAAGACAACTTTTCTTAATGGAGAGTTGGAGGAAGAAATCTATATGGATCAACCAGATGGTTTTGTGATTTCTGGACAAGAAAATAAGGTATGCAGATTATTGAAATCATTATATGGTCTAAAGCAAGCACCTAAACAATGGCACGAGAAGTTTGATAAAACTTGACATCTGCTGGTTTTGTTGTGAATGAAGATGATAATTGTATATATTATCATTATGGTGGGGGTCAAGGAGTGATCCTGTGCCTGTATGTGGATGACATACTTATATTTGGAACAAACACTGTCGTAATTGACGAGGTCAAATATTTCTTATCTCGATGCTATGATATGAAAGACTTAGGAGAGGCAGATGTCATTCTGAATATTAAATTGATCAAGAACGAGGATGGGATCACTTTGAACCAATCCCATTATGCTGAGAAAATCTTAAGCCATTTTGGCTATGAGAATTGTAAAATTTCTCCAACGCCTTATGATGCGAGCATTAAGCTTCGAAAGAACCAAGGGTCAAGAAAAGATCAATTAAGATATTCGCAGATTATTGGATCACTCATGTATTTAACTGGTACCACAAGACCTGATATTTCATTTGCTGTGAGCAAATTAAGTCGGTTTACATCTAACCCAAGAGATGATCACTAAGAGGCACTTGAAAGAGTGTTGCATTACTTGAAAGGCACAACATCTCTTGGAATTACTTATATTGGATATCCTTCTGTATTAGAATGATACAGTGATTCCAATTGGGTCTTTGATGCAGATGAGATCAAAGCTACAAGTGGCTATGTGTTCACTTTAGCTGGTGCTGCAGTTTCGTGGAGGTCTTGCAAACAGACCATATTGACGAGGTCAACTATGGAAGCAGAACTTGTAGCACTTGACACAGCCACTGTTGAGGCTAAATGGCTGAGAGAGCTTCTGTTGGGCTTGCCATTGGTTGAGAAACCAATACCGGCAATCCTAATGTACTGTGATAATCAAACAGTGTTGGCTAAAGTCACAAGTACCAAGGATAATATGAAGTACTCTAGACCTGTGAAGCGTAGGTTTAAATCTGTCAGAAAACTGAGAAACTATAGAGTGATTGCTGTGAATTATATTCGCATTGCGAAAAATCTGGCAGACCCTTTTACAAAGGGGTTAGCACGGAAAGCGATTTCAGTTGCATCTATGGATATGGGAATAAGGCCCATTTGAGTTACATCACAATGGTAACCCATACCTTCTTGATCAGAGATCCCATGACTTAAGCAATGGGAACAACACGTTGATGTTGTAACAAGAGAGTACATATTCATTGAATCCAGATCCTAATAGACAAATTACTCTCGACTATATGGAAGGTTGCATAAAGCCTTAATATATTCTGTTGTCCAAATGAGGAAAAGGTATTAGCCCGCAAGATACCTAGAAAGAATATACTTACTTGAGCCTAACTATGTGGTCACAGTTCACGAGAACAGGGCATTCTCTAGAAAGCTCATGAGCAGATAAGGGAGCATGACCAAATAATGCTCCGTTTAGGCGTGGTTCTTTAACAACCTAGTATCAGTTGAGATTTCAAGTGAAATCTAATCACGAAAAGCTGTGAATTCAAGGCATAGTCCATTCATCAGCTGTGAGAAGATGAATCTTGTCATTCTAGGTGCAAGTTCAACCCGTATGGGACTTACACTAAAAGATTGGTATATTAACAGTACTTCAGCACAATATCTTTGACATCTTTTTGCTTCTTGCTTTGGAATTGGTGGGGGATTTTTCGAAATTGACCCATATGAGTGAGGCCCATTTTCTATAATTCCAAAGCATGTATGGTTTAGTACCATATTGCTAAGGTAAGGTGGAGGTGACCAATATATAAGGTGGAGTCCTTGCCACTCTTTGAAACATATGACACATAGATGAGGGTAGCACGAGGAGGGCTTTGGCTAAACACACACGCGCGCGCACACACACGTGCGCACGCACGTGCGCGTGTATTAGCGTATTTTTGCGTGGAAAATTGCGTGACTTGTGACTTGCAACGCGCGATTGTACCATGACATGGCGTGCCACTTGGCAGACAAAGTCTACCTTATTTTTGCTGAGCCATGCATCTCTCTCTGTGTTTAAATGAGATTCAAATGTTTGAATTTGAGGCTTTATTGGGTATTGATGACAGGCAGTTACCAGTGGGTAAATAGCTGGTTAAATGTGTCAGTTACCAGTGGGTAAATGGCTATTTAATCAGGCTAGTTCACAGTCTGCATCTCTATATTTATGCATGGAGAAGTCCAGAGCATTGCGCGTAATACTACTACTTCTATTTCTTCTTCTTTTCCTTCTGCAAACCTGTGCTGTTGTATTGTGCTGTCTGAACCACATCGACTCTTCTTCTTAGCGTGCACCATGAAGAAAGGGAGCGGTATCTTTGAGCCGTTGCTACCGTGAAGACCTGCACGGGTGGCGGCAATAAGGTTTTTGGGCAGCGCGCATCTGCGCGACTACTGGCTTCACTGATTCATCTACATTTCTGCTCTGCATTGAGTTTACGTCTGAGCTGCTTCCTATCCTTCATCGAACCCATCTGTATGTCTTTCGTGTGACTGATTGACTTGTTTACATTCTGTTTTTGCATATATTATGAAGTACAATGAGTTGCCTGCTGTTAGTACTGATTTATGTATCATTAGTCATTTGCGATCTTTGCCTTCTATTAAAATATGGAATTAAAATATTGCCCTCACTTTCAACAAAATCTAGTGTCTTTTAGTGGTGTTGGTGCTGTGGAGCACACCGCCACATTCTTTGGGGAAGAGTGGGGAGGTGCCGCCATATGAGGACGCGGATCATGTTACGAAGGGAAGTCACGGCATGACGTTCGCCCTCGCATCCACTATTCATGAACATCTAAGGCTCCTTGTTTCCTAAATCCTCACCCCTCCTCTCCAACTCCTCGCCGAAGACAAAAAAAAGAGAGCACAGATTGGGCCCATTGGGAGCCTGGACTCGAACGATTGACTTTACGCAAGAAGAACGATTGATGATACAATGATTGGATTACTTGGATGGATGCATGCGAATGAAGATTGGCATCATCTCTAAAAATTACTAAATAAATACAGAACTTTGTGGCAAGAAATTTTCTCGTGAGATCGCGTTCTAAATCTTTATTGCATCTGCGTGCCGTGGGTGCACCCGGCCTCGCTCGTCGTGCTGGCCATGTCCACCTGGGTGGAGGAGAAGCGCCTTCAGCAGATCAAGATCTCTCAGCATCCTCACGCGCGTGACTGGTGGGGCACTGCGGAATTGTTCATCCTTCCAGAGCATCAAGAGCAACCATGGAGTCCTCAGTCCTATCTGTTTTGGCAAGGATAGATGGGAAGGAGGAGTTGGGGTGGGGTTAGGAAACAAGGAGCGTTAGATGCTCGTGAACGGCGGATGAGAGGGCAAACGTCACACCGTGACTTCCCTTCGTAACGTCAGAGAATCTGCGTCCCACCGTATGAGCAACGGGAGGCGGCAGCCTTAGGTAACAGGCAGGAAAATGAAAAGAGGGGGAGGGTGACGAGGATCTAATAATTCTCAATTAATTAAATTATTTATCTATAATTGTTATTATATATAGCAATATCTTCATATTATTTGTAAGGATACCCTTTATCATTAATAAAGGAGAAACTTAGCCGAGTGGTCGTAAACCATTTTACGACCACCCTACATGATCGTAAGTACTTCTATGACTACCTAGTGGTCGTAAGATTTTCTATGACCACCTCATAATCGTAATCCTTACTACGATCACTTCATGGTCTTAAGCTTTATTATGACCAGGTCAACTACGATCACCTTGTGGTTAACAAAGTCTATAGACATGTGGGCGCAATCGACTACGGACACTTTTGCACTATGTTTAATACACACAGCAGTTAATATATATGTGCTATTTTTCTCCGAGATAAATGCACGTATCAAGCCTCTATCTCTGACATAACTGCAAGACGACGTCGGAGGGTTAGTCTCTAACAATAACCTTCATTAAACGTGCATATTTCGTCAAATGGTGAGACACCTTTTGATACACGACAACTGCCACCCCTTCACGTGCTATATAAGAAGTAAAGCCAGTGGACAGAGGAAGAGGGAACACCGACAAGGAGCAACGATGAGGAATAACTACAGCGAACACAAGACAAGATTAGCAGACATAAGTCATTAATCCCTAGTTCTAGTTATTTCTTCCTTGTTGTAAAGCATAGTCAATACAACAACACAGGAGTAGGGTTATTATTCTCTCAAGAGAAGGCCTGAACCTGTATAAAATCTCTATGTCTTTTTCTGTGTGGTTTAACTGAAGGAGAGTCCACAACATTCATTTGTAAGATCAATACTAAACCATCGACAGTTGGTGCCGTATGTGGAGATCTTCCGATTTCTCCTTTCCTTTTTGACAGATTGTCTTCATTTTTCAACTCTGATGCTTTCATGGCATGAGAGTGGAATAAGAAGAATTGGTTATATTTGGTAGACTACATAGAACTTGACATGGATGCCTGCTACGAATACGAGCAGAACATCATTTCGTCTGATGGCAATGCCGTTTTCAGGGATCTTTCATCAGACCTAGGAGACCATGCCACGAACAAGGTTGATGAGGGAGCTCTCTTCCATATGACATTATGTCCAAATGAAGAACTAGACTCCTCAAAGGGCAAGGGTCCATCCGACTAGGGTCACGATCGCGCCACAGCGAGTACAAATCACGGAGAGGGTTTCCCCTCCAAATGTTCAAGCCCGTTTGAGGCCGTCCGATCTAGCACAGCAAGTCCTGGAATCCATGATTTCGAGACTTAATCAACACCTGATAATGATCACCCTTCGGTTACCACCACGGGGTGCATTGTCGAGCCCGCTTTACCTGTAGATTCGACCACACCCCCGCAGGGTTCACCTTCAATCGGAGATGGTTATAACTCGGAATTCCCTTTTCTGGAGGGGACTGCTTCAAGTTGCAAGGTGGTGTCTTTCGATTACTCCTCGAGTCAAGAGTACTCAGACACAAGTGGAGATAATAGCACCCAAGAGGTCTTTGTCCTCCCCTGAGATCCTAATCTCTCTCCAAGAGGCAGGGCGTGAGATGCTTACCATCACACACCCACTTCGGGCTCTTGTGGTGATGGCGAGAACTCCTTCGGTGATGAACAAGATCTCCACCTTCATGGGTGTGGCTAAAATCCTTGAAATGATTGCTCTCCACTGAGGTATACTTTGTCTGACTTAGACGTTGATGATCCTGAAACTATTCGGAGAAGAAGAATTGCTACCCAAAGGTCCTTACTTGGGCGTATCCAATACCAGTCAGAGAAAGCTCAAGAACTTCAACGAATCAATGACCTGATCGAAAACCCAACTCAAGAGCTTGGACGAGTGCTAGGCTACGACCTCTTTGCTTAAGAGATCGAACACCAGTCGTTCAGATGACTCTCCTCATGGAGAACGACAAGACAACAGGTCTATTCAATCTCCTAACCACAAACCTAGTCGGAGAAGAGTCCCTCGAACAATTGGTTATCGACAAGCTTCTAGAGGAAGTGGTCATTCACCACTTCTTCCGAGAAATCTACACCAGCAGATGTAGTACGAGGAGTATTACCCTCGTAGGGCTGAGATCTATGATTGATCAGGTCCACTTACCGTTGGGTATTGTCGAGTACAATCGCTTGGTGATGTCAACTTTTCTTTCTCACAAACAACGTGTTATGATATTATTACCGGATGTTGGGCGTTTTCGCCTATCCTTCGAGCACTTCGCTGGCCGCCCTAGTTCTGACCAGTGTACATAGAGAAGTTTGATGGGTCACAAAACCCCATCGAGTTTCTTCAAATCTATACCACCGCTGTTCGAGCAGCAGTAGGAGGAGAGCATATCATGGCCAATTATCTTCCTACTGTGCTCGAAGGATTTGCTTGGCAGTGGCTGTTAAATCAGCCATAGGAGTCAATCTATTCGTGACAGCACCTCTGCGGCCTACTACTAGCTAACTTCTAGGGCACTTACAACTGACCAGGAAAGGAGGATGACTTGCACAGAATGTGCAACAACATTCTCATGAGACCTTGCACCAATTTATCAAGTGTTCCAGTCAGGTTCACAATTCAATTATTGAAGTTTCTGACTCTTCTATCATCAGAGTGTTCAGGCAGGGAGTCCGCAATCAAAGGATTACTGAGGATATCGCTCTAAATCCTCTGACTACCATCGCCAAGCTCTTTGAAATATCCGACCGTTATGCAACTGTTGTAGAAGCGGTCGAGTGGAATCACACGATTGATCATGAGGATAAGGATACTTGAGGAGTGGGCGCAGGAAGCAAGAAGAAATATAAAAAGGCTGGGAAACCCAAGAGCAAGACTAAAGGCCAAAATCTTCAAGTCAAAAGATCTAAGGAAGTCTTAGCCGTGAGCGACAAGGAGCCTCGAAGATCCAAAACATACCCCGATTGAAGCAAAGGTAAACAACCCGAATGGAAGAACGACAAACCTATGTGGTGTCCTTTCCACAAAAAAGAAGGAGACGACCTTCGTAGTTGCTGAGTTTTTTTAACGGAAACTCGAGGATTACTACTCAAGCAAGGGATCACTTCCTACACTTCAAGAGGTAGGGCAAACAAGTGTTCGAAAATAGTCGGATGACGATGAGATGATGTCGTTTCAAGATGCAGAACACACTATCAATCACATCTATGGAGGATCTTTGGCATACGAGTCAAAACGCCAACTCAAAGCTATCGAACGTGAGGTAAATTCTATCGACCCTTCTCTTGTCAGTAAAATACCAAAGTGGTCAGAAATCACCATCTGTTTTGAGAAAGGTGACTATCCGATCCCCTCTACTTGACCTGGTCATTTTTCGATCGAGGTCAAGCCCACCATCAACAACTATCGAGTTAATCATGTGTTAGTTGATGGTGGGAGTTCATTGAATATACTCTTTATGAGTGCCCTGGACGAGATGCAAGTTCCGAGGACAAAGATCAAGCAAATACAATATTCATTTCATGGAATCATATCGGGGTCTTCGGCCAAACCTATTGGTCAGTTTTCTTTTCCTGTAATGTTCAATTTCAGGATGGAGAAAAACTCTTTTGATGTGGTCGATATCGACACGGCATACAATGGCATACTCAGTCGACCAACTCTGGCACGATTCCTAATCGCTGCTCATTACGGTTATCAATGTCTTAGGATGCCAGGTTCCAAAGGAGTAATCACAATCCACTGTGATAAAAAATGGTGCTTACATGTGACCACAAATCTCTCGAGATGGTTGGCCAAATAGAAACTCAAGAAGTAAGCAAGGGGCAACGTTTGACCACGCAGTCGAAGCCTAAAGTTGCACCAAAGTTGAACGACCAAGTCAAAGAAGTTCCAAAGGAGTAATCACAATCCACTGTGATAAAAAATGGTGCTTACATGCGACCACAAATCCCTCGAGATGGTTGGCCAAATAGAAACTCAAGAAGTAAGCAAGGGGCAACGTTCGACCACGCAGTCGAAGCCTAAAGTTGCACCAAAGTTGAACGACCAAGTCAAAGAAGCAAGGGGCAACGTTCGACCACGCAGTCGAAGCCCTCGAAGACTGTTCGCAACAGGGTCACTTCCGACCCTGCATAGGAAGAAGCCCTTGTCACCTTCCTCCGAGCAAACGCTGATTTCTTTGTGTGGCAAGCTTCCGACATGCCCGGATTCCCAAGGAGGTAATCGAGCACAAGCTAGCTTTACGGTCTGACAAAAAACCCGTAAAATAAAAATTACGAATATTCGCACCTGATCGATGAGATGCCATCAGATCTGAATTGGATATGCTACTTAAAGTAGGCTTCATAAGAGAAGTTGACCATCCAGAATGGTTGGCCAACTCTGTAATGGTTAGAAAGTCTTGTATATGTGTAGAATGGTATATGTGTGTAGACTTTACTGATCTTAATAAAGCTTGTCCGAAGGACGATTTTCCCCTTTCTCGTATTGATCAGTTGGTTGATTCTACTTCTGGTTGTGAAATATTAAGTTTCCTAGATACATATTCTGGTTATCATTAGATAAGTATGTGCCTAGATGATGAAGAAAAGACCGCATTTATTGCACAATTTGGAATATTTTGCTATGTCAAAATGCCATTGTGTTTAAAAAATGTTGGCGCTTCTTTTCAACGCTTGATGCAGAAGACCTTCCTTCCTCAACTAGGCCAAAATTTTGAAGCTTCTATGGACGATCTGGTCGTAAAAAGCATCAAGCGCCTTAATCATATTTTTGACTTGCAAGAAACATTCGATAACCTTGGAAAACACCGGTTGAAACTCAATCTTGAGAAGTGTGTGTTCGGAGTCTCTTAAGGAAAGTTGCTTGGATTCCTTGTCTCTGCACGAGGAATCCAAGCAAACCCTGAAAAGATAAAAGCCATTAAACAAATACGCCCTCTGACAACAAAGAAAGAAGTCTAGAAACTCACTGGATGTATGGCCGCTTTAAGTCGTTTCATCGCACGACTGGGAGAAAAAAATACTTTCTTTCTTTAAATTTCTAGTGAAACATGAGGGTTTTGATGATCATATAAGGCAAACAACGCCTTCAAGGATGTCAAGAGGTATCTCACGAGTGCTCCTGTTCTAGTTTCTTCAAAACCATAAGAGACACTCCTAATATACCTAGTTGCTACACCACAAGAAGTGAGCGCAGTGCTGGTCGCAGAACGTGAAAATGTTCAATGACCGATTTACTATGTTAGTGAAGTTTTACATGGGCCTAAGGAGCATTACCCTCAGGATGAAAATCTTCTATATGCCCTTCTTATGTCTTTGAGGAAGCTATTGGGACCCCAGATCACTGAATCCGAGCCCTTTCTGTATTCTAAACTAGTCCCATGATCAGTAGCTAGTTCAGACAGTTACGACATCGATGAAATCATATCCATACAACAAAATGGCTAAGAAGCAAACAAATTTATATTACTTAGTAGCAACATACCTTATAGTCAAGTTTTACAGAGTTTGCCATGCTGGGCTTAAGACAAAAAAAGTAAACTTGCAGCAGAAAGAAACAACTCATGGTAGCCATCCGACATGCCCACATGCAATCGAGTAGAGAATGCATCTTAGTTCACATAGTCTTCGAGGTAATCCTCCTCAAAGAGCTCCGTGTTCCCTGGTTCTTCCTCGGTGACTGATCAACAATGGCGCAAAGCCGTGAGTGCTTTAAAATACTCAGCAAGTCATAGGGAAATGTATGCAAATGGCATTCATGCAAGGCTTGAACAAGGGATATTGTCCATAACCGGTGACATAGCTATTCAAATAGTTTTACACTTGACAGAGGTTGTACAACTTGACCCACAAGAGATAATCAGTTTGTAATGTCCGTCTGACACACTTCTGAAGGTGTGCGACTAAA
This sequence comes from Phyllostachys edulis, assembly GCA_036346405.1. NCBI lineage: Eukaryota > Viridiplantae > Streptophyta > Magnoliopsida > Poales > Poaceae > Phyllostachys > Phyllostachys edulis. Next base: position 44,403,221 of record CM070560.1, on the reverse strand, counting down.
CAATTATCACAAGGTTTTTAGAAAGTTCTGTTTTGACTCAGTTCTGCCTGCTAAGGTTTCGCCATCTAGCCCCTTCTTGTGCCAATTCAACAACCCCAAATAAAACGGAATCAAAATATTGCTAATTATTCAGCCAGATCCACCCCATCCTGGACATCTGGTTATACGGTATGACCCAGATCAATGGCACAAAAAGTTAAGTCCTTAGTGATTGCTCAGGCCAGACTACCTCATCCCAAGTGCCTCACGCGCCGAAGTGCCTCCCGCACCCTACAAAGTACCTCCTGCACTATGCGTCGTGCACCCCCTTTACTTCATGATCACTCGCCCAAGCATAAATCGTTTTTGTTCAACCTGACCAAATGACAACCCTTGCCATGACACAAAATATTTTAATAACAGTGGTCCCGCCACAATTCCATATATCATTAGGTCAAAAAATAATCATTTAAGAACATGTGATGATGACTCCCATCGTAACTAAGCATGACTGAGCGTATTACGATACCCATGTTGGTATTACAATATTGTCCAGCTAACATAAACCCATCCTATGGTGTCCAAGGGTATATGTCAATCACAATCATTCGAGGTGGCAAATGTCAAATAGACACTTAAACCCATCATGTGTTGATGGAAGTCAAGTGAAGGATGCATCATGAGTTGATGCATATCAAGTCAATGACTCGGACTTGAAGCGAAGATGTGCGTCATCAAGCTTCAAGTGGTTGCTCAAGGCAAAGGTATGACTAGCTAGGGCTAAGGATGTGTTCCTAGTCTTTTTCCGGTCTTGGTGTTTGGTTGGAAGACCAGATTGCTAGTATAGGTTGCCGTACTATTAAGAGGGGTCTTTGACTAGTAGCTTGAGTAGTCATGTGTTGATAGCTCATTGTGTTTGCTCTAGCTCTCGTTAGCATGTTGCTATTATTTGCGAATGTGTTTTGCAAATAGTTGAAGCTCATGCATCATCTTGTTAACATGTTGCCAATACTTGTGAATTTGTTTTGCAAATAGTTGTGGTGCATGTATTATCCTTGTAGCATGTGACTTTAGTTTGCGAATGTATTTTGCAAATGGTTTAAGTCCATGTACCTTGTTCCTTGTGGTGTGATTCTAAAAGTTTGTAAATGTGTTTTGCAACTTGTTGAGGATCTCACTTTGAACATTTGTTTGCATCACTTGTCAATTGTCAAATGTGTTTTGCAATTGAACTTGTTTTGGATGGAAGCTATTGTTTTCTCTGGAAAATCGGTAGCACCGGCTTGTTGCTGGCGGTACGACCGGATCTTGGTGCGGTTTGACCGCAAGTCCGGTTGTTTCGATTTCTAGTTGGCGGTTCATTTAAAACAGTAGCGGTGTTTTTCGGTTCAGAGCCTCTCCTGGAAATTGGTAGTACCGTGGTTGCAAAACGGTAGTACCGCTCTGCGATTGTACCGATGCCTGTGTGGCGGTACGTTTTTTTTCCAAAGAGCGTGTCTTTTCGGTTGGGTTCAAAACCCTACGAATGGTAGTACCGCGCTCCTTGAGTGGTACGACCGGGCTCAGTGGTAGTACCGTAGGTTGGTTGGCGGTCGTACCGCGCCGACTTGTAACGGCTAGTTCAGTGCTTCTCACATAAGCGTTACTGTGCTTTGTCAGAGGTGCGGTCGTATCGCAACTTGTTTGGCGGTCGTACTGCTCCTGCTGATTTTTCAGCAGACTTTGTCCCAACGGCTAGTTTTTGTGTGTGGGCTATAAATACCCACCTTGGTTGTGTGAGGGTTAGTGGCTGGTGCCATTATACACTCCCTTGAGCAAAGAGCAAGCTCTCTACTCTCATTTATGCATGTGTTGCACTTAGTGAGCTTGAGAGGCAAACCCTAAGTGCATATGTTGCCTTAGGTAGTGGATTGTGTATCCACTTGAGCTTAGACACTTGATTAGTTCAAGTGAGAGTCTAAGATTTGTTACTCTTGGTGTTTGCCGACACCTGGATGGCATGGTGGCATCGTTGCGCCGGTGAGCTTCTGAAAGAAGATTGTGAGAAGACCCGGGCAGTTTGTGAGTGGTGTGGTGCTTGCCATCTCCGGAGTGGTGGAAAGAGCAACCCTAGTGGAGCGAGGTGTTGGTTCGGTTTGGAACCAGTCCAAGTGGTTGGACTTACCTCGGAGGAAGGCTTAATTTGTGGAGCCGGCCCAATTGGTTTGGGTTTACCTCAACGTGGATTAGGGGAGACTGGCAAGTCTCCGACCACCACAGTAAAACATCGACGTGTCAATTGTGGTTTGCATTCTTGTGCCTTACTATTGCATTTACATTCATTGTGTATGAATGCTTGCTTTACCTTATGCAATTTACATTGCTTGAATTGAATTGCTTACAAGTCTTGCTTAATTGCTATATTCTTCAATAGACTTGTATTGTTGGTGCACTTAGTTGAACCTAGTTGTTTTAGGCTTTAGTTGTGCAAAACCGTATTTGTATTAGCTTCCGCGTTAGAAATCGGTTTTAGCCAAAGAAGTTTTAAAACGCCTATTCACCCCCCTCTAGTCAGCCTCCTCGATCTTACACGAGGACCGACTCATACTCGACAAAGCCGAACTCAACATTCCATCGCGTGGTACGTATTGAACGGTACATGCTTCTTATTTGCTTCGCAAGTTTTCGGTTTCTAACTTGTTAATTATGCGTACAGGTCGATCCGCAATGGGAGATGTATTGTTGGCGACCTCTGTGCATTGTATGATGCTCGGGGAGCGCTTCGGCATGACAGCATAGGAGATCAGAGCGGTCATGGACCAGTTCGTAGAGATGACAAGGCGAGGCATCCAGCTAGCGTCTTGTCGTAGGCCGAGGGAGTTGGTGGACCCTCCTGTGCGTGGACGGGGGTGAGCCATGGTACGTCACACCCTACGACTCCTCACCCGAACGTGGCGAGCAGGTCCTCATGGCAATGTACTGGGAGTACCCCGGCACAATTCACAGGTCAACATGAAACACTTGCGTCTGGTTCTTTATTTCAAACTCCACTAGTTACTAACAGCAGTTTTCTCTGACAAGTCCTGAGTTTCACCCGTACAAGGGGCAGGTGTATGCGGAGCCGTCCGCTGCCTTCGTACGATGAGGTATGTCTATCTTGTTTGCATGCATAACATACTATTTCATCATTTTCGCCATGTTTACATGCATAATGTACTGTTTCACAGGTAGTACACCCCTTTGGGATAAGGAGGTGGTGTCGCATGTGGCGTCATGCTATAGGGACTTCAAGTTCGAGTCAGCATGGACACTACGCCGCTAGGGCGGTGGGCCTTCACACAGTGAGAGCAGCCAGGTCTCTGTTGGGGCTTCATAGTTGCACGGTGTGCCTGGACCGAGCCAGTTGACGTAGCACCCTCTCATGACACCCCCACAGGTGTAGGATCAAGGATAACCGACTAGAGGGGGGTGAATAGGCGGTTTCTAAAATCTTTTGGCTAAAAACTAATTTTAGCAAAATTAAAGCTTATGAAAAGCAATTTCACAATTTAAAGCCTAAAATGTCTAAGGCTATCTAAGTGAACTACACAATCAAGACAAGCTTAATAATCTAAACAAGATAGACAACTAGCTCATAATCATAAATGCACAAAGTAAAGACCGAGAGAGTAAACTACACTAGGGAGACAAGCGATGTTTTTCCCGTGGTCTCGGAGACTTACCGGTCTCCACTAATCCACGTTGAGGAAGCTTGATCAAATCAAGCCGGCTTCACACAAGAACTTCCCTCGATCACTAATAGTAACTCTTCTCCTCTCGGGATAGGTGAGCTCCAACCTTCACAAATGCCTGGGTCTTCTCACAATCTCCTTTGAGAAGATCACCAGCACAACTCCAAACCGTCTAGGAGACAGAAATCTCCAAGAGTAATAGAACAAATAATTCTTCACATGAAGATGCTCAAATGCCACAATGATCACACCCTAGCTAATGCTCTTGGAAAAACCTCAACAACCTATGCAAAATGATTTTAATGCTCTCAAAGAGTAGAAGACAATGCAAAGGCTCAAGTGTATTCAATGAGGTTCATCAAGACTTATTTGCTGCAGTGGGGGAGGTATTTATAGTCTCCACCCACTTTTCTAGCCGTTGGAGCACAAAATCCTAACGAAATCTGCAAGTGCGGTCAGATCGCAGTTGAGTGGCCGGTCAGACCAGGCTTGAAAATAACGGTCGACTGCTACGCAATTAATGCACAGAAACTATCCATTACGGATAGCCCGGTCAGACCGCAGTGGTGATCACGGTCAGACCGCCCTTCCAAAAACCAAACCAGAGAAAACAATGTCACTGGAAAAACTTGACCAGGCCCTTGACCCGGAGGTCCGGTCAGACTGGACCTTTGCCGTCGATCAGACCGGCCTCAAGAATTTCAGCTAAACCAAAAAAATCACTTCTCTAGAAAATGTTGACCGCACATTTGGTCAGCAAGTCTGGTCAGTCCGGACTCAAACCGCCAGTCAGACCGGCCTTGAAGATTTTTAGCAAATCAGAAAAACACACCTTACTGGAAAAAGCTGACCGACCCTTTTGGTCCGGGACCCTGGTCAGACTGGCCATACAACGCTGGTCAATCCGGCCTTCAAGTTTTTTCAGCAAATTCAAATTGAGGCCAAATCGCATCAATTGAATCCAAGATTTTAAATCAAGTAAGATTGAGCAATTGTGGCATCATTCGCTTTCAAGCTACTATATTTTTGATCCCTCTTCATAGTACGGCTTTCTACGCTAACAATCCGGTCTTTTATCCTTCATTCTCCTAGACGGTAAAACTAAGAAAATGTCCTATCAACTAGATACCTTCACCTTTAGTGAGATGAGATCCTTTAGCGCTCTTCCGTCATAGTCCAAGAAAAACCTAGTAACTTCTTGATAAAACGAGTTAGTATAAAACATATGGTTGTCTATAATTACCAAAACACCGCAAATGGGGCCTAGATTCTTCAATCTCCCCCTTTTTAGCAATTGATGACAACCTCACTAATGAGATATAAAGAATTGATTTGAATATATCAAAAGCACTTAAGCAAGAGATATATTCTAGGACATGAATTAGATAGCAGGTGACAATAATGTTAAAAGATATGAAACAGGCACAATGCTAGCTAAGTCATCACATATGAGAGAAAGCTCTCCCTGACTAAATGCATAAGATTTCTTATGAGAAAAACAAGCATATATAAGACTGAAATTTGAGCAGAATTTCTCTTGTATGTATGATTGAGAGAGCAACAATATAATCAATCATATAAGTGCATTCAACCAAGCTCACAAAAGGTAAAACATTATGAATACTTAGAAATATCCAAAGACAATTAAACAGAGGTTCAATAAGCTTAAACAAATAACAAAAGAGAGCAATAAGCTTATCCTCTAACCTATTACACACAAAAGTCCAACAAACATCCAACAACCATTAAGAGTAGCGAATAATGGATATCTAATATAGAGTAGTAGATAGATCTTCTCCCCCTTTGGCATTAAGTACCAAAAGCTAAGAGGTAGGGGGAGGAGGAGCGCAAACTAACGAAGAAGGACCTGCAGGAGAGAGATCAACACGACGACGCTGAGAGTAGGTGATAGACTGCTCAATCGACGAGACTCGAGTGGTGATCTCAGCAATGTTGTTCTCAATCTGTCCTTGGGCTGCATGCATCTCCGAGACCCATCCAGTCAACTGATCCAAACGCTGAAGTACTATAGTGTTGGATCGATCCATGGCTACCTAGCAAGAGTTCAACGCCTGATAGTGACTATCTATCTCATCCATGCGATGATCACGGATCTCCATGCGACAATCCACAGCATTAAAGCGAGACACAATGGTGCAGATGCCGGTGTGCAGAGTCTCCATCAAAAGGGGATCAAGTCCACCTTGCAGCTGAGGGGCTGGCTGAGGAGGTGCTGGAGCATCACCACCCTGGTGAAGTGGCCTGTTCCTCAAATCCCTCTGATGATCGCCTTCAAGCTTATACTGTTTGTGAGGAATTGGGAGAGCTCCATTGAAGTCAATCGCCTTATGAATAAGCTACATGATATAAGGTGCATAGTACATCCTCTTTCCCAAATCACCCTGGCAAGATGCCAACTCAGTCAAGATAAGATGCATAATGTCAAACTTCTTTCCTTGCATCACAAAATCTATGACATTCCATGCATGACCTCGAATAGCATAATTATTTCCGCTCCTGGGCAAGATAGTGGCCGTGATGATCCTATTAATGACGCTAGGAAGAGATAACAGATCGGCAACCTTACCAGTGACATACCCAGCATGAGCCTGACATAGAACTGAGACTGCTCTGGAGTATGAAGGGTTGGCTCGAGATGAATCTTGACGTAGTCACATGAGGGCAGATTAAGAGCCTCCTCAAAATGGCGCTTGGTGGCCAAGTAGCGCACCGAGCCTGTCATCCAAGTCAGAGTGGCAAGATTTGATGGAAGATGAACATTAGCATAAAACTGACGGATGATCTCTTCATTAAAGTTGCACTTAATGCTAACAATTCCATCCAAACCGGCATTATGAAAATGAGAGTATAGACCTGCATATCTTGTTTGCTTATTGAGATAAGACCCGTTGATGTACTTCTGAATGGCAAACTGCTTGTGGACAAACACATGATTGTAAGCATCTTCTTGAAATAAAGTGTGAAATCTCGCTTCGGTGGCTGTCCTTGGCTTCGCATACTGATTCTGCTACCGTAGCCTGATGAAATCTTCATTTCTGATGGAGCGAAGGTTGACACGGAGTTCTGGAGGAAATTGCTGTTCAACTTCATCATCTTGATAATCTTCATCCATTGCGGTGTTGGCACTGGGCACAGGAGATAAGGAGGATGAAGTCTCCTCTTCATCACTCTCGGAGCCACTATGCTCAATGGGAGGGCGATGAGTGGTTGGTAGGGAGGACGAGAGGAAGATGCCCTGGGGTCGCTTACGCGCTTGGTCCTTGCCATGAGAACTAGAGAAGGAATCAATACAACCAAGGAGTGAGATGGATTGAATGGAGAAGCAAAACTGGATTTTTCTGGTAGGACCGATCAGTTCGCAAGAAGCTGGCCGGTTAGACTACAGCGTGGACTAACAGCATGGAACATGCTGGTTAGACCGCAGCGCAGACTAACCGCGAGCAACAAGCCGGTCAAACTGGGCCTGGTGGAAAAACCCTAGAATTTGGCATTCAATCGGAATCGACACAATGAGGGGCAATGGCCGACACTCAAACATGTAATAAGACAATGGAGGCATACAAGATGACGATTAAGGCCTAGAGAATCATCTAGATGAAGAATACTGAGAGATTGATCAATGAGATGAAGAAGGGGGAAGAAAAGGGAAACCTTGCGGCGGTGACGGTGAGCAGGAGGACCAGCGGCGGGTAGGAGAACAATCGACAGCGGTGGATCTCTAGGTACGAGGGTGTGGCGACGAGGCGTGCAGGAGAGAAGATGGAACCGACGGGAAGGGGAGGGGGGATAAAAGAGTGAACCGTCGGGGTGGAGGGGTGGGAGTAAAAGAAAACAGGCAAAGAGAAGGAAATCGACGTAGAGTTAAAGGCATTAACTGCACAGGTGCGGTCAGATTGCCGATGAAAGCCCGGTCAGACCGGGGAATAGCCTGCGGGTTGACCGGCTGAAAGCTGGCGGTTAGACCGCGAGAGAAGATTTTTGAGAGTTTTAGCAGAATTTGAGTGTTGTCCTTGCTCCATAGAGTTAGCACACAACATAAAATTGTCTTGGAGCAATTTCAACGAGATTGGAACAACAAACGAGTTTTGAACATAGAATTTTAGGAAAATAAAGCAATTTTTGAAGAAAACGATTTTGAATGAATCAAATGAAGCAAACACCGAAGATTGTTACTTGTGAAGAGATGTATGAGTACGAAATACTATTTGTAGACAATATATGAGAGTAAACATTGCCTAAATAGTAATACTCACTTTATGCTAGAATTAAGACTTGTTGATTTTTCGGGTTTTGGACTATTTTTCAGCGAGATTAAAACACACATATCTTTGATTTTGTTAAGATTTTGAAAAACCTATAAATACAAAAAAGGTCAAGAATAACCATCTTTAGGTTTTTCGTTTTGGGGGCACTATCAAATTCCTTGTGAAATAGAAGTTGGATAAAAATTTGATTTTGGTCAAAAACAAGATACTTGAGAATCGAGTTTGGACCAAAATTAACTTTTTCAATTAAAATGGATAATTTGTGAATTTTTTTAAAAAACCAAAAACCTTTGAAATACACTAGAGAATAGGTGTAGCTAGTTTTTCAAGATTTTTGATTGATAAAATCCAAAACTTGACCTTTTGACCAAAGGATTGGTTTTTGAAAAGACATTCTAGCATGTTTGTCTATATGTGCACCATTAGAGATGTGATATACATACTAATGGTATAACACTCCCCGTAAATGTGTTTCTCATCTTAGTTCTTGAACCAAGAAAATCATGAGAGAAATGCAAATTCAAATAAGATTTCAAAACAATGTAATCAAATGAAATTAGAAAGATCTATGACATTTAACTCATTTCTTAACTTGCAAAAACGGCTTTCATCAAGAGGCTTTGTGAAAACATCCGCTAATTGAACATCGGTTCTTATGTGGCTAATCACAATATCACCTTGGCTTACATGATCTCTAAGAAAATAATGGCGAATATCTATGTGTTTAGTTCTAGAGTGTTGAACCGGATTGTTGGCTATTTTCACGACACTATCATTGTCACACAAAAGAGGCATTTTAGAGAAATTGATTCCATAATCCATCAAGATTTGCCTCATCCATAGCAATTGAGCACAACAACTACCCGCGGAGACATACTCCGCTTCGGCGGTGGATAGGGCTACGGAGTTTTGTTTCTTTGAGGACCAAGATACTAAAGATCTTCCTAAGAATTGACAACTTCTGGAGGTGCTTTTTCTATCCACTTTGCAACCCGCATAATCAGAATCGAAATATCCAATTAAATCAAATTTAGCACCTTTAGGATACCATAAGCCGATGCAAGAGGAATGCTTTAAATATCTAAGAATTCTTTTAACGGGCATAAGATGACATTCTTTTGGAGAAGCTTGAAAACGAGCACACATACGAATACTAAACATGATATCGGGCCTAGATGCTGTAAGATAGAGCAAGCTACCAATCATGGATCTATAAAGCTTTAAATCTACCGGTTTACCTCCCACATTTAGATCAAGATGACCATTTGTAGCCATGGGAGTTTTGATAGGCTTTGCATCTTCTATGCCAAATCTTTTGAGTAGATCCTTCACGTACTTGGATTGACTTATGAAAGTCCCATCTTTGATTTGTTTGATTTGAAGTCCAAGGAAGAAGCTAAGTTCTCCAATCATTGACATCTCAAATTCCCTAGACATCATATCACCAAACTCTTTGCAAAATTCTTGATTAGTAGAACCAAAAATGATATTATCAACATAAATTTGACAAACAAAGAATTCATCATCAATGATTTTTGTGAAAAGAGTGGTGTCAACCTTCCCAATTTTGAAACCCTTTGAAACAAGAAAATCTCCAAGTTGTTCATACCAAGCTCTAGGAGTTTGTTTGAGACCATAGAGAGCCTTTGAGAGTTAATACACATGGTTAAACCAGGAGGTTGTTCGACAAAGACAAGTTCGGAAATCTTGCCATTTAGAAAAGCACTCTTTACATCCATTTGAAAAAGCTTTATTTCAAAACATGATGCAAATGCAAGCAAGATACGAATAACTTCTAATCTAGCTACGGAAGCAAAATTTTCACGAAAGATCAAACCTTCGACTTGAGTATATCCTTGTGCTACCAACCTTGCCTTGTTTCTTACCACAACTCCATTTTCATCTTGTTTGTTCCTAAATATCCATTTCATGCCAATTACGTTGTGATCCTTGGGTCTTTCAACAAGTGTCTAAACATCGTTGCGGACGAAGTTGTTCAACTCTTCATGCATAGCATTTGCCCAATCCGGATCATCTAGTGCTTCATCTACATATTTTGGCTCAATAGAGAAAACAAACGAGTAATGTTCACAAAATGAAGAAACACGAGACCGAGTTAGAACACCCTTACTAACATCACAAAAAATTTGATCAATGGGGTGATCTTTTGCAGTGGCGTTGTGAATCTTTGGATGAGTGATCGGTGCTTGTCCATCTTCCACTTCTTCAACTTGACCTTGACTTGGCGTAACGGAAGTAGGAGGTTCAACTTGAATAGAAGAAGATGGATCATCGCTGTCTTCTTTTGGCTTGATATACCCTAAAGTCATATTCTTCATTGCTTGTCTCAAGCCTTCATCACCTACATCATCCAAGTTTTCTTGCTCTTCTTGAGAGCCATTAGTCTCATCAAATTGGACATCACACGTCTCCTCAACTATATCGGTTGTTTGATTGAAGACACAATAAGCTTTACTATTTGAAGAATAACCAAGGAGAAAACCAACATGGCAATGACTTTGAAATTTTGAGAGACGAACTCCTTTTCTTAAGATGAAATATTTGCAACCAAAAACTCGGAAATAAGAAATATTTGGTTTTCTTCCAATAAGGAGTTCATAAGAAGTCTTTTTAAGAAGTGCAAATAAAGACGGTTGATGGCATGACAAGCGGTGTTGATAGCTTCTGCCCAAAAATTATCGAAAGTATTATACTCATCAAGCATTGTCCTAGCCATCACAATTAATGTTCGATTTTTTCTTTCTACAACTCCATTTTGCTCTGGAGTGTAGGTAGCGGATAATTCATGCTTTATTCCTAGTTCATCACAATAGTCCTCAATCTTGGTATTTTTGAATTCAGAACTATTGTCACTTCGAATTTTCTTCAACTCAAAATCAATTTCATTTTGGGCCCTTTTTGAAAAGTTTTTGAAGATACCAAAGGTTTCACTTTTATTATGCAAAAAGAAAACCCATGTATATCTTGAGTGATCATCCACAATCACAAGATAATAACTATTTCCTCCAATGCTCTTATAGGTTGTTGGCCCAAACAAATCCATGTGTAAGAGCTCTAATGGTCTAGAGGTGGACACGATAGTCTTTGATGGATGAGAACTAGCAACTTGCTTGCCGGCTTGACAAGCACTACATAGCTTATCTTTTTCAAACTTCACATATTTCAAGCCCACAATTAAATCATATTTGAAAAGCTTTTTTAAGTTGAATCATTCCTACATGAGCAAGCCTTCGATGCCAAAGCCAACTCAAGGAGGTTTTTGCAATTAAACACGTTTTGAGGCAAGAATCACTAGAGGAAATATCAACTAAATAAAGATTGCCAAATCGAAAACCTTTGAATACCAAAGAGTTCTCTTTTTCATTTGAAATAGAAACTCCTTCTTGAGAGAAAGTACAAGAGAGTCCAAGATCACAAATTTGTGCAATCGATAGCAAGTTAAAATTAAGAGATTGAACTACCGATACATCTGAAATAGAAATATCATTGGATATAGCAATTCTACCTAAACCTATTACCTTTCCCTTGCTATTGTCATCAAATGTGATCCTTTCATTTTCTCCTTTTCCGTTTTCAAATGAGGTGAACATTTTCCGGTCTCTGGTCATGTGTTGGGTACAGCTACTATCAAGTACCCAATGTCTTCCACCGGTCTTGTAGTTCACCTACAAAACAAAGTTATACTCTTTTAGGTACCCAAATTTGTTTGGGTCTTTGGAGGTTAGATACCAAGGTTTTGGGGATCCAAATGGCATTCTTTTTATTTCCAAATATAGGAGTCCCAATAAATTTAGCTACAATTCTACCATCCTTTGATTTCTTAAGCATATAACAAGATTCAAATACAAAGGATTTAGGTAAGCTATGAATTGTGCAATGTTTGGCTAAATGTCCTACACCATGACATTGTAGCACAAAGTGTCATTTTCCTTTGCAAACCTTGTCGCATTGTAAATTGGCCTTTTTTCCTTTCTTAGGAATAAAACCAAGTCCCTCCTTGTTGTAGGAACACCTTTGCTCACTCAAGATTTTGTCAAGAGTGGCTTTACCTTCGAAGCATCTATCCAAGCTCTTACTTACCTTAGTTACTTGTTCTTTGAGCTCATGATTCTCAACAACAGGTGGATGATAAATTTTCAAATCCATGCAAGTAATATAATCAATTTTAGAGCTACATGGCATGGCAATCAAATCATCACATGAAGTAGATATGCTAGTCTTATATGCAACATTCAAGCCATTTATGTCATCAATAATATCACAAGTAATGCCTACATCCATGTGAGACTTTGAATGATCCTTGGTAAGGAGAATCTCATAAGCTTCTTTTAGCTCCTCATAAGAGTCTTTAAGAGAAAGAAATTCCTTCTTCAAGACTTTAGATTTTGATTTCTCCTTGCCAAGATATGCATTCAAGTCCTCTAGCATATCCATTAGCTCATCATAAGTAGGATCATCATTTATATCGTTTGTTACCTTTTGTTCCCCTTTTGCCATGAGACAATGGGGTGTATAAAATAATGATGGAGCCTCCTTGATGGCGATTCCGGCAAGCTCTCTCTTTCTTGGGGACTCATCTTCTTCGGAGTCGGAGTCCGAGGAGTCTTCATCGGAGTTCCATTCCACAATGTGAGCCTCAACCTTGCCATTCTTGTGGAGCTTCTTGAAGAGCTTCTTCTTGCCATTGTAGTCGTTTTTTCTTGAAAGACTTGGATTTCTTTTCCTTCTTCTTTGGGCAATGAGATGCAATATGGCCATTCTCCTCGCACTCATAGCATATAATATTAGAGTAACGATTTTTGCTTAAGGATTGACCTTTGTTTAAGTTCGAATTCCGGTTTGAGCATATTCTCATGAACTTGCTTATTCTTTTCACAAATAGAGCCATCTCTTCATCGGAATCATCATCTTCATCACTTTCAACCTTTTCATCAATTGATTCTGCCTTAGCCTTGAAAGCAATATTTTTCTTCTTGGATGCAACTTGTTCTAATAGCTCTTCTTTGTCTTTCTTGTAGAGCTCATTAGTGATTAAGTTGCCCAAAAGACCCGTAGGAGTCATTCTTGGCAATTCGGAAGAATTAAGAAATAGAGTCATTAATGTCTCATACTTATCCGAAAGAGCCATAAGCATTTTCCTCACAATATCAAGATCGGTTAGTGAGGAACCAAGGCCTTTAGGCTCATTAACTAAATTATTCAATCTTGAATATATTTCATTTATGTTTTCATGTGGCAACATAACAAATATCTCATATTTAATTTTGAGCATATGCAATTTTGCTTCCTTAACCGCATATGTTCCCTCATGAATTTCGGAGAGAGTTTTCCAAATCTCATGAGCGGTCTCAAGTGAACTCACTCTATTGAATTCATCCGCGTTTAAGGTTTCATAAAGAGCATTCATAGTTTGAGCATTTAAGAGAGCATTTCGTTCATCTATTGGAGTAGGATTATTTGGATCAATAGGCATAACGAAACCATCTCCTACAATTTTTCAAATGCTAGAACTCATGGCTATAAGATAAACGGTCATACGAACCTTCCAATAAGCATAATTTGTGCCATCAAATTGTGGTGCTTTACCTATGGAGAATCCCTTACTAGCCATCCTTTTCTCTCTAGGCGGTAAAACCTAATAGATGAGAGACCAAGCTCTGATACCACTTGTAGGATCAAGGATAATCGACTAGAGGGGGTGAATTGGCGATTTTTAAAATCTTTTGGTAAAAACTAATTTTAGCAAAATTAAAGCTTGTGAAACAATTTCACAATTTAAAGCCTAAAATGTCTAAGGCTATCTAAGTGCACTACACAATCAAGACAAGCTTAATAATCTAAACAAGATAGACAACTAGCTCATAATCATAAATGCACAAAGTAAAGAGCGAGAGAGTAAATCACACTAGGGAGACAAGCGATGTTTTTCCCGTGGTCTCGGAGATTTGCCGGTCTCCACTAATCCATGTTGAGGAAGCTTGATCAACTCAAGCCAGCTTCACACAAGCACTTCCCTCGATCACTAATGGTAACTCTTCTCCACTCCGGATAGGCGAGCTCCAACCTTCACAAATTCCTGGGTCTTCTCATAATCTCCTTTGAGAAGATCACCGGCACAACTCCAAACTGTCTAGGAGACGGCAATCTCCAAGAGTAATAGAATAAAGAATTCTTCACTTGAAGATGCTCAAATACCACAATGATCAAACCCTAGTTAATGCTCTTGGAAAAACCTCAATAACCTTTGCAAAAGGATTTTAATGCTCTCAAAGAGCAGAAGAGAATGCAAAGGTCTCAAGTGTATTCAATGAGGTTCATCAAGACTTGTTTGCTGCAGTGGGGGAGGTATTTATAGCCTCCACCCACTCTTCTAACCGTTGGAGCACAAAATCCTGATGAAATCTGCAAGTACGGTCCGACCGTAGTTCAGTGGCCGATCAGACTGGGCTTGAAAATAACGGTCGACTGCAACGCAATTAATGCACAGAAACTATCCATTATAGATAGCCCGGTCAGACCGCAGTGGTGATCACGGTCAGACCGCCCTTCCAAAAACCAAACCAGAGAAAACAATGTCACTGGAAAAACTTGATCGGGCCCTTGACCCGGAGGTCCGGTCAGACCGAACCTTTGCCGTCGGTCAGATCGGCCTCAATAATTTCAGCCAAACCGAAAAATTCACTTCTTTAGAAAATGTTGACCGCACATTTGGTCCGCAAGTCCGGTCAGTCCGGACTCAAACCGCCGGTCAGACTGGCCTTGAAGATTTTCAGCAATCAGAAAAACACACCTTATTGGAAAAAGCTGACCGGCCCTTTTGGTCCAGGACCCCGGTCAGACCGGCCATACAACGCCAGTCAGTCTTGCCTTCAAGATTTTTTAGCAAATTCAAATTAAGGCCAAACCACATCAATTGAATCCAAGATTTTAAATCAAGTAAGATTGAGCAATTGTGGCATCATTCGCTTTCAAGCTACTAGATTTTTTATCCCTCTTTATAGTACGGCTTTCTACGCTAACAATCTGGTCTTTTATCTTTCATTCTCCTAGACCAGTAAAACTAAGAAAATGTCCTATCAACTAGATACCTTTACCTTTAGTGAGATGAGATCCTTTAGCGCTCTTTCATTATAGTCCAAGAAAAACCTAGTAAAACGAGTTAGTACAAAACACATGGTTGTCTATAATTACCAAAACACCGTAAATGGGGCCTAGATTCTTCATCAGGCTACTCGCGTTAGTAGGGTACCTCGGCCACTAGAGCCTTTGACGTACTTGTACCAGCGCCCGCAGCCGTCCCGAACAAGTCCATGGGCCACACGTGGGGTACGCCCTAAGAGTAGGGGTGGATATCGAGCTAGGTAGTCATCTTACCGAGTTTTTCACGAAATTAACATAGTTTGATTTAGTATTATTTTATAGTTTGGAAGTATTTTTAGAACCGAACTAACGAGCCGAGTCGAGCCATGCCAGAGTGAAATCCAATTTAATTCGAAATTAACTCATTTCAATGTTTAACCAAATAACAAGTCTAATTGAAGTAATTTTGAACCGAGCCAACGAGCCCAACTAACGAGCTTTTTTACCACCCCTAACCAAGAGGGCCCACGAGTAGACATTTGTTCTTGCAAATATCAGTTATGTCATGTAAATATTAATTCTTGTAAAACTTACATTATGTTAGTCTCCTGTTTCAATACCATGTGAGGGAGTCAGCATCGCGACACCCCACACAACCTTTTCAGACCTTAACGACCGCACTCTGGCACGCCACCTTTTTGAACCTTAAAGACCACACCCAGTCATGCCACACACTGCCACTTATGCAGATTGAGATAACAACACACCACGACACCACCTTTTCAGACCGAAAAGACCACACTCCGCCACGCTACCTTTTCGGACCAAAAGACTGCACCTTCTCACACCACATGCTGTCACGTTTGCAGACTGAGATGACAATACACTGCGACGCTACCTTTTCAGACTGAAAAGACAACACTGTGCCACACCACCTTTTCAAACAGAAAATAACGCACCACGACATGCCACACACTACCACTTGTGCAGACTGAGACGAAAACACATTACGACACTACCTTTTGAGACCGAAAACACTACACTCTGCCACGCCACTTTTTCAGATCGAAAAGACCCCTTATAAAAGGAGAGAGAAAAAACTGGAGGAGAATACTACACCACCACATCCAACACTTCACCAAAGCTTGGTTCACACAATAGAGAGGAATGAGATGTTGGACTTGTCAGCGAACTTCTATGCGAAGATGCTGCGGAAACGCAAGTGGCTTACCGAGAGGGCTAAACCCTACCCGGATTGTTCTATGAAGGATGGGCCGGTACCACTGGAGTTTCTACGCCCGCAATGTGTGTGCGAAGAACCGGCTAAGATCATTCAGTCCATACACCCTGCGACGACCGCCCAGGCGTACTACACGTGCAGGAACGTCCTCGTAAGCGAATCTTACACACACATAGATTTTTCACATCTTACGTTCCATTCCACAAATCCTTAACCACATCTACGCATAATGGCAACAAGAGATGCGATGCAACTTCTTTTAATGGATCGACGACCCAAACATGTACGATAGGGCATTCATCGAGTAGAAGTACATGTTGAACTATGCGATGCGAGCTGAGATCTTCAAACACTGGAAACCTTATGTACCCGATCACCCGATCATATTGAAAAGGCACTAGAGGAGCCGAGGAAAGCAGGGTGGTGGTGGAGGATCCTTGAACAAGAAGCTGAGTACGACCGGGCCGAGTGCACGGTGGATAAGGGGAATGCTCTTGCTAGTGAGACCGGTGGCCATCCTAGCGCTCCCCATCGTCCGGGCGCAGTCCAGATCAAAGAGGTAAGTTATGTTCAATTTGCATCCTGATTATTAATTTGGCCTTACGTTGTGATATCCTAACATCATTCAATCATCTAGCCCGTCTTGTAGAACATGGTCGACTTCGAGACTGACCGCCGCCATGGGCAGTCCAGAGACAAGGGGAAGGGACCGATGGGCTGCCATGACTAATCAATTTCATTCCAATCAACCTTTTTTTCGATTCCAAAAAGGCACACATGTATCATAGGTGTACATTGGTTTGTTGATTCGTCCATGTTGGCATTTCTAATGTACGTAACCAAACCCAGTGCGCCATGTAATTCGTAATTAAATTATGAAGTCTTTCAAACTTAAATCTCTTTTCTCAAATATTTCGACTATTAAATATGATGTAATCTTTTCCAGAAGGAATCAGTTCCACGAACAATACAATCGGGACAACAGCGCACATCGCAAGCCTAAACCCAATTATTTTTTTATTTTGCTCCGAAGAGGGTTGTCTGTGTTGTTGCGCAGCCGAACTCGCGTTCCAAATTGTGCTACCGGTCTCACATTCCCTACTTCACATTTTGTTATCTTCTCCAATTTCGGATTTCGAACTACGCGGACACTTCAAGGTGTCACAAAAAATCTTCGTGAAATATACTAAATCTTTAGGTTGAATTCTCTACAAATAAATTATAAAATTTAAATATAGAGTCATTTCGCAATTCCAAATGGTGACAACTTCTTGTTGCCAATTGGCGACAGAACCCTCTTGGCAGTGTTCCAATTGGCGACAAGGATATTGTTACCAATTGGAATGGCGACATGCTAATTTCACCATTCCAAATGGTGACAATGGCCTATTTTTGTAAAAAAAAAATGACTATTTTTTTGTAATTATATTTTGAATTAATATTATTTTTAAAAAAAATCATGAATTGACCATCCGATCCTAACTTCGAACTTAACCCATATATTTGATTTGAGTAACGGTATGAGTTAGTCCATCACCACCCTATCCCTTATAAATATAAAGCTACTACAAATTTTGGGATGATTTCATCCCACCAAATTTATGGGATGATCCACTGATGGACCAATCCATCCTAGGATGAGGTGATCCCTAAAATCAAACACCCCATAAGGGTATGGTTCTGTTTGGAATACACAAAATTTCCAAATTCCCGTGGAAATTGAACTATTTCATGTGTAATTCTTATGGAATTCCAGCGTTCATGAACCAGAACAAATTCTTTACAATTCCTCCATTCCTAATAATAAGTGTAACTTGGGAAAAAGAAACCAAGTTATTATATGAGAGTGGATTTTCCTATATGAAATAGTTCCTAGAATAATAAGCACTTTGCTCGTAGCACAATTTAGTGATTTATAGAGAGATCCGAGAGAATTTTTATTATTATTTAATTATATTTTAAAGTTAACCCCTCGCGAACTTTATTTCCAATTCTGACCCCTTTGGTCACGCCACCTCCCATGGCGTGTGGCAAAACTGTACTATCAAGTCACATATAGCAACGTGGCCAAAGCTGCCACGCAAGCCCTCGGCCGCTCGTCATGCCAGCGTGGAGGGCTTGCATGGCATCTATCACGCCATATCCTATGGCGTGACAAGACTGTCTTATCATACCCCGAGACTTGGCATGACAGTGGGTAACTTAAGTGCGGCCGCCGCTCTAGTTCTTCATTTTTTTCCCTGCTCGATTTTTCTTTGACTTCTCACCTCCCCAAATCCGTCCTCGCCTTCCACCGGTCCCCTATGCCGGAGGTCGATCCCGCGCCAGCGTCCTCCCCCGCGTCGTCCTCCTCCCTACGCCGACCTCCTCCCCCACTACCGATCCATATATGTATTTACTCTTAGTTAAAAGGATGGTGTTATATTTGGTTCATACATAGATTCTCTATTTTTAAGTTATGGATTGTTAATGGTTACATGTACATGGTGTTATGTATCATCGTAACTTCAATTGTTTTGTATCTTTCAAAAGGAAATCCCTTTGTTACCAAAAATCGAGTCCGAACTAAATTCAACCATGAGCTCGATTAAAAATTTAGGGTGTGTTTGGTCAAGTGAATGAAATGGTTCTGGTACCATATGGTTCGGGATATTGCATGATCACGTGTTTAGTTGCATGAATGGAACCGATGCGCTTAGGACCGACACGTTTCACGATAGGGAATATTCGCTTGATATGCCAAATATTTTCATTCCATAAAAACGACTGAACCACAAGGTTTAGCACCGCGTCGTCCGCTCCAGCTCCACATGCATTGCATTTATTGCACTTGAAAAATCCTAATCATAGTTTAAACTATGACCTAAATCAACTCCTCCAAAGAAAACAAAGTTAAGTCCTTATAAAGACCTCTGTAAAAATAATTTATTCAAATACTACAATATTTATCATGATTAAATGTAATTTTTCCCGAATTTTTGAAACTCTATTCAACCCACACAAAATTCAAACTCTATTCAACAACCTAAGCTAGGTTTCAATTTAGTTTAAGCAAATAACACTTGAACAGTTAGGTTTCAAATTTTATTTGAGTATTAGCATATCCCAGGAATCTCCCTAAATTATTTCAGGATTTTAGGATTTTTTATGCTATTTCATAGAGCCCGAGTTTATTCGGACCATCCAATCGGAATCCGAATGTCTCCTCCGATCGGGCCCTGTCACGCCATGGGATATAGCATGACAGATGCCACGCAAGCTCCACGCTAGCACGACGCGCGGCCGAGAGCTTGCGTGGCAGTTTTGGCTACGCCGCTATGTGTGGCGTGACAGTGTTGGTTTATCACGCCACGGGAGGTGGCGTGACCAAGAAGTCAAAATTGAAAATAAAGTTCACGAGGGGTTAACTTTAAAATATAATTAAAAAAGGATTAAATAAAAAAATCGATCCGAGTTGATAGTATAATCATCAATTGCAACTGATTTGTACCTCACAGTGACCACATGCATCATCATCACCCACCTTGTGCTGAGGGGGAAAAAAATGCTCTGAGATATGACTGGCATTGACACAAAATCTGCATGATTCCATTCATTGTGTGTACCTGACAATGCCATCGAGCAAAAAGCAAATCCTGATGAAAGTTGGGAGAAAATTATGCACTGCCCAGATAATTATGTGCAAACAAGCTTCCAAACAGTCCATTTCCTGGGCACCGAGTGGAGCACAAACATCGTTGATACTTCTGTGTAATTGACAGCATGGGTGGCACTCAATATCTCTTCTTTAAAATAATAGCTTTCATGCCCTCCACAAAAGATTCCCTGTGGATAATAGAAAGCTGAGGCCTAATTCTGATAGTGATTATCATGCCTTGGTAGACTATGTCCATAAGATAAACTGTCAGATTCAGAAAAAGTTGCATGACCCATGTTTAGTGTTCACTTGCTGAACCTGCATAATTCTTTTTTAGGAAACTATTAAGATAGGCAACTAATTACCATAGGACTAAAATAGTTTTAGTTTTAGATTCTTGTTAAACCAAACTGAGGATAAACAATATGTAATTATGGACACCATTGGCTACTTCAATTGGGCATGGCAAGTAGTACTGATAGTACTATGCTTGCTTCATAGCAATATGAGGTTATGTTCAACTCGGATTTCCCACGGTGGATGATTTCCATACACCAGGTCTAGACTAAAGATGATGCATCTCATAATTGAGAGGTAATGCGTGTGTGAAACATAGGGTGATGGCGAAGGAGATATGATACCATTATTAACAAGTTGGTAGTAGACTGGTCCGAAACAGTGGTGGTATGCAAGATCAGTTACATGGGCTGGCATCGGTTACTTTTACTTCCATTTGTCTTTTCCCATTGATCAATGGGGGAATGGTTTTACAAACTCGCTCTGTGGTTATGGATTAGTGACACAGATTTGCAGGGCTTGTTACAGCCAAGCATGCATGTTGTGTTGCTTGCTACTGTTTTCAAGTCATGGATCAGTGGCATGAATGGTAGCTGATCACAAAAACTAGACTATGATTCCATTGACTTCTTGTTAGCAAATCTGGCATGCCATCCTCTATAACCTTCAAATTTATTCTTGGGAAAATTTTTTGCATGCAACTGCAAAATTGATATACCATCCCTTATATCACTGACATATAAAGTCTAGCTCAACATATCAGTGAGACAATGGATGGTATATCTAGGATTGTGAAAATTTGCGGTGGCAAATAAGGAATTGCTTATTTATTCTTTGATCTTTCTAGTGTAAGCAAGATTGAGTTGCATGCAACAAAAGTTGCCTAAAAAGCACGACTATTTCAAATTGCTCTTTGACATGAATTTAAACAATTCAATTTCCGTAGAAATCCGAAGAAAATCCCACATTTAAATGTGCCCTTTATTACGAGGCAAACAGAATCTAGGAGTGAAAGAGAGACTCGATGGACTATTTTTCTATAGGAAGAGGGGGTGTACCGGTGTATTCTTATTGAGAGAGGAAGCGGGGTGAACTGTTTTTTAGAGTTTTTTTTAGTAAAGGCAGACGTGTACATTTAACACTCATCATACTCATACTATCCACACACCAGGTGTCATCTACACACGCTACAAATTTATCGGAGACACCTAATGCCTCACGGAGCGCGGACACACATTTCCCACTGAAACTCCTAAAATCAATTGACACCAACACATGTTTGAGACTTAAAACTCTGGTAGAGTGGGTGTACACCCACATCTAGCTATCTAGCTATCTGTCTACAGCCCGGCTTCCAGGGTGAACTGCTGTTAGTCGGCTCTTTTGCTTGGTACTGGTTGGGTTTGGCCTAATAGGCCCTCGTTTCTTGAGGGTACATCTGGGGCTTATTACTTATTAGGCAATTACAGCCCATAACGGTGCAATACCATGTCTGCTCCTTAACCAGCTAAAGACACGAAAATCAACCAACTCTAACCAAATCCACTTATAGGCCCATTTACAGAGCCGACGAAAGCCCACTTTGTTGGTCGGCCTCCAGTGCCCATCTTTTAGAATTTAGACTTTCAGTGTTTTTTTTCTCTTTTCACCCTTGTTACGCGCCTACCGAACAGTCGTCACGTAATACGTACCAAGGGTGAAGCCACCGCTGGCGCTGGGCTGCTGGCTGAGCAGCCACTTCCCAGTCTCAGCGCTGATCATCGAGTTTTTGCTTAATGTGTTGTAACAAAATAATAAAACTAGCCTCTCGAGAGAGTGAATTAACAAAAATGGTATCACGGACGAACCAACAGACGACATGTGCTCCTATCACGTCTCCACTGCTCGAATCCCCCTACTGCATCCTCACCGCTCGAATTCACATGTGACGCGCTCCTATTCAGCCAGACCCTTTGCCGTGCGGCCACATGCTACTCGGCAAGCCGCGCAGGGGGAGGGGCAGGGGGATCTCAGTAGTTGGGGTGCAGCAGGGGACACGTGTCGCCTGTCGACACATTCACGGTGTCATTTTTGTCAATTTGTTTATAGGCTATTTTTGTTATTTTATCGCACAATAATACCGTTTTAGCCAATAACTCATGATTATTATCTAAACAAAGAAAAAGCTTATGTTAGGTGTTATAACTTTCTGTGAGGCCTTGTTGGGATGGACATGAAACGTTGATTTCTGTTTCACCTCAACTCAAAGAGCCCTAGACGCGTCAGGTCGTGGGAGTTCGCCTGCCTCGTACAAATCACGTTGGCGTGGCGGACGGACAGGACTGTTCACGATATCCGCCAAGGAATCATAAGGACAGGACAAGGCGTTTGTCGTTAGCTTCGCTTCGCGCGATGGACCGTGTGATGTTTTGGCATGTGACGGCCGGCGCGAGTTCACATCGATCAGTCAAGAGAGCAACCATCTATTAGTGATCAGTAATGCTCTTTCCAGCCAGCTAGCTAGCTGCATCTGGTCCGACGGATTTATCGTATCTTATGGACGCCGAACACAACATGCACCGTACGTCAAAAGGTGGCGGCACCGGTCAATCTATAACGCCAAGCGCATGCAAACGTGAACGGAAGAAGTGGTTCGGTTGAACAGGATTGAATGAAAGATATAGTATATGTTCAGGTTCAATAAGCTCAATCGATGGGAAAAGATCCAAGAAGCAAAAACCGCGATATATGTCTACTGAAACCACTGTATGAGAAGGATTTAGTTTTTTTTTAAAAGGAAATTGACTATTTACCACGCCTTTAATTGATATATGGTAAAATACCAGAAAGTTCACGGTAATAGATAATATGCCACATCTATCCTTATCCTATTTTTTTTTGCCATTTCCGGGTTTTAAAACCAATTTCCTTTTATGCCCTTTTTTGCACGGGAAATGACAATTTTACACCTCTTCCTCCATCCCTCCCCGCTTCTTCACTGTCACCTTCACCACTACCCACCACCACTAACCCCACGCTCTCATACTTGATCTCCACCTGTGGCGTCTCCCCCACTGCCGCCGCCCGCGCCGCACCCTCCATTTGTCTCGCCTTCCCGGGCTCCACCGTGCAGGTCGACGCCGTCCTCGCGCTACTCGGCTGCTACGGCTTCTCCGACACCGACATATCCTCCACCGCCAGCAAGTTCCCCACCATCCTTGTCTCTGACCCCGCCAAGACCCTCCAGCCCAAGGTCGACTTCCTTGCCTCCATCGGCATCATCGCGTTCCCTGGTTCATCTCCCTCAGCCCCATCCTCCTCTACCAAAGCTTCCAGGACCATCTTGCCCTGCTCTTCGACTCCCTCCGCGAGGTACTCGGCTCCGACTCCCACATCGTCACCGCACTCTGCCAGATGCCCCTCTTCCTCCTTCTTCTTCCTCCTCACCCTCTCTTCTTTTCTTCCATCCTCTGGCCATGGTTGACCTAGGCGAAGCACGTGACGTTGCCGACGTCATCCTGGATGCCGCCGACGTCACCCTAGATGCCGCCGGCGAGGATCTGGAGGCCGTAAAGCTCAGTGGCTGGTGCGGAGGTGATGACGGTGGTGTCGTCGAAGGCTGGCGGCTTACTGCGGCCTCATCTTCTGGCTGTTCACCTTAGGCGTGGGCGGGCGGTTGTTGGAGTCAGTGTGGGAGCTGTCGTTGGTGGTAGTGTTGCTTGCGAGGATGGCGCAGCTGACGAGACAGTCCAGGAGGGAAAAGGGCGGCCATGGCCATGGCCGGAGGAAGGAAAAAAGGGAGAGAAGAAGAGGAAAAAGAAAGGGACAAAATTGTTATTTCACGTGCACAAAAAAAGGCAAAAGAAAAGGAAATCATTTTAAAATACCAGAAATGGCAAAAAATATATGGGGCAATGAAAGATGTGGCATATTATCTATTACCATGAGCTTTCTGGTATTTTATCAAGTGTTAACCAAAGGTGTTGTAAATAGTCAATTTCCTCTTTTTTAGAACACACAGTAAACAAAATGGTCAACCATCGTCAGTCTAAGTGGTATATGTGAGTGTTGTAAGAGCATGTACAAAGGTCCCACGTAGATCGTCTATAGCATATGCCAACTAGGATTTGTGCATACCTAGAAGAGAGAGGGGAGGTCATCGACAATGTAGTACTTGGCTTCAGCGTGCGAACCAACGGACGAACAGACAACCTCGACGCTATTGTACAGAGCTCATCTACTCCCCACGCGGTTTGTGGGCCTAGGTGTTGGGAATCCGCCACCATGGCCCAACGGACACCGGGACGACGACTGGGGCGACAACGACATCCATTGCGGTCAACAAAGAAAGCGTCGTTGAGCCTGGCTTCCCCATCCACCGACCGCGACGGCAAGCTTTGGATATAGCGGCCAACGTCTTAGATCCGAGCGGTTGGAGTCCAGATCTGGCCGGATGTGCACGTCAACCGCTAAGATTTGGCCGGTGACTGCTTGGTCATCGAAGATGGAGAGTGTGGCAGAAGTAGGGAGGAGCGGTGAGGGGAGGAGGGGGGAGGCGACGATGATGGTGGGGAAGAGAAGGTGGCAGTCGGTGGTGTTGAGAGAGCGGGGTGGCGAGGGAGCAAGACGAGTGGGGAGCGTGGGACACGGCGACGAGGGAAGCAAAGCAGGTGTTTCAATCAGGAGGCAAGACCAGCTTGTCAGGGAGTTAGGGAGGGGGCGGGAGGATGAAGAGTGTCGGTGTCGGTGGTGACAGATGAGAGGAGGTAGGAAAGAGAAGGACCAATGGGTGGATTTAATATATGACAGATGGACCCATAAAATAATAGAATATAAAATGACGGTATAGACTATGTTAAAGGCATGCCATTGTAAAGGATGTCTAAAAAGTTGTCCCTTGTTGACGTTGACACTTTATAGACGACTACCATTTTACATGCTCTAATGTGTCACGATGCACTAATAGTAGAGACCAAAGTTCAAATGGCAAATCTTGGTTTATACATTATGGACGTAATTAAGCCCCGTGTTGTATGACTATGTTTGAGCTCATTATATCCTCGGTTTTTTTTTTCATTTTTTAGAAAAAATATCATGACTAGCTAGCAATCAAGATATTAATTTACATGTTGATCAACCCGAATCTTCTTATTGAAACTCGGAATAATATTTCAGCAGAACGATTAAGTACAAATGTAAAAGATGACAGGAAATTTAGTAAGATGGACATGCTATCCCTAATTAAATTAGTCGGGTTAACCCCAAGAACACTGGTGAGTAAATTACACACATATTGTGAAATAAGCAGACTGTGTCTCAGGTGAAAATGCTTAATCGGTAAAAATTTGAAATTTTTTGATATGGGCCGCTCGATCGCGAGAGGATGGCTAGGATCGGTCCAAGATGCTTCCACCACTTAAAGTCCGTTTTGCATACAGACCCCCACGCGGCTGCTGACTTTTTCAAAAAAAACCCCCTGCCACCATCTCATTCCCATCCCCTTCCTCTTCCCCTCTAGAGCAATCCCCAAATCGAGCACACCATGGCGACGAAACCCTAGAACCCTCTCCCCTCATCGCACGACGCCGATCTCCTTTCAGTGGCACGCACCGCTGGCCTACTCTCAACGCCTCCACCCACCTCTCCACACTGCATGTCGCCCCTGGTATCCGACCTCTGTTGCCGCTCTCTCCCTTCTCGCCTCTCGTGGCAATCCGGACATGCAAAGCGGATGAAAAGACCCAAATTTTCAAAAAATTTCAAAACTTGCTTGACACCCACTCCACCTCACTGGACCTCTCCTTCTTCCCCAACGATGGTAGACATCATCAATTACCGCCGCCCCCTTTCTTCTTCCCCAGCGAGCTCAACACCGATTCGCCGCCGTCCTTGTGCCCCTAGCCTCTAGACCCCGTCATCAGCACCCACTTGCCCTCCCGTAGTCAACCCCTACAGCCACCCACTCCATCCCCGCCGCCAGCTCACCACCACTTTGCGCCATGGCCGCGCCGCTCACGGCTCACGCCGCCATAGGCTACTTCGAGCTCCACCGCCACCACCGCCAGACTCCCCTCACTCCACTAGTGCTCAAGCATCGACCACCACTACCAACGCCGGAGTGCTGCCACCGTCCTCCTCTGATTTGGCCGTGCGCCACCGATGTCGACCACCCCTCCCCGAACCACCTCAGCCCGAGCAAGACCCAAATATGGGTTTCTTAGGGCCATAGTGATGCTCATTGCAGCACCTGGTAATGCCATCCGCCGTCGGAGCCGCCGTAATCGATGTCGCCTTCGGCTCGAGCAAGCGGGAGCACGCTCTTGGCTCCTGGGCCAAGTGGCTGTGAGCCGCTCCAAGTTGGGCCGAAGGCCTGGCCCAATTGGCTTCCAGCCCATTAGGCTAAATGGGCTAAGCCCATTACTATGCAGCACACACTGTTCACTTTCAGCCCAATACTGTGTAGCCCAACACTATTCAATGCCTACCCGAAAAGGCCAACACTATTTAGCCCAAAACCCGTTACTATTCACCCAACCCGATCCTATATATATATATATATATATATATATATATATATATATATATATATATATATATATATATATATATATATATATATATATATATATATATATATATATATATATATAGACCGGTTTGAGCTCATGAATCCTATTTTCAACTCCATTTGCCAAATCAAGCACTAAATAAATCCCAACCACCCCACCACCTTTCTTTTCAATTCTTTCCAAATTTATTTAATTCATGTTATTCCTAGCTCGCCTCCTGTTGAGCCCAGACTTACTTATTTGATTTTCTTCCACGTTAGAACCCGATTATGTTGATCAAGCTACATAGGAGTTGATCAAGACATAGGAGAGGTAAATCCAGTCAAGGACTGTGATATGGAGGTAAGTTGCATACATTTGATCATTTTGAGCCTATATATCATGTACTTATATTATTACTTTCATTATTGTACTTATGCCAATTACTTCTTTACTGAAATAATACTTTTTGAATGCCATGATGATTAGATATATCATATCACCCCACATACAAGCACATCAATTCTTTGTAGGCCATATTCACCTTGACAAGGTTAAGTTACATAAAATATTAATAAATGTCCGGCATTGTCACACAATGTGTTTATAAATTTTGAAAAAAAAAGTGTTGGCTAACCACCAATGGTTTTGGTGGAGAGTTGAGGGTTGAGACCAAGAGGATGGACAACTCAAGATACTTGACAAAACATTTCCTCACTGGATATAGGTAAGGACAAGAACCTTATGCCAAATAACAAACACATGCAGAAATCGCTCAACCACAGGTTTAGTATATCCAACTTGGCTTAGTACACTACTCTTTCGATTGAATATCTATAGGATGACACCTGCTCTTGTGTACAGAGCAGCCACGGTTTACGGGTGGGATAGGAGTGGAAACGGAGAAATGCTCGCTGGAGTAGGCACCGTCAGCATCGGACTGTGCATTCCACTGTTGGCTGGTGGTTTCCCGATTGATGTATGGTCTAAGAACCTACCAAGTAGAGGCTAGAAAGGTTGAGCAGTGGGAATGCCTTGTTATCTCAACTCAGTCGCACGCTATCAAGTTGCTTGTATATAGCTTGACAGTATGAGTTTGAGGTATGTTGTGGGTAAAGTTGGCCAACTCTGTAGATTATAATCGATGGTGTTAGGATACTCTGTGCTTCCGATTAATGAATATGTGTTCATGGGTGATTCCAATATATGAGGCACAAGTATAGATTTTGAGATGCTAAGATGGTAATTGCAATTGTTGAGTAAACCCCTGATGTTATATTAGTATGATTTCACTGTTTGAAAGACAAACTACTTTAACTCAAAAGTTGCATCCACATATACCTGATATGGTAAACCTTCAACAATTAATTGAATTCCTAGCATGTAGTTAAATAGCTTTCCCATGTGACTTGCTGAGTACGCTGTGTACTCAATCTTGCTAAATTTTCATCAGAAGGTATCAGAGGATTGAAGGACACTTTGGAGATCGTGTTAGGGTCGTGACCGCACTCACGCTTTCCTATGGAGGCTATTTGGTCCTTCTGAATGTAAGTTAAAGCTAGGGATGGAGATGCCCATTTTGTTTCTACAAAATAGCCGTTAGCCCATAATTCAATCAAATTAATGCTTTTCAAATGTTCATAAGCAGGTTTGGTGCCATCCTAGTCTGCAATCGAAATCATGGGCGATTGCGCAAACAGGGTACACCCTGTTTGAAAAATGGGGTTGTTTCAGCGGAGGCCAGTGGTAGGCATCCAGATCTAGGCCCAAGGCCATCATCAGCTCCTCTAGCTAGCCATCTATCTCTCAATTGCAAATTTCCTATTGTATAATTAAATGTAATTTTATGAGTTCCAGCTTTCGTGTTTTTGCAATTTCTTTAATTTGATGGCTTGCATGCTTTTATATGTCACTTCTCTATCCGCTGATTGTCCAAATGGAAATGAACTGAAATGAATTATATGATAGTAGTAGTAGTTTGTTAGGTATATGTGCACTTTTTGTGATTATTATAATTCAGAAAATCGCTCCGACGAAGGTCGTGGTAGAGTCTTATGCGAAGAAGACGACGCACAGAGGATGATGAAGAAGGAGGAAGCCGTGAGCAGTTGCGCGAACCCTTCCTAAAAACCTGATTCGCCCTAGCCCGTGTAGGATCACGAGAGACGTCGGCTTCAGAGACACAACTCTCCCCACGTCGGCGCACTTCGAAGGAGGGAAGGAGAAGCCGAGGTTGCTAGCATAGAGGAATAGGGCAACAATCTTGTAAGGTTTCTATCTATTCTATTATGTTCTGAGAGGAGAGGTCTCCCCTTCATATAGAATCTGCACAAGAAAGAAATTGCCACAATAAAGTAACAGAAACGTAATACGTGCCATAAAAACCCCAATTAATTAGTGTAATTTAAACATTTAGTTTCTAATTCATATACATGTATTGGATGGTTTTGAGATGCAAAAAGAAGTAGAAGTTCCACAGCCAACTGGACACAAAATCACTGGGCCATTCACGCGCACGTCGCTTGCGTGCGGGCGATGGCGATAGCGTGGTGTGGCGCAGCGTGGCGAGCGAGCGAGCGAGCGCGTGTGTTCTTCTTTTGCTTACTTCAACTAGGTAAGACCAACTCCACCTTATATATTGATCTCCTCCCACCTAGACTTGCAATATAGTACTAAACTTCCCACCCTCCACCATGCATGAGATGGCCTTTGGGATTTTTCTATGATTTAATTAGAATATTGAATGGGCCAAGCCCAAAAACTCCAACAATCCCCCACCAGATCGCAAAAGCACCACGAATTTGCCCATAATTCCAAAGTGTTGTTGATATACTAGTTTTTGGTGGAGACCGGTTAAGGTTGAACATCCACCTAGAACCTCAAGCTACACTCGCCCACAACTACAAAATGGACTAAGCCTTGAATTGGTAGTTTTGTGCGAACAAGTTTCAGGTAATGCCTTTGCTGATACTTGGTCGCCGATAGGCTACTCCTCAGGTGGATCTTATAGGTCATACTCCTGTGTTTCTTCATGAGCTTATTAGAGATCACCCACATCTCATGGACTGTGACCAACAGTTGGGCTCATATGTGTATGTTCTTACACGAATACAATGTAGGACGGTATTTTGTTGTTAAGCCTCAGAACACATTAAGATAAAGTCATCCTGCCTTACAGTAATTAGAGCAGTACTGTATCTCCAACGGAGTGAGATATAAAGTAAGAATGTACTCTACTATTACCCAAACAGTTTGTTTTTCCCAAGGTCTATTTCGCGGGATCTCCGATCAAATAGGTTTGGGTTACCACTTTGTGTAACTCACGTGGGTCTCATCCCCATCTCCTTCGATACAATTTCAATCACATTTCCGTGATAGTCCCTTTGTAAAGGGACCTACCAGATTTTTAGCTGTTTGGATATAAGACACAATTATCACTCTAGAGTTTCTCAATTTTCTGATAGACTTCAACCGCCTTTTCACATGTTTTGAGGATTTCATATTATCCTTCGCACTTGTCACCTTTATGATAACTGTTTGGTTATCACAGTACATAAGGATAGCTGGAATTGATTTTTCAACCACTGGTAAATCCATCAAGAGTTTTTATAGCCATTCTTCCTCAACAGTGGTTATGTCTAATACTGTGAGTTATGCCTCCATGGTTGACCTCGTTAGTATGGTCTGTTTGCAAGATCTCCATAAGACGGCAACACCGCCTAGAATGAATACATATCCACTCGTAGCCTTTATCTTATCAGCATTAGAAATCCAACTAGAATCACTATATCTCTCAAGTACACTAGGATATTGAGTATAGTGAATTCCGTAACTCATTGTACCTTTCAAATAGCACATAACCCGCTCAAGTGCGTGCCAATGATCATCTCTTAGATTAGTGGTAAACCGGCTCAATTTGCTTACAACAAAAGAGATGTTAGGACGGGTAGCACTAGCCAAGTACATGAGTGAACCAATAATCTGATAGTACCTTAATTGATCCTTTTTTTAGTTTTCGATTCTTTCGAAGTATTAGACTAGGATCATAGGGTGTTTGTCGGACCCGGGAGTACACACCCAAATCCTCTGTGTATTCTACACTAGTCCCTGGAACAGTAGCTAGTGTCCATAGTAAACAAATATGGTAACATCCATAATTCACACAACTTTATTAATAAATATCATATTTTTACAAGAACGGCTTACAAGCCAACAATAAAGAACATAGCGGAAGAGGAAGAAGACGTAGTAGAGCCCGGTTAGTCCGCCACATGCAATCGACTGAGATAGCGACCTAGTTGTCGAGATCCACACTGGTAGTGAAGTCCTTCTCCCCTGAACAACATTTTATTAAGCAAGAATGAGCACAAAAATGTACTCCACAGGTTACATCTATAACAGAGTTAATGCATGCATAGGTATTATCAAAGGAAGGCTTATAGGGTTGTTTGTGCAAAAGCAATATTTGATATTTTAAATACAATATCTAAGTTCAAAAGCTCAAGTTTTACAATATCTAAAATTGAGTTTTAACTAAATTAATAAAGCTAGTGTATGCACCAATCTAACACTAACTTAAACACGGGCACCAACTCGGGGCTTCAACCCACAAATTTTCTTATGGACACCAATCCATGACATAAATTGTTTTATAAAATATTTTGAAAACAAAATCAAAGTTGAACTTTGAGTGGCTTTGCTCAGCATGTCCATGGTTGTGGAGACAGCTATTCAAATAGTTTTACACTCTGCAGAGGCTGTACAACTTTACCCACAAGAGATAATTTGCTTAACATGTCGGCCAAGATACGCTTCCAAAGGCGTGAGACTAAGCAAGTATCACTAGGCTTTTACAATGTTCTACCCCAAAGTTATTATGTTTACTAAGGTTTCACTTCCATTGGGTTAACCACCTACCAGAAGCCCCCTCTTGTGCCAAGTAGGAATACTATCTAACCAACACCCGCACATCAACATGGTACAAATAACAATGAGGTATTACAAATTAATAAGTCTAATATGTCTCATTCCAGACTTATGGTAGTACGGTGGAGCTTAGCAAGATACGGCTCGAAGAGCATTCCTTAACCAACTTGGGCAACATTCCATAACCCTAGACTCAATCATTGAAATAAATCGATCCTGTGCATTGACTTGCACCATACCAATATCTATTTTGCCCAAGTCTAAACCATTTTAATCTATTTCACAAGTAAAATCATTTTCTAAAATTTCTATGGTAAGACAATACCATAGACTCAATCTAAATCAAATTTGAATAATTTAACTAAACTCCCCAAATCAATGTTTTTGGTTTAAGCATTGACTAAGCATAATTTTCCAACATGTTTTAGTCATACTAATGTACTAGCTAGATTTTCAACTAAGGTTGCAAGGAATGGTCAAGTCAATGACAAATTTGGCTATACAATGGAATTGGGAGTAACTATAAATTTAAAACAGGAATTAACATTAACTTGAATATAAATACACTTGCAATAATAATTTAAAACATAATTTAAATTATTTAAATCAAACATGATCAAATATGTAACCTGCCTTGCTCAATTAATTATTGTTCTCAAATGGCGTTGAAATCTAACTCTCAAAAGTAAATTAAAATCTATACATAAAAACAAACAAAATTAAAATAAATTAAAATAAAATAATTTTGGTATAGATAGCTAGATCTTGATTTTAGATGAATTTATTATTTTGAATCACTTGAATCGGAGCTCGAACGAAGGAGAACGAGCTCTTGGAAGATTGAAATTTACATGAAATGATGAAATTGGAATTTTTCAAAATTTATGGATTTTTTTTCTGAAGGAAAACCATTTACTATGTCAGCATGATGCTAGTGACTAGGATTATGGATTTTTAGCCGAATTGATTTTCTATAGAAAAATAGGAAATGCTATGTGGGCGATGACGGGGCAACATGTGGTGGGCAAGTGGGCAAAATGGTGAGGTGGCGATTATGTGGCGGTGCTACATAGGCGCAAAACCAGCGGCGGATCGGGTGGTGGTGATTTTCGGTGAACAGTGGTGATTCGGCGGCCGGTGAAGGCACCAAACGAGAGAGGAGAACGTGGGGAATTCAATGCTCACCTTGGCGATAGTGGAATGCGAGGGGAACGACGACGACGAGGGTGGTAGTGGCGGAGCAATTCGGGTCACGGCGGCGCGGCGGCTTCGGCAGCATTCCAACGAGGAGAGCGCGAGCACGGCATAGGACACAAAGTGGCGATACCGGTGGTGGGTTCGAAGGCGGCGGGGAGGGATCGATGGCGCCATAGAACGCGAAGTGGCGATACCGGTGGTGGGTTCGAAGGCGGCGGGGAGGGATTGATGGTGCCGGGAATGGCGGTGGAAAGAACTTCGGCCGGCGGCAGAAAACTTCAAAATCCAGCGAGGTGGATGGGAGAGGGGAGGGGAGACTCGTGGGGATGGGTTGAGGATGGAGAGGGGCACACCGTGCTCCAATTTATAGGGTTGTAGAGCACGGATATGGGAGATCAATTGCGGTGGTGATCGCAGCGGCAAAGGCTTGCGCACAAGATTGAGGGAGATGGCCAGAAAGGGGGTAGGCGAGCTGAGGGGAATTGAATGCAATTGGCTGTGCAAGAAAAGGGGAAGGAAATTCGTGGTGGTGCGAAGCTTCAAATGACACGGCAATGGCAGGCACGCACGGGGAAGAAAGAAAAGGGAGAAGAAAGACTTGACGCACGTGACCCACACATAAGAGAGGGGGAGGAGAGAGGAGAGATGTGCTGGCAGGCGTGGGCTGCGTGGGTGAGCCAGGCAGATGGGGAGAATGGGCCGGGTAAAGAAAGGGTTTTGACCCAAAACAGGAAAAGGAATTTTTATTCATTTTCGAATTTCAGAAAAACAAACAAATCAAATAGCCTTTTAGGAAATAGAAAAAAGTTGAAAACTTCTAGAAAAAATTCACGAAATTCCTTGAATTATTTTGAACATAATAAAATTAATTACAACTTAAAGTTAACTTTTATTTTTACACATAAATTATTTTTAATTTCTAGAAAAAGGAAAAACATTTTAAAAATCCAAAAATTGAAGAAATTAATTAAAATTTAAATCCAATGAAAACCTAGAAAACTCAATAAATTTTATTTTTGACTTTTAAAATCCAGTAAATTCAAGAAAAACATGAAAATTCTTTTAAAACTCAGAAAATCCAATAAAATAATAACTTTATTAATTTTAATTTTGGTAACAGAACTTTGGGATGTTACCTCACTATTTTTAATGAGGACTCTATTTAGGACATGACTCGCAGTCAACACAGCCTCCCCCCACCATGCCTTAGACACACCCGTAGTATCTAACTTGGTATTCACCAAGTCCTTTAAGGTGTGGTTCTTTCTTTTGGCAACCCCATTGGATTGGAGCAAATAGGGAGGTGTACCTTGATGGATAATACCATGTTTCGCACAAAACTGATTGAACTCATTAGAAAAATATTCTCCACCACGATCGAACCTAATTCTTTTAATCTTTCTGTCTAATTGATTCTCAACCACAGCTTTATAAGTTTTAAAGTAGTCTAATGTCTCATCCTTTGTTTTCAACAAATACACATAGCAATATCTAGTGGCATCATCAATTAAAGTCATGGAATATCTTTTCCCTCCTTTTGTCAATATACCATTCGACTCACATAAGTCTGAATGTATGAGTTCCAATTTTGCCGAATTTCTTTCCTCCACAGCCTTTTGAGGCTTTCAAGGTTGCTTCGTTTGCACACAAATTTGGTATTTGGAACTTTTGACTATGAAAAAGTTTGGAATTGAATTTAAACTGGAAAGCTGAGATATACAACCAAAATTTATATAACATAAACGTGAGTGCCACACATTGGCCTCACCACCATTCATAGAGTCATAAATATGGTTCACAACCTTATTACTAAAATCTGAAAGGGGAAAACGGAACAAGCCTCTGCACTCATAGCCTTTTCAAATAAAGAGTCCAAATATTTGACACGACTACTTTATTCGACTCGAATACCAACTTGAACCCATCTCGACATGGAAGGAAACCGCTGACGAGATTCTTATTTATTGTAGGGGCATGCTGCACGTTCTTTAAGCGCATAATCTTTCCCAAAGTGAACTTCAGATCTACCGTGCCAACACCGAGAACAGAAGCATGTGACCCATTCCCCATTAGGATGGAAGAACCCCGTGCGACATGGTAAGAAGAAAACATAGATGTATAAGCTCATACATGAATATTAGCCCCGGTGTCAATCTACCAATCAGTATATTGACATACCAAAAAGACACTAGGTAGATTACTATACCCAGATACTTCGGCCTCACCAATAATCATATTAGCAGACTTCTTCTACACTAGATGATTTTTCTTGCCCATCCATTTGTGGCATTTCTTGGTCCAATGACCCATCTCTCCACAAACAAAGAAAGTAATATCCTTCATATTCACTTTCTTCTTACTGTTATTGGTCCTTTTGAAGTTGGTGGTCGAAACAACCTTGCCTTTCCCTTTGTCAATATGTTGCATGATGTTCGCTCTATACTGTCCCTCTTGCACCACTGGTGTTACATCATTTGCCCGAGCCTTCTCTCCAACATCAATACGAGCAACCAGATCCTCGACAGAAATATTTTGCCTCTTGTGTTTCAGAGATGTGGCGAAATTCCTCCAAGTTGGAGGCAATTTGCCAATAATGCCTCCATCCACAAATTTGTTAAGCAAATTACAATCAAGGTGGGCGAGTTCCCTCACAACGAATTGTAGTTCATGAGCCTACTCGATTACAGAACAGTTATCAACCATTTTGTAATCATGATATTGCTCCATGACATACAATTCATGTCCAACGTCTGAGGTAACAAACTTGTGTTCTAGTGCATGCCACAGATCTGTAGCATTCATCATGTGCATATATACATCACAAAGCTAGCTAGTCAGACAACATGCTTAGAATGCACCCGACAAATATTATCACAGCCGTGTCGTACTCTGATTGTTGTGTAGTAGTATGAGGTCCTGCGGGACCTGGTATCATGACCCAAAATACATTCATAGCTAAGAGCCACAATTGCACCCTTGTCTGCAATCTCTTGAAACTCACACCAGTGAATTTCTTCGGTTTCATTGCTTCCGCAAAACCAGCCATCACAAAGTGCCTATCAAGTTTTTAGATTGTTAGCTATATGCGCACTTTTGTGATTATTATAATTCAGAAAATCGCTCCAACGAAGGTCGCGGTAGAGTCTGGAGCGAGAAGACGACGTGCAGAGGATGATGGAGAAGGAGGAAGTCGTGAGTAGTCGCCCAAACGCTTCCTAAAAACCTGATTCGCCCCAACCAGTGCAGGATCATGAGGGACGCCGGATTCAAAGACATTGCTCTCCCCACGTTGGTGCACGCCGAAGAAGGGATGGAGAAGCTGAGGTTGTTCAACACAGAGGAATAGGGCAAAAATCTTGTAAGGTTTCTGTCTGTTCTATTTTGTTCTAAGAGGAGAGGTCTCTCCTTCACATAGAATCAACACAAGAAAGAAACTGCCACAATAAAGTCATAGGAAATGTTTTGGAAACCGTATTAAATGCGGTTAATATGTGCCATAAAAGCCCCAATGAATTAGTGTAATTTAAACATTCAGTTTCCAATTCATATACGTGTATTGCTTGGTTTTGAGATGCAAAAAGAAGTAGTAGCTCCATAGCCAACTGGACACAAAAATGCTGGACCATTCACACGCACGTCGCGGGTGGGCGGGCGATGGCGTGGTGAGCGAGCATGCGCAAGTGTTCTTATTTTGCTTGCTTCAACTAGGTAAGACCAACTACACCTTATATATTGGTCTCCTTCCACCTAGACTAGCAATATGATACTAAACTTCCCACCTTCGACCATACATGAGTGAGACTTTGGGATTTTCCTAGGATTTTAATTAGAATATTGAATGGGCCAAGCCTAAAAACTCCAACAATGTTTTGCATGTTTTGTAAACATATTCGTTCATTCGTTGTAAAAAAATTAGATTGTGGTATGAGAGTAGCAGCAAGTACGATGGCGGAGGGGTGGTGGACCGGTTGCCGTGATGGTGCCCATGGTGCTGTGAACCACGATGTGGAGGAACGGCACCGGTGGTGCTGTGAGGCAGTGCCTAGGGTTTGTTTGCCAATCTCCATGGCTTGATTTGGGGCTAGAGTAGTAGAGCTATATGGGAGGGGTGAAGATAGCAGGTTCTTTCCAAAAAGATCGAAGAACACTTGATATTTTTGAAAGAGTGCGTCTAGGTGATGGTGCGAGTAGCCCACCTTAATCCAAGCCATCCACTTGCGATCCAACTGTCCGAATCGGAAATTTTCAAATTTCCACCAATCAGATGTCTTCACCTGAGACGTCGCCAAATAAGAAGCATGATTAAAAGATGGGTAATCATACCACTAAGACGTCCGACGGGTGAAAAAAATTGGACGCCTTATCCAGATGACCACATCCCCACAGCCACTCATGCCTCCTCTCTGTGATTGCTTCATCATCCTACGCTCTCTCTCGCTTGCCTCTCTCGGATGTCCTTATCTCTCTCTCAATGCATCAGACGAGCGACCTCTGACTGAGCTCTCTGGTGGCTCCAACATTACTCCACGTCTACTTTTGCCCTAACATCGTGCTCGCAGAGTTCGTCTATGCCACTCACGCTCAAGGAGTTCCACTGCCACTGGTTGGAGCTCGCTATTGGTCACACCCGATCAGTTCATTTGCAGCAGACAGAGCTTGTGCTGAGGTCTCCCCTTTTGAGGATCAGGTCACTTCTACAGAAAAGGTCATCATAGACAGTTCAAAATCGTCATCATAGACAGTTTTTTTGAACCGTCTGACTTTATGGGTCAATGACGACATGAGTCATGGCAGACTGTTTTTGAACCGTATGTGAAAAAATCTATCATAGACGGTTCTGAACAAGAACCGTCCATGATAATCAATTATCACAGACGGTTCTTGTTCAGAACCATCTGTGATAATAGACTATCACAGACGGTTCTTGTTCAGAACCGTCTGTGATAGTTTTTTCTATTGCAAAAAAATCGAATTCTAAGCCAAACCAATCAATTACTGGATAGTTGGACCTGAGTATCTGCATATGGTTGATTACACAATTTGGAATGAAAGAAAACTCAAACCGACGGCGAATCTAACGATGAAAACAGGTCTTTGAAACTTCAGAGGCCGTTTTGAGGCCCTAAACAACCTTTTTTGGATTTTTCACTTTTTCGAAGCCTTTTTGTAGTAGTGGGTGGAGCTCGTTAGATTTGGTGGGGCTGGGGCCAGAGGAGGTGGGGGGAGTGTAGGATCAAGGATGACTGACTAGGGG
Organism: Phyllostachys edulis; assembly: GCA_036346405.1. Lineage (NCBI taxonomy): Eukaryota > Viridiplantae > Streptophyta > Magnoliopsida > Poales > Poaceae > Phyllostachys > Phyllostachys edulis. Next base: position 44,365,067 of record CM070560.1, on the reverse strand, counting down.
GGGGTGAATAGGATGTTATAAAAATTTTGTGCTCCAATTAACAATTTTAACAATTGCGATCTTATCAAAGAATTACTAGCACAAGTTCAAGAGCTATGATCAAATAATGCTAAGACTTCTCAAGATTATGTCAATGCTAAATACAATTCTTGCTAAGCAATTCTACACAAATAATTGCTAGAAATGTAAATACGAAAATAGTAAAGACAAGAGATAAACCACAATGGAAACAAACGATGTTTTCCCGTGGTATCGAAGATTTGCCGGTCTTCACTAATCCACGTTGAGGTAAGTCCAAACGAATTGGACTGGCTACAAAAATTAAGCCTTAACACCTCGATTTTACTATTGATGCTTTTCCTCCACTCTAGAGATGGTGAGCTCCAAACAATCTCGACTGTTGCCGGGCCTCTTCACACTCTTCTTGAAGAGATCACTGCACAAAACTCCTCCAAGCCGTATAGGTGCCAGCAAGAACCAAGAGTAACAAATCGTAGCACTTGCTTGAAGGTTATGAAGTGCAAAAGTGATCAACTATTGATGCAATGCGCTTGAATGCTCTCAGCTACCTCAAAATGTGAATTGAATGCAAATGAGTAGAGGAGAGTGCAACAAAGCCTCAATTTTATTCAATATGGCCAAAGGTACTCAGCTTGAGGCAAGTGGGGAGGTATTTATAACCCCCACCAACAAACTAGCTGTTTGGAACAAATACCTAGAAAATTCAACATTTTGGTAGTACCGCTGTACAAACCCAGTACTATTGTAGTCGAGGTTCAATGGTTGACTCCTGTTCATTAAATGCGCCAGTAATAGCCGTTACAAAAAACTTGTGGTACTACCGCACAATGGTAGTACCACTCGGGTAGAATGGAACTACCGATTTCTGGAGGGTTAAAGAAACACTAAAAACACCCTCTCTAAAAATAACGTACCGCCAAGTAAACTTCGGTACTACCGCAAGTAGTACCGCTAAAGAAATGTGATCATATCGATTGTCAAAGGAGATGAAAACTCCAAAATCAAGCTCTCTGGAAAAAAAATGTACCGCCATGTAGAATTTGGTACTACTGACCAACGGTAGTATCGCTCGTGAAATGCAGTCATACCGATTTTTCAGAACAACTTTCCAGATGCAATTCTAAATGCAATGCATGTCAATTGGTTGATAAAAAATGGCACAAAATAATATTTCAAGCTACTAGCCATGATCCCTATTTATAGTACGGCTTCTAGCCTACAAATCCAGTCTTTTCTCCAAACACCGAGACTGGTAAAAACTACAAAAGGATCCTTAGGTTATATGATACCTTTGTCTTGAGCCAGGACGATCTTTATCACCTTTGCATTGTCATTTCCATGTCATCATTCAAACTCCGGGACTAAACTTTTAAAACATCTTAGCAGACATATTAGTCCTATAACACATTATTGACATTAATTACCAAAAATATTTTTAGGGAGGCAGATGACGAGCGAAGGGCTGGTGATTAAGCGGTGGTGTGGGGTGGAGTGCGAAGATGTGTCACTGGGTCAACCACTTTCGTCGCCCCTTGCGTGCCCTCCTCCTCCAGTAGACATGTTTCATATATTTCTCAAAATTGTTGCATGAAGTGTTTTATTTTGATGCAATATCTCTTCTCGAATTTTGTCGCATCAGTATTTGTTGCAGTCGACATTTTGATTTGTCGCATCAAAGTTTATTTATTGTTGCATTAGGGATGTTGAATAGCTGCACTGAGGAAATTGATGTATCTCTTTGCAAATATGTTTTCGATTTGTTGCATCTAAAAGTTCAAGATGTTGCAGTGGTGTATAGTGATTTTCGAACAGAGGTGTGTTGATTTTGGAATCATACCACTCAGACGTCCATGCTTGCGATTCTTAACTTTGTTGTGCACATTTAATTCTATTGTTGCACGAGCAATTTTAAAATCTTGTTACTATTGTTTTCAAATGTTGTAGTGTCGTAAGATCGTAATCTTTTTGTTTGGGATTTCTGATCTTGTTTTAGCACTTAGCTAAGTCATATTCATGGTATCCATTCTTGTTTGAGTGAGAGGATGATATTTATTCAATTTTTCTCGATATTTTTCCACTATTATTCTGTATTTTTGTTGCATGCGTTGATTACAATTGTTGCATAAGGTGTTTACTAATGTTGCATCGGAGCGTACGATGGGAAATTTCTCATCATACGTCTGGGCGCTAGTTGTACCATTAAAAGATCCTTTATTGTGCATAGTGAACATATATTTTACTCCCTCTGATTCACAAAATCAATCGTTTTGGATATCGACATAGTTCCCAAAATACAACTTTGACCGTTAATTACTATCGTAATATATTTATGAAACCAAATAAAATTGTAATATTATGAAAGTACTTTTCGAGACGAATATACACGTATGATTTTCATGTGTGCAATCTAAATATTTAAAAATATATCAATAACCATAGTTTCTAAAGTTTGACTGTACATAGTCCAAAACGACCTATTTTTGTGAACTAGAAGGAGTATAAGAGGATTTTTATGGTCCTTGGAGAGGTACCACAAGGTACCAGTACCTCCTACCTTACGTGGAGGTACTAGTTAAGTCTATTCCTTGATTATAGTAGGGGTATGATCCGAATTACACAACCCAATAACAAACCCTTAAGGCATTGTTTAGAAGCCCAAATCTATAGCTCATCCTTGTGAATGAGCCGAGATTTTGAACTAAAATCCTGGCCCATCCACGAGGATTGGCCAGGAATTTGAGCTTCCCAAACAAGGCCTAACAATCATTCCTCATCTCCACCTAACCCGCTCATGTGTGCCTGCCTCCATTCCTACAGCAGATCGAATCATCCTCTCGTGGCACAACTATTGCGTATTACATCTCTCGATTTGTGTACGCGCAAATGACAAATCCCACCAAAAGCAGGGGCGGACCCTTGATGGGTCATGGGTGTTCAGCTAAACACCCAATTTATTTTTGCAAAATATCTAGTATATAATAGGTATATTAGATATATATGCTATTAGTTAGGACAAAATTAGATATTTGTGTCTGCAAATGAATTTAGCCTGCACTCCCACACCTTGCGCGCGGCCCATGTAACACATTAGGCTCATTTTTCTTCCTACTTCGACCCACCAAACCCTAACTTCTATTATCTCTTCTCTCTCTCATCCTGTGGTTGTCTGTGTGTGTGTAGTGGTGGTGGGGGGGATGCTTCAGCCTCCAAGTGGCAAATGAGCGGAGGAGCAGGCTATGAAGGCGAGCGATGGTCAGTGGACATGGCGCTACGACGCGACGGCAAGCAGGCGTGAGGCGGTGCTGGGCGAGCTTGCGGTAGTGCACCTGCTCGGGCGAACAGATATGCGATGCGAGCAAGTGGGTGGCAGCGCGACAAATAGGGAGGAAAGGAGCGGGTGGCACCAAGGGAGCAATGAGGTGGCCGAGAGGGAGCGTGGCGGCGGGAAGAGAGCAGCATATCCAGCTCACCGTCATCATCCTCTCTTCAGATCTAGGTGTGTTCCGCGCACTCCACTTCTTCTCCCTAGCTCTGCTCTGCTCCAGCTCCGGTTCTTTCCGGAGTCTAGCCTCTTGCTCTGCTTTCTTGGTTCTTTCCAATGGATGTTGTACAAAAATACAATCTTTGCCTTAGGCAATGTACAGATAGTTGGGCCCTTGTTACATATGTTTACATGCTAATTTTTGCTCTAAAGAAGGAACATTCTTATATGGGGTTCTTGCTGACGGAAAAAGAGCAAAAACAAGCAAGGTATGCAACTATTATTTTTTTTTAAAGAAGATAGGAGCTCTACCGATCACTATTAGAGGTAGAAAATAAACCTAGAACAGGAAAAACTGAGAAAAAAACAACGACCAAGTATCAAGCACAAGTTTTTTTAAAAAAAGAAGATAAGAGCTCTATGATCACTATTAGAGGAGGAAAAAAAACAAGTTTTAGCAGTATAGCTTCTATAGCCTAGAACAGAAAAATAGAGAAAACAACAACAGCCAAGTACCAAGGAAAAGTCTTGGCCGCACCCTGCAACAACAATATAACTCAGCAAAATAAGAAGCCTCAAGCTAAAATAGCTCGATTTCTAGTTTCCATCTCCTCAACTGTCATTGATATCTATTGCTTGCCTTATATCGCCAATTTCCTCGTATGAAATAATTAATTTCTATATTTTTTGTATTTATTATATATACGCGTATCGTCGTATCAGTGTTTGTGTGTGTGTGTGTTTTTTTTGGGGGGGGGGATGACATCTCAAGGTATCGGCATATCTGAACAACCTAGCTCTGAAGTCCGAACACCTATCTAAAAACCCCAAGTCTGCAACTGATCAAAAGGAAAGTATTTTGCTTCTAATTAAGCTCGCTGTGCTTCGTTTGAACAACAAAATTCTTGAGATAAGAGAAATAATCAACATGAGGATGGTTTGCGTAAGAAAGGATCCCTGTTTCGCCTCTCCTCGATCCATTCCTAATTAAGCATCCATCCCAAATCCCACTCTCTTGTTTCTTGTTTTCTGATTAAAAGATGTAAATCAATCATGTAGCACGTAGCCTGGAACGAACCACAGCCTTGAGATATGCATGTTAATTATCGCAACTAGAGCCCGTCGCGCGCATTTGCGCGCGTGTACAAAACGGTTACGACTATAGATGGAGAAGCTATGCCTAAAATAATACCTAAAATAACTATAAGCAGAGAAACGTGTAAGAATGTTTTTTGTACATTAATATTTATAATCTGGAAAGTAGATGTGCAACTCGAGATATGGATTATGATGTAGGTACTAAATATAGAAATTAAAAGGAGTTCAATATGAGTATATTTAGGCATGTCTAGGTATAATAATAAATATTAGACTTGGTGGGTTTCCATATAAACATTTATCGAAGATGAAAACAAGAGCATTTTATTGAAACTGAGCACAAGTTCTATGCAAGGAGCATCGAGATAACAGATGTTGTCGTAGTCGCATGATGTAATAGGAAGTAGGATAAATTAGTAAGAACTTAAACATATGTAATAATAGATATTAGTGGGCATTGTTATTACAAAAGATTAAGAACTTAAACATAGGTAATAATAGATATTAGTGGGCGTTGTTATTACAAAAGATTGAAGACTACGTACGATGCGTATATAATACATCTAGCAGTTTGGAAAATATCACAGGTTGGCCAGTGTGATACCTCCTCTAAACTGGTTATATAGGTATGGAGTACACACAAAAGATGGCCAGAGTCTAGTATAGCAGTCTACAAAAAAAAGGGATTTCCATGCTCTGTAGCAGAGGCATATGGGCTGCATTCCTGTTTCATATAAAATTTAAAGAGAGGCTTTTAAGAAGTTGTGTATAATAGACTGCAAAATCTTAATACAAAAAAGTAAGGCCACATACTGTATGTTTGAATTATTTGTTGGTTGGTGAATCGTGCAGCAACCTGTACAATTACGAAAGAATGTAAGTTTTCGATATGATAAAAGGCCATTAATCCTGGTCTATACTTTGTATAGGATGTAGTATAATTATAATTAGGATTCTAACTCTGTATGGCCTGGATAGAGACAGTTGCTATGAGCTGTATTTTGTTGGTGTTTATGTGAATCAAGATAAGAATTTAGATTTTTGAGTGATATCAATGACTGTTGTACGTGTAGTGGTAGCATTAAACCAACAAAGAGATGAAGCAATCATATAGATTCCTGTACGATGCAGTTTAGAATTATTTAGTACATGCATTATAATTGATGTAGTATAGCCCTGAAGCAAGAACAGTTGTAATGTAATGGCATTTGTTTACATTTGGGCTATGTACTACATATTCTTAACATATGGCTGACCAAACTAACCAGTGGGATGCAAGAATAACAAAAAAAATTTGTCAAGAACCTGTAGCTGGTTGTAGATGAATAAATATATGTTATACAGATTGAATTCGAAGAAGGCCAATGTCATACTCAATCTATGCTAATCCGAATCATCTTCTTTAGAGCATCACCTTTATGAACTTTATCCATTGAACCTACAAGGATGCAATGTGCGTGTAAGCAACATGACTTTCAACATGGAAAAGGCAATACCTTGTGAGGTGATTGTTCTTGGAATGTATTTGAACACATAATATTGTAATGATAGTCAACCTAAACAGAGAAAATAAAATGTGGACGATTAACGGCCAACTGGTAACATCCACATGAAGAGAAGGCTGTCACAAGACTTAGTTTGCTAGTTCTATGCTGAGAATTTACTTTGCTAAAACTATTACGAAATAATGTTTTGAATGCTAAAATAATTAAAGTTCAATCAAAATAGTTCACTTTTTTTCAGTGTTACTATTTTTATATTTGCATAAACATCACAAATTTTAATATACTCTACAAAATTTGAGATAACTAACAGTTAGCAGCTAATCTAATCAGGCATCTAGGTAAAATCTAATTAAGGAAATTACTATCCTGGTATTTCCTAATAATTAGCATGTAAATCACTACTGTGCTCTCAAGTCTCAACAAAACTAAAAGTATAGGCCTTTCTCAACTACAAAATGCAGTAAGCTATATCTCTTGAAAAAAATGCAGTAAACTGAATCGCTATTACCTAGCCATGGTTTCCCCCATTTCTCTTTTGAGTTTTTTTGCCTGACATTTTGAGAAACATAAGAATTACAGAATTAGAAAAAAAAAGTATGAAATGGCTAGTGTAAAAAAGCCTACTGAAAGTGAGAAGTAGACCTTTTCTTCTCTCAGAATTGATGATTTCTAGCATTCTAAGTTCAAATTTTCTACAGATATTGTTGATTGCTTGCAAGTATCATTTATAAATTATAATTGTTCACATAAAGAAAGTTCCTGTAATGCTGATTGCTGGCTGCATGCTTAAAAGTTAGTAAAAGTTGGGAGACGTTACCTGAAGCCTCCCCTGCGGCCTTGGAATCAGCCTGCATCTGCGCAGCATGTGCCTGAAGTGGCTTTGCTGCCATGATGGCCTAAGCAGCTGCTATGGCTACGACAGAGGATGCCATGGGAGCCTGGCTGAGAGCACCCATCGACGTAGTGGCAGCCAGCGCCGACATGAGCAGCTGCTGCAGCGGGTGTAAGTTCGTGGGCTTTGTGCACCTCCCGTTGATATGGTCCCGGCATATCTCCCCTAGGGAGGCGCCAACTGCAAAACATGCATGTTTTCTGTTTGAACTATTTGCATTTTCAAACCGTAGATATATGAATTGGTTTGATTTGTGTAAGAAGCAATCCACAAATCTACCATTTATGTGATATAAAAATGTGGCACTGGATTTATGAGCTCTGAAGTCATTGACAAACAAGGTCATCCAATAGGACAAGAATTCCACTCGCGATAATGATTAACAGAAACAAAAGCGTTAATCAATACATGCTATATAAAAAAACCTGATTATCCGAACCAATACCATACCTGCAGATTGTCCAAGTCATTTCTATCCAAGCATAACAGCAGCATCAAATGTTGAAGCCGTGCTGTAGACAGCAACTTGTGCCTAAGAATTCCTGGCTTTGCCTCTCTCTACTTCTTCCTCCTCCACTTGCTCCTATTATCACACAGGAAAAAAAACGGTGTTGCACTAACATGGATGTTTGTATTGGTATCTTCAGCATCTGAACTTATTTTTCTGATGGACTGTCCATACCTTTAGCATCTGAACATTTAATTCCTATGTTTTGCTTCACTTGGATGAAGACATAAGCTTCACTTCATGCTCTGCCTGTTTGTTGCACGTAACACAGAAAGAGTATTAAGACGACAACATTATTGAGGTTTGTCGCACTAACATGGCAAATTCGCACATACCCACAAGAACTGATCTCTAACCACAGTATTGCTCACTCGGAGGTCAATCTGCACATTCACCATAGCTATTACTTCACTACACTCCATTCATGCGATTGAAACAAAAGATAATGAAACATTATGCAAATTTGCAACAAATAGGTAGAGATGTAAACCTTGAGGGGCACAATTTTCTCCCTGATCTGCATCCTATGCCCCTCGTAAGAACGAAATTCAGCCACACAGAAAGAACAAACATAGTAAGCGATAAAGCTGTAAAATTGCAGGACACCTACATGAACTAATCTTTATGTCTGAAGGAAGATAGAACGCAAAGGGAAGCAAGCAGAGAAAGAGTGGTACCTAGATGGATTGGAGCATCTGGGGACGGTTGGCTGACTTGAGGTCCTTGGCATCCTCTTGCGAAGGCCGATAAACCGTGACATCGCCATGGCCGAACCACAGGAAGCAAGGGGAGGCGCAGACAGGCAGTGTGCGGCGAGCCAATAGCTAGGGGTGCGGGTGGTGCGCGTGTGTGGGGGCCAGCATGGCACACAAGGCCACGGAGAGGAGCCGGGCCAAGGCGCAGGAGGCGGGGCTAGCCGGGCGGCAGCAGGCGAGCCAAGCCGGGCGGCGGTCGGAGGCGCAAGACGGTGGCCGAGTAGGGGAGCTGTGTCGGGCCACCAGGAGCTGGGAGCAGGAGGAGGCAGTGCCTTGGGGAAATTTTCGGTTGAGCAAGATTGGGGAATGAAAGAAGAAAGGAGAAGAAAGGAACAGGGGAAAGGGAGGCCGGGTTGGCGAGGAGCTGAGGGAGTTGGGCCAAGGCGCAGGAGGCGGGTCTAGCCTGGCGATCGGAGGCAAGAAGACAGTGGCCGAGGCCACCGGGGAGCCTGGAGGAGGAGGAGGCGGATGGGGGGCGTGGAGGCAGCGGCCGGAGGCGGAGGGGCTAAGGGAGGGGCCGGGCTGGGCGAGTGAAGGGCGCCGCAGGGGCTAAGAGAGAGGAGGCACCACTGGGAGGGGAGGATTCAGCAAGGCCAAGGCTGGAGAAGGTAAGAGAGAGCGAGAGAAGAGAGGAGAGCGGAGGACAGCTAAGAACGTGAAGCCACGAAGGAATCGCAGGCAAGGAAAACGGAGAAAGCATCGGACGGCCGGGACGCAGGGACGCGCGGAATCCGACGCGCCAAAAAATTCGGGCGACGTGGCCTGCGAAATGGAGCCTCAATTTTTAGGCTGTTTATACCGGAGGATGTTAAAACGGTAGAGACGACAAGGCGGTGAATGGGCACAGGGGATGACAGCCGATCCAAAATGGGTCTTTTCCATGAACTGATCAGATAGTTGATGCGAAGAATCAGGAATTTGGGACAGCGAAATTACTATTACACTCTCGACTGTAATGAGGAGTGGCATATTTCAAAGAAAAAACTGAGGAGTGGCATATTTCAAAACCACAAACTCAAGAGTGGCATATTTCCAAAATCGCCTTACTATTATGTCCCTGTGCGGTTAGCACTTTCCTTGGCTCATCTGGTACCTGTAGAAGCAGTGCCTAAGGTACCTTGATATCTTAACCGTTGGATTGTGTTGATGTGGACGGTTCACAAACTTTCCAAGGGCTGCAAAAAAACTCATATTATAAAGTTACCGTGTGCTAGCTAGTTCTATGCTCTCCCGAAGATGAAACTGCATAAATTTGAAGCACTATATATAGTTAAGTGCTTTTAAGTATTGCACCGTTACAAATTAGCCATTCATTTGCTTTAAAAATCGTGGTCCTGATCTATTAGGAGAGTATCGTTGTACTTTAGGCACTCGCCAATATTTTCAATTTTGTGCGTTCAAATTCATATATAGACTAAGAGAGTGTCTATGCTTAAGGTGACTGAAATTTCTTTATCTATCAGTCACCTTTTCTCACCGTTGGATCAATATTCTATGGGCCAGATTGTCTCTTTCTAAAATAGACAAAAGTATTATAAGAAAAATACAAAAAAAAATTCTAAACTAGACAAAAGTAAATCTAAGTGAACCATATAACCCTACAAATACAAAAAAAATACAAAAAAAAATACAAAAACAAATAGAACTAAAAGTTACAATAGAGTTGTACTAAAATTGCATATCACTTGGTACTGCAATTTTATATTTAGCACTGTGCAACTGTAGGTGACTGATGGATAAGAAAATTTCAGGCAACTTAAAATTAGCAAATCCGGAGGAATAATGCAATCTTGTTCTGGCATGTACTAGTATTAGTCTATCGTATTTGCTAATTTTAAGTTGCTTGAAATTTTCTTATCTATCAGTCACCTATAGTTGCACAGTGCTACATCTAAAATTACAGTACCAAGTGATATGCAATTTTAGTACAACTCTACTGTAACTTTTAGTTCTTTTTGTTTTTGTATTTTTTTCTATTAAGCATAGACACTCCCTTATTCCACGTAATCTAAGTTAGAGAGTTGAGACTCTCCCTCTCTCTCCAGCAAATTGAAAATAAACAGAGAGCCAAAGCCCCCCCAAAAAAAAAGACACAAAAAAATCGATGCTCTGCCAAATTAGAGACGGACGCAATGCAACTTCCATTGAACACGTACCGATCAAAGATTAAAAGAAACAGCACAAACTTTCGTACGTGTGCTCCCTTCCCAATCATTGCTGCAGATTAAAATGACGAACAGATGAATGCACACGAGACTAAAGTGACAAGGGAAAAGGGGAGCCAAGAGGCCATTTATAACGTGCATAATTCTTTGTGAATTAATGTTTTTATTATAGTCGTGCTACTCTTTTATGCTCCTGTCGAGATCCAAGAACATATTTACACGCCATCTAACTTTTCCTTCCACATAAATGTCAAAATAAAAATTTTCGTGTCCACAAACCGCACCATGAATTAAACCTAGCTAGCTCTCCCCTATTTACTGGCTCCAAAAACATTACACACGAGCGCAGAAACAAAGGCTGCAGCACTAGCTTAGCTATAGTACAGCAGGTGGTAGTAGTAGTAGTACGTGCGATTAAATCTGTACTGCAAAGTGTAAGATCGGCTGTTCTAATTCGATGCACCAAATTAAAGCTGTTTCATGGAAACTTACTCAATTAGTATGCGTCGATCCAACTGAAAATATCAAAAGAAGCAGTGCTACTGAAGTTTCTTGGTTTCCCTTTGGGAATTTGGAAGACGTGTATCAAATGCTGGCAATTTGGCAGAGGCAGAGTGGCCGGCAGGATGTAGTGTTCAGACAAATTAAGCTTCCATCCATCTCCTGTAGATCTCGGCAAGGAAGCACGGAAACACAATAAAATTTCATGCAAAAAGGGAGCATACAGATCGACACAGAGAGTGTGCGAACGGATGATACGTACAAATATACTACTGAGAGAGAGAGAGAGAGAGAGAGAGAGAGAGAGAGAGAGAGAGAGAGAGAGAGAGATGCACTAGCTAGCTATAGTCAGAGAAGAACAAGGTGGTGGTAGACTGGTAGTAACTAGTAACAAATAAATTAAGCATGCGAGCTCAGGAGAGGAGTTGCCTCGATGTGGTGAATCATGGTATGGCCGGCCGGCGTTTCGTCGATCTCTCTTCCGAGCTTACTTACAAGCTAGCTGGCCGTGGTGCTGGACGCCGTGGACTCCGGCGAGCAGTCCCACCCGCCGCCGGCTGCCGTGGCGGCGTCGTCGCAGCAGCAGTGCTGCGCCCCCACCCGGCGGTGGAAGCTGCGGTGGCAGCCGCACGCGGCGCAGCGGAGCGCGCCGCTGGTGCCCTCCTCGCCCTCTGCCAGGAACTCCCGGCACCCGTCCACCGCGTACCCGCCCATGCTCGCCGCGTGGTTGCGCCGGCACTCCCCGTACCGCACGCCGCCGCAGCACCCGCCGAACGCCATAGCAGCCGCCGGTGGCGGTGGCTGACACCGCCTCAAGATCACCAGCCTCTTCATCACCACCTCTCCTCCTCCTGTCTTTGCCTCTGAAAGATTGAAAAGTACAGGAGTAATAGCTAGCTAGATGAGTGTATTTATCGAGAGCCCAGCTAGGTAGATCATAGTGCACACATATTTATAGCCACCTTGAATTTGCGCGGCGAGCCCCACCCATGTCCACCACCTAATGCCAATATATGGCATTCGTTTGACAAACATATATAGGTGCATAAAGCTCTCACATGCATGAGCCTTTCATTCATGCCTGTGGACTAGGAGAAGACCTAATGTTTGGGCTGGCTGAATTGATGGTCCAGCCAATTCCACCTTACTGTGCACACAACCAAATATTACAAGTATAATGTATATACCTCTCAGGGTATCTTCAATAGTTAAAGATAACTGTGTCTCTAATATATGTTACATTATCTTTAAAGACAATATCTCTAATAGATAGTCTCTAGCACACTCTCCAACATTTATATTTTATAATTTTTCTTTGAAACGGGCCTACATGTCAACTAGAGTAGATTAATGTATCATATCTTGTTTCGCGTGCACGACAGTCTCTTCAAGAAGAAACAATCTGTGCTCTCTTTCCTCCACGTAGGATTTTATTAATGTGGCATGGCTAAGAGACGACAATAAATACACTATTGGAGATGCCCTTATACTATACACACATATTTCTGTCTTTAATTCTTGGTCCATATGTTATAACTACCTTTTTTTACTTGTTGTTTTAGATATCGACACAATCTCTGATACATGTATGTGACCATTATTTTTCCGAATACATGTTAATAAAATAATATAAAGGTATTTCTTATGACAAATCTAGTAATATTATTTTCACATGTTAAACCCAAATACTTTTATATATATTAGCGGTCGATCAAAATTGTAAAAGGTTGACATACATGCTCTGCAAAATGACTAAAAAAGAAGGTTGACTTACATGCACTGCAAAATGACTAAAAAATAACAGAGGGAGTACTTACTGAATTAATTGCACTCTCCTCCTGCATGCCATATGTATATATGATCTCTATCTTTCTAGACCTCAGCAGCTCTTTAGCATTAGGCTTATAGTAGTAAATATCTATTTTCATTTTCCAATAAGAAAATTAACTAATTAAAGGTTTCATGAGATGAATTGAATTGGAACCTAAGGAGTGGGGTAGGAGGTGATCGGGAGGGACGCCATAAAGAGTGGAGCGCCAGGCTAGCGAGATATCGAAGTTGGCAGCTGGTTGTGTTTGGCTTGACCTGTTCTCCAAGCTGCAAGGGTAGCTGCCAAGCAAGTCTCTATTCTTGGCTTGCCGACTCCACTGTTCGATGGATTTCCCCTTACTGTTTAGGCATGTGGAGATCGAGGAATACGTAGCAGCAATAGGCTAGTTGGGACGCCGGCCATCGATATACAGTCATACGCAAGATTCCTCTTATTCCTAAGCAACGTTGTTGTTTTTCCCCCTTTCAGTTCTATGATAACATGGAAGAACAGGACAGGGTCGCATGCATGACAGAATCACTACTACAAAGTGGTTATCATAGGCGGCTCTAAACCATCATCACAGATGATTTTTGAATCGTCTGAATTTATATGCCTATAATAACAGACAGTTATCATAGACGGTTTTTGAGCCGTCTGTGATAAGTCATAACACAGACGGTTTTTTTGTTAAAACCGTCTATGAAGGCCTACTATCACAGACGGTTTGTAAATAGAACCGTCTGTGATATCCTACATATCACAGACGGTTGTTTGTGGAAACCGTCTGTGATAGTAGACCTTCACAGACGGTTTATATGATAAAATCGTCTGTGATAGTTTGTTATACCTAACTAAATTTTTTCTGATTCTCGGCTAGCCTTAGGAATTGCTAGCCATGCCCTTTGAAAATAAGTAAGCAGAAAATAGATAAATCATAGATGAATCAATTGTTGACAACTCAAAGTGATCATTTATAACTCAAAATCAATTACAAAAGAATATGTTCAAGTATTGTTGCTAGAGTTACAATTGAATTACAACTACTAAAAGTGAATTACAATTGAATCAATTGTTTAAAGGTCGTTCAACGGTGTCGACGGAGTGAAACTCTCCGCTGGCGTTAATAATCTCCGTCTTGATGAAGCTGCAGAGCATCCATTGAACCTCCGAGATTTCGGTCATAACCAATGCATCTAAATCGAGTATCAGACCCTGTCGCTAGCAGGAGTAAAGTAGTAAGCATATATATTTAAATTTATAATTAGGACATAATTATTGCGAGATTGAAAACTTCTAGATCATTTGTCTTAGCACTCATGATTTGCTGCATATGACGGCAAACGTAGAATGCGTATAGGTGATCTTGTTTTTGCTTGTGGCACTGTAAAAATAGAATTACATATATAAGTATAGTTAGTTCGAGACACATTATTACGAAGTGTGATATATGATTATTGTGTTGTAGCGCGTACTGAAAATCGTTTCCTGTGTTGTAGTTTAGCGCTCGATTCCTTGTGTGTCCCTCCCTCGGCAACATAGGCGCTGAACGACCTACGTGATTCCAAAAAATTATCCTCGGCCATTTCAAATGAAGGAAGACTACAATAGAGTTATGTAAGGAGAAAATGAGCATACCTATCGAGTATTCCTTGTAGAAGGGTGAAGTCGTGGTTTTTATTGAGTAGGGAATAAAGGTATATTACCTTGTTCCTCTTTGGTACAATGACTAAAAGAATCTAGTGGAACCTACTCATGTATGTCTCTACAGTCATTAAACCTAAGTTCGTGCTGCATATAAAGTACAAATGAAATTTATATAGTAAGTACTGAATCACTTACTTCTGATTGTAGGGCACTAGTATGTAGTCCTTATCACCCTGAGCAAGCAATCCCGTCGTTTTGTATTTCACGACATAGGATGTGTCTTCGGTGATGCATTGCTCAGAGACTAAGTGTGGGTCGAGAAACCCGCTGGGAATTTTTCATCATGTATCTATACATAAGCAATGAGTTGTGACATTTATCGGTATTACGTGAATATAGAACTTGATTGTACACACTTACAGTGTCCAGCATCGTAGAAGTGAGGCATCGAGGGCATTGTGGTTGAATAGGTCGAATAAGTCATCGAAGCCCATGACGAAGTGGCCTGGCTCGTGGAAGAAAGGCTCCTTCATGTATCTGACGGTGATTCTAGTATCACACCCCTTCTCTTTGATCTTCCGCGTGTACCAGACATGCAAAGATTGGCAATCTCAGCGCGGGCTAATACTGTGTCGGGGGCCAACAGACATCCGAGGGAGTATGTCCTGGGCTTGAGAGGCACCTTAATGTTTGTAAATTTCGATTTGGCCTTAACGACTCACCAGCTACACATCTTCCATTGAGACGACTCGAGAACCGATACGACGACACGCTTTTCTTGTTCATTCGGTGTCTTCTCCACAGGAATTGATGAGGCGGCCTTCTGAATCAAAGGATGAGGTGGAGTCATCGAGAGTCCTGGTCGTGCCGAGATCGCGACACTACAGGGTCTAAGGCTATGTCCTTCTTGGGCCACTAGATAAAAGTGTACATGGCATCCCCTAGTATTCTGATGTCTTCGTTCAAGTGAATATCTAGCGGGACGGCCATCAAATGGTCATGTACCATGTCCTCGCCTAGCCTCAATAGAAATAGACCCAACCAGCCTCACTTGGAGCTTGTAGGGCGTTGGCTCCTACAAAATGATACACAATTAGCTAAGACATCCTATAGGTCCATCTTTGGAGCATTCCAGAGATGTACATTATCTTGATGTCGTCAATAGGTAATTAGACGTCGTCATGTTCAAAATTTTGCGTGGACACGACTCTACTCTGATGTTGAGGAGGACTGGCTCCCAAAATAACGGGGGCGACTTGCGATTGGTTGATGAGTTGATTCATTTGATTATGCAATCTTGTTATCTATCCTTGAAATTTTGCAGTACGCTTCTGTACCAACCGTTCCTCGCGCTCGGCCTTGGATCTCTTTCAACTCCTATATGTCTCGAAGTCGTCTAGGAATCCCTCCCTCCAAGGTACGTAAACCCCAAGGCGTCGCATGTGACCCGGGTGCTCCTTGTTTTCCAGAGTCGTAGATAGTATATCCTTCTCCCAAATTGCTTCGAAGGAGCATTGGGAAAATTCGGTAGTCAATATGTGCTGCAAGAGGCCATCATGTTATTTTAGACACTATGAAGTTATGGACTTATTAACAACTAGGTAGTTTGACATATTTGCCGGATGTTGGGACACTTCCTCGTCTGCCAGGTTTGTGAAAGAGATGCTTCCTGAAGACGTGGCTGATGCCCTTGCTCTAAACCAGCTTCGGGCATGCTCGTCTGTGATCATAGCAAATGGCCCAGTTGCGTTCTCGTCCTCCGCTGTCCATTGCGTGGTTTTACCCGCGTACCAGCGGTGCCGAGTTTGTGGGGGTGAGTGTTTTGTGCCTAGAGAGCCTTGTGCGCCACACTTTGCTCCTAAAATTCGGCCGTTATCTTCATTCGCACAATGGCGTCCCATATATCCCACGACAAGAATTTGTACTTCGTGAACAGCATCCGACCCATGTTCATGTACTTCGTGACAAGCGTGCTCTTTAAGGTCCTCCACGCGTGTCCCATTGCGAGCAACGCCTGCCGTTCCACGCGTGCCTGGTCTGCTTCTGGGATAGTGAACGAGCTTGAAATATTAGTCCATAGCTAGCCTCTCTCTATGTCCGTCAGAGACTTCCAACTTGGTGTGGTGATAGGGACCCATTCCCTTCCAAGTATCCCACAGATGGTCTGAAATTTTGCTGCTGCTTTCTTGGGACTTTGAGGGACTCCAGAGGTACTGACCTCCGTGATGGTCATTCGGTCCGCAGTTAATTTCGATATTCCTCTGCCATCTCTCTTACATACCACTTTCCTCGGAGATCCAGACGCATTCAGCGACATCGATGACGTCAGCGAAGACAGTGCGAACGCCATCTCGCTTACTTGCTATCTATATGAGTTACATACACAATGAACTAAAATTTCAAAATTCAAAGTTTAAATAAAATGGATTGCAAGTTGATATCCACTAGGTATTTTCGAAGATAATTTCCCTTGGAAATATATTTTATACATAAAAAATAGAAGTTACCCAACCAATGAACTAAAATTGCCTTGTAAACAGATTAAATATATAAACAAATAGAAGTTACCTAACCAATGAACTAAAAACATAATATCCCGCATAAAGAATAATATGCTCAATACAATCACATGTATACAAAAGAAATCAACATAAAGCTAATATTTAAAAGATTAATGATTGCTCTCAGACAGCTAGATGCACAAGACAATCTTGGCCATCACAGCACATATGTTAATGATTTGAGTGAATTTATAATTGCTCTCAAAAGTAGAGTTGTGGAAGAATTTAATCTTTGCCTCCTCAAAACATAGTCTATACTCTTCATTAAATGATCATGACAAAAGTTTCAATTCTTGAGCTCTAAACAAACTTACTAAACTATCAATATAACCCAACTGATAAAGACCACAAAAAGAACTTCCAGTTTAAATAGTAGATCAAAAGATCACAAATTGAACTCTATACAACTAACAGAAAAATGATCACTCTCTGTATCAACTGATCACAAATACACAAGACCAAGAACGCTAGTTGCATAAGACATAATTTTGGACATTATCGTAGGGGCGGCACAACGGCCCCCACGACCTAGCGAAGAGCGAAGCGCGCACGACCCGGTGGCCAAAGTCGCCCCGGGGGCCCGATGGTACAAATATTACCGAAGGCTTCCGGAGGCTAACGAAGGTCCCCGAAGGTTCCCGGAGGTTCCCGAAGGCCCCAACATCCGGAACCCCCGAAGGGCCCCGAAGGCAATCTAGAGGGTCCCGAAGCCCTCCGAAGGGATCCCGGAGGGTCCCGAAGAGTCCGCTTAACCCCAGGCCGACCGGAGCGTCCCGATGGCGGGAAGGCCCAGCGAAGGGCCCCGAAGGGCCTCGGAGGGCTCGGAGACCCAAGGGGGTCCGGAAGAGTTACTGCACCCCTGGACCAGTACACGAGCAGGGTAGACCAAGTCTAGGGCTGTCCACCATGTGCTAGAAGCTAGTCCTAGGGGTAGGAAAGGTCCCTGCAGCCCCTACCAGCGTAGGGTCTTGTAGGGGGTAAGCTTGTAATTCTGAGTACCTCTAAGAAAGGCTATAAGTAGCCACCTTTCCCCCCATTAGTGGGGAGAGAGTATTTTTGTATTGTTGAGATCAAGTTGAAATATAAGTCCATTTGCTTACTGATAGCGAGTCCCCTCTTGAGGACCCTTCGGGTATCGGAGGGTCCCCCTTATCTACTGTTTAGTCTTTTAACTAAGACAGACATCATAGCCTTTTAGTTTATACTCTTCACTAATTAGACTTCACAAATACACAAGATCGAGAAGGCTAGTTGCACAAGACACAAAAGGTTCAAACTTATACTTTCTGTCAGCAACAGATCACCAAAGAAACTCAAAAACCACTATTGTTGTTTACAGAAGACCATAAAAATGATCACATAATTCATTACTTCAATCTATAAACCAACATATTACTAATGAACTAACAGAAAACACCGATTTCTACATTAAGCCATTCGGATAACAAAAGAACTAGCAGCACAACTATTTAGAATGATCAGATTGAGTATTACAGAAAGAATAGAATAAACAGAGACAATATGGCAGCAGCAAGCAAACCTTTAGAGCTCAAAAACTGAAATAGAGATCCTATCAATTTTAGTATTAGACTAATATCATCACTAACACTGAGTAGTTTAACCGAGGCCACAAAACCCACTTTGCTATATCTCTCAGTGCATGAATCAAATCAAATACATAATTTGTAATTTGAAGTCAATTTAGCACACACATATATAACCAAAGTGAACCAATACTCATATTAGCCAACAGAATAGTGAATGACTCCTAGAGCATAAGATTCACAAAATCAAAGTTCAGCTTAAAAGCCTTTTGGCCAACAATAGAACAATCAAATAACTAATTAATTGCTAATCAATTCACTGAACAGAATGATTCGGAGTACTTGACTACAACCAAAAGTAACAAAATGAATCAACTTATACCAAATGACAGTAGTAAGCTACTCAAATATAGAGCTCAAAACTGAACTAGCTATTTAAACAATTTCAGTATAAGATATAATCCTTATTGAGCAATTCAATTAGACCCATCAATTTCACTTTGTAATTTCTCCCAATACTAGAGATATATATACAATCACTTGCACAGCACAAATATATGCAAAGTAAAGCACTTTTGTAAAACAGAGACAACACACAGAGTGATGGCAATCGAAGCCAACAAGAAGAACCGACGTGGAGGAGGAGGCCTAGCGGCGTGGCTCCAGCGTGGAGGAGAAGGCTGAGCGGCGTGGCTCCTGCGTTGTAACATTCCAAAATTTTGGTTTGTTTTAAAGTTTTTTTAAAAAATAACCATTTGAATTTTTCTATTAAAGTTAAAGCTTAATTGGAATTTTCAGAGATCAAAAACAATTTAATATGAATAAATCTCAACATCAACTATTATCAAAGTTATTTTAGTTGGGTTCTTTGTGCTTGGATATATTTTCTAGATTTTTCTAGAATTTTTCTGAGTTCCTTTGCTATTTTCTATTTGCTATTTGGATTTTCAGTATTTTCTAAAAAGAAAAACCTAATTAAAATATTAGAACAATCCTTGGGCTCAATTCCTTTGTCTCGGCCCAGCCGCGCCTCTTCTCTCTCTCCACACCGCTGGCGAGTGGGCCCACCCGTTAGGTCGTCGTTGTCCTCGTCGCCTTCGTCTTCGCTGTGCCCGAGTCGGACTCGTCTGCCATTGCTCCTTCTAGAAGCTCTGTCCGACAAAATCATGTCCAACTGAAAAATCCCTCGGAGATATGATTTCCAAATCCATTGATATCTCCACAACCATTTTTGCCCATATCTCTTCTGAATCCCTTTGAATTTCCTTATCTCATCGAGTTTCCGAAAAGGACTCCGCCGCCATCTCGCCCTTACCCTATAAAAGGCACCCCGAGGATCGCCTCTCCGCCTGCATCTCAAGCCGTAATCTATTCCTTCTTCGAAGCCCTAGTGCCGTTGGGATTGAGCTTTTAGGGTTTTTCCCTAAAGCTCTTCGTTCTTCGATTGCGCCGCCGACGTTGCCACCTCGTCATCGTCAACCACGCCATTGTCTTTGGTGTTGCCCTGGCTACCTTCAGAATCTCTCCTCGTTGTCGGAGCATCGCTGAAGTGTTTTCCGACAAGCACCTGTACCTCTCCGCCGCCAAAACCTCATCGTCGGCTACCACCGTCCACTCCGACCACCAGCGAGCACCTCTTTAGATTCACAATAGCATTCTCTACTTGTTGGAATAACTCGTCGTCGGCAAAGCCTCGCCGTTTGATGTTGGCCTTGGGGACTCGAGCCTACCACGTGGTCGTAATCTTCTACAACCAGGCAGTTAAAACAGGAAGTCGTAATTTCCTTTCGACCAGTAGTTGCAACCGCCTACGACCATGCAGTCGTAATCTTCTACGACCACGAGAAGTCAAAACCTTCCAACTAGATAGTCAGATCTCCTCCTTAGCATGCGTGGCTGAAAACGTTGCACAGTACTCGAAACTCCTTTTTGAGTATTTTCTTTAGTGTTGATCTTCGAGAGCTCCTATCTTCTCCACCCGAACTCCAATTCAGTCCATTCAAATTTCTAAATTCATCTAAATTTGAGCTCTATTTATCTGAGATTTTTATTTAATTTTTATAATTTGTTTTTTTCTATTATTTATTTATTTTGTTTACTTGCTTTGTTTGCGAGTAAACGTTGATACTTCGGAAAATTTTGAGCAAGGAGGAGTACACCAAGATCAAGATCAATCTCAAGATTTATTCGAAGGCAAGCCATAGTCCTTTGATTATATTGAACCTATGATTTCAAAAGTATATTATTTTTATACAATTGCATGCTATCTTTATACAAATTGTTTTGGGATTAGCTCTGTAAAAGCCTTGTGATGATCACTTTAGTCGCACACCCAAGGAAGTATGGTCAGACACTTTGAGTTGATTAATCTCGCGTGGGTCAAGCTGTACAATCTCTGCAGAGTGTAAAACTATTCGAATAGCCTTGTTCACGGTTATGGATGTGCTCGGGGATTTCACATGAGAGATAGAGTTTCTTATAAAATGTGTCAGAGTGTGAATGGAAAGTTCACTTGATGAATATAATGTTTGTTTGGTGAACGGGTAATTCACTTGGTGGTTTGTGTCGATCGGTGAATTGGGAATTCACTTACCAATGGTTTGGTTGGGAAGTGAATGGGTAGTTCACTGGTTGTTTAAAAGCAATTGTTTAATTATTTATTATTGTTTTCAACTACACATTTCAATCTATTTATTGTATTTATCGTCAATGTTGCTTTCTACAAAAGAACCATACAGCTAACCTTTGTCAAGCCGTGCATGAATACTATTTGCATACATTTCCCTACAGCTTGTTGAGTACTTTATGTACTCACGGCTTTACGTCTTTGTTAATCAGTTGAAGAATATCAAGCTGCTCAAGAGTTCTTCACCTAGGAGTACCATAAAGGTTTTGCAGATTAACCTGCGTTCTTCACTCGATTGCTTGTGGGCATGTTGATGGCCATTTCAAGAGTTTCGTTCCGCTGCAAGAGTTTATTTATTTCTTTAGCCCTGTGTGGCAAGTTAAGTAAATGTTGACCATTAGGTCTAGTTATTATTACTATTTGTTACTTTGAGATCTTTCTAGTTAAATCGAATAGATGGATGGTATTTCATCACTGTTTCCTATGTGAGCTAGCTACAGATCTGTGACTAGTTCAGAATACACAGAGGGTTCCTGAATTGTATTTTTTGGGTCCCGACATGCGTGGAGGAGGAGGCCGAGCGGCGTGGCTCCGGCGTGGAGGAGGACGCCGAGCGGCGTGGCTTCAGCATGGAGGAGGAGGTCGAGCGATGTGGGTAGTCGAATAGGCGAGTGAAAAGAATAAGGGCGCAAACCCTAGTGGTTCCCTACTAATACAGGGATATCACAGACGGTTCTATTATGGAACCGTTTGTGATATGTAATCATAGACGGTTCCATAATAGAACCGTCTGTGATATGATCGCCTATCACTGATAGTTTCATAATAGAACCATCCATGGTCGGTTCTATTGTGGAACCGTCTGTGATTACCAATCACAGACGATTCCATAATAGAACCGTCTGTGATATGCTACTATGTGATAGTTCGTTCTATAGCTACTATGTTTTTGGGCTAGCACGAGGCTTAATTAATAACAAAAATTCAGAGATATGTGCAACAAGTATTCTATAGCATACTAGTTCATAACAATAGAAATCCATAATTTGGCATAAGAGAACATGAACCTTTATAAGCCATACAAATCCATAACATATTAACACATGACAATTTCACATTGACATCAAAATAAGAGATTACAAGTTCATAACACATGGCAAGTCCACATGGACAGCGAAATAATAACCAAGAGTAGAAAACACAGATCATGTCTCATGTTATGGAGTAAATTCTTAATTAAAATATAACCCTTCATGATGATCGACGCGCATATAGCTAGCTTCCTCACTATGTTCTTCCTCGAGCCTGAGGTCGTCTCTGAAAGGAGGCAACTCGTCAAATTGATTGTACTCTTCTTCACCCACGACATTCTCAACTCCGACAATCCTTATTTTTCCATGAAGAACTACGTGGCGGTTCTTATTTGCCAGGTCCGTTACATAAAAAACTTGAACAACTTGCTTAGCGAGTACGAATGGTTCATCCTTGTATCCGACACGTGTGAGGTCGACAGTAGTGACGTTGTACTTGTCGATCTTCACACCCTACGGAAGTTTAATCCAATGGCATCGAAACAGAAGGATCTTGAAAAGTACGTAGTCGAGCTCCCAAATCTCCTCTACGAACCCATAGTAGGAGTTCAACCTACGTGGCCCGACGGTATTGAACTGCTCGTGAAACGCATCTCTGCGAACACTGCTATTCTGGACTGTGCTCTTCCAATCCTGAGCTGTTGTATAAAATGTGTACCCATTTATGTCGTATCCTTAACATATCACAATTGTAAATTTTAGCCATTTTGCCAACCATAGCAGCGTATCATCACTTGATGACCTCCCAGTGAATCACACCTTTAACCATTCGTTGAACCGATGGTTGTGCTCTCTTGTGATCCAAACCTCCGACCGGTCGGGATTCTGTTGGCGTACCATGTCTTTGTGCTCGTCGGTGTACGGGGACACTTGGGTCATGTGTTGCAAGACCGTGAAATGGGCTTGAGCGTACGTATCCAGATCGGGAGTGATTGCTTTCCTTCCGATGGTCCCGATACCCTCCAGTCTCCCCTCATGTCGAGATAGAGGCACACCTATCGGTTCGACCTAAGCCATGTAGTCGATGCAGAACTTAATGACCTCTTCAGTTGCATAACCTTTGATGATGCTGCCCTCCGGTCGAGATCGATTCCATACGTAGGACTTGAGAATTCCCATGTACCTCTCGAACGAGTACATATGACGTAGGAACACAGGGCCACATATCTTTATCTCTTTCACAAGGTGAACAATGAGATGGACTATGATATCAAAAAATGACGGAGGGAAATACATTTCAAGATGACATAGAGTCGTCACCACCTTGGCCTACAAAGCATCTAGTCCTTTGGGATCGATGAACTTTTGAGTAATTGAATTAAAGAGATAACACAGCCTCAAGATTGCCACTCGGATCTTGTTCGGCAAGATACTCCTAATTGCAACATGAAGTATTTGTATCATCATCACATGACAATCGTGAGACTATATACCAATTAATTTTAAATCTTCCATAGAAATAAGTTTCTTAATGCCGGCGGAGTAACCGGATGGAACTTTCACACCATGCAAGCTCTAGCACAGTTCAGTTCTCTCGGCCTTGGACAACGTATAGCAAGTTGGGGGAAGGTACTGTCGGCCTTTATCGGTCTCTTTCGATGCTAGCTCGGTCCTTATGTTCATATCAACCAAGTCACACCGTGCGTTAACACTATCATTTATTTTGCCACTAATGTTCAGTAAGAGACCAATCAAGCTATCACATACATTCTTCTCCACGTGCATGATGTCGATGCAATGGCGAACTTCTAAGTGCTCCCAATAAGGCAAGTCGCAAAAAATTGACCGTTTCTTCTAGGTGTTCTTCTAACAGGTCCTCAATTTACATCCCTTTCCAAGCACAACATCAATATTCTTAACCATATCATAGACCTCTTTCCCTCTAAAATCCCTTAGAGCTGAACCGTCCTTCTTATTTCCGTCGAATTGTTTCTTTATCTTTGCGGTATGGGTGAATCTTGGGAAGGAATCTATGGGGACACATATACACAGTTTTACGCGAGTTGTTCGCCATACACTATCAGTACCATCTAAGCTGTGCGGACATGCTTTGGCTCCTTTTGTACTATACCCCGACAGGTTACCAAGGGCAGAAAAATAATTGATGGTGCAGAACAATATGACACGTAAAGTGAAGTTCTCTCGTTTGTACGCATCGTATACTTGTACTCCTTCGTTCCATAATATCACAAGATCTTCTAGCAATGGTGTTAGGTACACATCAATATCATTCCCAGGTTGCTTCGGCCCTTGGATAAGTAGTGGCATCAAAATGTACTTCCGCTTTATGCATAGCCAAGGAGTTAAGGTTGTACACATATAGATTCACGGGCCAGGTACTATGTCGGCTGCTCATGTTACCGAAAAGATTCATTCCATCTGTACTCAACCCTAACCTTATGTTCCTCGGTTCCGCACCGAACTCTTAGAAGCTCCGATCAAAGTTTCTCCACTAGGCAAAATCAGCAGGGTATCTTAGCTTTCCATCTTTCTTACGCTCCTCCGAGTGCCAACGCAGCAATCTTGCCTCCTTTCGATTCGTAAATAAACGCTTTAAACGTTTGATTAGAGGCAGATACCACAACACCCTAACTGTAACACATCAGCCCAACATACAGCCTAGGATGCTACTAAACCACCTTACAGAATCACTTTACTTCAACTTACTAACACAATTTCAGCAAGACATACAAAACGAAAGATTTAGTTCTAATCAACAAGAATAAGCACAAGCTACAAAAATAGTCAATTTAAAGAATATCACCTATCATATATTAATAGCCTAGGCATGGATCTTGCTCTTTCTCAATCAATAACCGCACCAAATGATTAATGGTACACAATGAGAGCAGCTCTTTATCAAATAAATCTAAATCATCATGATTGATCAGCATTACGACGATATAAGACTAATCAACTCATTCAATTTATTCTATCAAGTAGAATTAAATCAAGATCTAAGATCTAAAATCATAAATCGAAACATTCATGATAAAACTTGGCTATTATGATTACAAGTAAATTAATCATCACGAAGGATGAACCTAGTTTGAGAATAAAAGAAATAGCATGAACATGTGAATTTAGGTAAATGAGCTATTTAATTTGCCATTGGTGATCATGTGTGAAGTGCATCAAAACTACCCCTTCCTATGCATGTCGCTGCCTCGAGTAGTACCTAAAAGAAACAATTAACAACAAGCGTGAGTCCACGGCTCAGCAAATACAATTAAATAACACGAAAAGTAATGGATCAAAAACATGTCATTTACAATATTCGAATACATAAGTAAAATGACAGGAATCTTGTGCAAGTATGAAAATGCATTCTCTTCTCTTTTGCTTATACCGGTATAGCCAGTGAACACCCGTCGGTGTTCGCTCAGGCCCGCATTATCCAAAATACGGGATCCAAAGCCCGTATGAAGAATATTTTAAATGGGGATCCAATTTGCCCATATTGGAATGATGGGTCTTATTTACCCATATTGGAATAATGAGACTTCATTACTCACTCCCGTGGGCGAATCATGAATGAATGAATGAAGACATTGTAATGAAAAATATACTCTCAAAGAAGCATGGAATAACCACCATGAAAGGAAACAAGTAATACTGGAATTACTCACAATTTATAGAATTTAGCCATTTTATAAGCAACAATCGCTTTCAACAAATAAACAGTCAGGACAATTCAAATTGTACTTGCCTTTCGCGTTGCGCGCGATAGGAGGCAAGGAAGGTGCCTCTAACCCGGAAACCACTCCTGCTACAACAATTAAGTTACTCAAAATAAGATTGACAAGGTAACATGACGCTATTCGCCACATATTGAAACGCCTTCCCAAAACCCAAGGTTTAATTATTTGATCTACTTAAATCAGATGACAAACTAGCAGGAAACTACAACTGGACAGTGGCCTTATAAATTACATAACTTTCACTCTGTAAATCATAAAAATGCATTCTCAGATTCTCTCGAAATATAACAAAATTATCTACAATAACTTAGTTGGCGAGATCTTCTAATTTTACCATTACCTAAATCTAACATACAGTTGAAAACCTAAAGTCAAAATCTAATAGACAGAATGAACAGCAGTACAAGAAAATCTATATATTTCAAATGGCTGAACCAAAATTCATGACCTTTAACAATCTAGAAAGCTAAGGGAATTTACCACGAAAGTCGTGTTGGGAGACCGCCTTGAATCTTCCATTAACAAAACCTTATGTATTAAACAAAACAACTGCTGTTTTTCGTCAGGATTTCTGGACAGTAGTAAAGAAACTAACGTATCTCCCAAACTATAACTACGAATTAGGTGATCTCAGAACCTATAGAAACCTGATGATAATCCCCAAAAATCTCTAGGAGACCCTAACCTCCAATTCTATCTTGAACTACACGAAAATGGATGAACAAATAGGGTACAGATTACTGATTCCAATCACAGTAGTAGCGACGATTCGCTAAACGGCAACTACCATAGATCTAATTGAACTAAACAATGAGGAGATGATTTATTACCCTAGAAGATGTGTGTGAGCTCGCTGAAATCCTCACGTGGTGCTCATCTGCTCTTCCTTCTCCTCTCTTCCTTCCCCTCCTTCTTCTTCCCAACGGCTGGTAGCAGCAGCAGGGAGGATGGTACCTGGGAGAGGAGTAGCAGGGGGCGGATGCTACTATAGCACGGCGGCTACTATAGCACCGGTTGGGTACTGTAGCATATTTAGGGTTTCCCCCCTTTTGGGTCTTGGTGCTGTGGGCCAAGAGCCCATGGCCCAGGTTTTGAAGAAATTCAGAAAAATCCCTTTAACTATTTTTGTTTTCTCTCTAACGCGTTTCGGAGTATTACATTCTACCCCCCTTAAACAGAATTCGACCCCGAATTCTACCTGTCGTCTACTCGAAAAAAGAAAAAAACAAGAACCACAATGAAAATTAATAACGGTGACACGTACCCACTGTGAAAAGATCTGGATACTACTCGCGCCTGTGAGACTCCAACTCCCAAGTGGCCTCTCTCTCGGACTAATGAGACCACAACACATTGACGTAAAATGACGTATGTCCTAACACTCAACTCGACATTTCCAAGTACACTCATCAGAAGAGACTCGAAGGTAAGATCCTACTCGATGGTCAACGACGTTATCGAAAACTCAAACTCCAGACTCCCAGGTACTCACTCAGCACCAGAACATACCAAAAGTCGCGGACACGCATATGGCCCCGAGACGATCCTAGCGACATGCCATCCTTCTAAAATACAAAACACCCGGAACTCTCATCCCACTTCTCAATCGAACTCTTCATCTAACAAGGAGCACGTCCTTTAACCAGGAACACACACAACAAAACTCGTTTTTAAACAACTGTTTTACAAAGAGAACCCAACTGAAAATAAAGAGTTCTCATCGCAACCACACAATGCCAACTCTCCACCAAAAGGGTCAAATCCTAAATTCATCACGAAAACCATTCCACTTTCTAATTAGGCAGTTTGCGAATGAACACCACGCAAGCCAAATCAGAAATCACTCGAATGCCCAAATCAAATATTTCTTTTATTCTGTCTGAACTGGAAAGAATCACACATGCCAACACAATGCCAACTCAAATTGCCAAAGACCCCAGTCATAAACACATAGCTCAAACAAGAATCAAGGGAGCATTTCATTATCCAAGGCAACATTTTTCTCAATTTCTTTTTTAAGAATAAAACTTCTCTCAAATTATGGAATTCCAATTCATCGCATGACAATAACTTATTTTTCTTAAATTGGCAACATCAACGCCATGCTCAAACCGAATACATCAACCACACCTTTGTAGAGAGGTTCTATTGACTCCACAGAAACATCCTCTAGTCAACTCATCTATCGACGGAATTACTTTGTCAGATGACTCCCAATGCATCTCAAAATAGATCTCACACGCAATCACATCACCTCAATCCTTTAATAACAAAAAACTCAGAATTCACATCACACATTCTCATGTACTACATCAAAAGGGTCCTATCAATGATCATCCCACTATCCGGAATCCACCCTTATTCTACTTCATCTACACAAAATCCTTAGGCGACCAAAGTCCTAGCATAAAAATGCGAAGCCCAAATTTAACCTCCAAGACTTCTACAATTAACTTCTAGTGTAAATGAAAATCCTTAGATTCGATGACTAAAATTCTCACAATTTAACCATACTCGATCATTAACGTCAATAGATAAATATATTCTTAACCAAATTATCCTTTGAAAAATTCTAACTCCAAGAGAGTTACTCATTGAAACCAAGCCATACCTGACAATAATCCAACAATCTCTGTTATCTCATTAATTGCTTTAACGATTAGATTACTTCGCTAATCTTTCCCTCATTACACTACACCGTCATATTTCACCTACACAACCATGCAAACTACCCAGTCGCGATACTCTAATAAACTGATCAAGATTTTCATTCTTTCGATAATTCTAATATTCCACCCAAAATGAACAAAAGATCTTGTACCACAAATCACTATAGGTTCTATTAGTTGCAACAATGCAATTAGTTTAGCCCCAAAGACAAACATTCTGTATAACTAAGATTCACTCCAAGAATTATACATGAAATCAATATGCTCCTCAAATAACTTACATCCCAAGGTCTCACAACCTCACAAACTTGACCACTACTAATCAGTTGCCACTATTCACTCTAGAAGGATTTGTAAAACAAATCGATTATTCCTTTCTCAAAAGAAGAGGCAAATAGAATCATTTTCAGCACACAGAAAATGTTTTCCATTCGCAGTACACAAAACCGGGAGAGATGATTAAATAGTAACGATCTCGGAAGGCAAAAGAAGACACCACAATTAAAGGCACTAGTCCCACAAGAAGAGAATACCAAACCTCAACCAATAAGAATAAAACATTACGTTTGAAACTTGAAAAACTCTTATGCAGCCAAATAACCAGGTTAAGCATGCCTCAAAAAGCTGCAAGCTACAAAACTTGAGTCCACCTCTCAAATATTCCAACACGTCGCTTCGCTCAACAAATTTCTGCTACCACAATATTTAGGAACTACCAAAGGCCATGAATGCAAAACTCCAAATGTTTCATTTAACTGATATTACAAAAGGCGATCAAAGTACTTTCTTTCTAAAAGAATCGTCACCACACCCACAAGTCACAATCCCTTGCAGACAATCTTATTAACATTAAGAATAATACACTCTTAACATGAATCTTTATCGTCAACTGTTCCATTATGAAGCCCCAAAAGTTCACCAAATTGTTCTATACTACTTTATCATCCCATCTAAATGAGAGTATACCAAAACCATACAACTTCGCTACAACAACAACTTTTTTTAGAAGGGATTTACTACACAAATTAAAAGATTTTACCAAAACCCTTTCATCAAGGACAGGCTATCATCTAACAGTTTCACAATCGTGTAGGTATAAGCCACCTATTAAATCACATCAGCTCAACACTTAACGATGCTCAACACCAGACTTTAACACACAACAATTGCACTTGAACCGTCTATTTACAACCACATATTCAACTGTTTATCCTCACGTTTAGTTTTTGGCAAAATCACACTAAAACTTCAAGAATCGAAATCTTCCATTGATCAAAAGTCTTAACAATACTACAACCAAATTTATCGCGTCATTCTATAAAGAAGAACTATCCAGAACTCCTCCCATAAATTCTAGATCCACCAGTATTTAATCCCTTCAACCATTTTGTATACAATTACAACAATTAATCATACTCAGGTTTATGTAAAGCTAGCAACCATATATGATCATCAAGTATCTACAGAAAATGATAACCCCACGAATAATACGTATTAAGGCTATAACCTAGCATCACCTCAAGTTTCCTTTTTCTCACAATTAGACTAATCCATTGGGACCAAATAATCTAACAAGTTCAGCAAACTAAACAATTTTAATGACCAAACTAGTTCATCAATGTTCCATACTTCATAATAACTCTTTTGACTCTAATTAGGTATGGATATACTCTTAGTCATTACCCATCAGGTAATTACTCTATGTCAACATCAAATTAATCAACTTCAATTTCCAAGGTTCTAGGTTAAGACCAATCATGCACACGCTGCAGATCCGACTTGATAACTCATATCAATGAACTTCTATGTTTACCACCTATCTCTTAAACATAGTAAGACATCACAAAAGAATTTTAACTCCTTTCAGAAAAGAGATGCATTAAACTTCAACACTTAAAATAATCCCAAAAGAAATACATAAAGCCAAAGCTTTCACATGTTAAAGAACTTGCAATAGAAAACTTTAAGTATCCAGAATACCAAGCGAATAAATGATTCATATTTTCCAATAAGAAGAGCAGAACTCCCAGGAAAAGATCAATTTTGCTGATAACCGACGTTCACACAAAGCAACAATAGATCAGCGGTCTGGAGAACAAGCAATCGCTTTATGGAACTAAGAAAGACCAATGAAAACTCACCAGCTATATTGTAAACACTAACTCAAGAGAAAAATTTCATCAACTGCAACTATAACTACAATTGGCCAAAATTCAAGCTCAAGAAAGAGAACAACTTTTATAAAGAAACTCACCCTTAACACCTATAACTATGGTAATCAGGATAACTACTTCTTTATTTCCATACCGCGAATGGTGGTGTAACCTGGCAAAACCCAGGGCCACAACCACGACCTCAACATCTCAACATCAACTATTATTACACATAACCAATGTAATAATCAAATCATAAGCATTCATTATTAGTTCAAAACAGCAATGATTAAATTGACATAGCAAAAACAGAAATGCGATGCTTTACCCATTCCCATACTACTGTGCACCAGTGTGTCAGGTTTTTAAGTTAATTAACCATTAACAAATTTTAAAAATTTAAGCTTTCTAAGTGGTTAACCTATTCACCACGGACCTAAAGCTCGCTCTGATACTAATGCAACACCCCAGCCCAACATACAGCCTAGGATGCTACTAAACGACCTTACATAATCACTTTACTTCAACTTACTAACACAATATTTCAGCAAGACATACAAAACGAAATATTTAGTTCTAATCAACAAGAACTAGCACAAGCTACAAAAATAGTCAATTTAAAGAATATCACCTATCATATATTAATAGCTTAGGCATGGATCTTGCTCTTTCTCAATCAATAACCGAACCAAACGATTAATGGTACACAATGAGAGCAGCTCTTTATCAAATAAATCTAAATCATCATGATTGATCAGCATTACGAGGATTTAAGACTAATAAACTCATTCAATTTATTCTATCAAGTAGAGTTAAATCAAGATCTAAAATTTAAAATCATAAATCAAAACATTCATGATAAAACTTGGCTATTATGATTACAAGTAAATTACTCATCACGAAGGATGAACTCAGTTTGAGAATAAAAGAAATAGCATGAACATGTGAATTTAGGTAAACGAGCTATTTAATTTGCCATGGGTGATCATATGTGAAGTTCATCAAAACTACCCCTTCCCATGCATGTCGCTACCTCAAGAAGTACCTAAAAGAAACAATTGACAACAAGCGTGAGTCCACGACTCAGCAAATACAACTGAATAACACGAAAGTAATGGATCAAAAACATGTCATTTACAATATTCAAATACATAAGTAAAATGATAGGAATCTTGTGCAAGTATGAAAATGCATGCTCTTCTCTTTTGCTTATACTGGTATAGCCAGTGAACACCTGTCGGTGTTCATTCAGGCCTGCATTATCCAAGATACGGGGATCCAAGGCCCGTATGAAGAATCTTTCAAACGGGGATCCAATTTGCCCATATTTGAATGATGGGTATTATTTGCCCATATCGGAATAATGGGACTTCATTACCCACTCCCGTGGGCGAATCATGAATGAATGAATTTAGCCATTTCATAAGCAATAGTCACTTTGAACAAATAAACAGTCAGGATAATTCAAATTGTACTTGCTTTTCTCGTTGCGACGCGTTAGGAGGCAAGGAAGGTGACACTAACCCCGAAGCCACTCCTACCACAACAATTAAGTTACTCAAAATAAGATCGACATGGTAACATGACGCTATTTGCAACACATTCAAACGCCTTCCCAAAACCCAAGGTTTAATTATTTGATCTACTCAAATCAGACGACAAACTAGCAGGAAACTACAACTAGACAGTGGCCTTATAAATTACATAACTTTCACTCTGTAAATCATAAAAATGCATTCTTATTTTCTCTAAAAATATAACAAAATTATCTACAATAACTTAGTTGGTGAGATCCTCTAATTCTGCCATTATATGAATCTAACATACAGTTGAAAACCTAAAGTCAGAATCTGACAGACAGAATGAACAACAGTACAAGAAAATCGATATCTTTCAAATGGCTGAACCAAAATTCATGAACTTAACAATCTGGAAAGCTAAGGGAATTTCCTACGAAAGTCGTGTTGGGAGACCTCCCTGAATCAGCCATTAACAAAACATTGTTTATTAAACAAAACGACTGCTGTTTTTCGTTAGGTTTTCTGGATAGCGGTAAAGAAACTAACGTATCTCCCAAACTACAACTCTGAATTAGGTGATCCCAGAACATATAGAAACCTGAAGACAATCCCCACAAATCTCTAGGAGACCCTAACCTCCAATTCTGTCTTGAACTACATGAAAACTGATGAACAATTAGGGTACAGATTACTAATTCCAATCACAGCAGTAGCGACGATTCGCTAAACGACAACTACCATAGATCTAATTGAACTAAACAATGAGGAGATGAATTATTACCCTATAAGACGCGTGTGAGTTCGCTGAAATCCTCACGTAGTACTCCTCTCCTCTTCCTTCTCTCTTCCTTCCCCTCCTTCTTCTTCCCAACGACCGGTAGTAGCAGCAGGGAGGATGGTGCCTGGGAGAGGAGTAGCAGGGGGCCGGATGCTACTGTAGCACGGTGGCTACTATAGAACCGGTTGGGTATTGTAGCATATTTAGGGTTTCCCCCCTTTTGGGCCTTGGTGCTGTGGGCCAAGAGCCCATGGCCCAGGTTTTGAAGAAATTACAGAAAAACCCCTTTAACTATTTTTGTTTTCTCTCTAACGCGTTTCAGAGTATTACATTAGATTACATTAGTAGGAGGTCTTATCTTCTCCTTAACAGGATTCTTACGCTTGTATTGGGATGCTTTGCACGTGGGACATACATGCATGTCTGCATACTCTTTATGGTAGAGGATACAATCATTCAGACATGCATGTATTCTTTCTACTTCCATTTCCAATGGACAAAGAACCTGCTTGGCTTGGTAGGTGGTGCTGGTCAATACATTTCCCTCCAAAAGAATGTCCGCTAGGATACCTAACAACGCCATGAAACTCTTATCGGACCAACCATTGCTTGCCTTCAATTTCAAGATAGTTCAAGTCAGTAACACCCAAATTTCAACATGAGCCCGAATGCTACTAAAAATAACAGAGTAATAAAATTAAACTAAGGCATTTTACTAAATTTTGGCAGAACCTCCGTTGTACAGTTAACCATATCGGAGGTTCGCACAGTTATTAATAGCAATAATCAATAATCCAGACGTCCAATTTAAAACATAATCATAAAGACATCCATAATACGCTAATCAACCCTATTACACAATATCCAAAGCATAAGGCATGACCAATAGAGAATCCTTTAAGAAGTTTACTCAATTATTAAAGCATAATCCAAATTTAACCAATGGTGAATAGGTTGTGGCAGTGTGCAACAAAACTTATGACTATTCCCTCCCATGCATGCTGTTCGCGTAAGTGGTACCTAAAAGTACAAACAATAGTAAGAGTGAATCCAAGACTCAGCAAATTACAATTAATAAGACAATAAAATACACAACTATATCATCATCATCCAACCACAATTCTCTATAAATAACCAATTCACACGCTCATGCAATGCAAATGCACAAATGCATCTTTTCTTTTCTCTTTGCATATACCAGTAATGTGGAGTATGCATCCGTCGATGCATACTCATGCATGTGCTAAGCCCACACTCCACGAGTGTGGGGACCACATGCCCATCAAATACATGACAGGGACCTCACAATCAATGCTTGGTCACCACGTGACCAAGCCTCAAAGATGATATCATGATGCATATGAATCAATTCTTTTATCCAACATAATCATGTATTAGCTAGCAGCAACATACATGAATAAAGGCATACTCATGCCTCTAGCATTCATGAACAGCGACATACACATCATTCTAGCATCTATGAGTAGAGAATATACACATAATACTAGCAAATATAAACAATCATTCCCAAATATTCTATCACGAATTGCACTTGCCTCAACCGTGCAAAGATGGAGGATGCGAAGAGAGCGCTGCCCCCGGAACCAAACCCCCACCTGAATAACTTTAACAAACACTCTAAGATAATAATTCTGGACTAAACATTGCTAGAAACAAGTATATAACTCACTACGCTCCCTAGCGCAACCCAAAACTCCAAATCCCATGACATCGATCTGTCCCCTCAACAGACAATCCTTTTCTAAAAATCATACATTTTCATCCAGATATCCAAAAGGGGTGTTCTTTGATTCTCTGGAAAACTTATTAATTTATCTACATAAACCTAGTTGGTGAGTTTTCCAGATTCAGCCATATTCTATCCTTATCAAACAGATTAATAGAACAACTAAATCTCGTTAGGGGTTCTGGACAGCGAGATTAAAACTGACGTATCTTTCAGTACACGTATCCAAACTTTATGTTCTTTATTTTTTTAGAAATCTTATCAAAATACCTACAACATTCATTTTGGTTAGATCTTCTAAAAAATTCATTAACTATTTGCTAATGACCGATTAACATTAATTGTCAGAATTATGAAAGAACCACAGGACAGCGACGCTACGAAAATCATATCTCCTGATCCGCTCGTCTAGACGACCTGATCCAAGACTCTACAGAAAGCTAGCAACTTTGCCCACAACTCTTTAGGAGATGGCCAGGTAAGAATCCTCAATTATCATCCTCAAAATTGTCGGCCACTACATACTGCTCTAAACTGATCTAATACCAACATTGCCTAAAATACAACAATTCAATACTAATCGAATGGGATCAGGATTACCCTTGAAGAACTGCTAAAGAACACGAATACCACCACGTGATACCTCTCCTTCCTTTCTCCCTTCTTCCCCTTCTTCTTGGTCGACCAAAACCCCGGTTGCACTTCCTTCTTCCTCCTCTTGGCCGGCAGCCACCAAGGCCTTCTTCACCGGCAGCAGGGGGTTTCACCAGTGGAGGAGGTGCTGTTGGAGGGAGGAGGCGCTGCTAGAGGGAGGACAAGGGTGGCGGCCAAGGGGATGTCGGAGTGGCGGCTAGGGTTGTGCCCCCTCCCACATATGGTCGACTGCCCCCCTCTCCCACCTTGGGCCGAAACCAAGTGGGCCAAAAGCCCCGGCCCAGGTTGTCTACCCTTTGCAGAACCCCCCCCCCTAATCCTCTGTTAAATCGCTTTGCTAATTGATCATTCTCCCTAATTTATTTCGTCTCACTTAAATTATATTTGGGGCATTACACAAGCATAGATGATAATCTTGTGTATTCCGGTTTGCAGCCAGGGAACAAGGGTTTTCTCGAGTCCTCCATTAAGCCCTTGAATTTACCAAACTCTCTCACTGTAGTTCCCTTCTGCATCGCGTAGCATCTGATCCAGATTATCATTGTCTGATCTATCCTAATCAAAAGCACAGTCCACATCCGGCATATCGTTGACTTCCTCGGCGATGCCGTTATTATTAACTTCTTGTATAATCTGCTCTTCACCGTGACTAGTCCAACATATATACCCTTTTTTGAAATCTATTTGAATCAAGTGTGCTTCGATCTGCGCTGGGTTGTTAAACATCTTCAGATTATCACAATCAATGCATGGACAGTACATAAATTTTATCCCATTCTTCAACATATCCTGCTCAGCGGCTCTTCTAAAAGCAGACACACTATTAATGTACTCTTCACTCAAACGGTTCTCACCGTACATCTAGTTTCAATCCATCTATGCTACGCACGTAATAAATTAGTGTTAAATTAGATTAATAAACCACAAGTACTATTCCTATTGACTAAACATACTAAAATTGATTAGCGATTAACCTATGACAAATATTAAGGGTTACAAATCGTTACCTTCGGAGCTCACGATGAAAATCTTAAATATCCCGCGAGATCCTCCTCCCTTTCTTCCTCCTCTCCTTCTCCTCCCTATCTTCCTCCTTCCCTTCTCCTCTCTTTAGCTTCCTCCTTTCCTTCTCCTCCCTGCCTCCTTCCTTCCCTTCCTTCTCCTCTCTAAGGTGGCACAATGGGGAGGAGGTAGCAGGGGTGGCTGCTCAAATGGGAAGGGGGTGGAGGCGCCAGGGGTAGGAGTGCCTGTCGGGACGGCTGGGTATATAATAGCTTCATATCACAGACCGTTCTTATTAAGAACCGTCTGTGACATTTGTACTATCATAAGTGGTTATTTTTTAGAATCGTCTGTGATAATTCACATACGATTTTTAATAATAACCGTCTGTGACGTATGCGATTATCAAAGACGGTTATTCTTAAGAACCGTCTGTGAATTATCACAGACGTACAAACCGTCTGTGATAATTAAGTATCACAGAAGACTCTAGCCATCACTACATATCACAGACGGTTCTTATTAATAACCGCGGATTACAACACAAAAAAAGAACCGTGTGTGTTTCGTAGCAGTGAATGAAGCCAGCCTATCTAAACCGGCTGAGGTAAGGACAGGAAAAAAAGAAAACAGTATGTATAATGTGATGGCTGCCATTTGGAGTGTTTGAGGGTGAGTTTGTGGCTGCCGTGCGGCGTTGCGCTGTGGAGTCCTTGCTGTTACGGGAATGTTTATCGCTCAAAAATATGCTTTCAATTCCTCAAGGCTCGTACTGTTCACCTATGCAAAGGGATACGCTGCCGGTACTAAAACAGTGGATTATAAGCCACCACAATGCCACATTAGGCATAATAAACTAACCGCCTTTTCAATTTCACAAATGGTTGGTCTTATATAACTAGCTACCATGCATCTCCTATCTTTCTACTGCATTCCTTCTGAAGTGCAAATGATAGTTTTTCTTTTGATTTTTTTACATATTACACGATGATACATCTTCTGATTTAATTTGCATGTTCCGTTTTGCCTTACTAGTTTTGAGTCATTTGTACTCGTTGAGTTTGCATTTCCTTGTCCTGAATTACTGCATTTGTTCGTTGAAAATACATCTTAATTAACCCCGACCTAATATGTATGAAGTGGATGGTGCACTGGATGCTACTTATCACCACACATTTGCATCTAGGGTTGGAAAGTCGAATTGAAGTTTCTTTATTGCCATTTGAGCAACATTTGTTTAAATATCCTATCTGTAATGGCAACAGTAAGAAAAAACTGCTATCCATAATGACAACAGTATGTTACTAGTGCAGTACTGGCCATCGTAAAGAGAAATTTTGCGGTGTATTTTATTGGTAGTACATGGTGGTAATATAAATTAAATCTGACTATTGATTTGTTAAGGACATAATAAATTTTTCTTTGTATTTATATTTTTTTGTGAGGATATTATAAACTTTTCCAACTAGTATTGAAAATATTACTCTTATAGCATGCGATCTCCATATAGACAATTACAATTCTACCATCTTCGGGATTCTACTACTCATACTACCAGGTGTAATATAACTAAATTCTAACTAATTTGAACTATTGTATCAAAGAGGATAGATGGTCCGTATTAAATTGAGTGTACCGTAAATGTATGTATGTATATATAGGCATTGCAGTGTGAGTGTGTTGACACTACCAGAATCCGTTAATTTCCCGAGTGCCCGAAACACTCAGGAAAGTACCAAAAACAGTCGGAAAACTAATTCCCGAAGGTCAGCCATCTGGAAAACCCACTCAGGATAGTTTCGTTGGGTAAAAATTAGTTTCCCGAGTGTTACACTCGGGAGACACAAATTCGTCGTGTGTTCGTATGCACACTCGGGAAACACCCAACACTCGGGATAATAGGTGCCACAACGGGTTTAGCCACCATAACGAAATACTTTTACCGAGTGTTGACACTCGAAAAAATAGGGAAATTGTCCTGAGTGTATGTTAACTACACTCGGGAAATCTAGCCATGTGGTGATCCAGCACGCATGCATATTCGTAATTTTTCTGAGTGTATGTCAACTAAGCACACTCGGGAATTACCCAAACAGCATATGCACCAATTTTGTACGTACAATGTATTTCATTTTAAACCAGGCTCAAGCTGACAGGAAACTCGGCAATCAAACAAGCCATACATTCTACAACAAGAAAAATAGCACCAATTAGCCACAAATCATTACATATATAGATTCGACAACATTAACATAATGTTCGAGTTCACAATACAACATTCACATATATAGATCGGACATCCACAACATATTCGAGTTCAAATTCGAAAAGCTAGGCATAAGGCATGATACATATAACAGTTGCAAGTAGTTCACGGAGTGAATGCATGGTACACCAATTGTCGAGGTGCATGAGTTAACCTTCAACTTATCGCTCCCAATGCTCAACTGCAAAGATGATGACCATGGATTAGTTATCGACTCTACGGTGTGAAATCACTACTCTATATCATACCATTGACTCTACTGCAATGTATTATGCATTAGATTGTTTTACATGATTGCACTATTATCTTATATACTCATAGAGCACGATGTTTCTACCCATATGGTTGATAGATCTACAAGCACGTTGCATTTGATATTAAAAAAAAGGGAAGCACACTAATGTTTATTATACCTGGTAGTAATAAACAATACGGGGAGTATACTGCCATGAAAACTCAATCAAGTTAACAGCTGTTGTATAACACCGAAAAGATTAGCTATTGACAATCATAGGTAGAGGTAACATTGCAGTAGCTGGACTGAGAAATATCCAGCGGCACTATATTATATGAGAGTCCACTGACCAGGGATGCAGCAAATACACATCCAAATATCAAACCCAAAGCACAGACTAATCGTTTTGCCATTCGTATCCCCCGTCCTTCAACTTCACCATATTCCTGCGGAAAACATCAGAATGGGATTATGTGGCTAATAATTTCAAATAACAGTGACAAGGTGATAAATATAAAATTACTTTAGGATGATACCCATCATCAATAAGAACCATCCCATGTGAATTTACATGAGCTTTCGGAGAAAAAAAATCTTGGTTTATCACTGATCCCATCCAAGTACTGCCTTTTGTTTTACAGCAGAATCAGGTACCAAAAGGAAATGAAATCAAATAAGCTGAGTTGAAATAAGCTAAATGTATTTGTATGGCTATCATGAAAAATAAAGAACACAAAGAGAATGAAATGCACCCCACTTAACCCCAAAGTTTTTAGAATCTGTACTATTTCCCCCCATTGGAACTACCATAAACAAGAAGAAAATTCTGAATAAATATAAAACCTTTGGTAGCAACAGCAGTACAACACTATACAGTAAAATGTATACAACATCAAATGGTCCTAACTTGATACTGGATTTTCCTCATTGCCAGTCTTGTAGCTAGACTTATCAAATTTCAATTGTCGATTGATGAAATCCGACAATGTCCATTGCATGATAGGTCTGCCTCGCATCAATGCCACCAAGCTAATTAAGTCTTCGGTGCAAACGATGCCTTATAATGCCATGAACATTTAGTTATATTCTTGTGTGGAACATAACATTACAAGTTATTGCATATCTCATGGCAATTGTTTATTTTACAATTTGCCATCTGTCTCTATTTTTATGTAAATTATGTTTTTCAAACCTTATTGTTTTGCTTTACAGTCACTTTCTATGGTGCTGGATACAAAATTATTAACACTTCTAAACAAAATCTCTTTTGGACGTTCAACGAACATGCACAAGCTTACTAATACCATTCACTTGCAATTCTGCATATTGGGGCCACTTCATCCTAAACTGAACTTTGTCATTCATAAGCATGCACCAAACCTATCCATAACACATTCTCTGGTTAACAAGACAGTGTAACTGAACAATATGCAATCAGATCTCAAACATACTTGAATGCTTACATTATCAAAAGATGACTGTTATATTTAAGAACAGTCATTTAAACATTATTAAGTACTTCCTCTATTTATAATTAGGTGTCATCTCAGACATCGATTTATAAACGGGGGAGTATATAATCCATCACCTCAACGAAGGGGTTCAAAACCTTGTTTTGCTAGTTGTCACAATGCATCTGGCAGTTGCATAGTTACTTTCATACCTTTCTTATCAAAAGTAAATGATTGGATTAAGGGCAAATAATTGAACTACAATTTATTATCTGTTTTATATTGATGATTTATAAGAAGGATCATTTGTAGATGATTGTGTTGTTAGAAACCTCCAACCTTCGTCAAATATGATGAGGACCAAGTTAGTTTGCATCAATAGATCTACTTGGTGGCGAATCTGACCATGCTTTATTGGGATTTAGTATAGAAACCCTACCCTACTCTGGCATGCTGGGTTGACAGAGAGCTGGTGTTATTTGAGGAACTTGCAAAGGTGATACATTGTAATTACACTTACGTAGTACATGCTCATAGTGAGACAAAAACAATGATGATGCAAACTGACACTCCATCAAAAATACACTGAAACTACTTAAGAAACCAAAGCAAGAGTAGCATGTTATCAATAAAAGTTTAATGCAACATAATTCAAAAGCATGCTAGTTAAAATGTACAGTACTTTAGTGTTTATACACTAGATTAGTTGTACATAATTTTCAACTATAACTCAGTAGACGATTTAAGACAAGTTGCCCTCTACATACCTGCATAAAATCATAACGCTTTCTTCCAATTGATTCATTATCAGCAATGGCAAAATATGGCAACATTGGATAGTGTCCAATATAAGATGCATAGCTGTCCCTTTGGATGTTTATAGCCCATTCACTGTAATAAAAGAAAATGTAAATAGTTGATATCTTACTAGCTAGTGAATCATATTTAATAGGGGGCACAAACTGGTAAAGTCAGCATGCCCTGTTCCAACATATCAATTCAATTCACATGATAGCAACACATAAACCAATGCCACTACAGTCAAGTATGGTAAAGCCGTACTTTGGCCCACATGTCAAACCTATACAATCAAGTTCATTTGCAAGTATGCAAAACGACATGTACAAGTGGAGGTAGAGAGTATGTGAAGCATCCTAAAATACTATACTAGATGCATATGGTACGACAGAATAGAGGGATGAATGGATCATTGTACTAACCCAGCAACCAGCTCAAGAAGCTGAGGAAATAGCTTGGATTCTCTCAGCTTGATTATCTCAGAAGTGGTGGTCTCGATGGACTAGGTGGCAACCAGCATCTTGGACTCCAGGCTCTCCATCTCCATCATGTTCTTCTCCATGTTCAAGTAGTTCACACCCTTCACCTCCTGCTTCCTCAGTAGTACCACCTTCTTACCATGCTCCTGCTTAAACCCCTCGTAACTCTGCCCAATTGTACAGTTAAAAGAAAGTTCACAAAAATATATGTTAAGTCAAATCCTATCAAAAGGAGCATAAGGATTCTATCTTTACAGTTGTAAATAAAGCTGCATTTCATGATTACTCACCAAAGACGATCAAAGGAGCATAAAAATCCTATCTTTACCGTGGCAAACAAATTAAAAGATTTATTTGATCAAGGATTGTAGTCAGTTACAACAATATTTAGAATCCAAAAGCACAAAGACCATCTTTCTACTTGGAAGAATCCAAAAGCACGGCACATAGGGGGGAACTACTGCTAAACGAACAAACAAAGCAACCAGTATCCATGTGCATTATGCACTACTCGTCCTTATGCCCACTAGCTACTTTTCTTTAGATAGAACCAATTGCCACCCACTACAAGGAGAACATGCATACAACAGCACATAACTCACAACAGAAAGCACATGCGTTGCAGAGCCAACTTATTCACCACGCATGAAGCCTACTCGGCCCGCCACCTCCCACATCCAAATAAAACTACTCAGCTGCTCCTATCTAAATCCATCTTATTCAGGCTCCTAATTAAGAACGTCTCATCTTTCCTTCCTTCCTCCCTTAGCCCCTTCCGCTTCATCTTCCCCTAAAAATCCCCTTCATCTTGGGTTCCCAACAGCAGCCGAATTCTCGATGCCCAACCTAAATCCCTCTCCACCATCTTTCTTGGATTGAATAAGCAGCTGCGGCAGCAGGCATACAAGCGGTGGCCCTTAGGGCAACGACGGCGTACGTAGCTCATAGACATAGCAGAGGGGCCGTGGCGGCGCTAGCGGATCTAGCTGGCGGCAGCGCGTCGTAGTGGAGGAGGAACATGCCATCGCCCGTGGTGGGTGAGGCGGCTGTCATGGGGGCCCGAGTTGTGGCCCTCACTGGAGGAGGTGAGGCAGAAGGTCTTCCCCAACATAACTCCGACCAGCGCCTGTACACGGCATCCTCTACCGCCGCCATAGCAGCGGACGGTGGATCCGAGCCCGCCGCGTCCGTGTTCCTCTCCTTCTCCGACCCCCTCATCGGGGACGACGGCGGGGCTGCCGGCGGTGGACGGGGTGACGCCTCATGCTTTCCCGCCAACCACAAGATCAACTCTAGGATCTACCTCTGGCGAGGCCAACCATGGAACCTCTAGGTTGACGCCGTCGTGAACTCTACCAATGAGGTTTCGATTCTCTTCTTTTTATCTTGTTGGGAATTGGAGTTAGAGAGTGTTACAGTTGTGGTCCTGAGCTTGTGATTTTTTGGTTGATGCAGAGCTTGGATGAGGGGCATAGTAGTCTGGGTCGCACGCTGCAAAGAGTTCGAGCCTCATGAGGAATGCGCCACCTTGGTACGGTTTTGGATTTTGGTACCGTGCATTGCAATTTTAAGGGGAGTTTTGTTCAATTGTTGGAGATTGTGAAGTGGAATTTGGCCTTTGACCAATGTTTTGCAGGATGGGTGCCGAACTGGGATGGCAAAGATGACCAATGCGTATGATCTACCTGCGAGGTAGGCTCTTCGAGTGTGCTGTTTCAGTTTCTGTTGTGTTCTATTGTTTGCATTTTTACATTTGGATCGTGTGGAAAATGAATACATGAGTGTGCAAGGATCTCAAAGCACCATTCAAGCCTAAAGTTACAACATTGATGTATTATGTTGTTTCATGATAAGAAATGTGGTCTGTTGGGTAATCGAGGCCTGCTACCTAATTTGCAGTCATAATAAATATCCTTTGCTGAATTTTGTACAAGTCAAAGAAATTGGTCCTCATTTTGCACTATTTGTGAGGGTTGATCTTCCAGATTAATAAAAAAAACTACTCAAGTTTATTGGTTCTACTGTATTGGATTGGACACATAGATGGTCTCTACAAACTGGAAGTTTATATGTCGGCAGAATTATCAGCTTTATATGTTGGTACAACCTATATGATAAGCGTTGTTGTTCAACTCCCGTAACTCGAATAGTTGAAAACTACTTTCGAGTTTGGAATAAATCCTAGTTGCCAGCAAGAAGTTTTTAGGAAAATGTGCTACTAATTTATATCTACTTTAGGAATTTAAGTTTTAGTAAAATAAAACCTAATAGAGCTGAAACAAGTTGTTGTCACAAATTCATTCAAATTCATTATACCGTTTCGCAGTTGTATGTTTTCTTGGTTATACTAAAATGCATATATCAATTGATTATGCAGGAAGGTCATCCATACAGTGGGCCCCAAATATGCTGTCAAGTATCACACAGCTGCGAAGAATGCACTTAGTCACTGCTATCGGTCATGTTTGGAACTACTCATTAAGAACGCCCTTGAAAGGTACTTGTAGGATCATGTGGGTCGAAAGCTTTAATTCTTAGTTCTTATTGTTATTTTTTAGTTTAATAAGTGATGTTTGAAGCTGGCTTTTCTCACTATGTTGATCTCAGATCTACATATCTTGTTAGTAATCTCCCTTACATGCAGCTTGGGGGCATCATTTCACCTAGCATTGGGAAGCTCGACAAGCTGTAGAGAATGTAAGATTTCTTCACCATTTTTGTGCACAAATGTTTCCTTATCTGCAGGATGCAACAAGCTCTAGTAACATTTGCATTGGCCTTTTCTATTTTTCTTTTCTGTGCGTATGTTTGTTGGTCTTTCCCTCTTCAGAGCTCTACACCAGAACAGTT
This sequence comes from Phyllostachys edulis, assembly GCA_036346405.1. NCBI lineage: Eukaryota > Viridiplantae > Streptophyta > Magnoliopsida > Poales > Poaceae > Phyllostachys > Phyllostachys edulis. The sequence continues at coordinate 44,320,559 of CM070560.1, read as the reverse complement.
TGCATGGTCCAATCCCTGTTGAGATCAAGAACTGCACCGAGCTTAGAGCATTGTATACTACTATGATCTGGTTTATTTCTTTTGATTTGTTTGTAAAATTGGTCAGACTGTTAAGATAAAATGTGGGTGTTTGACTGTGTGTTTAGTTACCTGAGAGCTAACTACCTGCAAGGAGGCATCCCTTCATAGATTGGCGAGCTCATTCACCTCACAATCATGTTGGTTCTTCACACCGTCCTATTTGACCGACTGCTTATACTGTTACTCCAATGTTTTATTTGTCATATAATGTGTGTTAACTGCAGGGACCTGTCGAGCAATCTGTTGAGGGCACAATACTGGCCTCCATCGGAAGCCTTACCCACCTTCGTTTTCTGTAAATTTTTGGGCGCAATGAATCTTCTTGGCATTAGTGATTTGTAAGAACTTAGGAAGGAGATGCTGATGCAAAACTGGAAAAAAAAAACTATTGCATTGCAAGAAATTTGTCCACCAATTTCTTCTCCGGAGAGATCCCAAATGTTGGTGTCCTCAGAACTTTCAAAAGCAGCTCGTAAGCACAGCCTTGGCCCCATCCCCCTTTATCCTTTCTATAGTGTGTCCTACTTCTTTATGCTGTGCAACAGCTGTTGCAAATATGATGAATGATATCTGTTGGAAAATAAAACCAAAGAGTGAGACGAGGGACGGATAAGAAGAAAGGATTATATTTTTGATATGGAATAGGACATCACGTGTTTTTATTTTCTTAGCATGGATTTTTTTTCTTTTCTTTTTCTTCTTCGCAAGCTATTCAGGAACAAGGCGAAATGATTTCTGTGCATGCAGCTAGGTGAAAGGATTTCCCTACAGGCAGATAGGTGGAAGGATTTTCATATATGATGGGTTGCAAAGGTATTTCCGTGTGATATTATAACTTTGTCTGTACAATTATACTTGTTGCCATGTGTTTGTTAAAGTGCTCCATGGAGATAGATAATTATTTCCCATGACTACTATGTTCCTCTTTCAACAATTGTAGAAAAATTTTACCACTGAGACACATATTTTCCTTGCAGACAATTATCCACCCATTGTTTGAATATCATAACCAAACAGAATATGTAGTCAACTTACTGGTGTAGTATAACATTGGACCAACAATTTTGTTCTATTAGTGAACCGTGTGATGACACAAATGACTTTGAAGTGAGATGTTTATTAGTTTTCAATATTTCAGTAAGTTCCTTTTACAAATTGAATCTTATTTTTTTTCTAACAGGTAATTTGAAACGACTAAGTTTTGCAATTTTGTTCAATCTACATGTTCTATATTTCTGCCTTAGGTAACAGATTTGTTGAAATGTCCATTGCATGGCATTGTGTTCGTGATGGATTTTTGTGTTTCTTCGATAAATCTTCAGCACTTAAACCATCTACCCCATTTAAGATTAGAAAATGATTTACTATTGAGGACTTCATCTGACAGCTTATGCTGCTTGATTGCTATATTGCATTTACTTGATTTGTTCTAGGCTTAAAAGGCAGTCTTCCTATAAGCTTGCGATTAATGATTGGGAATTGCTGCTCCATGTATATACCTGCCAATTATTTGGAAGAGTTGGAATGTTACATTTTACTTTAATAATGCACTAAAAGAACTTTATTTCTCTTTTCAGATTGAGAAGATATGTTGATGTTTTGGACTCTTCGACAAACTTGTGTGTAGAATCGAGAATGCTAGGGAATGAAGAATTTTTTTATAGAACCACGGGGGTATAGAGAACGAAGACTTTCCACTAAAATTATAGACATGTACTTACATTTATGTTTTAGGGAGTATTATGTTATTAGATCATGATGGTACCAACTGTGCATGCTTTGAGTCTAGACTTCTGAAGCCAGTTGGAAATTCTTTGTAATGAAACAATTTTTTGTTGATATCAATGAATTTTTTTTGTTATACACTTTGATATGTGTGTTTTATTTAACCCTGTGGGTCCTAATTGATGAGCCCAGCTTGGACATGAAAAGGATACTTTTTGCAATGATTAGATGCATTGTAAACAATCTTGGAAGCGATTTGCTAGTGTCTAATGCCAATGCATACATATATGTTGCCACTACATCAAAATATATGTTGCAACCTTACAACGTTTTTATTTACATGTTACCAACACTTGTATATGTATTTGTCACAGACCTTGGCAACGGCCTCAATAGTAACGCATACTAAATGTGTTGGTATAGACCCTAGCAATATTTATTTGGACTTCTACCAATGCATATATGCGTTGCTAAATAGGTGCTCATGTTGTAGTGACCCCACTAAATATTTGTTAGTTTCTCCCATCACAGCATAATAATCAAACCATGAACAACAACACAAAAGACTACTACTCAAAAGCCAAACCACTCACTCCTCCATCCTGATATCTAACAAAGAAGTACATTTTGACCATTCTGTCTATTCTTGCTACTGTTAAGTGAGAAAGCAAAGGTCAAGCCACTGCAAATAAAGTTAAAGATCAAAGCACTACTCACCTTGACCTTAAGAAACAACTTCTCCCAGGCGTAGAGCTTCTCCACGGTGGAGTGGATAAGGATTCCACTGCCTCCGCCATTGCCCATCCCTTCGTCTCCTCTACCAAACCTCGAAACCCATTACTACCTTTCCCATACCCTCCTCCGTCCCATGACCATCCCATGGGATTCAAGTTCTTACTGTAATTCAGTACCTTCTATGCAACATTAGTTGATGACATTGCATGTAACAACAAAATTAATCAGAAATAGGTGAAACGTGAGCAAGATGAAATAATTAATCAATCAAGTAAGTGATTTGTTGATTGTCTTGCCTGGGAGGTTGTGGTTAGTCTCGGGGGCTCACAGATGGGGGCCTGGAGCAGTGCGGGGAGGGAGGATCGTGCCAAGAGGGGCAGCCCAAGCTGTGTATTGGAGGGCGCGAGCATGGGTGCAACCGGGCGCACGGGAGGACCGGGCCACCAGGGAAGCATAGGGGCGATCCAAGAGCGTAGGACCGAGCGTGCGGGCACAGGCACAGCCGGAGGTGGTCGTGCAGGGAGTCGAGGCCGAGCGCAGGGAGGCGCGACGCTGGGCCGGAGGCGGCGCCAGGAGCAGACCACGGCCGAAGGGAGCTCCAAGAGAAGAAGCCATGGAGGAGGGAGCTGGGGAGGAGGGAGGAGGAGGACGGCGGTGCCAGAGGAGGGAGAAAGTGGGCAGCGCTCGGGAGGAGGGAGTCAAGGGAGGAGGCACCGCAGTGGCGTAGGAGGAGGGAACCGGACGCGCCAAGGAGGAGGGCGGTGCATGTTGGAAATATGCCCTAGAGGCAATCATAGAGATGATTATATTTCATTATGTTCATAATATTGGATAATATGATATCTTGTTCCAAGAATAATATTGTTAATATTTATTATCAAGTATGTGACTTGATTGTGAAACTCTATATTTTTGCGATAATTATTCTTATACAATCCCTGGTCGGAAATATATGAGGACACATATGAATAGACTAGCATATGTATTGGTTGATGACTATATTTCACGGGTCATGGATATGGAGATATCAAACCAATAATATGGACACATGTTAGAGAACATGATGTTGGATTAGACCCACCTTGAGACACTATTGAGATTGTTATGATTCTATGTGTCGTTAGTTGGTCTCAAGTAATGATGATGTATAATCCTTAGACCTGAGATCAGCATGGTTTCCTACATGTGTAATAGCACTCTTAGGGGTTGCCAAACGCTACACCGTAACTGGGTAGTTATAAAGATAACTTTCGGGTATGCTAGGGACATACAAAGGAATGTGACTGGTCGGATATGGGATTTGCCCCTCCTAACATAACAGGAGAGATGTCTCTGGGCCCCTCATTGTGGTCGGATAAAGAAAGTGCATGGCCATGCCACTAGTGGTCGAAGTGTTCGACCGCGTAAAGTTATCTGACACTCGATCGAGAAAGTATTGAACAGTACATGGATGACACAACATCTCACCTGGAATTCAACCAGACATCGTGAGGCAAAGGGAGTATACACGAGTAGGTCACTTAGTTCGAATAGTTACGGACTGGTCGTATGGAGATACGAGCTGGTCGTGGACTGGTCAAACGTAATCACAGAGTGGTCGTAACCTGGTCGTAAGGAGTTACAAACTGGTCGTGACCAAATACGAACTGGTCGTATAGAGATAAGACCTGGTCATAAGTGATGAGGACCTGGTCGTAGACTGGTCTAACGTAATCACAGAGTGGTTGTAACCTGGTCGTAAGGAGTTACGAACTGGTCGTATAGAGATAAGACCTGGTCGTAGATCATATTGCATCAAGGTTCGTCCGATATAATTTATGTGTATTCGAAAATCACTATGTTCTGCTAAGAACCGCTACAACTCGTGGTCGGAAAGGGTTTCTGAGTCACAACCGATTACGCATGAACCTACAGGGTCACACACTTAACGGGTTGGAACAAACCAGTACGGATACGATTCGTCAAATGTGTTCGGATAGGATCCGTTACGAGCACTATATAAGAAGATGCATGAGGCTGTTGGGCGTCACAAGTTTTTACACCACCGAAACCCTACCCGCCATCTTCCTAAGAGCTCTGTCGTGCGACTCAGTGCTAGTACACCGACGTATGGTTGTTCCTTCCCTGGACGTGTGGATACCGTAGAGGTGCTACTGCGACTGTTGCGCTTGAGGACGATCCGCGATCTTCACAAGGAACTGCAGACGTTGCAGGAGGAGACGATCGACTCGCGAGGACGCTGGACGATCGACTACGACCACTACATCGACGTGCTCTACGTTGGACCAGGCTGCTCTAACCCTTCTTCCACTGCTCTGCGCGTCTGGTGGTAACGATATATGATCATCTACTTGCTTGGCTTCCTGGATTGCGTAGTAGAAAAATTTTGTTTGTTGCTATCATAGCCTACCTGTGGCCCAACAGTGCAGGCACGAAAGGAGGAGGGAAGGTGTCGGGCGCGGGGGAGGAGAGCCGGGTGGGGAGGGGGGGAGTAGGAGGGAGAAGGAGGACGGGGAGGCGGCTGCGAGAATTGGGGATCAAGTGGGATGTAGGGTTAGCAGCGAAAAAAAGGCACGGCGGGAGAAAAAAAAAGGCACGGTGGGAGAAAAAAATGGACGCGCGCGGGGAATTTTTTTTCCGATTGCTTTCATTTTTATGCACTCGGGATTATATTTCAGCCCGTCCAGACCATGTTGAGATCCCGTTTTTATATGTACGACTGCTGCTCCTGTCTTGATCTCCCGAGTGTTATGGAAAACACTTGGAAAAGTTATTTCTACCCCGTCCCAAGTGTTTTCGTCCAGACACTCGGTACACATATAGACACTCAGGAAACTAAGTAGTTTCTGGTAGTGTGAAACCTAAGAAAGCTCAAATGGCAATGACACTGGCCAAAGTAAAGGTCACCAATCCCGTTCTAGCACTGTCCCAGACGTAACGAAACTTGGCTGGTTCTGAAACCAGACGTTGCCGCACGCCATGGGGCACTGGAGTTCTGTTCACCACTGTAAGAAAATTTCTACCTGCAGCTCTAGCTGCTGGTCGCGGCTTAAGTGGGGCACAAGCTTATCATTCCCTCCATCATTATTGTCACGTAACAGTATACTGGCTGTATTGCAATGGAACATTATTCTCCGTGTACGTAAATTCCTCTGACAAAAACTTTTCTTCGGCATAATTTGCTGTTCTTTCCCACGAAGATTCTGCAAATCTAATCCGTGGTACGCATTGCTGGTGCTGCAAATGCATATGAAGGGATTGAGCAGTCTTGATACAGGCACAGACAGAGGCAGCCTCACATGCTCACTTCTCGATGTGTAAAATGTGCAGAGTTGCAGAAGTTGGCAGATCGAGAGGAGGGTACGAGAGAGATTCAGCCGAAACAGTCGGCGCTGCGGAGAACGGCCGAGACATGTGGGCGCCCATCCAGGTACTCGCCATTCCAAAATTCAGGCGGCCCTGATGTCAAAAAGGCACCAGACCAGGGGACAGCAGAATATCTCAGCCGATTAAACGAAACAGAGGGAAGCAACCGTGGACGCACGCAGCAGCAGAGCAGCGGACTGTAAAACCCGGATGAGATGGCCTCATGACCCCTGCCGAAGTGACTGCGCCGGTGAATTGTACGCACGACCGTCGGAATCGAAAAAAATCTGTGGTTCGTGTAGGACGTGTCGTCACGGAGCAACGGGGCCCTTGTCTTGTTGCCCGAGCGTAGCTAGAGCGTTGATTTCTGATCTAATGGTTGTGCGTTGACGGTAAGCTCACGGGTAGTTTTAACCTGAAAAGTTTCTCAAAACTAGCGAGAGAGCAGAAATGGATGAGCCGAGGACCCAAGCCAATTGCGTTTCCGCAATTTGCTCTCCGAGGCCTAACTCTAGATGATCCATGAAACCAATCACAATCACACATCACCTCAGCAACCAACCGAGGCCAAAAATGAGAAATCTCAGAGTGCGTTGCAGTTATGCAACGTTAGCTTGCTGCAGTTCTTCAAGATATGCGAGATTTCTGAAAGCGAAGAGACCACGGCACTGACAGGATGAGATGACACAAAGAAACGAAGCTTTTGCCTTTGCTGGTTACCCACCCGGCCGGTGGGGGACACGGGCGATTTGGTCTTGGCCACATCCCTTTCCTCTCCACCTGATGATACTGATGCCGAGATAAGTTTGATATTGCCCACAAGCCAATATTGCCCTGTGAATCTAATTCCATTCTCAACGTTCTCTCTTGACAGATACCTCATCTTTAACTTTGCAATGTTTATCACGCTTCACGCCTCAAGGGTGCAATTGCATTGGGAAGTACTTCCTCCGGTCATGAATAGTTGACGTTTCATAGGTGCAAATCAACCTCCAGGACGTCAAGTATACGCGAATGGAGGGAGTACATTTTTTAATCCTAACAGAGGCAGTCAGTGCACTGTAGCTGTGCGTACTCTATCCTCATGGATCACTGTTCGTGTTTACTTGGGCTCTGTTGTCCATCATATCGAAGTTTGGTTGAGATAAATCTTGTTTGACAAATGCGGCAGCAGATAGATTTGTGCTTAATCAAGGAAAAGAAGAGGCTGTATAAAAAAGCAGCCACGTCACAGAACTAGGCCTCCTTTGGGACAAGGCTTCGGCTTCGGCTTCTTCCGCCGTCCCAAAGGCCCGGCTTCTCATCCGGCTTTTGGCCCAAGCCCAATCTGTTTTATGAAGAGAAGAAGTAGAAGCCGGTAGAAAAGCTGCCTCTCGGGGAAATTACCCCCCATGCAAGTGGCATACCGATTCGTTTTTCTTCGATACCAGCAGAGTACCCGTACATTGCAATGAGATACCAAATCTTACACAAAATAACACTTTTTCACGTAGATATTAAGCAAATCAACTAATAAAAAGAGGGCAAAACATATATCTATTTTGATAGAATGATCATGTTCCATAGAATAATCAGTGATTTCTACAATGTTCTGTACAATACAAGAGTCAACACATGAACATGGAAAAACTGAGACTAAGTAAGTAATAAACAAATCAAAACTACAGACAGAAAACAAAAAATGTTGTTACATTTCACAAAATTCCTCACCCAGTACAAATAGTTCTGCTTAATGTGAATGCTAGCACTACTCCTTCAGCAATAGTACCACGCTTCTTCAAAGCAGAGGCGCCACGGTAGCGTAAAAACAGAAGTCATCGCATTTAGTACACCATGTAAAAAAATGGACACAACAAGTTTCAGTTAATATTAAACATCATAATATTGACAGGCATGCCACCTCTCTTAAGGAGTGTGTTGAACAAGTCTTTCTACACCAGCAATCCCACTATCAGGTCTGTTGAACCTAGTCTTGCCCCTCTAGCTGATTCAAGCTACTCAACCAGAGACCGCTTTAGTTGGTGACCTACTTTGTAGATTGGTTATCTGATAACTGAGCACCTCGCAAGTATTTGCAGCTTGTTGAACCATTTTCCTGACAATACACATTGTGGCAATCAGCACTCAACGTTGAAGGTTGACAACATATGCAACAGAAAAATGATTGCCATCAAAACTCCAATATTTTGAAATGCATCCTATCAAAGAAATCTTTCCAAATGTACTTGGATTTCCTCTCTGAATTTTGAAGTCTAAGATTTCTATGCAAGAGTAATAAATTCAGCACCCACAATAAAGGGCCATGAAAGCAACACCGAAGTGAAATGAATAATCGCTAATGTCTACTCATATTCCTTCTTTCAGGGCAATGTACAGGATAACATAGCAAGGACCAAGAGCATATATGACGAGCTTTGTAAAAGATAAGCTGAAATAAAATTTTGATGTGTTCCCTTTGAAAGTGAAAGGTAGCATCATTCTTGTGTTCCAAATCACCAAATCCTACTGACCACATATTTATCTGATTCCTTCTATAACAAAGAAAGAGTCACCTACATGTAGATGTCGGAGCGCAATGAATCTGAATCGTCAACCACTCTCCCCAAGGTCCAATACAAACTATTATCCATCTCAATGCAATAGTGCCTTTCTTCAACAAAATCTATGAAATAATAGCTACATGTTCCTAAGACTCACCAAAATATCCCACCAACATAAAAAATCAGATAGTCTATGTATACACTGAATTGTTTTGATGGTAGAAGCTAGCAAGTAACAGTGCTCAATTGGTAGTTTGCTTGTTCTTACCTATGTCTGTCGGCCGCTGCCGATTCATGCCCCCTCTCATCATAATCATCGGATACCGATTCGACTGGGTGCAACCTTGGATCTGACAAAGACCTTTCCCCAAATTTGTTAAGGAAGCTAAATCATTCGGAACAAGAGGGTGTGGAGGATATCAGCTTAGTGTCCTTACAAAATGTGAGCACTCCCTGCCAATAACACCTTTTCAACAAAACATAGTCAAGTGCCCATACGTTGCAACGGAACTCAAATAAATGATACAAAAGTTCTAAACGGTAGAAAACAAAATGATGTGAGTTTCATATAAAAACACATGAGAGCATGTTCGCAGAATATGCAACAAAATTCTATTATATCGAACAAACAATCCCATTTCGAAATAGAATATATAACACAGTTCACAAACTTTTGTTAATGCATTAACATAAGAGGAAAACAACAGCAACAAACAAGAAGCCTAGAGTAAATACAGATTGTGTTCTCGGAGCCACACAGCGGGCTACTATAAAAGCACCCTAATGGAAAAAATAGCTAAAGGCAGGCCATACAGCGAGAGTAGCAATCAGGCGTCCATTTCATCCTGAAGATACGCAAGCCCTGTGCATTTCCACAAACTGAACTCTCTGATCCGCTGCACAGTCACCTTGTATGCAACGACACATTGTCAAAAAAAAAAAATCATTATATACATGCTGAGAGGGTAGATATGAGTCATGTTTCTACAAAGATTGTTTCTTATCAGCTAAATCAGAAGAAAAAAAACCGATGTCATTATGTACATATTATGAATTCAAATAACAAAACTTTGCTATAAATTTCAGCCTTCACATAAAGCAAATTGTGGATCTTAAAAATAGGTTTGTTATTCCATTGTCACTAGTCCAAAATGCAAAGAGCTCAATTCCTTCTTATTCAGGCTACACAAGTGCGTCACACTAACAAACCATCCGGTGGTCTAATGATGCCGCGACAAAAAAAATTGATCGAATTATCATGTAAAGGTGATAACGGGAACTCGATACCAACCTAGCGCTAAAAGCTTGTGAGGTCTAAATAGGTCTTGAGATGTAGATGTTCAACTATCACTGTTCATACATACATAAACCAAATTAATTTGGCAACTATGGCATCACTAAATCTTATTTTTGGGTGCTAATTCCCTAATCCAGAACAGCAAATAATATTTCATGTAGAACAAGTTGTCCTATATTTTGGAATGAAAATAACATAAGCGACATAAACAATTGGCAAGACTGAACTGTCTGGTCCACCGCTTTCCCTATGGAGTAAATACCATGACTCAGTTTGCTTAAAAATGGAACAAACACACACACACACACACACACACAAGAAAAGTGTGTTTGATATCATCTTGATTATTGACAAACATGAAACAGATCCTAGATTGCCTTGTGATGAGATACATAGAGAAAGCTGAAAGTAAGATAAAAGCATGAAAAGTACATAAACAGACATCGAATTGGAGCTAAAAGAATAATAAAAGGCATGAAATTGCATTGTACTGAGGTACCTCTGTAGCAGAGCTGCTGCGCTAGCGAGCCCGGTGAGGCAATGAGGCAATCATTATTGCATTGATCTGTGCTATCGTCCTGTACTACAATTGGACTGAAACGACAACTAGAGGGGGGTTTGAATATGTGGATATCATGGGGATATGCTCATGATCTTAGGATGATGATACAATTGGCAATGGTGTTGAGAGTTTGTTGAAACACTTAAAAGTTTCTAGGCCCTTAAAAATGATTTTGGCAATAGTTCAGGAAAATCGGTATCACCGTAATTTTTTAGCGATACTACCACAGCGCGGTAGGACCGGATTCTATTTGATGGTACGTTTATTTTCTAGAGAGTATTTTTTGGGAGTTTCTTCCCTCCTAAAAAACGGTATGACCGCATTTTTGTGAGCGGTACTACCGCAGTGCGGTAGGACTGATGTTTACATGGCGGTATGACCGACTTTATCCTGTTTTGTTGGCTAGTTTGGCGGCAATGTTTGTAGGTTAAGTCAATTTCATGGGTTTCAGTGCATACGCGTTGCATGGTGCATGTTTTGACTAATGTGGGTCAATGTAACGTCCCGTTTTCTCTAGAGCCCTTGCTAGCTTTAAAAATCGAAAGGAACCATTTGGTTTGTTTGCCTGTTCAAGCTTAACTTGGTATTTTGGAAGTTGGAGAGTTTAACTCGACCTAACCAAAACTTGAACTAAGTCCCTTGTTGGTGTTCTCTGTTGGTTGGGGCTTCTTGTTGTCCCTTGGTGTTGCGTGGTTTGGTTTTTCTCCCAAGCTCCCTCTGGATGCCTCTTGGCTTAACCTTTCTCTCAGACCTCTTTGTTGGTTTGAATCTCTTTTCAGGGTTTAGACCTCCTTCTCCGTTCGAACCATCCTTTGGTTTTGACCTTCTCTTGGGTCGTGTCCACCCCGTGGCGTTTTAGCTCGGGTGTGTGTTTCAAATGTCTTTGATTTCGAAATTCTAATCTTGGGGTCGAGTTTCCCCTTCGTGTGGACCTCCCTAGGTCCGTAGGGATCTCCCTAGCCCTTCACCTTGACCGCACAGACCTCCCCTTGCTTAGATCTGGCCGTTAGGACCTCCTCTCCGGAGATCTTAACCGCACAGACCTCCTCTTACTTAGATCTGGCCGTTAGGACCTCCTGACCTCCTCTCTAGAGATCTTAACCGCACAGACCTCCCCTTGCTTAGATCTGGCCGTTAGGACCTCCTCTCTGGAGATCTTAACCGCACAGACCTCCCCTTGCTTAGATCTGGCCGTTAGGACCTCCTCTCTGGAGATCTTAACCGCACAAACCTCCCCTTGCTTAGATCTGGCCGTTAGGACCTCCTCTCTGGAGATCTTAACCGCACAAACCTCCCTTGCTTTGATCTTGGCCGTTGAGATCTCATTTGAGAGATCTAACCCCCTAGGACCTCTTTGTGACCTTGGGACCTCTCTATACTCCTTTGGACCTCTCCGTGTCCATAGGACTTCCCCAGGTCAGACCTACCGTTCGCTTGGCCGAACCTACCGCTCAAGCACGGTCTCAGTCACATAAAACCTCCTTGATCTCATCTAAGCCGTTGAAGACCTCCTTTGAGTTCATCCGAACCGTTGGGACCCCTTTTTCGTTGGTCTTCCTTATCCCTCGCTGGTCCGAACGTTCCCTATCAACGCGGAGCGTCCGATTAAGTTTGGACGGTCCGATTGAGAAGAAGCATTCGGATGGTCCGAACATCCCATCCTTCCTGAGCTGTCGGATCCGTGTCGGATGGTCCGATTTGATGAGGCGTTCGGCCGGTCCGAACGTCCCAATCATTTTGGACCACCCGATCCAGTTCAATGGCTGAGATCTAGTGGTAGCTTCGGATGGTCCGAACGGCCCAATCGTTTTGGTCCGCTCGATCCGAATCCAACAGCTCCTGCTCCTCCCGCTTCTTATCTCGCTATCGCCGACCTCCCTCGCGGGCGAGGCTCTCCCTTTTGCCTTTGCAGACCTCCCCGTTCGTGTTTGATCTTGACCGTTGGACCTCCCTTCTGGAGATCCAACCGTCTAAGACCTCCCTCGCGGGCGAGGCTCCCCCTTTTGCTTTTGCAGACCTCCCCGTTCGTGTTTGATCTTGACCGTTGGACCTCCCTCCCGGAGATCTAACCGTCAGGACCTCCCTTGTGGGTGAGGATCTCCCCTTGTTCACTGCAAGACCTCCTCAATGTCTTCGTAGGACCTCCTCTACGGGTCTTGGCTGGACCCACATGGCAGTCACACCCAGTTTTCCGTATCCTTTGACTGTGTCCTTTGTGCAAGGAAGTCTCCCCCACATTTAATGCATGTTGTATCGCATTAAGTGCTGTCACTTTTGCAGTACTCATATCATTCTTTTGTCACATTCCTTGCCTACTTCCTTGTCCTCTTTACCAACTCCTGAGTGACTGCACCTTAGGGCAACCTCTTTGGCTCCAGCTATATATAGCTTGGGCAGCCCATCTTTTCTCACTTTCTTTCTCATTTCTCCTCCCTGGTTCAACAGAGCAGTCCCTGGACCTCTCCAGTAAGCTCTTGGTACCTCCTCTTGACCTCCCAACCTTTTTGTTGGTTTTGTATTTGAGCTTATTTGGAGTTTCTTTTTGGTTCTTGTTGGAGCTCTATTTGAGTCATTTGGTTTTCACCGTGTAGATTGCCAAGACTATGAGGAGCCAAAGTTCTGTGAAGGGGAGGAAGAAGCTCAAGGTTTTGAGCAAGGCAAGTCACAGCCCTTGATCATATTGAACCTAGTCTTTCAAATATATTTTGTTTTACTTTATCATGCATGGCTACTTTTATATGAAAATGTTTGGGGCAGTAGCTACTCTTCCTTACTTGATATTATGCCTCCTTTGGACTTGCTGCTGGACATGTTGATATACTCCCTTTGGAAACTTTAGGTTGGGTATTTTAGTTGATATCTTTTGTTATTGCCAACATGGGACCGCTAGTTTATGCTTAGCCTTGCTATAGAACCGTGGGTCTGGTGAATCATGCTTCATCAATTAATAATCTTGACTAATGATCTATGGAATCTGTGGTCGGTGCCACTATTAAGCAGCTATGGCAGGATGCCTAAGTTGTGTTGGTTGTGGTGCGAGATCACCCTAATAACTGTTTGAGCCAGGACTGGGTGGTCCAGTGGCCGGGTTGAACCCAATTGGTTTTGCTTGGGCAAGAAGGCAGGGAGTGAGAAGTGGGTGCTTTGCACACGGGTTTGTGGAAGTCTTGCCTGAGCACAATTAAGGACTTAACTTTGTGTTCCGTTGATCTGGGCCAATCAGTGCAACCACAAGATCACTTTATGGGGGTGGTCGGGGCTGAATAATTAGCAATGAGATGGTTTGGGGCTGTTTTGGATGAGCGTGTTGATTCGTTGGCGCAAGAGGGGGCACCCCATAACCCTGCGGACTTCTAGACCAAAGGGGGGGGGAATGCGAAACCTTAGCGGGCAGCTCCGAGCCAGTTCAAAGCTTTGTAAAGGCCTTGTCGCGCTCTCTAGACTGCTCACCTTCGGAAGTGAGCAAGGGTCTTTCCGAAACCCGTCCCGCTAGAGAGATTGTGGATTGTGGGTAAAGTTGTATACCTCTGCAGAGCGTAAAATCTATTCGAATAGCCAAGTCCTTGGTCATGGACAATACCCAGTGAAAATGGTGCAAGGGATAGCTTTTGAGAACTGGTGTTGCCTGGACTCTTCTGCGAGAGGCCGTGGCCTTGCCTCGAAGAGACCTTGGCCGGCTTTAGAGGGGTCATGGTTGGCTCGAGATGTGGTCCAGGTGCTGGGTTTGAGCTCTAGAGTTGGTGCTCTAGAGAGGTCTTGGGAGAGGTCCTGGCTGTGGGTGCAACCAGACCTCCTCCGAGTGGTTTGGATGTGAGTGGGTGCTCATTCCCTTTTTTTTAAACAATGTAATTATGTATTATTGTTTTAACTCGCTGCTTTGCAATCTATTATGTTAATTACTGTCAAATATTGCTTTATGAACTAACCATACTGACCTTCCTCCGTAAGCCTTTGCATGATTACTATTTGCATAATTGTTCCCCTGTGATTTGCTGGGTACATTCAAAGTACTCATGGCTCTAAGCTCTGTGTTAAAGCAGTGTATGAAGATGACCAAGTGCAAGGAAACTCAGACCTCTTTGAAGAGGACTTCTTTGATGACTTCGCTGCCTAGGACGTTCTCCACTCGACAGCCTGTGGGCTTGCCGTTTGGCCTCTAAGTGTTCTAGTGTTTCGGCTGTCAAGGCCCTTTTGTTGTCGGTTTGTAAGCCCAAGTGGCAAACCTTCTGTAATCAAGCTTAGACCATAAGGTCTTGTTTAATACTAAGTTTAATTTGTCTGCTTCATCTCTTGTCTTGACCTTGTGGTTGTCATCACACCAAAGTGATTCTACGCGAGCTAGCTCTGTTGTCCTGGGACTAGCTCGTGCGGCGGCCAAGACCTCCTGGGAGGTCCTGGTGGACCTCCTCTTGGTATGAATCGAGCAGATCGCCGCTCCTGTCAGAGTACCGCATGACTCAAAAAAAGAAGAGAAACCCGGTTCCCAGTTGATTCCGAGAATGTCGTCACAGTCAAGTTGCAAAGAACTTATTCCCGGAATCAATTTCTTGGTCTATTGTTGTGTAGGAGTCTTGGAGGTTAACAACGGTCAACGATGAGGATGATCAGGGCTAGGCTTGGAGAGCTGAGGTCCAGAACGATTGAAGATGTCGAGTGAAATTAGTGGACTCAAGCTTGGCGCAAAACAGACAAGGATGACCAAACGTGAAGTTCGGTGCGACGGGTTATATCAAGCAGCGTGGGGATCGGTGCAAGTGCCATGGTGGTTTTGGTGGGAGCCGGATGGGAGAGACTTATCGACATGAAGAGAGCTGTTGATCAACCTACACATGGCGAAGCATGAGATTGCTTCATGAAGATTGGACTCGGTCTTTGGAGAAGGATCGAGAAGGGGTATTTTGGTAATTTTACCAAAATACCGTGTTGATGACTTTCGGTTAAACCACAGTGTAAGATGGCGTAAGGAGAGGTGTTTTAGGTCAAATGAAGTTAAAGATCACCAAGAAACGGATTCGGGAAGTCTGGTTCGTCATCCGTTTTGAGAAGCGTGCGTGAGTATAGACCCGTTTGTGTATTGGCTTAACGGGCGCCCATTAGGGTTTCCTCCTATAGCCTAGTCTCCACTATATAAGAGGATGTCCAGATGTGGAGTCCCGAAGCCGTTCCAAGAGAGAAACCCTAATTTGTGTTTTGTGGATTTTAGAATAGTTGAGGCTAGGGTTTGTGAGAGATAGATTGATTGTGTGCTCAAGTGTTGAGCTTTTGTTTTCTATGGTGGAGTGGCTATAAACCAACTTCAATCTCAAATCAATCCAAGCAAGATTTTTCAAGGTGAGTCACTTCTTGTTTTTACTCTCTCTTTTGTGATTTTTGGGTTTTTGGTAATCTCTTGGTTTTCCTTTGGTTTCTTACTGAGATCTTGCTTGCTGTGACATGTTGGAAAGCATCTAGGATCAACTCTTACCCACGAGCAAGTTTTATGATCAAGATTGGATTTTTCAAGGTTCTTGTGCCCTCCTTTCCTCATCTATCAAATTCATGGAACCTTGGCTTCGATCTTCCCGATTGTTGATTGGAATTGGTTCCTAACCTTCTTGATGGGCTATGGTCAAAATTTGAAGGGATTTGGATCACCGAATCAAAAGTCGAGCCGATTCATGTTTTGGATTCATGCTGATGTACTGTTCATCCAATAGTACTGCGACTGTTCACCGGTACTACTGTTCATTGGTAGTGCCACTACTATCCATCCGGGATGATCATTATTGTTCATTAACCAGATTTTTGGTGCTTTAAGTTGTTGTGCTTTGGGGTTTCGATTGGATTCAATACAAGACATCCGATGTGCTTGTACGTTGATCTTTATGGCTTTTATAGATAGTGGAGAGAAAGTTGAGTTGAATCCAATTCAAGTGAAAAATAGGCAGAGCTCCTATTCACACCCCCTCTAGTCACCGTTTTAGTCCAACAAGTGGTATCAGAGCCCAGTTAGTTCATTCTTGATCTTAACCGATCACTGAACTTGGCGATGGAGAAGTACTCCACCAAGCCGTGTGTCTTCGATGGGCTCGACTATGCCTATTGGAAGAATCATATGCGTGTCTACCTTCAGAGCGAGGGTCAAGCCATATGGGAGGTTTTTCAAGCTCCGCTCATCTTGTCCAAGGCTTCTACGCGGGCTTCAATAGCCCTCTTAGCTAGCAACCATAAGGCAAAGAACATTCTATATGTCGGGCTTGGTAGACAGGAGTATGACAGGATATGTCACCTTGAGACCGAGCACGAGATTTGGTACACCCTCAAAACCTACCATGAAGGTTCATTCCAAATCAAGCAAGTACGTAAAACGGTCTTCAAGTGAGAAAACAACAAGTTCGAGATGCATCCTAGAGAGAGCATCGATGATGTATTCACTCGCTTCAACAAGGTTCTCAATCAGTTGAGAGCGGTCGACATCGAGTATTCTCAGTCCTAGAATGCTACACATCTCTTAGCTACAATCAACATCAAGGAATAGGAGATAAAGGCTACTGCCATTGAGGAGAATGTCAATCTCTCTAATCTTACTTTAGAGTTGCTCTATAGTAAGCTCAAGACTCATGATATCAAGAGGGTTGATCATCCTAAGAAGAAGAACATGGCTTTAGTAGCTAACCCTCTTAAGAGAACTTCTGATGGCTCTTTTGAATCTTCTTTTCGATTTTCACTTGATTGTCTATTTGCAATCCATGAAGAGGAACTTGAGACTATCCCTAAGCCTGAGTTAGCCCTCCTAGCCAAAAAGTTCACATGTGCCTATCACATTGTGAGAAACAAGAAGAGAGGCGGCCCTGTGACATGCTATGAGTGTGGAGAGCTCTACCACATCCGGGCGAACTGTCCCAAGCTGAAAGGGAAGAGCAACCACAAGGAGGAGAAGGTAGCTTGAAGGAAGTCTCAAGGGAACAAGTCCAAGTTTGATACTACCAAGCTCACGAAGGCCGCTCACCAGGTTCTTGCCGCTTTTGGAGAGCAATCCATAAGCAATGTGGACTCTGGGAGCGAGAAGGACAAGGAGGATCGAGGAGCTCCCTTAAAAGAAGAAGAAAGGGAAGGCAAAGGACTTCATTGGCATGTGCTTCATGGCCGACTCCGTCGATGTCAACGACATCGATGAGCTACCTCCATCATATGAAGTTCTCTCAGTTAGATGTGATGCTATCTATGAGCAATTGCTTAGTCAGGATAAGGCGTTAGAGTTCACCATAGCTAGGCATAAGGACTTAGAATCACAAGTTAATAATCTGACGCTAGAACTGGTGAATGCTAAAAATCTTGATGTTGATGAATGTTCATCCTATCTTACTTTACACTCTGAATTTGCTAAGTTGCAAAATACTCATGATGTTACTATGCACCAACTAGAAAATGCTAGGACTGAGTTGATTCAGTTTAAATCTACTCCATGTGAAAAATGCTTAGAATCTAGCAAGTTGATAGCTTCTAATAATGCTGAATCTAGCACTTGCTCTTTCTGCTCAGATGTGAAGTAAATGACATGTTAGAAGTAGTTAGATCTAAGTATGCTAAGCTTAAGGATAAAATTAATTTTGCTCCTAGTGCTTTATGTGAAGCCCTTAAGCTTGAAGTTGTTATTTATAAGGAGAAGCATGCTAGAGCTATTAAGGCTTAAACTTGTGAATCAAGTCTTAACCTTGAATAAGAAAATGCTTATCTCAAGGATACATTAGAAAAATTCTCTAAGGGTAAGAAACTATTGAACATTGACAAGTACAAAACTCCTTATAGGAAGCAATGGTTAGGAAACAACTTTGCCTAAGACAAAGTCCAAGCCAAATGTCATTCAAGTCTTGGAAAATGGCTTAATTGAGTTTAAAACCCAACCTGCAAAAACTCTTTCCAAATCCGCAGGTTTTGCCCAACCACCTTCTGAGTCAAAAGGTGGATCTCCCAGTGGTATCAAGTACCATTGCACCTATTGCAAGAAGGATGGGCATTTGCTTGGGTTCTGTTGGCGTAGGATGAAAAATGGTAGAATTTTTTTTGCTAGAATTTCATCTCATCAACTTAGAGCCTTCATGAGACATGGTTATCAAGAAAAGAAGAAGCCTGGACTAGGATTTGTTTCACATGCTCATCATCATTATGTTCCTAGATAGGATGCATCTCATGTTCTTGTAACCATTGCTCATGATAGAACTTCAAGTAGGATCAAGGCTAGCAATTCTGCTTTACTTACTTCTCGTAGATGTGTGTCTTAGTACTGGGTTCTCAAGTTATGTTTAACTAACCCCAGTATTGAGATGCATCAATCTTCTATGCCTTGATTTTCAGGATCGCCGCGGAAAAGGGAAGAACATGTGGTTCGTAGAATCCAGCTATTCACGCCATATGACTGAAGACTCAAGATGGTTTACCTCCTTCACGCGGTCGATGGGTGATGACTTCATCACCTTTGGAGATGATACACAAGGGCGGATTTAAGGAACATGATCGATCAAGGTGAACGACAAGTTCATCCTGAAGGACATCGCCCTTGTGGACAAGCTAAGGTACAACTTGCTTTCTGTCTCACAGCTTCTTGATGATGGCTATGAGACTAGGTTTAAGAAAATGCTTGTCGTGTGCTTGATTCAGTTGGTGAGCTTGTCTTTTGGATTTCTAGAGTTGGTAGGATCTTTGGAGCTGACTTTTCTGAATCTCTTGCTAGATCTCTCAAGTGTTTGATTGCATCTTCTTCTGAGTTCTAGCTTTCAAACCATCATTTGGGGCACATTGGTTTTGATCATCTAACGCGAGTTAGCAGCCTTGATCTCATGAGAGGTTTGCCCAAACTCAAAGCCGTCAAGGATGTTGTATGTGCGCCCTGTAGGCATGGCAAACAAGTTGCCGCATAACACTCTTCATTGACTATAGTCATGACTAGTGGACCGGGACAGTTGCGTGACATGGATATTGTTGGTCTTGCTGGGGTTCGATCAGCTGGTGGCAAATGGTACATTCTTATCATAGTCAATGATTTCTCGAGATATTCTTGGGTGTTCTTTCTTGCTTCGAAGGATAGAGCTTTTGATCATTTTCATGATCTTGTTCTTCGCTTGGCTTCTAAACTCCCTGGTGCCTTGAGAGCGATTTGCAGTGACAATGACATAGAGTTCGAGAATGCCTCATTTGCCTCTTTCTGTGCTGAGCGTGGTATTGAGCATCAGTTCCCTTCTACACACGTCCCTCAACAAAATGGCGTAGTGGAAAGGAAGAACAGAACCTTAGTCGAGATGGCTAGGACGACGGTAGATGAGTATAGCACTTCGAGGAGGTTCTGGGCCGAAACTATTGCTACAGCTTGCCATATTGTCAATCGTGTCTTCTTGAGACCGTCTTTGGGCAAGACATCATATGAGCTTCGGTTTGGTAGAAAACCCACTATTTCTCATTTTCGAGTTTTTGGAGCCAAGTGTTTCATTCTCAAGACAGAAAACGTAGATAAATTTGAGTCAATGACTTCTGATGGTTTATTTCTAGGTTATCCTGCACATTTAAGGGGTTTCTGGGTTCTTAATGTTTAGACTAACGTTATCTAGGAGGCATGCAATGCCACCTTTGATGAGACTTGCCCTAGAGCTAAATCAGATATTTCAGGTGACATGCAGGTGACAGAGAGCATCTTTGTGGAGGAAGATGAGGACAAACCTGATGTTTGTCTCCCACCTGCTGCTGCCACACCTCCTCATCCAATTGAAGAACGTGCTTCCACTACTTTACCTTCAGTTGAGGCTCCTGCTGCATCTTCATTATCAGCAGTATCCACGGAGGTCGAAGAGGTGTTATCTCCTTTGGGCACTCCACTTCACATTCAGAGGCGTCATCCTCTAGATCAGATGATTGGTCATCTTCATGAGCGAGACACTCGCTCTAGGTATCACGATCCGAGTCTCTACTCCCATTCTACATTTATTGCTTCTTTCGAACTCCGCGATATATCACATGCTTTATTTGATTCAAGCTGGGTCAATGCCATGCATGCGGAGTTAGAGAACTTTGAGAGGAACAAGATTTGAAACCTAGTAGAGCCTCCTAGTAGTCATAATGTAATAGAAACCCTGTTGGGTATTCAAAAATAAACAAAGTGAGGATGGTTCTGTGGTTAGAAACAATGCTAGATTGGTAGCTTAGGGTTTTAGCCAAGTTGAGGGGTTAGACTTTGATGAAATCTTTGCTCCTATTACTAGATTAGAAGCCATTCATATTCTGCTTGCATTTGCTGCATCTAAGGGTTTTAGGCTGTATCAGATGGCTGTGAAGAGTGTATTTCTGAATGGTTACATAGAGGAGGAAGTGCATGTTATGCAGCCCCTAGGCTTTGAGAATCCCAAGCATCCACATCATGTCTTCAAGCTATCCAAAGCCTTGTATGGTCTTAAACAAGCACATAGAGCTTAGAATGATAGGCTTAAGACCTTCTTGCTTAAGAATAACTTTGAGATGGGTAAGGTAGACAAGACCCTGTTCATTCTTAGGCATGACAATGACTTCTTGCTTGTTCATATTTATGCAGATGATATTATCTTTGATGGTTCCTCTCATGCTCTTGTTTCCAGTTTTTCTGAGACCATCTCCAGGGAATTTGGGATGAGTATGATGTGAGAGCTCAACAACTTTCTGGAGCTTTAAATAAAGCAATGCAAGGAAGGGATCTTCATCCATCAGATGAAGTACACCAAGTATCTGCTCAAGCACTTTGATATGGGTAACTGCAAGCCGATCGTCACTCCCATGGCGACTTCGACTGCTTTGGATCCAGACGAGGAAGGAGAAGCCCTGGATCAACGTGAGTACCGCATCATGATCGGCTCCCTCCTCTACCTAACGGCCTCAAGACCAGACATCCACTTCGCGGTCTGCCTTTGTGCGAGGTTTCAAGTGTCTCCGAGGACTTTCCATCTCCAAGCCATCAAGCGCATCTTTAGGTACCTTCACTCTACCCTCCAGTATGGCATTTAGTATTCCTGCTCATCTTTCTTGTCCATTCGGGGGTTTTCGAATTCTGATTTTGCGGGTTGTCGACTAGATAGGAAGAGTACCTCAGGCACTTGTGACTTCTTAGGCACTTCTCACGCCTCTTGGTCTTCTAGGAAGTAGTCCTCTGTGGCACAATCCACTATAGAAACTGAATATGTAGCTGCCACTAGTTGCTGTAGTCAGATTCTGTGGATGGTGTCCACCCTTAAGGACTATGGGTTAGCTTTTGCTAGTGTTCTTCTTCTCTGTGATAACACTTCTGCTATTAATATTGCTAAGATCCCTGTGCAACATTGTACAACTAAGCATATTGACATTCACTATAACTTCCTTAGAGACCTTATAGAGAAGGGTGATATTATGCTAGAATTTGTGGAGTTCGAAGCTCAGCTAGCTAATATCCTCATCAAGCCTTTAGACCCAACTAGGTTTTCCACTTTGAGGAGTGATTTAAGGGTAATTTACCCCTATGGGTTGGTTTGAGGGGGAGTTGGTTCTCTTCTAAGCTTTTCTTGTTCATCTGATCTTTCCCCGATCTTCTGCTGAACTTTCTGATCTTTTTGATTTTTTTTTTAAGCTTTTGAGTTTTGCTTGCATCTCATTATATCACATTGCATTCATATGAAAATCACAAAAAGATGCATTGTAATGTAAGCTTTATTGCTTGTTGTTTAAATTGATGAAGCTTTGATTATTACCATCTTGAGCTTTAGTATTTTTAAGTCTTGCTCAATTACATGTCAGTTCATTGACTTGCTAGAATTATCATGCTTTCACATGTGTAGCTTAGTCTTTGCTGAATGAGCTAGAACTTTAAGACAATTTGAACTAAAAAAAATGCAATTTGTGAATCTTTTAACTAGTTGCACAATTAGTGATCTTTTTGTGACATTGGCCATCTTGAATCTAGGATTGAACACCATTTGAGCTTTCTATTCCTTTGTGAATCTACAATTGCTCTTGTGCAAAATAAAAATTTTATGGTTCTTATGTGGTTAAATTGTGCCAAACTATTCTTACAAGACTGCATGTCAAAGACAAGAACTTAGAGATAGTTTGATGATCCAGACGATCTCATGGGGACCGCTTATCAAAATTGACATGAACCTTAAGATCTGTCGCCCCGGTTGAAGCTTTGAAAGAGTTTGTGGATGACTCATAGTCTAGATCTTCTTCACTAAGATAGACCTTTAATCAACATCAACATTCATTGCAAATGAAAAAAAAACATTGTAAAAAATTGGGTGATTGAGATACCTTGAGCAAAATGATTCACTTTAGGACTTTTTGCCTCTAGAATAGTCTTTGTTAATTTCTTGATCACACATTGACATTCTGACATGGCTATTATCACTTTGTGATCCCTTTTTCATGAACTTGTTAATTTTGAAGCTTTGCCTAACTTGTAAAAAATTCATCACTTCATTTTAAGCTTTCTAGCTCAGCTTTGTTATATATGTCTTAACATGATCTTGATAGGACCTTCATGATTGATGTGTTTTGAGTAATAATAGAAATACTAGCTTGTTCTGTTGGGCAATCTCCAAAGCTTCTTGTACTAAAAATTGAAAAACATAAAAAATGTAGCCACTCCATTGCATCTCATGCATGCTCTTTCTTATGCTTCTTCCTCATTTTTGCATTTGTCATCTCTGTATAAGTGGAGGCGAGATTCCTTGATGACTCCATTGTCAAAGGGGGAGAAGATATAGCAAAGATGTTAAAAGGGGGAACTATTTGGAGAAAAGAGGAGAAAATGAATTTTTTTGAAACAATGATGATCATAGTGAGGGGGAGTATCTAATTTGCATTCTTGTGACCTTATTGCCTTTTCTAAACTTGTATTGCAATTCTTGGAACCTCACAATGATTAAAGGTCAAATTGAACAATTGTTCTTTCATGTGGACCTTAAGTGAGATTTTTTTAACTCTTCTCTAGAAATTAAAGCCTTCTTGCTATCTCTTGCCTTATCCCAGTTGAATATGCTAATCTAAAGCCAATTTGGTCATTTCTGTTGCGTTCTTTTGCTTTTGGACCAAGTTGTGCCTTTGTACGAAAGCGTTGAGTGTTTTTTGGGTTTTTGGTGATCCCTTGGTTTTCCTTTGGTTTCTTGCTGAGATCTTGCTTGCTGTGATATGTGGGAATACATCTAGGATCATCTTGATCATCTCTTACCCACGAGCAAGTTCTAAGATCAAGATTGGATTTTCCAAGTTTCTTGTGTCCTCCTTTCCTCATCTATGAAATTCATGGAACGTTGGCTTCGATCTTCCCGATCGTTGATTAGAATAGGTTCCTGACCTTCTTGAGGGGCTATGGTCGAAATTTGAGGGGATTTAGGTCACCAAATCAAAAGTTGAGCCAATCTTGGTCTGGGTTCGTGCTGATTTTACTGTTCATCTGGTAGTAACATTACTGTTCACCAGCAATACTGTTCATCGGTAGGCTGCTACTATCAATCAGATTTTTTGTGCTTTAAGTTGTTGTGCTATGGGGTATTGATTGGATTCAATACAGGACATCTGCTGTGCATGTACATTTATCTTCAAAGCTCTATAGATAGTGGAGAGAAAATTGAGTTAAATCCAATCAAGATGAAAAATAGACAGAGCTCCTATTCACCCCCCCCCCCCTCCATTTGACGTTTCGGTCCAACAGAATAGGAGTTTTTTTTCCCTATTTTTTACTTTGATCGGATTCAACTCAATTTTGTCTCAACTAGCTATGAAAGCTATGAAGATCAACGAATAAGCACAATAGATGTCTTGTATTGAATCCAATCGAAACCCCAAAGCACAACAACTAAAAACACCAAAAACTCAAATTAAAATGAGTCGGGCGGTCATATCGGTGAACACTAGCAGTCAAACCCGTGAACAGTATGAACTTTTGATCTGGTGATCCAAATCTTCTGAAATTTCAACCATAACTCATCAAGAAGGTCAGAAACCTATTCCAATTGACGATCAGGAAGATCAATGCTAAGGTTCCATGAATTTCATAGATGAGGGAAGGAGGGCACAAGAACCTTGGAAAATCAAACTTTGATCATAGAACTTGCTCGTGGGTAAGAGATCATCAAGATGATTCTAGATGCATTCCCACATATCAGAGTAAGCAAGATCTCGGCAAGAAACGAAAGGAAAACCAAAGGATCACCAAAAACCCAAAAATCACCAAAGAGACAGCAAGAACTAGAAAAGACTCGTCTTGAAGAATCTAGCTTGGATTGATTTGAGATTGAAGTTGGTTTACAGCCACTCTACCATGTAGGACAAAAGCTCAACACTTGAGCACACAATCAATCCATCTCACACAAACCCTAGCCTCAACTACTCTAAAAATCCCTAAAACACAAATTAGGGTTTCTCTCTTAGAAGTGCTTAGGAACTCCACATATAGACATCCCCTTATATAGTGGAGGCTAGGCTATGAGAGGAAACCCGTGCCCCATTAAGCCCACACACAAACAGGTTTACACTAACGTACGCTTCTCAAAGCAGATGACAAATCGAGCTTCTCGAATCCGTTTCTTAGTGATCTATATCTTCATTTGACCTAAACTGTCTCTCCTTGCGCCGTCTTGCACTGCGGTTTAGCCAAAAGTCATCAAGGTGGTATTTTGTTGATGTTACTAAAATATCCTATGCTTCGCCACGTGTAGGTTTATCAAACAGCTCTCTTCATGTCGGCAAGTCTCTCCCATCTGGCTATCACCGAAACCATCATGGCACTTGCACCAACCCCGACGTCGCTTGAAGCAACGCGTCACACGAAACTTCTGGTTTGGTCATCCTTGTCCATTTTGTGCCAAGCTTGAGTCCACTGACTTCACCCGGCATCCTCGATCGTTCTGAACCTCAACTCTCCAAACCTAGTCCCAATCATCCTCGTCGTTGACCTCCAAGCCTCCTGCACAATAATAGACCAAGAAATCGATTTCGGGAACAAGTTCTTCGCTACTTGTCCCACATTAGTCAAAACATGCATCATGCAACACATATGCACTGAAATCCGTGAAATTGATCTAACCTAAGAACATCATGCCAAGATGGCCAGCAAACCTAGAAAAACTAGTCAGACTGCCACCCATGGCTGGTCGGACCGCCTATAGATTGACAGCTTCTGAAATTTGCCGAAAACACATGTTTCAACAAACCTTCAACACCATTGCCAATTGTATCATCATCCCAAGATCATGAGTATATCCTCATGATATCCACAATCTCCCACTTGATTAACACATTGATAATTTTTCAAAAATGTAAGTTTGAGGTTTGAAAATAAAAATACTCAATGTTTTCGCGCAAATGCACAACTTTGTCCAAAAGCAAGAGAACACAATGGAAATGACCAAATTGGCTTCAGATTAGCATAGACAAGTGAGATAAGATAAAAGAGAGTAAGAAAGCTTCAATTTCCAGAGAAGAGTAAAAAATCTCACTTAAGGTCCATATAAAAGAACAATAGTTCAATTTGACCTTTGATCATTGTGAGGTTCCAAGATTTGTAATTCAAGTTCAGAAATGGCAATAAGATCATAATAATAAAAATTAGATGCCCCCCTCACTATGATCATCATTTTTCAAAAAAAAATTCATTTTCCTCCCTTTTCCTCCAAATAACTCCATCTTTTAACATTTTTGCTATATCTTCTCCTCCTTTGACAATGGAGTCATTAAGGAATCACGCCTTCCTCTCATCCAGAGATGAAAAATGCATAAATAAGGATGAAGCATAAGAAAGAGCATGCATGAAATGCAATGGAGTGGCTTCATTTTTTTTAATATATATTATTTAATTTTTTTAGTACAAGAAGCTTTGGAGATTACTCAAAAGAACAAGCTAGCATTTCTATTATTACTCAAAAGACATCAACCATGAAGGTGCTATCAAGATCATGTTAAGACATATATATCAAAACTAAGCTAGAAAGCTCAAGATAAAGCGGTGAATTTTAACAATTTAAGCAAAGCTTAAAAAATAGCAAGTTCATCAAATGTGTCCTAGAGTGATACTAGCTATATTAGAATGTCAATTGTGAGATCAAGAAGCTAACAAAGATCATTCTAGAGACTAAAAGTTCCAAAAGTAAATCAATTTGCTCAAGGTACCTCAATCACCCAATTCATTCAACATTTTTCATTTGGAATTAGTAACACATGTTGAAGTTGATTAAAGGTCTATCTTAGTGAAGAAGATCCTAGACTAGGAGCCATCCACAAACTCTTCCTAATGTTCGATCGGAGCGACAAATCCTGAGGTTCATGTCAATTTTGACAAGCAGTCCCCTTGAGATGATCTAGATCATCAAACTATCTTCAAGTTCATATCTTTGACACGCGGTCTTGTGAGAATAGTTTGACACAATTTATTCACATGAGAACCATAAAATTTGAATTTTGTTTATTTATTTTGCACAAAAGCAAATTTTAGATTCACAAAAGAACTAAAGGCTCAATTGATGTTCAATCCTAGATTCAAGAGCTAACAAAGCAATTTTGACTTGGCAAGTGCCACAAAAGGACCACTAATGGTGCAACTTACTAAAAGATCCTTAAATTGTAATTTTTAGTTCCAGTTGTCTTAAAATTCTAGATCATTAAGCAAAGACTAAGCTTATACATGTGAAAACATGATAATTCTAGCAAGTCAATGAACTAGACATGTAATTGAACAAAAAATTGCGATACTAAAGCTCAAAAGGGTAATAAGCAAAGCTTCATCAATTTAAAATGACAAGCACTAAAGCTTATATTACACTGCATCTTTTTGTGATTTTCATATGAATTCAATATGATACAATGAGATGCAGGAAAAAACTTAGAAGCCTAAAAAGATCAGAAAGATTAGAAGAAGATGAAGGAAGGATCAGATGAACAAGGAAAGCTCAGAAGAGAAATAACTCCCCCTTAATCCAACCCATAGGGGTAAATTACCCCTAACTCACTCCACAAGGCCACAAACCTAGTTGGGTCTAAAGGCTTGGTGAGGATACTAGCTAGCTCAGCCTCGGACTCCACCAATTCTAGCACAATATCACCCTTCTCTTGATGGTCTCTAAGGAAGTGATAGTGAATGTCTATGTGCTTGGTCCTAGAATGTTACAGAGGGTTCTTAGCAATATTAATAGCAGAAGTGTTATCACAGAGAAAAATGAACACAAGCAGAAGATAACACATAGTCCATAAGGGTGGACATCATCCACAGAATCTGACTACAACAACTAGCGGTAGCTACATATTGAGCTTCTGCAGTGGATTGTGCAACAGAGGACTACTTTGTAATATCCCGAATATTCAAGTGAATGTAATAAAGTTTAGAGAGAACAACATAGTTTGGAGAGGGAATTAGTTAGAAATTCAGAATTTTGTGGGGGGTTTTGGGACCCTGGGCTTCCGGCCCAAGGTAGCCTAGCCTTGTGGGCTGGCCCATTAGTGGGCAAGAGGGGGGCACCCCTTTCTAACCCTAGCTGCCCCCACCCTCCCCCCCTTGCGGGCGCACCTCCCTCCCCTCCTCTCTTGGCAGCCGCCCCTCCATGCTTCCTGGAGCCGCCCCTCCCTGCTCCCTAGTGCCGCTCCTCCCCCAAAGCCCAACCCGCTGCCTCTCTTTCCCCTCTGCCGTCTCCTTGAGGTCGCTAATCCTGCAGTGTGGCCGGCCATCGGGAAGAAGAGAGGAGAAGGGAGAGGAAGAAGAGGAAGGTGGGGGTGATCATCGTGAGGGGATTCAGCGAAGTCCAGTAGGATTTCGTGGGTAACTTCATTTTCCCCATTAGTTTGGTAGATAATTCTTTTGCAATTCGTCATCATTAGTTGTTTTGTAACTGCTGTGTAGATCGGTTGTTTCTGCTGATTTGTTGGCGCACGAATTTGAGTTAGATCCAAGTGGATCTAGCATTTAGTGTCTCCTAGACATATGTGGGGTCTCTCATGGGATTTCTAAAAAGTATTAATTCATAAATTTTGGATAAATGATGAATTAGTTATGAATTTTACAAGCCTAGGTGCTTATTCAGTCTCTAGATTCGGGCAACGAGCTTAATTATGTGAATTAGGGGTTTGAGATGGACGAATTTGGTCATTTGATCTGCATGAGATATGTAGGGAATTTTATTATAATTCTAGGAAGATAAAGCTCATAATTTTTGGACATATAGAATGAATGATATGAATTTTAGAAGTTAATGTTGTAATATGTCCTTCTGTTGTGGACAGAAGAGAATTACTTAGTTGTTGGCAACCTTTGTTGCACAGTGGGGATAATTATGATAAATTTATTGAAAAATTTAGTTTCCTATAGTTTCCAGAAAGTCTTAGAACAGTGAGATTGGATGTACCAAATAAAAGTTACGAAATTCCCAAGTCAGTAATACCAAAAATGAAAGAATGGTCTTCGGGGTTAAAAACAAAGGCTTAGATGGGTTAATTTAATATTTCGGTCACCTGAGAAGTTGTAGCTATGCCTGTGTAGATTCCAGGAAAGTTAGATTCATAACTTTTGGAGTTTTGACTCAAAAGTTATGGATTTTCCTTTGATAGCTGTCGGTTTGGACAGATTGGGATTTGAGAGTGTAGTAATTAAGTTTCGGGTTGCGATTAGGGCGATTGATTTCATTTTGTTCCATTGCTATGCTGAGCACTTTTGAACGTTATTCTTAGAATGCTTTACAATTGCCAGGTGGTGGTGAGAACCGGGGTTAGAGCCTTCCTGTCATCGTCTTCCGTCTTGCGGTTGAGGCAAGTACATTGTAGATTGTATTGACTGTTATTTGGTCATAGTGCTTGATGCCATGCTATAATTAAATTCTATGGACTGCAAGCAAATTCCAATAATTCTTGTTTCCTTCCATGGATGTTAATTCATGCTTCTTGAGATGATGTCTTTCATATCAATGCATTCATTCATTCATTCAATCGTTCATGATTCACCCACAAGAGTGGGAAGTAAAGTTCCATCATTCCAATATGGGCAAGTAAGACCCATCATTCCAATATGGGCAATTTGGATCTCCGTTTTGAATGTTTCTTCAAACGGGCCTTGGATCCCCGTATTTTGGATAATGCGGGCATGAGTGAACACCGATGGGTGTTCACTGGTTATACCGGTATAAGCAGAAGAGAAGAGCATGCATTCCATTCTTACATAAGATTTATGCCATTCTACATTCGTAATCGAATATTGTGAATGTTATGTTCTTGTTCCAGTATTTTCCATATTATTATGTTGTACTTGCTAAGTCGTAGACTCACTCTTGTTGTGTTGTTCTTTCTAGGTACCTCTCGAGGCAGCGACATGCATGGGAAGTGGTAGTCTTGATGCACATCACACTTACACTATCCATGGCAAATAAATTAGTTCATTTAACTAAACTTCAAGTTCATGATAAATCTTTTAGTTCAAACTGTGTCCATCCTTCGTGGCGGTTGATTCGCTTGTGTTCATGATGAACTATTTAAGCTTTTAAACCTCAGTTATTGGTTCAATTGATTCTATTGGATTGAATAACTTGATTGATTGGATTAGACTTACATCCTCGTAATTCTGATGATTCATAATGCTTTAGATTTAATTGCTAAATATGTGCTCCTATTGTGTAGCATAGATTGTTGATTTGAATTTGGATGATAATGGGAAAGATCTATGCTTAGATTAATTATCTTTGATAGATGTCATTCTTTATATTGGTTGTTTGTTTTGCTGAAAATTGTTAAGAAGTTGGAATAAAATGGTTCAGTAGAGTAGTTTAGTAGCATCCTAGACTCTATGTTGGGCTGGGTTGTTACAAGACTTTGGACATGATGTGGATGCTTGGGATCCTCAAAGCCTGGGGGTTGCCTAACATACACTTCCTCATCTATTTAACTATTCAAAAATACACTCTTGACATCCATCTGATATAGTCTAAAGCCCTTAGATGCAGCAAATGCAAGCAGAATGCGGATGGATTCTAATATAGCAACAGGAGCGAAGGCCTCATTAAAGTCTAATCCTTCAACTTGGCTAAAATCCTGAGCTATCAAACTGGCATTGTTTCTAACTAAAGAACCATCCTCACTTTGTTTATTTTTGAACACTCAAAGGGATCCTATCACATTATGACCAATAAGAGGCTCTACTAGGTTCCAGACCTTATTCCTCTCAAAGTTCTCTAACTCCTCATGCATGACATTGACCCAGATCGAATCAGATAAAACATGTGATATATCACGGGGTTCAAAATAAACAACAAATGCAGAATGGGAGTAGAGACTTGGATCGTGATACTTGGAGCGAGTGACTCGCTTATGAAGATGACCAACTATCTGATCAAGAAAATGATGCCTCTGAATGTGAAGTGGTGCCCCCGGGGGAGATAGCACCTCTTCGACCTCCGTAGGTACCGCTGATGATGAAGATGCAGCAGGAGCCTCAATTGAAGGAGAATACACGAGTAGGTCACTTAGTTCGAACAGGAGCGTCAGCAGCAAGCGGGAGACCATCATCGACTCCATCATCATCTTCCTCCACAAAGATGCTCTCTGTCCCCTGTATGTGACCTAAAATATTTAATCCAGCTCTAGTGCTAGTCTCATCAAAGGTGACATTGCATGTCTCCTGAATAATGTTAGTCTCAACATTAAGAACCCGAAAACCCTTTGAATGTGCAGCATAACCAAGAAATAAACCATTAGAAGTCCTTGACATAAATTTATCTAGATTTTCTGTCTTGATAATGAAACACTTGGCTCCAAAAACTTAAAAATAAGAAATAGGGGGTTTCCTACCAAACCGAAGCTCATATGATGTCTTGCCCAAAGACGGTCTTAAGAAGACACGATTTGCGATATATGGCAAGCTATAGCAATAGCTTCGGCTCAGAACCTCCTCAGAGTGCTATACTCATCTAGCATCGTCCTAGCCATCTCGACTAAGGTTCTATTTTTCCTATCCACCATGCCATTTTGTTGAGGGACGTGTGGAGAGGAGAACTGTGTTGGGGCACGGGTAGGCTACGATATCTAACAATTCAAAAATTCTACCACGTAAACCAGGAAGCCATGCAAGTAGAAGATCACAGATCGTTACCACTAGACGCGCAGAGAAGCAGAAGAAGAGTTGGAGCAGCCTGGTCCAATGTAGAGCGCGTCGATGTAGTGGTCATAGTCGATTGTGCAGCGTCGAGCATGTCGATGCAGTGATCGTAGTCGACCGGCTCCTCCAGCAACCACTAGAGTTCCTTATGAAGATCGCAGATCGTCCTCAAGCGTAATAGCAACTGCAATAGCACCTCTACGGTATCCACACGTCTAGGGAAGGAACAACCGTACACCGGTGTGCTAACACCAAGTCGCACGGGAGAGTTCTTAGAAAGATGGCGGCTAGGGTTTTGATAGAGAAACTCACATCAACTCATCTCATTACCAATAGCCTCAAGCATCTCCTTATATAGTGCCCAAGACGGATCCTATCCAAACACATTTTACGAATCATATCCGTATTGGTTTGTTCCAACCCGTTAAGTGTGTGACCCATTAGGTTTATGCGTAATCGGTTGTGACACGGAATCCCTTTACGACGACGATTCGTTAGCGGTTCCTAACAGAACATAGCGATTCCTGAATACACACAAATTATATCGGACGAACATTAATGCAATATGATCTACGACCAGGCCCTCATCACTTATGGCCAGGTCCTATCTCTATACGACTAGTTTGTATTTGGTCACGACCAGTTCGTAACTCCTTACGACCAGGTTACGACCACTCTATGATTACGTTCAACCAGTCTACGACCAGCTCGTATCTCCATACGACCAGTCCATAACTGATCGAACTAAGCGACCTATTCGTGTATTCTCCCTTTGCCTCATGATATCTGGTTGAACTCCAGGTGAGATATTGTGTCATCTATGGACTGTTCAATACTTTCTCGATCTAGTGTCGGATAACTTCACGTGGTCAAACACTAAGACCACTAGTTGCATGGCCATGCACTTACTTTCTCCGACCACAACGAGGGGCCCAGAGACATCTCTCCTGTTATGTTAGGAGGGGCAAATCCCATATCTGACCAGTCATATTCCTCCGCATGTTTCAGAGCATACCCGAAAGCTACCTTTATAACTACCCAGTTATGAGTAGCGATTGACAACCCCTAAGAGTGCTATTACACATATAGGAAACCATGTTGATCTCAGGTCTAAGGATTATACATCATCATTGCTTGAGACCAACTAACGACATATAGAATCATAACAATCTCAATAGTGTCTCAAGGTGGGTCTTATCCAACACCATGTTCTCTAACATGTGTCAATATTATTGGATTGATATCTCCATATCCATGACCTGTGAAACATAGTCATCAACCAATACATATGCTAGTCTATTCATATGTGTTCTCATATGTTTCCGACCAAGGAACGTTTAAGAATAATCATCGCAGAAATATAGAGTTTCATAATCGAGTCAAATACTTGATAATAAATATTAACGATATTATTCTAGGAACAAGATAACATTTTATCCAATATTATAAACATAATGAAATATAATCATCTCTATGATTACCTCTAGGGCATATTTCCAATAGTCTCCCACTTGCACTAGAGTCAATCATCTAGGTATCTAAGACTGATAGCTCTTGTGTGCGCCTCATGCCTTGGTTGTGTGAGAGGCTTTGTCAACGGATCAGCAACATTTAAATCCGTATGAACTTTTGTAACATCCCAAATGTATAAATAGGTGTGTGTTTCAAATGTAAGAAAATGTGTAGAAATTAAAACTTTTTCTCACATCTTGAAACTCTTGAACTCACCTACATTTCTTGTCCAAGAGTTTTGGAATCCAAAAACACAAAGCTCTTGTTGACAAAAGTCAAACTCATTTTCCACTTGTCACAAATCTTGTGCCAAACCTTTGGAAATATTTTTTCTTGGTCCTAGAGATGATGTGGGACCCCTCTGAAAAATATCATAAGTTTGAAAACTTGTTTGATAACTTTTGGAGGTAAATCAAACCCTAGAACAGCCTTGAGGAATTTCCTGAGAAAAATGCAGTGCACAAAAACCTTTGGAAATTTTATAAAAGGTTAATCCTAAAGTCAGCAAGCTCCAGTTAAAATTTCATAAATTTTGGAGTTTATTTGCTATCTCAATTAAATCCGCAAAGTCTCAACTTTTAAATTCAAACCATGCACTATTCCTTGGGCCGAGCCACTTTCCAAAGTGGGCTGAACCCAACCGCATCCCCAGCTCAGCCCAGACCTCCTTTGCCCCCGCGTGAGGTCGTAGCCGTTGGATTCAGATCCAGTGGCCACGACCTCCTCCACAACCATCGCGGCCCAGTCCTTCCATCCCTCGTGAGGTCTTGTGCCGTTGGATCAAGATCAACGGCCATGACCTCCCCTCGCTATCAAGCGCATCTGACCTCCCACCCGCGCGAGGTCATAGCCGTTAGATGGAGATCTCACGGCCACGATCTCCCTCATTTGATCAGCGCCTTTGGATGTAAATCCAATGGTCCTAACCTCCCCATCTGTTGTGTGCCCTTGGATTAAGATCTAGTGGCCATGACCTCCTTCTCTGTCGTGCGCACCAGCTCAAGACCTCCCTCCATGTTGTGTGCCCTTGGATGTAGATTCAAAGGCCACGACCTCCTCGCTCCATTGTGTGCCATTGGATGTAGATCCAAAGGCCACGACCTCCACATCCCTTGGCTGTATCATGCGCATTGTTAAGTCCTCCCCATCTGGTCCACGCCTTTAGGTTCAGATCCAACGGCCAGGACCTCCTATTCCCTTATCGCGCGCGCGACCTCCCTGTTCTTTTCGCAACCATGCGATGGAGATCGTGTGGCTGTGACCTCTCCTTTTTCCTTGCGCCTCCGCGCGATGATGATCTTGTGGTCACGACCTCCCCAGTCCTGATCCAATGGCTGTGACCTCCTCCTTTTCTATTTAAAACTTACCGTTTCAGATCTAGGGCTATGACCTCCCAGCCGAAATCATCCAACGGTTGGGGGCAGGTCCTGTTCTTCTCCTAGCTCTGGCGCGCGCGTGCGCCATGGCAGTGGAGGAGGTCAGTGATCTGTCTTGTTCCCAACGGCTCTGTGCCTGTGCGCATTTAATGCGTGTCAGT
The DNA here is from genome assembly GCA_036346405.1 of Phyllostachys edulis. Taxonomy (NCBI): domain Eukaryota; kingdom Viridiplantae; phylum Streptophyta; class Magnoliopsida; order Poales; family Poaceae; genus Phyllostachys; species Phyllostachys edulis. The sequence goes on along the minus strand of CM070560.1, from coordinate 44,286,113 downwards.
GCTTTCCGCCCCCTAGGTCTGGCTCTGACCTACCCCCATCACCTCCATGTCCTGTCCAAGCCATGGACCGAGCCATGGGCTAAGCTCACCATGAGCTTAACCCTAGCTCATGACCTCTATGTCCTGGGGTATAAGACCTCCTCGGTTTCCCCCTTAGCTTCTTTTACACACCATTGAGCTTTGCCTTGTCATTGTGCTTGGCTGAGCTCCTCCTCCTCTGACCTCCCCCCAGCCGCCATTGTTGAGCATTGGAGCTCCTCGGTGGCACAGGGTCCCTGGGGCTTTTCCTCTCCATTCCTTACTTCAATTTGTGCCATTCCCCTCTGTGACCAAAGTCCTAACTTGTTTAGTTGGGACATTTCCAGAGGTGGCCTAAGTTGGAGCTTGGAGCTTTTGGCCGTGGAGCACCCCTTCTTCACCATCACCGGTCCTCCTCTCCTCCGACCTCCTCTTCGATTCCTCAGCATCCAGGTAAGCCTCAAGTAGTCCCTAGATGCTTGGGCACATGCTGTATGAATCGCTGCGGAGCTCTTTTGCTTTTTTCGGATTTTGGGTCGTAGAGGTCAAATCCACTCCTCTCCGGCTCGCTGGCGTTCTAGGCCTCTGCCGCCATCGAGAGTGGACCCATTAGGTGCGCAAGGCTGTTGCACACTCAGTGGTGTCCTTGGATGTCGCCGGCGAGGTCTGTATCGCCGGCGATGACCACTTCTTTGCGTTGGGATTTTGTCGGACGAGTTCGTCCCGTGCGTTGTCGTTAGGATATAGATTTGGTTAGTAAATGCTCAATCATTGGGAGCAATTACTGCCATCTTAGCGCACCCGGATCTCCTCGTTGTCCCACGCATTAACTCCTCGCCCGCGCGCGCGCGTGCGCAAGCGTTGTGGCTTAGGATCTGGACTGTCCAGAACCACCCCCAAGTGAATCTGAATCGTCCAGGACCTCTTCATTTTTGTCTTGACAGTCTAGGACCTCCCTTGAGTAATCTGGACCACCCAAGACCTCCCTCTTAGGATTTGAGCCGTTCAGGACCACCCCCGTGGGAGTCGTGAACAGCTCAGGACCTCCTCTGTTGGACTTAAGGTGCCCAGACCACCCCCTCCGCGTGATCTTGACCACTCAAGACCACTCCGTGAGTGCATCTGGACCGTTCAGGACCTCCCTTGCGCCCTGAACAGCCCAAGACCTCCTCTCTTTTGTCGGGAAGGTCTAGGACCTCCCCGAGAGCTCATCCAAGCCGTTCAGGACCTCCCCCAGGTCATCTCAGCCGTCCAGACCTCTTCCATTGGTCTAGGCTGCTCTGTGTTGTTCTAAAAGTTATTTCAACTTGTAAAATGCATAGGTAATTCCCTGTGGATCCCAATCGAGTAAACTAAAACTTGTTAGGTTCCTCTGTTATTGTGCTCTAGGATAGCATAGATTTTGCTTATGTCTTAGTTTCTAAAAGCTCATGACCACTAGTTTCATAACTTAGAAAAATCATAATTAAATCAATTTAACTCCAAATGAAGTAAACCCAATTTTGCTGTTCTTAGAATGCCATGCTCTACCTACCATAAAAAATTTGTGTTCAAAAACATTCTGGAAAATTGTGCGATGAACAGTACCCGAAAACAATTTAATTTGAATATTTCCAGCCGAATGAAATTGTTTTAACCATAACTTTTGCATACTTTATCCAAATTGAATGATTCTTGTTTCTAAATTCATTTAAAATCCCCTTCTACCTGCTGTATAAATTTCATGGATTTTGGTTAATTTTGAGTTTTGAATCTTTTCGGTGTTCTTCGTTCTTATCGGTCCTTTTCGCTCTTTCGTTAGGACCCGACGATTGTGCTAACCTTGAGAGTGATACTCTGCAGCAAACTGAGCATAATCAGCAAGGCAAGCAGTTTGATCATATCTCTTATGTCCCATTACTTTAAAAGTCTAATATGTTGTTTAACTTCTATGTATGCATTGCTATTTTGTTGTTGAATGATAACGTTTAGTGATCCTATAGATGCATATCCTGTAGGTAAATGTTCTTTCTCTACTACTAAGCCTAGGATTACCTTGCTGTGATGTAGAGTTCGATGGATGGACTCTTATCACTTAGTAGTTGCGTTGATAATGCTTAGAAATGCTTAGAACGGTAGAAATGGGCGGTTGTCGACATTATGTCGATGACCTTGATCACACAAAAATTATTATTCCATTATGTCTATCTTGTGCTTTGTTACTTTGTAAACAAATAAAATAAAAATAAAAACAAAATTGTTTCATGACTTGGGCACAATGGAAGTTGGTGTGATTTGTTGGGTTTGTATGGAATGGTGCCTAAGTCCCCAAGGACCGAGTTACTTGTGTCACTAAGCCAAGCGCTTATGCGTGCTAACCACATGAGGGGGATATGGGACCTCTCTTGACTCAGTACTTTGGGAGGTGTTAGTTATGGGTCGCTGGTGAGTAAAACTGTTTTTATAAGAGGAAGAGCACCACAGTTTGTTAGACTTGGCCGGTGTCTCCTACTCTTCGGGTTGTGTGCGGCTCTTAACTAGCATCATTCATTGAAAATGTCTCGTAGGACTTAGCCGTGCCGGCATACCTAAGGTAGTGTGCTTCATCATGTGGCAAAAAGGCGGTCTGGCGTGTGGGTACATTGGTACACCCCTGCAGGGTTAAAACTATTCGAATAGCCTCGTCCTAGGTTATGGACATGCTTGGTAAGGTCGTGCAAGAACTAGACTCAACCATTTAATTAAAACTTGACATGGGTGGTATGAATGGGTAATTCATGCTATTGTTGTGGTGGCTATTGAGTTAGTCAATTCTAGGATTGTTGTTGTCATCTATCTATTGTTATTATGTTGTTGTCTCGTTATTAATTGCAAATTAAAAATGAATTGCAAAACTGCTTTGAATCTATTTAATTATTGCAAATAAAAACTTGCTTTATGCTAAATGAGCCTAAAGCCTTCCACTTAAATAAAGCTTGCATGTAGCTATCTATAGTTCTGTTATACTACACGTCGCCTCTTGAGTACATTTTGTACTCATTTGCTTTGCTTAATAACTTTGTTGCAGAGGAAGAAGGTGAGCCCTAAGGGCCTCCCTTTTGTGAGATGTGCTTGAATTGCCCATTTACTAGCTTGGTGGTCCGGTTGGTTGCCTTGTGGGTAAAGGCACACTAATTGGCTTTTGTTTATGGCCATCTTATGGCACTTTTGCTTCCGCTGTTTATTTAGTTGTGTTTGTTATTTTGGCCTGTTGGCCTCTCTTTTGTAATAACTCTATCTCTATCTATATTTAACTTCTGGTTTGCTGCTTTGCTTTGGTTCTATGTGTTTGAATGGAATTGATGCATGCTTTTGTAAAGAGGTGTATGTACTGCATCTTGGGAAGTACATATATCTCGGGGCTTGGTTTATTTGTTTTGTGATGCTAGGACCAAGTGGATGGTTAAGCATTACAAGCCTAATAAACCGGGGTCCTCACAACTTTGCATATCTTAACATCTCCTCTATCCACCAATTCGCGAATAAGGTGATAACGCCTGAGCATATGCTTGGACTTCTGATGGGATCTAGGCTCCTTAGCCTGTGCGATGGCTCCATTATTGTCACAATAGAGATCCATTGGGTTCAAGGCACTCGGAACTACACCCAACTCAGCAATGATGTTCCTTATCCAAACACCTTCTTTCGCAGCTTCAGAAGCCACAATGTACTCTGCCTCTGTCGTAGAATCTGCAACCGTTTCTTGTTTGGAACTTTTTCATTTCATTCAGTAATGACCCAAAATTTCAAATTTGGTTAAAGTTTAAAACTTATTTGAAATTGTGAATTTTCTGAAATTGTAAAAGCTTTTTCCTAAATGTTTTAAAGCTAAAATAATTTAATTACAAAATTTATTATCAAGTTTAAGTTGGGAATAATTTTATTAAGTCTAAGATGTCTCTAAGGATTTATGAGAATTTTTGTAGAATTTTTGGACTCTTTTTACTATTTTCTAAGTCTAAAAGGAATTAACCAGATTATTTAAAATAGAAAAATCAAAAGAAAATCATAAGCAGTGTATGGGCAAACCCAAGGCGGCCCGCACCACCCTCACCCATCTAGGCGTGGACTGTTGGATCTAAATCCAACGGCCCGCAACCACCGCACCTCCCTATCTCTCTCTCTCTCACCTCTCTTCCTCACCGCCAGATCCTAATCGGGACGGCATCTAAACCATCGTCACCCTACTCCCGCGACCGTCGGATCCAGATCCGACGGTCCCGTCATCTTCTCCCCGCCCCTTCGTCCTCGCGACCAAGTCGCCTCCGCCATTTTTGGCACAGGCAAGCTTCGCAAGAAGCCGCCTCAACCGCCGCGTTCTTGGCATACAAGACGAGCCCAGCGCCCACCTCGCCTCGTTCCCCACTTCTTCCCCTCTTTCGCTGGTGCAAGACGAATCGCCAAGAACGGTCGCGACGATCCCCACGATCCTCGCCGCCTCGAGCTCCCCAGCCCTATAAAAGGCACCCAGTGCGCCTCCTCCATGCAACTCAACCCCACCATCCATTGCTCTCCTCCTCCTCCGTAGCGCCGGAATTTTGAGGTTCCTCAACGGCGGCCGAACTCCGTTCTTCTCCGATTCCGGCGCCGTCGTCCACGCTTCGACCCCGCCGACCGCATCTTCGGCACCGCCGCATCGTTGCGAAGCCGTAGCACCCGTCCACGTCGTCGGAGGACCTCGGGATCAACTACTTCGACGACGACCGAAGCTCTTCGCCGCCGAACCTCGCCGTCGACGACACTCCGGCCACGCCCGCTCGCACCTAAGGTAGCCACTAGGATCGCGAACTCCCCCTCTCTCTGTTGATGCCACCCGCGCCTCATGCGCAGATAGAACGCCGGCGAGGCCGTCACGAGAGCACCACCGCCAGCAGGCCGACGTGGCCGTGCCACGGCACGCCACCTCGGCGCCACGCCAAAGATCATCCCCGCGTGGCCGCCACGTGGCACCACGTCGATCTTGGCGCGACGCCACCTCACCGTGAGCCAAGGCCGTGGACCAAGTCCACGTGGGCGTGTCTCTCGACATAAGGGCCCGCACGTCGAATTTTTTTAATTTCTTTTAAATCCGAATTCTTCGCTGACGTCACCATGCTAATAATGAGAATTTCCTTTAGAAAAATAATTCAGAAATTGATTAAAATGGCGATTTAGGATTTAAATTGTAAAATTCATAACTTATTCATCTTAGCTCCAAATTAGATGATTCAAATGGCTAAATTCTTAGAAAATTATGATCTAACTAAATAAAATATAATTATTCAATTTGGAGATCATTTTAGTTCTGTTTTAGAATTTAGAAATTCATTTAAAATCCAAATTTAGATTTAAATTTGTAAAATTCATATCATCTTATTACCGGCTCCAAATTTATTGAATTAAATTTCTAAAATTTTGCAAAAAGATTATCTAGCTTAATAAATTAAAATTTGTATATTTGGAATTAGTTTAAATTGTCTCTTTTAATTTAAAACTATTTAAATTGCAAACTTAGAATTTAAACTTGTAAAATTTATATCTTTTATTTCCTAATTCCAAATTGAGTGTTTCAAACTTATAAAGTTTTATAAAATTATTATCTAGTCAAATAAAATATAATTATTTTATTTAGAGTTAGTCTAAACTGTCGCCTTGATTTCATTTGAACTTCAAGTGATTTGTCGATTTTCACGCTTAGATTACTGACGATTAGGAATTTGATTCTTCCAAGAATTAGAATTTCAAGACTTCAGCGAAGGCAAGTTATACTTTGATCATCTTGCACCTACTATTTTAAAGTTATTTAAATTCAGTTTTCAAATTACTAAGTGCATGCATACTTTTATTCAAGTATTTTAAATTCCTGTTTAAATGATTAGATATTCCAACTGTCCTTGTATGGCCAATATTGAACATTGAAATGTCATCCCTTGTCCCCATAGATAAATTGTTTGGAAATGCTTAGCAAATACTTAGACCATGATTTTGATTTTGGGGAGGATTTAGCCAAATCTTTACAAACTTGTTTTAACTTGAACCTATGGTGTTGTCTTACCATAGATCTGTTGTAAAGGTGGTTTTACTAAATAAAATAAAGATGGTTTGGACTTGGGCGTAACGGATGAAAGGTGGGTGCAGGTTTATGCACGGGTTTAATCTGGTTAGGATTAAAGCCCAGGGTTTAATTTGAAAGACGCCCAAGTCAATTAAGGACCGCCTTTGAGCTGCCTTTGCTATGCCAAAACGCACCACCACATGTCCTGTATGGGAAGGACTGGCTTAATAATTTGGGATACCTCATAGATATTCGTGCCATATTGTATGAGTGGGTGTTGGTTAGACAAGAGTCCCACATGGCGCAAGAGGGGCTCCTGAGGATGGTTAGTCCAATGGAAGCGAAACCTTAGCGGGCATGAGTATTGTGAGGTAGATCATTGTAACGACCTTGTGATATTTGTCTGTCACACGCCTTAGGAAGCGTGGATTGGCCGACACAAAGGGTATAATATCTCGTGTGGGTAAAGCTGCATAAACTCGCAGAGTAGAAAACTATTGAATAGCGCGTCATGATCATGAACATGCTAGCAAAGCCACTTTGAGTTAGACTTGTTTTTGGTTTAAAAATGGTTTCAACAGATGTTTTCAGGATGGATAGTCCTGGGGGGAAAATTGGGCGGTTAGCCATTGTGATTGGAGGATATCCATCACCTTTCGTGGAGGTCATCCACATTATTCAATTGACGTTTAAAATATGATTTTTATTAATATATGAAAATGGCCTTGCAATCTATTATGATTATTTAAATTAAGCCGCCGCTTTACATAAAATAAACCCGCCAATGTCCTTTGTTTACCTTATGCATGCATTACCATTCCATATTGGGTGTAACTTGCGAGCACGGTAGTTGTGCTCATGCTTGCTTTATGCAACAAAATTTCAGGAGAAGACTTCTATCAGGACGGTGAGGACACCGACGCCTAGGCTACGCCCTGCATTTATTACTGTGGCGGATCGTTCTGGCCTACTACTATCTTTTTATTTCCGCTGTGTTATTTACTTCTTTATTTGGCTTAATGCCCAATTGTATCGAACTCTGATTTACTATTAATGAAATGCGAGACTTGGTTATGATATCATTTTTTGTAGCTCGTACACCGAAAATCTCGGATGGTGTATGAACACAGAGGGTTCGGGATCTTTCGTTCCCGGGTCCGACAAAAGTGGTATCAGAGCCATGTCGACTGTAGGTCGTGGCCTTAGAATTGCCTTAAGGACTTATCTTCAAAAACTAAAACTATTTTGGGTCTATCCAGAGTCATGTCTCAACCTTTCTCTTTAAAAATGTTTACTAACTCCTCTCCTTCTCAAAATTTTAGATGGCTGAAATACCGGACGCTACTTCCCACGGAGCCTTTACTGGATACTGGGCCGAGATACTTTGGGAAATGATACAGCACCTGGGTTACCGAAAGAGGCCAACTTTTCAAGGATTCAAGTACCAAGTGGGAGAACAACAACTGTGGAGAGTAGAAGTGCTCATCTACTCCAATCTCGCACCGGACACCGTCTTCCACGTCTTTGACGCTCCGATCCGGCGCGACACCTTTGATGAGGGCATGCAGGATGCGGCAAGAGAGGCAGTCCGCCACCTTCGCTACACCTACAATCATCGCCTTCAGGGCACCGGGTTTCATTATTACCCGATGCACATTCCGACCAGACTCGACAGTACTTTCAACTCCGCTAGAGACGAAGATTCCCCCGAACTGACACACCAGGTGGATCTGGCTAAGGCTTTGGATTATGCCTACGGAAACACCTTGAATGACTTGCTCACCGCCGTAATGCAGACTACAAGAAGCGTAAGAGAAGTCAAGATCAGAATCATGAGCTCGCTAGCTACAAGGTCGTGAGGCTAGCTCGATGGGCGGATTATACCCCCAGACCCCATTATAGTTATCTTCCCTGTTAGCTCGACCTTTAGTTGCGAATTATGAGCTACTATCTTATTTGTGGTAGCCATAATCTTTGAATAAGATGACTTAATAAAGGAACTTTTTGGAAAAATCTGCTCTTTGTCTTGTGTGCTCTTTGAGTTCTTGGTCATAAAATTTACCCTATAGAACTTCCTATCTGTCTATCTCTCCTAAATCTTTGGAGTTCTAGCAGATGGTGACCACCCTGCACGGCGATGCAAATGTCCGAGGTCGGGCAACGAAGACGCAGACACGGGAGGATCCGTGCAAAGAACCACCACCGCCACCGGTGAAGGACCAGATTGGCGTCGATGATGGAAAACAGAATCATCGATTAACCTCCTAGCTCGATCCCTCAACGGCGTCTGCGAGAATGTGCAGCAACAGCTCGGATCGCACCACCACCTCCACCCGCAGAGATTGACTATGGCAGATTTCATGCGCATGCGCCACCGACCTTCTCCAAAGAAGATCGAGCCGATGGATGCCGATGATCGGATCCGTGCTATCGGAAGAAGCTGGATATCACTCGCAGTATCGATCGTGAGAGAGTCCTGTTTGCCTCTCACCAGCTCACCGGTCCCGCATCAGAATGGTGGGATAATTACAACATCTCCCATGCTGATGCGCAGACTATCTCTTGGGAGGAGTTTGTGCGGGCTTTCCGCCATGCACATATTCCCGCAGGGATAATGACCCTAAAGAAGAAAGAGTTCCACGCGCTCAAACAAGGCAACCAAGACAAGGTGAATACTGCACAAGTTCAACCAAATTTTGCTCGCTATGCCCCAAACAGATGTGGCTAGTGATGAAGAAAGGCAGAAAGGTTCATGGATGGTTTGAACGATGAGATCTCACCGGTGGTCTCCAATGACTACACCGACTTCCAGCAGTTAGTGAATAAAGCTTTTGCCAGAGGCCAAACATCTGCAGATGGAGAACCGCAAGCGGAGGATGGCCGCTCAGAAGTTCAACTCTGGAGGGCAACCCAAGCCTCGCTTTGCTCAGCCTCAGCCACCTCAGAGTGGAAGGTTCCAGTCTTCTACACCCAGAGCTCCAGTACCGGCACAGCGCTCCAACTCTTCCGGCTTCCGCAACAATGCATCTGCAGGCCAGTTTCAGCAAAAGAACCCAACTTCATCAGCAGCAGGAGTGACATGCTTCCATTGCAACGAAACTGGACACTACGCCAACAAGTGCCCGAAGAAGCAGCAGTCTACAACACCAAACAGGCCAGCATCAGGAGTACCAGCCACCGGCGGCACCCCAAAGCCGGCGGGCCAGTTCACGAAGGGACGTGTGAACCACGTCACAGCAGAGGAAGCTCAGGCAGCACCAGATGTCGTCCTTGGTACGTTTCTCGTTAATATGATACCTGCATCAGTTCTGTTTGATTCCGGAGCTTCGCATTCTTTTGTATCCAATAAGTTTGTGGGCAAAAATGGGTTACCTATTTCTCCATTAAGTAATCCTATGATAATCCATTCCCCGGGCTCAGAAATGAGGACCAGTTCTCTATGCCCGAATCTTACCCTGGAAATATCCGGAGTTTCCTTCATGGCGGACTTAATAGTCCTGCATTCTCAAGGTCGGATGTAATACTTGGAATGGGTAGCTAGCCAAGAATCAAGGACGGATAGATCGTGGCCGATAGGTCTATCACTCTCACTAATGAGGAAGGAGTCACAGTTGAATTCAAGCCCAAGACTGCATCGAGAAAGTTCCATTCGACCAAATTTTGAAGGAATTAAAGCTTGAAGATATACCAATAGTGCAAGAATTCCTGATGTTTTTCCCGATGATCTACGGCTAAGATGCCACGGACAGGACGTCATGTTCTTAATTGACTTAGTCCTGTGGACCGCCCAATCTCGGCGACCTTCTGAGAATTGGCCAATGAATTGGCGGAGATGAAGAAACAAATTGAAGAATTGCGAAGCAAGGGATATATTCGACCAGTTCATCACCTTGGGGAGCACTCAGATTATTTGTCAAGAAGAAAGACAATAGTATGAGGATGTGTGTGGATTATAGGTCACTCAATGAAGTGACAATCAAGAACAAGTACCGCTACCTAGGATTGATGACTGCTCGATCAACTGAAAGGAGCAAGTGTATTCTCGAAGATTGATTTGAGATCCGCTATCACCAATCAAGATCGCACGTAAGATATTCAAGACGGCTTTCACCACGGATATGGGTTGTACGAGTTCTGAGAATGTCTTTCGGTTTGACAAACGCCCCTGCTTATTTCATGAATATGATGAACAAAGTGTTCATGGAATTCTTGGATAAGTTTGTGGTTGTTTTCATCGATGACATCCTTATCTATTCAAAGAATGAAGAAGAGCATGAGGACCATCTCAGGGTAATTTTGGGAAAACTCAGAGAGCACCAGCTTTATGCCAAATTCAGTAAGTGCGAATTTTGGCTAAGTCAGGTGGCATTCCTTGGACATATTGTGTCCGCAAGAGGAGTGGCAGTAGATCCGACCAAGGTCGAGCAAGAATGGATTGGAAACAACCCAAGTCATCACAGATGTGAGAAGCTTCCTTGGATTGGCGGGTATTATCGCAGATTCATTGAAGGTTTCTCCAAGATAGCAAGACCAATGACTCAACTTCTGAAGAAGGAGAAGAAATTTGAGTGGACAGATGCTTGTGAGGAAAGTTTCCAAGAGTCAAGACAAGATTAGTTTCGCACCAGATTGGTACTCTGGGACATTCATAAGGATTTTGTAATTTTCATGACGATCTCGTCGTGGACTCGGTTGTGTATTGATGCAAGAAGGCAAAGCGGTGGCTTATGCATCCCGCCGATTGAGGCCACACGAAGGAATTATCCAACTCATGACCTCGAATTAGCGGCGATTGTGCATGCATTAAAGATCTGGCGGCATTATCTCATCCAGAATCATTGTGAAGTTTTCACGGATCATAAGAGTCTTAAGTACATATTCACCGGTCGACCTTAATCTCCGGCAGAGAAGATGGCTAGAATTGATAAAGGATTATGACCTTGAGATCCATTACCATCCGGGCAAGGCAAATGTAGTTGCGGATGCCCTGAGCAGGAAGGCGTATTGCAATACCATTTTGGTTCAGGAGAATCAGCCAGAGTTATATGAAGAATTGAAGCATCTGAACTTGGAGATTGTTGAGCAAGGATGTGTGAATGCGTTGGAAGTTCAACCAACACTTCGGAGTCAGATCAAAGAAAAACAATTGGTAGATGAAGACATCAAGGAGATCAAGAAGAATATGAGAAGAGGCAAAGCTTCAGGATTCACCGAAGATGAGGAAGGAACAGTGTGGTTCGGGAACCGCATCTGCGTCATCGGATCGCAGGATTTAAAGCATCGATTCTCAAGGAAGCCCATGAGTCACCTTATTCCATTCACCCGGCAAAGACCAAGATGTACCAGATCTTAAGGAAAGATATTGGTGGGTCAAGATGAAGCGGAAATTGCTGAGTTCAGAGTCTGTAGATGTTTGTCAGCGTCAAGGGTAACATCAAAGACCCACCGGTTTGTTACAACTGCTACCGATCCCCGAGTGGAAGTGGGAAGAAGTTGGTATGGATTTCATCACCGGACTTCCTAGGACTCAGTCAGGATGTGATTCCATCTGGGTGATAATTGATCGGTTAACGAAAGTAGCTCATTTCCTTCCCGTCAAGACCACCTACCCGAGCAGCAAGCTGGCAGAGTTATATATGGCTAAGATCGTCTGTCTACACGGAGTGCCCAAGAAGATCGTATCCGACAGAGGATCACAGTTTACATCAAGATTTTGGCAGAGTCTGCATGAAGCCTTGGGAACCAGACTCAATTTCAGCACTGCATATCATCCGCAGACGGATGGCCAGACCGAACGAGTCAACCAGATCCTTGAAGACATGCTTCGAGCCTGCGCCTTGGATTACGGGAAAAGTTGGGACAAGAATCTGCCCTATGCAGAATTTTCGTATAACAATAGCTATCAAGCCAGTCTTCAAATGTCCCCATTTGAGGCTTTGTATGGCAGGAAATGCAGAACTCCGCTTCTATGGGATGAAGTGGGAGAGCATCAGTTCTTTGGGCCAGAGTTGATCAAAGAAGCTGAAAGTAAGGTTAAGGCAATAAGAGAGCATCTGAAAGTAGCTCAAACCCGACAGAAGAGTTATGCTGATAATCGTCGGCGAGAGTTGACCTTTGCCGAAGGAGATTTTGTCTATCTCCGAGTTACCCCACTCCGAGGAGTAAGAAGGTTCCGAACCAAAGGAAAACTTGCACCTAGATTTGTGGGACCTTACAAGATTTTGGCAAGAAGAGGTGAAGTTGCATATCAGCTTGAGCTACCAAAGATCTTTGTCCATTGTACACAATGTCTTCCATGTTTCACAGACTAAAGAAATGCCTTCGAGTGCTCAAGATCGACTCTTGGAAGGCATTGATCCGCAAGAGGACCTCACTTATGTGGAGCAACCGATCAAGATTACGGACGCCGCAGAGCGTGTCACAAGGAACAAGATCATCCGTTCATACAAAGTCCAAATTGGAGTCACCACCCGGAAAGTGAAGCCACTTGGGAGCGAGAAGAAGATATTAAGCGGGATATCCCCACCTTCTTGCGGTCAATTCAATCTCGGGTCGAGATTCCCTTAAGGGGGGGAGGTTTGTAACAGCCCAAAATTTCAAATTTGGTTAAAGTTTAAAACTTATTTGAAATTGTGAATTTTCTGAAATTGTAAAAGCTTTTTCCTAAATGTTTTAAAGCTAAAATAATTTAATTACAAAATTTATTATCAAGTTTAAGTTGGGAATAATTTTATTAAGTCTAAGATGTCTCTAAGGATTTATGAGAATTTTTGTAGAATTTTTGGACTCTTTTTACTATTTTCTAAGTCTAAAAGGAATTAACCAGATTATTTAAAATAGAAAAATCAAAAGAAAATCGCAAACAGTGTATGGGCCGAAACCCAAGGCGGCCCGCACCACCCTCACAGCCCATCTAGGCGTGACCGTTGGATCTAAATCCAACGGCCCGCAGCCGCCCGCACCTCCCTATCTCTCTCTCTCTCACCCTCTCTCTTCCTCACCGCCAGATCCTAATCGGACGGCATCTAAACCACCGCGTCACCCTACTCCCCGCACCGTCGGATCCAGATCCGACGGTCCCGCGTCATCTTCTCCCCCGCCCCTTCGTCCTCGCGCGACCAAGTCGCCTCCGCCATTTCACAGGCAAGCTTCAGCATGTAGCCGCCAACCAACCGGCGTCGCCAGCAGCAAGACGAGCCTGAGCCCGCGCCCACCTCCGCCTCGTTCCCCACTTCTTCCCCTCTTCTCGCTGGTGTGCACGAATCGCCAAGAACGGTCGCAAGACGATCCCCACGATCCCTCGCCGCCTCGAGCTCCCCAGCCCTATAAAGGCACCCGGTGCGCCTCCTCCATGCAACTCAACCCCACCATCCATTGCTCTCCTCCTCCTCCAGAGCGCCGAATTTTGAGGTTCTCAACGGCGGTCGAACTCCGTTCTTCTCCGATTCGGCGCCGTCGCCCACGCTTCGACCCGCCGACCGCATCTTCGCACCGCCGCATCGTTCTGGCCGTGAGCACCCGCCCACGCCGCCGAGGACCTCGGGATCAACTACTTCGACGACGCATCGAAGCTCTTCGCCGAACCTCGCCGCCGACGACACTCCGCCACGCCCGCCGCACCTAAGGTAGCCACTAGGATCGCGAACTCCCCTCTCTCTGTTGATGCCACCTGCGCGCCGCCATGCAAGATAGAACGCCGGCGAGGCCGCCGCGAGCACCACCGTTCTTGCAGGCCGACGTGGCGCGTGCACGCACGCCGCCACCGGCGCCACGCCAAAGATCAGCCCCGCGTGGCCGCCACGTGGCACCCACGTCGATCTTGCCAAGACGCCACCTCACCGTGAGCCAAGGCCCGTGGACCAAGTCCACGTGGGCGTGGTCTCTGATATAAGGGCCCGTGACGTCGAATTTTTTTAATTTCTTTTAAATCCCGAATTCCTTCGCTGACGTCACCATGCTAATAATGAGAATTTCCTTTAGAAAAATAATTCAGGAAATTGATTAAAATGGCGATTTAGGATTTAAATTGTAAAATTCATAACTTATTCATCTTAGCTCCAAATTAGATGATTCAAATGGCTAAATTCTTAGAAAATTATGATCTAACTAAATAAAATATAATTATTCAATTTGGAGATCATTTTAGTTCTGTTTTAGAATTTAGAAATTCATTTAAAATCCAAATTTAGATTTAAATTTGTAAAATTCATATCATCTTATTACCACTCCAAATTTATTGAATTAAATTTCTAAAATTTTGCAAAAAGATTATCTAGCTTAATAAATTAAAATTTGTATATTTGGAATTAGTTTAAATTGTCTCTTTTAATTTAAAACTATTTAAATTGCAAACTTAGAATTTAAACTTGTAAAATTTATATCTTTTATTTCCTAATTCCAAATTGAGTGTTTCAAACTTATAAAGTTTTATAAAATTATTATCTAGTCAAATAAAATATAATTATTTTATTTAGAGTTAGTCTAAACTGTCGTCTTGATTTCATTTGAACTTCAAGTGATTTGTCGATTTTCACGCTTAGATTACTTACGACGATTCCGGGAATTTGATTCTTCCAAGAATTAGAATTTCAAGACTTCAGCGAAGGCAAGTTATACTTTGATCATCTTGCACCTACTATTTTAAAGTTATTTAAATTCAGTTTTCAAATTACTAAGTGCATGCATACTTTTATTCAAGTATTTTAAATTCTGCTTAAATGATTAGATATTCCAATCGTCCTTGTATGGCCAATATTGAACATTGAAATGTCATCCCTTGTCCCCATAGATAAATTGTTTGGAAATGCTTAGCAAATACTTAGACCATGATTTTGATTTTGGGGAGGATTTAGCCAAATCTTTACAAACTTGTTTTAACTTGAACCTATGGTGTTGTCTTACCATAGATCTGTTGTAAAGGTGGTTTTACTAAATAAAATAAAGATGGTTTGGACTTGGGCGAACGGATGAAAGGTGGGTGCAGGTTTATGCGGGTTTAATCTGGTTAGGATTAAAGCCTGTGGTTTAATTTGAAAGACGCCCAAGTCAATTAAGGACCGCCTTTGAGCGTGCCTTTGCTATGCCAAAACGTACCACCACATGTCCTGTATGGGAAGGACTGGCTTAATAATTTGGGATACCTCATAGATATTCGTGCCATATTGTATGAGTGGGTGTTGGTTAGACAAGAGTCCCACATGGCGCAAGAGGGGCTCCTGAGGATGGTTAGTCCAATGGAAGCGAAACCTTAGCGGGCATGAGTATTGTGAGGTAGATCATTGTAACGGCCTTGTGATATTTGCTCTGTCACACGCCTTAGGAAGCGTGGATTGGCCGACACAAAGGGTATAATATCTCGTGTGGGTAAAAGCTGCACAAACTCGCAGAGTAGAAAACTATTGAATAGCGCGTCATGATCATGGACATGCTAGCAAAGCCACTTTGAGTTAGACTTGTTTTTGGTTTAAAAATGGTTTCAACAGATGTTTTCGGGATGGATAGTCACGGGGAAAATTAGGCGGTTAGCCATTGTGATTGGAGGATATCCATCACCTTTCGTGGAGGTCATCCACATTATTCAATTGACGTTTAAAATATGATTTTTATTAATATATGAAAATGGCCTTGCAATCTATTATGATTATTTAAATTAAACCGCCGCTACGCAAAATAAACCCGCCAATGTCCTTTGTTTACCTTATGCATGCATTACCATTCCATATTGGTGTAACTTGCGCAGCACAGTAGTTGTGCTCATGCTTGCTTTATGCAACAAAATTTCAGAGAAGACTTCTATCGGGACGGTGAGAACACCGACGCCTAGGTTACGCCCTGCATTTATTACTGTGGCGGATCGCTCGCCTACTACTATCTTTTTATTTCATTGTGTTATTTACTTCTTTATTTGGCTTAATGCCCAATTGTATCGAACTCGATTTACTATTAATGAAATGCGAGACTTGGTTATGATATCATTTTTTGTAGCTCGTACACCGGAAAATCCGGGTCGTGTATGAACACGAGGGTTCGGATCTTTCGTTCCCGGGTCCGACAACTGCTCCTCCATTCAAAATGAATACAAAACCAGATTACGAACGATAATCATCTTTGTCGGTTTGGAAGCTTGCATCGGTGTAACCATTTACAACGAGCTCTTCATCACCGCCATAAACTAGGAACGCATCCTTAGTCCTTCTCAAGTACTTAAGAATGTTTTCACAGCTGTCCAGTGACCTTCACTGGGATCAGCTTGGTATCTACTCGTAACACTTAGAGCATATGATACATCTGGTCGAGTACATATCATGGCATACATGATAGATCCAATAGCTGAAGCATATGGAATATCATTCATACAGTCTCGCTCATCAGTTGTCGAAGAACACTGACTCTTGCTAAGACTTATGCCATGTGACATAGGCAAGAACTCTTTTTTGGCATCCTTCATGTTGAACGAAATCAACATCTTGTCAATATAAGTACTTTGGCTTAATCCAATTAGCCTTCTTGATCTATCTCTATAGATCTTTATCCCTAAGATATATGCTGCCTCTCCTAGGTCCTTCATAGAAAAACTATTTTCAATGATGCCTTAACGGATTTTAGCATAGGAATGTCGTTACCAATCAATAATATGTCATCCACATATAAGATTAGAATAACAAGCGCGCTCCCACTAACCTTCATGTAAACACAAGTTTCTTCTTTGTTCTTGATGAAACCAAACCTTTTGATCTCCTCATCAAAACATATATTCCAACTCTAAGATGCTTGCTTCAACCCATAAATGGACTTTTGAAGTTTGCATACTTTACTAGCATTCTTTGGATCAACAAAACCTTCAGGCTGTGTCATGTACACATCCTCATCTAGGTTTCCATTAAGGAAAGTTGTTTTGGCATCCATTTGCCATATCTCATAGTCGAAATATGCAGCAATGGTTAGAATGATCTGTATAGATTTAAGCATCGCTACCGGTGAGAAAGTCTCATCGTAGTCAACCCCTTGAACTTGTCGAAACCCTTTTGCGACTAGTCGAGCTTTATGAATGTGAATATTTTCATCCATGTCAATCTTTTTCTTATAGATCCATTTGCACTCAATGGTTTTAACACCATCAAGTGGATCGACCAGGTTCCAAACCTGATTGTCACTCATGGAATCTATCTCAGATTTCATGGCTCCAAGCCATTTCTCAGAGTCTGGGTCCATCATTGCTTCCTCAAAAGTCTTAGGCTTATCATTATTTAACAATAATACGTCATGCCCATACCTTATAGGTAATTGACGTGGCCTTTTAGATCTACATGGGGCTGATGCCTCATCTACAGGTTCAACAATATTTTGTTCATCCCATAGAAGTTCAGTAGGAGTTGAAACACTTTCAGATGTTTCTCGAATTTCTTCGAGCTACACCTTTCTCCCACTGACTCCTTTTGAAAGAAACTCTTTCTCCAAAAAACTTTGCCCCCTAGGATATCCTATAAAGAAGCATTTATCTGACTTGGGTGTTTGTTTATCAGACGTCAAACGTTTAACATAGACATCACATCCCCAAATCTTTAGAAAAGACAAACTAGGACTCTTCCCAGTCCATATCTCATATGGTGTCTTATCTATTGATTTAGATGGTACCCTATTTAAAGTGAAAGTGATAGTTTCTAGAGCCTAACCCCAAAAAGACAATGGCAGATATGATTGGCTCATCATCAACTGAACCACGTCCAACAAGGTCCGATTACGCCGCTCAGACACCCTATTCCATTGTGGAGCACCCGATGGTGTAAGCTGTGGAACAATTCCACATTGCTTCAAATGATCACCAAATTAATGGCTCAAAAATTCACCTCCACGATCAGATCGTAAAGATTTGATTGTCTTGCCAAGTTGATTCTGTACCTCACTCTGGAACTCCTTGAACTTTTCAAAGGATTCCGACTTGTGCCTCATTAAATATATCTATACATATCTATTATAGTCATCGGTGAAAGTAATGAAGTACTAAAAACCACCTCTAGCTATCGTGCTCACCGGTCCACGTACATCAGTATGTATGAGTGCCAACAAGTCGGACACCCTCTCATTCCGACCAGTGAAAAGTGTCTTGGTCATCTTTCCGAGTAGGCAAGATTCGCACATTTCAATGATTCCAAATCAAATGAGTTTAGAATTCTATCATCATGGAGCTTTTTCGTGCGTTTCTCACTTATGTGACCCAAACAACAATGCCAAATAAAAGTGGAATTCATATCATTAGGCCGATGCCTCTTTGCATTAATATTATAGACGGGTGCATCATCAAGATTTAAAATAAACAACCCATTCGAAATAGGAGCATAGCCATAAAACATCTCATTCAAAAATATAGAACAACCATTGTTCTATATAATGAATTTATAACTCTCTGCCATCAAACATGAGGCAGAGATAATGTTTCTACTCATGGGTGGAACGTAATAACAATTATTCAATTCTATAATAAATCCTGAGGGCAAAACTAATGGCAAAGTCCTGATGGCTAATGCAGCAACCCTTGCTTTATTCCCGACATGAAGATCCATCTCGCCCCTTGAAATTCCCCTACTCTTTGTTAAACTCTGCATCGAATTGCAAATATGAGAAACCGATCTGGTATCAAATACCTAAGAGTTACAGAAGAATCAGCAAGAAAAACATCTATAACATTAATACCTAAAGTGGAAGGTTTAGTCCCACCATTCCTTTTTAGATCAGCCAGGTATTTCTTGCAGTTCCTTTTCCAATGGCCTGGCTCCTTGTAGTAAAAGCATTCATTCTCTTGAGTCGGGCCAGACTTAGTGTTGGGCTTAGGCTTGTTAGTTTGGATCTCATCTAAAACTTTAGTCTTGCCCTTACCTTTGACCCAAGTCTTAGTCTTCTTCTTGAAGCTTGTACTCTTTTGCGCCATCATCACATGAGTGTTGCTTTTTTTAATACTGTCCTCTGCAGTCTTAAGCATCACACGCAGTTCGGTGAGATTCTTGTCTAAGCCATTCATATGGAAGTTCAGAATGAACTGCCCATAGCTTGCTG
This sequence comes from Phyllostachys edulis, assembly GCA_036346405.1. Taxonomy (NCBI): domain Eukaryota; kingdom Viridiplantae; phylum Streptophyta; class Magnoliopsida; order Poales; family Poaceae; genus Phyllostachys; species Phyllostachys edulis. The sequence goes on along the minus strand of CM070560.1, from coordinate 44,266,993 downwards.
GTAGCGAAGCAAGAATCAAATCTATAGCCAACTCTTGACTAAGTGGAAAACCAAGTTTTTCCAAGCTCTGTGTGTAACCAACCATCTTGATCACATGTGGGCTCACCGGACTACCCTCAACTAGCTTACTCCCAAATAATTTCTTTGAGATATCATATCTCTTAGTTCTTGCTTGTGTCTCAAACATGCCTTTGAGTGCCATGATTATATCATAGGCCTCTATGTTCTCAAATTGCTTCTGAAGGTCTGAGTTCATAGCAGCAAGTATGAGACAGCTAACATCAAGGGACTCATCACATGCCTTTTTATATGCGGTTTTAAGAGTAGCAACAGCATTTTCGGCAGGCACATCTGGAATTGGTTGCTCTAGAACATGTTCCTTTTTATCTTGCCTAAGAACAACTCTTAGGTTGCAGGACCAATCCACAAAATTTGTTCCATTCAGTTTTTTCTTATCAAGTATCGAACGTAATGCAAAACTGGATGTAGGTACAACAGTTGATGCCATGATCTACAACATAAAATATGCAAAGCTAAGACATATATTCAAGAAAAGCAACTTCTATTAAACAATTTAATAAAGATACTCCCACTAAATACCATATCCCTCTTATGACAATTAGTGATTCAAGACCCACAATCAGTTAATCTACTAGTGAGCTTTGGCATCACTGCTAGAAGATTAGTGAATTTGGTAAGCAACCCTTTGCTAATCATATCTCTATATAACTCTTGTTGTTGGGTAGCATCTCTATGCTTCGGCACCCAACCATATGCCCCAAGGTCCATAACCGTTATGATAGCCTTGTCAAGTTAAACCAATGCTATACTTGTAAGTGTTCGACACAAACCCATCTAGTCAAGTAATATAAATGGCACTCTGCTTTAGCAGGACCTACCATTAAAATACATGACTTTGGATAGTGCAGCTAAGTGGGAGGGCATCAATTTAACTTAATATTATGTGAGTGAATTTTACTTCTACCATGTTAAAAGCATTTAAAGCAATTAAATAACATGCATAGAAATAAATGAACAAGAATTTAAAGGCATTCACAGACAATCAAATTGCATTGTGATATAGTGTGACCCTTCCACATGGTGATCTCCATCGCCATGCTTCCTGTTCGCCATGTCTTCAAGTGGTCAATTCCTCCAAGTACTCCCACTAAGCCATTACTCCTAATAGCACTAGTAATATATTACAAGGAGTGAAGAAGCATCATAAGTCGACACGTAGGTCGTTATACAAATATAGACAGCCTTGGGCTGCAAAAAGCATGACACGCAGGTCATAAACATTACATACATACATGCATCTCATACATCATGGGTCATACTATTCACATTAATCCCTGCAAAAACAAGTTATGCATGGAATCCAATTCTATCGGGAAACACAAACACATACTACCTATAACGCACGGTACGAATACCTAGCACGGCGGTCTGAACCACACACTACGGCATACTCCGATGGTGGAATTCCGACCGATAGAAGTGTTATTCAGTGTGGTCGTTAACAAGCGCAATAAACCATCTGGTCCTTTTAGCTCATACCTCCCCGTAAACCCATCTACTACCACCGAAAAACCGATCGATCTTATCGACCACGGCCTAGATTGTTCCATTTATATGAACCGATCTAGGTTACCAGACCCGACCAGTAATATATCTAATCTACTACTACCACATATCAAGTATATGCGATCGATCTAGATCAAAAACTACGCACGATGGCTCTGATACCACTATTGGGGTACGGGTAGGCTGCGACAGCTAACAATTCAAAAATTCTACCACGTAAACCAGGAAGCCATGCAAGTAGAAGATCACAGTTCGTTCCCACTAGACGCGTAGAGTAACGGAAGAAGAGTTGGAGCAGCTTGGTCCAATGTAGAGCGCATCGATGTAGTGGTCGTAGTCGATTGTCCAGCGTCGAGCACGTCGATGCAGTGGTCGTAGTCGATTGGCTCCTCCAGCAACCTCTGGAGTTCTTTATGAAGATCGCGGATCGTCCTCAAGCACAACAACAACAACCGCAGTAGCATCTCTACGATATCCACACATCCAGGGAAGGAACAACTGTACGCTGGTGTGCTAGCACCAAGTCGCACGGTAGAGCTCTTAGGAAGATGGTGGCTAGGGTTTCGGTAGAGCAACTCATGTCAACTCATCTCATTACCAATAGCCTTAAGCATCTCCTTATATAGTGCCTATGACAGATCCTATCCAAGCACGTTTTACGAATCATATCCGTACTGGTTTGTTCCAACCCGTTAAGTGTGTGACCCATTAGGTTTATGCATAATCGGTTGTGACTCGGAAACCCTTTCCAACCACGAGTCGTTAGTGGTTCCTAGCAGAACATAGCGATTCTCGAATACACACAAATTATATCGGACGAACCTTAATGCAATATGATCTACGACCAGGTCCTCATCACTTACGACTAGGTCCTATGTCTATACGACTAGTTCGTATTTGGTCACGACCAGTTCGTAACTCCTTACGACCAGGTTGCGACCACTCTGTGATTACGTTCGACCAGTCTACGACCAGCTCGTATCTCCATACAACCAGTCCATAACTAATCGAACTAAGTGACCTACTCGTGTATTCTCCCTTTGCCTCACGATATCTGGTTGAATTCCAGGTGAGATGTTGTGTCATCCATGGACTGTTCAATACTTTCTCGATCTAGTGTCGGATAACTTCACGTGGTCGAACACTTCGACCACTAGTGGCATGGCCGTGCACTTACTTTATCCGACCACAACGATGGGGCCCAGAGACATCTCTCCTGTTATGTTAGGAGGGGTAAATCCCATATCCGACCAGTCATATTCCACCGCATGTTTCAGAGCATACCCAAAAGCTACCTTTATAACTACCCAATTATGAGTAGCGATTGGCAACCCCTAAGAGTGCTACCCAATTACGAGTAGCGATTGGCAACCCCTAAGAGTGCTATTACATATGTAGGAAACCACGCCGATCTCAGGTTTAAGGATTATACATCATCATTGCTTGAGAACAACTAACGACACATAGAATCATAACAATCTCAATAGTGTCTCCAGGTGGGTCTTGTCCAACACCATGTTCTCTAACATGTGTCCATATTATTGGTTTGATATCTCCATATCCATGACCTGTGAAACATAGTCATCAACCAATACATATGCTAGTCTATTCATATGTGTTCTCATATGTTTCCGACCAGGGAACGTTTAAGAATAATCATCGCAGAAATATAGAGTTTCACAATCAAGTCACATACTTGATAATAAATATTAACGATATTATTGTAGGAACAAGATAACATTTTATCCAATATTATGAACATAATAAAATATAATCATCTCTATGATTGCCTCTAGGGCATATTTCCAACAGTCTCCCACTTGCACTAGAGTCAATCATCTAGGTATCTAATACTGATAGCTCTTGTGTGCGCCTCATGCTTTGGTTGTGTGAGAGGCTTTGTGAACGGATCAGCAACATTTAAATCCATATGAACTTTGCATATCTTAACATCTCCTTTATCCACGAATTCGCGAATAAGATGATAACGCATCCTTCTTGCAATAGGTACAATGGTACTTGGTACCACTGGGAGATGCACTTTTTGACTTAGAAGGTGGTTGGGCAAAACTTGCGGATTTGAAAAGTGTTTTTGCAGGTTGGGTTTTGAACTCAACTAAGCCATCTTTCCAAGACTTGAATGACATTTAGCTTGGACTTGTCTTGGGCAAAGTTGTATCCTAACTCTTGATTCCTATAAGGAGTTTTTTACTTGTCAAGAATCATGTTCAATTGTTTCTTACCCTTAGAAATTTTTTCTAATGTGTCCTTGAGATAAGCATTTTCTTTTTCAAGTTTAGGACATAATTCAAGCTTATGGGCTTCACATGAAGCACAAGGAGCATAATTAATTTTTTCCGTAAGCTTAGCATACTTAACTCTAAGTGCTTCTAACATGTCATTCACTTTATGTTCATATTCTGAGTAGAAAGAGAAAGTACTAGACTCAGTCTTATTAGAAACTACCAACTTGCTAGATTCTAAGCATGTTTCACATGGGGTAGATTTAAACTCAATCAACTCAGTCCTAGCATTTTCTAGTTGGTGCATGGCAACATCATAAGCATTTTGCAACTTAGCAAGTTCAGAGTGTAAAGCATGGCAAGATGAACATACATCAACATTAAGATTCTTAGCATTCACTAGTTCGAGCCTCAGATTATCAACTTGTGATTCTAAGTCCTTATTCCTAGCCATGGTGAACTCTAATGCCTTATCCTGACCAAGCAATTGCTCATAGATAGTATCACATCTAGCTAAGAGAACTTCATATGATGGAGGTACCTCATCGATGTCATCGACATCGACGAAGAAGTCGACCATGAAGCATATGCCGGTGAAGTCCTTTGCCTTCCCATTCTTCTTCTCTTGAGGGTGCTCCCCTTCCTTGTCCTCCGCGCTCCCGAAGTCCACATCGCTCATGGATTGCTCTCCAAAAATGGCAAGGATCCGGTGAGCGGCCTTCATGAGCTTGGCAGCATCAAACTTGGACTTGTTCCCTTAAGGCTTCCTCCAAGCTTCCTTCTCCTCCTTGTGGTTGCTCTTCCCTTTCAACTTGGGATAGTTCGCTCGGATGTGGTAGAGCTCTCCACACTCATAGCAAGGCCACCTCTCTTCTTGCTCCTCACATTGTGATAGGCCTGTGTGAAATTTTTTTGCTAGAAGGGCTAACTCAGGCTCAGGGATAGTCTCAAGTTCTTATTCAAGGATTGGAGACAAACAAGCATGTGAAAATCCAAAGAAAGATTTAGAACAGCCATCAGAAGTTCTCTTGATAGGATCAGCTACTAAAGCCTTGTTCTCCTTCTTAGGATGATCAACCCTCTTGATCTCACGAGTTTTGAGCTTGCTATAGAGCAACTCCAAAGTGAGATAAGAGAGATTAACATTCTCTTCAATGGTAGTAGCCTTCATCTCCCACTCTTTGGTGTTGATTGCAGCCAAGAGATGGGTAGCATTCTTAGACTAAGAATACTCGATGTCGACTGCTCTCAATTGATTAAGCACTTTGTTGAAGCGAGTGAATACATCATCGATGCTCTCTCCGGGACACATCTCGAACTTGTTGTATTCCCACTTGAAGACCGTTTAACGTACTTGCTTGATTTAGGACGAACCCTCGTACGCGGTCTCAAGGTGACAGATCCTGTCATACTCCTGTCTACCAAGCTCGGCATATAGGAGGTTCTTTACCTTGTGGTTGTTAGCCAAGAGGGCTATTGAAGCCGGCGAAGCAACCTCAGGCAAGACGAGTGGGGCTCGGACAACCTCCCATATGGCTTGACCTTAGCTCTGAAGGTAGACACGCATGCGATTCTTCCAATAGGCATAGTCGAGCCCATCGAAGACATGTGGCTTGGTGGAGTACTTCTCTATCGCCAAATTTAGTTACTGGTTAAGATCAAGAATGAACTAACCAGGAGCTGATACCACTTGTTGGACCGAAACGACGAATCGAGGGGGGGAGGTGAATAGGTGCTCTGCCTATTTTTCACCTTGATCGGATTCACCTCAATTTTGTCTCCACTAGCTATGAAAGCTATGAAGATCAATGAACAAGCACAGCGGATGTCTTGCATTGAATCCAATCGAAACCCTGAAGCACAAGAACTAAAAACACCAAAGACTCAAATTAAAATGAGTCAGACGGTCATACCGGTGAACAGTAGCGGTCATACCGGTGAACAATAGAATAGCACGAAACCAAAAACACAAATCGGCTCAACTTTTGAACTGATGATCAAAATCCTCTCAAATTTCAACCATAGCTCATCAAGAAGGTCGGGAACCTATTCCAATCGACGATCGGGGAGATCAAAGCCAAGGTTACATGAATTTCATAGATGAGGGAAGGAGGGCACAAGAACCTTGGAAAATCAAACTTTGATCCTAGAACTTGCTCGTGGATAAGAGATGATCAAGATGATCCTAGATGTATTCCCACATGTCACAGCAAGCAAGATCTCAGCAAGAAACTAAAGGATCACCAAAAACCCAAAAATCACCAAAGAGAGAGCAAGAGCAAGAAAAGACTCATCTTGAAGAATCTTGCTTAGAATGATTTGAGATTGAAGTTGGTTTACAGCCACTCTAACATTAAGGACAAAAGCTCAACACTTGAGCACACAATCAATCCATCTAACACAAACCCTAGCCTCAACTACTCTAAAATCCCCAAAACACAAATTAGAGTTTCTCTCATAGAAGGGCTTAGGAACTCCACATCTGGACATCCCCTTATATAGTGGAGGCTAGGCTATGAGAGGAAACCCTAATGGGCACCTGTTAAGCCCACGCACAAACGGGTCTACAATGACACTCGTTTCTCAAGGTGGATGACGAACCAGACTTCCCGAATTTGTTTCTTCATGATCTTTATCTTCATTTGACCTCAATTGTCTCTCCTTGAGACGTTACAAAAATACCCCTTCTCGATCCTTCTCCAAAGACCGAGTCCAATTTTTATGAAGTTGTCCCATGCTTCGCCACGTGTAGGTTGATCAAATGGCTCTCTTCATGTTAGAAAGTCTCTCCCATCTGGCTCCCACCGAAACCACCATGACACTTGCACCGACCCCCGCGCCGCTTGATGCAACCCGTCACACTGAACTTCCAGTTCGGTCATCCTTGTCCATTTTGTGCCAAGCTTGAGTCCACTGACTTCACCCGGCATCCTCGATCGTTCTGGACCTCAGCTCTCCAAACCTAGTTCTGATCATCCTCGCCGTTGACTGTCGTTGACCTCCAAGCTTCCTGCACAATAATAGACCAAGAAATCGATTTCGGGAACAAGTTCTTCGCAAATTGTCCCACGTTAGTCAAAACATGCAGCATGCAACATATATGCGCTGAAATTCATGAAATTAACCTAACCTAAGAACATTGCCGCTAAGCTAACCAACAAACCGAGCAAAACCGGTCAAACCACCACCCATGGCTGGTCTAACCGCCTATAGCCTAACAGCTTTTGAAATTTGCCAAAAACACGTGTTTCAACAAACCCTCAACACCATTGCCAATTGTATCATCATCGTAAGATCATGAGCATATCCCCAAGATATCCACAACTACAATTTGGGTTGGTTATTGAATCGGATTATCCAAGAAAAGAATGACAAACCCATCAAGTAGAACTAACAAAGGTATCGTGCGAGCCACCAAACTAATATCTTTCTCCACTCGAGCATTTCATCAAACTTGCATCCTTCGCTGACCTTGCTGCAAAGGTGCTAGTGGAGGCCTGCACTGGTGATGAACATCTCATACCATGACGAGCATGGGACAAGTGAGAACGCATCAGCTATCCGCTGCCACCACCACATCTCGAGGGTCACACATGTAGAGGGAGGGTACCATCGTAGCTACCTCTCATGCCGCACATGAAGGAGATGCAGCCTTCGCGAGGGCGTGCTTCGCAATGCCATTGACAAACTTGGCAAGGTCCTCGTGGCATTGCATGCAGAGGGTGTCAAGGGTGCATCCGCGGGCTTGGTGGCCACGACGGCGAGAATCTGACCTTATCAGCGCCGCCGACCGCGAGCTTCTTGGTGAGGTGGCATGGTTGAGGGGTCGTACGGTGGGGTTAGGTTCTGTAGGAGCACGGTAGGGGTGGCTTGGTGGTTGTATACTTGTATTGGGGATCGGCGGGCTGGTGGTGAATCGTGATGCAATGAGCGCATGCGACAAAGGAGAGGTGGAGAAAATAAGGGGAGGCATTTACGAGAACCGGAAGGAGGTGGGAACGAGGAGGCGGTTTATTCTCATCCTTTTTTGAGGTCTCATAGACGGGCGAACGGGGAGCGGGAGGTGGCTTCAAGGACGATCATCTTGCTGCGTGCGTGTAAACTATTTCTTTTATTAATTAAGATAAGATAAGATAAACGAATTGATGCCTCGTCCCTTGTCCACCTCAATGCCACCTCTGCGTCTCCAACCGCCCGCGCCTCCCCATCATCGAGCTCGGCACTGTCCGGACCTCCGACGGTGACATCGCCTCATCCCTGGCCATCGTCCCTGTACTCCTCGTCCCTGGCCGCTGCCCCTATCCTCCTTATCCCCGTCCTTTGCGCACCCGACTGTCGAGGTAACCATCTCCTCCCCTTTCATTCATATCTGAGTGCCTCCTTTTTTATTTGTGTTTGGATGTCAAGCATCCGTAGATAAACTCTTCTTCATTCACTAACAAGTATTCATGTGTATATAGACTCTGGAAATTGGAAATAATTTGATGGATTCATGAGTCAATCCCCACTTTCTTCAAAATGTGTTTTCTTCAATTTTTTTGATTTTTTTTCATCAATCGGATTGTTACTATGTGTAATCGGCTATTGCTAGATGTGTGGCGATTGTGGAATCGGATCCATTTCAAGTCAAGTGATTGCAACGGAGGCACAACACTTATCGAGACACGAAAATGATTTTGAGTGCCCGGATATGTGTCTCATGTTAGCTCTCAAGGATCAGTGGCTAACATGCATATATCCAACACAACATTGCATCACATACATACTCAAATAAGCAAGAATGATAGAATCAATATTACAACGTGAACAAATGGAACCTTATGGTCCAATTTTGCATAAGAGGGTTGACCAGCCAAATTTAATTAATATCAAATTAAATTGCAGCAGAAGTAAATAGGGAAATAAAAGAGAAAAGCCAAGTTGGTATGCCCAAACCCACAAGCAACCAACTGGAGTTAAAGTCGTTGCATCTATTGTACTAAACCCGATTTGAACGACGTTCTCACCTGCAACATGGACAATCCGATTGAGTACGAAAACGTACTCGCAAGACTTACAAATAACAAATTTAAGTAAATGCATTCGGGTATCAAAGGAAAGGCTAACAGGGTTCATTTTTAGCATAAAGCAAGGTTTTTCGATGAGATAAACGATATAGATACAAATTGCCATTTGTAAAACATTTAGAAACATTATATAACAGTAGGTATTCCAATTCATGATCAACAAATAGTAGATACTCCAATTCATAATCAACACACGAACTTCCCATTCGTGACACATCTCATTCCTGAACAAATCAACATGCGAACTTCCCGTTCGTGTAACACCCAGCCCAACAATGAGCCTGGAATGCTACTAAAATAAAATTAAACAAATCTAAACTAAGACCAATTACCAAATTTCGGCAGAACCTCCTTTGTATAGTTCTCTATACAGAGGTTCCAGCAATTAAATATATCATTAACAATATCTCAACATCCAAATTCATTCAAACATGCAAGATAATCGATTCAGCTAAAGCATTAATAAGCATAATCAAAATTTTGCTACTCTCACTATTACAATTAATCCAAAATATTCAACCAAAGCCATAACTAATTCTCAATTAGTTTTCTTATTATTAGATTATAAACTAAATGATATTCTTCTTTTAAGACGAGTGGTAGTGAGTGCATCCATGCAAGACTACTCCCTCCCATGCATACCGCTTTTGCCGGTGGTACCTAAAAACACAACAAAGCAAGAGTGAGCCCAAAGACTCAGCAAGTATCAATAAAGGAACACTAAGCTCACAGTTATAGCATCAACATACCAAAAGAAGCATTACACTAAAGACAACTCCCATGCTTATGTAATGCGAACATGCAATGCATCATTTCTCTTTTTTTCTTTTCGCATTTTATCGTGTAATGGGGTATACAACCGTCGATGTATACCCTTGTTCTGCCCTCCGCACAGGGACCAAGAGCCCATACTCCACAAGTATAGGACCACGACCCATCATCTTCATGATGGGGACCTCTACTCAATGCCCACATTCCACGAATGTGGGGACCTAAGCCCGCCATTTACATGATGGGGACCTCAACTATATATACTTGGTCACCACGTGACCAAGTCTCAGGTATGCTCTCAATATGCACATGTACTAGAACTCTATCTTTCAATAACATGTGAATCAACAAGTACATACCAAAATCTCAGACCTCAAATAACATGTAGGGCATTAACAGCATACATAAGTAATCTTTAGCCATAATCATGCATTTACCAATTTTATTCATACTCATCACACTATCATCCATGCATAGCTAATATGAATAAAACGCAAGCAATCACATTCAAACAATCGTAATTATGCTACAATCAGGATACTTGCCTCAACCGTGCAGGAACGGTGGACGCGAAGAGGGCGCTGCCCTTGGGACCAATCCCCCACCTGAATATAATTATAAACCATGCTAAGACAATCATACTAGACCAAAGACATATTTAATAGCACAAACGAACTTGCTAAAATCTCAAGCGCCTTCCAAACTTCCAACTTCTAACGATCGATCTGTCCCCTCTGTGGACAGCCAACTTGGCAACTTCTAAAATCCATAACTTTCACTACAGGGGTCCAAATAAGTTTTTCTTAGACTTTCTGGAAAGGTAATTAATTTCCCCAACTAAACCTAGTTGAGGGGCCCTTCTGAATCAGCCATCTATTGACCCTACCGAGCTAGTTAACAGAACGTCGAAACCGCGTTGGGTTCTTTGGACAGTACACTAAAAATACCATAACTTTTACTACGAGTGTCCAAATCTTGCATTCTTGAGCTTTATGAAAAGCTGGGGCAATAACCTACGACTTTAATTATACTAAGATTCTATAATTCTCCCTTTAACTAATCGATTAACTCATATTACTAAAACATGTTAGAAAACCGACAAATCTACAAAACAGTCCCACTAATAAAAGCATAACTTCTGCTACCGAAGTCCAAATAATGCGTTCTAGCACTTCACGGAAAGCTAGAGATGTCCTCTACATTAATCTAGGAGACATCCAGAACTAATTTCACCATTAAGCACATCAAAACAGCGATCTACTCCAATCTGTCCAGAGCAGCCCTAAATACCGACATTGCTAAAATAACTAAACACGCATCTAATCGGGGGAAAATAGGGGTTACCCTTGATGAACTGCTGTAGATTACGATGTAGCCCGCGATCCTTCCCCTTCCCTCTCTTCTCCCTTCTCTCCTTCTTCCTCTTCCTTTCTCTTCCCTTCTTCCTCGGTCGGCAGCAAGGGGCGACATGGCTTGGCCAAGGAGGACGGCATGGAGGGGGAGGCGGCATCAATGGGGAGGGCGTGCTATAGTGCTATAGTACAGCGATGGCACTGTAGCATGGATTACTATATCAACCCTAGGGTTTTCCCCTCCTCCTTTTGTTGGTGGCTACTTTCCTCATGGGCCATGGCCCACTTTGGCTAAATTCCCCCCTTATGGCCGGCCACCACCTCCCACATTTGGGCCAAATACAAATGGGCCTGAGGCCCCAGCCCAGGTTGTCCAAATTTCGCTGTAAACCCCCTCTTTAACTGCTTAAATAACTATTTTCTATTTAGTCCTTCTCCTAATTTAATTATTCTCTCCCGAATATTCTTTCGAATACTTTTGGGGTATTACAGTTCGTGACAACATACAATTTCTGAACATAACCCAAGCCAATTCCCATAAGCTAACTATGCATGGTTTCTCCAAGCGATGTCCATAACCGGGGACACGGCTACTCGAATAGCTTTTTAAAACTCTGCAGAGGTGTATAGCTTTACCCACACGATATGAATATCTCAACATGTCGGCCAATACACTCTTCCGTAGGAGTGTGACTGAGATACCATAACGAGGTCGTTACAATGCTATGTCCTAACTAGCAAACCACCCGAGGACAATACTCCATTGTAGGCTGTCGTTCGCTTGAACCACAGTTGAACTTCGTTGTGTAAGTAAGTCCCTTGTGTATAAGCAACCCTTAAGGGCAAGTAAGGCGAAACTTCACATGCCCCCATTAGATTGACAAGACAACAACAACAAATTACGAGCCACCGGTAAAGCCTCGGCAACTGCCAGTGCTCCTCACATATTTCCAACAAAAATAACACTTGTCAACCTAATTGTGTTTTAATAACTAAAACACAACAAATTATTAAGCCAAGCCATTGCCCATAAACCCGGTGCGTGGTTGCATGTGAGACTTGGTTCGACACACCACAGACCGGTCATTAATCACCCACACAGGGCTACACAAGTCCAGGACAACCTCCATTCATCACCCTATCACTCGTACAAGTCCAACACACAATAACCCCCGCCCAACAAGTCCACAAAACCCGATTCGAAGATCTAGACACAATCCTCAATTTCCATCAAAATTCAATTCAATCCACCAGCCGATGAACTAGTTCCATCAACCGCTTTCGGCTACAACTACTACCATGGCTAAGCCTCGATCTATCCTACAACAGACAATTTCCATACATGCATATATCCTAGGCAACAATTGAACGAAGCGATATCAACATTCAATCAAGGTAATGCAGTAAGGAGGACATATCTAAAGCTACCCATTTGACATACGAGTAACTAAAAGTAAAGCAATGCATAGAATACTTAAAAATCAACATAAATACTTTTTGAAGCTAACAGGAGCAACACGATAAAAGGAGGGGATTACTTGCCTTTACTGGTACCACACTTGATTACTCTCTTATCACACTCACGAATGTCCGGATCGCCGAAAATCTATTGAACAAACGATATTGCAATAAACACCAAATAAGCCGAAAACTCCAAAGTGCTCAAAAATGCTTGAAATTTACACAGTAGTAATATTAAGATTTTATATGAATTTAGGTGAAAGAATTATCGGATTTTGAGTTCGTAAGCGAGAGTTATAGCCGTTTGAAAATCGAAAATGGATAAAAGGCCGAAAAATCATTCTCTATAGCTTGCTGTCCGAATTTTACTGTTTTCACAAAAAATTGTAGAATAGTGGTGGATATAAATTTTACATAGCATGGAAGAGAATAAAAACTTATGAATAACAAAAATGGAATCACCCTGTTTGGAGTTCCTATAAATTTTCTATGGATTTTCAAAGTTCATACAATTTTCAGACGCGCTACAATACCAATTAACTGAACCAAAGACATAGTTCAGAAAACACACACACACATGCATGTAAAATATAACAAACTCCATCTGACTCTCTAGCAACTAACACCCATGACTCGGCCATGTCGCTAACAATTCGGATAAAGTACCAAAACTAAAACAACGAGCAAGTTCACTTCAAGTTCTGAAACTCTGAAAGAATTCTAAACTTCAGACAGACTAAAATACCTCAGTCTAATTATTTATGTTTTAGACAAAACACCAAGCGCTAACTTGAAAAAGCAAGATAACAAGATTAACTTCATCATTAACCTCCTTAACCTTGTTACCTTCCCTCCACATCTTGCATGCCGCTGCTTTCCCTCCACGTCGCTGCTGTCTACGCCTACTACCTCCACCGCTAATGCGCCACCAAGCCTCGGCCGCTGCAAGCATGCATGTCACCGAGCTACTGCATGCTTGTCATGGCACCGCAGACTCCTCTGCCGTCTTCTCTGTGGAAATTGATCCCATATTACTCACACACAAGAACAAAGAAGAATGGGAGCAGAAACGCATACACACACGCAACACAGACTCGACCAACTAACAGCAAGTCTGGATTATTTCCAATATTCTCCACGCCGCCGGCTTTGCATGGCCAGCACCACCGCGCTTCCTCCCTTCTCTTCCCCCTTGGCTGCAGGGAGCTGTACAGTGCTGCCTTTCCCTCCCCTCTTCTAGAAAACTCTCAAACCAACATGCATGTATGAACTAATTGCGAAAATGGGTCGCTCTCGTGATGACGATCCCAATGGTATAACATGCATGACATGATTTTGTGTTTTTGCTGGAGATTGGAAGGAGAGATGTTGTATGGAAATAGCTAGAACTCTTGTTCTGTGTTCTGGGAAGAGGAATGGCAGTAGGGAGAAACTAATGGTTGCGCGTGCTAAAAATTCTTGGATGAAGGAGAAGCTTATTTGATTGCAAATGCAATGGTATCACATGCAGTGTTTGATTCTCCATTTTTGGATGAGATTTCGAGGACAGAAGTGTGGGAGATGATCTCAAGGAGGGAGAAGAAATGGAGATGAGTTCTGGAGGAAGATGGAAGTGAGAGGGAAAAAGGTTCGGCTGGGGGGGAAGAAATGACTGAGGGGAGCCTTTGGTAGTTGGGGGGGAATTGGTAGTGGTATGAATGGCTCTTGGCTGGGTAAAACAATTTGAATGAACAGTGGTGAGGTTTGTTTGGTTCGGCTGGGAGGAAAATAAGGATGGAATTTGGATTTGTTTTGACCAAAAAGCAACAGATTTGACCAAGCGTTTTAAAATAGTAAATAATTTCTAAAAGTTCTAAAATTTTTTTTGAGTGCTCTCAGACTCAAATAGAACTTAGGAAAAATTTGCTTTAGGCGCTGTTAATTCTCCAATTGTTAGAATTAATTCATTTTCAGATCTGTATTTGTGAGTTGGTTTGGATTTTGGTGAGGTCAAATTTACTTCTACAAATTTGGGAAAAATCATATCAATTTAATATAAATAATATAGTATTTTAATAAATTATTTGTAGAAACTTTTATGGACACATTTTTCTAGATTCCATTGGAAGCTTGAGTTCAAGTTAAAAGTTTCAAATCCTGAGTGAACTTTATTACAAACAACAAAAGTTTAAAATTGTTCCAAAATTTACACACATACACATGAGATGCTCAGGTAAACCAACTTAGGGATTTTGGGGACGTTACAAGATGAAAAGATAATAAAATTAGGAATTAAATTGTGCCTACAAGAACCGGCAAATGAGAAAGTTTCATAGGTCATCCATTTTGGTACAGCTTATATTCCTCACAAGCTTGTGCATAGACTTGTTCATGCGCGTCCCAGGCCGGTGACCTAGCCCAAGCCCAACCCGATTTTTCCTAGCCCAGAAGTCTCGAAAAGACCGATAATGACAATAAAATAATAAAAATATTATTTATTCTTGAAATGAATTAAATATTTATAATTATTCCAAAAATAATTAAACTTAATAATATTTAATTGGAAAACACATGTTTCGGGCTGGGCCAGAGTTTAAACAGGTCTACTTGCGCATAAGTCGATCCAAAAGTAGTGCCAAACGACACGAGTATGGCTTCTCCAGGTAGCAAATTTTGAGGGTAGCCAGCCAGAAGCGAGCTTATGTGCAAGACAAAGCCGTGCCAAAAGGGGCCAAAGGACATGTCACCGACTAAATCACCTTGTCTCACATGCTCTTCTTCCTCCTCCCTCTCTCCTATGAGTATGATTGGTTGGCCCACTTTGTTTTCTTATCTTTTTTGCTAATTGACTTAGCAATACTAGCGTTCAAAAAATCGGAAATGCTTCGCATATGATGAGCTTCATACAATACTATTATGATAGCCTATCTCGCATGTGCCTGTCAAATACCTCTCAAAAAAAGAAAAGGAAAATGTGGCCTCCTCTCTTAGCATTGGCCTAAATCCAACAAAATTCAACAGTATTCTATCAAAATTCATTTCGAGTTCTTGGCGGTTTCACCGGATCATCGATTCCTAAGGAGAAATAGCATAGCCAAAAACTGTGTGGCCATGTCCGCTCGCTCGTGCCCTGGACGCGCCACCTGTTGCACTCGGCCACCTTGTTTGCTAGTTCGTGCCCTGGACGAGCCACCTGTCACACCCAACTGCCTTATCCGCTCGCCCGTGCCTCGGACACACCCTTGTCCAGTCACCCCTGGCCCGGACGCACCATAACCGCACACGCGGCGTGGCTCCGCTCGTCCCGTACCCGGACTATCTCCATTGCTGCATGGATGCGCTGCCACGTTGGCAGTTGCCCTCCTCCCGCATCCGGAGTCACTACGCACCCCTTTGTCCCGTCTTGTCCTCTTGTCACGTCCATCCATCGTTTGCATGCATTTATTTGCATGCAAGTTGTGTGTGGGTGGGAATCTGATTCCTCCTGTCACTTCGCGGTCAGCTGTGAGATGCGTTCAGTGGCTATAAATTTGCAGTGGACTACAAGATGCTTCACTCGCTCTCTCATTCGCTCTCTCATTCTCGCTCGCTCTGTCCTTCCTAGCCTCGGTCGATTTTGTTTTCGCAGACGATTAAGGCTTGTTTAGATCCGTCATTAGCCGTCATATTAGTAGGTATTTTTCTCGTATGTATTTTCTTTATTAACTGTGTAGTTAGGAAATTAGTCATGTTTAATTAGTTGTAGTTATTTAGGCATAATTAATTTTGGTCATTATCATTTAGGCGTAATTAAATTTGTGGTAGTTAATTAGTTGCAATTAATTAGATCATAATTAATTAGTTGTAGTTAAATTAATCTTATGTATTTATTCGTGGCATAGTTAAGTAGTTACGTAATTAATTAGTCATAATTGGTTAGTGTTAGTTAATTAATTAGTCGTAATTAATTAGTGCCAAATAATCATTCGTAGTTAATTAAGTCTTAATTAATTAGTTGTACTAAATTAGTCATAATTTATTTAGTCATAGTTAGTCAATCATAATTAATTTAGTGGTCTTATTAAGTCATAATTTATTTAGTGGCCTTATTAATTTGTAATTAATCTGTGGTAATTAATTAGTCGTAATTAATTTAGTGATATTTAATTCATCGTAAATAATTTAGTCCTAAATAATGTAGTTGTCATTATTAAGACATAATTATTTATTTGTAATTTATTTGTGGTAATTAGTTATTCCTAAGTAATTTAGTGGTATTTAATTACTCGTATTAATTTAGTGACAACTAATTTAGTTGTACTTAATTAGTCGTAATTATTTTGTCCCAATTAATTAAGTATTAATCAATTGGTCATGCTTAATTAGTCGTAATTAATTTGGTCATAGTTAATTAGTGTATATTAATTAGTTGTTTGTTTTTAGTTGTAATTTTTAATCTCTAGTAAATCATCGTCATGATTAATTTATTCACTAATAATATGTGCCTTTCATCTCTTGTAAGCCATGCCTCTACTGGACCTATTTGAACCCTTCTACAATGAGCATCAGCGGTGCAAGTTGTGGATCACCGAGGACACGGATGGCCCTCCACCCCTCGTCCTTCGATCCGAGAGGCGTTACTAGTTGCTCGACGCTCGCTACGTCCTAATCCTTCGGTACATGGGCTTGTTGCCCTTTGCGAGGCTGCTCTCGGTCGGATGCTACTTCACCCTAGACGGTAGTCTGATGTCGGCACTTGTCGGCAGGTGGAGACCTAAGATGCACACCTTCCACTTTTAGTGGGGAGAGAAGATTATCACTCTCCAAGATGTCTCATTCTTGATTGGTTTCCAGATCAGGGGTGAGCCATTTATTTTAGGCCGTCCGCTGGCGGACTAGAAGGCTCGGTTGGGGCATCGGTTTGGCATACCTGACCCGAACAATGTCTGTAGTGTCCCTCAGACATGGCTGAGGAATTTCAGTCAATGCCCCGCGGACGCACTTGACGAGGTTGTTAGGACACACCTTGTCGCTTACATTCTTCATCTCTTGGGTGCGGCACTGTTTCCTACCACACATAGCGATTGGGTGTACCTCAGCTTCGTCCGCATCGCCGAGTCTTTGGCTGGTGTGGAGGCTGGGGTGATGCCTCAGTACAATTAGGGATCAACCGTCCTTTGCACCACATACAAGGGGTTGTGCGCGACACTGATGTGAAACTGGTCCCTGCCATCTACTAAATGCTCCTACAGCTGTGGAGTTGTGAAGATTTCCCTATTAGACGATCCTTCTTGGGGGAAGTAGTGCACCCGTACCCCAATTTACACGACCCGATAGACGGGCCCACTACGGGGTACAGGTGGACTATTGCCCAGTTATGTTGGGCCAAGGATAGACCGACGAGGTGTTACTCGTTGTTTCACAACGAGTTCAAGTCGTTGCACGACAACGACATCATGTGGGCTCCACAGAGCCCTGATTTCGTGAATACGGTAACAACACACGGACTATCCGCGTAATGCACACAGGACGCCAGATTATGGACGACGACCTGCCACCTGTTGTTTGCCTATATGGTGGAGCCTTACGCACCACAGCGCGTAATACGATAGTTCGATTTGTACCAGCTTGTGCCTCCTCCCAACGGCTGTATCATGTAGCGAGCTGTCCACTTGTGAGTGCAACTCCATCCGTGTAATGTTTACACTCCATACCTACATCCGCTGTTCTAACGTCAATCCTTCTCGAATGCAGGCAATCGAGGTAGGCCAACATGCTGAGGACTAGCAAGTAGTCCAGCATGAGTAGGTTACAGCTTGAAAGGAGACGGCGCACATCGAGGTCCTCTAGGAGCAATGACCATACAACGTACGAACATACGGTCAGTACATCGAATGGTACGTAATTGTTGGACCCTCGGGCGTGGAATTCCTGAAGACCCTATGTGAATACTATGCTAGTCCCAGGACTAAAGGCTAGCACACACATTCACAATATTTGGCAATCACATCCATACAATCACATACAAAAGTAAAGCAAAAGGGTAATCTACTTAAGCTATTACAAGTTATTACATTCACGGCCGACCGACCAAATAAAAGCAGCCATCATCAGAAAATAAATAGTAGCAGAAGACATAGTAAAGTAGCAAAAGTCCAGAGGCATGCACATCCGATCCCGCAGGCAACCAACAAGGAACAAGGCCTAGGTAGACCCGTCACCGAACCCTCCGGTGCCGGGAGCAAAGAACTCGTCATCTAGCATCTGTGTATCTTCGATCTCTAAATAACAATATTAACAAGATTGAGTACTTGTGTACTCAGCAAGACTTGTAGTGTATCGCAAAAATTATATTAGATGCAAGGCTGTCAAAAAAAGAGGCTCTGTTCTACAAGTTATTTTGCTCAAAAACAAGTTTATTTGCAATATTCATAAGTAGTAATTTGCACCGGAATTTGAAAGAGCAGTATAAATAAGTACAGGACAGTAAGTAAAGTACTGAATCAAATAACAACAACACCTACGACCCTACTCGGTTGCAAGCAAAAAATATAATCATTTTCAGCCATAAACATGGCACTAACAAGTTCATGCATGTTCAACCACAGAAATGGTAGTCCTGCTATAGACATAGAAATTCAGCCATAGAAATGGCAGTACCGCTATAGACATAGCAATCTAGCCAAAGAAATGGCATTTAACTCAACAAATGAAAACCCCATGTCATTACCCCAATCTTTTGTGACAAAATAGTTTGAAAGGCAAAGCTACCACCATACCAGCCGCACTAAGCATACTCATGACTGCGAGCGCGGATATTTAAATAGATTTTTCACTCTACAGAGGTGTACAACTTTACCTATAGTACGCGGTATTCCAGTTGCCTGGAATATCTCTATATCATTGCTCACTATAGAAGGTAAGCAGTCTAGAGTTCGCGACACAGCCTTTACATCATCTAGCCCTAACCTTGCACTAGCCCTGCAAATCATTATCCTCATCCGTCTGGATAATAATAAAATAATACACATTGAATGAGGAGCCTCACTCACCCGGATAGAACCACGTTGAGTGAGTCCCTCACTTCGCCCTGATAGAAACCTGTTGAAGAGAGGCATCCATAGTTGTGACGGCATACCTAACTAGTCATGCTCGCACTACTTCTGCCTACTAATCATGCAAGGCTATGGTTCGATAACTTAGCTACGACCATCCCACACTAGAACATATGGTTGTACAATTGGGTCTTAGTCCCAGAGTTGCTGGCTTCGGTCCTTAATCGACTATGGGCGAGAACTCCACCCTAGCTACTAGTGAGTCCCAATCCTCACTTTTTCAGAATACAATATAACTCGCCCGTGTCTAAAAACTAAAGTTTTCATTTTGTTTACATACAAAATAACAGAGGTATCTCCTTTGGTCCATTTTTAAAATATTCCAAATTCTCAAATTATCAAATTGTCCTTTTAGCAAATTTTTAGAAAATCTATCACTCTAGTTACATTTGTGCGATAATCGCACTCCGAAATTCCCAAATGACATTATATATTGCCTAACCCATAATCTAATGGCTACAATAGTAAGGAATCAGTATTTCAAGGAGACATGCAGCAAGTAGGATTTACGACTACCGATTTCCCAAAAATAGCATTTTCATACAAAACATACACGCATGCATAATAGAATTTACAAAATCAAAGTACAATAAGTAAAATACAAGGATCAACATGATCAAAGGAGGTGATTTCCTTGCTCTTGATGTTCTGGAGATATAGTTGATTGATCGTCGCTATAATAACCCAAACAATCGACGTCTATAAATGAGCCGGAAACGAATTAAATAACATCCAATAAATTCAGTAGTAACCAAAATTAAATATTTTTACATTTTTGAGGTATATGGTGATTTTATATGAATTTAGAGACAAATTTCATTCAATTTGGAGTTTTGTAGCAAAAGTTATTCAGGTTTCATTTCCATTCGGTTTGATAAATCTAGATTAAATAAAAAAATATGTTTTCTAACAGAGAAAACATATTCTCGTGTCTGTTCTAACGAGGTTTATGTCTTTTCAATAAACTGCTGAAGTGGTCAGAAGTCACCATCTCCTTCGCGAAGGGTGACTGCACGATCCCTTCCACTCGACCAGGTCGCTTTCCAATCGTGGTCGAGCCCTCCATCAATAACTATTGAGTAAATTGAGTGTTGATTGATGGTGGTAGCTCGTTAAACATTCTGTTTACAAGTACCCTAGATGAGATGCAAGTACCTAGGACCAAGGTAAGACTGGTACGATACACTTTTCATGGTATTGTACTGGGGTCTTCGGCCAAAACTATTGGCCAGCGCTGCCTGCTCAACCAAGAACAACCCCAAGGAATGGGGAACTATCCACCTATCTGGACAGCGATACGGTGGATTTCAACTTAGAAGGTTTCGAAATTTTGCAATGGTGGCATGCCCATAAGTTAACATATCGTGTGCTATCCATGCTTGCACATAATGTATTAATTGTTCCTGTCTCGACAGTTTTCTGAGTCTGCTTTCAGTCTTTCTGGAAGAATATTGGAGGAGAGAAGAACAGGTCTCACGAGTGAGATGGTGGAGATACTTCTAACCGTGAAAGACTGGGAACAAGCTGATTTGCGAACACAACACTCTGTGGAAAATACAGAGTTGTCGGACGTGTTCGAAAATCTGTAATTCGACAATGACACTTAGAACAAAGATGTATGTAGAGCTAAAGTGTGTACTATTTTTCCTTTGACAAGGTTTTCTCATGTTGAGTTTTTACTTGGCAAAGGTTTTAACGAGGCAGCCATTTCAATATTAATAAAGCTCTTGACGAGGATATAATAATCCTCATTTAATTATCTATCTGTAATTCATATTATGGATAATAATGATGTCATATGGTCCTTGAGTATACCCCTTGATATCCATAAGGGAGATATGGAGGTCGTAAGTTCTTCTACGACCACCACATAGTCGTAAGTCCTCCTACGACTACCCCATAGTCGTAAGTCCTTCTACGACTATCCTGTGATTGTAAATTTTACTACAATCAATCTGTGGTCGTAAGATCTTCTACGACCACCACCTGGTCGTAAGTTCTTCTACGACCAGTCCCTAGTCGATAGAGCTTACAGACATGTGGGCCTAGTCGACCAGAGGATATAATAATCCTCATTTAATTATTTATCTGTAATTCATATTATGGATAATAATGACGTCATATGGTCCTTGAGTATACCCCTTGATATTCATAAGGGAGAAGCTGGAGGTCGTAAGTTCTTCTACGACCACCCCATAGTCGTAAGTCCTCCTACGACTACCACATAGTCGTAAGTCCTTCTACAACTATCCCGTGATCGTAAGTTCTACTACGATCAATCTGTGCTCGTAAGATCTTCTATGACCACCACCTGGTCGTAAGTTCTTCTACGACCAGTCCCTAGTCGATAGGGCTTACAGACATGTGGGTCTAGTCGACCAGGGAATCTTCCACACCATATTTGAAGATATGGGGCAGTAAACTACGCTATTGTTCTCTAGAATAATGGCACGATTTAAACTCCCTGTTATGGTGATAACTGTCTAGCAATGTGGGAATGTTACTACTCCCATAATAATCTCCAGTAACGGCTCCATAATCTAGAACATTAAGGTGCCCTTTGGACTGGAAGAACAACAGCACACTTCGAGCACTATAAAAGGCGGAATCATAAGAAGGATCGAGGAGGGGCAATTAGAAACACAATCAGGAGCACAAGACTTTAGTTTTTCTCTTGATCTTGTAATCCAGCATACTCAATACATACACACAGGAGTAGGGTTGTTATTCTCCCTGGGAGAAGGCCCGAACCTGTATAAAAATCCCCGTGTCACCTCTCTTTGCATGATTTGACCCTAGGGGAACCCCCGAATCAAACAATCTTTACGTAAGTTCGGTTCTAAAATACCGACAGTTGGCGCCGACCGTGGGGGTCTTCTGGTCATCAGCTTTCCTTTGTTTGTTCAACTCTCATGCTCTCATGGCAGGAGAGTGGAACGAGGAGTACTGGTTCGACTTAGCCGATTACGCAGATATCGACATGGATGCCGGTTTCGACTACGAGCCAAGTACTGCATCATCTAATGGTGATGTCGCCTCCAAAAATCATTCTCCAAGAGACCATATGTAACATCCCAAACAATGGTGTGTGTTTCAAATGTATGAAAATGAGGATAAATTAAAACTTTTGATGCCTCATGATGTCATTTGAAATTTCCAGGGAATTTTTCCCTAGGGTTTCCTATTTTCTAAGATCAATGTTTCTATTGATGGAAGCTTCAGTCCTTGAAAACTCCATAATCAAATCTTGTGATAATCCCCTAAAAATATTTTTTCTAGCTTCTAGATCATCCTAGTAACCTCTCCGAAAAATCTCATAATTTTTAGATTTTAGTTGCTATTTCTAAAGAGCTAGTCAAACCAGCTAGAATTCTGGTCAAACCCCTTGGGCAGCCTCTTGTGAATTTTCTAGAGAGTAATGAATTGCATGAAAATTCCTAGAAAAATTATGCAAGGTTTTCCTCTGATCGAGCAAGCTCCCATAAAAATTTTAGAATTTGTGGAGCTTCGGAGCTACCTCCAAAAATTCCCTATCTTCTCAGCCTTTTAGATAAAAATCAGAAATCACTATTCCTTTGACTCGAACCAGACTCAAGTCTGACCCGAGCCAACTTGGCTCGACCGAGTCACCTAACCGCACCTCACGTAAGCCGTCCGATGAAAAATCAACGGTCCAGATCGCGTAACCCTTCGGCCAGGTCCAAACGAACGCGCTCAACGCCAACCGTCCGATCGTGATCTAACGGTCGAAATCATTCCACTCGTTACACTCGGACTCGGCCCGTTCGCTCGCTGATGGGTGGGCCCTCTCCGCTGCGTCGTCGTCAAACTCACGCTGGTGCTCGTGTAGAACACGCTCGCCACACGGCCGCGCCGCTCTGCCTTGCTCCGTCAACGCACGGGCACGCCGTGAATCCACCGCCTGTCCTGACCACTCCTGGGGCTTCACCGGTTCACGCCGCCTCCGCTCCGTCTGCAACCCGGGGATAATACCCCCTCTCTCGCCCGTTGGAAGTCATTCCTCCTCTCAGTGGCTGAGGAGGGAGATGCTTGTTCGAGCTGCTCTCTAGGGTGAGCTTATTCCGCGTGGTTCCCCCTTCTTCCTCTTCCTTCACCACCCCCTTGTGCGCCGGTTTGAGCCCTTGTCTTCTTGTGTAGCCCGAGGAGACGAGGCGCGCTCCCTGCTGCTCCAGAGCACGCACCCGAAGCCGCCGCCGTGCCAACTCCGTGTCCAGTGAGTTTCTTTCTTGCTTAAGTGCGTCACTGTGCGCCTTTTAGTCTAAGGAGGAGATCCCCTCAACTATTTTGGCCTTTGTATCACAGGAGCTCAAGAATTTCTGGATTTCTCCATTTCCGGCCGCTTGAGCCCCTTTCTTCTCCGGCGACGGCACGGTGAGCCATTCCCTAATTCCTTGCTCTGTGACCATCGCAGTGACCTTACCTAGCGGTTCCGACCCCTCTTTCTCTCTTTCTTTGCTCAGGATGAGCTCTCCTCGGTAACACCATCGTCGCCGCCGCTGTTCTTCGTCGCCGGCCCAACTCCGGCAACCTCCCCACCTCCGGGTCATCGTAGTAAGTTCCCTGAGCCTCCCTTTTGCTCATGTGCGTGTTGAATCACCTCGGGCGCCATCGCTTTGCGCGTTGGCTTGTGACCCGAGCACCATCGCCGCCTTAGCTCGCCGTGCCGCCGCGTCGGACCACCATTGGCCTCGCCATCGGTGCCGCTTGCGCGCGAGGTAGTGAGCTATCCATTTTGAGCATTCACCCACGCCGCAGCCTGCTCGGCGTTTCACCGGAAACTTCGCGGCACATGGCGCCGAAGCGTGGCGTGTTCCCACCATCCTCAGAGCACCGGATTAGAGCAAATCTTGGGTCATTAAGGTTTAGATTATTAATGGATGTCTTAAAGGATTTAATGTGTGACTTACATGTGGGGCCAAGCACAGTAGAAGTTATACAAATAACAGTTTGGATCTGTGTATGACATGTGGGCCTAAGAGCTTAAGTGCACAGTTATGAACTCGTAGACCGGCCGTGGACCACGAGTCCACGCACCGTTCTGTGAACCTAGTGTATGACATGTGGACCCCACATGTCAGGCCGCATTTTTATTTCGGAAACTAAAATGAAAAGGGCACTATTCAGAGGGCCCACTGGTCAGTGACCGTGGCTAGGTTAAGCTGGGTATAAGAAGTATGTTATGTTTATATAATTTTCGAAATGCTTTATTTGTGAACTGAAAATTGGTTAAACTTCAAAATTGCATAAGTAATTCATTTTAGCTCCAAAATTAATGATTCAAATTTTGTTAGTTTCCTTTTTAAATGTAATTTAATATAAAAATGGTTTGAATCATGTTACTATTACAGAAAACACTTTTGGCAAAATTACTTTAGGTTTAGTATTATTGTTGCACTAAAAATTGCTTTAACTTCAAAAATACATAAGTATTTCTCTGTAACTCCAAATAGAGTAAACTCAACTTTGTTGGAGTCCTCTGTTAGTGTAGTTTATTGTAGAATAGGTTTTGAGCATGTTGCTATTACTAAAAATCTCATCTTACAAATGTTTTGTACACTACTTTCATAACTTTGAAAAATCATAGAAAATTCATCGTAACTCCAAATGAGGTGAATCAAATTCCATTGTTCATCTCATGTGGTTCCCTACCTACCATAAAAATTTCAAGTATACCACCTCTCTGGAAATATTGAGCAACATAATTAATTTGGATGAACAGTAACCGGTAGCAATTTATTTGGATTTTCTGGAAAACTAACTTTCAAACTGCCATAACTTTTGTATAGAACATCCAAATCAATTGATTCTTATTGCTAAATTCACGTAAAATCATGATCTACCTTCTGTGAATTTTTCATGATTTTTGGATGAATTTGAATTTTTGGGTCTTTTCGGTATTATTCGTTCTTATTGTGCTTTCGATTCTTTCGGTAGGTTCCGACGATTCTATTATATACGAGAGTGATCCTCTGCAGCAAGAGAGTCATCCCCAGCAAGGCAAGCAGTTTGATCATAATAATCCCATTACTTTCAAGTCTAATTCTTTGTTTACAAATTGTATGTATGCATGCTTTTGTGTCAAAGTTATTTTCTCGATTAGAGGTAGCTATTCCTATTGCATGGTTGCCCTTAAATTATTATCCCCTACCACTAAACATAAGGTATTAATCTCGCCGGTGAATTAGAGCCCGATGGTTGAATTATGCTCTTTTATTGTCTTTACGGTGTCATGCTTAGAAATGCTTAGCTACTGGTAGAATTGGGCGGTTATCGACTTAGTCGATAACTTTGATCACACAAAATTATTATTATCTTTATGCTGCAGCACTTTGTGCTTTGTTACTTTGTAAAGTCAAAAACTGAAACTGAAAATGAAATGTTTTAGACTTGGGCATATGGTTGATGGTGTGATTATCTGGTGTGTGGTGGTATACCTAAGTCAACAAGGACCGAACATCTTGTGTCACACTATCCAGGCATTTTTGCGTGCAATCACATGGGGGGGATATGGGACCCCTCTTGAATTAGTACTTTGGCGTGTGTTAGCTCCGGGTTGCATGGTAGGCATTTGGGTGAGCAGTGGTGGAGGTTATCCACTGCAAGGAGCATCGTCCTTCATAAAGGCGGTGAGCATCTTTGATGACTCCATATCAACATATGGGCTTCTTCCATATAGGCGACTCGTAGTTAATACACAATATTGGAAACGTCTCGTAGGACTCAGCTCTGCCAGCATACCTTCAGAAGTGTGCTTTATCGCGTGGCAAAAGGAGCGGTCTGACATATGGGTAAAGTTGTACACCCCTGCAGGGTTTAATCTATTCGAATAGCCTCGTCCTAGGTTATGGACACACTTGGTTAGGTTTTGCAAGAGTTAGACTATAACATTTAATTAAAACTTGATGTGGGTGGTATGAATGGGGAATTCATACTATTGTTGTGGTGGCTATTGGGTTAGCCACTTCCAGGATGTCTTGTTATTATTGTTACTTGTATCTCGCTGTTTTTGTCAAATAAAAACAGATTGTAAAACTGCTTTCAATCTATTACATTATTGCAAATGAAAACTTGCTTTATGCTGAAAATGAGTCTAGAGCCTCCTCCACTTAAATAAGCTTGCATGTAGCTATGTATAGGCCTGTTACACTACACGTAAGTCTTGCGAGTACATTTTTGTACTCATTTGCTTTGCTTAACTAATTGTTGCAGAGGAGGAAGCTGATCCCCAAGGGATCCACTTTTGTGAGATGTGCGACGGGTTTGACGACTAGGTTGGTGGCCCGGTTGGTTGCCTTGTGGGTTAAAGGCACACTAATTAGATCTTGTTTATCGCCATCTTATGGCTGTTTGCTTCCGTTGTTTATCTAACTCTTTAGTTGTTATTTGGCCGGTCGGCCCCTTTTGTAATAACTCTATTTATGTATGTCTTTTGAATTGCTTAGTTGTACTTTGGTTCTATGTGTTGAATGGAATTGATGCATAATTTTTGTATGGGGTATGTGTACTGCAATTCTGGGAAATACATATACGCTGAGAGTCGAGATATTTGATTTGTAATGCTAGAACCATCTTGATGGTTGAGTATTACAAGTTAAATACCCCGGGTTCTCACACCATACCATCGATGAAGTTGAGGAGGGATCCTTATCCCCCACAACGATATGTCTAGATGAGGAACCAGCTTCCTCAGAGGGCAAGGGTCCATCCGACCACAACAAGGACTGTCCCAAGGCAGGCTTAGAGCACGGCGAGGGTTCCCCCCTCCAAATGTTCGAGTCCATCTGAGGCAGTCTGACCTGGCACGAAAAGTTTTGGAAGTCATAATTCCATACCTCCATCAGCATCTCGTGATCCTCTATCTCCAGTTAGCCTAGCCAAGGATGTGATCGAACATGCTTCTCTTGCAAGTTCGACCATCCCAACGCAGGGCTCACCTATGGACGGAGATGGTTATAACTCGGAATTCCCCTTCCTAGAGGGGTTTACTCCAACTCTCCATATGGTGTCATTCGACTACTCCTCAAGCGAGGAGGCCTCAAGCGCAAGTGGAGATCATCAACGGGAGGTCTTCGTCCTTTCCTCAGGTAGCAATAACTCTCCTAGAGACAGGACTGAGGACGTTCCCTGATGATCATACCCTACGACTGCTCGTAGCAATGGCAAGGACACCTCCGTCGATGAACAGAGTCAATACTCTGACGAGCATGCAGGAAATCCTTGAGATCATCACACTTCACTAAGGCAAGCTCAAAGATCAGGTATAGACGATTCTGAAATAATCCGACGGAAATGAGTCGCGGCTCAGAGAAATTTGCCTAGGCGCGCTCAATGCCAGTTGGAAGAAGTTAAAGAACTCCAACATATCAATGATCAGCTCGAGAACCTATCTCGAGAACTTGCCAGAGCGCCTGGCTACGACCTCTTTGCCAAAGAGATCGTACAAAGGCTATGAAGCACGATGAGCAAGCTCGAGCGTCCTCATCGACATCATTCTAGGAGTCGTAGCAGTATGACTCCGATAGCTTCCAGTCGTTTGAATAACTCACCGCATGGAGAACACCACAAGTTGCGTCGTTCCCCAAACTGAAAAAGAGTTTCTCGAACGCCTGATGATCAAAAAGCTCCCAGGAGAGGTGATCATTCACCACTCTGATCCAGAGGTCTACAATAACAGACAAAATATGAGGAGTATTACACTCGTAGGATCGAGACTTATCATAAGTCAGATTCACCTATTGCCGGGTATCATCATGAACGATCGCTTGGCGATATCAAACCCTCTTTCTTGCGAAGAAGGCGTTACGATGTGATTACCGGATGCCGGGCATTCTCGCCTGACCTCCGAGTAGTTCACTGGCCACCGCGGTTTCCACCAGGGAACATGGAGAAGTTTGATGGGTCACAAAATCCCATCGAGTTTCTTCAGATCTACACGACCGCTGTCTGAGTAGTAGGAGGAGGAGAGCGCATTATGGCGAATTACCTTTCCGACTGTGCTTGAAGGGTCCGCTCGATCATGGTTGTTAAACCAACCGCTCAAGTCGATCTACTCGTGGCAACACCTCTGCGACCTTCTACTAGCCAATTTCTAGGGCACCTACCATCGCCCCGGGAAGGAGGACGATCTGCACAGGATAAGACAGAACGACCACGAGACATTACGCCAATTCATCAGGCGTTTCTGTTGGACCGAAAAGGCGACTAGAGGAGGGGTGAATAGGAGCACGATCACTTTTTCTCCTAGATCGGATTCAACACGTTTTCACTTCAATAGCTATGGAAGCTATGAAGATCAAAGTACAAGCACAACTGAAGACTTGTATTGAATCCAATCGAAACCCCGAAGCAAAACAACCAAAATTACCAAAAAATCAACTCACAATGAGTTGGGCGGTCAGACCTCTCAGCCTAACAGTCTGACCGCTCCATGGGGCGATCTGACCTCTCAAATGGGCGGTCTGACCTCCAACCTGATGAACAGTGAAATCAGCCCGAACTTCCAAAACACAAAATGGTCTAACTTTTGATTCGTGACTCCAAACCTTACCAAACTTGAGACATACCTTCTCTAGGATGTCAGGAACCTATTCCAATTAACGATCGTGAAGATCGTTGTCAAAGTCCTGACCTTTTTCCGTTTGAGTGAAGGATGCTCTAAAACTGAGTCAAAATCGAAATATGATGTAAAGACTTGCTCGTGAGTGATTGATGATCAAGATGATCCTAGATGTGTTCCCACATGTTACAGCAAGCTAGATCAAGGCAAGAAACCAAGAGAAAACTCGCGGATTAAATAAAGACTCAAAATCACCAAATAGAGAGAAAGAACACAAAGAGAAACATCTTTGAGAAATCTTTCCTTGGATTGATTTGATATGATGTTGGTTTACAGCCACTCCAACAAGGAGGACAAAGACTCAACACATGAGCACGAAATCAAATATAAAACTCTAGAACCCTAACCTCCCACTATCCTCTCCCTAAGCACCAAAGGCAAACTAGGGTTTCACAAAAGAAAGGGTTCAGGAGGTGCTGGCCAACACCCTCCTCTATTTATAGTGGAGGCTTAGCTTCTAGAAGGAAAACCCTAATGGGCACCCGTTAGGCCCACACACAAACGGGTTCACTCACGCACGTATTTTAAAGCGTCGTCTTCATCTCCTCTTGACCTAATAAGCTTCTCCTTGCGCCGTCTTGCGCCGCGGGTTGGCAAAAGGTCACCAAGGCGGTATTTAGGTAAAATTACCAAAATACCCCTTCTTGATATTTTTCAAAGACCGAGTCCAATCTGCGTGAAGCACTTCCATGCTTCGCCACGTGTGGGTTGATCTAGCGGCTCTCATCATGTTGGCAAGTCTCTCCCATCTAGCTCCCACCAAAACCACCATGGCACTTGCACCACCCTCGCGCCGCTTGATCCAACTCGTTGCACCGAACTACCCGTTTGGTCACCTTTGTCCCTTTCGCGCCATGCTTGACTCCATTGACTTCACTTGGCATCCCCGATCGTTCTGGACCTCAGCTCTCCAAGCTTATTCCTGATCATCCTCGCCGTTGACCGTCATTGACCTCCAAGCAACCTGCACAACAATAGACAAATAAATCGATTACGGGAACAAGTTCTTCATAACTTGACCCATGTTAGTCAAAACATGCATCATGCAACACATATGCACTAAAACCCATGAATATGACCTAACCCAACAATCATCGCCACCTTTTGGCCGATGAGCAGTAAGAACCCGGTTAGACCGCCACTAATTGGACGGTCTAACTGCGTCCACAATGCCGATCTGACCGCAGGCCGATCTGACCGCATCCACAACGCCGATCTGACCGCCCCTGGACTGACAGCAGTTAAACGTTGGCGAAAACACGTATTTTGATAAACCTTCAATACCATTGCTAATTGTAACATCATCCTAAGATCGTGCACATATCCCCATGATATCCACAGTTTCAGTCAGGTTCGCAATTCAATTCCTGATGTTTCTAACTCATTTGTTATCAGAGCCTTCAAGCCGGGAGTCCGCAGTAGAAGAATCACGGAAGACATCGCTTTGAATCCTCTGGCTACTATCGCTGAACTCTTCGAGATGGCTGATCGGTACACGACTGCTGCTGAAGCAGTCAAGTGGACCAAAATCATCGATCGAGATGACAAGCATCCTCAAGAGGCTGGTGAAAGTAGCAAGAAGAAGGATAAAAAGGCCAAAAAAAATCTAAGAACAAGGTAAAGGGCCAAAAGCCTCAAGCCAATGGTTCCAAGGAGGTTCTGGCCGTAGGCGATAAGGAACCACGAAGTTCCAAGCAATACTCCGATCGAGGCAAAGGTAAGCACCCTGAACAGAAGAATGATAAGCCTAGGTGGTGCCCTTTCCATAAAAAGGAAGGACATGACCTTCGCAACTGCCGAGTTTTCCAACGAAAACTTGAGGACTACTACAACGGCAAAGGAGCACTTCCTACCCTCGAAGAGGTAGGGCATGCTAGTGGCCGTACACAGTCGGACGACAACAAGGAGATGCCATTTCAAGATCCTGAGCACACCATCGAGCACATCTTTGGGGGATCATCAGCATACGAGTCAAAGAGACAGCTTAAGACAGTCGAACGCGAGGTAAACTCCATTGACCCTCCTCTTGTCAATAAGTTACCGAAGTGGTCGGAAGTCACCATCTCTTTTGAGAAGGTTGACTACCCAATCCCTTCCACTCGACCAGGTCACTTTCCGATCGTGGCCGAGCCCACCATCAACAACTATCGAGTAAATCGAGTATTGATTGATGGTGGTAGCTCGTTAAACATTCTATTTACGAGTACCCTGGATGAGATGTAAGTACCTAGGACCAAGGAAAGACTGGTATGATACTCTTTTCATGGTATTGTACCAGGGTCTTCGGTCAAACCCATTGGTCAAGTTTCTCTTCCTTTAACATTTGGTTCACCAAGTAATTTCAAGACGGAGAAGATCTCCTTTGATGTGGTCGATTTCGATATGGCATATAACGCCATACTCGGACGACTAGCTTTGACAAAATTCTTAATGGCAACTCATTATGGGTATCAATGTTTTAAGATACCAGGTCCCAAGGGAGTGATCACAATTCACTGTGATAAGAAGATGGCGCATACGTGTGACCGTCGATCCCTCGAGATGGTTGGTCAGATGCTAACTCAGGAAGAAAAAGGGCAGCTTTTGACCAAGCAGTCGAAGCCTAAAACTGCATCTAAGCCGAACGACCAACTCAGAGAGGTTCCCCTAGATTCGGAGGAGCCCTCAAAGACTATTCGCATTGGGGATACTTCCAACCCCAAATAGGAATACGCCCTCATTACTTTCCTCCGGGCAAATGCAGATGTCTTCGCGTGGCAAGCATCCGACATGCCCGGAGTCCCCAGGGAAGTAATCGAACACATGCTAGCTCTACGGCTTGACAAAGTACCCATAAAACAAAAATTACGGAGATTTGCCCCTGATCGACGAGATGCAATAAGGTCAGAATTGGACAAGCTACTTAAAGCAAGCTTTATAAGAGAAGTCGACCAACCAGAGTGGTTGGCCAACCCTGTAATGTTTAGGAAGTCTAACGGCAAGTGGCGAATATGTGTAGACTTCACTGATCTTAAAAAGCTTGTCCCAAAGCTGATTTCCCTTTACCTTGTATCGATCAGTTGGTTGACTCTATTGCTAGTTGCGAAACATTAAGTTTTCTAGATGCATATTCTACCTACCATCAGATTAATATGTGTCTAGAAGATGAAGAAAAGACCACGTTTATTACTCCATTTGGTACATTTTGTTATGTCAAAATGCCATTTGGTCTAAAAAATGATGGCGCTTCTTTTCAACGCTTGATGCAATCGATTTTTTCACCTCAGCTAGGCTGAAATTTAGAAGCCTATGTTGACGATCTAGTCGTAAAAAGCATCAAACGGCTTGATCATGTTTCAGACTTGCAGGAGACATTCGACAACCTTAGAAAACACTGCCTGAAACTCAATCATGAGAAGTGTGTGTTTGGAGTCTCTTCTAGAAAAATTGCTTGGATTCCTGGTCTCTGTACAAGGGATCGAAGCAAATCCCGAAAAGATAAAGGCCATCGTGCAAATGCACCCTACAAGCACAAAGAAAGAAGTCCAAAAACTCACAGGGTGTATGGCAGCTTTAAGTCATTTCATCGCACGACTGGGAGAAAAAGGGTTGCCTTTCTTCAAACTTCTATGGAAGCACGAGGGTTTTGAGGATGTCAAGAGATATCTTACGAGTGCTCCTATTTTGGTTTCTCCAAAACCAGAAGATATGCTCTTAATTTATCTAGCTGTCACGCCATAGGCAGTGAGCGCAGTACTAGTCGTAGAACAAGAAAACATCCAACGACCAGTGTACTACGTAAGTGAAGTTTTGCACGGGCCTAAGGAGCGTTACCCTCAAGTCCAAAAACTTCTCTATGCCCTCCTCATGTCTTTGAGGAAACCGCGGCATTATTTTTAGGCGCACAAGATAATTGTGTCGTCTAAGTTTCCCTTAGGAGTGATCCTCTATAATAGGGAAGCAGCGGAACACATGTCTAAATGGTCAGCAGAACTTGGAGAGTTTGACCTCCATTTCGTGTCCCGAACAGCCATTAAATCTCAGAACTTGGCAGACTTTGTCATTGAATGGACAAATCTGAACTCGCTCAGATCCCCAAGACGATACCCATGACCAAAGGGATTTATGTACTTTGACGGGTCACTTACTTTAAGTGGCTCAAGGGCTGGGGTGGTCCTGGAATATCCTAACGGAGAGACCTTAAAGTGTGCCATTCAATTAAACTTTCAGGCCACTAACAACATGGCAGAGTACGAAGATTTGCTTGCTGGCATACGAGCTGCAAAAGCGCTCGCGATTCGAT
Organism: Phyllostachys edulis; assembly: GCA_036346405.1. Taxonomy (NCBI): domain Eukaryota; kingdom Viridiplantae; phylum Streptophyta; class Magnoliopsida; order Poales; family Poaceae; genus Phyllostachys; species Phyllostachys edulis. The sequence continues at coordinate 44,233,521 of CM070560.1, read as the reverse complement.
AACTACTCATGAGAGGAGACTCTCAACTAGACGTGAATCAGGTCGAAAAAGAGTACTAGTGCTCTAATCCGACCATGTCTCGGTACTTATCGGAGGTTCGAAAGCTTGAAAAGCACTTTTTTGGTTTCGAGGTACAATTCATCCCTCAAAAGGATAATTTCCTCGCAGACCAGCTTGCTCGAATGGCTTCTTCCCGATCGCAAGTACTAAAAGGAGTATTCCTGGAACAACTCCAGAAATCGTCTCTGGTTGAAACACTAGAGACACCTCCTATTGAGACAGCCTCTCTAGAATATGAAGATACCTGGATGCATCCCATCTATTAGTATCTTCAGACGGGTTCCGTGCGCGACGATGATCTCGAGGCGGATCGGTTATCCCGAAAGGCAAAAATGTATACTTTGGTCGAAGGAGTCCTCTACAAACGAGGCACTCAAGGGGTACTCATGCGATGCGTATCGCAGAGAGAAGGACTAAATCTCCTTCATGACATACACGGGGGCATCAGTGGAACTCATGCCTCCTACAGAACGTTGGTCGAAAAAGCCTTTCGACAACGATTTTACTGGCCAATAGCTCTCTACGATGCCAAAGGGTTGGTTAGGAAATGTGTACAATGCCAATTTCATAGCAGGCAAATACACCAACCGGCTCAGGCATTACATACAATTCCTCTATCTTAGCCTTTTGCGACCTGGGGTCTCGATATCCTAGGACCGTTCCCAAAAGCTCCAAGAGGCTTCGAGTTCCTTTTGTGGCTATTGATACGTTCACAAAATGGATCGAAGCCGAACCTATGACTGGGATAAAAACGGAAGCCGCAAAACGGTTCATGATGAGAACCGTGATTACTCGGTTTGGAGTCCCAAGTCAAATAATCACAGATAATGGTAATATTTTCGGCGCAAAATTTCGTGAATTTTATGACACGCTAGGTACCAAGTCAGTATTACGCCTCGATCGCCCATCCCCAAAGCAATGGGGCAATCAAAAGAGCGAATGGCCAAATAATGCAGGAATTAAAACTCGAAGTCTTCGATCACTTTGTCAAGCGCCGGGGCTTGGGTACAAGAATTAACCTCAAGATATATGGGCGATTCGATCGCTAGTCCGCAACAAAGTAAACACCTTTTTTTTTCTAGTTTTCGATGATGAAGCCATGCTTCCACTAGAACTAAAGATCAGGTTTACAAGGGTCGAGAGTTTCAATGACTCAGCCCAAGAACAACTTCGAGCGGATGACATTAACCTGCTCGAGGAAAAGAGAAATCAAGCCTTAATCCATTCAGCAGTCTACCAGCAAGCCCGGTGCAAATACTATGATTGTAAGGTCCAACCTCGCAGCCTTGCTATAGGTGACTTGGTATTGAGGAAAATTCAATTCCAGACTAATCGGAACAAGCTTTCCCCTAAGTGGGAAGGTCCTTACACAAATGGTCGGGTTATGCACTGTGTTAAGACGACTAGCAATGGAAGATAGCAGAATTCTCTCCAATTCTTGGAACATTGACCAGTTACGCAAATTCTATGTGTAATCGGCCAACACTACAATAAAGCATCAGGTTCTTTCTATCTTTATTGTCTTACTTTGAGTAGTGCTTTGACAATTTTTTCAACCATACCCTGGTCGAAGGTCCGCCTACGACCAGTTCCTAGTCGTAAGCTTTTCTATGACAATACGCTGGTCGTAAGACATTCTATGACCAGTACCTAGTTCATCTTTACATTGGTCAAAAGGATGGTAACATCACCTAGTCGAAGCCTTTCCTCTCTGCACGTGGTCCCGCCCACTAGAAGGAACTTCCTAGTGTCGACTCGTTCCTCCCTTTTTGCTGCCAACACAAAGTGATTTGGTCTAAAACATGGTCGAAATAATGTCAAGCCGACTCTTAGTACCTTAGTTTATTTCTTCATTCATTTTTGAAAAATAAATTAAGCCGAGTACACTTTTCAAATTTGCTCGACTACTTTTGGTAAACTTGCTTCGTTTTAACTGGTCAGAGAAAGTTGCAACACTTAGTCGAAGACTTTCCTTTCTGCACGTGGTCCTGCCCACTAGAAGGAACTTCCTAGCGTCGTCCTGTTTCTAACTCTTGCTACCAGAGCGAACCTACTGAGTGCACTGGAATGAGTTGAATGAATTTAAGTAACTCCAGACATTTATCTAACTCAAGTTGGCCATTCTTGATTTGATTAATCTGGTCGGAGATGGTAACATCACCTAGTCAAAGTCTTTCCTCTCTGCACGTGGTCCTGCCCACTAGAAGGAACTTCCTAGTGTCAACTCGTTCCTACTCTTTCGACCAGTGCATGATAATCGTGATCGAAAAACTACAAGTTAACTAAACCTATCTTTTTAAGGAAACCCACTATTTACTTGGTTTATCTAAATAAACCAAGCAAATAGTCGGGGGTTAGGATAAAGTTATTAACTTGACTTCAATTCTTAGTCTTGCTCTTTTTCCATTCATTATCTTATGAGTTACTAACTACTCGACAAGATGATTTGCAGGAAGAAAAAAGGAATATATATGTGTGTGTATATGTATATGTATATGTATATGTATATGTATATGTATATGTATATGTATATGTATATGTATATGTATATGTATATGTATATGTATATGTATATGTATATGTGTGTGTGTGTGTGTATATATATATATATATATATATATATTAACAGCAAAAAAACTTGTCTTTACAGGATTCAGGTACGGACTACTCTGACGCAGGAGATCTTATTTGCATATCCTCCGTGACTTCCTCGGCGATCGGCTGCATTTCCGCCATTAACCGCTCCGCTTCTGCTTCAGAGCAGTTGAAGTTGTCTATGACGGGTTGCAGATTAAGACTGGGGTCGTGAGCTTTAAGTTTTGCTAAAAAAAAACCTATTCCCTCTTTGACCGCCTCCTTTATCGAATCGACTTGGTTCGTCTTCAGAGTAGTCGCCAACTCTTGCAAATTTCTGACTTAATCAGCAATGGCACTCGAGTGAGCTATCGTCGTGTCTTCACGAGGAGTGATCCCCTCAGTATGAAGCCCACCGAGTACATTGTTCAGAAGAGAGATGTTGTCTTGAAGATTGATCGTCAAAGACTTCATTTCCTCCTGATTGCGAGTCGAAGCCTCGCGGAGTCATTTTATTTCTACTGCTTGCACTAAAAAGAATAAGACCAGTTAGATAAAATGATCTCTAAAGGAAAACAAAACCAATCACAGGTAAAGATTTGCATACCAACTAGTCGAGAATCTAACTTCTTGACTTCTTCAGCGTGAGAGGCAGTGCTCTTTATATAGCGCTCCTCCCACGATTGGACCTCTTGGTCTTTTTCTGAAAAGGAATAAGAGTTAGAGAAAGAAAAGAAGGTCGTAAGTGGTTTTAAGTTCAGCACTTACCATTTGCTCATCTCTACAACCTTTGGATTGCAGAGTTTGCCTCCTGAAGCTTATTCAGGAGGTCTTCATTCTTCTCACTTAGCTTTTTCGTCTCGACTTTCTCAAAGTCGAGAGAATCAGCTAAGGTCTTCTCGTCACTCTTGAACCTACAAAGGAAAAGAGTAGACGTCAGCACAAAACAAGCGGTCGTAAGTTCTTCTATGACCAGAACCTAGTCGTAAGTCTTTCTATGACATTGCCATGGTCGTAAGTCCTCCTACGACCAAAACCTAGTCGTAAGTCTTTCTACGACATTGCCCCGGTCTTAAGTCTTCCTACGACCAGTACCTAATCATAAGTTTTTCTACGATAATACCCTGGTCGTAAGTCCTCCTACGACCAGTACCTAGTCATAAGATCTTCTACGACAATCCCCATGAGTACTGTGTAAGTGGTCGAAGCATAAAAGACTACGAAAAACAGTTACTTACCACCTCTCTGCCTGCTCACAGAGTACCGCTTTTTCTTGTCACAGCTGGACAAGTTGTCTGTTGTATTCAACAATAGTAACAATTTGCTCCAACACTTTCTACATAAAGAAAGATAGTAAGAAGCGAGAAAAAAACATGTATGTGGATACCGAACGACTTGTACTTACATTCATAGTCGTTCGAGAAAACGAAGACACTACCCTTGTAGGGTTCCGCAGTTCATCAATCTCTTGAACTCAGTCCCACCACACCTTTTTGAGACGCTTGTCATCGAAAACATCCCCTCGGTTGCGAATGTCCTTAGGGTGGGGAACGCGAGTACGAGACCTGAACGCACGAGATCCCATGACAGTAGCAGGAACGAAGAACCCGAAGGAGTGGTCAAAGAATTCTAACCCCTCCTCTTCTTCGGGAGTAGCGGCATCAGTAGTTTGACCTTGGGGCCTGGGAAGGTCATCCACAACGATCTCCTTCCCAGCGCGGTGATCAAGTGATTCACCCCCATGGCCGGGTACCTTCGCCGCTACCATCTTCGCCTCTGGCTCCACGACCACTCCAGTGGTCGTAGCCGCTTGGCACCAATTGCTTCTTCCACCACTCGGATGGCGGACGATCCTTTAACCACCGCCACTGTCTTTGCTCCGGCTGCTGGAGAAACAGCAGTGGGTTCCTCGACAGGAACATCCTTGATGGTGAGAGGAGCCAGGCTAAGATCATAAAAAGGAAAACATGATTAGGTGGTAAAAAGTGAAAGGTAAATGTTGTTCTTACACTTTTATCTTTTTACATACATTCGAGTACCGAACTTGATCTTGAATTTAAAAGAAACCTTCTTTAGGGAAGATTTCTTTGACTTCTTCTCAACCACGTCTGGTCGAGACTCGAGTTGAGGAACGACCATGACCAGAACGAGCACGACTGCTCTTTGAGCCTCCTAGCTCTCTGAATGGTCGAGACTTGTCTCGACAACCTTAGGGGCAGCACTGCCCTCGACCACAGGTACTGCTAGCGCAGTAGTTTCCTTCACAAAACACATAAAACTCTTCTAGTTCTCCTTTTCTAGTTGCATAACAAAGCCACGGGAGGCAAAAACTGCGAAAGTCTTATTGTCATAGTAGAAGGGTACCTTGGTCTTGGGTACTTTGTGCTTGAGAGGAACAATCGCTTCGGTCGTAATCGCTGCTGCTACAGCCAGATCCACAGCAAATTTTGCAAAAGGCCTAACCGGGTCAAAAGAACTCGAGCTTGCGCCTCCCTTATCGGCGACTTGAACGAGCCGACGCTTTTTGGCCGGGGGAGAATCAAACTGCTCTACCACCGTGCCAACGACCATCAGTTCGACTTCTTTGTCATCCCGACAGTTCTCCATACCTACTTTCTGCAGAAGTCAGAAAAAGAGATATTACAAAGCAGTCGTAAGTTTTTCTACGACCATCACCTTGTCATAAGCTTTTCTATGACAACCCCCAGGTCGTAAGCATTTCTACGACTAGTGCCTGATCGTAAGCCTTTCTACGACGACTAGTACCCAGTCTTAAGTTTTTCTACGACTACAAAGTCCTAAAAGATGAAATCAGTTCTTGATTACCTTTAGGCGCTCCACCTTGTCATCTAGGGACAGGACCGCCAAGATTTGAGGAACCGCCATGTCCGATGGCAAGGGTTTCTCACAGATGAGCTTGACCCGAGTGTCAATCTCCTCTTGTGAGAGGTCTGCAGGGATAAGAAAACTTTCAATAAGCCAAAATCGAAATCAACATAAAGAAAGCTAAGATGGAAGTTTACTTACCCTCCTCAAAGTCTGTGGTCGAGTCTTGCAGCCCCGAATACCTCCACATCGGATGAGCCCTCTTCTTCAGAGGGCTGATGCGGCGTGTGATGAAATCTTTCACCACATACCATCCAGTAAGCCCCTCTTCCTTCAAGTCTTTGATGGTTTGAAGGTAATCCGACCAAGATCCTTGGGAGTCGAATCCCAAGTAGAGATCTTCTCGGCCGCCTTTCCGACGAAGGAGAGGCTGTCCTCACTGGTTATCTCCCAATAGAACCACCTTTTCTTCCATCCCAGCCACGACGACCGGGTGAACATCTGAATGTACTCCCTCGACTTCCATCGTAGAGCTTCAGACTGCAGCTACCGGCAACTCCAACCAGACGAGTCATTCCATAGAAGTACTGGAACAACTCCAAGTTGGCTGAAATCCCTAGGTAGGCCTCACATAAGTACACGAACACACCTAGCATCGTAATGGAGTTGGGAACGAGGTTCACCAACTCCACGCCGAAGTATTCGAGTACGAGGGTGAGGAAAGGGTGAGCGGGCAATCGAAGGCCACACTCACAGAACACTTGGAAGATAGGGAGTTGACCGATCTCCCCCGACGACCAATGCTTCTCAGCAACATCGATCCACTTCACAAACTTCCTCATCGGGATCTTCTCAGCGGCGACCAAAGCCTTGATCTTGGTCGCATCCATCTCCGATTCGGCCCACTGGGAAGCGGCACCAGTCATTTCTCTCAAGGGTCAGGAATTTGGACTTGGAAAGATTAGAGGAGAAGACTCGATTTGGTCGGTGGTGGAGAACTCAAAAACTTGAACAGTGAGAACAATTTGGGGGAAAGGTAAAAGACCTAAGCTTCACCCACGATGAATATTTATAACTGCATGTCTGAGTTAAAGACGTGGCTACCCAATGGTTGCTATCTCTTCGGGAACCGTTCCTGTAGACAGCTCTGTGAGAAACGATTGCAATTCTTAAATTTGTCTGCTCGAGAAAATCAGGTCAGTCTTTACATCTCAAACGAAACTACCTTCTTGGCCAAGTCTTTTTTCTGGTCAAATGCAACAGCGATCGGAAAGATTTTACTTCCGACCTCAGTACTGCGATGACTTGGTGATCGTAAGATCTCCTACGACCACTTTGTAAGTCGTAAGATTATTCTACAACCTTCTTGACCAAGTTAATTTCTGGTCAAATGAAACACCAGTCGAAGAGTTTTTCCTTCGATCACTATTCTACGACCACTTACTGGCCGTAAGATCATCTACAAAATCCTTTTTTAAGTAAGTTATTTTCACTTGAAGCTGGGGGGCTAGATGACAAGGATATAATAATCCTCATTTAATTATTTATATGTAATTCATATTATGGATAATAATGACATCATATGGTCCTTGAGTATACCCCTTGATATTCATAAGGGAGAAGCTGGAGGTCGTAAGTTCTTCTACAACCACCCCATAGTCGTAAGTCCTCCTACGACTACCTCACAGTCATAAGTCCTTCTATGACTATCCCATGATCGTAAGTTCTACTACGATCAATCTGTGGTCGTAAGATCTTCTACGACCACCACCTAGTCGTAAGCTCTTCTACGACCAGTCCTTAGTCGATAGGGCTTACAGACATGTGGGCATAGTCGGCCAGGGAATCTTCTGCACCATATTTGAAGATATGGGGCAGTAAACTACGCTGTTATTCTCTGAAATAATGGCACGATTTAAACTCCCTGTTATGGTGATAACCGTCTGGCAACGTGGGAACATTACTACTCCCACAATAATCTCGAGTAACGGCTCCATAATCTGGAACATTAAGGCGCCCATTGGACTAGAAGAACAGCAGCACACCCCGAGCACTATAAAAGACAGAATCATCACAAGGATCGAGGAGGGGCAATTAGAAACACAATCAGGAGCACAAGACTTTAGTCTTGCTCTTTATCTTGTAATCCAGCATACTCAATACATACACACAGGAGTAGAGTTGTTATTCTCCCTGGGAGAAGGCCCGAACCTGTATAAAAATCCCTGTGTCACCTCTCTCTGTGTGATTTGAGCCTAAGGGAACCCCCGAATCAAACAATCTTTACGTAAGTTCGGTTGTAAAACACCGACAACTCTTTATTACATTTTCAATATGCTTGTCTCATTTTTTACAACTTTCATATGTATTTATGAATTCTACACATTTTTCTGTTTTTTTTGGAATTTTCCTAAGGTTTTTTTGTATTTTTCTGTTTTTTTTAATTGGGCTAAGTGGGCCGTAAACGGCCAAACAGGCTCATGCCGAAATGGGCCATGCTTGGTCATGCCCGTGTTGGGCCGAGCTGTGCCACTCATTTGGCCACATCTAGAATCTAGTATTTTGTAAGCCTAGTTCACACATTCATCTACTTCTACTATATTTAATGATTTGTTATCACATAAAATGGCATTTAATTATTCTAGTTTCTTTTTTAAGTAGTTTGTTTGATTTTTCTATTGTCAACCCCAATATTATGTTTTTTCTTATAGGAGTAAAAAGTATCAATATATTAGTGTGAACACTATGTCATTCCAACGTGGTAGCAGTTTTATGGGGTTTTATAAGGTTTCATGACGTTTCAAGTTTCAAATTTCACGAGGTTTCATGTTTCACTCATAGGGTTTCAAGTTTCATGACATTTCAGGTTTGAGGTTTTATGACGTTTCACGTTTCCTAAAAATAGTTTCAAAAAGGTTTCACGAGGTTCCAGCGTGTTTCATGAGTAGTTCCATGGAAGTTTCAACAAGTTGCAAGAAAATTAAAAAAAGTTTCAACAAATTTCAGAAAAAAGTTTCACAGGTTTTAGCAAAGTTTCAGAAAAAAAATCAAATAAAATCAAACAAGTTTCAAACATGTTTAGAGGGATGTTTACCCCCGGCTAGTTGTCGTGCCATTAGCAAGAAATTTTTTAAAAAAATGAAAAAGTTTTAAAAAAGGTTTCACGTGTTTCAACAAAGTTCTACAAAAAAAATTAAAAATTGAATAAAATCAAATAAGTTCCAAACATGTTCAGTGCATGCTTACCCCCTATTTGTTAGTCAGCAGTCATGCCACGGCCGGAGCCGCGAGTCCACGCCTCTGTCTCCAATCGCGAGCAGTGACTGCTCCTCCTGCCACGTTGCCTCCGCCCCGGTGATGAAGCAGTGTTGCCTCTCCCCATCGTGATCGTGTCGCCACCTGCCCCTCCTTAGGCCACGAGCCGCGGCTACAACTTCAGCTCACCGCCTCTGAATCCTGCAACGTGCCGCCTCGCCACCTCGCCGCGAAGCTGCGCCACTTCCTCCAACTCCGGCCGCGAGCCCACTGTCGCCTCTGCTCCTCCGTCAGCTTGCGTGCCGCCCGGCACCTCCTCCGCCAACCACCTTAGATCCGTGCGGGAGAGAGAGGAAGGGATAAGGTGGCTAGATCGAGAGGAATGGAGTGAAAGAAAGGAGAAAACGAAGGGATATGGTGGAGGTACGGCAAGTCAGATGTGTTGGATGGTTTGGATCAGATGGACACAAGCAATACTGTTGGTTGGCTAAAATATGCTATAGTATTTTCCATCATTTCTAATTCTGATTAATCATTTAACGGTACCTCTTTGTACGCCAACCATGTTCCATTTTCCACAACACTAAGCAACTACAATACATATCCACACGAATGCCATTGCCACATCAACAAAACATGTGCACATGATGCCACGTCGGTCAGAACCGGCATGGTTTTAGATAAGGAGGTGATTTGCACCGATTTTAAGAGGCTGCAAAGTGAACGGTTTCGTAGTTGAGCGGTGTCTTCTTAACTTGAGACGGAGTTATAAGAGTAAAATAGACTTCTTTCTTTGATTAATGTTCTCACCAAGTAGGATTACGATTTGAATAATTTATTGTTAGAGTAGATATCTTGTACGGAAATATTATGAGAGATAATAGAATCAGTTAGGATGTGTATCCGCTATGGTTTTTTCATATCTCTAGTAGATTGTTTTGATTTTCAAGTCTATATATATATGTGTGTGTTCGTCGTCCGACTAAGAGCAGCTAACATAACCTTCCGTCTCGGGCCGCACTCCCCACGCGAAGACCAAATCCTCTAGCGGCCCACTTTAGAAGGGCAAAGCAAAGCAGGGGGAGAGGCCTGTAATATTGAGAAAGCAGCGGCCGGCCGAACGTGCGGGATGAGGTTGCGGCCTTGCGGCCTGGACCGAGGTGGGAACGGCGCGCACGGGCCGGAACCGTCTGCGCCTCTCGTGAGTCGTGCCGGCCGCGCGGATCTAGAGACCGCTCGAGCAGTTGCGGGCTTGCGGACACGTTTTATGTGTGTTTTCACGTGCGTGGGGCAGCGTCCCCTCAAATTGCACAGCAATTTTATGTGCTACAGTGTCATGATATTAGCTTACAGCCGTTGGATCAAAAAAAAACAAAGGCAAAATCCTGTATGACACTGTGCTACAGGAAAAACACAGTAGAATAAGTATGATAGTTGATACTGTAACAGTGAGCTTAGTCCGTTCTTCCTAAATTAGACAGCTCCGATCGTCGCAATATGAGCGCGCAGAATTCATGGATGCCGATGGGCCGTTCATTACTCTCTCTCTCAGCTTTAGCTGCTTGTCACCGGTGCAACCAAACCCACCATGTGTGTATCTGGGAAGCAAAGAAAATCAATTTTTGTCACGTCACAACGTTAACACGACTGCTAATCGACTGCACCTTTTAGGTTCTTTCAGAAGGGTGTAGGGAGATCGGAGGCCCAGCAGCAGCAGCAGATGGATCGCCGCGCCGTCCCGAACCATGCTCCATGCACACGGAACAGTGCAAGTACTGCTGCGCCGCACGCGCGCCTTCGGCTCCAAGGTCACGTCAGAGCACCGACGTCGTACGGGCTACAGCCACTGTTCGCCCCGATTCGGTCGAGTAAACGCGCCGGGCACGTACGTACGAACGTTTCCCTTTAATTTCCCCTTCATAAATCTCCATCATCGCCGGCCCGGTAAGGGCCTACGCGCAGACCTGGAGCCTACATGTATAGCAACCGATCGCATTCACGTACGCCCTTTGCTCTTATGGGCGCTCATCAATGGAGCGATGGGCAGTGCATGAAAATACATCAATGAAACGTACTTTGATCGTTCGCGTATGTGTAGTTGTCCTCTGCATGAATGCGCGGCCAAAGCGAATCTTCGCTTATGTTTTTGAAGATTAGCAGGCAGGCAGGCAGGTCGGACGTCTGAAAATTAACGTCTAAGTTATGGCATCGGCATGGGAGCAGAGCAGAGCAGAGCCTACGTCTTCTCCATCAGGCTAGCTCTAATCATGGCTGAACAGCCCCGTCGACGCGATAGAATTGATTAGAAATGAACAAAACAGCAGAAGAAGAAGAACCACGTTATGAAATTTTCAGGAAATGTTGGTGCTAGCTTCCAAAGATACTGTTCGTTTGAAAGGTATCAATTTCACAACGAATACGTCCTGTACGTGATTCATTCCCGCGGGATTGATCTTAAGAACGCAATTATACACAGGCAGTACGCAGGCGAATAACTTAATTCCTTAAATCTCACGTACATACTGGAATAGAGGTATATTACTTTATTATATACATGTGCGTTGCTTTAATTCTCCCGAACGTATTCTATGGTCATACATACATGCACGTACGTACGTGCGTACGTCGTTGTTAAGATCGCCTAGGGCGGTGTTATGTGTAAATCCTGGTACTTCTCGTACGTACTGCCCGCTCATTCAATACCGGTATCTTATGATTGGAATTGTGCGCGATCGTGCACGTACGATATGATCTCATCCGTGGATGGAGCATCTGCATGACCGCTTGGTGTAATGCGCGTTAAATGACCATGGTTCTCTCCGACGTACACCGTTCATTCCCACTTTGACCCACTACAACGGAACGGTCTAGTGCAACTTCTTTGTAGAGGTGTTTGTAGAGGTGTTTTCGAAAACGCCTCTTAAACACAGACCAAGGTTCTCTCGTACTTACAACATTCATTGCAGAATATATTCTATCGGTAGTATATAGTGGTAGTATAAATCAAATCTGATCATTGATTTGTTAAGAGCATAATAAAGTTTTCTCTGTATTTATAATTTTTCGTAAGAGTATTATGAATTTTTTCAACTATGGTTAAAAATATTACTCCTGTATCATGTGACCCCGGCTAGGCAATTACAATTCTAGTATTTATACTACCGGGTGTATTATAACTCAATTATAACCAATTTGAATCACTTGATTAAAAAAATATAAACGATCTGTATTAAATTGAGTCTATCATAAAAGGTTTTTTAAGACAACCAAGCTCGTAATATTCCTAGAGCAAACGATAAGGACGCGACCGATAATCCCATATACGCGGAGCTCATTACGTCCTACCTGAGAAGTGCGATTTTTTTTTCAGATTGATGCAGAGTTGAACTGTAACATTCGTGTGAAATTTTAGTGACATTCATGTGTTCCAAACGTGCTCCTAACTTAATAATTTTAAGATAACCACCCCCAGAGTACAAGGTATGATAGAAATTCTAGACAGGTGTAAATCAAATATTTTTTTTAGATGACCACACTTCATAATTCCTTGCGGGGCATCCAATCTCCTCCAGATTTGAGCTAGCTAGCTAATCGCTATCATAATCTCTATCGCAGCATCATCGTGTGTACGGGGGCGAGAATATTTCTGCATGGCTTGCTGGTTAAGCCTTGCTGGGTCCTCCTCTCCATCCATCAGAGTCGCATTCAGCGAACAGCATACTCCTTTTTCTCGTACTGTATTTCTCGTCTCTGAATTGTAAGTATGATTAAGTCAAGCCCCAAGTATGCCACCACATTTTTCGCACAGAGTTTTTGGCCGTATTGGTATTGTTTGTGCTCGGATTTGCGAAAAGCCTACCCTCCACCTGCGCCCCCCCCGGCTCCACCGGCGCTACCCTGCCACGGCTTCCTGCGTGGCTGCTGCAAGCCGGCAAACAAGAAGAAGATGCAGGAGGCAGGAGCAACCGAGCAGGAGGCCGAAGCAGCCCTTCACCGGCGCCGACCCCCCCCCCCCCCCGGCCGCTACCCTGCCATGGCTTCCTACGTGGCAGGAGCAACCGAGCAGGCGGCCGAAGCAACGAAGCCCAGGCCCAAGACGTCCGCCCATCAGCCCACATCCCCACCGGTCCCACACGGCAACCCCTTCTCACGTTCCCTGTTCCCTTGTCCCAAAATTCCCCAAATCCCCAATCCATTCCCTTTCCCGGTTCAACCAAATCCCCAATCAATTGATCGAGGGACGGAGGCAGTGAGGTTGTAGCTCACATGAGGGCGAGCCGCCGAGGTAGTCGGAGGCCCAGAGCCACCAAGGAGAAGCTCCAGCTCGCGACGCCACCGGTAGCCAGAGGCCCAGAGCACGGTGGAGGCTGAGGAGGGAGCCCGAGGGACGAAGGCAGCCAGGCAGGGAGTCGACCAGCCGGGTGGGGGAGGGCGACGAGAGGAGCGACCCCGTTGTCCCCGCGAGGCGTGAGTAGATCCACTACTACAAAACAGGCAATAGTAGATGCCTCATCAAAGACGGTTCAAAAGGAACCGTCTGTGTTGGGTCTATCGGGGCCAGGCATTTGTAGTGTCAGCCTTTCACAGACGGTTCTTATTACTAACCGTCTGTGATAGGCACCTATCATAGACGGTTCTATTAAAGAACCGTCTGTGATAATCTCGGTATTACAGATGGTTCTTGTTGGACCCGGGATTAACACCCCAAATCTTCTATGCATTTCTGAACTAGCCCCATGATCAGTAACTAGTTTACACAGTAAACAGATATGGTAACATCCATAAATCGCACAATTATATTAATAATCAACAGAGTTTATTACAAAAAAGGCTTACAAGCCAACATTAAAGAACACAGCAGAAGACGAAGAAGTAGTGGAATCCAGTTGATCTGCCACAGGCAATCGACTGAGGTAGCGCCCTAGTCGTCGAGATCCACAACAGTAGTAAAGTCCTTCTCCTCTAAAATTTATTTGTATAAAGTAAGGATGAGCACAACTACCGTGCTCGCAAGTTACACACAATAACAGAACTAATGCATGTATGGATGTAACAAAGGATGGCTTATAGGGTTATTTGTGCAAAAGCAATATTTGACAATTTAAATACAATACTAATTAAGTTCAAAAGTACAAATTTTACAATAACTAAAATTGATTTTTAATTGAATTAATAAAGTTAGTGTAGGCACTAACCTAACACCAACATAAACACGGGCACCAACCCGAAGCTTCAACCCATAACTTTTCTCATGGACACCTATCCATATCAAAACTGTTTTACAAAATCATTTTGAAATCAAAACCAAAGTCTAACTTTGAGTGGCTTTGCCAAGCATATCCATGATCGTGGACATGGCTATTCGAATAGTTCTTAACACTCTGCAGAGGTTGTACAACTTTACCCATATGACATGGATTCTCTAGTTTGTCTGGTATCCGTCGATACCACCGTTCACTACCTTAGGTAAGAAGTCTAGAGCATGTGTCAAGGCCTTTACAATGCGCCATTCCACCGCAGTCTCCCCTCGCTAAGGTTTCGCTCCCTTTAGGCTGCAACCCGCAGGATTTGAGCCCCCTCTTGTGCCAGGTGGGGACTAATGTAGGTCATAACATGACTACCCACCGCATCTGAAGGGAATGACTATGGTGAAATATTGCAAATTAGTTGGCCAGGTCCCGCCCATTCGAGACATGTGGTAGTATGGTGGAGTTTAGCAAAAGCGGCTCTCAGGCCGGTCCTTAATTGACTTGGACGACTTCCAATAAAAACCCTGGGCCTCAACCCTGACCAGGTTGAGCCCGTGCATAAACCTGCACCCACCAAACATCCATTTCGCCCAAGTACAAACCAACTTTTCCTTTTTGCTTAACAAAATCATTTACAAAATCTTCCATGACAAACCAGTGCTATAGACTTTTAAACAACATTTGATTTTTGGCTGAAAATTCCCAAATCAAATATTTTTAGTCTAAGCATGGCTAAGCATATTTTTTTCTCAAAAAGTTCTAGTTTATATTATTGCATAAACTAGATTTTCATCTAAGGTATCAAGGTAGATTTATTTCAATATCAAGATTGGTAGTACAAAGGAATTAGGTATAACTATAATTTAAAACAGGAATTAAAATTAACTTGAGTATAAATAAGCATGCAGTAATTTAAAATAGAATTTAAATAATTTGAAATAATAGGATCAAATATGATCAAAGGTATAACTTGCCTTTCTTGATTAGTTGTTCTCAAGTAGCGTCGAAATCTGACTCTCTGAAGTCGTCAAAATCTATACGCAAAAATAAGCCAAATTCAAAAAAAAATCAAATGAAGATTTAAATGAACTCCAAATTAAATAATTTTGGTTTAGTTAGCTAGATCTTGAATTTATATGAATTTAGAAATTTGAATCGACGAAATCGGAGTTCGTATGAAGGAGAACGAACCCCTGGAAGTTTACAATTCACATGAAATGATGAATAAGGATTTTCTTGGAATTTTGAACTATTTTTCCAAAGGAAAACCGAAATAATGTGTCATGATGATGGCATCGGCTGGTGTTAATGACATGCGGGCCCGGGGGTTACATGGCACCGCCACGTCAGCGATGATGTGCTGCCACACGAGCTTGGAGTGAAGAGGTGGCGCCTATGTTGCATCGCGGTGGTGGCCACGGTGGCGTGCCATGTCGGCAAGGGGCCGGCGGCAGCTCGGCGTCGAGCTCGTCGGTGCTACGAGCCGTGGCGAGCTCCGGTGAGGGGCGCATCAGAGAAAGGAGAGCGCGGGGGTTATGGGGCGCACGGTTTGCACTACACCATGGCATACTATTTAGGGCAATCAAACCGCCGGAGAAAAGTGCTTTGCAAAGCAAACTAACTGCCGGCAATGTGTTTTGGCGGCAGTTATTGCGTGCCTGGTAAAGTGCTGCCGGGAAAGACTTTTGCCGACAGATATGTATATTGCCGGCAGTTAAATGCCCTAGAAAATGTATTTTTCCCCGCAGTAATATTTTCACCGGTAGTCAGCTATTTGCCGGCAGTTAGAGTATTGCCGGTAGTTATAAGTATTGCTGGCAGTTAACGTGACCTTGATTGTCTATTTCCCTGGCAGTTAAATGTCGTAGATAACTTGGTTTTCGCCGGCAGTTATACGTATTGCCGGCAGTTAATAGGACCTTGATTGTTTGTTTCGCCGGCAGGTAAATGCCCTACATAACTTGGTTTTAAATCGGGTTGGTTGTTTTGTTTACCGTTAATCGCCTGGATGATAATTTTCCCCGGCAGATATATTGCCATCAGATGAGGTACGTAGGTTCAATACTAATTTTCCCAATAGCACTATTCAATCAGAATTTACAAAACAAACAATTTTCTCAATCTAGAATTCTCGATCTAGAAAATATCATATCCATAATCAAATACAGCTGCAACACATAGATGAAATTCAGATGATGCAAAATACATAAACCTAAAATATGAAATTACTGATAAGCACACCAGTACATGTACAATTTCAGAATTGTGAGCATACTAATATAGCCATGGTCTTCTTGGCATGTACAAAACATCCACACAAAAGAAGATGACAATACTAGTATATCCTTGACACATGTAAATACTCCAACCCCTTCTACCACAATACTAGCCTATCCTTGCATGTACAAAACATCTACGCAAAAGAAGTCGACAATGAAGATGTCCACATAATGAAATCATCATGCTATCCCCATTTGCAAAATAAGGACGACCACTCCATCAGCAAACAATAACTTCAACAACCCTTATGTTTTGTACCTGAAAAGAAATTCGAGAAGTGAATAACCACAAACCATATATAAGGCCAAACATGATATGACGTCAAATAGTTAAACAAGATTATAAATTTAACAATGAACAGCCACTGTTTACTCATGAATTCCATACATCACGTATCGCCATTGAACCATGAATCCATTGTGTAGATGTGCATTACAAGAAAGTAAAATGGCCGTCGGTTATATAGGTGTAGGTTTATAGTTTTCTATGCATAGGAGTTAAGAGTTCAGATTCAGATTATTGTTGTGTGTTTGCTACCTGCAGTTTCTTATTATTTACATATTTCAGTGATCATTTGTCAATTCCATCTCAAACATCTTTCTCATCAATGGGTATAGTACAGACAGCAACATATAACCAGATTTGTCAAACACCAATATCCTAACAATAGTGTATTATTTATAGATTGCTTATTTAATTATCATAGTATGCAATTTTGCTCTGTAACTTTACTTGGAAAATTTAAATAGTTATAACTTGTTTTGAGACCATATGTTGATGAATAGTGGCATAGTGAAACATAAAGGGGAAGTGTAACATAAGAGAAAACTTCCAACTGATAGTTCCAATGTTTCACATGATTAGCAACAACAGCAACTACATAAAGAACTACATATATACATGTCATTTTCTCCCAAGGTTAATGCCATGACATGACTGTAAGTATGTAGTATCTAGGAAATTGCAAATTGGGCCATTTCCAAGTGACAAACCCTTAGCAATGGTCTGAATAATAATAAATGGCAGCTGCATTACTCTAGAAAACTATAATTGCTAGAATTACCTCGTGTTCGCCCAGCTTGTTGTGATGGCCCCATTGACTTCCGATCTTCTTTTATCTACAGAATACAATAGATGCAAGTACATTAATTGAGGAAACAAATTGTAGGTGGATACAATAGATGGATGCTTACATGCTGATGTGGCCATGCAATAGATCTCCCACAAGCATCAGCCATGACGCTCATATCCCCATAAGGACGAGGCAGTTGAGCAGCCCTTTTGAGCACATGATTAACGACAACTTCACAACATTCAACACCCAACATAGTACCACCCACTACTGTCCTCCGATCCATTGATATAACAGTAGCCTTTGCAACAGGGATATCATGTGGTTCAATAACAGAGTACAAGATAACTTCTTTTCCACTCTGAAACATATCATCATTGAATGTGTCGATTCAAGTCTAGTGAAATAAATTGCAAAATGGTGAGGAGCAAACCAACAAATAGTGAGACATGAAATCTTACTCCTGCATTTCCTTTTTGTGAGCATTCTCCACGCCTATTCAATATCTATAAGTGCAAAGGGAGAAATCATTACATTAGATATGAATTGACAACGATGAAGAATCTATTTTGTTGTGAGCAGTATGATCCCTTACGATTTCTCTTTTGTTTTTTCTTGTTTGGGTCTTTCCCAAAATCTATAGGAAGGTCTTGCGTTTGTTCCAAAACCTCTTCTCCAGTTAGCGGCTTTGGTGCTTTCCTTAACTCTGTAGCAACGTCAAATGATGTCACATCTAACCTAAATTTGTGATTTGCATCTAAGAACCTACAATGACCCATATAACAAGACTTGCTGCCATTCTTCAAACGTAGAGAACAAGTATGTGAGTTGCAGTGAGGACAAGCTAGTTTGCCTGAAGTAACACATCCAGACACAAATCCTAAGCCTGGGAAATCAGTAATGGTTGACAAGATGGCAACACGCAATTGGAAGTACTCATCCCTAGAAGCATCGTATGTTCTAATACCCTCCTCAAACATTGATATCAAATCATCCACTAGTGGTTCTAAATAAACATCCTTGTCCTTCCTAGGTGAATTTGGGCCAGGAATTAACAAGGAAAGTATGAAATTTGGTTGCTTCATACACATCCAAGGTAGTAGATTCAATGGAACAAGAATAACAGGCCAAATGCTATAGCTACAGTTCATTGATCTAAATGGATTAAAGCCATCGGTAGCTAAAGCGAGTCTGATATTGTGGCTCTCTGCACCAAATTCTGGATGTTTGCAATCAAAATCCTTCCAAACTGGAGAATCTGCTGGATGCCTTAATAATCCATCCTTTGTACGCCCTTCAATGTGCCACCAAGCATCATTTGCTGCCTTTGGAGACATGTACAATTTTTGAAGTCTCTTCTTTATTGGAAAATAGCGAAGAACCTTTTTGGGAACTTTGTGCACACGTTTCCCATCAAGATTCATCTTCTCTGTTTTCCAACGAGAAGACTGACATTTCGGACAGAAATCTGCCTTTTCATACTGCTTCCAAAATAGTACGCAGTCATTCTTGCATGCATGAATACTAACATATCCGAGTCCAAAGCATCTAACCATTTTCTTAGCTTCATTAAAGTTCATAGGTATCGTTGAGCCCTCCGAAAAAGCTTCTTTAAGAAGTTGCAGTAGCATGTCAAAACTTCTATCACTCTAACCTCCAAGGAATTTGGTGTGGAGTAATTTGACAACAAAGCGTAGCTTTGAGAAGCTTTTACACCCTAGATAGAGCTCTTGATTGGCATCACCTACTAAATGGTAAAAATCTTCAGCACCTTCACATGGATCCTCCTCAAGACTATCCTTATTTTCACCTAAATCCCCTATTCCATCTAACCCATGCGCTACATCGCGAAGCATATCAAACATCTCATCACCTTCCTCAAAATTGTCCTCTACTTGAACCTCAGCATACACATTTTGTTGTGCAGAACAAGATGATGCCTCTCCATGAAAAATCCATCTATTGTACCCTTCTAAAAACCTATCACATAATAAATGCACACGGACAACGCTAGCTTCTTTCCACCAACTATTCACACACATTTCCTGCAAGGGCATAATATTGTATTTGCTTTTGCTGATCGGACAAAAGTATACTGTACAAATTCTTCTACCCCTTGTACATATTCAGACGTGTGCCTACAATTAATTACTTGTTATAAGAATGGACGTGAGAAAGGGCTTATGTTGTACCTAGGAAGATCCATCCATCTCTTGTCCATAGCTGCTATGTACTATCAAATTTCAAAAGTCACCTAAATTTCACAAACTATAGGAATAGTCAGTACATACGTAACTAATATATTAATGATGTAGTGTTGTACCTTAGCTTGCAATTGACACAAAATAATTTTGCAAGATCATATCACCACAATTAAGCCACATACCATCCTTAATTAGTTAGTTTAGTACCCAGCACTTGCATCTAGTTGGCAACCAAGTAGCATCAACAAGGAAGGAAAGTCTAGGCTGCAAGCAAAGAGCTTTAGGAGGAAAGCGACGGCAGCATCTCACGGCCACAGCAAGGCGCATCATCACAGAGAGCACAGAGGGGAGAAGAGAGGCTGGGATGACAGGGGTGCGGGAGAAGACAAGGAAGAGGGGAAGGCGATGGCGCAGGAGAAGAGAGGGGAGAGGGGAGGGCGGCGGCGTGGGCGTACCTTGATTCGGTGGCGTAGATGGCAGGACGACCGCGATTCGGAGGCAGCGAGGTCGATTCGGCGGCGGGGGAGCTTGATTCAGCGGCAGGAGTCGGGGGCGAGCTCGATTCGGCGGTGGGGGAGGTGCGACGTGGGACCCTGAAACCTAGGCGGCCCTCCCGCCTAGCTTGCCGCCTTGGATGAAGTCGCAGTGGCTTTCCTCCGTCGAACGCTGCCTAGTCGCCGCCTCAGCTCGACTTCTTGAACCCTGGGAGGGAGGTGTGGCGGCGTTGGTTGGTGGGGCGGTCAGGGAGGTGGGGCGGCACTGGGAGGAAGGGGCAGCAAGGGAGGTGGTGCGGCGCTGGAGGAGGGCGGTGCTGGGAGGTGCGGCCGAGGAAACGCAGCGTTGGGAGCAATTAGGGCGGTCGGGAGGGGAATTAGGGCAGTCGAGAGGGGAAATAATTTGCCCCTCACTCGGTTTTTTTCAGCTACGCGCCCAAAGTGCGCGCCTCACTCGTTCTAAAAATCGTCAAACAACCCAATAAGTCAAATAGTCGAAACCCGAATGAAAAGACGACATTGCAATAAACTCCAAATAAAACCAACAATATCAAATCATACAAAAATGCATACAATTCACACAGTAGGTAGATCAAGACCTCCTTTGGTTCTGATCTTGACCGTCAGGGCCTCCCCTTGTTGATCTTGACCATCAGGACCTCCCCTTGTTGATCTTGACCGTCAGGACCTCCTTTGGTTTTGATCTTGACCGTCAGGACCTCTCCTTGTTGATCTTGACCGCCAAGACCTCATTTGGTTTTGATCTTGACCGTCAAGACCTCCTTTGGTTTTGATCTTGACCGTCAAGACCTCCCCTTGTTGATCTTCACTACTATAGGAAGCCACATCACAGACGGTTCGGAACCGTCATCACAGACGGTTCGGAACCGTCATCACAGACGGTTTCCGAACCGTCTATGTTTGTTGGTCTGTGATAACAGGATATTATCACAGACGGTAAAAAACTGTCTGTGATACGAAATATCACAGACGGTTTTACTAAAAGAACCGTCTGTGAAGGCTAGTATCACCGACAGTTTGAACTAAAAACCGTTTGTGATCCGAGAATATCACAGACGGTTCTAAATAAAAACCGTTTGTGATTTGTGAATATCACAGACGGCTTTTGTTTAGAACCGTCTGTGATATTCTCGATCACGACGGTTTGTTTTTATAACCGTCAGGATATTTCGTATCACGCAGCGGTTTTCAGAGAAACCGCTCGTGATACTTGCCTTCCTGAGCGGTTTTAACAAAAACCGTCTGTGATAGCTCATACCCCTGACCACAATTTTGCTGTTTTCCTGGCTAGCCTCAGGAATTGCTAGCCATGCCCTCTGAAAACAAGCATGCACAAAAACAGCTCAAGCATGCACATAAACAGATTCATTAGAGATAATCAATTGTTGACAACTCAAAGTGATCATTACTCAAAATAAATTACAAAAGATCGCATTTGTTCAAGTATTGTCGCTATAGTTACAACTGGATTACAATTGTTTACGTTGAGAGGTGTCGGCGGGGTGATGCTCTCGGTTGGCGACGGAGTGAAACTCTCCATTGTCGTTAATGATTTCTGTGTTGATAAAGGTGCAGAGCTTCCCTCGAATGTCCTTGATCTCTTCCGCAACGAGTGAATCACATTGTAAATCCAAGACCTGTCGCTACCAATTAAGAGTAAAGTGGTAAGCTATATATATTTAAATTTATAATTAGGAAATAATTATTTCGAGATTGACAAACCTCAAGATCCTTCTTCCTAGCTCTAAGGATTAGCTGCATATGATAGCAGACGTAGATTGCACATAACTCATTATCTTTTTGTCAAGCAGATCGCAAAAATAGAATTACATATATAGGTATAGTCAGTTCGAGACGCGTTATTATGAAGTATGATATAGGATTATCGTGTTGTAGCGCGTACCGAAAAATCCATCCTGTGTGTTAGTTGGGCGCTCTTTCCATTGTATATTCCTTTGTTGGCAACATAATTGATGAACGACCTACATGATTCGAAAAAGTTATCCTCGGTCATTTCAAACGAATGAAGACTACAATAGAGTTATGTAAGGAGGAAATGAGCATACCTCTCGAGTATTCCTCTTAGAATGCTGAAGTCGTGCTTGTTGCGGTTTAGGGAATCAAGGTATATCACATGGTTCCTCTTGGGTATAATAACTAAAAGGATCTAGTGGCACCTACTCATGTATGTCGCTATAGTCATTAAACCTAAGTTCGTGCTGCATATAAAGTACAAATGAAATTTGTATAGCAAGTAGTGACACTTACCCCTGGTTGTAGGGCACCACTATGTACTTCATGTTCGTCTGACGAAGCAATGACCTCGTTATGTATTTCTCGACGAAGGACGAGTCTTGTTGGATGGTTTGCAACGATACGACATGTGGGTCAAGGAAACCCACCGGTTCTTTCCATTCCTGACATTTTTCAAAGATGTATCTATACATAAGCAATGAGTTGTGATATTTATCAAGATTACATGAATGTAGAACTTGATTGTACGCACTTACGTTGTCCAACATCGAGAAGCGAGACGCCGAGGCCAACGAGGTTGAATAGTTCAAATAAGTCATTGAAGCCCACGATTTAAGTACCTCGTCCCGCTGAAGAAATGCTTTTCCTCAGATTCGACGGTGATTCCAAAGATCGCACCCTTCTTTTGGGTCTTCTCCAAGTACCGTGCATGCAAAGCCCGACAAGCATATCCGGCAGGCATCAATATCGCGTTGGAGCACAATGGTTTTCCGATGATGTAGTTCCTGTATCGCGGACTTCCTGGACTTGGGAGGCGCTTTAACGTTCGTCGATTTCGATTTGGCCTTAGCGATTGGCGGCGTCTTCTTGTGAGACGACTTCGGGAACCAATACGACGGCACGCTTTTGTTGTTCCTTCGCGTCTTCTCCACGGAATCAAGAGGTGGCCTTCGAGGCTAAACATGAGGTGGAGTCATCGAGGGTCCGTTGAGAGGAATGGTCGTGTCAGATCGCGCTTCGCTGGGTCGTAGGCGATGTCCTTCTTGGGCCATCGGATAAAAGAGAGGACGGCATCCCCTAGTGTTGTGATCTCTTCGTTCGGCAAATCTTCACGGATGGCTCGAAATTGACATGTACCATATCCACTGACCTGGCGTAACTGTGCGCCGGTGGCACCGCGGTCAGACCGCTCTTCCTCGTATGGATACACCATCCTGCGCAATTTCAATACAAAGGGACCCATCCATCCTCACTTGGAGCTTACAGGCGTCGGCTCCTACAAAACGACACGCAATTAGCTAAGGCGCCGTTAGGGTCTATCTTTGGTGCATTCCATAGATGTACGCTACCTTGATGTCGCTCTATCGGTAATCGGACGTCGTCATGTTCACAATTATGCGCGACGCGACGCCACTCCGACGCCGAGGAGGACCGTCTTCCAAATTAGCGGGCGGCTTGCATCACCGCTCATGAGTATATCCATTTGACTCGCAATGTCGCCATCTCTACTTGAAATTGGTTAGTAATCATCTGCACTAACCGGTTGTCGTGTTCGCCTTGGATCTCTTCCTAGTCCTATACGTAGTAGTCGTCCGCGAATCCATGAATCCAAGGTACGTTAACCCCAAGGCCTCGCGTGCGACCGGGTGCTCCTTGTTTCCCAAGGCCGAGATAGTATATCCTTCTCCCCGCTCGCACGGAAGGAGCCTTGGGAAGCTTGGGCGATCAAGTCACGCCGCAAGAGGTCATCACGTTATTATAGACACTATGAAGTTATGGACTTATTAACAACTTAGTAGTTCGATATACATACCACACGCTGGGACACTTCGGTCCGCCGGGTTTGTGAAGGAGATCTTGCCCAAGACGAGACTTGTGCCTCGCTTAACCATTTTAGGGAACGCGGGTCTGTGACATCAAGAAACGGGTTCTCCTTCTCCGCCGCCCATTCTCAGATTTACCGCTGCACCAGCCGTGCCGAAGTCTGTCGGGTGAGTGTTTCAGGTCCGAGAGCTTTGTGCGCCGCACTTTGCTCCTTAAATTCGCCGATGTTTTCATAGCCACAAAGGTGTCCCATGCTTCCCGCGTCAAGAATCTATACTGCGCGAAGGGCGTCTGACCCGTGTGCACGTACTTCGTGACAAGAATGCTCTTGAAGGTCCTCCACGATTTACCCATCGTGAGCATCGCCGTCCGTCGCATGCGTGCCACATGTGCTTCTGGAATAGTGAACTTCTCTGAAAGTTCTGTCCACAGCGCGCCTTTCGCTTCTTTCGTCAGGTCCTTCCACCTTGGTGTGGTGATGAGGACCCGTTCCCTTCCAAGTATCCCGCAGATGGTCCGAATCTCGCCACGATCTCTTGGGACTCAAAGGACCCCAAAGTCATCGACCTCCGTGATGACCACCGCCCAGAGGCATTTTCGATTGTCCTCCGCCATCTCGCTTGTGTCATTATCGCCGACGGTGACGGCGGCCTCGTCGGCGCCTCTTCCATCTCATGGGTCGGTGTTGGCGGCCTCGTCGGCGCCTCTTCCATCTCTTGCGGGTCGGTGTTGGCGGCCTCGTCGGCGCCTCTTCCATCTCAGCGCGCGGTGGCCAGCGGCGAAGACAGTGCCTCTGCCATCTCGCTTACTTGCTCTCGTGAAGAAGTACAGAGGTTGACTATAGAGATCAAGATGGCAAATGAAGAGTTGAATGAGCTCATACTGAGACTACTAACATTCCTAACACTCCTTAATCCACGAGCTTCTATTCTAACACTCCTAACACTCCTTAATCCACCAGCTTCTCTTGTGATCTTTGTATAGATAGAAACTAGTGATACAAATCTTTTGCCCGAGCCTACTTCTCTAAGGAAATGCGATTGATGATATTATGTGCTCTCAGAAGGAGAGTAGCTAAAGAACAAGTCTTTGCCATCTCAATCCTATTGTATATACTCTTCATGAAATAAATATGATAATATAAATTCAAACTATGAGCTCTAAACAATACTTTGCTTAACTGTCAAATGATCTCAACTGTTAACGAAAACAGATTAAACTTTCAGTCAAACAGAGGTTGACTACAGAGATCAAGATGGCAAATGAAAAGTTGAATGAGCTCATACAGACTACTAACATTCCAGCATAAATATGAAACAATTAATCTCAAGAAGAAGTACAGAGGTTGACTATAGAGATCAAGATGGCAAATGAAAAGTTGAATGAGCTCATACTGGACTACTAACATTCCTAACACTCCTTAATCCATGAGCTTCTATTCTAACACTCCTAACACTCCTTAATCCACCACCTTCTCTTGTGATCTTTGTATAGATAGAAACTAGTGATACAAATCTTTGTTCGAGCCTATCTTTGCTCGAGTTTACTTATCGAACCCGACACCTTTGGAGTGTACCATCCGCTTCATGCCGTGGAGGATTGGCATGAAGCAAAGGTACACTCAAGTGTGTCAGATCGACGAAGAAAATGCTAAGCAAAGGTTTAATGCTCTAGGCTCACCGCCTCCCTGCTCCTATTCTAACACTCCTTAATCCACCAGACTTCTCTTGTGATCTTTGTATAGATAGAAACTAGTGATACAAATCTTTGTTCGAGCCTATCTTTGCTCGAGTTACTTATCGAGCCCGACACTTTGGATTGTACCATCCGCTTCATGCCGTGGAGGATTGGCATGAAGCAAAGGTACACTCAAGTGTGTCAGATCGACGAAGAAAATGCTAAGCAAAGGTTTAATGCTTCATGTACGTAAGACTAGCCTTTAATAAAGACATAGAAACAAAATAGAATCAAGTAAAACTTTCTTTTTGATTGTTGTAAAAATGCGCTTTTAGCAAAATTTCAGAATTAATCCCAACAAAATTAATTAGCATTAAAGCATAATTCCTAAAGAATTTAACACTCCTTAATCCACCAGCTTTCTAAGGAAATGCAAAGGAATCATGCACGGTTCTTAATAAGAACCGTCTCGGATTAAACTCTCACCAATAAAAGGTCTAGAGATTAACAAAGGCACATACACTATTCCAACATATTGATTGATGATATTATGTGCTCTCGTAGGAGAGTAGCTAAAGAACAAGTCTTTGCCATCTCAATCCTATTGTCTATACTCTTCATTAAATGAATATGATAATATAAATTCAAACTATGAGCTCTAAACAATACTTTGCTTAATCTGTCAAATGATCTCAACTCATAATCTAAAAACAGATTAAACTTCCATCAAACAGAGGTTGACTATAGAGATCAAGATGGCAAATGAAAAGTTGAATGAGCTCATACAGACTACTAGAAGAATCACAAACTAGTCATTAGATTACCAACTAAAACTGAATACTCTCAATAGAACTCGAACATGAAGAATCGTAATAACTAGCTTTCAACCGAAAGTAACCAATTAACAAGACATCACATTGACAAGAGTAAGTAATACAATAGAGCTCAAGTATGAACTAACTATCACATTCAATCTCAAGATAAGATGTAGTTCATCACAGAAAGCATGTCAACAAAGCCCATTGATCAATTTGCAATGTAACGATGAGCTCAACCGAAAGTAACCAATTAATAGTAGATCATATTGACAGTAGCAAGTAATACAATAGAGCTCAAGTATGAACTAACTATCACATTCAATCTCAGTATAAGACATAGTTCATCACAGAGCATGTCAACAAAGCCCACTTATCAATTTGCAACAGAATGATGAGCTCAACCGAAAGTAACCAATTAATAGTAGATCATATTGACAGTATCAAGTAATACAATAGAGCTCAAGTATGAACTAACTATCACATTCAATCTCAGTATAAGACAGAGTTCATCACAGAGCATGTCAACAAAGCCCACTGATCAATTTGCAACAGAACGATGAGCTCAACCGAAAGTAACCAATTAACATTAGATCATATTGACAATAGCAAGTAATACAATAGAGCTCAAGTATGAACTAACTATCACATTCAATCTCAGTATAAGATAGAGTTCATCACAGAGCATGTCAACAAAGCCCACTGATCAACAAAGCCGAACTGCCACAGAGGAGCAATACTCACAGAGAGGATGCCGCACAAGAACTCACGGTGCAAGGAGGAGGCCGACACGGGAGGAGGACGGCGGGGAGAAGGCTGGTGCAGAGGGAGGAGGACGGCAAGGGAGAAGGCGGTCTGAGAGGGAGGAGGCCGACACGGGAGGAGGGGGCGGCGCCGAGGTCGAGGCGGCGACGCCGGGCTTATGGCCGGGAGGTGAACGGGGCGCCGAGGTCGGGGGGCGGCACCGAGGTCGGCGCCGAGGTCGAGGGCACCGAGGTCGTGGGCGGCGGCACCGAGGTTGAAGGCGCCGAGGTCGGGGGCGGCGGCGCCGAGGTCATAGTCGGCGATGAACTACGGGCGAGCCCTAAACCCTAGAGGAGGCGAACGAGCGCGCAAGAGCCTAAGGGGCGTGGGAGAGGAAGTGACAAGTGAGAGCAAAACCCTAGCGTTTCCCGCCTTATAAAAAGTATATCACAGACGGTTTCTGATGATAACCGTCTTTGATAATAATATCCTGACGGTTCTATAATAGAACCGCTCGTGATAGGATTTATCACAAACGGTTTTAAATAGAACCGCTCGTGATATGGAACGTATCACGCACGGTTTTAAATAGAACCGCTCAGGATTTTTTTCACGCGGTTCTACTATGGAACCGTCTGTGATAACTATCTTCATTTTCCCGCGTGTCTCTTCGTCTTCATTTTCCCGCATGTGTCTCTTCGTCTCACGATCACACGGTGGCTTCATCTCTTCATTTTCCAACGTCGCTACAGCTCCCCAAATATCTCTTCGTCTCCCGTTCCGACTTTAGAACTTGTTCTATATATAGATGTGTCCCTTCTACAATGTATTTCACACAACCTCCTTGATCCCCTTTCTCCACAAAAATAGAAATGGCTGCCTCCTCTCAGACACGCACTATAAACGCACCTCTTTCACAGACGTTGAATCGTCTTTGCGGAAGAACACTATTTCAACAATGTCTTCACTCCTCTGTCCAAAAATTTGTCGAGCGGTGACGCCACCTTCCGCCGCCTTGACATCCTCCTCCGCCGTGTCTTCCGGTGATCTCCCACTTTCGGCGAAGTTTATCGCGTCATCGACGTGGTCCTCCAAAACGACGTTGCACGCCTCTGTGAGGCTTGCCGTCACTTGACTACTTAATCGAGGCAAGAAAGCGATCGAGTCGACTGTGCCGAGACCCTCAAGAAGAGAAGAGAGCCTATGGGCTCAATTCTTCTTGGTTCAACAAATCCGAGGGTCTTGGAGACACTCGAACAGAGCGTCGATGGGTGGACGACTTCAGCTTCGCTCGATCATGAACCGTCCGCCTCAACGCCGCCACGAAGTATTGAAGACGGAGATAATGACCTACCTCCGCCACTAGATAGGTTTCTAGTTTTTAATTTTTTGTGTTTAACGCCATGTTGTTTGGCTATATATATGAAAATTCCAAAATGAAAAAAAAGTTTGGAGGTGAAGTTACTATATCTATTTGCCCATAGTAGGAGCTCCTCATCCCATCGGATCAAGTGTGGCGCCTGGGAGGAGCAAGCAGTATGTTGGAGCAGATCTAAGTGAGCAGTGGTGGGCCCAAGTTGCTCCAAAGCGGCAAAGGGCAGAGGCAAAGCAAGGCGGCGCAAGAATGGACACAAATGGCAAAGGCGGCAAAGGGACACAAATGCGGCGAAGGCAGAGGGATGTGTCGGGCTCAATTTATATGGAGTTAGATATCACGAGCGGTTCTTAATAAGAACCGCTCAGGATAATTCAACTATCACTGATGGTTCTACATAAGAACCGCTCAGGATAGTACATGCACGGTTGTAACCTAAAACCGCTCAGGATTAGGGGATTATCACAGACGGTTTGTTAATAGAACCGCTCGTGATAATTCCTGACGATTCTATTTATCAACCGCTGCGTGATAGATGACTATCACGACGGTTCTAAAAATACTGATCAGGATAGTCGGCCCGCCGCCACCCAAGATGTCGGATTGACCCATCACGAGCGGTTCCAAAGGAACCGTTTGTGATGGGGCGTCTACTATAGCCTGTTTTGTAGTAGTGCTTGACCGTACGTCAGGACCTTCCCTTGAGTTGATATTGACCGTCAAGACCTCCTTTGGTCTTCATCTTGACCGTTAGGGCCTCCCCTCGTTGATCTTGACCGTCAGGACCTCCCCTTGTTGATCTTGACCATCAGGACCTCCTTTGGTTTTGATCTTGACCGTCAGGGCCTCCCGTCAGGATGTCCCCTTGTTGATCTTGACCGCCAAGACCTCCTTTGGTTTTGATCTTGACCGCCAAGGCCTCCTTTGGTTTTGATCTTGACTGTCAACACCTCCCCTTGTTGATCTTGACCATACGTCAGGACCTCCCCTTGAGTTGATCTTTACCGTCAAGACCTCCTTTGGTTTTGATCTTGACCGTCAAGGCCTCCCCTTGTTGATCTTGACCATCAGGACCTCCCCTAGTTGATCTTGACCGTCAAGACCTCCTTTGGTTTTGATCTTGACCATCAGGGCCTCCCGTCAGGACCTCCCCTTGTTGATCTTGATTGTCAGGTCCTCCTTTGGTTTTGATCTTGACCGTCAAGACCTCCCGTCAGGACCTCCCCTTGTTGATCTTGACCGCCAAGACTTCATTTGGTTTTGATCTTGACCGTCAACACCTCCTTTGGTTTTGATCTTGACCGTCAAGACCTCCCCTTGTTGATCTTGACCGTACATCAGGACCTCCCCTTGAGTTGATCTTGACCGTCAAGACCTCCTTTGGTTTTGATATTGACTGTCAGGGCCTCCCCTGGTTGATCTTGACCGTCAGGACCTCCCCTTGTTGATCTTGACCGTCAGGACCTCCCTTGGTTTTGATCTTGACCGTTAGGGCCTCCCGTCAGGATGTCCCCTTGTTGATCTTGACCGCCAAGACCTCCTATGGTTTTGATCTTGACCGTCAAGGCCTCCTTTGGTTTTGATCTTGACCGTCAAGACCTCCCCTTGTTGATCTTGACCATACGTCAGGACCTCCTCTTGAGTTGATCTTGACCGTCAAGACCTCCTTTGGTTTTGATCTTGACCGTCAGGGCCTCCCCTTGTTGATCTTGACCTTCAGGACCTCCCCTTGTTGATCTTGACCATCAGAACCTCCTTTGGTTTTGATCATGACCGTCAGGGCCTCCCGTCAGGACCTCCCCTTGTTGATCTTGACCGCCAAGACCTCCCTTGGTTTTGATCTTGATCGTTAATACCTCCTTTGGTTTTGATCTTGACCGTCAAGACCTCCCCTTGTTGATCTTGACCGTACGTCCGGACCTCCCCTTGAGTTGATCTTGACCGTCAAGACCTCCTTTGGTTTTGATCTTGACTGTCAGGGCCTCCCCTTGTTGATCTTGACCGTCAGGACCTCCCCTTGTTGATCTTAACCGTCAAGACCTCCTTTGGTTTTGATCTTGACCGTCGGGACCTCCCCTTGTTGATCTTGACCGCCAAGACCTCATTTGGTTTTGATCTTGACCGTCAAGCCCTCCTTTGGTTTTGATCTTGACCGTCAAGACCTCCCCTTGTTGATCTTCACCGTACGTCAGGACCTCCCCTTGAGTTGATCTTGACCGTCAAGACCTCCTTTGGTTTTGATCTTGACCGTCAGGGCCTCCCCTTATTGATCTTGACCGTCAGGACCTCCCCTTGTTGATCTTGACCGTCAGGACCTCCTTTGGTTTTGATCTTGACCGTCAGGGCCTCCAGTCAGGATGTCCCCTTGTTGATCTTGTCCGCCAAGACCTCCTTTGGTTTTGATATTGACCGTCAAGGCCTCCTTTGGTTTTCATTTTGACCGTCAAGACCTCCCCTTGTTGATCTTGACCATATGTCAAGACCTCCCCTTGAGTTGATCTTGACTGTCAAGAGCTCCTTTGGTTTTGATCTTGACTATCAGGGCCTCCCCATGTTGATCTTGACCGTCAGGACCTCCCCTTGTTGATCTTGACTGTCGGGACCTCCTTTGGTTTTGATCTTGACCATCAGGACTTCCCCTTGTTGATCTTTACCGCCAAGACCTCCTTTGTTTTTGATCTTGACCGTCAAGACCTCCTTTGGTTTTGATCTTGACCGTCAAGACCTCCCCTTGTTGATCTTGACCGTACGTCAGACCTCCCTTGAGTTGATCTTGACCGCCAAGACCTCCTTTGGTTTTGATCTTGACCGTCGTGGCCTCCTTATTGATCTTGACCGTCAGACCTCCCCTTATTGATCTTGACCGTCAGGACCTCCTTTGGTTTTGATCTTGACCGTCAAGACCTCCCCTTGTTGATCTTGACCATACGTCAAGACCTCCCCTTGAGTTGATCTTGACCGTCAAGACCTCCTTTGGTTTTGATCTTGACCGTCAGGGCCTCCCCCTTGTTGATCTTGACCGTTAGGACCTCCCCTTGTTGATCTTGACTGTCAGGACCTCCTTTGGTTTTGATCTTGACCGTCAGGGCCTCCTGTCAGGACCTCCCCTTATTGATCTTGACCGCCAAGAGCTCCTTTGGTTTTGATCTTGACCGTCAATACCTCCTTTGGTTTTGATCTTGACCGTCAAGACCTCCCCTTGTTGATCTTGACCGTACGTCAGGACCTCCCCTTGAGTTGATCTTGACCGTCAAGACCTCCTTTGGTTTTGATCTTGACCGTCAGGGCCTCCCCTTGTTGATCTTGACCGTCAGAACCTCCCCTTATTGATCTTGACCGCCAGGACCTCCTTTGATTTTGATCTTGACCGTCAGGGCCTCCCGTCACGACCTCCCCTTGTTGATCTTGACTGTCAGGACCTCTGTAACAGCCCAGTTTTAATGAACAGTACTAAAATGCTTTTCTTAATGTTTCTGCTCATTTCTGAAACTTGGGCATTTTGTTACAATTTAAAACCTCCGTTTTAGCCAAATCCGAGAATTGTCTTGGAGCTTCAAAAGAAAATACAAGTTAATGCTTGTATTGAGACCAAGAAGTATTTTTACTAAATACTAGATAAATTATTTTGAATAAAAATGAATTCTATCAAAATTTTAGAAATTATTTTGACCTTAATAAAAATCTTTGATCTGATCTATTCGGTCAAAGTATTTATTTTAGTATTTCTAAATGAGAAACAGTGGTTTACAAATTTTATCTGGGACATATATCATCCCAGTAGCCTCTCTGAAAAATTTCATGATTTTACAAATTTATTTGATATTTTTAAACCCCTGGTCCAACTTTTGAAGTTGTTTTTGAGTTCAAGTCAACCCTAAACCCAATCCTAGTCTCTGGGCACTTTAGCGACCCCGCCAAAACTCGTGCGACCCAGCCATGTGCTTTCGAGTTGGCTTTGTGACGTTCGCACTCATCCAAAGCCTAGGTCATCTGTGAGTCGTCTGATTTCTAATGGACGATCCTGATCTCTTGGGCTGTTCCGAAACCACCCTAAACCCCCCACGCAATCTCAGCCCTTGGATTCAACTCAACGAACCAGATCTTGTGGGCCGTTTGGACCATCTGAATGTGCCATGCAATATTGGCCGTTGGATCTATATCGTACGGTGCACAAATTATCGGGCCATGTCATTTTCAAGTGGTAAAACCCCAATCGCGTGCAAGCCCTTGGATTCAAATTTTACGGCCATGATCAATTGGGCCGTTCAGACCGTCCGAACATGCCATGATTGTGAGCCGTTGGATTTAAATTGAAGCGCTGAGATCAATTGGGCCATTCGGACGGTCCGAACCACCCATTGATCTCAACCGTTGATTTTAGATCCAACCGCGCCACCCTTTTTGGGTTTAATCTCAATCTCGCGCAGTGAAGCGTAGCCGTTGGATTTAAAACCAACGCTCCTCCTCGAGTGGGCCGTTCGGACCGCCTGCAGTGTCCCTCGATCTTAGCCCTTAATTGAAAATCCAATGGTGCCGCTCTAAACCTTTAAAGCTTTAAGGCACGCTCGTTATCAGGACCCTTGGATTCCAATTGAACGATCAAGATCGATTGGACTGTTTGGACCATCCAAACGTGCCATGATTGTGGATCGTTGGATCTTAATCTAACGGCCGACGATCATGGTCCGAACGTCACCCGCGCGCGCACCGCAATGAATCACTGACGACACGGGCCTACTGGCGATCAGTGAACTTTTGACTCAGTAAACAAATAGGAAGTGGTACTGTGCAGGACCCCACTTGTCTATGACTGTGGCTAGCACCGCCCTAGGTAAGAAAAGGAATAAATGCTTTATAAAATCCGAGATGTATTAATTTGCACATTGAAAATGTGAATAACTTCAAAAATACGAATTAATTCATCTCAACTCCAAAATGGGTGAATCCAAAGGTTTATAATTTTCATTTTCAATTAAATTTACATTACATTTGGTTTCAAACTTGTATCTGTAGCAGAGAGTATTATTTTGGGAAATGACCCATTAACTCTATTATTTTTACAATAGAAAAAGCCTGATAACTTTAAAAGTGCATAACTATTTCATAAAAACTCCAAATGAGATGAACCCAAATGTTTTGGACTTGTTTTGACATTCTCTATTTATCCATATAATCCCTTGCTTCACTACTGCTCTACAAATTTTGGTCAAATAATTAAATTACCTAAACTAAGACTTATTGGAATATGAAATTCAAATTACTATAACTTTCACATACTAACTCAAAATGGAATAATTATTTCACCTAAATTCATATAAAATCATACACAAGACACTGTAGAAAAATCATGCATTTTTAAGCAATTTTATTTTTGAAGTATTTCTCGGTGTTTATCGATATCGTTATTTCTTTAGATTCCGAAGCGATTGACATTGATTCGTATGCTACTGAGAGTGAGCAGTTGATCTACCAGCAATGCAAGCATCATTTGAACTTTTTTTTGCATCATATTTGATCCCAGTTTTGTTATGTTAGTGTAATCATAATTGCTTGCATGCTATTTTGATAATGTCGATATTTTTGTGATGTGTAGTTAGTTATATCCTATTCTTTGAGGTTAATCTTGAATTATGCTAGCACCTACATTCTTAAGATAGGTATGTATTGGGATTTTCTTAGCCATGCAAGTCTGGATGCGGTAGTTTGATTGTCGGGAATAACCCGACAATTATGGGAAACACAAACTATCTTATCTTCTTTTATTTCAAATCTTCGTATCTGTTTCTTAAAATAAATTTTGACATTTTAAATAATTTTTTGGGTCTGGACAAGTGATGGTTAGTGAGGGTGCCTTCGTACACGAGACAGGGTAAGTGGATGTCTTGTCTGGACCATTAAGGACCGAACTTTGGTACTATCGATTCAAGTAAAACTCGTGCTATCACACACGGTATATGGGTGTCAGATCATAAGTAAGGGAGTGTGGCTGCTGGCCATGGGCGAAGGGGAAGAGGCGGTCTCCGTCGCGACGGCCGAGACCGAGGAAAGGGATACCTTGGCCCGGTGGAGCTGGGAGGAGGGCAGCCGGGGAGGATGGCGGTGCTAGGAGGTGGGGCGGCCGGGGAGGAGGGTGGTGCAGCACTAGGAGGTGTGGTCAGGGAAAGGAGGAGGCGTTGGGAGGATTTTGAGGATAAGGTTTTAGAGGTCTTCGCGCGCCTGACTCAATTTTTTTTCATCTTCCCGCTCAAAGGGTATCCCCGGCAGATAGGTTGACCTTGTTGACTTTTTTTTGGGCAGATGTATTGTAGCTAATTTAAAAACATTGTCGGCAGATAAATTGTTCTAGACAATATTTATTACCGGTAGATAATGGGACCCGTAATCTCTTGGACATTGCCGGCACATGTTTTACCACTCATCGCATTTTTTTCCCGGTAGTTAATTGCCCTTAATTCTATGTTAATTGCCGGCAGATAGATTGTTCTAGAAAATACTTATTCCCAACAGATAATGGGACCCCTAAAATCTTGGATATTGCCGGCAGATAGATTGCCACTAATCCAGTTTTTTCCCGACAGATAATTGCCCTTAATACCATGCCATGGTGTAGTGTTGGTCACCTAAGGCGGCGGCGATAGCCGGCGGCGAGGAGATATGCGGCGGTAGTTCGGGCGAGCTTCGGCGAGGGCGAGGTGCGCACCGGGTGGCTCGAGATGAGGCGATGACGATAGGGTGGTCGGGGCGGTCGAAATGGCGTCGACGGCGAGGAATTCGGTGGTGGAGGGAGCTTCGGGCTTCGTGGTTCAACTCCAAAATCCGGTGAGCTCGAAGGGGGAGGGGAGAAGTGGATGATGGGAGCAGAATGAGTGGAAGATGGGGCACCGGAGGCTCCCTTTTATAGGGGCGGAGGGGGCCGAGAGAGGGAGATTATGGGTGGCGCCGTGATGGCGTTATTAAATCCGCTAAAGCAAGCGCCAAAAAGGGAAACGGTCGGGGTGAATGCAGTGGGGAATGGGGGTTTGAATGCGCGCATTCAGGCGAGGAGTGGGTGCGAAAATGGCGGCGATGTCGAGCTTTACGCCTGCGGCCATGGCGGCATTGGGCTTGGCTGTGCAGAGAAGAAAGGGGAGGAGGAAGACAGGTCGGTGGCGGGCCCCACTGGCAGCGAGAGAAGGCAAGGTAAGGGGGTGCGCGTGGGGCGTGTTGGCCGTTAGATTTCAATCCGATGGTTGTGGGCAACGAAAGGAAATGGCCAATGGGCCGTGCGCGAAAGAACAGTAATGGGCCGAAGAAATTTGGCCAAAGAACTATTCTCGGAGTTTTAAATGATTTTACAATTAAAATAATTCTAGTAATTCAAAAGGCTTTAGAAAATAGCAAATAAAATCCAAAAATTCTAGAAAACTTCACAGAAATTCCTAGAGTTATTTTGGACTTAATAAAATTATTTCTAACTTAAAGTTGGCTTTTAATTTTGCAAATAAATTATTTTGGCTTTAAAATATTTAGGAAAAACCTTTTAAATACCGTAAAATTCCATAAATTAATTAAATTTTATTTTTCAAATTAAATCCAAGAAAGCTCCAAAAACTTCAATAAATTTTACTTTTGACTTTTAAAACTTCAGAAATTCAAGAGAAGCAATCAAACTCTTTCAAATTTCAGAAAATCCAACAAAATAATAACTTTATTTATTTTAATTTTGGTAACAGCACTTTGGGATGTTACAGTTCTTAATAACGACTGTCTGTGATAATTTACAAATGGTTCTATTAAAGAACCGTCTGTGATAATCTCCGGTATCACAGACGGTCGTCAACAAAGACCGTCTGTAAACTATCATAGATGGTTGTATTAAAAAACAGTCTGTGATAATTGTATATCACAAACGGTTCGTAACAAGAACCATTTGTGATATCCTGCTACTATAAATACCTGGACCTGACAGACCCCCTGCCCATTCCCATTTGAGCTGCCACCTAGGTCCTCCCCCATTGCGCCGCCAACAGAGAGGAGAAGGAAGGGAAGGAAGGAGGAAGGGAGGAGAAGGAGAGGAGGAAGGGAGGAGAAGGAGAAGGAGAGGATTCTCGAGAAATATTTGGTATTTTCGTCGCGAGCTCCGAAGGTAACGATCTATAACCCTTTATGTTTGCTATAAATTAAACGCTAATCAATTTAAGTATGTTTGGTAAATAGGAAGAGTAGGTACTTGCGGTTAATTAATCTAATTTGACACTAATTTGTTACATGCGTATCGTAGATGGACCGAAACTGGATGTACGGTGTGAACCATGTGAGTGAAGAGTACATTAATGGCGTGGTTGCTTTTAGAAGAGCCACGAAAGGTGATATGTTGAAGAAGGGGATAAATTTTATGTACTGTCCATGCATTGATTGCGGTAATCTAAAGATATTTAACAACCCGGCGCAGATCGAAGCGCACTTGATTTGGAGCGGTTTCAAAAAAGGGTATACATGTTGGACCAATCACGGTGAAGAGCAGATTATACCGGAAGTTAAAAATGACGGCATCGCCAAGGAATCAACGATATGCCGGATGTGGACTGTGCTTTTGATGAGCATAGGTCGCACGATGACAATCTGGATCAGATGCTACGCGATGCAAAAGAGAACTACAGTGAGAGAGAGTTTTGTAAATTCGAGGGCTTAATGGAGGACTCGGTGGGACGTTTGTTCCCTGGCTGTAAGCCGGAATACACAAGGTTGTCAACCATGATTGAACTGTTGAAATTGAAGGCAAGCAATGGTTGGTCCGATAAGAGTTTCACGGCGTTGTTAGGTCTCCTAGAAGACATCCTTTCAGAGGGAAACGTGTTGCCCAGCACCACCTACCAAGCAAAGAAGGTTCTTTCTCCATTGGGATTGGAAGTAAAAAAGAATACATGCATCTCTGAACGATTGTATCCGCTACCGTAAAGAGTATGCAGACATGCATGTATGTCCCGTGTGCAAAGCATCCCGATACAAGTGTCAGAATACTGCTAAGGTGAAGTAAGGACCTCCTGCTAAGATGTTGTGGTATCTACCTGTGATCCCACGTTTGAAACATTTATTTGCGAACCCAAAGGAGGCAAGATTACTGCATTGGCACTCAGAGGAGCGTAAGAGAGATGGAAAGCTAAGACACCTCGCCGATTTCGCCTAAAGGAGAAACTTCGATCGGAGCTTCAAGAGTTCGGAACCGAGGAACATAAGGTTAGGGTTGAGTACGGATGGAATGAATCCTTTCGTAACATGAGCACCGACATAGCACTGCCCGTGAATCTATGTATGTACAACCTTCCTCCTTGGTCAGGTATGAAGCGGAAGTACATTTTGATGTCACTACTTATCCAAGGGCCGAAGCAACCTGGGAATGATATTGATGTGTACCTAGCACCATTGCTAGAAGATCTTGTGACACTGTGGAATAATAGGGTACAGGTATGAGATGCGTACAAACAAGAGAACTTCACTTTACGCGCCATGTTGTTCTGCACCATCAATGATTTTTCTACCCTTGGTAACCTGTCGGGCTTTAGTACAAAAGGAGCCAAAGCCTGTCCGCACTGCTTAGATGCTACGGAGAGTGTATGGCTGAACAACTTGCGCAAAACTGTGTATATGCGTCACCGTAGGTTCCTTCCCAGGAGTCACCCATACCGCAAGATGAAGAAACAATTCGACGGAAATAAGGAGGATGGTTCAGCTCCAAGGGCTTTTAGGGGGAAAGAGATCTATGGTATGGTTAAGGATATCGATGTTGTGCTTGGGAAGGAACGTAAATTAAGAACCCGTCAGAAGAACATCTGGAAGAAGCGGTCAATTTTTTGGGGCTTGCCTTATTGGGAGCACTAAGAAGTTCGCCACTGCATCGACGTCATGCACGTGGAGAAGAATGTATGTGATAGCTTGATTGGTCTCTTACTGAACATTAGTGGCAAAACAAAAGATGGTGTTAACGCACAGCGTGACTTGGTTGATATGAACATAAGGACCGAGTTAGCACCGAAAGAGACTGATAAAGGACGAACATACCTTCCCCCCAGCTTGCTACACCCTGTCCAAGGCCGAGAGAAATGAACTGTGTCAGAGCTTGCATGGTGTGAAAATTCCATCTGGTTACTTTGCTAACATTAAGAAACTTGTTTCTATGGAAGATTTGAAATTAATTGGTATGAAGCCTCATGATTGTCATGTGCTGATGACACAAATGCTTCCTGTTGCAATTAGGATTATCTTGCCGAACAAGGTCCGAGTGGCAATCTTGAGGCTATGTTATTTCTTTATCTCAATTGCACAGAAGGTCATCGATCCCCAAGGACTAGATGCTCTTCAGGCTGAGGTGGTGACGACTCTATGCCATCTTGAGATGTATTTCCCTCCTTTATTTTTCGTTATCATGGTCCATCTCATTGGTCACCTTGTGAAAGAGATAAAGATATGCGCCCTGTGTTCCTACGTCATATGTACCCGTTCGAGAGGTACATGGGAATTCTCAAGTCCTACGTAAGAAATTGATCTCGATCGGAGGGCAGCATTATCAAAGGTTATGCAACCGAAGAGGTCATTGAGTTCTGTGTCGACTACATAGCTCCGGTGGAACCGATAGGTGTGCCTCTATCTCATCATGAGGGGAGACTGGATGGTATCGGGACCATCGGAAGGAAGTCAATCACTCCCGATCTAGATATGTACGCTCAAGCCCATTTCACGGTCTTGTAACACATGACCCAAGTGTCCCCGTACATCGACGAGCACAAAGACATGGTATGCCAACAGAATCCAGACCGGTCGGAGGTTTGGATCACGAGAGAGCACAACTGTCAGTTCAACGAATGGTTAAAGGTGCGATTCACTGGGAGGTCATCAAGTGATGATACGCTACTATGGTTGGCAAAAGGGCCACAATTTACAATTGTGACATGGAAAGGATATGACATAAATGGGTACACATTTTATACTGGCAACCAGATAGGAAGAGCATACCAAGAACGGCGGTGTCCGTGATAGATGCACTTCACTAGCGCTCAATACCGCCGGCACGGGTTGAACTCCTACTATGGGTTCATAAAGGAGATTTGGGAGCTCAACTACGTATTTTTTAAGATCCCTCTATTTCGATGCCATTGGGTTAAACTTCCGCAAGGTGTGAAGGTCGACAAGTACGGTGTCACCACTGTGGACCTCAAATGTGTTGGATACAAGGACGAACCATTCGTGACTCGCTAAGCAAGTTGTTCAAGTTTTTATGTAATGCATCTGCAAATAAGAACCGCCACGTAGTTCTTTATGGAAAAGAAGGATTCTCTGAGTTGAGAATGTTGTGGATGAGGAAGAGTACAATCAATTTAACGAGTTGCCTCCTTTCGAAGACGGCATCAGGCTCGAGGAAGAACCCAGTGACGAAGCTAGCTATATGCGCGTCGATCATCATGAAGGGCTATATTTTAATTAAGAATTTACTCCATTGTAATTAATTTATTCTATAACATCAAGTGTTATGGACTTGTAATCTCTCGTATATTTTGATGTCAACGTAGAATTGTCATGTGTTAATGTGTTATGGACTTGTCATCTTTGATATTGATGTCAATGTGGACGTTTATTGTAATGTGGAGTATCAAAATTGGTTTCACTTGATTTAGAGTTGGGTTGAATTAGATATGAATTTTTGAAGTCAAATGTGTTATGAACTTATCATCATACTTGTCACCAGGTTCATATGGACTTGTCATGATTGTCACCAGGTTCATATGGACTTGACAATCACTTGTCACCAGGTTTTGTTAGGATATCACAGATTGTCACCAGGTTTTGTCAGGATATCACAGACGGTTCTATTATGGAACCGTTTGTGATAAGGAATCACACCTTATCACAGACGGATCTTTAATAAGAACCATCTATGATACGTTCCATATCACAGACGGCTCCATAATAGAACCATCTGTGATAGCCTTTTATAAGGAGGAACCGCTAGGGTTTTTGCTCTTACTCGTCACTTCCACTCCCCAGTGCCCTTAGCCCCTTAAGCTCTCATGTGCTCGTTCGCCTCCTCTAGGGCTCGCCTGTTCACCTCCCCTTAAGCCCCGACACCGCCGCCTCCGACCTCGGCGCCGCCGCCCCCGACATCGACGACGCCGCCATACTCGACACACGGCCTCCTCCTCATGTGCCCTCGTCGTCGGATTTCCCCTCCAGCGGCCTCACTCTCCCCTCATCACTTCTTCCCTCGGAGCCATGGAGGTAAGAGGCTAAGAGCTCGGTGCCACCCTTCCACCTTGTCCTCCCTCATCCCCTTTTTATTTGTAATGTGTAGATGCGCGTGGATTTGCTAATTAGATGAAAATGTGTAGGATAATATGAAGTATTTTGGTTGTGATTTGTTATGATTCGGTCATATTTTGGATTTGCACAGATCTGAAATTCTTTGTATGGAATGCATGAGTATGTGTACGACTCAGTGCTATTGTGATTAATGCCAGATGTTTCTTGAACATTTTTTTCATTGCTCGTTCATTTAATTTGACTGATGCTTCATGCATATATATATATATATATATATATATATATATATATATATATATATATATATATATATATATATATATATATATATAATTATTCATAGTTGGAATGGCAATGTTACGATGAATCTATGTTAGGTTAGTAATCCTCCATTCTCAATATAGTATGGCTATGATTACTTGTTTTGATGTTTTCTATGCAAAGTAATTATATGATCTTTACAGAATTATTCAATTAGAATAAAAATCACATTCAGATTTTATAATTGATCATACATGTCATTCTCCTGTTTTAGTTTGGACTAAGATATTCCTTGTTACATGGCAAATTGGTTAGCTGAGAATTGAGTGAATATCTGAAGTTAGAAATATTAGCATCTCTAAATATCTACATTATTGCTTGCACACAATGCTTTCTAGTACCAAATTGGGCTGAACAGCTCACATGTCCAATAGGTTTAGTTCACTTAGCGTTATGCATTTAAAGAGACACAATGGTAAAACTGGAAAAAAGATGTACATAATGAAGTACTACGTATAATCAACATTGGTTTTCATTCATATGCATGTGGTATACGTTTAGCATTTCAATCAATTTAAATGACTTGAATGATTTACATTTGATTATGTTAATTTGGTCATTTAAATGCTCTTAGATTAATGCTTTATTGTTTCATATTTATGCTGGAATTAATTATGATTATTTGCTAATATTGCACATGTTGAGCATATTATTCATTTTAAATGACATGGAGATACTTCATATGTATATGTTGATTTGGGACACTTGCAATCCATTTTATTGCGTATGTAACTTATATAGATAGCAAGTAAGCGAGATGGCAGAGGCACCATCTTTGCCGCCGTCACCGACGTCGCCGAATGCGTCTAGATGTCCGACGATAGCGATACATAAGCGAGATGGCAGAGGAAAATAGAAATTGCCTGCGGGCCGACTGATCATCACAGAGGTCAGTGACGTTGGGGTCCCTCTGAGTCCCCAGAGATCATGTAGGTCGTTCATTGCCTATGTTGCCAAAGAAGGATCATACAATGGATCAAGCGCCAAACTAACACACACAGGAGGAAATTTCCGGTACGCGCTACAACACAATAATCATATATCATACTTCATAATAATGCGTCTCGAACTTACTATACCTATATATGTAATTCTATTTTTGCAGTGCCACCAGCAAGAAAATAATGAGCTATGTGCATTCTACGTTTGCCATCATATGCAGCAAATCATTAGTACTAAGAAGAAGGATCCCGAGGTTTGTCAATCTTGAAATAATTATTTCCTAATTATAAATTTAAATATATATGCTTACCACTTTACTCTTGCTAGCGACAAGCCTTGATGATAGATTTAGATGGACTCGTTCCGCAAGAGATCATGGAGGTTCGAGGGAAGATCTGCGCCTTCATCAAGACACATATCGTTAACTCCAACAGAGACTTTCACTCCGTCGCCGACCCAGAGTTTCACCCCGTCGACACCTCTCAACCACCTGCAAACAATTGACTCAATTGTAATCCAATTGTAACTATAGCGACAATACTTGAACAAATTCTTTTGTAATTTATTTTGAGTAATGATCA
Source organism: Phyllostachys edulis (assembly GCA_036346405.1). Lineage (NCBI taxonomy): Eukaryota > Viridiplantae > Streptophyta > Magnoliopsida > Poales > Poaceae > Phyllostachys > Phyllostachys edulis. The sequence continues at coordinate 44,190,942 of CM070560.1, read as the reverse complement.
CTTCGAGTTGTCAGCAATTGATTATATGTGATGTATCTATTTTCTAGATGCTTGTTTTCAGAGGGCATGGCTAGCAATTCCTGAGGCTAGCCAAAAAAAAAGTTCTGTATAAAGAACTATCACAGAAGGTTTTTCGTTGAAACAGACTGTGAAGGCAGTATCACAGACAGTTTCCATTAAAAACCATCTGTGATGTGTAGGATATCACAGACGGTTCTATTTACAAACCGTCTGTGATGTGACATATCACAGACGGTTTGTAAACAGAACCGTCTGTGATATACCCTATCACAGACGGTTTTTGAACCGTCTGTGATAACCGACCGTTATCACAGACGTACAAATTCAAACGGTTCAAAAACCGTCTGTGATGACGGTTCCGAACTGTCTGTGATAAGGTTGTATGTACTAGTGATATCTGGGCGACGACGTGGCCGTGTGGGACGCTGGGAGCGTGCGTGACAGCGTGAGGGAGGGGGAGTAGTTGAGGAGCTGAGCCAGGGAGGCAGGAGGCGATTTGCCGGAGTTGGGCGTGGCGCTGGTCGCGGGTTTGCCCTGCGGCCCACGGCCCGGGCCTTGCCCCTGGCGTTGGTTCGCCCTTGGCCACCTGCGGGCTGGGGCCCTGCCCCTTGGCGTCGTGGTTGAGTGAAGCGTGAAGGCGTGAACCATTGAAGCCTGAAGAGTATACTGATATCATATATTCATATTATCATGATATGGTCGAGGTCAATCACTTAATTGGTCATCTACTCATATGCAGATCTGCTAGCTAGACTACTATTGAAGGCTGAAGCCGAAGCAGTGAAGCGTGATTGTGTGAAGATTGAAGTGTGAAGCCTCTGTCCTCTATCCTCTGACTACAATGGTATACCGTATAATCAGAACTCAAACTCTATCCTCTATCCTCTGACTACACTGGTATATTGTATAATCAGAACTCATTCTTCGATTAGTCAATTAGTAATTTGTTAGAATATAGTGTGGTATTGTGTTATATACTCAATTAGCAATTAATTCATAGGTTTGCAATAATGGAGAAACGAACTTTGCGTATTTATTTCACAAACAATTCAAGTAGTACTCCTCCAACCGATGAGAGCTCAACTCAACCAAAGAAGTCTCGACCAGAATTTAATCTGGATGAAATTATTGCTGATCCGGTGCATCGCATACCAATATAAGATTTCTCTTTTTTTTTGCTTTGCTTTGCTTTTATTCATGTATGAATTTGATTACACAAGAATACAAGACTATGTTTGTTTCAAATTATAATTTAGTCATTTGAGACTTTAAGCCCACCCTCCATTTCCATCCTGGCTTCGCCACAGCACGTACCATCGACTGCACAGTGACAGTGTGGTGGAGAAGGATGTTGTATGGTGGTCGTGCGGTCAAGGCGCTGCCGCATGATGGCCTTGCGGTGCCGCACCCAGTGAGGATTCACTTATTTGTTTATTGTCCATATCGATCTACAAGAGTTAAACAAACACATGAGGATGGACTACTCTTTGCAGCGGTTTGATCGCTACAAGATTTCAACATGGTGGTCGTGCGGTGCCGCACGGTGATTAAGTCATAATATATTAGGCTTTGTTATTTTCGATATAAATTAGTTAGTGGTTATAAATGGGTGGAAATTAAATAGTCGTAATTAATTAGTTATAATTAGTTTCAGTGGTAATTAATCAGTCGTACTTAGTTTAGTAGTAATCATCTCGGCATATTAAATTAGTGGAAATTAACTACTCGTAATTAATTTAGCAATAATTAAACAGTCGTAATTAGTTTACTACAATTAGTTTGGTATAACTAATTTAGTGCAAATTAGTTAGTCGTAATTAATTTTTATGTACATAAAATTGATGATTTTTTGGCATGGTTACAACTTACAAGTATTACACGATATGTCATCCACTGACAAGGATACAAGCCTCCCAACTCCTGCAAGGGAGCAGTACACGGGGGTTGGAGCGTATGCGGGGTTTGGACCGTATGCAGGGTTTGGAGCGTACGAAGCGCAGAGCTCCTCTGGGTTCGCTGGCACACCGTATGTTCAAGGCCAGAACACCTCCGCACGACCGGAGTTGCAGACAGTGTACCTTGGGGCAGACAATTCAGGGATGAATATATGGAGTCCTACATTCATGGCATGATTGCAGGTGGCATGTCATAGTAGGACGACATCTACACTGCACAGACTCAGCTGGGTCCGAGTCAGCGTACTAGTGCCCTCTGCGTACTCAGCGATCTCAGTATACCCTCTCCGATCCGATACGTGCTCTCCGGACCGGCTAACGTATACCACGGGACATGCTCGGCGCAAAACCCGGATGCGCACGCAGACGCAGACACAGCGAGGAGAGAGAGTAGTGGTAGTGGCTCAGACAAGCGAGCCATATTGTATCCCATGTTATGTAGTTCTGTTTTGGTATATTTGTATTCATATTTTATTTTGCTATATTTGTATGCATATTTTGTATATTATGTGTGTACTACTGCGCTATATCCATATGAAAACAAAGAACAAGGAGTGTCGACATTTTCAATGGAGTTGCAATGTAGCTTTTCTCCATAATATTGACATGTTAGTAGGAGAACAATGGCGCGTGACATAGTATAACTCTACCAACATAAACTATCAAGTTTGAAAGAGAACTTCTTGAAAGTTAACTTTTATTTTGCTTTAACCTCAGATATATAGACTTCATCCCACCAAAGGTTTGGCTATCTTAGTGTTATTACACATTACTTGGATAACGATTACAACTTGAACAAGCAAGTCATAGGGTTTAGGTCAATCGATGAGGCACACACCGAAGAGGCCATCACACAACGCGTATTAGAGGTCATTCAGGATTTGCCATCACTCTTGACAATGCCTCAGCTAACACGACAGCCTTGGAGGTTCTTACACCACATCTACAGTCCTACACTGGCAGTTTTGTCCTCCATCAGACATGCATGTGCCACATCTTTTAATCTCATCGTGCAGGTAGGTTTGAAGGTAATGAAACCTAGTTTAGAAAACATATGCGATGCTATCCAATTCATTACATCTTTAGCCTCAAGATACGCCCAATTCGTGGACTACTGTAGGGCTAGCAATAATAGACCAAGAAGATTCAACTAGGACAAGAAGGTGAGGTGGAACTCCATGTATACTATGTTGGAGAGGTTCTTGAAGTATAAGCACAACAACACTATCTTCGGCAATACTAATTCTGGTAAGCAGATGGTTATTGAAAGGGATTGGATAGTTGTTGGTCATCTTCGTGAATTTTTGAAAGTTTTTTACAATGTAACCACAATGTGATCTAGTGTTTACAATCCTACTTCTTGCTTAGTCATCGAGTGGCTTTGGACTATTGCCAATGCTTTCAAGGAAACAGAAATGACACCCTTCTAAAACCTATTATTGAACCAATGGAGAGTAATTTTTAAAAATATTTTCAAGTTATTCCACATCTCTTCTATTTTGGCACTATTTTAGATCATAGAAGAAATTTAGCAGACCTGAAGGGGGCTTATGAGTGAATTGGGGAAGCATTTCAATTTAATTTTTCTAAGGCTTACACTCACATTCATGACGAGCTTTTTCACGTTTTTTATTTGTATTATGAAAAGTTTGGCAGCACAAGTCAATCGAGGACGAGTGCTTCAACAACGCAACAAGGACAACAAAATTTGAGTGCTTCCAACATGTGAAAAAGAGCTAAAAGTCTTGGCATCCAATTTGTCCTCTCATGCGCTGAGCAAGTCACAATGGAATCCAAGACTAGAGCTCAACCACTACCTTGACACACCTTTTGCGGATATCGAGCTTGACCTCGCAGAGGGCAATGATGTCAACCTCTTGTTGTGGTAGAAGAACCGCCAATGTTTTTATCTCGTGTTGTCGCATTTTACACGAGATGTAATATGGTTTCTGTGTCGACTGTCTAATCGGGAACCACTTTCAGTACGGTGGGGAGGATACTTGATCCATGGAGGTCGTCTCTCACACCTGAGATGGTTGAGGCACTCACATGCCTCAAAGGCTGGAAGAACACAGATGAACGAACCCAACATCAGCTCGAGGATTCAGAGATCGTGGAGACGATAGCCAACCTGGAGAATCTCAACATCAACTAGTCTATGTATGTCAGTATGTGCATGCAGTTACTATACTCTTTTCCTTACCGGGAGTACCCCACACTAGGGTGTAAGGTTTTTAACATGATAATAACATTGTATCTGTACCAAATAAATAATGAAATTTAGTACCTTTTCCCTCAAATATTTGTGTGTAATGTCCATTACAATTATACACAATTAATTTATTTTTAATTTTCTACACCATTTTCTCTTTTCTCATTTTTACCTTTCCCCCGTTTTACCACTTTTTTTTTCTTTTTTACCTTTTTCCTATTCTTCCCTTTGTCGGGCTTCTTTCTTTTCCCATGTCTTCTTTACCTATTCTTCCCTTTGTCTTCTGCCTCCACCTCCTCCTAGGCTTGCCTAAGCGCTACCACACCCTCCCCTCCTCCCAGCCCACACCACAACCTCCTCCTCCGGTCCTCCTATGTGTCACTGTCCTCTCCCTACCTCTCCTTCTCCTTCCCTGTTGAGCAAAACAAGACGAGGTGGTGCCCGTGGCGGGAGGAGGTGGGGGTGGTGTCGTGCCAACTGCCCAAGCAGTAGCATCGATAGGACAGGAGCCTGGAAGGAGTGCAAGGTGGATCTGGCACAGGTGTGGTCCGGAACGGCTAGATCTGTCACCCATGTGATCGAAGGCGGCATGATTTGACGGTAGCTTAGTGGTGGCCACGACGACGCCGGTGACCACGGTAAGGCCGTCGGCGGCGGCGGCCATACTTAGGTTCCGACCACCTCGCTCCCTCTAATCCACCCCGTCATAGTGCAAAAGGGTCATGCTTGGGCTAACACGGCATGGTGGGCTAGACGTACTGAGCCGACATGACACGGTCCTAGCCCACGGCCCACTGGGGCCGTGTCGAAGTCTCAGGTTTACAAACGGATACACCTACATGCTCGATCGACCTTTGTACCTACCTCTTCATGTTCGATGATCCACCTCGCTCTCCTGCTTTATAGTTATGCGATGCAAAGAGACCAAAGAGAGCATGTAAATGACTTCTATAAAAAAAAAGGTCATCTCACATGTGGGAGTTTTTGGCTTAAATTTCACTATTTGTGCATGAAATAGCAAATCTAGTCTCCTTTGGATATCAAAGCCAAAAATGGCACCGTGGACTCGCCGGCTAGCGACTTATGTGAAGTTCATGCACTAGGCGGCCAGACACGCCAATTTCGTGCGCCAAGGGGGCTTTCAAGTCTCAAGACCAGGAGGGACTTTCAAGTCAGGCACCGTGAGGACTTCCCAAACTTCCCTCGTTCGCACGCCCCTGGCTTTGACGCCCCATGTTAGAATTAATTTATTCATAATTAATTAGTCATGATTAATTAGTCATAATTAAGCAGTTGCAATTTTCATAATTAATTAGTCGTAGTTAAATATTCTTAATTAATTAGTCGTAATTAATTTAGTCATAATTATTTAGTCGTAACTAATTAGTCGTAATTAATTAGTCATAGTTAGTTAGTCCAAATAAATTAGTCTTAGTTAATTAGTCATAACGACATCTTTTTTTTTCTTCAAAAATTTAGTAGTTTTTTTATTATGAACTAATTAGGTTAAATTTGTACATTAGGATTACCAAAGTGTAGTTATTTTTTAGAGGTAGGGAAATATAGACTAAATTGTGTGACCTGTTTTTTTTATTGTGTATAGTAAAGAACGGTGAATTGCTCCTAAGATATGTGTTGGGTTGTTGTGGCTTTAGGTATTGTAGAACATGCAAGACTTGCTTGTGTTTTTTGGCGACAGTCTCGTACGGGGCGGACCCGGTGGATTGGATATATCAAGATACCTAATCAGTGTCTACTTAACAACATGTCATAATCCTTAAGAGTTTGCACTAATAATTAACATTTCGGAAAAGCAAAAAACTCGCATTCCAAATATTTCATGCGCCTTCCTTGTATGCCTAACTTTCTTTGTATTATCATACATACAAAAAAAATTATTGTCACATGAAATGATGAGTTTTATTATCACATGCACCATAAATTAATTATGGGCTAAAATGAGGGTGCATGAAATCATGCGCAGTTTATTAATTTATTCGTAATTTCAGTTGGATGTGTAGCATCTGTTAATAACTGAGTGAGCATTGCAATTAGCAAATGCATGTTTAATTAGAGAATATTATGAGAGGACAAAAGTTAGGTAATTAGATTATTAATCCAGGCCATTAGATATTAATTATCATTATCATGCGCTGGGAATTTAATTTCAAAAAAATGGAACATTCACTAGGGATCAAACAAAAAAAAATCTTGCTAATACTTCAATGGTGACTAAGTCCCACTTAATTTAATAGCAATTAAATTAAAAAGTGTAAGGTGATAGTTAAGAGTTACTAAGAGGTCATTAATATTTAATTTTAAGAATTCAAGTTTAGGCTGCTCCCAATGGGTAGTATCTTACTGCAGTTTCTTTAGTGCATGAGGAGTGTTATGATACTATCTTCCCAATGCATGGTTTCTTATGGTGTAGTATCTTAGGCTGTTTCATTTAATTACATGCATGATCTTTACTAGTATTTGAGCATTGTGGCCTATTTGTGGCATGTACTAAAGAAAATAGAGCGAGGGTCGATGGGCGCACAGCATCGATCACAATAAATTTTATGCGTTGGATTTCGAGACTGACTGGTACCCAGATTAGATACTAGAGCACCCTCTCTCTTCATTAACTATGGTGCCACATCATCATTTTGCCTACATGACAGGCTTAAGATACCAGCCAAGGTGGAGCACTAGGAGCAGCCTTAGATCTAGGCACTACTCAAATATAGTCTTATATTTAGAAGTGTTTAAATGACAATAAGGCCCTATTTAATCAGATGAGGGGCCGAGATTAGTTAGTGTTAGATGTTAACCATGGATAATTAGCATATCATCACTATTTGATTTAGGATGCAAACGATATTAGACATGCCGGTGGATTAAACTTATGTGTATATATATGTGTTGCTCAAATGAACAATGAACCACAACAAATAGTTAGTTAACCAAACACAGTGTAATTAGTTTAGAATTCATCACTTAACTAATGTTTAATTGACAAATGACCTATCATTAGATCCTTACAAGGTCATTATGCTAATTAAGGCAATTAGTGTATAGTCACTTGCAATAAGTAGTTTAGCAAAATATTATTAATAGTAAATAATAGTAACGACAATATGGCGATAGCGTGTGAACCCTTAGCGGTGTAAAAATAGAATAATAAATAGCATAAAACTATACTTACAAGTAGACTGTTATTAATTATCGATTAGGTAAAACAATTACTTCAGCTAAAGATTAGCTAGGGTTTGTTGATATGTCATTAACACATAGGACCTAGACACAAATTAGTAATTGGATGGAGTCTTCAATTAACTGATAATTGAACCACAAATGGTAATAAGACATGGGCATGTTGGCCATGCTAATAATTGATTATGTAACTAAGTGGATCAAGGCGGAGGTTGGCGTTGACAAATTCCGCCGCGGGCAGTACGTCGAGGCCGGCAGGATCTTTAGCCAGCAATGTACCGCGCCGGAGCTGGACGACTTCCTCACGCTGGACGCATACAGGTTGTTTGCCAAATATCCGGTTAAGAAACCGACAGATATCCGGTTCCCGTCTTGGATTTGCCGAATAATACATGGTCTATATTCTATCCCGAATCCGGCCAGATAGTAAAATTTCTTCCTAGACCGGATCCAGCTCCAGATTACTCACGATTTTACTGTAGGTCTCGCTAGTCTTTACTGTCAAATCCATGATATCACATATGTTCGTGGCCCCCCTCCCGGTGGATAGGGGAGCGCGAAGAGAAAGAAGCGGAGAACCCAAACGTCTCCACCTGCTTTCTTACGCCTTATTCAAGGGGCCGGCCACTGGTACGCCTCTGGGATTACTGCCGAATGCAGCGCTTTCACTTTTGCATATATTAAAATTTACTGACCAACAATTGGATGCTTCCAGTTTACTCATTAATTTACTGTGTGACTTGTTAGAGTTTACTGGTACATGGGAGGGTTACCCAGATTTGATGTCTCTCGCGGGGGAGGTCGTTGGTTCGTGGGCCAAGATACAAAAGTCCGATATGACATGCTGATGCAGTAGAATAAGTATCAACTTTCGTATACGTTATACGTTACTTCCGAATGTGACGTTGCGCAGCGTGAGGTTGTGGGATTGTGGCCCGATAAAAAAAAAAAGTTCGCTGAGATATGATGTGGCAGTAAAAAGAGTATCACAGTTACTTTTTTGCAACGTTGCAAGTTACTCCCAAGCATGTGGGGATCGTAGGACCACAGCCCAAAAAAGGAGTACGCGCTAAGAGATGATCTAAAAATGTATCAGAGCATGTATAATAATAAGTTTAATATAGATGAAAGAGAACAAAGAGATAGAAAGTTGCTACCTATAATCCTGTAGTCGACTGTATCACGAGAAACAAGAAAAACATTAAAAAATTGTGTGTCCTATAAAGACAAGTAAAAATACAGCAGCTGTCTGTACCATTGTATGAGCTGTCTTTAATGCTATTTATAAGTAACATAGAGAGTTGCTATAGATAGTAGCTGTCTGTACCATTGTATTTGCACTTAGCGTTTATATCACATATATTACCTATTATTGCAGATACACGTTGCGCGGGGTGAGGGGGGCCTCTTAACGCCCCGTGCGAGCAGGCCAATCGGAACAGTTATAGACTAGGTAGACCTTAGACCCCGACTCCCCGCGCGTGACAAGTATCGGCAGTACTAAGAGCATCTATAACAGTCCACGTCAGCTGTTACTAAGGGGTTGTCACATCAGCATTTAGGTGATGTGGAGGAGAGAATGTGAGGTTATTTCTAGATGAAGAAACTAGCAAATTGTTAATACCAAGACACAAGAAACAACCAAATACTCTATTGGAGACTTACTTGTTACCTAAAAACGCGTTTTGTCGATCCCACTGTCTTAAAGCAAAATATACATTAGATCATTTGTGCAACCCGACTTCATTATTGATATGATAAATGAGCTAAAACATGTAGACCACAAGGTTGTACTTCATTATTGATCATCAAGAATCATGCACACTTGTAGCAATTAAAGTTTTAGATACAAGTTCAAAAAACAATCTATTGGAAGACTTGTTTTCTTTTTATTAGATTGAGTACTCTCTCTTCTCTTAGTAATAAGTCAAGAAGTAAACTATTGTAGATGCTCTAAGCACGCTCAGTCTGTACAGTAGACTGGTGGCACATAAAATAGATATTTTATGCTACAGGACAGTGCAAAAGCAGCTCTTCCACACACAGCACTCACAGGCGTAAAGCAACTGCAAAGGTTGGAATAGCCACCTAGGAGTGGTAATCTAGTAGGTCATGGCAGGCACGAGAGGGCAGGGTTTTTTACAGCTCTGGGGAAAGAGAAGAAAAGAAAGGTGCACCGAACCGCATGAATATGAATGGCGCAGTACTCCACAGTGCATCCCATGCCTGACAGCTTGAGCAAGGCAAGGAAAAGGTCAAAGACAACTTTAAAAATCTGCAAATGTGAGTGAGCATTTAAGTCTTGCCTACATATTTCCAAGGGCAGGGGTGAGAGCATCTACGATAGTCCACGTCAATTATTACTAAGGGGTTGTCATATCAGCATTTAGGTGATGTGGAGGAGAGAAAGTGAGGAGATAAGGTGAGATTATTTCTAGATGAAAAAACTATCAAATTGCTAATACCAAGACACAAGAAACAACCAAATACTCTATTGGAGACTTACTTGTTACCTAAAAACACGTTTTGTGGGTTCCACTGTCTTAAAGAAAAATATCCACCAGATCATTTGTGCAGCCCGACTTCATTATTGATATAATAAATGAGCTAAAACATGTAGGCCACAAAGCTGTACTTCATTATTGATCATCAAGAATCATGCACACTTGTAGCAATTAAAGTCTTAGACGTAAGCTCAAGAAACAATTCATTGGAAGACTTGTTTCTTTTTATTAGATTGAGTACTCTCTCTCCTCTTAATAACAAACTAAGAAACAAACTATTGTAGATGCTTTGACAGCCCGTTGTCTCCTTGCTCAAATATCCATGGGACTGCCAGTCTAGTACCACTGTCTCGATGCAATTCAATCTGCATTTACAGTGTATCTCTTTAGACTGCTCTCAATGGACAGTATCTTGGTGCAGTTTCTTAGTGCATGAGGAGTATTAGGATACTATCTTCTCAATATATGGTTTCTTATGATGTAGTATCTTAGGCTGTTTCATTAAATTACATGCATGATCTTTACTAGTATTTGAGCATTGTGACCTATTTGTGGCATGTACTAAAGCAATACATATTTGTTGACAGACACAAACGTAAATACATGAACATGTATCCGTACATAAAAAGTGCCAACTAAAATATCATCAAAATATATTTAGAGGTACATGAATGGAGTCATGAACATAATCTATTTCGGCCCAAACTTTTTCCAAATATGCTCAACTAAGTCATTTTTGAGTGCTCTATGAGTAGGGCGATCCCGGATGTTAGCATCTCTTTGGAGCACATCGGCAAATTCCGATATGTCGCCGTGTTGGAATACAGATGGTAGAACGGTCGATGTGCTTGCGGCCTCGTTCAAGTCAAGATCATCTGCCGCCTCTTCTTTTTCATCCTCAACTATCATATTGTGAAGAATGATACAAGCTAACATGACATTCTGGAGATCGCCCCGGTCATACAAACGCGCGGGATAACGCACAATAGAGAATCGACGCTACAAGGCACCAAACACACGTTCCACATCCTTCCTTGCCCCTTCTTGATGTGCGGCAAACAACTTGTGCTTCTCTGTTTGTGGCATTGATATTGTCTTCACGAACGCAGCCCATTCTGGATATCTGCAAGGTAATAACCATGTTGGTATTCCTTGTCATTGACAATATAGTACACCCAAGGTGCTTGCCCTTTCAACTGCTTAATGAACAACGACGATTGATTCAGCACGTTGATATCATTGTTAGATCCGGCAACACCAAAGAAGGCATGCCATATCCGAAGATCTTGAGAAGCAACTGCCTCCAAAATAAGAGTAGGCGCGCCTTTATAACTGCTAGTAAATTGACCCTTCCATGCCATGGGACATTTTTCCCAACGCTAGTGCATACAGTCTAGGCTTCCCAACATGCCAGGAAAGCCACGACTCTCGCCATACGAAGTAGGCGCTCCATATCTTCAGTGTTGGGGCTTCGTAAGTACTCCTCTCCAAAGTTATCAATAACGCCTTGCACGAACAACTTCAAACACTCAACTGCGGTACTCTCGCTAATCTTCAGGTATTCATCTAGATTGTCTGTAGGTGTACCATACGCCAATTGGCGAATAGCCGCCGTACATTTCTGCAACGGAGAGAGCCCCTGGCGGTTAAGGGCATCTGTCCTTGCAGTGAAATACGAAGACCACTCGCCTAGTGTGTCGACGATACGTAGAAAAGAGGGTTTTCTCATCCGAAATCTTCTTCGGAATACCTTGTTGCAATCGTTTTGGAAGAGTTCCCAGTAGTATACAGTAAAATGCTGGAGTAGCTAGAACTTTGTTAAAGGAAAACTGGGTGAGAAAATTGGTGCCAACTCGCTCAAAATCACCTTACTTGTTGACGTGAGTCGAATCTGTGACCTCTCTAGCATAACTCCGAGCAGTATTGACAATTAATCAACACATGGTAGATCACTGGTTCTAAAGATTCAGAATGTGAATCATAAAGAGGCAGAATGTCAAAAACACCGGGTGCAACTAATTTTCTGAGCTACTGTGGTTTTCTTCACTGTTTCATTTCGTTTTTCCCTTTAGAAAGATAGGCACATAAGACACTCCGATCTACAAGAAAACTCATAAACTCGAAATAACAAACAGTTTCCCTCATCTTTCATGTCTTGAGAAGCCATGGTTTTTAAAACTGAAAATAAATTGCACTCTATTCTAACAAAAACTGGAAGGATCTAGAAAGTTGCTTAACGACGTGTCTTATTAGTCATACTGTCATAGTGTTGTGCATCTCTCCAACCCGGTGCAAGATCGGCGTACAAAGCATGTCGAGATTGATCTCCACTTTGTATGTGAGCGGGTGGCATTAGGTGATGTCCGCATACTGCAGATTCCGTCCCCCTCCCAATATGCAGATATCTTCACCAAAGGACTTCGTACTGCGATTTCCCTCGACTTTCGTTCCAGTTTGAACATTCATTTACCTGCCAATCAGACTGCCGGGGGGGGGGGGGTTAGTCTATACGTGCATGCATACACATGCACGTAACATGTAACATCCCAATTTTCTGAGCTGTAAAAATCTTTTGAATAGTTAGTAGTTGGAAAATTCACATTTGAGATTTTATTTGAATTTTTAATCAAGCTTAATATGGACTTTTAATATCAAAACCATTTAAAATGAGTAATGTCAACATCAACAATTGTCCAAACTATTTAATTTGGGTTCTATGTGCTTGGATATGTTTTCTAGATTTTTCTAGAATTTTTCCGAGTTTATTTGCTATTTTATAATTGCTATTTGCATTTTCTATAATTTCTAAAAAAAAGAATCAATTTAAAATCTCAGAAATCCAACTGGGTCGAATCTCACGCATCCCGCTGCTGACGCATGGGCCCCCCCCGATCGTCGTCCTCCTCGCGTCGTCGTCTCCACGGGAGTTTCACCAAAGCTGCCATTGGTGCCTGTTGAAGCTTCGTGCGACAAAGTCGTTTCCAACCGAAAGAATCTTTCCACATCCGAATCTTATCTTGTAGCACCTTCTATCTTCGGATATAACTCGTGGCCGTCTCGGACTCATTTTGGACTCCGTCGCTAATACTCCGTCTTAGCAACTCAGGAGAGTTGAGAAATAACATCACCAACATCTCATACTTGTCCGGAAGAGCCCTAAGAATCTTGCGCACAATGTCAACATCAAGAAGGTTAGTCCCAAGGCCTTTAAGCTCATTCACAAAGTTGTTAAGTCTTGAATAAATCTCATTGATGTTTTCATGAGTCAACATTATGAAGTTCTCATATTTGATCCGAAGCCTATGCAATTTAGCTTCTTTGACCGTGGATGTTCCCTCATTGATTTCCGAGAGGGTGCTCCAAATATCATAAGCGGTTTCCAAATTGCTCACTCTATTGAACTCATTCGCGTTCAAAGCGCCAAAGAGAGCGTTCATAGTTTAGGCATCTAAATGAGCATTACGTGTCTCTTGATTAAGAGGCATGATGTAACTCTCATTTACGATTTTCCAAATGCTTAGACTCATGGCCTTTAAATAAATTGACATTCTAATTTTCCAATAAGCATAATTTGAGCCATCAAACAAAGGAGCCTTTCCTATAGCAATTCCCTCACTAGCTATCATTTTCTCTCTTAGACGATTAAGTCTAAATCAATGAGAGACCAAGCTCTGATACCACTTGTAGGATCAAGGGTAACCGACTAGAGGGGGGTGAATAGGAGGTTTTTAAACTTTTTAATAAATTAACAATTTAAGCCAATTAATAACTTAGTCTAAACAAGTTACACTTCTAGCTAAGCAATTCAACACAAGAAATAAGCTAGAAATGTAAATGCGGAAATAGTAAAGACTACGAATAACCACAATGAGACAAGGATGTTTTTCCCGTAGTATCGAAGACTTGCTGGTCTTCACTAGTCCACGTTGAGGAAGCTTGAGAACTCAAGCCGGCTCCACGAATTAAGCCTTCCCTCGAACACTACGGTTGTTCTTCCTCCGCTCCGGAGATGGCGAACAACAAACCACCCACAAGCTAGCACCGGGCCTCTTCACAATCTTCTTGAAGAGATCACCGTGCTTCACCGCCAAGGCCGTCTAGGAGTTTGGCAAAACTCCAAGAGTAACAAATCGATGACCATCGCTTGACGACGCTCAAGTGCAATAGGATCAACTAGGATGAATGAATGCACTGAACTCAACCACCTCACAATGAATGCACAAGGGAATTTCGGTGTTGAGTGAATGCTCAAGGCTCTATAGATGTTAAATGAACACTAGCACTACCTCCTTGAGCAGGTGGAGGGGTATTTATAACCCCCACCAACAATTATGACCGTTGGGGAGGGAAACCCCAACTTTTAGCGAAATGCGGTATGACCGCCATCTAGAGTGCGGTACGACCGTATCCAATGTCATAGCACAGTAATGGCTAGAACAGATGCATTAAATACTCTGACATAGCCGTTGAAAAATCTGGCGTGGTATGACCACCAACCAAAACGCGGTACAACCGCATCGCCCGGTCATACCACACAGAGGAGCGGTACAATCGATCATAGGGTTTCCAATTTCGCCGAAATGACATGCTCTCTGGAAAATACGTACCGCCTTATAAAAATCGGTACAACCGCAGCACGGTATGACTGTTTCTCAAATGCGGTACGACCGATTATCAGGGAGAGCTCCGAGCCAAAATGCATCGGTTCTGGTTTTATCAAACCGCTAACTAGAAATCGGAACGACTGCAATGCGGTAGTACCGCTCAAAGAGCCGGTCGTACCGCATTAGCGCTCAATTGGTAGAAGCATTCAAAATCCGGTAATACCGCCAAGTAAAGTGCGGTCATACTGCTCCAAGCGGTACAACCGCCAGTAAGACTTCGGTACTACCGATTTATGACAAATGCACTTAAAGCTTTCAAATTTAAATTTAAATGCATGCATGATCCTAAATTGATCCATATAGCACAAGAACATGCTATCAAGCTACTAGTGACGATCCCTCTTAATAGTACGGCATTTGACCTAGCTATAATCCGGTCTTCCAATCAAAACTCCTAAGACCGGTAAAATAAAAGGATCCTAGACTACTTATACATTGTCTTTAGGCCATGTAGATCTTCATGTTGTCCTTTGGCATGCATCTTTACATCATCAAGTTTACCAATGGAACTTAACCTTGTAAATACTCAATAAACACGTTAATCCTATATTCACATATTATCATTAATTACCAAAACAATTTTTAGGGGCTTAGATGCTTTCAATCTCCCCCTTTTTGGTAATTGATGACAACACAACTAATTTGTGAGAAAGATTGTTTTGAATATACTAAGAGTGTATATTCTTTTGATGACTTAACAATAAAATAATTCTTGCAATAAGCTTAAATAAGTTTTGAGAATTATTATCTTGTTAAATCCAATTTAAAGAAAGCTCCCCCTAAACATGTGCATATAAATGATAGAGATCTTTGCAAGCACATGAAGAGCTTTTGAAATTTTAGCGAGTTTCTTTAGCATGTTTGAACTTGAGGGAAATGCAATAATGAGATATGACAATAATAGAGATTGCATTTCAAGAGAATATCATAAGTATAAACAACATCCAACAAGTTCAACATGATAAGCAACATAGATTTAAACTATTACAAGCACATAAGTTCAACAATAAAACCATATTACAAAACACATATAAGCCCATATATGGTAATAGTAGCAAAAGAACTTGCTCCCCCTAAATCTTTGTCATCTCATTTCTTCTCACTTCTCCCCCTTTGACATCAAGGTACCAAAAACATCTCAGACTGCTGGGTCCTAAGGAGGAAGAGAAGCTGGGTCCTAAGAGGCGGGTCCTGAGCTGGAGCAGGAGCAAGAGCTGAGGCTGGAGTTGGAGGAGCGACATCCGGAGGTGCTGAATCCTGAGGGACTGGAACCTAAGGCACTGGAGCAGAGTCTAAAGGAGCTGAGGCAACAGGTGCTGGATCCTGAGCCACTGGATCTGTAGCTGGTGCTGGAGGAGCTGAGACAGGAGCAGGAGGCACTAAAACTGGGGCCAAAGGAGGAATAGCTGAGGAAGTAGAGGCCCCTGAAGGGGAGGAGGACGACGAGAGTATCGCTAAGGAGTCCTCAAAATCTGCTCCATCTTGTTAATGCCTTCTACCATAGTAGCAATCCTGTTATGAGTCTCATTAAAGAAATCATTTTGTGTCAACTCCAGGTCAGATAGCTTGTTGTGTGTCTCATTTTGAAACTCTATCTGGGTTGTCTTCATTTTTTGCAAAGTGCTAATGATCAACTGCTGATTTTGAAGAATATGTGCAAGTGTGCCTTCAGCAAGGGCATCAGCAACAGCAGCAGCAGTAACATCAACATCATCCTCATTACCACCATGACGAGGAGGAAAGCCATCTCGAGGCCTGTAAGACTTGTGAACTGATCCCAATCCACCATGGTACTCAATTTTCTTCATAATTAATGTCATGATGTATGGAGCATAGTAAATCCTCTTAATCCTATCATTCTTAGAAGAAACTATGTCCTGGAGAATCACATCCACAAATCAAATTTTGTCCCCTTCATAATATGATCAATGATATTCCAAGCATAGCCTCTGACTGCATCAAAATTACCGCTCTTGGGGTAAAAAGTATGATTAATAATCCTGTTAATCATGCTTAGAATGGGCTTAAGTCCAGTAATTGTTCCTAGCTTATTCCTGACAATGGAATCATAATGGTCAGACCAAGCGGGAGGTAGTAAAGCAGTGCTGTCAAAGAGTTTCTCCCAAGTGCCAGACTGTATCCTTAAAACTCGCTCAAATTCCTCCTTAGTACTCTCCACATATCTGGTAACTGATATCCATCTAATTGAGGTCAAGTCTGGAGAGACATACACTGTGACATAAAACTGCCTGGTAAGCTCATCATCATAATTATGCTTTAGTGCTACAAGGTCATGAAGACCCACTCGATGAAAAAACTGGTAAACACCACTGTACTTATCCAAGGAGTTTATGTGAGGCCACTTAATCCATTTGTGATCTACAAATTTCCTGTGATTTCCATATAGCTGTTCATAAACTTGTTCTTCAAAAATAGTATGGAATCTTGGATTAACTGAGTCTGATTTGAAAAGATATTGATTTACATGGCGCTTGAGTGCATATTCATCAGGCGTAAGAAGCACTACTACGGATCACCTCATCACAGACAGTTCGGAACCGTCATCACAGACGGTTTTCGAACCGTCTGTAAATGTTCGTCTGTGATAACAGCGGTTATCACAGACAATACCGGCACCGTCTGTGATACGAATATCACAGACGATTTTTGTGCTAAAACCGTCTGTGAAGGCTAGTATCAGAGACATCTACGAAGGTGTAATATCACAGACGATTCTGCGTACGAACTGTCTGTGATACGCAAATTTCACAGACAGTTCTATCTACGAACCGTCTGTGATATTATAGAATATCACAGACGGTTCGTAGATAGAACCATCGGTGAAATTTATGTATCACAGACGGTTCGTACATATAACCGTCTGTGATATTACGCCTTCGCAGACGATTTGTCCATGGAACCGTCTCTGATACTAGCCTTCACAGACGGTTTTAGCACAAAAACCGTCTGTGATAGTTCGTTATCCTAACAACATTTTTTCTGATTTTTGGCTAGCCTCAGGAATTGCTAGCCATGCCCTCTGAAAACAAGCATGCAGACAAATAGATACATCGTAGATAATCAAATTGTTGACAGCTCGAAGTGATCATTACTCAAAATAAATTACAAAAGATCAAATTTGTTCAAATATTGTCGCTATAGTTACAATTGGATTACAATTGATTCAATTGTTTGCAGGTGGTTGAGAGGTGTCAGCGGGGTGAAACTCTAGGTCGGCGACGGAGTGAAATTCTCCCTTGTCCTTAATGATATCTGATATAATAAAGGCGCAGAGCTTTTCTTGAATGTCCTTGATCTCATCCGCAAAGAGTCCATCTAATTCTATTATCAAGTCCTGTCGCTAGCAAGAGTAAAATGGTAAGCATACATATTTAAATTTATAATTAGGAAATAATTATTTTGAAATTGACAAACCTCGGGATCCTTCTTCGTAGCACTAATGATTTGCTGCATATGATGGCAAACGTAGATTGCACATAGCTCATCATTTTTTTGTTGGCGGCACTGCAAAAATAGAATTACATATGTAGGTATAGTCAGTTCAACACGCATTATTACGAAGTATGATATAGGATTATTTTGTTGTAGCACATACCCGAAATTGCATCCTGTGTGTTATTTCGGTGCTCGATCCATTGTATAATCCTCCGTTGGCAACATAGTCGATGAATGACCTACATGATTCCAAAAAGTTATCCTCGGCCATTTCAAACGAATGAAGACTACAATAGAGTTATGTATGGAGAAAATGAGCATACCTCTCGAGTATTCCTTGCAGAACGCTGAAGTCGTGGTTGTTGCAGACTAGGGAATCAAGGTATATCACATGATTCCTCTTTGGTATAATGACTAAAAGGATCCAGTGGTACCTACTCATGTATGCCGCCATAGTCATTAAACCTAAGTTCGTGCTGCGTATAAAGTACAAATGAAATTTGTATAGCAAGTAGTGGCACTTACCCCTCGTTGTAGTGCACCACTATGTACTTCTTCTTCTGTTGATGAAGCAATGCCGCCATTATGTATTCCTCGACGAAGGACGAGTCTGTTTGGATGGTTTGCATAGATACCACGTGTGGGTCGAGGAAACCCACCGGTTATCGCCATGCCTGGGCCTTTTTCATCATGTATCTATACATAAGCAATGAGTTGTGATATTTATCGGTATTACATGAATGTAGAACTTGATTGTACACACTTACAGTGTCCAACATCGCAGAAGCGAGGCGTCGAGGCCAATAAGATTGAATAAGTCATATAAGTCGTTGAAGCCCACGACGAAGTTGCCCACCCCGTTGAAGAAATGCTCATCCTTGTATGCGACGGTGATTCCAGTATCGCACCCCTTCTTTTTGGTCTTCTGCATGTACCAGGCATGCAAAGCATAACAAGCATATCTAGCGCGGAGTAATACTATGTCGGAGCACAACAGTTTCCTGATGGAGTAATTCTTGGATGTCCTGGGCTTCCTGGACTTGGGAGGCGCCTTAATGTTTATTGATTTCGATTTGGCCTTCATGACTGGCAGCGTCTTCCTGCGAGACAACTCGGGAACTAATACGGCGACACGCTTTTCTTGTTCCTTCGGCGTCTTCTCCACGAGAACCGATGAGGTGGCCTTCTGAGGCGAAATGTGAGGTGGAGTCATCGAGAGTCCTGTTGGAGAGGAATGGTCGTGTCGAGATCGCGGCACTGCTGGGTCCAGGGTGATGTCCTTCTTGGGCCACTGGAAAAAACTGCGCACAGCATCCCTTAGTGTTCTGATGTCTTCGTTCGGGCAAATCTCCAGTGGGACGGCCATGAAATTGTCATGTACCATTTCCACCTGGACCCTGGCGTAACCCTGTGCCAGCTGGGCACCGTGTTGCACTGCCCCTTCCTGGTTTGGGTACACCATCCCCCGCCCAGCTTCAATAGAAATGGACCCAACCATCCTCACTTGAAGCTTGCAGGGCGTCGGCCCCTACAAAACGATACTGTTAGACCATGCGGCCTTGTCACGGTTTTCGCTGATAAATAATTGACTTGAAATATTGATTTTTGGTTGCTTGCAATTTGCTGTTGTGGAAGTTTCGGTTGTTCCTTTTGGGTGGTTGGTCTAATGTTTTCCAAGACCTCTCCAAAGGTATTTACGACCACCCCAGAGCTTTTCCATGACCATCACAGGAGGTTTTCGAGGTCTTCCTCGGGTGGACTCGCGTGGACTCATCCGGGCCATTCAGGACCTCCCCCAACATAAATCTGGTCCATACAGGACCTCCTCCTAGAGAACCAACACGTATAAATCGCGTCTGTCTAGGACCTCTCCAGGAGAATTAACGCGCATCAATCGCGTCCGTCCAGGACCTCTCCAGGAGAACCAACGCGCATCAATCGTGTCCGACCAGGACCACTCAAGAAGAACCAACGCGCATCAATCTGGACCGTCCAGGACCTCCCCAGGATCAATTTGATCTATTTAGGTCTTTTCCCAAGGAGCGCCAACACGCATCAATCGCGACCATCCAGGACGTCCCCAGCATCAATCGCGATCGTCCAGGACTTTCCTCAGAAAAACTAACGCGCTTCAATCGCGGCCGTCCAGGACATCCCCAGGATCAATCGCGTCCACTCAGGACCTCGCCAGAAGAATCAACGTGGAGCAATCTCGTCAGTCCAGGACCTCCTCAGGATCAATCTTGTCCATCCAGGACTTTCCCACGAGCATCAACATGGATCTATATGGACTGCTCATGACCCCTCTATGAGCATCGACGTGGTTTTATCTGGACCGCTCAGAACCTCCCCATGAACATCAACATGGATAAATCTGGACCTCCCAAGACCTCTCCCTGGAGATATCTGGATTGTCCAGGACCTCTCCCTGGTGAGGAGGTCTTTCTAGTACTATAGTTCTAAAGTACTGTAGCAAGGAGGTCTCCCAGTACTGTTCAGCACGGAGGTCTTCGAGATACAGTAGCACGAAGGTCTTCCGAGGTACTGTAGTAAGGAGGTGGTCTTTGCAAAAAGACGACCCTAGACATTTACGAAGACGACCCTAGATATTTACAAAAATGACCCTGGACATTTACAAAGACAACCTCAGATTTTTACAAAGAAGACCCCAGATATTTTTCAAAGACCACTCCAGAGGACTTTGAGGAGGTCTTTTAGGATCTCTCCCAAGGTCTTTGAGGAGGCCCTCTAGGACCTCCCAAGAGGTCTTTCTGGAGGTCTTCCAGGACCTCCTAGGACGTTTTTACCGGGTCTTTGAGGAGGTCTTCTAGGACCTCCCAAGAGGTCTTTCAGGATGTCTTTACAGGACCACTCCCGAGGTCTTTTAGGACTTCTCAGGAGGTCTTTTACAAGGTCCTGCAGGACCATCCGGAGGTCTTTTCAGGACCACCCAAAGGTCTCCACAAGACCACCCTATTCCTTCCAATACTGTATGCTTCAAGTGCTACGGTGCAAGTGAGTGGTCGTAGACTTGATGGAAATGGTCGTAGACGTCGTGGACGTCTTGGAGGTGGTCGTAAACTACTAGAACTAAGCGTAGACGTCTTGGAGGTGGTCGTAGGGCTACTGGAATTGGTTGTAGACTCTATTGAAGTGGTCGTAGACTTCAAGGTTGTCTGGTAAGTGTTTATTGATGGTTGAAAGTGTGGTATGCGTGTGTGTGAACTGATATTGGTCAAGTTGGAGAACTTGTGCCGGAAATATGTTCTTTGGTCTTTGCATGTGCAGGTTGAGCATGAAGATGATCATGGTCGACGACAAGGAGGACCGGGACTAGGATGGAGAAATTTGAGGTCGAGGAGGTCGAGGATATCATGAGGTGGTCGGGCTTGCGCTGGAGCACATGGAGATCAAAGGTGGTTGGATAATGCACGGAGAAGCTTCGGGAGGGGCAGTCCTTAAGGCTTACGACGTGTGAGGAGTTATGGAAAGTGTTCAATATCTAGAAGGTTTAGAGATATTGAAAAACCCGTGTTTGGAAGGGTTTCGGGTCCCTTGATTACCGGAAGAGAAAGGTTGTTGTGTCCGTGTCGGTAAGGATACGAGTTAGTCTCTGCCTATAAAAGGAGGCAGAGGGGAATTGTTTTCCTGTGGCTTTTACGGGGGCTTTGACACAGAGTTTTTGCGATAGAGCTTGAGAGGGCTTTTGGTTGAGTGTTTTTGAGGGGTGCTTGAAGAGCACTTTGTAGACAGAACAAGATTGAGAAATAAGAGATCTATTCAAGAAGTTCTTGTTCCTTTTGTCTACGTGGTTCTTTGAGCTTGGTCTCAGGATTGTTCTTGTTTTATCTATGTGAGAGAGATCTTCCTAGAAGAGGCAATCGAGGAGGTCTAGAAGGGGTTCACGAAGAGGTCCTCGAGGTGGTTCTAAAGAGGTCCTAAAGAGATCCTCGAAGAGGTCCTCGAGGAGGTTGTGAGAAGAGGCAGCGCACGGCAAGTTTAGCTGTTTTGTGAGCAAGAAATCGGTACAATCATTCACCTCCCCCCCTCTGATTGTGCTATACGATCCTACAGATACACAATTAGCTAAGGCGTCCTATAGGTCTATCTTTGGTGCATTCCATAGATGTACATTACCTTGATGTCGTCTATCGGTAATTAAACATCGTCATGTTCAGAATTATGCGTGGACGCGACGCTACTCCGATGTCGCGCAGCTGGCTCCCCAAATTAACGAGGGTGGCTTGCATCGCTCAGAGTTGATTCATTTGATCTGCAATCTTTGCTAGCTTTCCTTCAAATTTTTCAATAATCATCTGTACTGCAACCGGTCCTCGCTCTCGGCCTTGGATCTCTTCCTACTCCTATACGTGTAGTAGTCGTTTGCGAATCCATGACTCCAAGGTACATGAACCCTAAGGCCTCGCGTGCAACCCGGGTGCTCCTTGTTTCCCAAGGTCGTAGATAGTATATCCTTCTCCCTGTCTGCTTGGAAGGAGCCTTGGGGCGTTTGGGCAGTCAATTCACGTTGCAAGAGGTCATCATGTTATTATAAACGCTATGAAGTTATGGACTTATTAACAACTAGGTAGTTCGACATATTTACCACACGTTGGGACACTTCCTGGTTTGCTGGGTTTGTGAAAGAGATGATGCCCGAAGACGAGACGTTTGCCCTTACTTTAAGCAGCTTAGGGAACGCGGGTCTGTGATATTAGGAAATGGCCCGGTTGCATTCTCCTCCTCCGCCGCCCATTCCTCGTATTTACCCGCGTACCCAGCGGTGCCGAGTCTGTGCGGGTGAGTATTTCGTGTCTGGAGAGCTTTGTGCACCACACTTTGCTCCTTAAATTCGGCCGTCGTCTTCATAGCCACAAAGGTGTCCCCTGTTTCCCGCGTCAAGAATCCATACTTCGCGAAGGGTGTCTCACTCGTGTTCACGTACTTCGTGACAAGAATGCTCTTGAAGGTCCTCCACGATTTATCCATCGAGAGCAACGTCGTCCGTTCCACGCATGCCATATCTGTTTCTGGGATAGTGAACTTGCTTGAAAGTTCTGTCCACAGCGCACCTCTCTGTTCTTTCGTCAGAGACTTCCAGCTTGGTGTGGTGATGGGGACCCGTTCCCTTGCAAGTATCCCGCAGATGGTCCGGAATCTCGCCGCTGATCTCTTGGAACGCAGAGGGACCCCAAAGTCACTGACCTCCGTGACGATCAGTCGGCCCGCGGGCATTTTCGATTTTCCTCTGCCATCTCGCTTATGTATCATTATTGTCAACGAAAATCCAGACGCATTAGGCGGTGGTGAAGACGGCGCCTCTACCATCTGCGGCGTAGGTGACGGCGGCGAAGATAGTGCCTCTGCCATCTCGCTTGCTTGCTATCTATATAAGTTACATATGCAATAAAATGGATTGCAAGTGTCCCAAATTAACATATACATATGAAGTATCTCCATGTCATTTAAAATGAATAATATGCTCAACATGTGCAATATTAGCAAATAATCATAATTAATTCCAGTAAGAAAATCAATCAAGTCATTTAAAAGGAACAAGATGCTCATCAAACACAATAAGTGTACACTTAAAATCAGCATAAAGCTAAGATTTGATTGTATGATTATTGCTCTCAGAAAGCTAGTTGCACAAGATTTAACCTTGGCCATCACAACACTTATGTCCAATGTAATCATCAATTGAATATGACAATTTATAGATTAGGTCTTGAGTTCAATTTACAACTTGCTATTCGAATCAACCAGATTCAAGCAAATTTACTCAACTTAACCAATGCTGGACCATAGGAGTAGAGATCAACAATATTCGTCGATGCACCAGACAATCCAGAGACTTACCAAATACACGGATAACAGAAAGAAGGCACTGAAAAGATACAGAACATCAAGAAGAATTGAATGATAGAGCTACAGGAACAGCAGGTATAACAAGTTGAAATGAATTGCTCACAGTTATAGGAATCAGCTAGACAATCTACAACTCAAGGCTTAATCTATATATCAATTCACATTCAATTTTATTTTCTATGACAATTCATCACCGAGCAGATCAAAGAACCCACCAATCACAGATCACATATTTCAACTAGCACATCACACACACACACACACACACATATATGTATGTATGTATGTATGTATGTATGTATGTATGTATGTATGTATGTATGTATGTATGTATGTATGTATGTATGTATGTATGTATATGCAATGAGGCGATTAGGCGATATGTTGAAATACTCACAACGGCGATGGTACTCAAAACCATCGAGAAGATCAACAAACAAGGCACGAGGGAGGACCAAATTAACATAATCAAATGTAAATCAGTCAAGTCATTTAAATTGATTGAAATGCTAATATTTCCAACTTCGGATATTCACTCAATTCTCAGCTAACCAATTTGCCATGTAGAACAAGGAATATCTTAGTCCAAACTAAAACAAGAGAATGACATGTATGATCAATTATAAAATCTGAATGTAATTGTTATTCCAATTGAATATTTCTGTAAAGATCATATAATTACTTTGCATAGAAAACATCAAAACAAGTAATCATAGCCATACTATATTCACAGTGGAGGATTGCTGACCTAACATAGATTCATCAGAACATTGCCATTCCAACTATGAATAATTCCATGTATATGCATGAACCATCAGTCAAATTCATGGACAGGCAATGAAAAAAATGTTCAAGAACCATCTGGCATTAATGACAATAGCACCGAGTCCTACACATACTCATGCATTCCATAGAAAGAATTTCAGATCTGTGCAAATCCAAAATATGACCGAATCCTAACAAATCACAACCAAAATACTACATATTATCCTACACATTTTCATCTAATTAGCAAATCCACGAGCATCTACACATTAAAAATAAAAAGGGGATGAGGGAGGAAGGTGGAAGGGTGGCAGCGAGCTCTTAGCCTCTTACCTCCATGGCTCCGAGGGAAGAAGCGATGAGGGGAGAGTGAGGCCGCTGGAGGGGAAATCCGACAACAAGGGCACACGAGGAGGAGGCCGTGTGTCGAGGACGGCGGCGGCGTCGATGTCGGGGGCGACGGTGCTGAGGTCAGAGGCGGCAGTGTCGGCCGGGGATTAAGGGGAGTGAACGGGCGAGCCCTAGAGGAGGCCGGTGCAGAGGGAGGATGCCGACACTGGGAGGAGGCCGCACGTCGAGGCGGCAGCAGCGTCGGGGCTTACGAGGAGGTGAACGGGCGAACCCTAGAGGAGGCGAAGGAGCGCGCGAGAGCTGAGCAGACTAAGGACTGGGGAGATGAATGGACGGCACTGGGGAGATGAATTGGTGAGTCCTAGGGTTATAAGGCCTATCACAGACGGTTCTATTATGGAACTATCTATGAAAATAAATCACAGACGGTTCTATTTACGAACTGTCTGTGATATTTTTATCACAGACAGTTCTATTAAATAACCATCTGTGATATGGGCATTATCACGCATCGTTCTTTAATAGAACCGTCAGTAAAAATATCACGAGCGGTTCTTGATTAGAACCGCTCAGGATTCTTATCCTGCAGCGGTTCCATAATAGAACCGTCTATGATAACCTGTCATCCTGGTAACAAATGAACAAGTCTCTTCATTTTCCCCTGTGTGTCTCTTCGTCTCACGATCGCATGGCTTTGTCTCTTCATTTTCCAACATCGCTACAGCTCCCAAATATCTCTTCGTCTCCCGCTCCGGCTTTAGTACTTATTCTATAAATAGATATCCCCTTCTACAATGGATTTCACACAACCTCCTTGATCCCCTTTCTCCACAAACTCCAAATAGCTTCCCCTCTCGTGCCAGCTGTATTGGCCTACATTGTGCTTCTTTACTCGCACCTCTCTGGTCCCGATACCATCTAGTCTCCCCTCATGACGAGATAGAGGCACACCTATCGGTTCCACCTGAGCCATGTAGTCGACGCAGAACTCAATGACCTCTTCGGTTGCATAACCTTCGATGATCTTGCCCTCGGTACGAGATCGATTCCGACGAGGACTTGAGAATTCCCATGTACCTCTCGAACGGGTACATATGACGTAGGAACACGGGGCCGCATATCTTTATCTCTTTCACAAGGTGGACAATGAGATGGACCATGATATCGAAAAATGACGGAGGGAAATACATCTCAAGATGACATAGAGTCGTCACCACCTCGGCCTGTAGAGCATCTAGTCCTTAGGGATTGATGACCTTCTGAGCAATTGAGTTGAAGAAATAACACAGCCTCAAGATTGCCACTCGGACCTTGTTCGGCAAGATACTCCTAATTGCAACAGGAAGCATTTGCATCATCAACACATGACAATCATGAGACTTCATACCAATTAATTTCAAATCTTGCATAGAAACAAGTTTCTTAATGTTATCGGAGTAACTAGACGGGACTTTCACACAATGCAAGCTCTGGCACAGTTCATTTCTCTCACCTTGGACATAGTGTAGCAAAGCGGGGAACGTTACGTCTGTCTCAGACGTCTCTTCGATGCTAACTCAGTCCTTATGTTCATATCAATCAAGTCACGCCGCATGCGTTAACACCATCCTTTGTTTTGCCACTAATGTTCAAGAAGAGACCAATCAAGCTATCACATACATTCTTCTCCACGTGCATGACGTCGATGCGATGGCGAACTTCTAAGTGCTCCCAATAAGGCAAGTCCCAAAAATTGATCGCTTCTTTCGAGATGTTCTTCGACGGGTTCTTAATTTACGCCCCTTCCCAAGCACAACATCGATATCCTTAACCATATCATAGACCTCTTTCCTCTAAAAGCCCTTGGAGTGAACCATCCTCCTTATTTCGTCAATTGTTTCTTCATCTTGCGGTATGGGTGACTCACGGGAAGGAACCTACGGTGACGCATATACACGATTTGCTGAGTTGTGAGTTGTTCAGCCATACACCCTCCGTAGCATCTAAGCAGTGCGGACAAGCTTTGTCCCCTTTTATACTGAAGCCCGACAAGTTACCAAGGGCAGAAAAATCATTGATAGTGCAGAACAACATGGCGCGTAAAGTGAAGTTCTCTCGTTTGTACGCATCCCATACATGTACTCCTTCGTTCCACAATGTCACAAGATCTTCCAACAATGGTGCTTGGTACACATCAATATCATTCCCATTTTGCTTCGGCCCTTGGATAAGTAGTGACATCAAAATGTACTTCCGCTTCATACACAGCCAAGGAGTAAGGTTGTACATACATAGATTCACGGGCCAGGTGCTATGTCGGCTGCTCATGTTACCGAAAGGATTCATTCCATCTGTACTCAACCCTAACCTTATGTTCCTCGGTTCCGCACCGAACTCTTTGAAGCTCCGATCAAAGTTTCTCCACTGGGCAGAAAAAGCAGGTTGTCCTAGCTTTCAATCTTTCTTACGCTCCTCCGAGTGCTGACGTAGCAATCTTGTCTCCTTTGGGTTCACAAATAAACGCTTCAAACGTGGGATCACAGGCAGATACCACAACATCTTAACAGGAGGTCCTTGCTTCACCTTAGTAGTATTCTGACACTTGTATCGGGATGCTTTGCACACGGGACATGCATGCATGTTTGCATACTCTTTACGGTAGAGGATACAATCATTCGGACATGCATGTATTCTTTCTACTTCCATTCCCAATGGACAAAGAACCTTCTTTGCTTGGTAGGTGGTGCTGGGAAACACGTTTCCCTCCGAAGGGATGTTTGTTAGGAGACCTAACAACGCCGTGAAACTCTTATCGGACCAACCATTGCTTGCTTTCAATTTAAGCAGTTCAATCACGGTTGACAACCTTGTGTATTCCGACTTGCAGCTAGGGAACAAAGGTCTCACCGAGTCCTCCAATAAGGCCTCGAATTTAGAAAACTCTCTCTCACTATAGTTCTCTTCTGCATCGCGTAGCATCTGATCCAGATTGTCATCGTGCGACCTATCCTCATCAAAAGCACAGTCCATATCCGGCATATCGTTGACTTCCTCGGTGATGTCATCATTATTAACTTCCGGTATAATCTGCTCTTCACCGTGACTGGTCCAACATGTATACCCTTTTCTAAAACCCCTTCGAATCAAGTGTGCTTCGATCTGCGCCGGGTTGTTAAACATCTTCTGATTACAGCAATCAATACATGGACAGTACATAAAATTTATCCCCTTCTTCAACATATCTTGCTCGGCGGCTCTTCTAAAAGCAACCACGCCATTAATGTACTCTTCACTCACAAGGTTCACACCGTACATCCAGTTTCGGTCCATCTACGCTACACATGTAACAAATTACACTACAAGATGGACACCCCTTTACCAACGCATATATGCGTTGGTAAAAATCCAAATAAGTGTTGTTACGGTCTATACCAACTTATTTACTATGCGTTGCTATTGAAGCCGTTACAATAGTCTATTACAACAGATAAACAAGCATTGGTAATATATATGAAAAGGCGTTGCGAAGTAACAACGGATATAGTCAAGTTGTAACTACACTTGTATGTGTTGGTACTTACCATGCATGGATAACTTTTACTATTTTAACAATGGATATAATTATATTGTCACAACGCATAGAAGCGTTGGTACTTGCCATACAGATGACTTTTGCTATTTTGGCAACGGATATAATTAGGTTGCTGCAATGATTATAAGTGTGTGGAAGACAAAGTAAAAAAAATCATTGTCGGTCGTAGCATGGTTAAAAAGAATACTCATATATTAAAAACAAATTGTTGCATTACATAGAGAACCATCCACATAAGACATTATATAAATATTTTAGTTGAACATCATTTCCTAACATAATAAAATCTAAACGTAATGAAGATCATCTGCCTATGTCACCATTCTCCACCTTGCATTCATCATGTCATCCATAGCATCATCCATTTATCTTTATCAACCTACAATGAAACATTTGAGTCCATTAATGCGCCATTAGGAAGAAACAAAATCACAATATTTTTGTCCTAAATAGATACTCAGCTCTGCAGTATTTTGTCCAAAAATCTTTTTCTGACATTTTTATATATATATATGTATGTATGTGTGTATATATATATATATATATATATATATATATATATATATATATATATATGTATATGTATATGTATATGTATATGTATATGTATATGTATGTATATATATATATATATATACACACACACCCACACACATGAGAGGATGAAGGAAAAAAGAAAGCAAAATGAGAAATCAACATCCACTTTACATGATACAACAATAGTATAAAATTAGCACCATCTTAAGCCCAAACTTCCTAAAGGATATGCTAAGACACAACATAATAATATAATGCAGATAGGCAATATCTTACCTTTTTTGGAACAAAATCTATAAATGCTCGATGAACGGTTGGCTTTTCGGCAAAAATCTGCAAAACATCAAAGAATACAACTGATTTGTTCAATAATTTTAGTCATCACCTGATTCCAACATCCAAATATATAATCTTGTAGTTTAGCACTTGCTCGGTAAATAATGCATGCTAGGTACACATGATTATTATTTATTATTGAGCAAATGTAGCCCAGCCCAAGGACCCAGACCAAGCCAGGTTTAGGACCAGGACAGGCTTGCAAAGAATGGGTCCGACGGCCCAAACAGGCCAATCCCAAGTGTAGCTTGGCTGGCCTGGATGCAAGAATGCTTTTGAGTGGCCCAAATTGACCAAATTTTTAATCAAGTCTAGCTAGATATATACACCGACAATGGAATTCACAGTTGCATGAAGTAAAAATGGCTTAATGAGGGATCATGCCATTGTGCATGCCAAGTATTAAAAAAACACGCGAGGTGTAGGGCCTGAAAGGCTGAAACACGATGCGATAGGTATCAAATAGTTGGTCAACTGAAACCCTTTAAACAACACTATTGTTTGGAAATTCCATCACGACATCACCCGCAAAGTAGATATAGTTTTTTTCTTATAGCATAGCACAACACCTATGACAGTTGAGAAAATAGCAAAATGATGCTACCATGCGGACAAGCATCTAGATGATGATTCATGACAAACAATCATCAAAGTAGAAAGAATGTACACGATGGATAATCTCAAGAGTGAGATTGGAAGTAACCTTGTTTGTGCGTGAAATGTGCAAAAAGTAGAAATAAGTAAATTAACATCATCACTATCACCATGGTCAATGTCGACATGATAGAATATAACGAAACCATCATAATATAACACATATTGGTATAGAATTATGGGCCTACAACCGCAAAAGATCAATAACACACTCGACCATCGGTGATGGCCTAACATCGACTAGCATGGCACTTTTGAAACACGGCCTTTGTTTTGATGCTTTATTTGCTTCATCATCAAGTAAATTCGCAAAATCTGTAAATAAATAATGATTTCAAGTAAATAGTATTTGTGCACGATGGGTTTTACCTTTCTTGTTGCCCAAAATTCAGATTCTTGCGAATATTGCCAACAAACTTCTTATGTAACTTCGCAATTCATCAGAAGAGAAAGCAGACTTAGCAAGTCTCAACATAAGTGTGTTTTGTCTTCTGTTGGGTACATGGGTATGATAGTTTGCGCACTGTGCATCGTTCTCTCTTAACACAACATATGAATATAAAAATTCATTAGTATGCTTAATTAACATAGAAGCATGACCATGCTCTGAAGTGAACTAATGATGGGCAAAGTGTTCAAAATTAATCTTGTGATATAGACAACCGTAAACAATATTTGAATTACATTCCATATAAAAATGGATAGATGAAAACATTTGCACTTTATTTCGTCTCTTTAAAAGGTGTCTGACAATACAAAGATATATCATTTCAAATCTGCAAACTATGCTACCAGCTTTGTTATGTGACACAAATTTGCAGCAAAGCTCATGAAACTGATCAGTAAAGACTAGTAAAAAGTGAAGCTCTAATATCATCTTTAACTAGAAGAACCTAAGAAAACCAAATGCATGTTTTACAAGAAGAAAATTTTAAAATCGGTTAGGAAGTGCATAACAACGAAAGGAATTCGGAGAGGGAGATAACCTAGTTAGTGCGGTCTTCGGCGATGACATCGTGAAAACCAACATTCTCAAGCATCTGGGTTGTTGGGTAAGCAGAAGTTAGAATAGTTCGCTGTTTGGACTAAAATATACTAAAGCAACTAGATTGACCAAGATGTCGATGAAACTGAAAAGCTGCACAAGCAAACCTTTCCATAAGCCATCACTTCATGGAGGTCATAACTTCTCGCTTGATGTATGTAGCAAATTCTTCCGATGGTTTCCCAGGACTCCTACGGTAATCAATGATTAGGACTTTGCCCCGTGTTTTAGCCATTTGAAGAAGCTTCGAACAACGCAGTTTATCTGTAAAAGCAAGTGTAGGTACTTGTTAAAACAATGGTTACTGAGATTATCAACTATTTTTTCATGCTTCCAACTTGGAGTACAACTCTCATTTTTTCGATACACAAGAAATAATTAGGAGCTACACAACATATCATTCAATGATCTAACTATGCTGCTAGCTAACAGTTAGATAATGATTTGGTTGTGTAAAGGAGTAAGGACCTTATAAAGAACAATAGTAAATTTTATGCGATGAAACATACTTGTACGTGAAACATACTTGAATATCACATTTTACCTATCACCAGACTCACAGTATGCAAGTGCTGAGGCATATAGACATACCATTTTGCCCGGAGACAACAAAGGCATCAACATGATCATGGACAACCAACCAGAATGCAAGGATCACAATGCCAAAACAGATCCCCGCGATAACGTCGGTCAAGCTGTGCATGCCCAAGTATATCCTTGCTATCAATTTCAAGTAAACCACATAATCAATACCTTTTATTAACTCTTAAGAGGCAGTTGCATAAAGAAATTAAAGACTCACTAATGCCAACTAGCATAACAAGCAAGAAAGCTAGAGATAAACCCATGGCAATTATAACACCGTCATGCGGTCCATATGTTAGGACATAATGGAACAAATATCTGCATTTACCGGAACCGGCATTAACCAAGAAATCCTTTTGAACTTCCCTCATCCAAGCAAACCCAACAAATACATTGCAATACAATTCTTCATAAAAACAATTAGAATAGGAGTATACCCCATCAAACAAATAATATTGAGAGCGTGCGATGAAGGCAATGCATATTCCATGGCATTTTCCTTCTCATCTTCAGTAGATGTGACTCTTCTCACAGGAGGATAGCTTGGCCGGGGAGCTGACACTATATCCTATATTCCTATATCCACAAATATCTAGAGTGTCAACAGCTAAACCAATAGAACTGCAAAAATTAACTCCCATCCATTGTATGTACGAAAAATAGATGATGACCTTCACAGATCACAAAGTAGATCATCAAGCCTCCACAGTATTCAATTCATCAGTTTACAAATCACAAATCACAATTCATAAATCGATCGGACTCAAAGAAAGCAAAGAATACTGAGGCAGAGCACATCACAAAGCTCATAGCATGCAAAGAACGCTTGAGGCAGAGCAAAGACAAAGATGGGAGGAAGGGGAGCTGCGGCACGAGGGTGGAGCAGAGAAGCTGAGAGGAGGGGGAGCTTCTACGCGGGAGGGGGAGCAAAGAGGGGAGGGCGGTGGCACGGGAGGGGGAGTAGAGAGGGGAGGTCGATGGCGCGGGAGCAGAGGGGAGCGGCGTACCTCAATTCAGCGGCGTAGATGGCGGGGCAAGCTCGATTCAATGGGGAAGATGGCAAGGGAGATGGAGGCGAGGTCGATTCGGCGGGGGAGATGGTGGCGAGGTCGAATCGGCGGCGCGGGAGGCGCGATGCGAGAGCCCAAAGTCCCGAACCCTAGCGCACGATGGTGGTTGGATGGGATCGTGGGGCAGTCCTGAGCTGCCTCGACGCCTCGCCGCGTGCCGCCCACAACCGGCTCGGACCGCCTTGGCGGCTCTCCCGCCTAGCTTGCCGCCGCAGAAAAAGTCGCATCGGCAGGGAGACGCCTCGCGCCTAGTCAGCGCCTGGGACTGCTTTTTAGAACCTTGGGTGAGAGGCGGCGGCGCCATGGGGCCGGACCGAGCCGAAGGATCAAGTCGGAGGGGAAGGCGCATCGGGGAGAGGACGCGAGGGCGGTAGGGAGCAAGCGGCAGCCGGGGGCAAACCAGGGAGCCAACGGCTGGGCGCGGCCGAGCGGTGAAGCAAGGGGAGGAGGCGCCATTTGGCTGAAGAAGCTCCAGAGAAACGAACAAAACGGGGAATAGGAAAGGGCCGCCGCCACAACCGGGGAGCGCCGAACTAGGGTTAAGTTAAATGGGATATTAGGGAGGAAGTTAAGGGGATGGAGTTGGGGGTGGGGGTGGGTTCAGCTTTTTCCTCTTGACTTAGACGTGGGAGAGGTGGAACACAGCCCATAAGCCTATTTGCAACGGCTGTGAGTTCCGTTGCTAGCTATGCGTTGGTTAAAGGGTGTTCCTGTTGTAGTATTAGTGTCAAATTAGATTAATAAACCGCAAGTACGTACTCTTCCTATTTACCAAACATACTTAAATTGATTAGCGATTAATTTACAGCAAACATAAAGGGTTATAGATCATTACCCTCGGAGCTCACGAAGAAAATACCAAATATCTCTCGAGAATCCTCTCCTTCTCCTCCCTTCCCTCTCTGTCGACGGCGTAATGGGATTCCTATTTACCAAACATACTTAAATTGATTAGCGATTAATTTATAGCAACATAAGAGCATCTCCAGTGTATTGTACCGATGCCGACTCAAAGAGATGCCATGTAAGCATTCAAAGAACTACTCATTTTCCCCCCAATGTATTGATCCGATTCTTACTCTTAAGTGAGGCCGACATCTTATTAAAAAAATCAAAAAAGAAATAAAATCTCTCTCAACCGCTCTCTCTCTCTCCATTTCCTTCCCCCTCATAGAACTTAATGCATATGCTAACCACCCGATGAAAAATATTATTCTATTCACTTGCATCCGGATACAAAGTTTGCATTGGTTCCTAGAGTTTTGCTTTGGAATCGGCAGCTTCCAACATGTGGAATCGGTTCCTAGCATTAAATCTAGCCATTTGAACTGGCTAATTAAGCACGTACATTGCAGATGCTCTAAAGGGTTATAGATTGTTACCACGAAAATACCAAAGCTCTCGAGAATCCTCTCCTTCTCCTCCCTTTCTCCTCTCCTTCTCCTCCCTTCCCTCTTTGTCGGCGGCGCAGTGGGCAAACACCTGGGTGGCGGCTCAAATGAGAATGGGCAGGGGATCTGGTCCAAGAATTTATAGTGCGAGGATATCACAGACGGTTCTTATTATGAACCGTCTGTGATATACAACTATCACCGACGGTTTTTCAACACAACCATCGGTGATAGTTCACAGATGGTCTGTGTTGACAACCGTCTGTGGTACAGGAGATTATCACAGACGGTTATTGAATAGAACCGTCGGTGATAGTTCACAGACGGTTGTATTAATGAACCGTCTGTGATATAAGCCTATCACAGATGGTTATTAATAAGAACCGTCTGTGATAGGCTAGTACCTGGCCCCGACAGACCCAACACAAATGGTTCCTTTTGAATCGTCTGCGATAATTTCATCACAGACGGTTCCAAAGGAACCATCTGTGATGAGGCGTCTTCTATAACTTGTTTTGTAGTAGTGAAGTCTCAAGTCAATTGGAGGCTCTACCAAATCATCATCTGTACCAGCTTGAGTTTCTTGTTCTGACTCAGTCTCAGACTCAGAATCATCTTCTTTACTTTCTTTAGTTTCAGGTTCAGGTGCTGGCCTTTTTCCCTTTCTATGAACTACCTTTTGTCGAACTGATTGAGCTTGTTGTACTGGAGCTGCAGGTCGAGTTCTTGGAGTTTGCTGGGATGGAGCTGTAGGAGGTTGAGATGAAGATTGTCCTCCTCTTGGTGGTCCATGCGACTTTTGAGTCAAGATTCTTGTTCTAGGCATCTTCATAGAGATAGGATAGGTTATAAGGAGTTCAAATGAACAATCAAATTAGAATTAAGTGAAAAGGAGATGAACTTTCTATTTTCTGTTAGGATGATCGGTCATACCGCCGTTATATGGCCGGTACGACCGCATTGCGGTTGAACCGCGCTCAAGAACCGGTTGTACCGATCGTCCTGACCGAGTTCTAGGGCAAACGCTAGATCGAATTTTTGATGATTTTTCATGGAATGAATCCATGGTATGTATGCGCAAGCATCATTAGTCATCAAATATGTCAATTTGCCCAATTAGAACTACAGAAATCATCTACATTTCCTTTTAACCCTAAAAGGATACCTAGGGTTCTAAATTCGGTAAAAACTTGAATCAAACGAGGTTTTACCTTAAGATTTGGAGGAGGTGAACCCTAGAGAAGCAAAGATCAACAAGAGTGCTATGAATCGCTAAAGATTTGAGCGGAGGTTTTGAGAGGTCTTTGGGTTGGAGAGAGAACGCTAAAGAGGAAATGAAACAGTGTGGGTTTCGGTTGAACTGCTGCGAGGGGGTAAAGTCTCGGGGGAACAGTAACTGCAAGGAGTCACTGCCCTCTCACAAACCGACGTGGTCGTACCGCCAATAGACCGCCGGTAGTACCGCACTGCGGTCATACCACTGTTATAACACCGGTCGTACCACGCTTATAACACCGGTTGTTCTGATCATCCTGGAGCTTCAAGGAACAGCTCTAGATTTTCTTTGGAATTGAAAATATTTGCAAATGATCCTTAGTTTTGCACTCAAATAAAGATCATTAAGGATCATTATGCATAGAATAGACTATTGTCTACATAAGAACATAATTTTTATGATCATACTTATCATTAATAAAAGTTTTCAAAAATATTATCATAAAATAGTCAAATAACATCAAATGAAGCACACTACATGAGGCAAGAATTCAAACAACATTTGAATAGTCTATGACATTTAATTCATTCCTCAATTTGCAAAAGCGGCCTTCATCTAATGGCTTGGTGAAAATATCTGCTAATTGGTCTTCGGTTCTTATGTGGCTAATTTCAATATCTCCCTTGCTTAAATGATCTCTCAAGAAATGGTGGCGAATATCTATATGCTTGGTTCTTGAGTGTTGAACAGGGTTATTAGCTATTTTCACGACACTATCATTGTCACACAAAAGAGGCATTTTATCAAATTTAATTCTATAATCCATCAATATTTGTCTCATCCATAGCAATTGAGCACAACAACTTCCCGCGGAAACATATTCGGCTTCGGCGATAGATAAACATACAAAGTCTTGTTTCTTGGATGACCATGATACTAAAGATCTTTCTAAGAATTGACAACTACCGAGATGCTTTTTCTATCCACTTTACAACCCGCATAATCGGAATCCGAATATCCAATTAAATCAAATTTAGCATCTTTGGGGAACTATAGGCCAATGCTAGAGGAATGTTTTAAATATCTTAGTATTCTTTTAACGGCCATTAAATGGCACTCTTTTGGAGTTACTTGAAAATGTGCACACATGTAAACACATGATATCGGGCCTAGATGCGGTGAGATAAAGCAAGCTACCAATTATAGACCTATAAAGCTTTAAATCTACCGATTTACCTCCCTCATTTAAGTCAAGATGACCGTTGGTTGCCATGGGAGTCTTGATGGGTTTAGCATCCTCCATGCCAAACTTCTTGATCAAATCCTTTGCATACTTGGTTTGGCTTACAAAGGTTCCATCTTTGAGTTGCTTGATTTGAAGTCCAAGGAAATAGCTCAATTCCCCAATCATGGATATTTCAAATTCCCTAGACATCATATCACCAAACTCTTCACAAAAATCTTGATTAGTAGACCCAAAAATGATATCATCAACATAAATTTGACAAACAAAAAAAATCAGAATTTAAGACTTTAGTAAATAGAGTTGAATCAATTTTCCCGATTTTGAATCCTTTTGAGACTAGAAAATATCTAAGGCGTTCATACCATGCTCTAGGAGCTTGTTTAAGACCATAGAGCGCTTTGGAGAGTTTATAGATATGATTTGGATTTTTAGGATCTTCAAAACCGGGAGGTTGTTCAATAAAGGCAAATTCGGATATTTTACCATTCAAGAATGCACTTTTAACATCCATTTGAAATAATTTAATATCAAAGCATGATGCAAAAGCAAGTAATATCCGAATTGACTCAAGTCTAGCTACGGGAGCAAAGGTTTCACCAAAATCCAAACCATCGACTTGTGAATAAACTTGAGCAACCAATCTAGCCTTGTTTCTTACAACCATACCATTCTCATCTTGCTTTTTCCTAAAAACCCATTTTGTACCAATTACATTATGTTCCTTGGGTCGATCCACCAATGTCCAAACTTCATTTTGGGTGAAGTTATTGAGTTCTTCATGCATAACATTCATCCAATCCGGATCTTCAAGTGCTTCTTCTACATGCTTTGGCTCAATAGAAGAGACAAAAGAGTAATGTTCACAAAAAAGAGCAACACGAGAGCGAGTTTGGACACCCTTACTTACGTCACCCAATATTTGATCTATTGGATGATCTTTTGCAATTGCATTGTGAATTCTTGGTGGTAGGTTGGATGGTTGATCATCTTCCTTGTTATCCTCTTTATTAATTTGTACTTGACTTGTGGAAGAAGTAGGAGGCTCAACTTGAGTGGAAGAAGATGGATTATCTTCGGGCTTGATGTCGCCTATTTGCATATATTCTATTGCTTTTCTTAAGGCTTCATCACCTACATCATCCAAATTCTCATGCTTTTCTTGAGAGCCATTAGTTTCATCAAGTTGCACATCGTGCCTTTCTTCAACTAAACCGGAGTTTTGGTTAAAAACACGATAGGCTTTGCTATTTGAAGAATAACCAAGCAAAAAACCAACATCACAATGACTTGCAAATTTTGAAAGACGAACACCCTTCTTCAAAATATAACATTTGCAACCAAATACTCAAAAATAAGATATGTTCAGTTTTCTTCCTACAAGAAGCTCATAGGAAGTCTTTTTCAAAAGATGATGCAAATAAAGACGATTTATGGCATGACAAGAGGTGTTAATTGCTTCCGCCCAAAAGCTATCGGAAGTATTATACTCATCAAGCATTGTCCTAGCCATTTCAATTAATATACGAATTTTCCTTTCTACAACTCCATTTTGCTCCGGAGTGTAAGTTGTGGAAAGTTCGTGCTTTATTTCAAGTTCATCACAAAAGTCTTCAACTTTAGTATTCTTGAACTCGGAACCATTATCACTACGGATTTTCTTTATTTTGAAATCAAATTCATTTTGAGCCCTTGTTGCAAAACTTTTGAAAATACCGGAGGTTTCACCCTTGTCATCTAGGAAGAATACCCATGTGTATCTAGAGTAATCATGCACAATGACTAAACAATAGCTATTTCCCCCCAATACTCTTATAGGTTGTTGGCCCAAACAAATCCATATGTAAGAGTTCCAATGGTCTAGAAGTTGACATGATACCTTTGGAAGGATGAGAATTAGCTACTTGTTTTCCGCTTAACAAGCACTATAAAGTCTATTTTTCTCAAACTTCACATCTTTCAAGCCAACAACTAAATCATGTTTGAAAAGCTTTTTGAGTTGAATCATTCCAACATGAGCTAGCCTTCTATGCCAAAGCCAACCCAATGAGGTTTTTGCCATTAAACAAGTTCTTAAACACGATTCAGTAGAACTAAAATCAACCAAATAAAGATTTCCAAATCTAAAGCAATTGAAAATTAAAGAGCTATCTTTTGCATTAGAGATTGTAACACCTTTACTAGAGAATGAGCAAATTAGTCTAAGATCACATATTTGAGCAATAGATAGCAAGTTAAAATTTAATGATTCTACTAAAGATACATTGGAAATGGAAAGGTCATTTGAGATAGCAATTTTACCCAATCCTATTACCTTTCCTTTGCTATTATCGCCAAATGTGATCTTGTCTACTCCTTTTCCATTCTCGAATGTGGTGAACATCTTTCTTTCACCGGTTATGTGTTGAGTGCATCCACTATCAAGTACCTAATGTTTTCCACCGGTTTTATAGTTCACCTACAAAACAATAATCAAGTTCTTTTAGGTACGTAAATTTATTTAGGTCCTTGGAGGTTAGTAACAAAGGATTTCGGCACCCAAATAGCATTCTTTTTAGTGCCTAGAATTGAAGTGCCAACAAAATGAGCAATTACTTTACCATCCTTAGTCTTTCTAAGCATATAGCATGAATCATATATACCAAGAGATGGAGTCCTATCCTTAGGACAATTTTGTTGCACATGTCCTATTTCCCGGCACTTATGGCAATACTTACCATTTTGCCTTACAAACCTTGTGAGCTTGTTTATCGGCTTCTTACCTTTCTTAGGCACATACCCAAGACCTTCCTTATTGAATGAGCACCTTTGCTCACTCAAAAACTTGTCAAGAGTGGCCTTACCCTTAAAACACATTTTCAAGCTTTTGCTTATCTTGGTCACTTGCTCTTTTAGCTCATTGTTTTCAACAATAAGCTTAGCATCATTTTGCTCAACATTAACATGATTAGCATTAATACTAGAGCAATATGGTATAGTAATAGGATCATTACATGAAATAGATGCACTAGTTTTAGCAATTTCTATACTAGGCATATCATCAATAATATCACATGTAATTCCTATACTAGAGCAAGACTTGCTTGAATATTCTTGGATAAGCAAGTCATGAGCTTCCTTTAGCCCCCCATAAGAATCTTTTAGAGAAATAAACTCTCTATTCAAGACCTTATATTTTGACTTTTCTTTTCTAAGATATTCATTTAAGTCTTCAAGCATATCCATTAAATCATCATAAGTTGGTTTATCATTATCAATGGATTTTACCTTATCTCCTTTTACCATGAGACAAGTAGGAGTGGAGAATAATGACGGAGCTTCCTTGATGGCGATGCCAACGAGTCTCTTCATCTTGAGAGACTCATCCTCATCGGAATCGGAGTCGCTTGATTCATCATTTGAATCCTACTCTCCAATATGGGCTTCATGATTGCCATCTTTGTGAAGTTTCTTGAAAAGATTCTTCTTGCCACTATACTCCTTCTTCTTGAATGACTTGTCCTTGTCATCCTTATTTGCGGGGCAACGGGAAGCAATGTGTCCCTTCTCTTCATAATTATAGCATCGAATATTGCTATAACGATTTTTGTCACTTGAGGATTGCCCTTTCTTGTACTTGTCAAAGTTGAAGTTTCTATTAGGGCGTCTCTTCATGAATTTCTTCATTCTTCTTACAAGAAATGCAAACTCCTCGTCAGAGTCTTCTTCTTCATCCTCATTGTCACTTGATTCCGCTTTGGCCTTGAAAGCGGTAATCTTCTTCTTTGAGGAAGATATCTCCAAGAGCTCTTCCTTGTCCTTCTTGAACAATTCATTTGTGATGAG
This sequence comes from Phyllostachys edulis, assembly GCA_036346405.1. Classification (NCBI taxonomy): domain Eukaryota; kingdom Viridiplantae; phylum Streptophyta; class Magnoliopsida; order Poales; family Poaceae; genus Phyllostachys; species Phyllostachys edulis. The sequence goes on along the minus strand of CM070560.1, from coordinate 44,150,475 downwards.
GTTGCCCAAGAGTCCCGTTGGCGTCATTCTTAGCAACTCGAGAGAGTTGAGAAATAACGTCACCAACATCTCATACTTGTTCTGAAGAGCCCTAAGAATCTTGCGCACAATGTCAACATCAAGAAGGTTAGTCCCAAGGCCTTTGAGCTTATTCACAATGTTGTTGAGTCTTGAATACATCTCATTGATGTTTTCATGAGGCAACATTATAAAGTTCTCACTTTTGATCCAAAGCCTAGGCAATTTAGTTTCTTTGACCGTGGATGTTCCCTCATGGATTTCTGAGAGGGTGGTCCAAATATCGTGAGCGGTTTCCAAATTGCTCACTCTATTGAACTCATCCATATTCAAAGCGCTAAAGAGAGCGTTCATAGCTTGGGCATCTAAATAAGCATTACGCGCCTCTTGATCCGTGGGAATTAGTGGATTAAGAGGCATGATGTAACCCTCATCTACGATTTTCCAAATGCTTGGACTCATGGCCTTTAAATAAATTGACATTCTAATTTTCCAATAAGCATAATTTGAGCTATCAAACAAAGGAGCATTTCCTATAGCAATTCCCTCACTAGGCATCCTTTTCTCTCTTAGACAGTTAAGTCTAAATCAATGAGAGACCAAGCTCTGATACCACTTGTAGGATCAAGGATAACCGACTAGAGGGGGTGAATAGGAGGTTTTTAAACTTTTTAATAAATTAACAATTTAAGCCAATTAATAACTTAGTCTAAACAAGTTACACTTCTAGCTAAGCAATTCAACAAAAGAAATAAGCTAGAAATGTAAATGCAGAAATAGTAAAGACTAGGAATAACCACAATGAGACAAGGATGTTTTTCCCGTGGTATCGAAGACTTACCGGTCTTCACTAGTCCACGTTGAGGAAGCTTGAAAACTCAAGCCGGCTCCACGAATTAAGCCTTCCCTCGATCACTATGGTTGTTCTTCCTCCGCTCTAGAGATGGCGAACACCAAACCACTCACAAACTTGCATAAGGCCTCTTCACAATCTTCTTGAAGAGATCACCGTGCTTCATCACCAAGGCCGTCTAGGAGTTTGGCAAAACTCCAAGAGTAACAAATCGATGACCTTCGCTTGATGGCGCTCAAGTGCAATAGGATCAACTAGGATGAATGAATACACTTGAATGAACTCAACCACCTCATAATGAATGCACAAGGGAATTTTGATGTTGAGTGAATGCTCAAGGCTCTCAAGGCTCTATAGATGTTAAATGAACACTAGCACTACCTCCTTGAGCAGGTGGAGGGGTATTTATAACCCCCCACCAACAATTATGACCGTTGGGGAGGGAAACCCCAACTTTCATCGAAATGCGGAATGACCGCCATCTAGAGTGCGGTACGACCGCATTCAATGTCAGAGCACAGTAACAGCTAGAACAAATGCATTAAATACTCTGACATAGCCATTGAAAAATCCGACGCAGTATGACCGCCAACCAAAACGCGGTACGACCGCCAACCAAAACGCGGTACAACCGTATCGCCCGGTCATACCGCACAGAGGAGTGGTACAACTGATCGTAGGGTTTCCAATTTCGCCGAAATGACATGCTCTCTGGAAAATACGTATCGCCTTATAAAAATCGGTACAACCGCAGCGCGGTATGACCGTTTCTCAAATGCGGTACGACCGATTATCAGGGAGAGCTCCGAGCCAAAATGCATCGGTTCTGGTTTTATCAAACCGCCAACTAGAAATCGGAACGACCGCAATGCGGTAGTACCGCTCAAAGAGCCGATCGTACCGCATTAGTGCTCAGTTGGTAGAAGCATTCAAAATCCGGTAATACCGCTAAGTAAAGTGCGGTCATACCGCTCCAAGCGGTACAACCGCTAGTAAGACTTCGGTACTACCGATTTCTGACAAATGCACTTAAAGCTTTCAAATTCAAATTCAAATGTATGCATGATCCTAAATTGATCCATATGGCACAAGAACATGCTATCAAGCTACTAGTCATGATCCCTCTTAATAGTACGACATTTGACCTATAATCCGGTCTTCTAACCAAAACTCCTAAGACCGGTAAAATAAAAGGATCCTAGACTAATTGTACATTGTCTTTAAGCCATGTAGATCTTCATGTTGTCCTTTGGCATGCATCTTTACGTCATCAAGTTTACCGATGGGACTTAACCTTGTAAATACTCAATAAACATGTTAATCTCATATTCATATATTATCATTAATTACCAAAACAATTTTTAGGGGCCTAGATGCTTTCAGTCGGCCACCACTTTGGTCTCCGAGCACCAGTAAGGGCACCATTGGATTCACATTAGTCTCCTCTACCCACCAGTACCACTCATCGCCGGCGAGACGCCGTCAATCGCCGACGACCATGGGGACCCAAGCCTCGCCGTCGTTTGTCGACGTGGCAGTCCACGTGGACATCCACCTCAGCGCCACATCCGCCCTCTAGCCTGCATGTCATCCTAAGTGGCATCACATCAGCGTGTGTGTATCACCGAACCCCAGCCCTAGATCAAAACCACCGTGGATTTGTTCCACCATGCACCGTGTCTCTGACGTGTGGGTCCCACATGTCAGAAGGTTTTCTATTTTCTTTTTCTTTTTCTTTTCGGCTGAAATCTTTTGCTGGCATCATGCTTGTGTTATAATCTGACTTTTCAGTAGAAAAATAAATCGAGAAATTCTAGAAATTCCAATTCAGGAATTTCTTTAGATTTAGAACTTCCAAAAGCCATATCTTCTTCATCCGAACTCCGATTGAGCCCATTCAAATTTATAAATTCATCTAAATTCAAGATCTATTTTGCTGATATTTTTATTTAATTTTTGGAGTTTTGTTTCCCTTTGTTATTTATTTATTTTGTTTATTTACTTCGTTTGCGAGTAGACGTTGATTCTTTGGGGAATTTTGAAGAAGAAGGAGTTCACCAAGACCGAGACTAGTACCAAGATCTATTACAAGGCAAGTTGTACCTTTGATCATGTTGAACCCAGTTTTCAAAATTACTTTGATTCAAACTAATCCATTTACTTTAAGTATTTAGCTAAATGCTTTTGGGTTTAGTTATTAATCCAATTTGTTTATAACCACTTTGTCTACTGTTATGTCATGATCTTTTGTCACCCTAGATTGGTTATTATTTAGTTGGTATTATCGTAGCACCAATGTGGGTTGGTTAGATACAAGTAAATTGCTTAGCCATGCAATGAGTCTTCATTTTATGTGAGTTGCAAATATGAATCTGACTAAGTGATTATGGAACTTTGTGATAAAACTGTGTGTGTTCTGTGCTATTACTCGTTGATGGCATGTGTTGCACTTAACCAACAAGGTGCGAAAAGATTTAGACTGAGGCAAGTGGTGGAAACTCTGTGATATGGTGGAGCTTAGTGCTTGGGTTTGAAAAGAATGATGACTTAGTTAGAAATTGGAAGTACTGCCTTGGTCAATTAAGGACCTAACTTTGTGCTTCATTGAACTGAGCCACAACTGTACGACCACATGCCCGGTATGGGACGAGCCTAACTTAGTAAGTTATAGAGACTCGGCATTGACTACTTAGGTAGTAGGTTAGGCTCTGTGCTAGGGTAGAGGTGTGTTTCTGTCTCTGTGACGATTCATATTTATGAGCAGTTTGCCATCTTCAGGTCCAATGATGTGCAACAGGCTAATTTCCTATGTAGGCGTTAGTATCATCAGTAAAACACATCGGGAGTGTCAATGCTTGAGATGAAGTTTCCAAAAAGTTTTCTTGTGATTAGTGCTAGCTACACTGATTGTATCGTGTGGGTAAAGTGTACAACCTCTGTAGAGTGTTAAACAACCTATTCGAATAGCCGCGTCCGCGGTCTTGGACATGCTCGGGGATTTCACATGAGGGTTAGATTTTCATAAAACACTTGGGAAGGGCGCTATGTGATCTAAGTCATATGGTTGTGTGAATAATTTGTTTAGGCTTTGTGTTCTTTGTGAAAACAATTGTTAAATTAATATGGTTTATTTGTTTTAAGTTGTGTTTTAATCTATTATTTATATTCAATTGCAAATGTTGCATTTCTACAAAAGAACCACGAAAGCCCATCCTTTGAAATAAGCCATCATGTATACATTGCATTCTGTAGTATGACTTGCGAGTACGGTTGTGTACTCATGCTTGCTATAATCAATCAACAGAAGTGGAGGAGTCTTCGCCCGCTTTTGAAGAGGAGTTCTACGAAGGTGTTGATCGTTAGGTCTTGATCCCAGTCGGTTGCCTGTGGTGAATCGATGGGTTTTCGCTGAAGTTTATTTTGTTTCGCTGCTTATTTAATTATTGCCAGCCCTGCGAGGCTTAATAAATGTAAACTCAACCATAAGGTCACAACAGTCATTTGTTATTCAAATTACTTGTTTATTCTATTTTTCATCTTGTGTGGATCAATATTCATCTATGTTGACATTGTGTGCACTAGCGTGATCTTGGATTAGTGCATTATACACAGAGGGTCTAGAATTGTATTTTTGGGTGAAAGCATCTAGGCCCCTAAAAATTATTTGGTAATTAATGATAATATGTGATTATGGGATTAACGTGTTCATTGAGTATTTACAAGGTTAAGTCCCATTGATGAATTTGATGATATAAAGATGCATGCTAAAGGACAACATGAAGATCTACATGGCATGAAGACAAGGTACAAGTAGTCTAGGATCCTTTTATGTTTTACCGGTCTTAGGAGATTTGGTTGGAAGACCGGATTATAGGTTAATTGCCGTACTATTAAGAGGGATCTTGGCTAGTAGCTTGATAGCATGTTCTTGTGCCATATGGATCAATTTAGGATCATGCATGCATTTGAATTCGCACTTAAAATTGAATTTGAAAGCCTTAAGTGCATTTGTCGAAAATCGGTAGTACCGCAGTTATAGTGGCGATTGAACCGCTCTGTGCGGTATGACCGCACCTTACTTGGCGGTAGTACCGTATTTTGAAGGCTAAAGCCAACTGAGCGCTAATGCGGTACGACCGGCCTTTTGAGCGGTGCAACTGCATTGCGGTCGTTCCGATATTTAGTTGGCAGTTTGATAAAAACAATACCAGTGCATTTTGGCTTCTGGAGCTCACTTGGATTTTCGGTTAAACCGCGTTAAGAATCGGTTGTACCGATTTTCGGCTGAACTGATTTTTAGTTGGCGGTTCAAGAAAACCAGAACAGATGTAAAATTGACCCAGAGCTCTCTGTGATAATCGGTTGAACCACATTTGGGAAACGATTGAACCGCGCTGTGGTTGTACCGATTTTTATAAGGCGGTTCATATTTTCCAGAAAGCATGTCGTTTCAGCAGATTTGGAAATCCTACGATCGGTTGTACCGTGCTTCAATGCGGTTTAACTGGGAGATGCGGTTGAACCGGAATTTAGTTGTCGGTTGTACCGAACGGGAAAATCCAACGGCTATGTCAGAGTAATAAATGCCTCTGTTCTAGCCGTTACAGAGTTCTAACACAAGTGCGGTTCAACCGCACTCTAAACAGCGGTTGTACCGAATCTGGCTGAAAGTTGGGGATTTGGTCCCCAACAGTCATAATTGTTGGTGGGTGCTATAAATACCCCCCCCCCAACTGCCCTTGGGCAGGTTGCTAGTGAATATTTAACATCTTTAGAGCCTTGAGAGCCAAGTGCATTCACTCAACACCCAAATTCTCTTGTGCATTCATTGTTTGGTAGTTGAGTTCATTCAAGTGCATCAAAACATCCTAGTTGATCCTTATTGCACTTGAGCGCCGTCAAGTGAAGGTCTTGGTTTGTTACTCTTGGAGTTTTGCCGAACTCCTAGACGGCCTTGGCGGTGGAGCATGGTGATCTCTTCAAGAAGATTGTGAAGAGGCCCGGTGCAAGCTTGTGAGTGGTTTGGTGTTCACCATCTCCAGAGTGGAGGAAGAACAACCATAGTGATCGAGGGAAGGCTTAACTCATGGAGCCAGCTTGAGTCGACAAGCTTCCTCAACGTGGACTAGTGAAGACCGACAAGTCTTCGATACCATGGGAAAACATCGTTGTCTCATTGTGGTTACTCCTAGTCTTTACATTTCCACATTTATATTTCTAGCTTATTTGTTGTGGTTAAATTGCTTAGCTAGAAGTGTAACTTATTTAGACTAAGTTATTAATTGGCTTAAATTGTTAAATAGTTAAAAAGTTTAAAAACCTACTATTCACCCCCCCTCTAGTCGGTTATCCTTGATCCTACATTGGGTCCTGACATAACACACTCGGTTACACCAAGCAGTCTAGGCGATTGGGAGTCCAGGATGACTATGAGTCTGGGATGGCTACGGCTAAAGGATACGCCATGCCAAGAGATCAGATCACACCGGTAGGATTCGACTCCAACTGTTTTAGCTATCTTTGGATTGTGACCTTAACCTTCCCGTTATGCATTATCTCTTGTATGTTGTACTATATATTCTCAATTGATCAATGCAAACGATGAGGTCAATTCTCCCAAAGATTATACACGCTTTCATGGTATCAGAGCAGCGACGATCCTACACCAACGCGTGTCACTCCTTTCGAACACCGCATACCAGCATGTGCTGCTACCTCTGCTATCTCGCTGATCGCAGGGCTACGCTGCCCTTCGCTTTCGCCCAGCACGTGAAGTCTCCAGCACACCAGCCCTTCGCTTCCGCCCAGGGTGTGCAGTCCTCAGTGTGACACGATCCTTGCCCTCTGCTCCTTGCAACGTGCACAGCTCCCAGCACGCCATGCCCGACAAGAACCTTGATGCTGCCACCATTGCATCCCTTCATGCATAAGCATCTGTCGTCGCCAATATCAAAACGCATGTCCCAATCACCCTCGATCAGCATGCATCGAATTTCAACAAGTGGTGAGGCCTATTTATGGTCACGCTCGGCTACGCTCTCGCCGACCATGTCAAACGAGCTGGCCTTCCTCTCACCGACGACGTCATGACTGCTACAACATCAATTGATCCCGCATGGAAGCAGATGGACTGCATCGTCCTTTCATGGCTCTACAGATCGATCTCCTCCGAGCTTCTTGAGGTCGTGATGGAGAGCAACACCACCACCCAGGCATCTTGGACCACTCTTGATTATCTGTTCCGCAACAACAAAGAGAGCAGTGCCATCTACCTCAACGCAGAATTTAGCACGTTCACACAAGGCAAGCTCTCCATCTCTGACTATTACCGCAAGATCAACACCCTCGTTGATGCCCTAGGAGATGTTGACCAGTCTGTGAGTGAAAAAACCCTCGTCCTTACCACTCACTGGGGTTTGAATAGGAAATTTTTGCACATGGCCACGCTACTGTCCATGCAAAAGCCTGTTCCCATCTGTTGCTTGAAGAGCTCAACAGGGTCCAACATGACAAGCTTGCTCACACCACCGCTCTTCTTGTCGTCAACCCTGGCAACAAGACCGATGGTGGGGGCTCTAGTAGCTGTCATAGTAATGGATCCTCTAGTGCATCTCGCGGCAACAACTACAACTCCGGGGGCTACGGTAGCTCCAACAACAACAACCGTGGCAACCATCGCGTTAATTGCAGCAATAACAATGACGGCGGTAGCCACAATAACAGAGGCTTCTCCAATGGTTCTGGCTACCGGGGCTCCTTCACCAACACTATGCCCTGGCCATCCATCTTCAACCCGATGACAGGCACATTCTAAGTTTGGCCCGGCCAATAGCAGCCCTGACCTTCAGCTGGTCTTCTAGGTCCACGACCACAGGCGCCTCCTCACCAGCAGGCATTCGCAACAGCGGTTGCCCCCGCACCCACGGCTCCCTCCTAGACTCCTTGGCAAGCACCTACATGGCCGACGCCCACACTAGCATCTTCTTCGACCGGAAACACATGGGATCAACAATCACTCGTGAACACCTTCAACACAATGACGTTGACCCCCCCTCCCTCAGCCAACGACTGGTACATGGACACTGGTGCTACTGCTCATATGACTTCTGAGGCCAGTAATCTCTCTTCCCTTTGGAACCCCTCTCTGTTTTCTCCTTCATCTGTCATCGTCAGCAATGCTCCATCGTGCCCATCACCTCCACCAGCCACATCTCTTTTTCCACTTCAAACCGCCTCTTCCATCAAAACAATGACTTAGTTACTCCTAACCTCATTAAGAATCTTATTTCCATTCAGCAATTTACTATCGATAATCAGTGTTCTGTTGAATTTGATCCACATGGCCTTTCTATGAAGGATCTTCAAACCAAGAACGTGATCATCATGTGCAATAGCTCGGGGCAGGTCTATCCACTATGCACATTGCCAACACCTCCTTGCACCCTCCTCACCAATGTCACTTCGCCTGACCTATGGCATCGCCGACTTGGCCACCTCGACACTCAGGGTCTCTCCCGTTTAGCAAAGTCATCTTTTACTCCTTGTCATAAATCTTTGTCAGAAAATTCCCTTTGTCATGCTTGTCAGCTTGGACGTCATGTCCAGCTCCCATTCAGTACCTCCACATCGAATCCCAATAAAGTATTTGACTTAATACATTGCGATTTATGGACTTCTCCCATTGCCAGTGTCTCCAACTTCAAGTACTATTTGGTCATCCTAGACGACTTTAATCACTTTCTTTGGACTTTTCCTTACGCCTCAAATCGGATGTCTTCTCCAATCTCTCACATTTTTTCGCTTATGCCAAGAACCACTTTTCCAGCACCATCAAAACCATCCAATGTGACAATAGCCGTGAATTTGACAACCTCACTACCCGCACATTCTTTCTCACACATGGCATAACCCTTCGCATGTCATGTCCATATACTTCTCAGCAAAACGACAAAGCTAAAGGCGTCATTCGTTCTACTAACGACATTACGCGCTCCCTTCTTTTCTAGGCCAGCATGCCTTCTGTTTATTGGGTTGAGGCAATGCATGTCGCCACATACCTCCTAAACAAACATCCCACAGGCCCTCCAATCCATTACCCCATTCGAAGCTCTCTTCGGATGACCTCCTTCCTACGCTCATTTGCGTGTTTTTGGGTGTGGTTGCTACCTAAATTTATCTGCTACAGCAATCCACAAACTCGCTCCACAGCATGCGTGTTTCTTGTCTATCCCTCCCTTCACAAAGGATACCGTTTTCTTGATCTTTCTACCAACCCTGTCATCATCTCTCGCCATGTTACCTTTGACGAGTCTTCTTTTCCCTTTGTCGGCTCTCCTTCTCCCCAAACCATATATCTGGATTTCTTGTTAGATTTTATCACTCAATCCCCGGGACCCATCGCACCACCAACCATCCCTACCGCATTAGCACCAGAACCTCCCATGCATGCAACACTGTTTCCTATCATGCCACATCCTGCTGTTGTCGCATCTACCGCACAGCTAGGCACGCATCTTTTTCCTACCACAGCACAACCAGCTACTGCCGCGTCTGCCGCGCCAGTAGCTCCCAATCTCCCTGCCATGTCCACCGTGACAACTCCAGCAACTGCCGCATTTGCTACGACAGCTCCACCTCCGACCGTCTCTTCATTTCAAGTTGCCATATCACCTGTTGCCAACGATCCCTCCATGGTAACTCACGGGAAGTCTGGTTTCCTCCAACCCCTTGAACGGTTCAACCTCCATGCTTCTCCTTTGTCTCCTATTCCAAAAACCTACCGCGGTGCTCTTAAAGATCCCAACTAGCACGATGCCATGCTTGACGAGATCTCTGCACTTCATGCTAATCGAACTAGGGATCTTGTTCCCTGTCCTCCACGCGCCAACATCATATCTGGAAAAAGGATATTCCGGCATAAACAAAAGGCCGATGGAACGCTTGAGTGCTATAAAGCACGGTGGGTACTTCGTGGTTTCTCTCAACAACCTGGTATTGATTAGGAGGAGACTTTTAGTCCGGTTGTGAAACCGGCCATTGTTCGTACCGTTCTTAGCATCGCTATCTCTCATCACTGGCCGGTTCATCAACTTAATGTTAAGAGCGCCTTCATCCATGGTACTCCCATAAGAGGGGGATAAAAAGGTCTGGCCTATAAAAAGTTTGCTCATTTACAATTACAAGTCGATACACTCGTCTTAAAAAAAATCGATCCACATACTCCGGTGCAGGGCATATGCAAACATTAATAGTAGTATCAGAGAGGATGAACGACATTTAAATTTTTTTTTCCGCAAAAAGGGCAACATTGGTTATTTGTGCTGCCAAACTTAGTAGTACAACCTTGTTTATTCGAGCCAGCTCCTTATTAGTCGTTGTGCGTAATTCCTTTTAAATTTTAATTATGCGAGTGTTGTGAAATAGAGGGAGTACTCGTAAAGTTGATGGATGTTAGATTACTCCATAACTAAGAGTGAAAATCAGGAGATATTTAAGGGACAAGAGGTAAGTTGAGATACACATCAAGTACTCAGTACTAGAGCAAGCATTAGATATTTAGATGCATCACAATACCATATGATTCTCATGAATAAGTGCATCACATCAATGCGAGACCACACTAAGGCCCTCTTTGTTTAGGCTTAGGTTTTTTGGTTTATAGCTTAAAGCCAGCTTTTTGGCTTAATCAGCTTATAAGCCTCTAAACTTTTAAGCCAAACTTTGTTGTTTGGTAATCAGACTTTTTATAGGATATTGACTTATTGAGTTGTGTGTAAAGGATGAAAGGTCTTAAATGCCCTTAAGGGTTTAAAGAACCTTGTTAAGCATGTATTTGAATTCACATAAAAAAATATGGATGAAAAGTAGAACATCGATCACTAGAAGGTGAGTTGGTGACCTGAAAGATTCAGGATTTGGGCCAATGAGCAAGATTTCTCTCATCCTCTGGCTCCACTCTGAGATGCAGCCGATCGGACCAGTCCAGGATCTGATCTTGGGTCATCACCACATCATTTCCATACCCTTCCACCTGGAAGTGCTTGCCGTCTATCAAGTTGCTGCATTTTTGCTTTTCTTCGATCGGCTGGCGAAAGAACTCTCTTGATGCGTTCATCACAGCATCCATCAGAGAGGCTTCTAATCCATGGTTAGTAACCTGGATACACAGATAGGGTGCTGCACGTCTCAAAAGAGCAAGCACTCCATGATTCCATGAAGCAGAACAACGGTCTGGTGCCTCTACTCAGTAATGTTACACAACACAAACAAGTCTTTATGAGTACATCCGTTGATTCCCTGAGACCTTGCAGTCCATCAGTACAGTTGCCCACTAGAAGAACAGTGAGAACTGAGAAACTGTGGCATCAGAGTGAGACTTGATGTCCACACCAAGATCAGGTATTGGACAGCAAGGGTAGTAGTTTGAGCATGGCATGCACGGTCGCTCTATCACCAAATTGTTTGGCATAGTAGTACAATATTAAGATTATGTCCTCAGTTACAACATGTGCACACAGATAAAACTTCATAATCTTTTTCGGTTTGTTTCAAAGGATAAACTCCACAATGACATGATTTATTCTTAATGGCATAGTTTACAGGAAACCATGCACACAACTAACTTAGATCTTCACTGTGTCAATGATCCACAGAATAAAACATCGACAACGATATCCTCTCTTTCACAGCATTCGTCGCAACCCTATGCAGTGGGCTCTTAAAAATACCATTGCCCATTATCTGTATCAAAAAATTGTGTGTAGTTCAATCAGTCAAGTACTTAGGATGCATTAGGGCAAATATCTCGACAAACAGGTACTTACAAGCTCACAATAAGTTCCAACAAAATGAGAATTGCTTTGAAGCTTTTCTGTATGCTGTGAGAATTTTCTCCATCTGGTTTATCACAAAATGAGTGGTTGTTATCCACAGAGAGAACAATAATAATGGCAGTGAATACTCTCCCTATGACCATTTGGTCCATAACATACATAACCAATTGCGCAGGATAAATGTACTAGCTGAGCCACTGAGGAAGACCATAATTTTTTCTGTAGGACAAGTTTTAAGATATCCACATTCAAGAACATGTTTAACTAATAATCAGGGAGCGAAGTACACACAGTCACAAAAAAATAACTAGTATCATTTATGCAACTCCCTTACCACATCCCCACATGACGAATGCATGGAAATCAAAGCTCTCTCCAGCACATATAGGTCTACTGCTTTGTCCTCAGGAATAGTTGATGTGAAGCTCAGACCAAAATCAATAAGAACCTGGCATATGAAAACATAAAGTGACAAATTAATAGTCCAGATGTAAGTCTTGAGTTAAACCTTGGTCTGATAAAAAAAAAAAGGAAACATATGAACTAAAACAGGATGATGCAGAGGATATTATACACACCAGTTGATCGGTGCTGTTCTTGATTATCATATTTGAAGTGCTCAAGTCACCATGAACAAGACCTCCATCATGTAGTTTGCAGCTTAACATATGACTACAGATCAATCAATAAATTATTAATTTATACCCTTGAAAGCATATGAGACTATTTGCTTCTGGATAAGAAAAATAAGGGGGTAAAGCTACTAATTTTATCCAAGCTGGGAGGCGGCGCCGTCGGGAGGGGAGATGCGGCGTTCGGGAGGGGAGATGGGAGGCGCTGCATTGGGGATGGGGAGGGAGGCGGCGGATGGGGAGGGGAGGCGGCGGGCGGGAGGCGGCGGGAGGGGACGGGAGTGGAGGCGTCGCGGTTGGGGGAGGAGAGGGAGGTGCCGCCGGGGTGGGGGAGGAGGGGAGGCGCCAAGGCGTCGCTGGGTTGGGAGGAGGCGCCAAGGCCGGGTTGGGGAGGGAGGCGGCGGAGGGGACGGGTTGGAGGCGATAGGGTGTTAGCTTAACGGTGAAAAGAACGAATCGAGAGGAAAAAACTAAACGGTATGAACTTATATATGGATGGTATTTTATGGGTAATTTTAACGAAGTTTAGTGGCAAAGGGTATTTCATTCCACAAAAGCCAAAAAAAGCACCTCTTCGCTGGCTTATGGTTTTTAGGCTTAAATTAGCTTAACTTATTTTAAACCGGACAAAAAAGCACCTCCTTTGTTTAGGCTTAGGCTTTTTTGCTTTTAAGCCAGAGAAAAAGCCTAAACAAAAAGGGCCTAAATCAATGTGTACGACTCTTCCATTCATGACTTTCTCCTATAGTATCCTACTAGAAAATTTACTGAGGGTACAGAACATACATTTATAGTGGAAGAAGAATTATCAGCACTACATATGCATGATTTGCAAATTAAGCATGAAAAATAGTGAAATCAGCGTATATCTAGTTTACACAAATCCAACACAAAGAATGAGATAATAGATAACGTGATCCGGTAGTCCCCGTAAACCCAGCACAGGCGCCCCCGGTTGAGGATGAATCACTCTCCTGCCCGGTTGAAGCCAGCCACGGCCCGGTAGCCCCTAGTGGCCCGGACTCGGCGCGGGACCCTCCTCAGCAGCAGCACCTTGCTCCACCTCAGCTAAGTGGAATTGATCTACGTGATGGCGACTGCAGCAACCAAGTCGATCCCGTTCAACCGATAGTACCATTGTCAGCGCCCGTGGGGCAAGATGTAGCACTCTCCTGCCCGGTTGAAGCCAGCCACGGCCTGGTAGCCCCTAGCGGCCCGGACTCGGCCGGTGAGCGCGCAACATCACCCTGTTGACCTACTCTCGTCGGGCCAAGCTCCAGCTGGACGCGCCGCTCCTGCCTCTACCGTTCTTTCAGCGTCCACGCCGCATTCCCCAGCCATCCAGCTTCACGCCTCGGCGTAGCTCGCGGCTGGCAGCCTCAGCCAGGAAGGGTGTCCCGGTGGGACACCACACGCAGCGCATGCTGGCCTCAAGCCTCGGTCTCTCGGAGAACCAAAGCGCGGTTGTGTGCAAGTTCAAGGAGCTCTTTGACAACCAGCTATCCAAAGAGCATATCGCGCTCTTCCAGCTGGCAGTTCCGGACGCCCCGCCCTCCGACTTACAGGTTGCCGAGGTGGACGAGACGCTAGTTTCGCCGGTGCCGGCATGCTTGCTTTGGGCGCGTCTAGGTCGCTGGTCACCTCCCTCCCAGTGTCTCTTATGGACAGTTCTAGCTGTAATTTCCTCAACTAGAACGTTCCAGGGCTAAACAATAAGGCTAAGCAGAGTGTGGATCTGCCCCTAACTGGTCACCTCCCTCTCAATCAGGGGCGGATCTAATATAGAGACATAGGTGTACAGATGTACACCTATTATTTTTTTAAAAAAAATCCCAGTATTTATTAGGTATATATACTAGTAAATACTTGAAATACGTATTTAAAATGCACAGACTCGGCCGATTGCGATTCGCGCAGCTGGCGCACGCAACCCACTCGCGGACTCGCCAAACCGCCCCACGCCGTTGCAGCCCACCACGGCCGGCCCACCCGAAGCACTGTTGGCAGCCCCAACCAAGCGCCAAGACAACCAGCCGGTCCAGCCCCAACCTAATCCATTACCCATCCCCTTCTCCCTTTGTGAAAGACTGAAATCCCCAACTCCCTAAGCGGCGACACGGTTGGTTTCTTCCCTCCATGACTCCATCCCTGGCTCTGGCGCTCGCCTCCCGCCGTCCCGTGGCCACTCCTTCGCCGCCTTGCCATCCAAACCACCGCAGGGAGGGGAAGCAGCGCAGGCGAGGCGCTATGCAAGACAATAGGGGCCGACTGGCCACCCGAGCTGCTTCGCCAAGACGGATGGGGAGGTGGCGCTTGTCGCTTAGGAGCCTGGGCCCGGCCAAGCCGCCGAAGGCCGAGCGGCAAGCTGCAGGGAGGAACCACTGGCCGACGCTGGCTCCGGCACTGGGGAGGCGGAAGCAAGGCTGGCATCAAAGGCCAAGGCCGAGGCGGCGATTGTAATGAGGGGAACCAGGAGCCAGGAGGAAGCACTCGGACCCGGGCCGGAGGAGACTCAGGAGAGAAGAAATAGGATTGGGGAAAAGAAAAGTAAGAAGAAGAACTGAGGAAGATGGATGGAAATGGGTATTCGGCTAGATTGGGGGAAAATAAATAGGATTGATCCGATTGGAGGTAGACTTGTAGTTGAGTCACATATTCATATTGGCATTGAAATACTTGTAATTGAGTCAGATATTCATATTGGCATTGAATTGATATTTATTAGCTTCATAGCTTGTATAGTTCAATAGTTGTATGTATATGTCAGTAGATAAAAGAGAAGATTATTCTATCCAAATATCCAATTATTTTGTAGCTTGTGCAGCTTTAGTTGTTAGATAAAAGATAAGATTATTCTATATAGTTCAATAGCTTGTGTAGCTTCAGTTGTTAAATAAAAGAGAATATTATTTTGTCTTAAATGTCCAATTATTTATGTGAAATTTTTGTTTTCATGTAGACCGCAGAGCATTCAAAAATGAAGAGGAAGCATGTAGATTTGAAATCTTTGTGAGATAGAGTTGGAAAGAGGTCAACATCCATTGAAAGCAAAGTTCAAAGTACTTCTCCTTCCATTCAGTTGCAAGCAAATGTTGTCTCTAGTAAGAACAATTTGAACTTTGTTATTTTTTACGTTATGATTATGAACATTTATGTTTTACATTGTACAACATGTTTATAACTTCGAACACCCATTTTAAAAATCTTGGATCCGCCACTGCTCCCAGTGTCTCTTATGGACAGTTCTAGCTGTAATTTCCTCAACTGGAACGTTCGAGGGCTAAACAATAGGGCTAAGCAGAGTGTGGTTAGAGAAATGGTGATTGCTTCCCACGTGGCGGTCGTTTGTTTTCAGGAAACCAAGCTCGACGTAATGGACACTACTACAGAAAAGGTCTTCACAGACAGTTCAAAAATATCATCACAGACGGTTTCGTTAGCTGTCTGAGTTTATGAGTCAGTAATGACATGAGGTCATCACAGACGGTTTTTGAACCGTCTGTGAAAAAAGCTATCACAGATGGTTCTTGTTCAATTACTTATCACAGACGGCTCTAGTTCAGAACCGTCTGTGATAGTCTATTTTCACAAACGATTCTGAACAAGAACCGTATGTGATAAGTAATTATCATAGACGGTTCTTGTTTAGAACCGTTTGTGATAGTTTTTGCTATTTTTTAAAAATCGAATTTTAAGCCAAACCAATCAATTGCTTGACAGTAGTTTTCATATGCAACCTCTAGCAAGACAACTAAAATCCAATTAAAATTCTGATGGCAAACATATTATAGGAAAGGGAAATCAAAAGGTTTCACAACGTCCCCTCCGAATGAAAAAAAAGAATAAAGTTACAAAGTTAAACTAGCTAGAAACCATCTATGCCTCCAAGCTCCTGAAGAACTCATCGACTTCTTGGATTGGTCTTGTGAGCTCCTCTCTATACCTCATCAGCATATCACAAGATGTTCTTGCATGTCGTCAAGTGTCGGACCCCAAATTTTGGAATTTGGAATCCACTGTGTCAAACTGTGTTATTACCTGGATCAGTAGATAGCACACACAGATACATTCTTGAACCATTCCCATAACCATGTAAGCTCAAGGCAGACCTACGGTCAGGTCCATAGTTACGACCATACTTGGACGAAAAAGGAAATCTGGGGAGGTCTTGAAGAGGTCTTGATCGTCCCAGAGAGGTCCTGAAGAAGTCCTGAGGAGGTCCTAGAGTTGTCCCGAGGAGGTCCTAGGGAGGTCTTGAAGAGGTCCTGTGGAAGTCCTGTAGTGGTCTCGTGGAGATCCTGAAGAGGTCGAGGGAGGTCCTGAGGAGGTCCTGAAGGGAGGTCCTGAGGAGGTCTGGGAGGGAGGTCCTGAAGGGAGGTCCCGAGGAGGTCAGGTCCTGAAGGGAGGTCCTGAGAAGGTCCAGGAGGGAGATCCCGAGGAGGTCCTGGGAAGGTCTTGAAGAGGTAATGTGGAAGTCCTGTAGTGGTCTCATGGAGATCCTGGAGTGGTCCTGAAGAGGTCGAGGGAGGTCCTCAGGAGGTCCCGAGGAGGTCTGGGACGGAGGTCCTGGAGGGAGGTCCTCAGGAGTAGTCCTGGAGAGGTTTCGAGGAGGTCCTAGAGAGGTTCCGAGGAGGTCCTAAGGAGTGGTCCTGGAGAGGTTCGAGGAGGTCCTGGAGATCACACCCGGTTGTAGGTGGTACGACTACGCTCAGTATAGACCGTGTTCGGGGTGAATAGTGCTCGTAGGGACAGTGCTTGTATGAACAATTGAGCAATACAAGCCCACAACATAACATATATATTTATACATATCAGACCGTGCGGCCAATTGTTTACAAAAGAGCCACGAAACAGAAATCTTACAAAAGTTATAGTACAGAAACAAAGATAAGTGCAGAAGCAAAATAAGTCGTAGTGGATCCATTCACTCTGCCCATAGGCAAGTGAATGGGGGTCCTGGCCTAAGCTTCATCATCTTCACCATCTTCTGGTTCAGCCTCCGAGTGGTAGTGGTAGTAGTAGGGGTCTTGACCGCATGGGTCTGAAAGATTATATTGGACGAGCCTGAGTACACAACCGTACTCGTGAGCCAACACACAATGCAGTCGTATAGATGCAGGGCCAGTCAAAGGAAGTTTTAGAGTTCTTTTATTTGCACAAAGCCAAGTTTGAATGTAACATCCTGATTTTCTGAACCTTTTTGAAATTTTCAAAATAAAAATAACCATTTGGTTTTGTTGAAGTCCTAAAGCTTAACTTGATATTTTGGAATTAGAAGTGTTTAAAATGACTAAATCAAACTTCAATTAATCCAAAAGTTTTGTTTATTTTGGGTGCTGGAGTTCTCTGGTGTTTGAAAATTCCCTTTCTCTGTTCGTTCTGTTTCCCCCTATGTCCAGACCTTCCTCTCATTTGGACCTCCCCCTCTGTCCAAACCTCCCTCTCGTTTGGACCTCCCCCCTCTGTCCAGATCTCCCTCTCGTTTGGACCTCCCCCTCTGTCCAAGACCTCCTGGGTGGTCCTGGGAGACCTGGAAACCTCCCGGGTGGTCCTGCGAGATCTCCGGGTGATCCTGGAGACCGGTCACGACCACCTCTTTGGTCACAACCTCCTCTTTGTTCACGACCTCCCTTTTGGTTGGACCACCCTCCCGAGTTTTGACTAGCCCCACCTGTCAGCCCTGCTCACCTTCTTCTTTCTTCCATCACGTCACTGCTGACGCAAAAGTTTTCGCACATTAAATGCCGTTGTGTTGCATTAAATGTTGTCGCTTCTGCGGTACCTGTTCCCCCTCTTGTCTCCTCCCCTACCTGCCCCCATCTCCTCCTTCACCTACCCTTGAACGCGTGCACCTCTGAGTCTCTCAGCGACTCTCCCCATCTCTACTGGCTATAAAAGCTTGAGCAGCCCTCTTTTATCTCATTTTTCCTCACGCAACTCTCTTGCTCTTGGCCGCCACACCGTCTCACTGGAGCTCGCGCCATCTTGACCACCTCACTTCGTATGATTCACCGAGCACTTGGTGTCGCTCACCTCTCTCTCTCCTCATCTCTCTCTCTCTCTCTCTCTCTCTCTCGGGTGAGTATCTCCGTGTCTCTGTTCTCCTTTTTGCTCTCTTGACCACATTGCATAGTCGTATCATTTTGTATTCTTCATACAACCATGTTGAGTAGTCCTTCATTGGACCTTCTCAGGACCTCCCCCTCACCTTTCTTTTGGTTCTAGTTTGGTAGTTTTGGTTTTTGTGTGGATTTATTGTATTTATTTGGCTCTTTTCGCACGTGTAGATTTCGGCTTCTCTGAAGAGTTCTTGGACCCGGCGACCTCTACCGAAGAATCTCAGCTCTTTAACAAAGGCAAGTCGTAGACCTTTGATCATGTCTTACCCAGTTTGCAAAAATTATATTGTTTTATACCAACGTGCAAGGCTAAATGTATAAAAATGGTTTGGGAAATAGCTAAATACCTACTCGACAGTATGGCTCCTTGAACACTTGAGATTGACATGTTGACATGTACCCTTGGACACCATAGGTTGGGTAATCCTAGTTGGACATCTTTGAGATACCAACATGAGTGCGTATATTGCTTAGTCCTGCTTTAGTTATAAGATATCTCTCCATCACATGATTCAATGATAATGAATTTGACTAAGTGAATATGGAATTGTGGCGCGGCCACTGTTGCTAAAAGATGTTGTGCCATGGCTAGGGTGGTCATTTGGCCAGGTTGAACCCAAAATGATTTTTACTCAGGCGAGTGATCGTGTAGTAAAGGGGGTGCAGGAAGCACAATAGGATGTGGTTGTCTCCTCTGAGTAGTCACTAAGGATTTAACCTTCTAAGCCATTGATCCAGGCCATACCGTGTAACCACAAGTTCATTATGGGGTGGACCTGGCCAAATAATTAGTAATACTTTGATTCGGTTCCATTTTGGCAGAAGTGTGAAACCTGGGTTAGACATTCACACTTGGCGTAAGAGGGGGCCAGGAAGGCGAATCCTTAGCGAGCAGAACCGGGTCAAAACAGAGCTTTGTAAAGGCCTTGTCACGTGCTCTGGACTGCTTACCTAAGGTAGTGAGCAGGGGCATCGACGGGTGCCCAACCAACTAGACAAGTCGTGTCTTGTGGGTCAAGCTGTACAACCTCTGCAGAGTGTAAAACTATTCGAATAGCAGTGTCCATAGTTATGGACAATGCCTGGTGATTTCACGCAAGGTGTAGACTTTCTCAAAATTGTTGTCGTGGCTGGTTCTGAGTGGTCTGGGACGTCAACAGGGTGTTCCCGAGTGGTCCGGGAAGTGAACAGGGTGTTTATGAGTTGTTTCAAAGAAAACTTGATTACTTATGAATTAATCTTTCAACTTGTGCTTTGCAATCTACTTACTGTATTTCTAGTCAATTCAGCTTTCTGCAAATAAGCCATAAAGCTATCATTGTTAAGCCTAGCATGAATACTATTTGCATACATTTTCCTACGACTTGCTGAGTACATTCAAAGTACTCACGGCTTTATGCCCTTTGGTTGATCAGTCGCTGAAGAGGATGTAACATCCCAATTTTTTGAGTTTTAAAAATCCTTTAAATAGTTAGTAGGGAGAAAATCCACCATTTGGATTTATTTGAATTTAATTCAAAAGCTTAAACATGGACTTTGAGTAACAAAACAATTTCATATGACTAAAGTTAACATGAACAATGGCCAAAACTATTTTATTTGGATTCTATGTGCTTGGATATATTTTCTAGAATTTTCTTGAATTTTTCGAAGTTCACTTGCTAATCTCTATTGCTTATTTGAATTCTCAGTATTTTCTTAAAAAGGAAAACTATTTAAATTCTCGAAACAGTCGGGTCGAAACCCTTTGCTTGGCCCATTCCGCATTCGCAGTGCGCCCAACTCGCCTGCCGTGAGATGCACGCTGCCTCGCCGCCACGCCAGTAGGCTCGCTCCTTGTCTCGCTGTCGGGTGGACCCGCCATCGGTCGCAGTCTCGGCCGTTTTCTTCCTCGTCGCTTTTGCCGCCAAGGTCCGCCATTGTCGCGCCTTCGAGCTCCGTCCGACAAAGGCGCAAACTGCCCCGATTCTTCACGTGGACGACGCCATCTAGAAGCCTTCTCTCTCCCGCGCCCGTTCCGGTCATTTTCAAATTTTGAATTCGTTTCTATCTCCTAATTCTTCGTGAGTGCATTTCGGTCTCCACCGCCGTTATGCCACCTTGAGCCTGCCCTGACCCTATAAATAGGTCCCCGTGCATCGCACCGCCACCCGCACCAAAACCCCTCAACCAATTGCCCCTCTCGAGCCCTAGCGCCGCCACATTCCCTCATCTAGGGTTTTCGACCGAGCTTCTTCTTCGTCGAATTGCGCCGCCGTCTTTGCTGCCGCGTCGTCTTGGAGCACGCCACCGGGTCCGCCGCCGCACGGGCTACCTCCAGCGACCATCCATGCCGCCAAAAACTCACCGAAGCTCCCGTCCGACAACACACGTAGCTCACCGCCGGCCGCCACCATCATCCTCCACCACCCGGGAGCGCATCAACAGGTGCGCAATAACTCGGGCTGCACGCCTGTACCACCCGTTTCCGGCGAGGAGCCGCCGTTCGCCGGCCACCATCAGGTCCAGTGCCGCCATCACCGTCGGGTCTGACGTGGAGTCCACGTCACCGGCCACCTCACCCTCTGCGTTGACGTGTTGCGCACGTGGCTGCTTTGTCAACGCCCGCGTGGCTCAGTCCACCACCCTCCACATCCAATCGGTTGGTAGATTCGGTCTACCGTGAACCGAGCCGCTCACATGTGGGTCCCACATGTCAGGTTTTTTATTTTTTAATTATCCTTTCCAGAAAATCCATCGCTGCTGTCAGCGTTGTGCAATATTCTGATTTTTTCTATTAAGAAATAATTCGGAACTCAGTTAAATCCTATTTTACGGTTTTTTTCCCTCAAATTCAAACTTCCAATGCTCATATCTTTTTGCATCCGAACTCCAATTCAGTCCATTCAAATTTCTAAATTCATCTAAATTCAATATCTATTTATCTGAGATTTTTATTTAATTTTTGGAGTTTGTTTTGCCTCTGTTATTTATTTATTTTGTTTGTTTGCTTCGTTTGCGAGTAGACGTCGATACTTCGGGAAGGTTTGAAGAAGAAGGAACACCTCAAGATCAAGATCAATACCTAGACCGTTTCCAAGGCAAGTCATACCTTTGACCATGATTGAATCCTAGTTTTCTAAATGTTACTTTGTTTCAAATTATTGCATCTATTTCAAGTAATTATTTAAATTCTTTTGGGTATAGTTAACAATCCAAATTGTTATATCTTCCTTGTCTAATTGATATGTCCTAATCTTTTGTCACCCTAGATTGGTTTATATAGTTGGTAATATTTTAGCACCAACGTGGGTTGGTTAGATGCGATTAGATTGCTTAGCCATGCCACGAATCACCTTTCATGTAAAGTTGCAATTATCAACTTGACTAAGTGACTATGGAACTATGTGATAAAACTGTGTGTACTGTGTGCTATTATGGCATGTGTTGCACTCAACCAATTGGGTGGGAAAAGGTTTAGACTGAGGCAAGTGGTGGATACTGTGTGACATGGTGGCTATGTGAAATGGGAATATTAATCTGTGTGTCAAAATAATATATGTGCCTTAGTTAGAATTTGGAAGTCTTGCCTTGGTCAATTAAGGACTTAACTTTGTGCGCCATTGAACTGAGCCTTACTGTACGACCACATGTCTGTTATGGGATGGGCCTAACTTAGTAAGTTATGAATTCTTGACATTGATGGCTCAAGCAGTAGGATAGGCTTTGTGAAAAGGGTGGAGGTGTGTGCTACCACGTAGTCGCATCACGGGGCGATTCGCCATGTCCCTGTCCAACGGTGTGTGTTATGCCAAGCACTGTGTAAGGATTGGTATAGCATAAAGTACACTGGGAGTGTCAATGCTTGAGATGAAGTTTCTGAAACGTTTTGTTATGATTAGTGCTTGCTACACTAGTTGTATCTTGTGGGTAAAGTGTACAACCTCTGCAGAGTGTTAAATCAATCTATTTGAATAGTCGCGTCCGCGGTCATGGACATGCTCGGGGATTTCACACGAGGGGTAGATCTTCATAAAACAATTGGGAAGGGAGCTGTGTGATCTAAATCATATGGCTATGTGAATAATTTGTTTAGGCTGTGTGTCTTTGTGAAATTAAACTGTTAAAATTAAATATTGCTTATTTGTTTTACTGTATGCTTTCAATCTATTATTTGTATTCAATTGCAAATGTTGCATTTCTGCAAAAGAACCACAGAATGCCACTCCTTTGGAATAAGCCTGCATGTATAATTGTATTTCTGTGGTGTGACTTGCGAGTACAGTTGTGTACTCATGCTTGCTTTAATCAATCAAGCATTCGAGGAGGAGTCTTCGCCAGCATTCGAGGAGGAGTTCACCGAAGGTGCTTGATCGTAGAGTCTTGATCCCAGTCGGTTGCCTGTGGTGAATTAATGGGATGCCGCTACCATTTCTGTTTCCGCTGCTTTTAAATTCTCTGTTAGCCCTGCGTGGCTTAATAATTGTAAACTCGACCGTAAGGTCAAAACCCTTATTTGTTAATCAAATTATTCGTTTATGTTATTAATCGCTTGTGTGGATCGATATCCGCCTTTGTTGAGACTGTGTGCACTAGCGTGATCCTGGACTAGTGTATTATACACAGAGAGTCCAGAATTGTATTTTGGGTCCCGACAGAGGTGGTATCAGATCCATACTGACTGTAGGTCTTGACCTTAGTTAGATCGGCCGTTTGAGTGTCCAAATTATTTTATAAAGAAAAATTTTACTTGCAAGACTAAATGAATTGCTTAACTCCTCTGACATCTTTCTTGACTCATCTCTTGCTAGAATTTTTCCTCTCCCCGCTGTTTTAACTTGGTTCTTGCCTCTTGTCTATCTTGACAGATGCCTTACCTTCAGACCTTTGAAGGTCGCAATGGAGGACTTGCCGCTGAGCTTTGGAAGCTGTTGCAAACGCTTCGAGGCTTCGATTGCCCAATGTACCGTGGCAGCGAGTACTTGGTCAACGGGCGAGATCGCAGAGTGATCTGCCGTCTGACAGTCTACGCTAGGAAGAACACTAGAGCCAGCCAGCCATTGAACATCCCAGTCAAGAGGACCACCTTCAAGCAAGGAATCCAGGAGTCGTCACACCTGGCCATCCTCAGAGTCTGCAACATCTACGCCCAAGAGCTGCAGAACACCATCTTCCGTTACCATCCCAGATCTGCAACGGTGGATCTTTTTGCTCATTTCTTGTCTACGAATGGAGAAGGCAACGCCACAGTGGTGCACCTTGCCCAGTTCGCAGCTGCTCAGGAGGAGTCGCTGGAGTTGGTCGCCACCGAGCTGGAGTGAGCCTACGAAGCCTGGGAAAGAGTCGAGGAAAGGATCGTTGTCCTAGAGCAAGCTCTCTACGATCAGCATGAGCCCGAAGATGATCAAGAAGAAGAAGATCTGGCGGAGGATACAGAGGAGGATCCAAAGGAGGTTCTAGAGGAGCCAGCAGAAGTTGTAGAGCCAGAAGAGCCAGCAGGCCGCAGAGCCGAGGAGCTGGGTTGTACTGCACGAGACGCATGCCTCGCTACACTAGTCCCGGGCATCGAGACCGGATTCGGAGGATGCCACCACTTCTGTGTCTGAAGGCGGGAGCACCGCCGTGGCAGTGGAGGCTACATTAGCGACTGAGTTCGCTAGAGTTTTTAGTTGTCAGGCTTAGCCAGTTTCCTTTTTTAGAGTCGCCCTTTAGGCGGTAGCTTGTGTGCTTAGGTTCGTTTTATTTCCTTGTGCGCAAGTATGAGCTGCAAAGGCCCTTAGGCATTTGTTGCAGCCATACTAAATCTATTAGTAAAGTTATTTCATTTGAGTTTCTTGAGTTGTGCTTGTTGGGTTTAATCTACCCCTCGATTAGTTCTTAACTCGTCTTGTGCTTGCTACCTTATCTAACCTATGGAGCTTCACTAGATGGTTCAGACTCACACACCACCAAGTGGTTCCAGACCCCAGTCTCAAGAAAATGAGCAAATCCCCGCAGGAATAGTACCACCCCAAGCACCCCTCTTGACTTGCAGAACTTTGGAACCTTCATGGCAGCACAAACGTAGATGATGTACACCATGATGAACCAGATGCAGGCTATGAGCAACAGCAACAACAACAACAATCATCATGGAGGAGCCCCAGTCGCTCATGGTCACCAGGGACCATCCAAGCTAGCTGAATTCATGAGGATCCGTCCACCAACTTTCTCGAGACCTATATCGCCAGTAGAAGGTTCTGTATGCCACTCATCAGATGGAGGGTATAGCCGCTGAGTGGTGGGAGAATTTCTACGCAGCACATGAGGCGCCGCAGAATATCACTTGGGAAGAATTTTCCGCAGCCTTTCGCCAGTATCATGTACCTGATGGGATCATGGATTTAAAGAAGGATGAGTTCCGTGCTCTCAAGCAAGGAACTATGTCGATGTTGACTACCGAATAAATTTTCTCGCCTAGCTCGCTATCTCCGCAGAGGACGCCGCCATCGACAAGGCTCGTCGAGTCATTTCTTGAAGGGATTGAACTCGAATCGTAGGTCAATCTGCTTGCCCACACTTTCCTGATTTTCGAGAATTGGTTAACAAGGCGTTGGTTATGGAGGACAAACGAAAGAATCGGAGGATCACCATAGCGGAGAATGGCTCAAACAGGAAGCCACGGTCACAACAACATAGAGCAAGAGAGTAGTGCCACAAATAGCTTAATCATTTCCCATCAGAGAGTTCTTTCAGACACGCACCGCTTCAAAGACTCGCCCAAATTATTCGCAATTTCAGAACTCCAACACCAGCCAACCCCAATTCAGGGAGCAACCAGCAGAATGTACCCAGAGTTTGTTATTCTTGCCGTCAACTAGGGCATCTCGCCAATCAGTGCCCCCAGAAGGGAACAATCACTCCAGTACGCTTCAACCTTGGAGCAACACCTACCAAGACCCCAGTGCAGAGCAACCAAGGAGTTTCTTAGGGAACCAGTCAACTAGGAGGAGCTCCTCAGTCAGTTGTCAGAGGTCGTGTTAACCACGTCACTCTGGAAGGAGCCCAGGAAGCACCGGACGTCGTACTGGGTAAGTTCCTAGTAGATTCAGTACCTGCATCAGTTCTGTTTGATTCTGGAGCTTCGCATTCGTTTGTTTCTGGAGTTTTTGCAACTAAGAATAAACTGCAAGTTATGCGTCTTAAGCATACTCTGTTAGTCCAGTCGCTTGGAGCGGAGCTAAGTTCTAAAGTGGGTTGTTTAGGGGCCAAGTTACTCATAGCTGGAGTTGAGTTTCTAGCTAACCTAATTGTTCTAGACGCCCAAACCATAGATGTCATTCTTGGCATGGATTGGTTAACCAAGCACAAAGCCGTACTAGATTGTGGCCGAAGAGTCGTTACCATCGAGGATACCAAAGGAAGCAAGGTAGAGTTCCTAGCTACCTCAGTTCGTAATGGACATCTGCTAGTCAATAGCCTGAAGACCGTTGCTTTGGAAGATGTGCCTATTGTCAGAGAGTATCCAGATGTGTTTTCGGAAGAGTTACCAGGGATGCCACCAGACCGTGACATCGAGTTTGTCATCGATCTAGTGCCAGGGATAGCACCAATCTCGAAGAGACCTTATCGGATGCCAGCCAATGAGTTAGTAGAAATGAAGAAGCAAATAGAAGAACTTTTGGAGAAAGGTTTTGTGAGGCCTAGTTCGTCGCCATGGGGAGCACCAGTCTTGTTTGTCAGGAAGAAGGACGGAAGCATGAGAATGTGCATCGACTACCGATCTCTCAATGAAGTCACCATAAAAAACAAGTACCCATTGCCCCTAGGGATGGCAACGGGGCCATTCCCCGTCGGGGAGTGGTGGACCATCCCCATCCCCGTGACAAGAAAAAATCCCCATCCCCGTCCCCATCCCCGTCGTCGGGTACTATTCTTCCCCGTTCCCCGTCCCCATCGGGTTATCGGGGCCCCATCCCCGTCCCCATCCCCATCGTCGTTACTGCAAAGAGAACTTTCTCAAGCTATGGATTCATGGATACACTCATACAGATTGTCATACACATACAACTAAATCATGAATTCATCATTCATGGATACACTCATACACATAAATTTCTTAAGCCTCCCAAACAAAGACAATGAGACATACACTAATAGTCTGATAGTCTAATACACACTCAGTTGGGCTGGGCTATGCACTGTGTTATCGGGGGCCCATCGGGTAACGGGGATGGGGAGTAGGGGAATAGCCCCGTCCCCGTCAAACCTGATGGGGAATGTTTTTTTCATATTAATATCCCCGTGGGGAATGAAGTAGTCCCAAACCCACCCCCTAATAGATGAATTCCCCATCGGGGAATTGGGAATGGGGCCCCATTGCCATCCCTAATTGCCTCGGATAGATGATCTGTTTGATCAGATGAAGGGAGCCGAAGTGTTCTCAAAGATCGATCTGCGATCAGGTTACCATCAGTTGAAGATTTGTCCTAAGGATGTACCTAAGACCGTCTTCTCAACGCGGTACGGACATTATGAGTTCTTAGTCATGTCCTTTGGTCTGACTAATGCCCTTGCCTATTTCATGAACATGATGAATAAAGTATTCATGGAATATTTGGACAAGTTTATAGTTGTGTTCATTTATGACATTTTGGTTTACTCCAAGTCAGAAGAAGAACATGCTGAACATTTGAGATTAATCCTAGAGAAGCTCAGAGAGCATTAGTTGTATGCCAAGTTTAGCAAGTGTGATTTTTGAAAAAAAGAAGTGGATTTCCTTTGTCCTGTGATGACAGCCGCAGGAGTAGCAGTTGACCCTGGTAAAGTGAAAACAGTATTACATTGGGAATAGCCCAAGACTGTCACCCAGATTCACAGTTTCATGGGATTGGCAGGATATTATCATCGTTTCATTGAAGGATTCTCAACTATTGCTAAGCCTCTTACGCAATTATTGAAGAAAGAGAAGAAGTTTACCTGGACCCCAGCTTGTGGAGAAAGTTTTCAGGAATTGAAGAAGTGCTGATTTTATCAGATATTCGCAAGGATTTTGATATCTATTGTGATGCTTCACGCCAAGGATTAGGATGTGTCCTGATGCAAGAAGGAAGAGCTGTTGCTTATGCGTCAAGGCAGTTAAGGCCTCATGAAGAGAATTACCCTACCCATGATCTGGAATTAGCTACAGTAGTGCATGCTTTGAAGATTTGGCGTCATTACCTCATCGGTAATCGCTGCGAGATATACACAGATCACAAGAGCTTGAAATATATTTTCACCCAATCAGATCTGAATATGAGACAGAGAAGATGGCTAGAGTTGATAAAGGATTATAATCTTGGAATCCATTACCATCCTGGTAAATCCAACGTAGTTGCAGATGCTTTGAGCCGCAAGATCCACTGCAATGCGGTGGAAGTAAAAGAGGTTTGTTCAGAATTTCAAGAGGAATTCCAGAAGCTGAAGATAGAACTGGTATCTGAAGGATTTGTGGCCAATCTGGAAGTGCAGTCTACTTTGGAGAAGCAGATTCGTAAAGCTTAACCAACACTACAACACAAAAGCCCTGTAGAGACGCCTATTTTGTAGGCTAAAGACGTTTTCAATCATCTCTATAGCGTCATAGAGTCGTTTTTGTAAAACGTCTCTGGAGCACCTCCCCACGTACCGTGTCAAAGATCATATAGACGTATTGTTAAGCGCGTCTACAATGATATGAGTCGTTTAGATTGCGTCTCTACAAGCTTAGAGACGCTTTCATATATGCATTTGCATATCATCTGTACTCTCCCTAGAGACGCTTTATTGCGCGCCATGAAATATAGATACGCATTCATTAACGTATTTAGATTGAGCTAGAGACGTCCATTTTTATTTTGTTCTGTAGAAATATTTTATCGCTAGTTAAACTACAATGATTAAGAAGATATAGTATCACAAATTTTCATAAAAATTTTCAGATCTTAGGTAAAACCATTTCAAATGTAGAATTACATTGTCGGTATATAAAAAAAACAGAAGAAAATAACATACACTCCGTTGCGGACTGAATCGAGTTTACAACTGAATCTAGCATCCACATACAAAGGTGCAAACACACCGAAAAAAATTCCTACAAATCCTACAACTGAATCAGGCGACGAGTGGTTAAAGGGCAGCGGCGGCGACATCAGCGGTGTCTTTAGGAACAAACAGCCTAATCCACGTCCAAATCACAGAGCCTGGCACCTGTTTAGTGATAAACTTGTTTATTATGTCTATTCATGTCTCAAAAAGAAATCATGCACACATGACATAAGAAGGATGACATAAGAAGGGTTGCATTTATCGAAAACAAAGGAAATACACAATACGAAATTGAAAGCACAGGAACTGCAAGGATACTTCTTTTTTTTGAAGTAGAAAATTGTGAAGATAGAAATGATAAAGCATAAGAAATAGTCTCTTCAATTTTAGTTGGCAGAAATAGAGTGTGTTTTAAGGTTAAGTCCTCCGCTAACTCAAATCAAAATGAAAAACCTATGAGCTAAACAGGAATAACTGGAGATGTTCATACTGTTACAACTCCAAAATGGAAGTCTCTAAATTAATTCAAATGTTTAGGCTCTAGAGTTTCCATTTTCTAATACACTGATCATGTGCTCATACTGGAACTTACTTTGAACGAAGAAACCCATAATTAAGCTCTATGCACACTTAATCCAGTTCCCTACACAGGAAAAGACAATCATTTTTGCCGCACCAATCCAGATTGAGATCAAGGAAAGGAAGTTGATTAAATTATTGAATCACTAAAACCATAAGTTCAGTGACTAACAAAAAAAACATGGTGAATAAGCACAATATAGAAAAGGTTTCATCTTTGATGGCCAATAAAAGTAGGACACCACTGTGTGCATCATGAAAAAAATAATATCACTTTGGATAAAACAAATTCAACAATAGTCGCCATCTCAATATATCAGAACCTGTGAAGCATTGGACGATGACCACAACCCAGGAAAGGATAAGAAACAGAGCAAATAGTGCTCGCCTTGAGACTCGATCAACTTCATCCTGTCCTAGATTACAAGCAAAGTGAAATAATTATTGAGTACAAGATAGACAAAGAGAAAGCTCTTGGCATGTTTAACAAGAAATTTTCATATGGAATCTCCGTAAAAATATTCTCAACAAATGTTTTGTATGTATGAAGTTTACTTGGCAAAGTGAGCTTACAGCAAATAAAGGTCTTTAAAGGGTTAGGTCCAAAGCAAGAATATATAACTGATAAGTGATGGCAACCAACTCAAACATCCCAAAGAAACAGGAACTGGATCTTCTTTCATTTGAAAGATCTTTCACAATGACAAACATGAGATAAATTGCCCCAACCAACTGCAATGCATCAACTGCCATACCGAATCTTGTCCACCACAACCAAAGTTTATACCTCACCTGCTCAGCACAGTGAAAGTAGCAATATGTAAATCAGTAGAAACTACATACTTCAAGATTCCTTGATGTGTCTCAACAGGTAATGCTTGATATGTTAGCACTGCTTTTGAAGAGTTTGACGGAAAAACATTGCTAACAATACAAATAAGAGTGAATTATGATCCAAAAGATATAGACAAATGAGGTTATTTACAGTACATGCAACAAAATACCATTTTATAAAGATGACTATTTCCCACACAATAGAGCAATAGAAGCAAATTGGCGCAAATGGTAGCAACCCCATTAGACCTTAGGAGCTTACGGCAATCCCAGTTGCCAATCAAATGTAGTGGCACCCATCGGCAATGAACTGACACTAAATTTAGTGCTAGACCTGGACATGGATGAACCAAAAAATCGGTTTACCCTGACTGACATGATAAATAAATCAACATACGGTTGTGCACTTGTGTTCAACTGCAGAGTTGGGGACTACAATCCTCATTGATGCTCATACATCATGAAGAATATTTTCCAGATTGCTAATGTATTAATGTGCATTGTTTCAAGTAAAAAAACCTATATCCTAAAGCAACAGCAACTCACAGCTTCATAGCAATGTTGGCAGCTGATATCTTCCAACAATTAAACCACAATTGCATCCAAACCACCTCAAAACTAAGCTAATTCGTATCAGTGATCAAAGCAATACTATGATATGCAAGATCTTAACAGAAATTTATGAGTATAACATAATTGTTCGTACAGAGGTCACAGTAGTGAGATCATAATAAAATATTAAATGTCAATTGAACTACAATACCATTTGTAACACGTTCACACTTCAAAAATTTATGATCTATTATTACTTCTCCGTAAGTAATATCAGCACCATGTTCAAGCACCCGAAGAGTCAAAGCGGAGAGTGCCCTGCAAAAGTAATTAACAAAATAAGGTAGATAATGCATACAACTATGTATTCAGATGTTGAGTAAATCCTCTCAAGAAAATATCTTCAAGTTGTAATGGATGACTACTATGCATTCAGCAATCCGTCCACAGAAGTGGATCGAAAGCACATGGTGGTGTTGCTCCCCGAATATCTATAATAATGTACCCAAACACAAAGTAAATAATATAAAATAAAATAATGAACTTTGTAGTTCATAGACACATTTTTCATGGTTCATATATACACATAAAACATAGGCATGTCTGTTAAAAACTGAACATAGCCATACATGTGCTTTGGAGACAGAGTAGATCCAGAGCATGCATTCGCCATCGATACTTGCAAGACACATCACACAACTGAATTACAATATGAAATATTTCCTAGCCTTTCCAAATTCCAACACAAACCGGCATTGTACTTTTAGTTACCTGAATGTGTTCCTGGAAGTATCGACAATAAAAGCATAACCCAAACTCGCGAGTAATCAATGAGATAAATCAAATTAAAGTTACTATTCATGAAAAAGTGAAGCAAAGGCGTAAGTAAAGATCGTTAAGGCAAATAACACCAGGATCCATCCGCCTAACACAATGGGCAACTTCCATAGTATTCAGATTTTAGGAATACGTAAGAAGCAAAGCTATGAGTAGTGAGCACCTGGCTGGTCAAGCAAAGGCAATGGCATGGCGAGAACAGTGTTGAGGAGCAGTAGCTCATCTCTTGAAGAAAACTATATTGGCATATTAGCCATCTAGACAGAATGGAAATAGATTGGACATCCAGACAAAGCAGAACCAAATTAAGAAGCCACAAGAAAACTAACTTGAGAGACACTGGCCTCCATCCAGAGGTAGGCATCCTGATAACGGCATCATCGGCAATCCGGCGAGGCTGATCGATCAGATCTAGCCATAAAAAAAGAAATGCGAAAAAGAGGTGAGGAGAAAGAGGAAAAAAGGAGGTGCAGTAAGGCTGGAGGACGAACCTTTGCAGGGGAATACCAGTCGCGGATATGGCAGCGGCGGCGGAGCAACCACGCGGGGGCGGCGCTGGGCGGAGTCACGGAGACGAGGCGAGGCGGTGGGGGCGGCGTTGGGCGGAGAGGAGACGAGGCGGAGGGGGGCGACGCTGGGTGGAGAGGAGGCGAGGCGGGGGGCAGGCACAAGGAGAGGAGGCGGGGGGGCTGGGTGGAGAGGTATTAGGGGGGCGGGGGCGAGGAGATGGTGAAGAGGCCGCAGGGGAGGTGAGACATTTGACTGGAGGGGTGACCGGGTGATGCTAACTGCTTAGTTGGTGGGGTTAGTATTTTCTTAATGGATTGAGCTCTAAATGTTGGCACGTATTATAAACGTCTCGAGAAACGTCTTTATATGCTATTTATTTCTAAGTGTAGAGATGCAATAAAAGCGTCTAAATAAAAACGTCCCTAGTAGACTATTTTATTGTAGTGCAAAGGATTCAGAGTTTTCAGACATCAAGAAGAAGATGGCAGGAGGGAAGTTCAAGGACTTCACCATAGATGAGCAAGATATACTGTGAATCAATGGACGTATCTGCGTACCGGATATTGATGGATTGAGGCAGCTAATTTTGAAGGAGGCCCATGACTCAAGGTATTAGATTCACCCTGGTAGTACTAAGATGTATCACGATGTTAAGGATAAGTTCTGGTGGCCGAATTTGAAATGAGACGTCACAGAATTCGTCGCCTTGTGCGACGTATGTCAGAAGGTCAAAGCAGAACATCAGAGACCAGCAGGTCTGTTGCAACCTTTGAAGATTCCAGAGTGGAAGTGGGAAGAAATCGGAATGTATTTCATTACTGGTTTACCCAAGACTCAATCGGGTTATGATTCGATTTGGGTAATAGTGGATCGTCTAACCAAAGTTGCCCATTTCTTGCCAGTCAAAACCACGTACTCAGGAGATCGTCTGGCAGAGCTGTATATGTCAAGGATTGTCAGTTTGTATGGTATGCCTAAGAAGATAGTATCAGATCGAGGATCTCAGTTCACCTCCCGTTTTTGGCAGAGTTTCCATGAAGCCTTAGGGACTCACACAATTTCAAGATCGCATATCATCCCCTGCAGATGGACAGATCGAAGGGTTAACCAGATATTGGAGGATATGTTGAGAGCCTATGCTCTAGCTAATGCTACCCGCTGGGATAAGAGTTTTCCATATGCAAAATTCTCGTACAACAACAGTTATCAAGCCAATCTACAAATGTCACCATTTGAAGCTTTGTATGGTCGTGCCTGTAGAACCCCGTTGAATTGGTCAGAAATGGCTGAACGTTCAGTTTTTGGTCCAGATATTATTAAAGAAGTAGAAGAGCAAGTGTCTATGATCAGAGAGAGATTAAAGATAGCTCAGTCGATACAGAAGAGTTATGCTGATAATCGTCGTCGTGATCTCAGTTTTGAGCCAGAGGATTTTGTTTACCTTCGAGTTACGCCCCTCAGAGGTGTGAAAGGTTTCATGCCAAAGGGAAGCTTGCCCCTCGATATGTCAGTTCGTTCAAGATTTTGGATCGCCGTGGAGAAGTAGCTTATCAGTTGGAGCTGCCGCAGTCGCTAGCAGGAGTACATGATGTCTTTCATGTCTCTCAGCTGAAGAAGTGTCTTCGTGTGCCAGAAGAACAAGCCCCGTTGGAGTCAATTGAACTGAAAGAAGACCTCACTTACAAAGAGTAGCCAGTCAAGATATTGGATGTCGCAGAGCGTCAGACCAGAAGCAAGACAGTTCGTTTTTGCAAAGTGCAGTGGAGCAACCACTTAGAAGGTGAAGCAACGTGGGAGCGTGAAGAAGAGTTGAAAGCCGAGTTCCCTAGCCTTTTCTCCAGCTAGCCTGAATCTCTGGGGTCGAGATTCCTTTAAGGGGAGGGGGAGGTTTGTAACATCCCAATTTTCTGAGTTTTAAAAATCCTTTAAATAGTTAGTAGGGAGAAAATCCACCATTTGGATTTATTTGAATTTAATTCAAAAGCTTAAACATGGACTTTGAGTAACAAAACAATTTAATATGACTAAAGTTAACATGAACAATGGCCAAAACTATTTTATTTGGATTATACATGCTTGGATATATTTTCTAGAATTTTTCGAAGTTCACTTGCTAATCTCTATTGCTTATTTGAATTCTCAGTATTTTGGAGCCTCTCTTGACTTGCACAACTTTGGAGCCTTCATGGCAGCATAAACATAGATGATGTACACCATGATGAACTAGATGCAGGCTATGAACAATAGCAACAACAATAACAATCATCATGGAGGAGCCCCAGTCGCTCACGGTCACCAGGGACCATCCAAGCTGGCTGAATTCATGAGGACCCGTCCACCAACTTTCTCGGGACCTGTATCGCCAGTAGAAGCTGATGATTGGCTTCGTGTAATTGAGAGGACGCTGTTGATCACTCAATGCAGCGATCACGAGAAGGTTCTGTATGCCACTCATCAGATGGAGGGCATAGCCGCTGAGTGGTGGGAGAATTTCTGCGCAGCACATGAGGCGCCGCAGAATATCACTTGGGAAGAATTTTCCGCAACCTTTCGCCAGTATCATGTACCTGAAGGGATCATGGATTTAAAAAAAGGATGAGTTCCGTGCTTTCAAGCAAGGAACTATGTCAGTGACTGACTACCTGAATAAGTTTTCTCAGCTAGCTCGCTATGCTGCAAAGGACGTCGCTACTGCCAAGGCTCATCAAAGTCGTTTCTTGAAGGGATTGAACTCAGGACTACAGGTCAATCTGCTTGCCCACACTTTCCCAGATTTCCAGGAATTGGTTAACAAGGCGTTGGTTATGGAGGACAAACACAAAGAATTGGAGGATCACTGCAAGCGGAGAATGGCTCAGCAGGGAAGCCACCAGTCACAACAACAGAGAGCAAGAGTAGTGCCACGGCAAGTCAAGATGAGCCAGTGGATCCCTTTGCACAGCCACCACCACCTCCTCTAGCCGCAACCACAGATCAGGGTTTGGGACAGTTCATGGCAGCCCAGACGTGGTTGATGAATGCAATGATGCAGAACATAAACCAGATGATGACTCAACAAAATCTGACCGCTGCCGCTCTTCTCGCAATGCTGAACCAAAACAACCAAGTAGCTCCATGCCACCACCGCCACCACCATTTATTCCCCAGTCAAGACTGGCAGAATTCATAAGGACCCGTCCACCTACGTTCTCCAGCTCCTCTGAGCTATTGGACGCAAATGACTGGCTGCGCTCAACTGAAAAGAAGCTTGCCATGACCTAGTGTGACGACTGTGAAAAAGTTCTGTATGTTACACACCAACTTGAAGGCACCGTCATGAATGGTGGGAGAACTATCACAAGAGCCTATGAAGACCACCGTAACATCGGTTGAAATGAGTTTTCTGAAGCCTTCCGCCACTCCCATATTCCCGATGGAAAGATAGAAATGAAGAAGAACAAGTTCCATGAGCTGCGCCAAGGAAACATGTCAGTAAGTGAATACATCAATAAGTTCACTCAACTCTCGCATTATGCTCAAGAGGACGTTGCCACGGACGATGCACGTCAGAAGCGTTTTAAGCGAGGACTCCACCCTAGCTTGAAGGTTCAAGTCGTTGGCAACGACCATATGGATTTCCAGCATCTAGTGAACATGTTCCCTTTTTATCTTGCCTAAGAACAATTCTTAGGTTGCGGGTCCAATCCGCAAAATTTGTTCCATTCAGTTTTTCCTTATCAAATATCGAACGTAATGCAAAACTGGATGTAGGTACAGCAGTTGGTGCCATGATCTACAACAAATAATATGCAAAGCTAAGACATATGTTCAAGTAACTTCTATTAAACAATTTAATAAAGATACTCCCACTAAATAACATATCCCTCTTATGACATTTTAGTGATTCAAGATCCATA
The DNA here is from genome assembly GCA_036346405.1 of Phyllostachys edulis. NCBI lineage: Eukaryota > Viridiplantae > Streptophyta > Magnoliopsida > Poales > Poaceae > Phyllostachys > Phyllostachys edulis. Next base: position 44,114,787 of record CM070560.1, on the reverse strand, counting down.
ATCATTTAATCTACTAGTGAGCTTTGGCATCACTGCTAGAAGATTAGTGAAAATGGTAAGCAACCTTTTGCTAATCATATCTCCATATGACTCTTGTTTTTGGGCAGCATCTCCATGCTCCGGCACCCAACCCTATGCCCCAAGGTCCATAACCGTCGTGATGACCTTGTCAAGTTAAACCAATGCTATGTGTGTAAGTGTCCGACCCAAACCCATCTAATCAAGTAATATTAATGGCACTCTGCTTTAGCAAGACCTACCATTAAAATACATGACTTTGGATGGTGCAGCCAATTGGGAGGGCATCAATTTAACTTAATATTATGAGATGGAAATTTACTTATACCATGTTAAAAGCATTTAAATAACATGTATAGAAATAAATGAATAGGAATATAAGGACATTCACAGACAATCAAATTGCATTGTGATATAGTATGACCCTTCCACATGATGATCTCCATCGCCATGCATCATGTTCGCCATGTCTCCAAGTGATCGACTCCTCCAAGTATCCCACTAAGCCATTACTCCTAATAGCACTAGTGATGAATTACAAGGAATGAAGAAGCATCACACATCGACACGTAGGCCGTTATACAAATATAGATAGCCTTGGGCTGCAATAAGCATGACACATAGATCATGGATATTACACACATACATGCATCTCATACATTATGGTTCATACTATTCACATCAATCCTACAAAAACAAGTAATGCATAGAATCCAATTCTATCAGACGACATGAGCATAAACTACCTATAGTGTGCGGTACGAATACCCAGCACGGCGGTCCTTGCCTTGGAAATCACTGGATTAATCATATTAACCCTATTTCGAACCAATCCGATCATTGCCTTGATACGACCACACACTGCGGCATACTCCGATGGCGGAATTCTGACTGGTAGGAGTGATATGCAGTAAGGTCGTGAACAAGCGCAATAAACCATCTGGTCCTTTTAAGCTCGTACCTCCTCGTAAACCCATCTACTACCACCGAAAAAGCGATCGATCTCATCGACCAGGGCTTAAATCGTTCCATCTCTATGAACCGATCTAGGTTACCAGACCCGACCAGTAATAGATCCAATCTACTACAATCACATATCAACTACATGCGACCGATCTAGATCAAAAACCACGCAGGATGGCTCTGATACCACTATTGGGTCACGGGTAGGCTACGATAGCAACAAATCAAAATTTTCTACCACGTAAACCAGGAAGCCAAGCAAGTAGATGATCACAGATCGTTACCACCAGACACGCAGAGCAGCGAAAGAAGGGTTGGAGCACCGTCCAACGAGAGTGCGCCGATGTAGTGGTCGAGTCGATCGTCGGCGCCGAGCACGCCGGGCGCGGTCGTGGTCAATCGCTCCACCGCAACCTCTCGCAGCCTTATGAAGATCGCGGATCGTCCTCAAGCGCAATAAAGCAACCGCAGTAGCGCCTCTACGGTATCCACACGTCCAGGGAAGGAACAACCATACGTCGATGTGCTAGCACCAAGTTGCACGGTAGAGCTCTTAGGAAGATAGCGCCTAGGGTTTCAGTAGAACAACTCAACTCACGACTTTCGTATGTCTTGTCTGTTACCTTCACACCCCTTTCCCAACAGCCTCATGCATCTCCTTATATAGTGCTCGTGACGGATCCTATCCGAACACGTTTGATGAATCGTATCTGTACTGGTTTGTTCCAACCCGTTAAGTGTGTGACCCTGTAGGTTCATGCGTAATCAGTTGTGACTTGAAAACCCTTTCCGATCACGAGTCATTAGCAATTCCTAGCAGGACATAATGATTTCCGAATACACACAAATTATATCAGACGAACCTTAATTAGTGCAATATGATCTACGACCAGGTCCACATCACTTACGACCAGGTCCTATCTCTATACGACTAGTTCAGATTTGGTCACGACGACCAGAACTCCCACGACCGTGTTTCACCACTCTGTTATTTAGTTCGACCGGTCTTCACCATTTCAGATTCCATATGACCAAATCCAGAATCGATCGAACTAAGCGACCTACTCGTGTATTCTCCCTTTACCTCACGATGTCTGGTTGAACTCCAAGTGAGATATTCTGTCATCCATGGACTGTTCAATACTTTCTCGATCGAGTGTCGGAGAACTTCACATGGTCGAACAATTCGACCATTAGTGGCATGGCCATGCACTTTCTTTATCCGACCACAACAAGGGGCCCAGAGACATCCCTCCTGTTATGCTAGGAGGGGCAAATCCCATATCCGACCAGCACATTCCTCCGCATGTTTCATAGCATACCCAAAGCTACCTTTATAACTACCAGCCATTTAGTAGCGATTGGCAACCCCGAGAGTGCTATTACATATGTAGGAAACCATGCCGATCTCGGGTCTAAGGATTATACATCATCATTGCTTGAGACCAACTAACGACACATAGAATCATAACAATCTCAATAGTGTCTCAAGGTGGGTCAATCTAACCACATGTTCTCTAACATGTGTTCACATTATTGATTCGATATCCCTATATCCATGACCGTGAAACATGGTCATCAATCAATATAATGTGTCGGTCGATAGAGTCAATAGTGTTCCACCATTGACATCAGGCCAGGATACATTTAGAACGACATCATATAAGTTAAGAGTTTCACCAACAAGTCACATACTTGTTAATCTTCATAACCAATGATTCATTCAAGGAATAGGATAACACATTATCCAATATTATGAACATAATGAAATACAATCATCTCTATGATTGCCTCTAGGGCATATTTCCAACACTTGGGACACGTCTTGTCTACAGAAGGAGTCGCCGTCAATCCTAGCAAAGTCAAGGATGTGCTTAATTGGGAGTCACCCAAGTCAGTGCCTCAGATCAGAAGCTTCCTTGGAATGGCAGGTTACTACTGCAGATTTATAGAAGGATTCTCCAAAATAGCAAGGCCTCTCACTCAGTTGCTGAAAAAGAAAAAGAAGTATGCTTGGACGCCAGAATGTAAGCAGAGTTTTCAAGAGTTAAAAAAGCGTTTGACCACCGCTCTAGTGTTGATCTTGCCTGATGTTCGAAAGGACTTTGAGATTTTCTGTGATGCCTCACGTCAAGGTCTCAGTTGTGTCCTGATGCAAGAAAGGAAAGTAGTAGCTTATACTTCCCATCAGTTAAAGCCTCATGAAGCCAATTACCCCACTCATGACTTAGAATTGGCTGCCGTAGTGCATGCTTTGAAGATATGGCGCCATTACCTCATCGGTAATCGCTGTGAAGTCTACATTGACCATAAAAGTTTGAAGTACATCTTCACTCAAGCTGATCTGAATATGAGGCAAAGAAGATGGTTAGAGTTGATCAAATATTACAATGTGGGAATCCATTACCATCCAGGAAAGGCTAATGTGGTAGCTGATACTTTAAGTAGGAAGGTCTACTACAACACTCTAATGATCAAGGAAAGCCAACCAGCACTGCACGTAAAATTTCAGAAGCTCAAGCTTGAACTGGTTGAGGAAGGTTACCTAGCTGCTCTGAAAGTGCAACCAACTCTCCAAGATCAAATTCGGAAAGCCCAAGGAGAAGATGTAGATGTCATGGAGATCAAAAGAAACATAAAGAAGGGTAAATCCCTAAGATTTTCAGAAGATGAACAAGGAACCATCTGGTTTGATAAGCGTATTTGTGTACCAGACCAGGGAGAGCTCAAGCAGTTGATACTCAAGGAAGCGCACGAAACCTTGTACTCCATTCACCCCGGAAGCACTAAGATGTATCAAGATCTCAAGGAATTGTACTAGTGGCCTAGCATGAAGCGTGAGATCGCTGAGTATATAGCACAGTGTAACATTTGCCAGTGAGTTAAAGCCGAGCATTAGAGACATGCTAGACTCTTGCATCTGTTGAGCATACCTGAATGGAAATGGGAAGGAATTGGCATGGACTTTATCACCGGTCTGCCATGAACCCAAGCTGGATATGATTCTATCTGGGTAATTATAGATCGCCTGACAAAAGTTGCACACTTCATCCCGGTTAAGACCACCTACTCAGGAGACAGACTTGTAGAATTGTATATGGCTAAGATAGTATGTCAGCAGGGGGTACCAAAGAAGATAGTGTCAGATTGAGGATCTCAGTTCAGCTCAAGATTTTGGCAGAAGCTACACAGTGTTCTGGATACTAATCTGAATTTCAGTACAGCCTACTACCCTCAGACAGATGGGTAAACAGAAAGAGTAAATCAAATCCTAGAAGATATGTTGAGAGCCTGCGCTCTAGAGAACCAGACCAGCTGGGATCAAATGTTGCCTTATGCCGAATTTTCTTACAACAATAGTTATCAATCAAGTCTGCAGATGTCCCCGTTCAAAGCTCTTTCTGGAAGAAAGTGTTGAACACCATTATATTGGACTAAAACAGGCGAAGGACAAGTGCTTGGACCAGATATTCTGGAAAAGGCCGAAGATCAAGTTCGATCAAATAGAGAGAAGCTGAGAACAACACAGTCCCGACAGAAGACTTATGCTGATAACTATCGCCGAGATTTAGCTTTCATACCAGGAGATCATGTGTATCTATAGTTTTCACCTCTCAAAGGAATGCGTCGCTTCAGAGTAAGTGGGAATTCTAGTCAGGAGCGGAGAAGTTGCTTACAAATTAGAGCTCCCGCCCTAGTTGTCAGATGTGCATGATGTCTTTCATGTCTCTCAATTGAAGAAGTGTTTGCTTGTGCCAAAAGAGCAGATGTCCGTAGAAGCCATTGACCTGCAGCAGGATCTCACCTACAAGGAGCAACCCATCAAGATTTTGGAAGTGTCTGAGCGAGTGACAAGAAGCAAGATCATCCATTTCTGCAAAGTCCAATGGAGCAACCACACTGAAGAGGAAGCCACCTAGGAGCGTGAAGAAGACCTGAAGGCCAAGTTTCCGCACCTATTCTCCAGTCAACCTGAATCTCGGGGTCGAGATTCCCTTTAAGGGGTGTAGGTTTGTAACGTCCCGATTTTCTGAGCCTTTTTGAAATTTTCAAAATAAAAATAACCATTTGGTTTTGTTGAAGTCCTAAAGCTTAACTTAAGATTTTGGAATTAGAAATGTTTAAAATGAATAAATCAAACTTCAACTAATCCAAAAGTTTGGTTTATTTTTGGTGCTAGAGTTCTCTGGTGTTTGAAAATTCCCTTTCTCTGTTCGTTCCGTTTCCCCCTCTGTCTAGACCTCCCCCTCTATCCAGACCTCCCTCTCATTTGGACCTCCCCCCTCTGTCCATACCTCCCTCTCGTCTGGACCTCCCCCTCTGTCCAAGACCTCCCGGGTGGTCCTGGGAGACCTAAAGACCTCCCGGGTGGTCCTGGAGACCTCCGGGTGGTCCTGGAGACCGGTCACGACCACCTCTTTAGTCACAACCTCCTCTTTGGTCACGACCTCCCTTTTGGTTGGACCATCCTCCCGAGTTTTCACTAGCCCCGCCTGTCAGCACTCCTCACCTTCTTCTTCCTTCCGTCGCGTCACTACTGACGCAAAAGTCTTTGTGCATTAAATGTTGTTGTGTCGTATTAAATGATGTCACTTCTGCGGTACCTGTTCCCCCTCTTGTCTCCTCCCCTACCTGCCCCCATCACCTCTGAGTCTCTCAGCAACTCTCCCCGTCTCCCCTGGCTATAAAAGGCTGAGTAACCCTCTTTCATCTCCCTTTTCCTCACCCAACTCTCTTTCTCTCGCCCAGTTTCACCGTGCTTAGAGTTTCGCCACCGTTCGCTGGAGCCTACGCCATCTTCGACCACCTCACTACCGAAGGATTCACCGGAGCACCCGTGCTGTTCGCCATCCTCCTCCTGTCTTCTCTCTCTCTCTCTCTCTCCGGGTGAGTATCTCCGTGCCCTGTTCTCCTTTTTGCTCTCTCGACCACGTTGTGTAGTCGTAGCCTTTTGTATTCTTCGTACGACCATATTGAGTAGTCGTGTCCTTCATTGGACCTCCTCAAGACCTCCCTCTCACCTTTCTTTTGGTTCTAGTTTGGTAGTTTTGGTTTTTGTGTGGATTTGTTATATTTATTTGGCACTTTCCGCACGTGTAGATTCCAACTTCTTTGAAGAGTTCTTGGACCCACCGACCTCTACCGAAGAATCTCAGCTATTCAACGAAGGCAAGTCGTGGACTTTTGATAATGTCTTACCCAATTTGCAAAAATTATATTGTTTTATACCAACATATATGGCTAATTGTATAAAAATAGTTTGGGAAATAGCTAAATACCTACTCGACAGTATGACTCCTTGAACACTTGAGATTGACATGTTGACATGTATCCTTGGACACTATAGGTTGCGTAATCTTAGTTGGACATCTTTGAGATACCAACATGGGTGCGTATATTGCTTAGTCCTACTTTAGTTATACGATATCTCTCGATCACATAACTCAATGATGATGAATTTGACTAAGTGAATATGGAATTGTGGCACAGCCACTGTTGTTAAAAGATGTTGTGCCATGGCTAGGGTGGTCATTTGGCCAGGTTGAACCCAAAATGATTTTTACTCGGGCGAGTGATCGTGCAGTAAAAGGGGTGCAGGAAGCACATTGGGATGTGGTTGTCTCGTCTGAGTAGTCACTAAGGACTTAACCTTGTAAGCCATTGATCCGAGCCATACCGTGCAACCACAAGTTCATTATGGGGTGGAACTGGCCAAATAATTAGTAATGCTTTGATTCAGTTCTGTTTTGGTGAAAGTGTAAAACCTGGGTTAGACATTCACACTTGGCGCAAGAGGGGGCTAGGAAGGCGAATCCTTAGCGACCGGAACTGGGTCAAAACAAAGCTTTGTAAAGGGCTTGTCACATGCTCTAGACTGCTTACCTAAGGTAGTGAGCAGGGGCATCGACAGGTGCCCAACCAACTAGAGAAGTCGTGTCTTGTGGGTCAAGCTGTACAACCTCTGCAGAGTGTAAAACTATTCGAATAGCCGTGTCCACGGTTATGGACAATGCCTGGTGATTTCACGCGAGGGGTAGACTTTCTCAAAATTGTTGTCGTGGTTGGTTCCGAGTGGTCTAGGACATGAACAGGGTGTTCCCGAGTGGTCTAGGAAGTGAACAGGGTGTTCACGAGTTGTTTCAAAGAAAACTTGATTACTTATGTATTAATCTTTCAACTTGTGCTTTGCAATCTACTTACTGTATTTCTAGTCAATTCAGCTTTCTGCAAAGAAACCATAAAGTTATCCTTGTTAAGCCTGGCATGAATACTATATGCATATATTTCTCTACGACTTACTGAGTACATTCAAAGTACTCACGGCTTTATGCCCTCTGGTTGATCAGTCGCTGAAGAGGACCCAAGGAGCTCCGAGCTCTTGAAGAGGAGTTCTTCGAAGACCATACGTGCTAGGAGACGTCCTCCACTCGATTGCCTCTAGGCATGTCGAATGGCTTCCACGATGTGTTTTGGTTTTCCGTGCGAGCCCTCTTTTGTTGTAAGCCCTGCGTAGCAACTCTGTAAAACCTTGACCATAAGGTCTTTTGCTGCTATTAATATTAATTTGTCTGTTTCTTCTGTAGTTTGTTGTATGGTTTTGATTACATCGATGTTGAAACTGTGCGGACTAGCTACTGATCATGGAACTAGTTCAGAATGCACAGAGGGTCCCGAGGTTGCTTACTCAGGGTCCCGACATTGAACTAGATAAGTAATAGAAAATCCTGAGACTTAGCATTTTTAACAATCTGTTTTCATAAATGAATTTTCATTTGTAAAGTACTAGTGGAGGTCCCACCTCCTATACCATTGAGTGGCTCCATTCACCCAATGCTCTGCTATCCCAGATTTACCATCGTCCCCACTGTGCTTTCAAATCCTCGGGTCCCACCCCATCCTTCCTTTTCATCACAAATGGTTTTGTAAAAACGAAAGCTATATCGAACAAGTTCTCAGCACTGTTCTTGACCATGAGCACGGCTATCTAGATAGTTTTCTTACTTTGTAGAGTTCGCACAATTTACCCACAAGAGATAATCGTCTTGATATATACACGCATTTCCTTAAACATGTGAATCAAGGGGAGATTACCACAAGGCCCTTACAATACTCAACCTCGACACACTCCATTTGCTACACTAACGTTTCCACTGCCCAGATCCATGCTCCCAAGAGGCCCCCTCTTGTGTCATGCGGTTCCCGTAGCTTCGTTCTCCCCCGACTATCCACCTGCATTCAACCCAACGGTGGATCTACGCCGAGGTGAGCAAATTAGTTGGCCAAGTTGAACCCTTTATAGACTTGTGGTTGCACTATTTTTGCATCAGAGGTCATTTCAAGATTCGGTCCTTAATTGACTCGGGTGGTACATCCACATACCAACTTTCTCTCGTGCCCCCGACACCAGCCATTCTTTCCAGCCACCCGAGTCGAAAACGGTTTTTCAGGTTTTTCCTTTATTTTGAAAATATTCATTAGTCCAACATACCAGCTAGGCTCCCAACCTCGACTGCCCCAAATCACTTTCAAAGAGTTTTTAATAGTTGTGGTCGGGCAGTTTAATGCTTGCATGACATTGTATCTAAGCAAGGCTAAGCATGACACTTAGATACAGATTTATTAACTAGTAAGTTAACCATTAAATCTAGGGTGACAAAAGATAATGTCCAAGTTCAAGGATGGGAAGTTTATACACAATTATTGTTAAGGCATTAACTATGAGCTAGACTAATATAGTTGGATAAAACATAGCAATGCAATTTCATAATTTAAAGCAACATAATTTGCAAAAGGTAGGTGCAATATGATCAAAGTGTTGACTCGCCTTGGTCGGGGTTTTGCTGATCTTGTCCTGGATCAACCGGAGGATCTTCGGTCACTTCGGCTTCTATATACACAAGAATAACCAGAAGCCAAATAAACCCCAAGAAACTCAATTTGAAATCAACAATCAAATGAACTCTAATAAGGCCAAATACATTGAATGAAAGGAAACACTTTGAAAGGAAACACCCATATCTGGCAACAATTTGGAGAGTCTCAGACCAAGGGTCTTAGACTAGGTTGGCTGAAGGTATAGATAAGTATGGTCAAAACATAGTGGTTGAGCTGTGTGCTCAAAGCACCGTGGTCGAACTGTGTGTTTGAACCTCAGTGGTCGATCGAGTGATCGAAACTCCGTGGTTGAACTGAGTGGTCAAAACACAGTGGTCGAACCATAGTGGTCGAACTGTGTGGTCAAACCACAGTGGTCGAATGAGTAATCGAAACTCAGTGGTTGAACTTAGTGGTCGAAACACAGTGGTCGAACCACAGTGGTCAAACTGTGTGGTCGTGGAGGTGCTGTGACCAGGGGAGGTCGTGGACATGCTACGACCTGGGGTGGTCATGGAGGTGTTACGACCTGGGGAGGTCGTGGACATGTTACGACCAGGGGGGAGGTCGTGGACGTGTTACGACCTGAGGGAGGTCGCGGAAGTGTTTGGACCTGGGGAGGTCGTGGAGGTGTTACGACCTGGGGAGGTCGTGGAGGTGTTACGAGGGGAGGTTGTGGAGGTGTTATGACCTGGGGAGGTCATAGAGGTGTTACGACCTGGGGAGGTTGTGGAGGTGTTACAACCATGGGGAGGTCGTGGACGTGTTAGAACCTGGGGAGGTCGCAGAAGTGTTACGACCTGGGGGAGGTCGCAGAAGTGTTATGACCTTGGGAGGTCGTGGAGGTGTTACGACCATGGCGAGGTCGTGGACGTGTTAGGACCTGGCGAGGTCGCGGAAGTGTTACGATCTGGGGGAGGTCGCAGAAGTGTTATGACCTGGTGAGGTCATGGAGGTGTTACGACCATGGGGAGGTCGTGGACGTGTTAGGACCTGGGGAGGTCGCGAAAGTACTAGTCGAAGGAATCTTTGACCTCCAGAGTTATTTTGTCCAATACTTGGGAGTAGATCCTCTGATAACTTTCTACAGAAAGGAGATACGACTAGATGTGGTCAGAGGAGGTTTCGACTATGCATAGTCGAAGGAGTTTCGACTAAGTGGTCGTAGAAGGCTTTAACCGTCCGTAGTCGACTGAGAGAAGTCTTCGACTACACAACAATAGTCGAAAGAAGCAAAGGTTCGACTGCTTTAACGCGATCGAACGAGCCAGTAAAAGAGCCAGAGAAAGAACTAGAGAAACATTTGAGAAAGAATAGGATAGCTCAAACAAGGAGGAGCATCTGAGCCACTAGGAACGTACCAGTATTTAGCTGGGGAAACAAGCTAGCCGGAGCTAGGCTGACAATGGTGGACCGCGACAGCAAGAGGAACTCCGCGCTACAATAGTGGCTTGAGGAAGAAGAGTAGTCTTCAATCTTCAAGGTGGCTCCATGGAAGTAGGTAGATGGTCCTTAAGAGATGTCTTGAAGTATTATGGTCGGAGGGGAGGAAGTACGAGGCCAAAGGCGACCCCGATGGGTGTCAATGGCGAAGGCAGTGATGTGACGGCACTCGATCGAAGCGAGCGTTTGAGCCTGACTGGAGCTCGAGTTCACTTGGGGGAGGAAGAAAGTAAGGCTAGCACTAGAATGGCGAAGAAAGGCAACAAGGGCTTGGAGCAACTATGTAGAGGCACTTTGGCACAGCCCGCCAAGGAGGAGTGGTTGGAGTGGTTGATGTTGTTGACGGAGTGGGCAACATAGTGCATCTGAGTGACAGTTTGAGCGACGGCTATTAATGGCTGATAGACAGAATTTTATACTTGCTAAAATTCTGAGCTTTGCTTGAAGTGATTCTCACACGACGACAAATAAGAATCTGACATCTGTTATATAATTCTAATTGGACTTGTGCTAGCAAAAGAAAAAGTTCACTCAAACAACTCTCCAAAATGCGATCGAGAAGAACAACACTAGCTATCACATAAAAAGTTTTAAAAATCCCATATTTTTGCATTTATGCATTTATGGAAGCATCAGAGTTAGGAAAAATTGAAAGAAACCTGATGACTAGAAGATCCCCACTGTTGGCGCCAACTGTCGGTGTTTTAGAACCGATCTGACGTAATGATTTTTTTATTCGAGGTGTCTCTAAGACTCAAATCACATAGAGAGAAAGACACAGGGATTTTTATACAGGTTCAGGCCTTCTCCGGAAAGAATAACAACCCTACTCCTGTGTGGATGTATTGAGTATGCTGGTTACAGATCAAGAGAAAGACTCAAATGTAATGTCTTGTGCTCCTGATTGTCCCTCCTCCCCTGTCTCCTGATGATCCCGCCTTTTATACAGTACTCGAAGTGGACCACCGTTTCTCTAGTCCAAAGGACGCCTTAATGCTTCAAATGATGGAGCCGTTACTGGAGACTATTATGGGAGTAGTAACGTTCCCACGTCGCTAGGCAGTTATCACCAGGACAGAGAGTTAGATCATGCCATTATTCTAGAGTAAGGAAAATTCCAAGCCATGGTAAATTCAGAGAGTAAGGAAAATTCCAAGTCACAAACGGTTTTTAATACAAACCGTCTGTGATAAGATACATATCACAGACAGTTCTTGTATGAAACCGTCTGTGATTCGCAGCGCGAGAGTTCGAAAAATTTTGAACGCGTGGGCGGGAGACAAAATGTTTTGGCGTTGTCCTTATATATTATAGCCACCCTAGCCTTGTCGTCCATCAGTCTCTCCCTCTCCCCTCCCCACACCAAGCTCCGGCGACCACCCTCGATTCCCATCGCGGTTCGGCGGGGAGACACAACCGACAACGACGAGGAGGAGGGATGCGGAGGAGCTCCTTGTCTGCCACCGTAGGTAGACTACCGGAAGGTACGTGTACATCCCCAAAACATACACAATTTGTTGGTTGTTTGTTGTAAAGAAAATTATCTTAATTTTGTGTTACCTAAGGCCGCCAAAGGTTTTCAGTCGTCTCTCCTTGCCGACAAGCTTGAGTCGAACTCAACGACATGCAAGAACATCTTGTGATATGCTGGTTAGGTACAGAGAGGAGCTCACAAGACCAATCCAAGAAGTCGATGAGTTCTTCAGGAGCTTGCAGGCATAGATGGTTTCTAGCTAGTTTAACTTTGTAACTTTATTCTTTTTTCCCATTCGGAGGGGATGTTGTGAAACCTTTTGGTTTCCCTTTCCTATAATGTGTTTGCCATCAAAATTTTAATTGGATTTTAGTTGTCTTGCTAGAGGTTGCATATGGAAACCACTGTCAAGCAATAGATTGGTTTGGCTCAAAATCTGATTTTTTTTTTGCAATAGAAAAAACTATCATAGACGATTCTAAACAAGAACCGTCTATGATAATTACTTATCATAAATGGTTCTTATTCAGAACCATCTGTGAAAATATACTATCACAGATGGTTCAAAAACCGTCTGTGATGACCTCATGTCATTACTGACCCATAAACTCAGACGGCTCACAAAACCGTCTATGATGGCATTTTTGAACCGTCTATAAAGACATTTTCTATAGTAGTGTGCCTTTAACTTCGTCTCATTATAACGAGTATTAAACTATGAGGGTTGGTCATTTCCTTACGGGACTATAGATTTGGTTAGCTAATGGAATGCCTCTGTCGGATAACTCACTGAATAACTCACTAAGTTTATCGCATAGAAGACTAATGTTAAGTCTTGGTTCACTGCAGACTCCTAGCAAACAGACAACCAACAGCTTGATTAAACGTAGAAAGCCTCATTCCATAGCAGATTTGGGAACTAAAGACGGAAGGCTCAAGGTCTTCATACCAAGGCTACCTTATTTTGCTAACAACTATTATTGGTAATCTCCCGTCTACTCTTCTGTTGATTGCTAAATTATTAATTATGTGCAAATGTTCTAATCTTGGTAATTATGAGAATAAGATTGATATTGCTTAGTCAACTGGGTCATAGTACAGAATCTTGTCTAATAAATTGCAATATGCCATGGTGGTTTAATCTTAAATTGGGCCCAACACTATAGGATATTCCTACAGTACATATGCAACATACCTAGTTTTAATAAATATAATTTTATACCTGATATATTCATGTTGTGAACACACAGAACTATTTCATGGAAGGCCATGAATGGATGTATAGTGGTTAGCAACGTGGTAAAGCTCCCTCAAATGAATGGATCGAACAAACTACACAGTTCATAGATCATGTATTCTCAAATCCTAGGGTAGTTGAAGGTGACACTATTAAGTGTCCATGTGCAATGTGCAGGAAGTGTATTTTAGGCACAACAGGTGTATTTTAGAGTTGCACTTGAGTAAATATGGGTTTATGTCAAACTATTAAACATGGACAACACATGATGAACACGACCCTTCAATAGATCACGAGGAAATCAATGAATGTAATCGGATTGACAATCTGTCGATTGACCTAGGCGGTGACCATCCACCAGGAATTGATGAGGAGCCAACGGCCTCTGCCCAGGCTTTCTATAGAATGGCCGCTACGCTGATGAACTAGTCCATGAGAACACAACACACTCAAGTTGTCTGTTGTCGCTCGTTTGCTAGCTATGAAGTCATAGTACAATATGTCAATTGCACACTATGACGATGTATTACAGATAATTCATGAACTTTTGTCTCCAAAGTCTAAGTTGTTTGAAGACTTCTACCGTTCAAAAAAGTTGTTAGAGGGTCTCGGAATGCCATATGTGAAAATTGATGTGTGCTATAATAACTGCATACTTTACTGGAAAGATAATGAGCATAAAGACAAGTGTGACTTATGTGATGCCTCTCACTACAAGGTAGGCCATAATAAAGTCTCACGTAAAGTATTACGGCCCCTCCCCATTATAAATAGACTACAAAGGTTGTATGCATATGAGGAGACAGCAAAGCTAATGCGGTCACATAGTTAGTCAACATCTGGTAAGATGGTGCACCCATGTGATGAGGAAGCTTGGCAACAATTTGATGAGGACATCCCAAACTTTGCAAGTGATCCCAGAAATATGTGCCTTGCTATAGCAACTGATGGTTTCACACCATTTAGTTTGAGTGCTTCTCCTTACTCATGTTGGCCAGTGTTTATGGCTCCATTAAATATTTCGTCGAGCATGCTCTTGAAGCCAGAGTACATATTCCTTGGCCTTGTTATCCCCAGCCCTGAACATCCTGGGAAAAAATTAAATATTCTAATACAACCTTTAGTTGACGAACTTATCAAGTTGTGGGAGGGGGTACAAACATGGGATGCTTCACTTAAGCAAAACTTTACAATGTAGGGAGCATATCTATGGTTAGCGCATGATTCCCCTGCTTATCGTAGCTTTGCTAGTTGGAGCACACATGGTTCGTTTGCGTGTCCAGAATGCTTATGTGACGGTAAATCATTTCAACTCTGTAATGGTCGCAATGCTTACTAGTTTGATTGTCATAGATGCTTCCTACCCAAAGACCATGAATTCAGAACCCAAGGTAATGCATTTCGAAAGAACACAGTAGTGCTTGAGGAGGCACCTAGGCATTTAAGGGAAGAGGAAGTTGAAGCTCAAATAGACAAGTTTGTAGGTGATACGAAAAACTTTGGTAAACTTCACCATTGGACCCACAAAAGCTGCTTTTGGCAACTTCCATACTTCCATAAATTAAAGCTTCGACACAACATTGATGTGATGCATAATGAGAAAAATGTAGCTAAAGTTATATGGAACACATGCTTTGATATACCCAATAAGACCAAAGATAACGTGAAGGTCAGACAAGATTTAGCTTAGATTTGTAACTGTCCTTCACTACACTTGGAGCTGAAGAACAATGGGAAGTGGCACAAGCCTATTGCACCTTTTTGCATCAATAAGAATGACAAGACAACGATCCTTAAGTGGTTTCAAAAATTGAAGTTTTTCGATGGATATGCATCCAATATTAGGTGAGGTGTTAACCTTCTACAAAGGAAGATATTTGGCCTCAAAAGTCATGACTTCCATATATTCATGGAATGTTTGCTCCCAGTTGCATTTCGTGGCTTCCATCCTAAAAATATATGGCTATGTTTGACTGAGCTCAGTCTTCTCTATAGGAAGAAGTTGTGTGCTAAAGAGATTAGCAACAATGACATAACCTCACTAGAACAGAATGTTGCAATGCTTCTATGCAAACTAGAGAAAATATTTCCTCCTGGGTTCTTTAATCCTATGCAACATCTAATTATACATCTTCCTTATGAGGCTCGACTAGGCTGTCCTGGCCCACTGGATGTACCCATATGAGAGGTAAAATAAGTAATGCCGCTATTTTATCTTTCTAGCCTAATGATATATGTAATGAATTGGTTTACTCCATGTAGGTACATACAAAACATTAGGAAGAAAGTGCGGAATAAGGCTCGAGTTGAGGGTTCCATTGTTGAGGCTTACCTAGTTGAGGAGGCTACAAATTTTCTATCACTATATTTTAACCCTAAAGTTCGGTCAATTAGAAACAAGACACCTTGGTATGATGATGGTGCCTCCACATTTCAATATTCATGTGACCTTGTCATATGTCAATACCCAGGTCGATGCATTAGCCCTTGTGGCTGTCGTGATCTCACAACAGAAGAGTACAAGGTAGCTTTCTTGTACATATTGACAAATGTGCCAGAGATGGATTATTACTTTGTGTATGTGCTGAAATTATGCAACCCAACTCACACTGCACATGATTCATGAGGTGTAAATACCTCTCTTACTGTAAAAGAATATCCTTCAAGTTGGAATCGTTCCATTCCATCAAGACATCAAGTTGAACTTCATATTCTGGTTGGTTAGCAATCGTTCCAGTGCACTCAAATGTCCAAAGTAAGCTCTGAGTCAAGGTAAACGAAACATGCATATCTACTCCTTCCTGAAGCCTTGGAGGCACTTTTTTGTCATTAGAAACTAATAGGCTCCTTCATCACTTAATGATAGCTATAAATATCAAGCGTTACATACTTGGTTGAATTGAAATTATTTACGGTTTTAAAAGTAGAATTCTTGAATCGAATACAAATCGCTTCATTCAAAATGGCTAGGATTATTGGACTAAAGTTCATTACTAGATTGTCAGGGAGGAAGAAGCTCCTTATCCATGACATTAACAAAACATGTCACATTACAAGATTGCAGTACCTGTCTTCTTTTGTAGGATTTATCAGTAAGTTGAATATTGTTAAGAGTCTTGTACATATTAGTAGTCTCCCTCACAAGTTCACAAGCATAACCTAGGAACTTTACTAAAACTATTCAGAGCTATAACCTGGAGTTTCACCATGTTGTAGGAACACAAATATGGACCACAAAAGGCTACTTGGCTAAACACATATGCTGTAATAAAGTCAGGCATGAAAAATGTGGATAGTAGTGGTAGTAGTGGTCCAGTCAGCAGCTAGAAAGCACATAAATACATTGTAAGTGCTCCCTTGTTTGTATTCTTACAAGTGAACTTAGCTTTCAGGAAAGATGCTTAAATGTTGCTTTTGTTCCAGGATGATTACTTTGCTGCTGTTATGGCTCAATATGAAGATGATTGGGAGCAGCGACCACTTGATGGAAGCATATTGTACAACATCAATGGTGGCATGCCCCATGGTCGTGTACCAATAGGGAATGGTGTTATCAAGAAGAATGTTGTTCTAGCAGCTGCCAAATCAAGAAACATCAGGACATCCAATTCCACCTCTTATCGAAATGTGGTTTGACAAAATCAAGAACTACTCTAGACACAAGAAGTTCACTGCCAGATGATCTTGGTAATAATGTTCATTCACACACATTTACAATTGATATCACTATTGTATAGTATTGCTTTATGAAATGATTGGAAAGAGACATGAATGCCTTGATAAGACTTGGTGTGAGTCAATAGTTGCACATGCATCATCTATTGAGATGTATCTAAAGGAGACTAGGAAATGCTTGGGTATTATAAAAATATGCCACAATGAGAGAAAAGAAATTGCATTACTCTTGAGAATTTTTTATCCAAGACAATTTAGTGGAATATATCACTAGTTGAGTTTTCCACGAGAGCCAAAGGTATCCAGAGTTGTTACTGAACTCATGAAATTTATTGGATTGATTCAGAGGAACAGTAGAAGATCTACTGGACAAAAAATGCAGTAGTTGTTCATGGGTTTGAGGCTTTTAGGTTAGATAGGCATATATACATGTTAATTATAGTTGTAACTCCTTTCTGTGATCACTAAACTTAATGCATTAGCTTGCAACTCTGATGCTTATCAACTGAGATCAAGGCTTAGATGTAGAAGGTATGCTACCGTCATATTGGTTTGCTATTTTTTAAACAGCATAAAGGTTTGTTTCATATGAATTATCTATCCACATTTTGGAAATTTGTGGGTCCACTTGAAATATGTTGTTTAGCTAAAATGCTGGTTTCATTTGTAATTGTAAAGTGAACTTACTATTGCCCTTGAGCTTGTGGCTCAAGTTTGGATCATATTATGATATTCATCACAAAGTTCATTCCAAAAGAACTTGATATCACTTTAAAAATATCATGCTTGATGTAAAGTAGGTTGAACTAGAGTTACCTAACCTTTAAGCCTCAAATGATTCCTACAGGAAACACCTCCTGATGCTCATCTTTAAACAAGAGCTGATCAAACTGGTTTTTTGTGTACTTTAATAGAGTGCTCATTTTTCATTCCTTTTATTATTTATCGATGTAACTTTTGAAGAACTATATTTCTGGTGCCACTATCATGTACAAGGCTTGGCTGAAATTTTTTAGATTTTGCGTCTTTGCTTGCATTACATGGTTAGTACAGATTGCATAGTTCAACTTCAAATGATACTTTCCAATTGTAGATGTTTTTTTGAGAAGATGGGCGAACAACCACCACCAGAGATGCTACGCTATGGAACACCTGCACAACCACAGGTAACATCATTTAATACCTACAATTATTGTCTTGTGTACAAACAAAATTCCCTACGAACTATTATTTTGCCTTGTTGCATAGTTCAACTTCAAGTGGTACTTTCCATCTTTCACCTTTGTCATATGGAGGACCATTTGTACTAGACAACTAATATTTTTTGGTGTGTCAGACTGTCAACAAGCAGTGCAGCAGTAAGCAGGTGGACTCATGTTGAATGTTCTAAATATGGGCATAACATGAATCTCATTTAATTATAGTTGATGGTAAGGTGGCAAATTACTTTTCTGCTAGTTAGTAGACACATACTTGTGAGTTGTTTGCAAGGCTAAACTAATCTTCAGTATATGCCAAGTGTCACATGTTCTTAAGCTAACTATTTTAAGCTTGCACATTCTTGAGTAGTTACCATGATTTGTTAACTTAGTAGATTCAAGGGTGCACATTTTGTATTGGAAGATCCAGGGGTGGGTGCACATTTTAGTACCACAAGACATGATATTGTGGGATGGATAATATAGGACTGTGATAATTCAAACAACATTATAAGCCATTACGGTTTCTTCAACTCAAGTTGACATAATGTTTTCACCTTACAGCAAGGGACTGGGACTGGATCCTCCCATGTGGGCTCACAACCGGATGACAGTGTCGTCGATGGTAATGCTGATGTAAATCACAGGGACAACTACAGTGGCGATATTGATGGCAACAACATCCATGCTGCCATTCTGTGACTTTCGGTGATCTCTTGCAGTTCTTTTGACTAGCTGAACTTGAATGTAATGGAAATGAAGACTTCAATGACTTTTGTAAGTGGTACTTGACTTTAGATGTCTTTTGGATGGATAAACTAATCTGGACGTGAAGTTTATGAATTGATATGCTTGTGCTAGTGAACATGAATGATGTATTGGTTAGGGATTGTCTATGAAAGCTGAACTTTTTATATGTTTGTTCATTGATTATATGTTTCTTGATTGATGCAAGGATGGTGTTGTGAATTGATTATATGATGCATGGATGTAAGATTCGGATATCAATGCTTATCTCGCAAGTTGATTGCCACAAGTTGAATGCCTGCTGCAAAAAATCTGCTGTAACATGCCAGTCATGGAAATCAATTTTGCTGACGGGTCAAACCGCTAGCCTATATTTTCTTGACAGTAAACATAACAGTCAACAAAATACATTTTTTTCGATGGGTAAACACCGTCAGGTTTAATTTTCTTGGCGGTGGAAGAACAGTCAATGAAATGGGTTTTTCTGGCGGGTACAAACCGTCAGGTTTAATTTTATTAACGGTGACAAAAAAAAAGTCAATGAAATCTATTTTCTTGGCGGGTACAAACCGTCAGGTTTAATTTTCTTGACAGTGAGAGAACAGTCAATGAAATCTATTTTCCTGGCGGGTACAAACCGTCAGTTTTAATTGTATTGGTGGTGACAAAACAGTCAATGAAATGTATTTACTGATGGTTTGACCCATCAGGAAAATCCATTTTTTCGTGACGGGTAATACCGTCAGGTTTAATTTCCCTGGCGGGTAACCGTCAGGTAAATTTAATTTTTTTTTCCTTTCCAGCTAGTGCTGAGAGGTTTTGCCTGACGGGTGACCGTCAGGAAATTAAAACCTAGTAGTTTTTTACATTTTACTGACGATTTTAACCGTAAGGGAATACCTATTTTCTGGTTGTGCTTGGATGATTCTTGGAGACTTCAATCTCATCTTACAAGCCTTGGACAACATCAAACCCAGGGTAATCAGGCGCCTGATGGGATCCTTCCGAAGGCTGGTTGACGAAATAGAACTCAAAGAGATCCACTTGAATGGGCGAGCCTTCACGTGGACAAACGCAATGGAACGACCAACCTTGGAGCGCATCGACAAAGTTTTCGTGTCACCAAACTGGGAAGCTCTGTTCCCAGATTGCTTCCTTTAAGCCCTCCCGTCCACAGCCTCGGATCATTGCCCAATGCTGCTGGCCACAGCTTTCCACTTTGCCACCAAATAGCAGTTCCGCTTCAAGTCCTTCTGGACGAAGTTGGAAGGCTTCCAGGAGGTTGCCAAAGAGACATGGCACTATGATACAACCATCTTAGACCCTATTTGACAACTAGACGCTCTCCTCAAAGCAACTAGCCGTTCCCTGCAGAGCTGGAGCCAGCGTCAGTGCAGCAACATGCGACAACAAATCGGGATGGCCAAAGAACTTCTTTGGCTCTTTGATCTAGCTGAAGAGAAACGCCTCCTCTCGCCTTGGGAGCACTGGCTAGCTACATTCGGAGGTCAAGAAGAAACTACTAGGCATATGCTCCTTTGAGCACACAATCACACGACAACGGTCGTGGTTGAAATGGATGCGGGAAGGTGACACAAATACGCGCTTCTTTCATCTTCATGCAAACCATTGCAGGCGTTGGAACTTCATCTCAAAAGTAAGGGTCTATGGTTCCTGGGTTCATCCATAAGCGGAGGTGGAGTAGGCCTTTCACGGGCACTTCGCCAACCTCATTGGCAGGCCGGCACATCGCACGCATACACTGGACTTGGAGTTCCTGAATGTCCCTTCTATTGATCTCCTGGCACTAGATACAAGTTTCTCAAAATCGGAGGTCTAGAAGCAGTCAAGCGACTGGCTTTAGGAAAGCAGTTGGGGCCTAACGGATTCATTGGTCTTTTCTACCAACAGTGTTGGGAGTTTATAAAGAACGATGTCATGGCAACATTTCACTGCCTAGGTTGATTTGCAGAGAACAACTTTGTCCTTCTGAAATCAAGCCATGCTAACCCTTATACCTAAGAAGCCGGATGCACAAGAACCATGAGACTTTCGGCCCATCAGTCTGCTTAATAGCTTCGCTAAAACTCCTCTCCAAAGTTCACGCCAGGAGGTTGGCACCGAAGCTCTTCAAGGTCGTCTTGCCCAACCAGTCGGCTTTTGCTAAAGCAAGATAAATCCAAGATAATTTTCTCCATGTGCGACAATCTGCCTGCCTACTGCACCGACAAAAGAAAGCGGCATTCTTGTTCAAACTCGACATCGCTTAGGCTTTTGATTCCATATCTTGGCCCTTCCTTTTGGTGGTTCTTAGGCGTAAGGAGTTTGGGCCGAAATGGTGTGAATGGTTGAGTATAATGTTCAGATTAGCTTCCACCCATGTTCTCATTAATGGACACCCGGGCCGACCGATATGGCACCATGATGGATGTACTCAACAACCTTTTGGTCACAGCGGATAATTCCACCTTGCTCTATCCAGTCGGAGGGCGCTGAGGCATACCGCACCGACTGTCCTTGTACGCAGATGATGCTGTTGTTTTCCTAACCTCGGTTGGCTTAGATTTGAATGTCATCAAACAGATCCTGCAGCTTTTCGGAGAAGCTTCGGGTCTGCGGACAAACTTATCTAAGAGTGTCGTTTCGCCAATCCGGTGCAACTCGCAAGAGGTACAGCTAATTAGCAATGAATTGGGTCATGCCATCTCGGACCTCCCATGTAAATACCTGGGTCTGCCGCTGTCCTTGAGGAAACCTACCAAGGGTGACTTCCAACCATTGATAGACAAGGTCGCAAATCTCCTTCAAGTCTGGCAAGCTGCCCTGTTGTCGCAAGGAGGCCATCTCGTGTTGTTTAAATCTGTCCTGACAGTTATCCCGATCTATAGTTTCATGGTCCTAGGTCCACCCCCTTCGGTCATTAAGGAGATCGACAAGCAGCGAAGAGAGTTCCTATGGAAAGGAACATAAAACGTGGCTAGAGGGCACTGCCTAGTCACCTGGTCGTTGGTGTGCTGGTCCATTCAATGTGGCGGGCTGGGTTTGCCCAATTTGCATGTGTTAGGAAAGCCACTTCAAATCCGCTGGTTGTGGCTCCAACGGACATGGCTGGCAAGGCCTTGGGGGGTCTACCGATGCTAGCTAGCCGAGCGGAGGAAGGCATGTTTGGCGTGTCTGTCCTCGTGCAGATTGGCAACGGCGAGGGTGCCTACTTTTGGTCGGACCACTGGCTAGATGGCAATAGTATCCCAGTCTGTTTTCCCTATCTAAGTAAGTCCATCTTTCTGGCCCTACGGGGAAAAAAGAATAGTCGCACAAGCTCTTCACAATGGTCGTTGGATTCGGGCATTAGAGGGCCCCTGGATGCCCAAGGTGTATGTGAACTTCTTTGCCTCTAGGGGGCCTTGCACTCTATCCAGCTAAGGTTGGGTCAGGAGGACATCATTTCATGGTGATGGGAACCGTCAGGGAACTACTCATCCAAATCGGCTTACAAGGTTTTATTTGTGGGTTCTCTAGTCTTCCCGTGCATAGAGGCCATTTGGATAGCGTGGGCGCCGTTGAAGTGCAAACACTTTTTGTGGCTAGCAATCCATCGCTGTTGCTGGATGGTGGATCGACTCCAACGTCGGGGTCTCCAAAACCACGATGCTTGCATCTTCTGTGGGTACTCACCGAAAACTATCGATCATCTTCTAGTAGGTTGTGCAGTAACATCTCAAGTCTGGGCGCACTTTCTAGCTCATGTGGGGTTTGCTAGCTCCATTCCGATAGGGCAGCCCATGCTCCAACAGTATTGGCTTTCTTCTCGAGGTTCTCTACCTTCGTAGAAGAGAAAGGAGTTCGACTCTTGCTTCATTTTAGTCACTTGGATGATATGAAAAGAACAGAATAATAGGGTGTTCAATAATGAGACAAGTGGCAACAGAAGGAAACACAAGTAAACTTGAGAGACCCCCCCTTCCGGCTCTGGCGGCGCCTTAGGCGACCAAAGCACCCACCCTCTCTCCCCCCGCTGGTGCCACTTCGACACCAACGGCCACCCCAAATCCTCTCCCCCTCCCTCCCCCCCAGCCCTCCTCCCCCAGTGCATGCGATGCTTTCCAAGCCCCTCTTCCCCCGAACACCTCGCCGCCTCCACCTTTCCTCTTTCCACGCCCCCCTCCGCCTCGCTTTGGGAAGCGACATCCCCTTCCACTTGCCTCCACCTCAAGACCGCCTCTTCTACCTCCCCTCCCCCATAGCCCACAGCGCCCTGCTCCCCACCCCAAACCTCTCCCGAGGCTGGACCCAGATCTGATCTGGCCTCCTCATAGCCTCTCCTCCAGCGGTCTAGCCGTTGCCCCCCAAAGTAGCGCCGTGTCATCTCAGGTGGTAGCTCCTTCAGGCGCCCCCCCCTGGACCTCCGGCCTCTTCTCCACGCCATCTTCAACCGGCCCAAGCTCCCACCTTCGTGCAAATCCTCCAGCGAAAGGTCCAACCAAACATCAACACCGCATTCACTGAGCCTGGCAACCTCAGCAACCACCATCCTCTGAAGCACATTCAAGTGACTCCGAGCTACCCTAGTGCTATGGATCTAGCTCAGCGCGGCCCATCCCGTCGAAGCAACCTTGAGGTTGCGGCAAATCCTCAAGTAAGAAATGGCTCTGTCTCGCCCTCCCCCAAAGCCGCTCGGCCCGGCACAGCAGAGGGATGGCGGGTAGTACAGTGGCTTAGGTGGTGGCATGCTGCTAGACGCATTTCAAGCCCCCCCCCCTTCTCTAACTCAGCCTCAGCTTCCTCCCTCAATAAATTTGCAGGCAGGTGCTTTCACTGCCTCTCAAGAGATCATAAAATCTCCAACTGCCGAGACCCCTTTCGGTGCATTCTCCGCTTCCACTTAGGCCATTGCGCAAGGGAGTGCAAGAACAGGCCCAAGCTCCACCGTCCACCTTCTTCACTACGTCAAGCCCCTTTGAAGAAACCTCGGTGACCGGCTCCCCGAAATCAGTGCGCCTCGGCCATGGCTTTCCTCGGTGCACCCGACACTCGACCAGGCGAGGACTATTGCATCGTCAATGCCTACCCCCAGCTCGATCGTGCCCGCCAGGACTGGGAGGACTCCGCCCTTGTTGCCTGGGTGCTGCGGGGCGACACCAACACTGACGACAGAGCCGCGGCAGAAGCGGTTCGCCGCCGCTTCAGCCTACATCGCAAAGACGTCTCTGTCTCCCTCCACCACTTGGAGACCTTCCTCCTCAAGTTCAATAGCAAGCACTCCAGGGATAGAGTGCAGGACGCGAAGAAGTTCCACCATGAAGAACTGGAGATCCATGTTCGACCATGGAGGTCTGTGAGTCATGCCTTCGGTGCCGCGATATTTTTTCGTGTCCGGCTTTGTCTAGAAGGGCTCCCGGTGTTCGCTTGGACACCGGATGTTGCAAAGCGCCTTGTTGGAAGGACATGTTCACTGCACTCCATCAAGGGGGTCTCGGCGAGCCGGGAGGACACGAGGACCCTCAACCTTTGGGCTTGGACTGCCAACCCGAGCTCTATTCCAAAGGTGGCCTGAATCACCTTCATGCATGGCGGGGAGGATCCAAACCGTCAGAAGTGAGCTCCCGCCTCCTGGACAAATGGAGGCGAGAGCTCACCCATTGGGTGATCCTACATCTTGACTACGTCGAGAACCACACGGCTGCCCCCTTAGATGACTTCCTCTCGGCTGCCGACATTGCCCCGTACGAGCCCATCACAGCCCGGCTCCCTTGGAACCTGGTGGATGTGGATGGAACACCGGAGTCCAAAGGGGGGCCGAGCCACCTCCTACCTCAACTGCTTCGGCCGGAAGAGGAGACAGGGGCAAACCCCCCAGTGGATGATCGTCGCAATTCTCAAGATCGACTTCGCTGCGCGTCGTTGACGCGTGACAACCATCCTACCTCCACACACTAGAGGCGCAAGGACAACAACGATAGTGACGACAGCAATGGTCGCCACAACCACACCAACCGAAGTCATAGGAACATTGTCTCCTTGGCCAACCTTCGCCTTGACTCCGGTCGGGACCGCGACAGATCCCCCCGCCGGGGTCACCATCATGGCAGCAACAAGGAAGGACGTCGTCACTAGGCTGGAGCGGTCGGGGAACCAACCCAGCCACCCGGTGCCATGGGGGCTAGCCAAGACAGCTCCGGTCCTTCCAACAAATCACCGGAGCAAGTCAAGGCTGCAGTGGACCGAACACTGAAGGACCTCTTCATGTCTTACGCTAAATCCATGTGTGAAGCCCTCCAGGAGATGTTCGACAACAACCAACCTCAATCCTCCTTCATGGAGGAGCTACGAGGTGACTGGCTACGCAAAGCAAAAGATTATGTCAAGGCTTCATCGGCGGCCGCTGCTCAACTCGGTCTAACTCCGAGTAGTTTGACGGCTGCACGGCCCAAGGCAACCTAGTCGACCTTCCTCCAAGCGGCGGGCCAACTAGTCGCCCCATCGTCTTCAAAAGCAGCCCCAGGCCAGGAGTGCAGCCTCGCCCAAAAGCTCTTGACTCCTCAGGCTGGGCCAAAGCCCTCTCTGGACCTCGTACCCGTTCCCTTCACCGATGCCAGCATGGGTCCCAGTCCGGATGGCAGGGCCGTGATACCCATCGGCGAGCTCCAAGCGCCACCTCAGGCCGGCTTGTTGACCCCCTTGGAGCTGGCCTTCTCCACCGATTCAAGCAAGAGAGGCAACGTCCCGGAGCCGACGGAGTCCTTGCAGGAGATGTCTGGCGGGAACTCGGTTTAGGCGCCGTCCGCTACTCCCCAGGTTCTGACTAATGCTCTTCAATCCCAGTTTGGTGATCTCACCCCCGTCCCTCGCAAGATCTCGGATCGGCGAGACTCCATTTGCTCACCAGGAGACTACCGATTCTAGCCCCATTCACCACCCTGCCCAAGATGCTCATGAAGAGGAGCAGCAGACAGCACAGTGGCATGTTTTTAAGGCGGCTTTGTTCTCCAGCCCGCCACCTTCGATCTTTGCTACACCAGCCTCCTCCCAAAACACGTGCACCCACACATCTGGATGGGTCAACCTACAATGCTGTGTTCGCCTAGCGACCAAGAGAAGGCCGGCTCAATGCTACAGCGAGCTCAGGAAGCCCTTGCCCACAAGCTGGGCACTCTACCAAAAGACCGTCCTCTGACGGAGACTGCACTCAAAGATTACCTCGCAACATTCGAAGCCCCCCTTCTAGAAGGCACAATATCTGCCCTAGCATAGCTCTTCAAGGTGGACTGCCAGCTCACAAAGCAAGCGGATGCCGCTCTCGCCGAGATTGGAGGCCACTTCTAGTCGGACAGCCAGGAGACCGAGGTCTCGCCTACGCCGCACACTGATAGCTTCAGGCCTCCTCAGGCTACTTCAGCCGTGCAGGGCGCCCAAGTAGTGGTGGCCTAGAAGGTGGAGTTCCACCTAGTTGATGTCAAGATAATTTCAGGACCATGCAGATCATAAACATCACTGCTATTGATCCTACGGATCCTGCCTCTTTTGCTTCATTGTCATTTTTTAAGTTCGTGTTGCTCAATTTTATGCATTGGCTGAAGGTCCCCACTCTTAGTTTCTTTCTGGTTACTACCGGAATGGTCTGCAGTTCCGCACCAGCAATGTGGTCCCTACCGTCTGAGACCCAGGTCGATCTCCAAGCGTTCGGTTTCTCAGTTCTACTGGCCGCTCCACCTTTTCTACGTTGTCCCTGTCGTGTGATGCGCCCTGATGCAAGACACCGACGGTAGTGGAAGGCAGCAAAGGTGAAGCTTGCGAACAGCCTTCCAATGTCGCTACCCAAGAAGTCACAGCCTACCCTAAACCCCCGAACCTTAGAACCTACTTCCTCAGCCTCCCCGACCTCTACCCTCCCATTGGATGCAGCCTCCTCAAATGCATAGCCCAAGCATCAACATTCTTTGCTAGAATGTGTGGGGTCTCAACAATCAGGCCAGGAAATCGATCATTCACAAGACTCTTACTTCAACAATGTGTCATTTAGTCTACCTCTAGGAAACCAAGCTTACCACTGCGGATCAAAACCTTGCTTGCTCCCTTGGGGGATTCAACCTGCGAAACTTCGCCCATAACCCGGTAGAGGGTACGAGGGGCGGAATCCTCCTTCTTTGGAATAACGATTTCATCGAGGTAGAAGATGTACTTCACTCAGTCTTCAGCCTGTCGACGACGGTGTCATTAAAATAGTACAACTTGACCTTCCGCCTAACGATAGTTTACGCCCCCCCCCCTAAAGTAGAAACAAGTTAGCCTTCCTTCAAGAAATTGCCTCCTTAAAACCTACCACCGACACCAATTGGCTGGTATTAGACGATTTCAACCTCATCTACCGAGCTCAAGACAAAAAATAACTCCAACATCAACCCGCGTCGTATGGCGCAATTTCATAACACGCTTAACGCTTGCGAGTTAAAAGAAATTCACCTTCAGAATAGAAAAGTTCACTTGGAGCAGCGAACGTCAGAGACCAACTCTGGTAAGGTTGGACCGAGTCTTTTCTAACGAAGGCTGGGACACCCTTTTTGAAAACCACGGTCTTCAGGCGCTGTCTTCTTCGATCTCCGACCACTTACCTCTCCTTCTCTCCAACAATTTCGGACCAGCTCACCCAAAAATATTCTGCTTTGAAAACTTCTAGATCAAGATGCCAGGTTTCTTCGAGATGATCAAAAAAGCCTGGCTTGCCCCTTGCAAGCACACAGAACCCATGCACAGGCTGCATCACAAGCTAGCTTCCACAGCATCCGCTTTAAAATCGTGGAGCACAATCCTCTTCCCCCGACCAAAGCTCTACCTCCACATGACCTTAGAGCTTATACTTAGGCTCGACGTGGCTCAAGAGAGCAGAATTTTGTCTCCTCTCGAAATGGTCTTGAGGGCCAACCTTAAGAAGAGAGTTATGGGCCTAGCAGTGATCAAGCGTACCAGGAAACGCCAGAGTTCCCGGATCACCAATTTCAGAGAAAATTATGCTAACACAAAGTTTTTCCATATAAAAGCAAACGACCGTAAAAGGAAAAATTACATCCAAAGGCTCTAGAATGGTTTGGGCTGGGCGATCTCGCACCCAGAGAAAGAAGACATAATACAAAAGCACTTCCAAGAAATGTTGGCTCGGCCTGCACCGCGCGTCACGGACCTCAACTGGGAGGCTCTGCACCCTCCGGTGCAGGATTTACACAACCTGCAAGACGCCTTCACGGAATCCAAAGTGCGCACCGCACTAGATCAATTACCGGGAGACAAAGCCCTGAGGCCGGAAGGGTTCTCTACAAATTTCTACAAATCTTGCTGGCAAATCATCAAAGCAGATATCATGGCAGATTTCTTCAGCTTTCACTCCCTTCGCATGTTGCACCTTCACCTTCTCAATACAGCAAATATTGCGCTGATTCCAAAAAAGGAGGGCACCGACAAAGTGCAAGACTATAGACCTATCAGTCTCATTCATGGGATTGGCAAGTGGATTGCTAAAATGCTAGTGCGAAGATTGGCACTGTTCCTCCATAGCTTGGTCTCGTGAGCCCAGAGCGCCTTCATAAAGACAAGAAGTATTCATGACAACTTCCTTTACGTCCGCAACCTGATTAGAAGACTGCACCGCTCCAAAAGCCCCTCGCTCTTCCTCAAATTAGACATAGCTAAGGCCTTAGATTCGGTTCGTTGGGACTACCTCCTGGACCTTCTGCATAAAAGAGGGTTCCCCCAAAGATGGACAAACTGGGTGGCTACCCTCTTAAGGTCCGCCTCATCTAGAGTCCTCCTCAACGGCTTCCCTGGTAATGTGATCTTTCACGGGCGGGGGCTACGACAAGGAGACCCACTTTCACTCTTCCTCTTCATACTGGCCATTGACCCCATCCAAAGTATCCTAGAGGCAGCCACGGACATGGGCTACCTAGCCCATCTGCATGATCACTTCGCTAGGCTTAGAACCTCCATCTATGCGGACGATGCGGCTATCTTCATCAATCCAAGCACAAGTGAAATACACATAACCGCTCAGATCATCCTCAACTTCGGGAATGCCACCGGCTTACATACCAACTTCCAAAAAAGCACAGTGCTTCCTATCAGCTGTGACCACTTAGATCTTAACTCAGTTCTTCAGGACTGCCTGGCAATCCGATCAACTTTCCTGATCAAATATCTCGGTCTACCGCTCACCTACAGAAGGCTCCGCAAAGTGGACTATCAACCGCTTCTCGACAAGGTGGCGGGAAGGCTAACAAGTTGGCAGGGGCAACTCCTCTCACCAGCAGGGCGGGGCACACTAGTTAAATCAGTTCTCACCTCGATCCCAATTTACTTCCTCACAATCTTCAAAATCCCCAAAACGATCCTCCAAACCATAGACAAAATAAGGCGGCATTTCCTTTGGGCCAGTCATGACAATGTCTCGGGTGCCAAGTGCAAAATTAACTGGTAAAGAGTGTGTCGACCAACCCAGCTAGGTGGTCTAGGCATCCTCAGCCTCCCGCATTTCTCCTCTGCAATCAGACTGCGCTGGCTCTGGCAAGAATGGAAGAATTACTCTAAACCCTGGGTCGGCATGGAAATCCATCGTGATGACTCTGACAGAAATCTCTTTGCAGCGGCAACAAGGATCTTCCTTGAGGATGGAAAGACGGCTAAATTTTGGTACTCGGCATGGCTAAATGGAGAGGCCCTCAAAGACATAGCCACCAAGATTTTTGAAATTTCCAATCGTAAAAAGCAGATTGTGTACTCGGCCTTACAGAACGGGCGGTGGGTGCAGGACATCAACTTCATGAGAGGTTTCTCTCTCCACCACATCGAACAATTCGTAGGACTTTGGATCAAAACCAACCAAATCCAACTGATTCAAGGCACCCCTGACGAGATTTCTTGGAAGTAAAATCATAATGAAACCTATTCTTCTAGATCCGCCTACGCTTTACACTTTCTGGGATCCATAGCGACTAACTTCAAATCTTTAATTTGGCAAACTCACGCCCCCCCCCCAAAGGGCAAACTCTTCGCTTGGCTGGCAATTCAAAACAAACTTTGGACCTCAGACAGACTTGAAGCTAGGGGATGGCCAAACCAACGCTTCTGCCTCCTTTGCAAACACACTCCGGAATCAGCCTTACACCTCTTTGCACTTTGTCGCTTCTCTGGTTGAATTTGGAAGCTCATGGCAGACTAGACTGGAACGGAAAGCCTTCAACCCTCCATTTGGCCCCCCTGCATGAACATCCTAGACTGGTGGTCCAACGTGGCAAACGTGGCAAGTCCCCCTTAGGAAGACCAGGACAACGACCATGATCTTAATCGCATGGGAGCTATGGAAGGAACGAAACGCGAGAATCTTCATCAATAAAGCCACAGCGCCTCTTGATCTCCTAGCTAAGATCAAGGAGAAGGGTAGAGCTTAGCACTTTGCGGGAGCCAAAAGTCTGGAGTTCTTTAATACTTTATAATTAAGGTCTTGTTTCTTTAAAGCCAGTACCTTGCGGATTTCTTTCCGCTTCTCCTCTATTAATATAACGGGTCACTCTCCTGCCGGTTTCATTCAAAAAATAATAATGAGACAGGTTCATTGATCAAATACTACAGCGTGTCCATGAGGAGCACTACCACTAGCGCTTGGCAAGTGTGCATGGTCGGGAGGCGTCCTCTCTTCAGGACTAGTTCACTCACGCATGGTTGTGTGTTCACTGCTACTGGCGCTTGTCAAGTGGTTTTCGCCATGTTCAGTCTTGGCCGGTTTGGCCAGATCTGTTCGAGGCTTTCTCTCCTTTGGTTTTTCTTTTCGGGTGTAATTTAAACTTCCTTCTAAGTGGATGCGTGTTCTTGAAAAGAAAAGGTATATAGATTATTGTTATTAAAAGATGTACAATTCTTTTGTTTGCCACCTCCATTTCAGGACTGACTCATCACCATACATCCAGTCACCCACCATGGATCAGTAGACTTATTACATGATCAATACACCAAAAACCCAAAAATAAGCAAGAAATTAAACTAGATTAACTAAACTAGATCAGCAGCAACGTTTGATGCCTAAATCACCAAGGATTCAAGTGCATGCTTGGCTTCTTTCTTCAAGCTTAGTGTGGATATCATGGGGATATGCCCATGATCTTAGGATGATGAGACAATTGGCAATGGCGTTGAGGGTTTACGGAATCACCCATTTTCGACGTTGCTCCAGTTCTGTCAGGCCTCTAGCGGTCTGACCGGCCATAGTGGCGGTCAGACCAGCCATGCCTTGTGTGGTTTTTTCCGAATGATTCTTGGCGGTCCGACCGGCGTGGTGGTGGTCGGCGGCGATGGAGCAGCTTTGATGGCTTTGCTGGCGGTCGACCGGCCACTTTAATGACTTTGGATTTTGGAGCTGGGCCAAAAATAGAGGGTGTAGGCAAGTGAGAGGGTTCTTCTGCACTTGGTCCCATAATTTTTGGAGCCTCCAAGCAAAAGTTCTATTCAATTGAAAATTCCAAAGAGGTTCGGATTTCCAAGAGTGGAATTTTGGCTCAGTCCCATTGTAGCGGTCAAACCAGCCTTTGGTTAGTGGTTAGACCGGCCAGTGGGCGGTCAGACCGGCCAAGGGTGGCGATCTGACTGGTGTTGGCTTGTTTCGCCGGCTCGCGTGGCGGCGTTTTGTGGTTGTTAGGTCAAGTTCATGGTTATGATTGCATATGTGTTGCATGATGCATGTTTTGGCTAACGTGGGTCAAGTTGTGAAGAACTTGTTCCCGGAAATAGTTTCTTGGTCTATTGCTGTGCAGGTTGCTTGCAGGTCTATGACGGTCAACGGCGAGGTGGATCGGGACTAAGCTTGGAGAGCTGATGTCCAGAACGATCAAGGATGCCGAGTGAGGTCAGATGACTCAAGCGGGCGCAGAATGGATATGGATGACCGAACAGGCGATTGGGCGATCGTTGGATCAAGCGGCGGGAGTCGTAGCAAGTGCTCGATGGTGCGGTGGGATCCGGATCGAGAGACTTGACGACATGGAGCCGTTGATCAACCTACACGCGATGGCGGCGAGTGCCAGCGCAGATGGACTCGGTCTTTTGGAGAAGGATCGAGAAAGGGTATTTTGGTAATTTCACCAAATACCGCCTTGGTGACCTTTTGGCTAAACCGTGGCGCGGGTCGGCGCATGGTGATGCGGTTTAGGTCAATCGATGATGAAGACGGCATTTTGAGATGCGTGCGTGTGTTAACCCATTGTGTGTTAGGGTTTAATGGGTGCCCTAATGGAATATACCCTAGATGCTTAGTCTCCACTATAAATATGGGTGTTGTGGGCTGTTTGATGCTGCTGAAGCCAAGGAGATAGCCAGCCCAAAACCCTTATGGTTGCCCTATTGTGTGTTTAGGGTTTTGAGGAGAAAGATGAGAGCTAGGTTCTAGGGTTTGGATTGAGGATGTGTGCTCACGTGGTGAGTTTTGTCCTCCATGTGGAGTGGCTGTAAACAACAATCATCCATCTCAAATCAATCCAACCAAATCTCTTGAGATGAGTCTCTTTGTGTTCATCCTCCCTATTTGATGTTTTTGGGGTCTTTCTTTGATCCGGGAGTTTTTACTTGGTTTTTCCTCTTTATCTTGCTTGCTGGGATATGTGGGAACCCATCTAGGTTCATCTTGATCATCAATCATCCACGAGCAAGCTTTTGGATCTAAGTTTTGGTTTTGCCCGGTTTTGGTGAAGAAATGGTGATTTTCGGGGGTTTTGCTCTTGAGAGCTTTTGGCTTGTTTCTTCCTGTGATTGAGAGTGCTAAGATGTATGGGAGACCATCCTTAGTCATCTTGGATTGATTACTCCCACGAAATCATCTCAATCACCGTTTCGATTTAGCTTTGGTTTTGAAGCACCCTTCGCTCAAACTGAAAAAGATAGGAACTTTGGCATGGATCTCTGCAATCTTTGATTGGAATAGGTTCCTAATATCTTTAAGAAGGTGTGTCTCAAATTTCGTGGAGTTTGGCCTTACGGATCAAAAGTTAGACCGATTTGAGTTTGGTTTTTGCCATCTCTGTCTTTGTTTGTTTTGTTCATCGTCAGTCGGGCGATCGATCGCCAATATCAGAGGTCTGACCGCTAGACAAAATATTTGACCCGCCAATATCAGAGGTCAGACCGCCCCATGGAGAGGTCAGACCACCGTTCTGAGAGGTCTGACCGCCCAACTCTTTGAGAATTGAGTTTTTGGTAATTTTGGATGTTTTGCGTCGGGGTTTTAATTGGATTCAATACAAGTCTTCCACAGTGCTTGTACTTTGATCTTCATAGCTTCCATAGCTATTGGAGTGAATTGATGTTGAATTCGATCTTTGTGAAAAAGTGAGCGTGCTCCTATTCACCCCGCTCTAATAGCCTTTCCGGTCATACACTTAGTCACATTTATTTATTTATTTTTCTTTTGTTTTTCTTTTGTTTTTCATCTCTCTAGAAGAACTCACTAGGGTCCCCCAATGGTACGTCCATGAGCCCCACCTCCCCATGCCCCGTGCCGTCGTCGAGCAGCCAGCTCTCCAGTATCGAGAACGCCGGAGCTGTCGCCGCCGCGCCGCCGGCCTTCGTCTTGCAGGTCCCCGTCGAGCCCTCCGACGTCGGTGCCGTGCCGCTGTGGCTGGCCGACGCGCCCTCGCCGGACAGCGACGCCGATGACCGCGACCGGGAGGACGCCTTCCCCCCGCCGTCTCCGGGCCGCATCCAGCCCTCCAGCAGCCGCGCGATGTTCTCAGCGCTGGACGCGTACGTCGCCTGCGACGGCGCCGGCGGCTGCTGCGGCCTGGTCGGCGGCGAGGGGTCCAGCGAGAGCGCCTCCCGGAGCGCCTGCCGCGCGGTGTGGATGTCCGTCTGCAGCCGCCGCTCCCACTGCCCCTTGGGCGCGGCCGCCCTGCTCTTCACCTCGCCGGCGCCGTCCTCGCCGGCGCTCATGTTCTTGAGCTTCTTCTTGATGTGCGTGTTCCAGTAGTTCTTGATGTCGTTGTCGGTCCGGTCCGGCAAATAGGACGCGATCGCGGCCCACCTAACCAAATTAAGAATCGCAAACACGAACACAAACTTAATTTAGGGCTCAATTCATCATACAAGTCTGGACTGGACTGGAGCAAACAAATTAACAACTTGTAAATTAAAGCAAAAAAAATCAAGTGAAATTAGTTACCGGTTGCCGAGGAGCGCCTGGAGGTGGACGATGAGCTTCTCCTCCTGGTCGGTGAAGTTGCCGCGCTTGATCCCCGGCCGGAGGTAGTTGGTCCACCGCAGCCGGCAGCTCTTGCTGCACCGCATCAGCCCTGCAGGACCCATCCATGGACAAGAGCAGCAGCAACAACGAGCCGACCAGAGAAAGAATTTCAATCAATCGCCCAAGATAAACACAAAACGAAAGGAAGGCGGGAGCAGGCGCGCACCGGTGTTGGAGGGCACGGCGCGCCAGTTCCCGGAGCCGTGCTCCTGGATGTAGGACACGAGTATGAGGTCCTCCTCCGGCGTCCACGGGCCCTTCTTCACCCCGGCCTTGTCGCAGCACGGCGGCCTCCCCATGCCGCCGCCCCTCCTCTCCCCGCGCAACCCCGGGCGCCTGTCTGGTTCCGAATTCTTCTTGGCTTCTCGCGAGACGAGGGATTCAGATCAGAAGTTCAGGATTCCTCTCTCCTCCTCTTCACTTTTCTTGGGGTGGTGAGGTGAGAACTGAGAAGAAAACCGAACTGAGCGAGACTAGGGTCCAAAGATGAGATGGTGAGGTAATGGCGGTCGGCGGTGCGTCTCCGCGGGTATATATAAGCGCCCCGCGCGATCAGACAGCTTTGCCCTTGCGTTTGACCATCCAGGAAGCGGCCAAGATAAGTGAAGTGGTGACTGGTGACGACCCAACAAACTCTCCTCTCCTCTCCGCTACACAGGAGTCCAGTTCACACACAGCCTTCTCTCTCCTTGTGACCGTGACGAGTTTTGGGCTGATTTTGCCCTTCTCTCTCCCTGAGACCGTGACGAATTTTGGGATGATTTTGCGTACTTTTAATTCAAAATAGTAAAAGTAGTCTATTCTCGAAATTACAAAAATATTACCATATAATGCTAGGTAGACGCCACGTATAACCTACCTATAGCTCTCTCGATCGCTACAGGAGAGTAATAACGCGGCTGATGACAGAGGCCACGTATTGCGCTTCCTGAGTGTGGGAGTAGTTGATTCAAGCACAAGCAACCTCATATGTGTGTTTCGCGGACCAAAAGTATAGTAAGTTTTCTTCTGCGGTCTAAGAGCGCAGTAGTGTCTCCGTTATGCCGCGGTCCAGAAGCACTATAGGTAATATGTTGCACCTGACTAATCTTTCACTGTGCTATTTTTGTAATTCCGTGTGAACGAGGACTAGTTTCGGTATTACTACCCACAGTGACACAGCGTGTAAGTAAATAAATACGGACAAAACAAACGAGAGGCCAGGCCGAAAAGGGGCGATAGTAGTAGTAACGGAAGTGAGACCGGGCCTGGTGGGCTTTGTTTGGGCTTCCGGGCCTTCTCAACCGGGAAGGAGGGAGCTTCCAGGATCGCGACTGCGCCTCGACCGCTGCTCATGTTTGTTCGGCTGCGCTTGACTCGCTGTTGATCTTTCGTCGGCAATAGGGGCGGCACAGGGGAAAGCGCTGTAGAGGGAAGGCAAAGCCGAGCGCGCGCGCATCAGCGCATGTAATGCCTGCGGTTTCCCGTTGTTTTCCCCTCGGTTTCCCGTTGTTTTCCCCTCGCAAAATTGATTAGAGGTTTGCAACTTTTCCTGGGGCGCATTGGTTGTGGACTTGGTCGACGCAATGGATCTGCAGAGATGGTCGCAGCGGACGGTTGAGATCGGTCTGAGTCGGTGGCAGTCCCCCCAAATAATCAAGGAGTTTTGCTTGCGTCATCTTTGGGGTTAATGGCCCCAAAATTGGCACCTCAAGTTTGGCAAAAGGATTATTTTGATCCCTAAGGTTTCAAACCGGCCAAACAGGTTTCTCCAGTTTTTAATTTGGGTCAAATACACCTCTATAAACGTATAGGCTCAGTAACTGCTCGCCTGAAAAGAAAAAAAAAAGCTTGTTTTGCGCAAAGAAAAACTGTAATATGAGCCTCCCTTGGCGTGAAACACAGTAAAAAAAAGGAAAATTCTGTTGCTACACATTTCGTTTTTGCCGTTCCGCCCAATTTTCCGCCAAGTTAACGGGGTTTGACCGTTAAGACATGCAAAATTATCAGGAAAAAAGACAATTTGAAAATAAAAATAAAAAATACTGGCAAATATAGAACAATTAAGGGACCACTTATGAACAAAAAATTAAAAGTACGCCAAAGTTTTACATAGGAAAATTTTAGCAATGCTCCATAAAAGTTGAGGAAGATTAAAACTTTTTTCCTTCGTGTAAATTTTTTGATAAATTTTATTAGTGTAATTAAAAATAACAAAATTGTTCAAAATTATCCTTGAATTTTTCTCTATTTTTATTGTTTTCTGGGTTTTCTATGATTTCCTGGTTTTTTTGGTTTTCCTCGTAATTCTTGACGGTCAAACCCGTTGACTTACGAAAAAGTGGACGAAGTGGTAAAAATGAAATGTGCACTAACGGAAGAATGACAAAAACAAAATGAACAAATTTCCAATAGCACAAACCATATTGCACATATTTTGAGTGGCAGGAACAAAATTTCCCTAAAAAACTAACGGAACATTGCTAAAGCCTAGGTACAGCTTAAGGTTATCTAAACCATTTGTTGCCCAGATAGGATCCTCTAGTTGAGGGTACATGATTTAGTTTGATTGATCTGAACCGTTTGCTGCCCAGATCGAATGACTCCTCTCGTTGTGATGGCGCTGGTGTATGTAATATTTTTGTGTTTACAGGGGTTGTGTAAGGGTGTGTTTGGTTGAATAGATCAAGTTATACATGTATGAGATGGTTTCGGATATACCTTCATTTCTATGTTTGGTTGAGTATATAGAACCAACTAGTTATGGATGAGATGGTATAGATTCTGAAAATATTCTCATGAGATGCTGAACCATTCTATTCAATGAAATTGGGCGAATCACGCGGTACAGGACGGACTCATCCGCTCGCGTCGTGTGCCCTCACCACTCATGTTAGATATTAATGAGTTTGTCATTAGCAGTTAAACTTAAAGAACAAATGTAACTATAATTTGTATATTTAGAAATGGTTAGTGTTTAATTACTCAAATAGTTTAATATTAGTGGATCACATTGTAGCTCAAAATTGCATTAAGTTAAAGAAGAGCTAGTAGTATATTATTAACCTTTAAATTAAAATAAAGAACTTAACTAGAGATTAAGTTAGAAAATTATAGGTTAATTAGAAAATAATCATTAATTGATCATTAATAGTTAGGTCGAGAAAAGGAAGTAAGAAAATGGAAAAGGAGAAAAAATGAAATGAAAAAATAAAAAGAAAGAAAAGAAAAGAAAAATACTATGGAGGTAATCTCACCAATTTATGGAGGAGGTTGCCGAACCAACCTCATCCTCTCAACCAAACATAATCTCATATCATTCGTGTACTATGTCATACAACTAACCAAACATATTCGTGTACCATCACATACCACAAACCAAACAACTTGTATGTACCATCATAGGATGATCGTATACTACTTATACCATTTCATCCTATTGAATCTCATCCTCTCAACCAAACATAATCTCATATCATTCGTGTACTATGTCATACAACTAACCAAACATATTCGTGTACCATCACATACCACAAACCAAACAACTTGTATGTACCATCATAGGATGATCGTATACTACTTATACCATTTCATCCTATTTAATCTCATCCCATCAACCAAACGCACTCTAACAGAATTATATAAAACTTATTGTTTTTGCTGTAGCTAGCCCAAGCAACGAGATTGCTACAGTGCAACAGTGCCACATCACGCCAACAACCGTCTGATCTCATGCTAAGTTCTCTTACATTGTGGGGGAGTCAAACGAGGATGGCATACATGCATTTAAAAGCGGACGGGTTCATACTATACAGAAGCCATCTTGCTTGGAGTGGAATAGTATCCTCCGCCTTCATGCACTGAAGGCACCTATTTTTTTAAAAAAAAATAGCCCACTGCTGTCACCTTAATTACAAAAATAGCTCTCTTGTCTTGAAATGTTAAAATCTAGCTCCCTCCTGAGCGCGGAAGCACCTCAGGCTGACACGTGGCAAATCATGTAGTCGGGGAGCACATGAAGTCAACCTCACGCGCTCCCCGGCCGCATGATGTGCCATGTATCAGTCTGAGGTGCTTCCGCGCTCGGGAGGGAGCTATATTTGCAAATTTCAGAGCAAAATGGCTATTTTTACAATTAAGGTGGCAGTAGAGGGCCAAATTAAAAAACAAATTTCAGAGCAAAATGGCTATTTTTACAATTAAGGTGGCAGTAGAGGGCCAAATTAAAAAAACGAAGTCACCGAGCATTCGGAACCATCCGACAGGAAATGGTGCTTGAGATCCAAGTCAAAGAGAAACATATCTTTTTATTAATTAACCTATTTTTATTACTAACTCATTGTCAGCTTTATTTTCAAATCTGACTTTTTTATCACGCAACACTGTTATGCTATAGGTTAAGTCTAACTAAATAGCACTTCTTGTCACGCCACTGGTGGTGGCGTGACCAAACAATACTATCACGTTATTGGTGATGGGGTGATAGGATTTGGTCACGCTATAGTACTGACGTGATAATATTGTTTTACCACACCACTAGTAGTCATGTGGACAAAAGGATTAGAATTAAAAATAAAATTGGCGAGAGGTTAATAATAAAAATAGACTAATTAATAAAAAAAAAGTTCAGAGAAACAAGAACATCTCACAAAAATTGAAATTGAAATCATCTCCAATCAATTTGGGTAATTTGTGTCTTGATTCGCTGGTCCCGAAGTGACTAGAGGCACATAGCCGTTCCTCTCCACCTTCCGTGTGAAAACAGAGGACACGCTTCCGAAGTGAACCGTGCACATCTAATTTCATGAGGTCATCATGTGTCGCACCCTTCTGCGTAATTGCCGAGGGAGATGAAAAGCTGGCATATCACAGACGTTCTCAAAGTCTGCTTGGAACGCAAGAATTAATTTCATACCGAGTTTTTTCTATAGAGTCCCCGCGCAAGTTCCCGTCGTATAAACATACCCTTATTGTGTACTCCCAGCTTGTCGAAAATGATTGTAATGTTATTCCTAGCTAATCAATAAATCTCTCGTTTACCCCGCAAAAGAAAAAGGCTTACCCTTGAGATAGGACGATTTACCGGCAGTGCAGCGAAGGCCTACACGGCGATTGGCTCAAGACCTCAAGTTCGGTCACGCTCACGTGCCTCGCGGTTCACTGCTCCACTTGACTCGGTTTAGTCTCGCCCAGGTGCCCAACCCAACACCTGCGGGCTGGGGCTAACTCGACCAGCGGACCAGGGGTTTATTTGGTTGGTGCTCCCCGTGTTTAGATCTTGTAGCTGACTCACTGATCTCTTGGCTTACCTCCCTCCCTGAGCCAGGCCTCCAGATGCCAGAGCCAGTCTAATCAACTCACGTGAAGGGGAGGCCAGACGTCAAAACAAAATGCTCCGGCACGACCCAGGAGGGTGCTCCGGTCAGACCAACCCTCTCAGGGCTCGATCCAAATATGCCCTAGGTATTGCAGATGTAGCAGGCAGCAGGCACGGCCGGCACAATTACGTGCACCCGGTTGAGCGAGACACGTGCGTATGGCGACAAACTTGTGACTGATGCGTCGCTCTGCTTCTGCAGTTCTGCGTGCACCGCACGACTGCACATCACATATGTTTGCTGGCCGGTT
This sequence comes from Phyllostachys edulis, assembly GCA_036346405.1. NCBI lineage: Eukaryota > Viridiplantae > Streptophyta > Magnoliopsida > Poales > Poaceae > Phyllostachys > Phyllostachys edulis. Next base: position 44,075,281 of record CM070560.1, on the reverse strand, counting down.
GCACACGTACGTACGTTGGACCGTTTTGTTGCTAGTTGCACGTACCAACTACCGCGAAAAGAGTAGTGTTCTCGCTTAATTTTGGGGCGTGCATTCTTCCATAATGTGCACAGTAGTCAGTGTGGTGGTACACGTGTACCAACCGTAGTGTTAAACCATCTCAATGTGATATTTTAGCCGATTCAAATAAGGAGAAAGAATATATTGTGTGTTGTTTTAGCCGATTCAAAGGAGAGAGAATATATTGAGTCAATTCAATACATTGGAGAGATCGATTTCAACAAAAAAATTCTTGGAACCGAACTCTACAATAGGAGTCGATTCGAAGCATTAAATGAAAGAGAGAGAGCAATTGAGAGATGACATTTTTTTTGTTTTTTAATGTAACGTGAGCCCCAGTTATTAGAAAGAATTAGATCAGTATACTGGAGAAAAATGAACTGCATCTCTTTAAATCGACGTTAGTTCAATATACTAAAGATGCTTGTGCTCGACCACACATGTAACGGCCATGCAGCAGTGCTTAAAAGTGCCGGTCGATCGCCTAGTGTTTCTAGGTGCATTTTATCAGGCTTGATATACCTCAGGTTGGGGCCATGGATGGGCAATTTCCCGGTCGATCGCTTCATCAATCCACGCCGTTGCCATCGGCTCGGCGTAATGGCGCGCGTGATGCGATGCGACGCCGCAACAGCGACCGCCGCGCGCGGCCGGTGCCGGGAGCAACAGGTTCCCCATAGCTCGCATCCGCCCGTCCGTCGCTTCCTCTCGTGCTTTCACTACATGCGCCATGCCGGCCCCGTCCCAGTTACTGAGATTAATCCCGGATTAGGGAATTAATGATGAAGCCCTGAGCCTGTCTCTACAGACCTACTCACCTACATATATAAGATGTAGAGAGGTGTGCTCGAGTATACGCATGTTAATTGAGAGGTTAATTTCTCATAATGCTACATTCTTTTCTCTCTCCCTCTCTCTTTTGCATTCAAGGGTGGATTTAAGGGGTTATTAGAAGCATTACTCTTGACAATTCTATGCATGTCCATGTCGACATACCCTTGGTGACCACTCCAGGTTCATGTCATACCCTTAACTTGTCAAATTTCAGAATGCCTTTCAGTGAGTCTCTTTCCCTCTCTTTAGGGTACGAGGACTACTAGTCTACCAGTACTAGTGTATATATTGCAAATAAAAATGGGATTGCTATGCTTTTCACTGTGTTAGAGTAGGCAATGATGTAGGTTAATTAGCAAGTTATTTCAGGAACTCTTTTTTCTGTGAAAAGTTGCATCGATCTTTCTTGATTCAGGGGAGCTAGCATACTTGGTACAAATTATATAGGGGAAATTAGCTCAGTGACATCGCGTTAGAGTGTAATCGGAGGAATGACACTCCATTCGTGACGCACTGGAAAATAATATCGCGAACACAGAAAAATGAGACGAATGACATCGCCGCCAGTTACTTCCGTTTTCAGAATTTTTTAAATATAGAATCTGGGCTAAAAAAATTATCATTTTTTTTGTGGAGCCTCTCGACATAGTTTAATTGCTTGTGTATTTTTTTAGAATTTTATACGTTCTGATTTTGTCTCTAAAATTCATTTAAGTATAATGTTTGTAGGAATTTTCTAATATAGAAAATGAGGTCCAAACATTATGAATTTTTTTATGCTCCTTACATAGTGGACTTGATTGTGTAATTTTTCTAGAATTTTTACAAAATTAATTAATGCAATTTCATAATATCCTTATATTATGAAATATTAGACTACTCACATAGTGGACATTATGAAATTGCATTACTTAATTTTGTAAAATTATGAAAAATTACACAATCAAGTCTATCATGCCTCAAAAAATAATTGCATAATGTTTGGACCTAATTTTCTATATTAGAAAATTCCTACAGATAGTATACTTAAATGAATTTTAGAGACAAAATCAAAACGTATAAAGTTTTTTTAAAAATATATACAAACAATTAAATTGTGTCGGGAGGCTCCACAAAAAAATTGATAATTTTTTGAGCTCAATTTCTATATTTAACAAATTCTGGAAACGGAAGTAACTGGCGGCGATGTCATTCATCTAATTTTTCGGTGGTCGCGATGTTATTTTTCAGTGCGTCACGAATAAAGTGTCATTCCTCTTATTACGCTCTAACGCGATGTCACTGAACTAATTTTTCCAAGTATATATGGTGTATTGTAGTATACATTATTGTAGCCTCTAGCTTGTCCCCGAAGGTTTGTATAGGTTTGCACTTGATATTCCTCGCTCGAGTTACTTCTTTACATGTTGTCGGCACATGTGCAAACTATAACTTGCCAATTTGCCGCACTAGCTTACTCAAAATCTCACCATGGAAACACCACTGTTAACTACCAATACAATTCATGTCTTTCAGACAATTCATTATGAGTAGTTCACTAGGTAGAAGAAACTTAATACTCCTAACTAGTAATGTCTAGCCAATTTATAGAGAGAATTATGGTCAGCGTCATGGGTATCGATCCTAATTAGGGGACTATCGATCATAATTAGTATTCGAAAAGAAAGTTAATTGACATTTCACGGTACTACAGGAAGGCCAGCATTCGCTCGTCATTGAAACAGAAATGTGACCGTTTTTTGCGAAGGAATTGAGAGGATCGAGAGATTCTATACAAAGCAACTATGTAGCAAAAAAAACAGGATCTTGTGCTAAACTTGACTTACAGCCCACTAACAGTTAAGTTATCGAGCTAGTGGTAAACATTTTATCGAGCTAACGAGCCAAGCCAACCGAGCCTGAGCATAATCATCTTTCTCTCAAAAATCAAAATCGACTCATTTTAATTTTGAACAAACAACGAGCATTAGAGCAATTTCGAACCAAGCGTACGAGTGCGGTTTTGGGGAGAAATGCACAGTCACCGTACGGTGTTGGGAGAAACGCACGGTCATCGTGCGGTTTTGGCTACGTGTCGGCCCATTGGGAAAATCGCACGGTGTCCGTGCGAACAAGGCTCTATTTCTGCAAATCCGGTGTGACGAGAGCTATTTTCGCTAATTTGTCCGAAAAATGTGCTAATACGGCCAAAAACTCTAGAAGAATCAACTCTTGAAGTCCCAAGACACTTACTTGCATGTTGAAACTTGCATGTATATGTAAGGTTGTCAGGATTGCGACACGGATCCTGGGATTGTACGATCCCGCGGAGCTAAAACGACACGGATCGGTATATGAATCGGAATTCAATAGAACCGTGATCCTGAAGGTAGGATCGCATAGAATCAGCTAGGATCGTGCATAGGATCGGGTAAGATCATGATCCTGACAACAAACTATATCAGTATATAAAATTTTATTTTGCCTATGGCTAATTTAGGTTACAATAGTTTAATTTGTTTTGTTTTTGTTGTTTACATGTTGTTCTAAGGTAAACAAAAGTATTATCATTAATATATTAGATTATAAATGTTTAGTTTACCAAAAAGTAATTAAAAAGTTTTAAAAAACAAAAATGAATAAGTGTACTCAAATTAACGATACTAAATTCAAAAAACTACTATAGTCTTGCACGTATGAAAACATAATTTAATTTTTATATAAAATATATATACTGTTAAAATTATGATAGAATCGTGATTCTATCTGACCAAAACGATCTCACCTAGTATTACGGTCCTAACAACCTTGTGTACATGTACTGTTTTTCTATGTTCAAATCGTACTCCTGCCCAAATCAAGCCACTAAAATACTGATGGAACAAGGGACGGATCGTACGTGCGATCTGATAAACCTCGTCGCCCCGACAATTATGATCGCCGAAAAGCACCCCCCTCCCATCCCTGTCTCTCTGCCCGGCCAGCACTGTACCGGCGCAAGCATGATGAGACCACACGCGTAAGGGCTCACGATTGGCTCGATAGGCAAGACTGCCGGACCCTGCCATTCAATGGGAGAGGAAAACAAATCGGTAATATTAATGCCGATATGAACACTTTTATGCGCTTCAGCTGGACGCCCGTTCCCGCAGAACTGTTCGTTTTGCTGCTGAGAGCAGGTTGAACCCGTCAATCTGGATTCGAATCTCTCTTTTTAAATATATTGTGTGGGAAAAATTATTCATATCTCTCTACACCAACGACAAATAAGCTGCTCCTGCTATTGCTGCAACAAAAGCGAAAAGAGGAGACTAGCAACATCGACACGTTGCATTAAAAGCAACGAATTCTTTTTGGGTACGTGCTTGTTCTGCGAGCGAGCGAGCCTCGATTCGAGTGTGCCAGCAATAGCGATGAGCTGAGAGAATTTTTTTATTAAATAATATTTTTTAAAATTTTATTTTAAAGTTAACCTCTGGCCTACTTTATTTTCAAATCTGACCCTTTTGATCACGCCACCACTCATAACGTGACAAAACAACGCTGTCACGCTGGGGCAAACTTTTGTCACGCTATAGGTGGTGGCGTGATAGTGTTGTTTGGTTACGCCACGACCAGTGGCGTGACTAAAAATGCTATTTTGCGGACTTATCATGTAGTGTGATAGTGTTATTTTGTCACGCCATGGGTGGTGGCGTGACCAAAGAGGTCAGATTTGGAAATAAAGTGCGTCGGGGGTTAACTTTAAAATAAAATTTTAAAAAAGGTTAATTAATAAAAAAAAAGTTCGAGCTGAGACGGGTAGACCAAAAGGGTTTGGAGGGGATAATGTGGACCATTATGTTGGAGCCCTGGTTGGGTGCCGTTTTGAAGAGCTTGCGTGTGCACCGTGCAGACAACGTCCTTCGTTTATTCAACGATCTTCCGGTAGATGGCAACATGCAGTATGTAGCTGGGTTAATCTATCGATGGAAACTATGAGATCACGCGGAGGTCATCCCATGGTGTGTGATGAATATTTGACTTTATTGTTCATGTGTTGTCGAAATTTGAGTTTGGTTTTAGAGAGTTTGAAATTTTAGAGTTGTTATCTGTGTGTAATCGGTCTGACCATTGTGCAGAGCTGGTCTGACCGTTGGGCATGAGCGGTCTGACCGCCATGCATGATCGCTCTGACCGGCCCTTGGACTTGGGGCAGAATTTTTGAAGGGCAGTCAGACCGCCATGTAGCAAGCGGTCAGACTAGCCCTATGGATTTTTGGAGAATGGATACCAAACACTTATACATATTTGTTTGGATATGTGTTTTCCCTAGGTGTCTTTGGAATTGGAAATTGGACCTAAAACTAGCTAGGGTGTTTTCAAGTGGAGTTGAGTGGTCAGACCGACCACATCATGGCGGTCTAACCAGCATGGTGCTGGCGGTCAGACCAGTTGGCCGGTCTGACCGGCATGGTGAATGTGGTCAGACCAGCTGTGGCCTTTTTTCAGTGCGCAATGAGCTGTATTTTTTAGCTGAAATTTGAGGGTTGATCCTAGGAGCTTGAAATTGGTGCATATATTTGCATTATACTCTTATAGACTAATGTGGGTCAAGGTTTGAAGAATTTGTGTCCAGAAATGGTTGCTTGGTCTATTATTGTGCAGGTGACTTAGAGTCAACTATAGTCAACAACTAGGAGAATGAAGACTTGGTTAGGAGAACTAAAATCAAGAAAAGTCAGAGATGTCGGGTGAGATGATTGGACTCAAGCTAGGTGCAAGATAGATAAGACCATGGAAGGTAAAGTTTGAGCAAAGACCATTTGAGGTAAAGTGATACTTCCGGGTACAAAGCAAAAAGGCATGTGTTCTTAATTCATCAATTGTGTCCATTGATGACTTTGTATGTTACGATGTGCTACGCGGTTTGGTTGTCGGTGATGGTTGTAGGACTCCAGAGCTACGTCATGGTGAGGTGGACGTGATCGGGACTAAGTTAGGGGAGCTGAGGTCCAGAACGATCAAGTTCTCTCCAGAAGATGACTGAGACTTGCGGAGTGGTAGACATGACAGGCAACGACAAGGTGGACCGGGACTAAGATCGAGGAGGAGCTAGGGTCCAAAATGGTCAAGGGAGCTGAGCACGGTCATGATGCATTGTAAGGCATGTGGTGCGCCAAGTGACTTGGGCCCGTTTGAAAGTGAGGACGATTCGGTGGGATCCAGACACGTGATAGGCTTGAAGGGAAGTCATTGGGGCCACATAGATGACGTTGAACCATGGGTGATGCTTCGATGTGAAGGATTATGGAAAAGTCGGTAGAGGGCATTTTGGTAAATTGCTCAACATTGAAAAGGTGGTGGTGTGCGAGACCACGGTAGTGGCCTAAGTGGATTAGGTGAAGGATACTACATGGAAAGTAAGGCATGATGGATTTGGCCTAATAGAGCTAAAAATAAAGACAAAGCTTTGAGAAGCGTGCATAAGTGGGAGACCCTTTTGTGTGTGGGATTAATGGGTGCCCGTTAGGGTTTCTATCTTATTCCTAGCCTTCACTATAAAAGGGTTGGTGTAGGATTGCAGCAACCAAGCCTTGGAATCCTAATTTGCAAAATTTAGGGAAAGTGGATAGATAAGGAGGCTAGGATTTGAGAGATGTATTGGGAGAGATGAGGGCACTTGTGTGTGCTACCCTAGTGCCTTTGTCCTCCCAAGGGAGTGATATAAACATTCATCTCTAAGTAAAAATCAACTCTCCCAATTCGTTCAAGTCTTCCTCTCATATGCTCTAAGTGTTGATTTCTTGATTTGGCTTGGTTTTTGGTGTTCCTTCCTCCCCTCTTAATATTACTTGGTACCTAGGATGTGTAGGTGATGAATATATCTCTTGGAGACCAGATCTCGTCCATCTAGGCACTTCCTATTGCAAGTTCTTGAGTTTACCCGATTTTGGTGGATGAAATAGTGATTTTGGGGGTTTTGCTCTTGAGGGCTTTTGGGTTGATTCTTACCATGATTGAGGGTACTAGGATATGTAGAAATCATCCTTAGCCATCTTGGATTGATTCTTCCCACGAACTACTCTCAATCATCATTTTCGTATTTGCCCCTGTTTTGGTGCAACTTGCCTTTGGGTCAAAAAGGTCAAAGCTTTGGAAATATTTTCTTCGATCTCTTCATGGATTAGGTTCACAATATCTTAGTCAAGGTGTATGCAAAGTTTTAAGTGTTTTGGAGTTACATCGATTATTGGATTTGAAATCGTGCTGATTTTTAGCTCTGTCTTGAGGGAGAGGTCCGACTGTCCGGAGGAGAGGTCAGACCACCCAAGATGAGCAGTCAGACCACCCACTAGTTGGAGGTCAGACCGCCTAAGCAAGTAGCTCATTTTGTTTGGCTTTTCTTGGAGATTTTACTGTGAGGGTTTAGGCTCTGATCTTCATAGCTCCGCGTGGCTATTGGACTAATGTAATATCCCAATTTTCATGTATTTTTGGAATTTTAAAATAAAAATAACCATTTTAATTTGGGGGAATTCACTATTTGCCCTCCCTTTAGTTGCATTTTCAGATTTTGCCCTCTTTCCCGACCTAATACATTTTTTGCCTCCTCCTTTGTCTAATTCTTCAGATTTTGCCCTCTTTGCATTATTTTATTCTTTTTTGCTCGTTTTCCCGTTACAAGGCATGCGAAATGACTCTTTTGCCCCTCGGTCAGCCTGACCCGTTCACGTCGCACCAAAGTGAACTTCATGAGTCAAGTTCGGCGAGGACCAGATCTCGCCATCCTCGGCGAGGTGTTCGCGACCTCACGCCGAGTTCATACTCCCGACGGTAGGGGCTCTCCTGCCGGCTGCTCACGACTCTGACGACAGCGGTGCGGGGACATCGACCGCGACTTCCTCGCCTTGTCCTGCTCCCGGTCGACTCGATGCCTCCTCCCGAGATCGCCATGGGTCACCCAAGATCGTCTTCCCGCCCTCGGCTCGCCGTCGCCCGCATTGTCGCTCGCGACCACATCAAGCCGCTTCGGCCGGTGATCTGGCGCCATCGTCCACTCACGCGCGCGCATGCGCTTGCCGGCGGCGTGGCGACCTCGCCAACCACGGGATTGCATTCGACTCCTCGTGGGCGCTCGCCTTGACGACACGGAGATACTCGTCAGCGCCTCGCTCCAGCATTGCGGAAGACCCTCCATCGACAACGATGGCGGCGGCAACAATTTCGACTCCTTCTCGAGGCGGTGGTCGTGGAGATCTCGGCCCGCCGATTAAACCGGCCGCGCAGCCGTGGGGACGAGACTTGCGCGACTACCTCACCTTCGTCAAGGAGCTTCTTTGTGCTCCACATCGCAGCAGACGCCTCCGCTCATGCGAGAGGCCTTCGACAACCACATGGTCATCGGTAAGGCGCTCTCCGAGCACCGCCTCTTCGAGACGTGCTTGCGGCTTCCATGGCCTGAAGCTCGACCTCTTGATGTCCGACCCGCGCCATGGCGGGAAGCTGCTCAGACGCCTGGCCGCCACGCCGAGGCCAAGGAGGAGTACCTTCTTGCCCTTGAAGCCGCAGGTAGGCGGCACCCGATCGCGGACATTCTCCGCAGATCCATGTCAACCTTGGTATTGCAATGGAGGCCGAGGATGGTGCTGGTGCTGTGAGCACTACCGAGAAGCCGCTAGACTGTGTCCATCCCATGCCCGGCGCTCAAGCTCCTTGGGAGTGCGCTCTTTGGTGTTGGCGAAGTCTGCGTGCAGTAGAAAGCCTTGGAGGAGGCCATCTTCTTGAAGCAGGACTATCTTGATCGCATTGTGACCTTGGCTCGACCCTACATGCTTTAGGGGATGATGACCGTGCAATTCGGGGAGTTCGAAGGCAATTGATCTCAAACCGGGCATGTTGATGCCTTATACAATCTTGGTGGATTGAACATGGGCCTTGAGCCGCTTGCTTGTGGCTGCGGAGATCTATACTGTGTCTTGAGCATCCGACGAACGGGTTGTCTTGATCGAGGGCAAAAGAGTCATTTCGCATGCCATGTAGCGGAAAAGCGAGCAAAAAAGAATAAAATAACGCAAAGAGGGCAAAATCGAAGAATTAGACAAAGGAGTGGGCAAAAAATGTATTAGGTCGGAAAAGAGGGCAAAATCTGAAAACACAACTAAAGGGAGGGCAAATAGTGAATTCCCCGTTTTAATTTCTTGAATTAATTAAAGCTTATTTTGAATTTTCAAAAATTAAAAAAATTTAATTTGAATAGTCTAAACATTAATTAAATTCAAAACTTATTTATTTGAGTTTCTCTTGCTCCATAGTATTTTTTGGAAATGTTTTGGATTTTTTTGAGATCATTTGCTATTTCTTTGAGCTCTATTTAATTTAATTCCTTTCGAAAAAAAACTTATATAATTTCTTTTCCGGAAAAATCCCCTTATGCCAAATCTTTTCCTTCGGCTCGTCTCCTTCTTTCTCTCTCCAGCCCGCCACCCAACTCCTTTTTCTCGCTCGGCCCAACTTGTTGTGTCGCCTCGCTCGTGCATCGCAGCCCTGCCTCCTCGCGCATCGTGTCTCACCCACATCCGCCACGCATCTCCGCGCCACCTCTGTCGCTGATGTGTGGGCTCGACCTAGGGTTATTGTTCATCGTCCCCGAGCCGATCTCGACTTCGAATCCGTCGTCGCCCTGATTTTCTCAGTGTCCGCGCTACCAACCCTAGCCGCCACCCACGGCCATAAATGGCCCCGTCATACTCGACTTCTTCGCCCCCCCCCGCCACCGAAACTCCAAACCCTTGGGAGCAGAAGCCACCTATCTACGCCGTCGCCCTCGCCCTGCCGTTCTCCTCGAGCGCTTCGTCACCGTCTTCCGTCGCTACCGGTGAGCCTGAACCTTCGCCGTCGCCACCCCTGGGTTCGCATCGCCGAGATCTACCTCGCTCCCTCCTCGGTGTCATCAACCTGTCATCAGAGCCCTATCGCCATCGAAGCCCGTAGCGCTGCCACCACCGCTTAGAGCTCACCGCCGGCCATCGTTGTCCTCCCTTGGTCCTCAGGTGCCACCCATTGGCTTCTCCATCGTCTTCTCTACCCAACTCGCTGCTCCAAGCTTACCGAGCCGCCGTTGTTCTCTGTCGACCCTCGGTTCCTGAGCCGCTGTCACCGTCGAGCCAATGTGGTAGATAAGTTAGTGCCGCGTCATTGCTATCTTAGCCCTAGCAACCCAGTCACCAACCGCGTCAGCCACTTGCGTATCTCCCCGAGCCAACCCTAGATTTAATCGGTGTGTGAACCTAGTCCACCATAAACTGTGCCTCGACCATGTGGATCCCACTTGTGAGCTATTGTTCTGTAGACCCAATTTATCGTGCATCGTGAACCAGCTCCGTGGACCTGGTCCATAGAGCGTAGGCCCACATGCCAATCTCTGTCCTTTTTCCAAAAACCTATAAAAAGAAAGATTCAGGAATATTCCCTGGCCCCCACCTGTCAGCCACCCATAACCTCTCTCCTCTATTAATTTTTCTAATTTTCTCTCTCGTCCAATCTTCCAAAAGCTCGTTCTCCTTCATCCGAACTCCGATTTAGCTCGTTCTTCTTTCTAAATTTATCTATAATCGAGATCCCTATTCTTGTACTATTTTATTATGTTTGGATTTTATTTGAATTTCGTTTGAATTTATTTGTGGCTCGTTCATTTTCTCTCTCGTTTAAACAACGATTTCCAAGGAGCGGGAGCAATATTTGAAGATCAGAATGTGGTAATTGAGCATGGCCAAGGCAAGTCATAACTTTTGACCATGTTGAACCTATGTTTTGCAAAAGTATTTTATTTACATATCAATGTGCATCTTACTTTTATATCAACTGTTTCTTTGGAGTGGCTAAATACCTACTTGTCATTTGGCCACCTTGATTATTTTGAATGCCATGTATCCATTGTCACCATAGGTTGGTTTAATATTAGTTTGATATAATTGTACTACCAACATGGGTTGACGTGGTTATGCTTAGTTGTACGATGGGCTCATATTCACATGATCAATTGTAATATCAATTTGACTTAATGAGATATGGAATTGTATTGCGATGTCACTGTTATAAAAATTATGTGCCATGGCAGGGGATGCTATTGGTCTTGGTCAAACAAAATGGTTTCATACTCAGGCGAGTTATTGTGCAGTAAAAGGGGTGTCATTTGCCCATTTGGGATGAGGTGGTCTCACCGGAGGAAACACTAATGACTTAACTTTGTGCGCCATTGAACTGGGCCATATCGTACAACGGCATGTCCAATATGAGATGGACATGGTTGATTAATTTGCAATGTCTTGACTTTGGTGCTGCCATTGGTGGTGTGTGTTCCGAGATGTACAGGTAGACTCACATGGCTCAAGATAGGCCCCTAATTGTGGTGGATGTAACCCTTCGGTGGTGAAACCTTAGTGGGCAGGTCTGGGTTGAGACATACTATTGTAAAGGCCTTGTTATGATCTAGTATTGACTACACTGATTGTATCTTGTGGGTAAAGATGTACAATCCCTGCATAGTGTTAAAACTGTTCGAACAACCATGTCTCTAGTTATGGACAATACCTGGGAATTTCTCACCAGGTATAGTGTTTTCATAAGGATTTTGGATGGTGAAATGGTTGAGAAGTGAAGGGTAGTTCACTTGTTGTTTCAAAGCAATCATTTACATTATTTATTATATCTTTCCAAGTATGCTTCACAATCTATTTACTGTCAATGCTTGCTTTCGGCAAAAGAACGACATGGTTGTTCCTTTGTTCAAGCCTTACATGAATATATAAGTGCATATTGTTCCCAATGACTTGCTGAGTACTTTATGTACTCACGGCTATATACATTGTTGATTGGTTGAAGAATGACAAGTCAATCAAGAGTTTTACGAGGAGTAGTACTTTGAAGACTTTACAAACTAGGATGTGATCGGCACTCGATTACCTGTGGGTATATCGGATGGCCACCACAAGTTATTTTATTTCCGTTGCAAGAGTTTAATTTTTTTTAAGGATTACAATATGCTAAAAGAAAGGTATAATGAGGTGCACAATCAAAGGAGCTAAATGCAAATGGTTACAACAAAGAACATCCAAGACCCACAAGGGCAGGGAAGAAACAGAAGCTCAACAATCAGAAGCTCAAAACTCTCGGTGGGCCATCGACCAATGTTAGATCGTATGTTTTGCTTGGGTCACCACTTCTTGCGCCATAGCGGATTGGTTTAGGAAAATCCTTCGGTTTCTTTATTTCCATATGTTTCGCATGATGTAGATGTAGATGACCACGCGTTGAAGGCACGCCTTTGGCTCTTTGGGGTGGCTTTGGAAGCTTGCTGCCACTGGTCGATGATGCTTTCATCTTACTCGTGTGCAACAAATGCTTCCTATTTGTACATGTGTCAGAAATGACAACTTTTTTAGGTTCTAAAATCACAGTTGGTTAGATGACTAAGCTTCTTTAGTCTATTTATTTATTTACTAGTTGTTTTCGAGGAATCAGCATGGAACTAAGCTCATTGAACGACTCATGAGGCCTAGAGATTCAGAGCCTCGGAGGACAAAACGGCTCTTAAGGAGAAAAGAGGCCGACCTACTGGAGCTGAGAGACTGGGAAACATGTATATGGGCTTGGTAGTTTTGAAGAATGTAGTAGTCGTAGGAAACAATCAATCAATCACCACACAATAGACAATCGATAGAGAGACAAACAATGGAGACACAATATGGGGAACCTCTTTATTAATAGATTGATATATTTTTGAGTAAAATAAGGTCCAATTTAAAGACTAAAACCCATCGAGGGTTGTTTAGGTATTACGCCCATCAAACCTTAAATCAGGGTTTCTCAACACTCCCCCTTGGGCGAATACCGCGTCATACGCATGTCTCATTAAAAACTCCTCTCAAAAACCCAGTGAAAAAAAAGGGATCGAAAAAAAGAGTACATTGCATTCGCAAGCTGTATTGCATCGTTGCCTCGTTAAAAACATTTATGTGAGAAATCTTTAGGAAAAACTCACTAAGGGAAAAAGAATGCAACTTCTTTACCTTCTAGGTTAATATTCATGATTATGGTAAAACTTCAGGACCTTAAGTGGTTTATAATTCAGGAGATTCTCTCCTTGATCCTTACAACTCTCCAAGCTGCTTCATTCCAATACCACGAACACATCGTTGGAAACTAGACGTAGGCAAAGACTTAGTGAATAAATCAACCAGATTTTTACAAGATCTAGTTTACAGGATTTTCACCTCATCGTTCTTCTGGAGTTCATAAGGATAGAAGAATTTCGGAGCAATATATTTCGTCATATTACTTTTAACATAACCTATTTGCATTTGTGCAACACAAGTAACATTATCTTCATAGATAATTGTGGTGGTATCGACGGTGTTAATATCACATGACTTCTGGATATGGCCAATCACATGTCTGAGCCAAAAACATTCACGTGAGGCTTCATATAATGCAATAATTTTAGAGTGGTTAGTAGAAGTAGCTACCAAGGTCTGCTTAAATGACCGCCAAGAGGTGGCTGCACCACCACATAGAAATACAAACCCAGTATGAGATTTGACACTGTGGGGATCAGACATATAGCCAGCTGTAGGGTCAAGGATGACCGACTAGACGGGGTGAATAGGAGGTTTATAAAATTCATATACTCTAATTACCAATTTTAACAAGTATGATATAATTAAAGAATTCTAGCACAAGTCAAGAGATAAATTCTAAGCTTTTCACTAGGACACCCTAAGATTATGGCAATACTAAAAGCAATTCTACACAAGTAAGAGCTAGAAATGTAAATGCGAAAGAGTAAAACCAAGAGAGAAAAACCACAATGTAGACAAGTAATGTTTTTTCCATGGTATCGAAGACTTGCCGGTCTTCATTAATCCACGTTGAGGTAAATCCAAACGGATTGGACCGGCTCCACAAATTAAGCCTCAACACCTCGATTACACTAAGGTTGCTCTTCCTCCACTTCGAAGATGGTGAGCACCAAACCAATCACAATCATTGTTGGGTCTCTTCACACTCTTCTTGAAAAGATCATCGCGCAAACCTTCTCCAAGCCGTCTAGCTACCGGCAAGACCAAGAGTAACAAATTGTTGGACCGAAAAGGCGACTAGAGGGGGGGGGTGAATAGGAGCACACTCAGTTTTTTACTTTGAATGGATTCAACACCAATTTTACTTCAGTAGCTATGGAAGCTATGAAGATCAATCTACAAGTGCAGCGGAAGACTTGTATTGAATCCAAACCAAAACCCCCAAAGCAAAAGACCAGCACGGAGCTCAAACCCTAGAGGGGCGGTCAGACCGGCGTTGATTGCACGGTCGGACCGGTGGGCGGTCTGACCGACGTGTCAACCGCAGTCTGACCGGCGTTAAAGGGGGTGGTTTGACCGCACCTGACGCGGAATAGTGGAAACAGCCCGAAAACCAAAACTCAAATCGGTCTAACTTTTGATTTATGCGGCCAAACTCCACGAAACTTTAGACACAAACTCCATGAAACTTGAGACACACCTTCTAAAAGATATTAGGAACCTATTCCAATCAAGGATCGCACAGATCCATGCCAAAGTTCCTATCTTTTTCAGTTTGAACGAAGGTGGCTCCGAAACGAGTCAAAATCAAAATATGATCTAGAGACTTGCTCATGGGTGATTGATGATCAAGATGATCCTAGATGAGTTCCCATATGTCACAGCAAGTTAGATCAAGGTAAGAAACCAAGCAAAAACTTGTGGATTAAAGAAAGACTCAAAATCACCAAATAGAGAGAAGGAAAGCAAAGAGACACATCTTTGAGAAACTTTCCTTGGATTGATTTGATATGGTATTGGTTTACAGCCACTCCATCAATAGAGGACAAAGACTCAATACATGAGCACGAAATCAAATCCAACTCTCTAGAACCCTAACCGGCAACTATCAACTCCCTAAGCAAACTAGGGTTTCAAAACAAATGAAAGGGTTAAGGGTGTGCAGCCACCACCCTTCTCTATTTATAGTGGAGGCTTAGACCTTCTAGAAGATTGAACCCTAATGGGCTCCCGTTAAGGCCCACACACAAACGGGTCACACACACACGTATTTTAAAGCACCGTCTTCATCTCCTCTTGACCTAATCCGCTTCTCCTTGCGCCATCTTGTGCCGCGGGTTGGCAAAAGGTTACCAAGTCGGTATTTGGTAAAATTACCAAAATACCCCTTCTCGATCTTTATACAAAGACCGAGTCCCATCTTCGTGAAGCACTTTCATGCTTCGCCACGTGTAGGTTGATCCAACGGCTCTCATCATGTCAGCAAGTCTCTCCCATTTGGCTCCCACCAAAACCACCATGGCACTTGCACCGACTCCCGCACCGCTTGATCCAACCCGTCGCACCGAACTGCCTATTCGGTCATCTTTGTCCCTCTTGCGCCATGCTTGACTCCATTGACCTCACTCGGCATCCCCGATCATTCTAGACCTCAGCTCTCTAAGCTTAGTCCCGATCATCCTCACCGTTGACCGTCGTTAGCCTCCAAGCAACCTGCACAACAATAGATAAAGAAATCGATTATGGGAACAAGTTCTTCACAACTTGACCCACGTTAGTCAAAACATGCATCATGCAACATATATGCACTGAAACCCATGAACTTGACCTAACCCAACACTCATCGCCACTTTTGGCCGATGAACAGTAGCAAAATCAGTTAGATCGCCATTCAGTGGCCGGTCTAACCACTGGCCGGTCTGACCGCCATTTACAAGCCGGTCTGACCATTGGACGGTCTGACCGCGTGCCCAACGCCGGTCTGACAGCACTCGACCTGACATCATTCCAAACTTTGACAAAAACGCGTGTTTCGACAAACCGTTAACGACATTGCCAATTGTAACATCATTCAAAGATCATGAGCATATGCCCATGATATCCACACAATCGTAGCGCTTGCTTGAAGATTATCAAGTGTCAAAAAGATCAACTAAAGATGCAATGCACTTGAATGCTCTCAACTACCTAAAAATGTGAAATATGAGCAAATGAGTAGTAGAGAGTGCACTGGAGGCTCAAATGTATTCAGTGAGGTCCAAGGTACTGAGCTTGGTGCAGGCGAGGGGGTATTTTTAGCCATCAACCAAAAAACTAGCCGTTTGAAGCTGATCTTCAGAAAAATCAGCATATGCAGTAGTACCGCTGTAGAAACCCGATACTACCGCACTCACTGTTCAACGGTCGACTATTGTTCATTTAATGCTTCTAAACTAGTTGTTATATAAAGGTGCGGTACTACCGCACTCATAAGCTCTGGTACTACCGCACAGCGGTAGCACCGCTCGGCTAAAACGGAACTACCGATTTCCAGAGTTTAAGAGAATCACAAAAACATACTATCTGAAAATTACGTACTGCTATGTAAACATCGATCCTACCGCATTGCGGTAGTACCGTTCTAAAGATGGGGTCATACCATTCTTCAGGGGAGAAGAAACTCCCAAAAACATGCTCTCTGGAATATACGTACCGCTAATTAGAATTTGGTCATACCACACTGTTGTACTATCGTTTCTCAGATGTGGTACTACCATTTTTGCTGAAAGACTTTTTCCAGAAGCTATTCTAAATGCAATGCATGTCTCTTAGTTAATCAAGTTGGCACAAAATTAATTCTCAAGCTACTAGACATGATCCCTCTTTATAGTACGTCATTTATCCTATAAATCCGGTCTTTTCTCCAAACTCTAAGACCTGTAATGTTGGAAATATGCCCTAGAGGCAATCATAGAGATGATTATATTTCGTTATGTTCATAACATTGGATAATATGTTATCTTGTTTCTAGAATAATATTATTAATATTTATTATCAAGTATGTGACTTGATTGTGAAACTCTATATTTCTGCGATAATTATTCTTAAACGTTCCCTAGTCGAAAACATATGAGAACACATATAAATAAACTAGCATATGTATTGGTTGATGACTATGTTTCATAGGTCATAGATATGGAGATATCAAACCAATAATATGAACATATGTTAGAGAACATGGTGTTGGTTTGACCCACCTTGAGACACTATTGAGATTGTTATAATTTCATGTGTCATCAATTGGTCTAGAGCAATGATGATGTATAATCCTTAGGCCTGAGATCAGCATGGTTCTCTACATGTGTAATAGCACTCTTAGGGGTTGCCAAACTCTACTCGTAACTGGGTAGTTATAAAGGTAGCTTTCGGGTATGCTATGAAACATGCGGAGGGATGTGACTAGTCGGATATGGGATTTGCCCCTCCTAACATAACAGGAGAGATGTCTCTGGGCTCCTTGTTGTGGTCAGATAAAGAAAGTGCATGGCCATGCCGCTAGTGGTCGAAGTGTTGACCACATGGGGTTATTCGACATTTGATCGAGAAAGTATTGAACAGTCCATGGATGACAAATTATCTCGCTTGGAGTTCAACCAAATGTTGTGAGGCAAAGGAAGAATACACAAGTAGGTCATTGATTCGACCGGATATAGGTGGTGAAGTTGGTAAATATGGAGATCTGGTGGTCACGCATCTCGAACATAATCACTAAATGGTCGTAAGTAGTTACGAACTGATCGTAACTAAATATGGACTGGTCGTGACTAGATATGAGCTAGTCGTAAGTGATAAGGACCTGGTCGTAGATCATATTGCATTAAGGTTCATCTGATATATTTTATGTATGTCCGGGAATCGTTATGTCTTGCTAGGTACCGCTGACGACTCTGGTCGGAAAAGAGTTTCTGAGTCACAACCAATTACACATGAACCTATAGGGTCACACACTTAAAGGGCTAGGATTTGATTTAGATGGTGATCCGAATTCTTGTAGGCAACGAGTTCCTAATGGGCCTCAAGTTTGAGGCCCATTATGGATGCCTATATATAGAGGGGCAGTGGCATGGGGTGGGAAGATGTTTTTTTTGGAAGAACTCCCGAAACCCTAATAGCCACACCTTCCTCAATCATGCCACCGGCGCTAGCACTCCAGCACGTGGTGTCCCTGCCCCGTATGTGTCGATACGTTGGAGGTGTTGTTGCGAAGCATGAGAAATAGGACAATCCGCAACTCATGATGATCACAGGAGCAAGAGGAGAAGACGCGTGACGAGTACAACCACTACTGCATCAACTCGAAGACGGGCGACGAGTACGACTACGACTACATCAACTCACTACATCGACTCTACTTCCACTACGAGTTGGCGCGTCTAGTGGTAATCTCGTGATCTATTACTAGCGGAGGTTCATTGGTTGCGCGGTAAATTTTTTGTTTTATGCTATCGTAGCCTATCTGTATTCCAACAATTGTATCAAAGCTAGCCCGTGTAGTTTTATATTCGGATTAGATGCATATAGTGATATGTGGGAGTCATGGATGTGATCTATTTCTATTTTTGTTGGTCGTAGATTGTTTTTGGCGATGGTCGATATGATTGTCCCTGCGTGGTGGTCACGAGATGGGTTCATGATCGTTATTCCGTGATCGTATGTTCATGGTCGTATCATGACTTGCCTCTACCGGTCGGTTTCCGCCATCGGGGCAGACAATGATCGTAAATCCATGGAGCACACGAAGATCAATCTGGATGATCGAATTGGAGTTACGATCGTAAAGGGTTAATGCGATTAAGCCAATGCGATTTACATGGACAGAATAGTAGATTAGATCTACGTCCGCCGAAAAGGACCTTGGTATTTAGTATTGCTAGTTCACACCATCTGTTAGATAGAATGCGATTCTATGCCTAACTTGTTTATGCAGGAGTTTGTGAATAGTATGACCCATGATGTATGAGATGCATGTATGTGTGTAATGTTCATGACCTACGTGTCATGTTTATTGCAGCCCAAGTCTGTCATGTCTATATTTGTATAATGGTCTGCGTGTTGACTTGTGATGCTTCTTCACTCCTTGTAATTTATTACTAGTGTTATTAGGAGTAATGGCTTAATGGGAGTACTTGGAGGAATTGGCCACTTGGAGACATGGCGAACAGGAAACACGACAATGGTGATCACCATGTGGAAGGGTCATACTATATCACAATACAATTAGATTATCTGTGAATGCCTTTATATTCATGTTCATTTATTTCTATACATGTTATTTAATTGCTTTAAATGCTTTTAACATGGTATTAAGTTAAAATGATGCCCTCTCAATTAGCTGCACCATCCAAAGTCATGTATTTTAATGGTAGGTTTTGCTGAAGCAGAGTGCCATTAATATTCCTTAACTAGATGAGTTTGTGTCGGACACTTACACGCGTAACATTGGTTTAACTTGACAAGGTCATCATAACGGTTATGGACCGTGGGGCATAGGGTTGGGTGCCGGAGCATAGAGATACTGTCCAATAACAAGAGTCATATAGAGATATGATTAGCAAAGGGTTGCTTACCAAATTCTCTAATCTTCTAGCAGTGATGCCAAAGCTCACTAGTAGATTAACTGATTGTGGGTCTTGAATCACTAAATGTCATAAGAGGGACATGGTATTTAGTGGGAGTATCTTTATTAAACTATTTAATAGAAGTTACTTTTCTTGAATATATGTCTTAGTCTTGCATATTTTATGTTGTATATCATGGCACCAACTACTGTACCTACATCTAGTTTTGCTTTACATTCGATACTTATTAAGGAAAAACTGAATGGAACAAATTTTGCGGATTGGTCCAATAAGATATAAAGGAACATGTTCTAGAGAAACAAATTCTAGATGTGCCTGCTGAAAATGCTGCTGCTACTCTTAAAATCGCCTATAAAAAGGCATGTGATGAGTCCCTTGATGTTAGCTGTCTCATGCTTGCTGTGATGAACTCAGACCTTTAGAAGCAGTTTGACAACATCGAGGCCTATGATATGATTGTGGCGCTCAAAGACATGTTTAAGACACAAGCAAGAACTGAGAGATATGAGATCTCAAAGAAATTGTTTGGGAGTAAGCTAGCTGGGGGTAGTCTGGTGAGCCCACATGTGATCAAGATGGTTGGTTACACACAGAGTTTGAAAAAACTTGGTTTTTCACTTAGTTAAGAGTTAACTACAGATTTGATTCTTGCTTCGCTTCCTGCAAGCTATAGGCAATTCATTCTGAACTTCCATATGAATGGCTCAGACAGGAATCTCACCGAGCTGTATATGATGCTCAAGACTGCAGAGGATAACATTAAGAAAAGCAACAGTCATGTGATGATGGTGCAAAAGAGTACAAGCTTCAAGAAGAAGGCTAAGGCATGGGTCAAAGGTAAGGGCAAGGCTAAAGTTTCGGATGGGATCCAAACTAACAAGCCTAAGCCCAAGACTAAGTCCGGCCCGACTCAAGAGAATGAATGCTTTTACTGCAAGGAGCCAAGCCATTCAAAGAGGAACTGCAAAAAATACCTGGCTGATCTGCAAAAGAATGGTGGAACTAAATCTTCCACTTCAGGTACTAATATTATAGATGTTTTTCTTGTTGATTCTTCTGTAACTCTTAGGTATTTGATACCGGATCGGTTGCTCATATTTGCAATTCGATGCAGAGTCTAACAAGGAGTAGGAGAATTGCAAGAGGCAAGATGGATCTTCGCGTCAGGAATAAAGCAAGGGTTGTTGCATTAGCCGTCGGGACTTTTCCATTACTTTTGCCCTTAGGATTTATTATGGAATTAAATAATTGTTATTACGTTCCAACCATGAGTAGAAACATCATCTTTGCCTCATGTTTGATGGCAGAAGGTTATAAATTCATTATTAAGAACAATAGTTGTTCTATATTTTTTTTAATGAAATGTTTTATGGCTATGCTCCTGTTTTGAATGAGTTGTTTATTTTAAATCTTGATGATGCACCCGTCTATAATATTAATGCAAAGAGGCTTCGGCCTAATGATATGAATTCTACTTTCATTTCGCATTGTCGTTTGGGTCACATAAGTGAGAAACATATGAAGAATCTCTATGATGATGGAATTCTAAACTCATTTGATTTGGAATCATTTGAAACATACGAACCTTGTCTACTTGGAAAGATGACCAATGCACCTTTCACTGGTTGGAATCAGAGGGCTTCTGACTTGCTGGCACTTATACATACTGATGTATGTGGACCAATGAGCACGACAGCTAGAGGCAGTTTTCTTACTTCATTAATTTTACTGGTGATTTTAGTAGATATGGATATATCTATTTAATGAGGCATAAGTCGGAATCCTTTGAAAAGTTCAAAGAGTTCTAGAGTGAGGTACAAAATCAACTTGGCAAGACAATCAAATCTTTACGGTCTGATCGTGGAGGTGAATTTTTGAGCTATGAATTTGGTGATCATTTGAAGCAATGTGGAATTGTTCCACAACTTACACCATCGGGCACTCCGTAATGGAATGGGGTGTTCGAGCGGCGTAATCGGACCTTGTTGGACATGGTTCGATCGATGATGAGCCAATCAGATCTACTGTTGTATTTTTTGGGGTTACACTATGGAAACTGCAGCTTTCACTTTGAATGGGGTACCATCTAAATCAGTAAAGAAGACACCATATGAGAATATGGACTGGGAAGCGTCCTAACTTGTCTTTTCTAAAGATTTGGGGGTGTGATGTCTATATTAAACGTTTGATGTCTGATAAACTCACACCCAAGTCAGATAAATGCTTCTTTATAGGATATCCTAGAGAAACCAAAGGATATTATTTCTACAACCGAGAAGAGGGCAAAGTTTTTGTTGCCCGAAATGGTGTCTTTTTGGAGGAAGAGTTTCTTTCATAAGGAGTCAATGGGAGAAAGGTGCAACTTAAAGAAATCCGGGAAACGTCTAAAAGTGTTTCAACTCCTACTAAACCTCTACAGGATGAACAAAATATTGTTGAACTTGTAGGTGAGGTATCAGCCCCACGTAGATCTAAAAGGCCACATCAATTGTCTATAAGGCATGGGAATGACGTATTATTATTGAATAATGACGAGCCTAATACTTATGAGAAAGCAATGATGGACCTAGACTTTGAGAAATGGCTTAGAGCCATGAAATCCAAGATAGACTCCATGGGAAACAATCAGGTTTCGAACCTAATCGATCCACTTGATGGTGTTAAAATCATTGAGTGCAAATGGATCTATAAGAAGAAGATTGACATGGATAGAAATGTTCACATTCATAAAGCTCAACTAGTCGCAAAAGGGTTTCGACAAGTTCAAGGGGTTGACTACGATGAGACTTTCTCACCGGTAGCGATGTTTAAATCTGTACAGATCATTCTAGCTATTGCTGCATATTTTGACTATGAGATATGGCAAATGGATGTCAAAACGGCTTTTCTTAATGGAAACCTAAGTGAGGATGTGTACATGACACAACCTGAAGGTTTTGTCGATCCAAAGAATGCTAGTAAAGTGTGCATACTTCAGAAATACATTTATGGGTTGAAGCAAGCATCTCGAAGTTGGAATTTACATTTTGACGAGGAGATCAAAAGGTTTGGTTTAACCAAGAATAAAGAAGAACTTTGTGTTTACATGAAGGTTAGTGGGAGCGCATTTGTAATTTTAATCTTATATGTGGATGACATATTATTGATTGGGAATGACATTTCTATGCTGGAATCTGTTAAGGCATCATTAAAAAATAGTTTTTCTATGAAGGACCTAGGAGATGCAGCATATATCTTAGGGATAAAGATATATAGAGATAGATCAAGAAGACTAATTGGATTAAGCCAAAGTACTTATATTAACAAGTGTTGATTCGGTTCAACATGCAGGATGCTAAGAAATGATTCTTGCCTATGTCATATGGCATAAGTCTTAGCAAGAGTCAGTGTCCTTCGACAACTGATGAGTGAGACCGTATGAATGGTATTCCATATGCTTCAGCTATTGAATCTATAATGTATGCCATGATATGTACTCGACCAGATGTATCATATGCTCTAAGTGTTACAAGTAGATACCAAGCTGATCCCGGTTAAGGTCACTAGACAGCTGTGAAAAACATTCTTAAGTACTTGAGAAGGACTAAGGATGCATTCCTAGTTTATGGTGGTGATGAAGAGCTCGTTGTAAATGGTTACACCGATGCAAGCTTTTGAACCGACAAAGATGATTATCGTTCGCAATCTAGTTTTGTATTCATTTTGAATGGAGGAGCAGTGAGCTGGAAATGTTCCAAGCAAGAGACGGTTGCTGATTCTACGACGGAAGCCGAGTACATTGCGGCTTCTGAAGCTGCGAAAGAAGGTGTTTGGATAAGGAATTTCATTGTCGAGTTGGGTGTGGTTCTGAGTGCCTCGAGCCCAATGGATCACTATTTTGACAATAATGGAGCCATTGCGAAGGCTAAGTAGCCTAGAGCCCATCAGAAGTCCAAGCATATACTCAGACGTTATCATCTTATTCGCAAATTGGTGGATAGAGGAGATGTTAAGATATGCAAAGTTCATACGGATTTAAATGTTGCTGATCCGTTGACAAAACCTCTCACACAGCCAAAGCATGAGGCGCACACAAGAGCTATCGGCATTAGATACTTAAATGATTAACTCTAGTACAAGTGGGAGACTGTTGGAAATATGCCCTAGAGGCAATCATAGAGATGATTATATTTCGTTATGTTCATAACATTGGATAATATATTATCTTGTTCCTAGAATAATATTGTTAATATTTATTATCAAGCATGTGACTTGATTGTGAAACTCTATATTTCTGTGATAATTATTCTTAAACGTTCCCTAGTCGGAAACATATGAGAACACATATGAATATACTAGCATATATATTGGTTGATGACTATGTTTCACAGGTCATAGATATGGAGATATCAAACCAATAATATGGACACATGTTAAAGAACATGGTATTGGTTTGACCCACCTTGAGACACTGTTGAGATTATTATGATTTCATATGTCATCAGTTGGTCTTAAGCAATGATGATGTATAATCCTTAGACCTGAGATCAGCATGGTTTTCTACATGTGTAATAGCACTCTTAGGGGTTGACAAACGCTACTCGTAACTGGGTAGTTATAAAGGTAGCTTTCTAGTATGCTATGAAACATGTGGAGGGATGTGACTAGTCGGATATGGGATTTGCCCCTCCTAACATAACAGGAGAGATGTCTCTGGGCCCCTCGTTGTGGTCAGATAAAGAAAGTGCATGACCATGCCACTAGTGGTCGAAGTGTCGACCACATGAAGTTATTCGACACTTACTCGAGAAAGTATTGAACGGTCCATGGATGATAAATATCTCATCTGGAGTTCAACCAGATGTCATGAGGCAAAGGGAGAATATACAAGCGGGTCGTTCAGTTCGACCAGATACTAAGCTGAGTGGTGGTCATTATGGAGATCTGAGTGGTCGTATGGCGCTCGAACATAATCACTAACTGGTCGTAAGCAGTTACTAAATATGGACTGGTCGTGACTAGATACGAGCTAGTCGTAAGTGATAAGGACCTGGTCGTAGATCATATTGCATTAAGGTTCATTCGATATATTCTATGTGCTAGGTACCGCTGATGACTCATGATCGAAAAAGAGTTTCCGAGTCACAACCGTTTACACATAAACCTATAGGGTCACACACTTAAAGGGCTAGGATTTGATTTGGATAGTGATCCGAATTCTTGTAGGCCACGAGTTCCTAAAGGGCCTTAAGTTCGAGACCCATTATGGATGCTTATATATAGAGGGGTGGTGGCATAGGGTGGGAAGATGTTTTTTTGGAAGAACTCCTGAAACCCTAATAGCCACGCCTTCCTCAATCACGCCGTCGTCTCTAGCACTCCAATGTGTGGTGTCCTTGCCCTATATGTGTAGATACCTTGCATGTGTTGTTGCAAAGCATCAGCACTAGGATGATCTGCAACTCGTGACGATCACAGGAGTAGGAGGAGAAGACACGCAGCGAGCACGACCACTACTACATCAACTCAAAGACGTGCGGCGAGTACGACTACGACTGCATCAACTGTCTACGTCGACTCTACTTCCGCTATGAGTCGGTGCGTCTAGTGGTAATCTCGTGATCTATTACTTGTGGAGGTTCATTGGTTGCGCGGTAGAATTTTTGTTTTGTGCTATCGTAGCCTACCTGTGTTCCAACAGGTAAAAACTATAAAAAGATCCTTAGAATACATAATACCTTTGTCTTGAGCTATGTCGATGTTCTTATCATCTTTGCTTTTCCATTTTCATGTCATCATTCAAAATCCTAGGACTAAACCTTTAAAACATCTTAGCACACATATTAGTCACATAACACATTGTTGATATTAATTACCAAAATCATTTTTAGGGGCCTAGATGCTTTCACCAGCATCTGTATATCTCACCATGGTCAAGTCTTGGTTCTTCCGGAAAAATAAGCCAAGATATTTTGTAGCTTGGAGGTATCTGAGAAGAGTCTTAACACTAGCCCAATGCGTTCAGGTTGGAGCTACACAATGTCTTGCCAATAAGTTAACTACGAATGCAATATCAGGCCTAGTGCAATTCGCAAGGTACATCAGTGCTCCTATGGCGCTTAAGTATGAAACTTTTGGTCCTAAAACTTCTTCGTTTTCCATCCTTGATTTGAATGGGTCTTTATCCACATATATGGATCTCACTACTATGGGGATCTTTAAAGCATGAGATTTATCCATGTTAAATTTCTCCAATACCTTCTTGGTATAGGCAGACTGGTGTACTAGGATTCATTCAGGGAAGTGCTCTAGCTGCAGGCCTAAGCAATACTTGGTTTTACCTAAGTCTTTCATCTCTCCGTCACATGGTAAGAACTTTCTTCATTTATGTCCTACATGGTTCCAATGATATTCAGATCATTGACATAAACTGAGATGATACAAAAATCCATCCTGAAACTTCTTAAAAAATATGCAGGGACAATCATCATTATTTGTGTAACCATTCTCCAAGAGAAAGTCACTTAGTTGGTTGTACCACATTCTTCCTGACTGTTTCAATCCGTACAGCGACCTCTGCAGTTTGACGCTATACATGTTGCGATTAGTATTATTAGGATCCGGAGTTTTGATTCCTTCAGGGACTCTCATATAGATATATGTATCCAATGACTCATATAAATATGCGATCAGTACATCCATCAACTGCATTGTTAAATTCATACAAGCTACCATTGATATTAAGTATCGAAACATGGTTCCACTCATCACAGGTGAGTAGGTTTTATCATAATCGATACCAGGTCTCTGTGTGAACCCTTGTGCTACAAGCCTCGCTTTATATCTTAACACCTTGTTGTTCTCATTTCTCTTTTAGATGAAAACCCATTTGGATCCTACGGGGAACACTAGGTGGGCGTTGGCGGCAGCGGGCCAGCACGGTGAGCGCTGGTGACAGTGGCCGCTTCGGGCGGGGCAAATTTTTTTCTTTGTTCGATGAACAGTAACAACGGATCTAATCCATCTTAAGGACTAATCTCTATTTAGAACGCTAATTAATACAAAGGCTAATTTGCAGTTAACAGATCTAAACAAAATCATGCAAATTAATCTACCAGATTAATTCATAGCAAAACTAGAGATTGAAAGATGGAATTCCGACGATATACCGATTTGACCATGTAGAGTGATTCGTGTTAAAAAACGTAGTAGTCTTAGGAAATAATCAACCAATCACCACACAATAGACGATCGACAGTGAGATGAACATTGAAGACACAATATGGAGAACCATTTTATTAATAGATTGATTTATTTCTAAGTACAATAGTATCCTATCTAAAGAATAAAACCCACTAGTTTAAATATTACGTCCATCAAACCTTAAATCAGGTTTCTGCCCATCGATTTTTTTTAATAATCAATTTTTATTCGAAAATACAGAAATAATACCGCTTAATTTTTATTTACAGAAATAATCTCGTGTCACCGTACAGTTGGGTGAGTCCGGCAAGTCGCCCAACCGCAGTGCGACACATATTCAAGTCGCCCAATGGAACGACGACTAGAGCGTTAATGGACATAGTCGCCAAACGGATGTACGACACGTGTTGGAATCGCTCATTTGTAGAGCAAGTTTAAGAAGTCGTGTAGTGGTTGGGCGACTTAGTTCAAGTCGCCCAACCAGTGGGCGATTTTAGCTCCTACACTTGGAATTGTGCAAATCCAATTGGAACAATTGTGTTAAAATATATATTACAATTTTTAGGTATTGTATTTAGCAAATCGTATTGTATGATGTTATTTTTTAAAAGATAAAAGTGTGGTGACAACGTTGGTTGGTCTGCATTTGTTATTTTAAGTAGAATATGAAGGGTCTGAAATTTGTCGGACTCATAATAACATTTTTGATCGTCATATATTGTTGTAGTCGCTAAATTTACGTAGAATTTTGTGAGGGCGATTGAGATAATAATGAGTGGTAAGTAGAAAGGTAAGTGATATTACGATCGTGGGAGTCTCTCCTCGATGAAGTTATGAAGATCTTTGAGAACGCTCGTTGTGGTTATGAAGATGCCATAAAACATAGATGATTCGATGGCGGTACGAATGGTTCTTTCTGGGATTCCACTAGAAGAGGCATATTTGCAATATAGGCTTGCTTTGATGGCTTAGCAGAGACACGGAATGAGAAGTACATTAAAATCATGAACGAAGCACATTACACGTTATAATTAGTTCCACAACATACTAGTTCCACAATTGCTTACAAGAACCAAAGCACTGACTGAAGTACATGTTACAACATACTAGCAGTTGTAATACAAGTTTCTACGTGTCGACATGCGCCTTGCAAGTTCTGACAGTGTGCCCTTCCTGGCGGTAGCGGTAACGCGTCTACGCATTGCGGCTTCCCTTCGTCCATATCGTTCGAATCGACAACTCTGGCGGCGGCCCTTCCCCCTTTCAATAGGTCTAGATCCGGAATCCAAGTCCTATTTGCGTTATCCAACGTGGTGAAGTTACTCACAACCACGAAGCCTCTTAGCTCGCCGCACCCACCTGCTGCACCCTTTCCTTCATGAAGTACTCGTCTGAAGTTCGATGGGTCCATCTGGATGGTCCCACCTTGGCGAGACATGAGAGCATGGCTTGTGAAGGAGCTTTAGCTTATTGCATGTGCAGCTAGGTTCATTCATATGGTCTCCAAGGCATACCTCATGGGTAACAAGAGGCCGAGCCGCCCCGAATCGGCTCTGTCTCGGAGGATCACGTCGAATCGATGCTCCGTGATGCCCATTATGAAGACCATGTCTTGTTGAGCCTTCTCGGTCTGGCTTTGCATATATCTTTGTAATCTTGACGATAGGGTGTAATACGTGGGTTGGGCGCATGAAGTGCCGCATTGCATGTCTTTCCACTGAAATATTCGATTGTACTATGCGAGCGCGCCGTCGATGGCAACAAGAGGCTGAGAACGGAGGCCCCTAATAACCCAGTTGTACACCTCTACAAGGTTGGTGGTCATTATGCCATACCTTGCACCATCCGTGTCGTGCAGTAAGGACCACTTCTCCAATGGCTCGGCCTCAATCCAATGAGAGAAACACCCGATGTCCCTCGAGGTCCTCCGCGTCAAATGGGGAGGGTCGAGCTCTCGTAGTGGTGTGAGGCGCTCGGGCTGTGCCGCCCCAGGAATGAGGGGATGCTTGTTCCTCTCGGCGACATGCTTCTGGTGTGCTCGTCAACATCTCGCCTAGCGCATCAAATTTACGTTCTTTGGTTTTGCATAGCAAGCCTCTTGAGCAGCTTCATCAGCGGTTCTTTGCCTAAAGCGCTTGAAGAAGTTGGCCCCGGATGGCGAATGCACCATCTGTTCCTCGTGTCCGGCGAGGAATGGCTCATCGGGGTCTTGCTGAAGTTGTCGGATGGCCTTCATCATCCCGGAGTGGCGATCATGGATTATGCAGACATCAGAATGTGCTCAACTTCTCCCACCTTCGGATGTTGAAGGAACCACAACCGTTGTCGTAATTCTCACTTTCCACTTAAAGCAATGGCTAAGGGCGAGAATCGATTGTTGCCATCAACGCCAATTGCTGTCAGGATCATGCCCTTGTATTTTCCAGTTAGAAATGTCCCGTCCACGGATATCACGGGCAACATGTGTTTGAATGCATTGATGCAGGGACCGAATGCTAAGAAGGTCCTCTGCAATACCATAAAACCTAGTGGTGGTCTTTTGGGTGGCTGGTCCTTCACAGCAATGTATGTGCTCGGGTTCCTGTCCTGCAGCACCTAAAGCATACGAGGAAGGTTGTCGTAAGACGCCTTGAAAGAACCGAACCTCCTTTCCAAAGCCTTCTGCTTAGCACGCCATGCCTTCGCGTAGCTAATTTTGTACTTGAATTTCTGCTCAATAGCCACAATGATGTGCTTGGCCTCCAGGTCCGTCTTCTTCACTATCTCTCCATACATGACATTGGCTATGAAGGTGGGCGTCGAGTTGCGATGCCTCGGCAAAACACTCGAGCAAGCGAGTGCGGTTCCACCTTCGAGACAATCGGTGAGTCTCGTACTTTGGTCTCCTTGCGTGCACACGCCAGGACACCGACTGCTTTCGCATACAATGGTGTCTTGCTCACGGCTAGATTTGAGTACAAGCAGGCGTTGCAT
Organism: Phyllostachys edulis; assembly: GCA_036346405.1. NCBI lineage: Eukaryota > Viridiplantae > Streptophyta > Magnoliopsida > Poales > Poaceae > Phyllostachys > Phyllostachys edulis. Next base: position 44,045,796 of record CM070560.1, on the reverse strand, counting down.
GGATAAGGCCTGACTTAGTGGCATCTGCGGTGATCCTTGTTAGCAAACATTGCCGGCGAACCTCCGTCCCATTGTACTCCCATGGTGATTCGTGCTCGTCGAGCACAGCAAGACCCTCAACGTCCACCCTATTCCATCCCTGCGGGATGGGACATTTGTCCTCCTCGAAAGAGTTATCACCATCCTCTTCTAAAACTTCCTCCTCCGCTCGAGCTGTCAAGTCATCAATCTCCATCGGCGTACTATCTTTGTGGACATGCTCCCTACATCTGCACGGGGGCGCTTTGGCGTGCGGTGCATGATATTCTGCCTCCGTCTCCTCTTCTGCCTCAGTCTCCTCTTCTGCCTCGCAACATTGGCCACCTCGTCATCTTCTGCCTTCTGAACGTCGACCACCACGTCCTCTTGTGCGTCCACAACATCAGCCACCGCGTCTTCTTCATGAACCACAACCGAGCTGCTCCCACCAACCCGACGGGAGGCGTCGGAAGGGCCTACAAGGAGTACCTTCAGACATGGCTGCACGAGTAGCACGCACTCGTAGCCACGGCGCCTACAGCCTTCCAGATATCTCTTCCATGCAACCATGCGCATCACTCTGCTCAACTCCCACCGAATGTGCGTGGGAGACCTACTTCAAACCCCTTGTATAACGACACTCCACACCTCGGGGTCCAATGAGAAGCTTCTGGTGAGCAAGTGTAGAACATCTCCGATTTGGGCATTCTCCAGGTTCGGGTGTACCAAATCGATTTGCTTGAAATCACTTAGATCAACACCTTACAGACTTTCACGAATCGTACCAACACCGTAATGCACTTTCAATCTTGTGAGCTCCGACATGACTACAAATATTACAAACGTTGCAACCAGTGATTTCTCGACATACATTCCCCATGTACGTGGTAAACAAACAAGTAGCTACACGTCGCCTACATTCGGCCGAGAACAAGAACAAGCAAGAGTATTACATTTGTTCGTCTTTCTCTTTCATGTCTACAGCTCCTCTCCTCCCGAACCGCCCTCTCCCGAGCTCTGCTCCTCCTTGTGTACATCTCCCAAGCTCCTCTCCTCCTATTGTCTCCCTCTCTCCAGCTCCTCTGCTTCTTCCTCTCCCTACCTTCTCCCCTCTCCCGATCTGCTATGCTTGTCCGCCAAGACAAATGGTGAAAGAAACCATGACGGGATCTGGGCGGCCTTTCTATATGACCGTGTAGTCGCTCAACCGTAGGACGACTTGGCAGGAAGTGCTGGCCCAAGGGTTAAGCGACACGTGCCCAAGTCGCCATACGGTTGGGTGACTTTGATTGAGCTGCCAGCAATTCGCTCGACCGTATGGCAACTCTATCCAAGTCACCGTATCATGAAGCGACGACGTCTCGAACGTTTAAATCGTCATTCCATTGGGCGACTTGAATATGTGTCGCATTGCGGTTGAGCGACTTGCCGAACTCGCCCAACCATACGGCGACACGAGATTATTTCTGTAAATAAAAATTAAGTGGTATTATTTCTGTATTTTTGAATAAAAAATAGATTATTTTTTTAAAAAAAAATTATCTGCCCATCGGCCAACTAGAACACGTGTTTAGCGGTATAGATTTGTGAACTAGACACGGTGGGCCATATATGTACTTATCAACCAAGTTAATGGGCTGTGGACGTCATGTGGCGTAGGCCTTTAGTCTTTAGCATTCACACGGTGACAGGCTACGGGCTCTGGATGCTTATACTTCTGTTTATGTACGTATACTGTATAGGTTACTCTCAGCAGGAAAAACCGGTTAAAGTGCGTCATTGTGTGAAAAAACATGGCCAGTAAAAACGGGACCGACGCTTACTCTATGGAGTACAACCCAGTAGAAATGGTTGTGTAATCTGCAGTATAGATAGCTAGTAGATATTGATCCGTAAACATCCGTTGGTTCACCCAAGAAGAGAAAAAAAAAGCGTTGGAGGCGTACGTGTAGATGTTTTAACCGAGCCCGAGTGGCAGCCCACACCGTCACATACTACTGATACGTAGTAGTAGTACGTGGCCGCTTATTGCAGTGCCTAAATGTGCCACCACTGCGTGCCGGCCAATCCAAATCGCGGCGTAACCAACAAATTCGCTTTGCCATGTGGCCACGCAAGCAGGCGGCAGGTCCCTCCCGTGCGCCTCCGCTCGGCACGTTGCCTGCCGACTGTCGCAGCGGCGCGCACGGCCGGTGCCGCGCCATCCCACAGCCCACCAGAGTTGCCCGCTTCACATCGCGCGCGTGGGCACGACGTACGGCCCAGCCGCCCGCGAACCACGTGGTGCGCCGCTGCGCCCGCGTCCAGTCCAACACCGCGCGGTGCACCACGGCTTCGATCGCTCGCACCGGTGTCGACCGCGACGCGACGTGGCGGCAGGCCGGGGCTCAAGACAGGTACTCGGCTGAGCTTTCGAGACGCCGTGGGACTCGGCTGAGCTTTCGAGACGCCGTCGTGAATTCGATCGTGACTGTTGAAGAACGCAGTAATCACATGAATTCAATGGCTAACGTAACGTAGACACAGTACGTGGAACCCTTTTATTAATAGATAAATCTTTTTCTGAGTATAATGATATTTTATTTAAGAGAAACACTACAGTACATACGTCCAATGCACCGGACGCTAAACCACACTCCACTTCGCTTCATTATATTGTCGCTCTCATCCACCAGCTCCGCTCTTATCCTCTTATCCCCATCACTCTACCGCTTGTTCCACCACTCGCTTTCTCTGTCATCTCCACCATCATGCCTGCATCCCCCCCCGACCTTCCTTCCCCACCACCACCACCGCCTCTGCCTCCCACCCCGCAGCTGCTCCACCTTCTTCTCATCCGCCCCTGCGAGCCGCTACGATTTCGAGTCACTGCTCGCCTACCTCTCCTCCCTCTCCACCGTCGCTCCCTCACGTCGCCGTCCCCGCCTGCCTCTGTGCCGGCGCCGAGTGTCACCTGGCGGCATCATGCTCTGTCGTCTCCAAGACGGCGTCGTCGTCCCCGCACGTGCCGCCCACGCTCTGGCCCGCACCGGCCTAGCTCCCAGCGCCCTGCACTCCTCGGCCCGGCTCTGCCTGCGCCCGGCCGGCTCGACCTCGATCGCCCGGCTACCTCGGCTCGACCTGCATCCTCGCTTCTCGGCTGCTTTCGCGGCTCGCATTGCCTCGGCCTTGCCCGGGCTTAGCCTTCTCGCGGCGCCGGCAAGCCCCTCGGGCACGTCTCGTAGTGGTGCAACACTGATGAAAAAATGTTGCACACGAGGGGAAAATTTGTTGCATACGACGGAAAAAAAATGTTGCATACAAAATCCAGAGATGTTGCATTTTTTTTATATGTTTGGTGTCTCCAGATGTGTTTGTGAGCTTGATTTTCTTATAATAGTTGTGTTGTTTTGATTCTGAGAATATTTTGTTTGCTTGATTCCGAGATTTTTGAGGTAATGTTACATATGAGTGTTTGATATGTTGCAACAAAAAGAAGAAAATGTTGCACCTGGCTTTTCTCTGTGTTGCATTGGACCCAGATCGTACGGTGGGAAGGCTCCTACCATACGTCCGAGCCGTAGTAGCACCCTTTATTTAAAGACTAAAACCCACCAAGAGCAGTTTAGGTATTACGCACATCAACCCTTAAATCACGGTTTCTTAACACTCCCCTTGAGCGAATATCACATTATGCACATGTCTCATTAAAAACTCCTCCCAAAAACTCAATGGGAAAAAAGGGATCGGAGAAAAGAGTATATTGCATCCAAAAACCTTTATGTGAGAAATCTTCAGAAAAAACTCATTAAAGGAAAAAGAGTGCAATATCTTTACCGTCTGGGTTAATCTTCAGAATTAAGGTAAAACTTGGATTATGATACAGGGGATTCACCCCCCTGATCTATGCAACTCTCCAAGCCGCTTCGTTCTAATACCATGAATGCATCGTTGGAAACTGGACGCAGACACAGACTCAGTGAATAAATCAGCCAGATCTTCATAAGATGTAGTTTGCAGGATATTCACCTCATCGTTCTTCTGGAGTTCATCAGGGTAGAAGAATTTGGGAGCAATATATTTCGTGATATTACTTTTAACATAACTCATTTGTATTTGTGCAACATAAGCAGCATTATCTTCATATATAATTGTAGGGGTACCGATGGTGTTAATGTCACATGACTTCTGGATATGCCTAATCACATGTTTGAGCCAAACACATTCACATGAGGCATCATATAGTGCAATAATTTCAAAGTGGTTGGTAGAAGTAGCTACCAAGGTCTGCTTAAATGACCACCAAGAGATGGCTACACCATCACATAGAAATACAAACTCAGTCCGAGATTTGGCACTGTGGGTATTAGACACAAAACCAGCATCTGTATATCCTACCATGGTCAAGTCTTGGTTCTTCCGGAAAAACAAGTGAAGACCTTGTGTACCTTGGAGGTATCTGAGAAGAGTCTTAACGCCAGCCAAATACCTTTTGGTTGGAGTTGCACTGTGTCTAACCAATAAGTTGACCGCGAATGTAATATCAGGACTAGTGCAATTCGCAAGGTACATCAGTGCTCCTATGACACTTAAGTATGGAACTTCCGGTCCTAAAACTTTCTCGTTTCCCATCCCCAGTCTGAAAGAGTCTTTATGCATATCGGTCTGAAAGAGTCTTTATCCATATATAGGGATCTTATTACCATGAGGTCTTCAAAGGATGATATTTATCCATGTTAAATTTCTCTAATACCTTCTTGGTATAGGCAGACTGGTGTACTAGCATTCCTTCAGGGAACTGCTCTAGCTGCATGCCTAAGCAATACCTGGTTTTACTTAAGTCTTTCATCTCAAACTCTGCCATAAGATAAGAACTTGCTTCATTTATATCCTCTACGGTTCCGACGATATTCAGATCAACGACATAAACTAAGATAATACAAAATCCATCTTGAGACTTCTTCCCGACTGTTTCAATCCATACAGCGAACTCTGCGGTGTGACGCTATAGATGTTGCGATTAGTATTATTGGGATCCGGAGTTTTGATTCCTTCGGGACTCATATAAATATCTGTATCCAATGACCCATATAAATATACGGTCACTACATCCATCAACTGCATTGTTAAATTCATGCAAACTATCATTGATATTAAGTATCGGAACGTGGTTCCACTCATCACAGGTAAGTAGGTTTCATTGAAATCGATGTCGGGTCTCTACGTGAACCCTTGTGTTACAAGCCTCGCTTTATATCTTACCACCTGGTTGTTCTCATTTTTCTTCCAGATGAAAACCCATTTGGATCCTACAATGAACACTTTAGTACAAGTCCATATGTCTTAGTGGTCGTAACCCCTAAGGCTAATGACCCCTGTGGTCGTAAGGATTTCAGATGTTACATAATAAGTATCCTGGTCGGATGAGGTCCTGTACTCAGTCCTCGACCAGATATCTGCTCGTGGAAGCAATGAACTGGCATTCGGATCTAACTCAGCATACGATCGGCAGTCTGCTGGATCAGGTGGAGTCCACCACAAAGCCCACAGGAGGTTGTGATCTCCGATCGCTCCCCATCATGGAGGTTCCTTGCAGAAGCACTGGAAGGCTCTCCCTTAGCTACGATGAGAGTTCATCGGAAGATCACTATTGGTGCCACGAAGTTAACACAATCGGAGATACCAATCCAGATTCCATGCATGATCCTCCACGGGTTAACTCGCCACCACTTGCTGGTGGAAATGGTACGAGCGCTCAAACACCAATCACCGGAGGCAACTGAGTTGATAGACGTGCATCAATTAATTCACCTGTTCCTACCCCACCACGAGTAAGGATTTAGGCAGGGCCGACCGGTAGATCGAGGGAAAACTCAACTCATTGGACGTCCACTACAAGAGAAAATCTGCCACGACCTTCGGTAACAATACAAAACCTGCAACGAGTCCGGGATATCTTGAATAACTCAAACCCTACTTTAGCAAGAACTCCAGGTTATGTTCAACTTGTAGGTCAGGTGTCAGAGATCTTTCAACAAACCATGCAGTGTACAGAAATGTACCGGGAGCAGAAGAATTCGTAGAGTCACACGATGACTTCATCCCAGCGCTCTTCCCTCAGTAGGGGACAACATGGTTGAGCAGAGAATCGATCAACACCAAGACCCCCTCGTATGTTCTGACCAGGGAATCACGAGGGAAGACGGCTCTTTACAACAGCCACTCCTCCTGCTTGTCAAGATGAATGACCACTTGATTTAGGCAATCTCAGACATCATCTGAACCAAGTAGGCGGTCAAAGACGTTATCATAATGTTCATGACTGGGTTGGGACACCGGATCCTAGATATGCAAATATGAGAAACCGATCCCTGACTGATTATAATCCGGCTCATTTTCAGAGAAGGTGCCACGACTCCATTACGGGTTGCCGAGCGTTTTCAGCAGGTCTCTAAGCTATTCGTTGGCTGGACAGTTTTCGACCAGTCAACATAGAGAAGTTCAATGGAACCCAAAACCCATTGGAATTTCTTCAAATTTATTCTACTACCATCAAAGCTGCTGGTGGTAACAATAACATGATGACAAATTATTTGCCCACGGTCCTCGAAGGGTCTGCCCGGTCGTGGTTGCTTAACCTACCGGTCGGATCTATCTATACTTAGGAGCATCTTTCCAATACTCTGATCACCAATTTTTCAGGGACGTACGATTGTCCTAGGAAGGAGGATGATCTTCATCGGATGAAGTAGAAAACCAATGAAACTCTTCGACAATATATTAAGAGATTCAGTCAGGTTCAAAATTCCATCCCAGAGATCGCAGAATCTTCTGTCATCCAGGCTTTTAAAGCAGAACTGAGGAATCACCGGTTTACGGAGGATATTACAATAAATCATCCATAAACAACCATCGAACTTTTTGACATCGCAGACAAGTATGCGGCCGCTAGTGAAGCGGTCGAATGGTATGAAGCTATTGATGGGAAAGATAAAAATCCCCAATCGGGTCTAGAGAAGCAAGAGAGGAAAAGCAAGAAGTCTCTCAAGAACAAGAAGAATCGCAAACCCGACAATAAAGAAGTCCTTGCGATTCCTGAAAAGTTTACCAAGGGCAAGAAAGATTTCACTAGTCGGAACAAAGCTAAGGCTCCGACCAGTGGCTTCAAGAAAACTAATAAGTGGTGTCCACATCACAAGGCAGCAGGGCATGATCTACGCACTTGCCGGGCTTGGCAAAGTAAATTAGAGGATTATTATTCAGGTGAAGGATTCTTCCCTTCCATAATAGAACTCGGAGAACCAAACTCCAAGAAGGACAAAGATGGCGATGAAGAAATGGAATACCAGGAGCCGCAGCATACGGTGGATATGATCTTCGGAGGATCCTCCTCGTACGAATCAAGACATCATCTAAAGGCCGCGGAAACAAGTTCATTGAAATTGACATGAAATACAATATGTAGATTGCAAAGCGCAGGTTGAAAAGAGTAGTACATAAGTAAACAAGTTCTTTGAAAACAGCTCGTGACCACCCTGGTCACTTCCCAGACCTCCCGTGACCACCGTGGTCGTGGCCCAGACTACTCACGACCACCCTGGTCATGAGCCAGACCACTCAACAAGTTTTGAGAAAGTCTACCCCTTGCGTGAAATCACCAGGCAGGTCCATAATCGGGGACACGGCTATTCGAATAGATTTACACTCTGCAGAGGTTGTACAGCTTTACCTACAAAACACGATCTCTCTAGTTTGTTTGGCACCCGTCGATGCCCCTGCTCACTACCTTAGATAAGCAAGCTAGAGCTCATGACAAAGCCTTTACAAGGTTCTGTTTTGACTCGGTTCCGCTCGCTAAGGTTTCGCCTTCCTGGCCCCCTCTTGCGTCAAGTGTGCATGTCCATCCCATGTCTTACACACTTCCACCAAAACGGAACCGAAGCAAAGCGTTGCCAATTAGTTGGCCAGGACTACGCCATAATGGTCTTGTGGTTGCACGATATGGCCCGGATCAATGGCTTACAAGGTTAAGTCCTTGGTGGTTGCTCAGGCGAGACCTTTTCATCCCAATGTGCTTTCTGCACCACCTTTACTGCACGATCACTCGTCCGAGCTAAAACATTTTGGGTTCCACCCGGCCAATGACCACCCTAGCCATAGCACAACAAATTTTATTAATAGCAACACATGCCAGGGCAATGTATGCCAAGGCAACACATGCCTAGACAACACGTGCCACAATTCTATATTCACTTAGTCAAGTTTATCATCAAAGATACAAGTGATCGAAAAACATCGCATAACTAAGCAGGTCTAAGCAACATACGCACCCAAGTTGGTTATCACAAAGAGGTCCAACTAGGATTACCCAACCTCACTACAACATGAACACCCCTTTAGCAACGCATATATGCGTTGGTAGAAGTCCAAATAAATGTTGTTAGGTCTATACCAACTCATTTAGTATGCGTTGCCATTGAGGCCGTTGCCAAGGTCTGTGACAACACATATACAAGCGTTGTAAGGTTGCAACGCATATTTTGGTATAGTGGCGTTGGCATTGAACACTAGCAAATCACTTCTAGGATTGTTTACAACGCATCTAATCATTGCAAATGGTGTCCTTTTCATGTCCAGGCTGGACTTACCAATTAGGGCCCACGGGGTTAAATAAAACACACATACCAAAGTGTATAACAAACTTTTTTCATTGCCATCAACAAAAAATTGTTTCATTACAAAGAATTTCCAACTGGCATCACAAGTCTAGACACGAGGCATGCACAGTTGGTACTATCATGATCTAATAACATAATACGCCCTAAAACATAAATGTAAGCACATGTCTATACTTTTAGTGGAAAGTCTTCGTTCTCTATGCCCCTGTGGTTCTATAAAAAAAATTCTTCATTCCCCAGCATTCTCCATTCTACACACAAGTTTGCCGAACAGTCCAAACCATCAACATATCTTCTCAATCTAAAAAGAGAAATAAAGTTCTTTTAGTGCATTATTAAAGTAAAATATAACATTCCAACTTTTCCAAACAGATGCAGGTGTTGACGTGCATCCAAGGAAAGGAAAGTACCTGATTTTGAATATTTCTTCTGGAAGTGTTTCAGAACACATATCAATTTCAGATGAATTTGTATGGTCATCATCAGCATATGAAAAAAAGAGAGGAAAAAAAGTTCACCAGAAAAAAACTACACAAGATGACCCACTTCAAGAAACAAATCAAGGTTAGCCCAAAACATCAAACTGTAAAAATGATTCAATTAAAACTGAGTAGATGTAGTAGACTGAGTGACTGAACCACTCCTAATTGGACAAACAAAATATTTCAAGGATATTTCCTTCCCTGGGATCAAGGATCAAGTTTACAGCACTTTTCCACTCTCCTATAAGCAAAGCAACTTTTATGAATGCATTGTTCCTACAGGCTCAGCAAAAACCGAAAGCAAACAATAAATGAACTATGGCATGCATGGCATACACATAGCGTAAAACAAACCCGCCAGTTTTGGGAAATTTATAGAGCTTTAATTCTCTGGAGTCGGGACTATATAAAGTTTTATACCTAAATGTTAAATGCAGTTTAAATTATAACTATTTCTATGAAGTGAGACAAATTAATCACATATGGTATCAGTACAAGCTATACAAGAATGAAATACTGAATACATGTCAATGGTACTGGCCCACAAAATGGTTTACAAGGTACCTCTTTTTATTTTCCAATTATCAAAAGAATTTATAGCTCATTACAGATATCAGATCACTGAACATTAGAGCAGTCAGCAATGCTCAATTATGTGGCAAAAATGTCATTATTATGGGGAAAATATGCTAGAATTCCATTAGTGCATTCAACTTGTCCAAAGGTCAAAGGAACCAACCAAATTTATACAGCATTGTTGTATCTCTGTGTCCAAGTTAATTTACTATCAAAATGAACACTTAGAAAAAAAATACAACTCAAATATCAAGAAATGATAGATTGTTCAACCACTATGACAATGAAGACATCAATTTGTTGCAATCAAAATCCGGTGGTGCTAGTATGATCGCATAAGCACGTAATCAAAAGAATATTACCATTTACATCAAAAAGATTTGTTGATTACGCCTATGTCGTCACCAAAGAAGCATACCGACAAGATGTCTGAGACAAATGCTCTTGGACCAAATAGGTTGCTCCTGATTATCGCAATACGGTGGCTTCTTGCCATGCCTTGTTGTACGAAATGAGGAAAAGGAGACGGATATGAATATTGAATAGCACACACAAGACAAAAATTACCATTTTTCTACCATGGTAGCATATTTCCCAAAGTGAACAATGAACAACAAGCTCACTCTTTAGGTCATCGGGTGGATAAGAAAGTGGGTCGGCGACACGAAGAGCAATTATCTCGGACTTGACACCACAGATCATTGGATTTCCAGCGATGCTGTTCAAACAAAGGTAATTCTGCTAGTTCTTGAAGTGCTAAAGCCATTTGCTAAACCCTATAATATTAGTTGAATAAGGTAAAACCCTAAGCTAGTCACCACATGTATATAGAATCAATTAACAAAAACTTTAACATAGACAATGAAAGAAGATGTTTACCTTGCTCCATGCTTCAATGGTGCAAGTGAATATTACATGAGAGCGTGAACTTTTCAAGTTCATACTAGTAGTGCCAACTTTTCTGTTTGATAGGCCCTGTAAAAAAAAAACTCATACTAATCAAGATAGGTATCCTAAAAAAAAGACTAATCAAGAGAAGCCAGCAATAACACTAGAACAATAGCGGACTGAACTCTAAAGAAGAAGATAGGCGTAACTACTACACCAAATGCTGCAAACACTAACTAGTTTGTGTCATCTAAACATCATAAATGTGGTTTGTTATGAAACCAAACTTTTGTGTGTCGTGAAAACTACCTAGTTTTTTTTAGGCGAGCTCTTCGTGTTGCTCCTATAGCTTAAAATTCTCCATCTAAATGATCTGATTGACATGAATTGGAAGTCATTGTACTTATACCTTCATCAAGATCTGATTGACATCCATTGTCCATAAGCATGCAAAGAACATAGAATTCGATTTCTCATTTCAGTTCTGAAAACAATGTTCAATAAATCTCACTTCTGGGAACCACATCTAGATGCACTTTTCAGTTCAGTTGAGAACGAGCATTTTACTACACACCTTGAGGAAGGAGCACGGACATTGGTAGCTAGTCTGCTTCTCCGGTGAGCTCACTTGCATCTTCACAGGAAAGAACAATAGTAAGACAACAAGGATTTCACAGATCAAGTCAAATTTCTATGACCGACAGATCAAGAAGGGCCTTATGCCTTGGAATTCGGGGAGGTCTTGCGCACGAACCACAGATCCTTCTTTGTCTCACCGCCGACTCACCGTCGGCCAGATACTACCACGACTGCGTGCACCAAAGCATACATCAAGAAAAGCTTGCAATTAACATTCAAGAGATCTCAAACCACCAGGGAAGGAAGGGGTCTCTATTGAGCCCACGGATTGTACCTTGACAGAGGGTTCATCATCGGCTGGCGCAGCGGCGGCCATCGTGGCGCGCTCCACCTCACCAGTCGCCAGACTAGCATTGCCCGCCGGGCTTTGCCGCTGCCTCCACCGCGACCTTCTACCTCGCCTCCTCGGTAGCGGGCCACTAGTCGGCCCCCATGACCGCCTCACCGCCACGGCGGCGGCGTGGTCCTTCTCCACGCGCCGCGCCGCTAAGGCGGATCCATTGTAAAAAATCCCAAAGAGACTGTTTCGCGGTGATTTTGGAGAATGTTATTCGATCGCCTCATAGTTTGCGAGAGGCTAAGCGACTCAAGATCTTGAAAATCTTGCCCTTAGAAAAATTCAAGCCGGAGAGAAAATTCGAGGATCGACTCATCAAGGGCTCGATTCTCATAGGGTTGTCTCATGAATCACACACCAAAATAAACAGATCAAAAAACAGAAGAACTGAGGAAATTTTGTGGTGATTGATTGCGTCTTACCTATGGTGGCGCAGCGGTGCTGTTGGGAACCAAGACGAAGCAAGGGGATTTCTAGAGGAAGATGAAGCGGAAGGGATAAGGGAGAAAGGAAAGATGGGAGCCGAGCAGTTTTTTTGGACGTGGGAGGCGGTGGGCGTGGGAGGCGGTGGGCTGAGCAGGATTTAAGTATGGTGAATAAGTTGATCTCGCAACGCATGTGTTTTTCGTTGCGAGTTATGTGTTATTGTATGCATGTTTTTCTTGTAGTGCCTATGGTGGTCCAAAGGTACAAGTCAACATGTCATCACAAGTATTCAAGGAGTCATACTGTCGAGTAGGTGATTAGTTATTTCTCAAACCATTTTTATACAAATAGCTATGCAAGTTGGTATAAATCAACATAATTTTGCAAACTGGGAACAACATGATCAAAGGTCTACGACTTGCCTTCGTTGAAGAGCTGAGATTCTTCGGTAAAGGTCGTCGGGTCCAAGAACTCTTCGGAGATGCCAGAATCTACACGTGCGAAAAGAGCCACATAAATACAACAAAACCAAATAAAAACCAAAGCTTCCAAAGTAGAACCAAAAGAAAGACACATAAATAGAAACGAGCACTGGGAAGGAGGTCCAACGAGAAGGCCTTGAGGAGATGGTCCAAAGGAGGAGGTCCAAAGGAGATCCTGAGGGGAGAGGTCTTGAGGAGGAGGTCCAAAGGAGGAGGTCCAAAGGAGATCCTGAGGGGAGAGGTACTGAGGAGGAGGTCCTGGGATCCAACGAAGGATACAGCTACTCCACATGGTCGTATGAAAAGGGATACAATCTACGCTACGTGGTTGTGAGAGAGACACAACTACGCAACATGGTTGTAAGAGCAAAAAGGAGAACAAGGTACAGAGAAACTCACCCACACACACACACACACACACACACACACAGAGAAAGAGAGAGAAGACGGGAGGATGACGGCGAACGGTGCGTGTGCTCCGGTGAACTCGTCGGCGGTGATGTGGTTGAAGATGGTGCAGGCTCCAGTGACTCCTTGGCGAAGCTTCAAGCACGAGAAAGCAGGACGAGAGCAAGAGAGCAAGAGAGTGTTGGGTGAGGAAAAGGTGATGAAAGAGGGCTGCTCAGGCTTTTATAGCCGGGGAAACGAGAAGAGTCATGGAGACTCAGAGACGCACGAGTAAAAGGGCAGGTGAAGGAGGAGATGGGGGCAAGTAGGGGATGAGACAAGAAGGGAAACAGGTACTACAAAAAACAACTATATTTAATGTGACACAACAACATTTAATGCTCAAGGACTTTGTATCAGCAGCGACGCGACGAGAGAAAGAAGAAGGTGAGCACGACTGACAGGTGGGACCAGTCAAAGCGCGGGAGAGTGGTCCAACCAAAGGGGAGTTCGCGGTCAAAGGGTGGTCGTGACCCAAGGGGAGGTCGTGACCTAAGGGGTGGTCATAACACCAGGGGTGGTCTTTGCAAAAAGACCAAGAGGGTGGTCTTTGACTCAAGGGGTGGTCGCGGCCTAAGGAGAGGTCGCGGCCCAAAGGGAGGTTCAAACGAGAGGGAGGTCTAAACCAAAGGGAGGTCTAGACTGAGGGGAAGGTCCAAACGAGAGGGAGGTCTAAACCAAAGGGAGGTCTAGACTAAGGGGGGGGTCCAAACAAGAGGGAGGTCTAAACCAAAAGGAGGTCTAGGCTGAGGGGGAGGTCCAAACGAGAGGGAGGTGCAGGGCAAAGAGAAGCGCGGCGAAGTGGGGCCGTCCAATTTTGATCGGGCGGTTCAAAAGGAATTGGACGTTTGGACCGGCTGAACGCGCTGACAAGATTAGGCTGTCCACCATGGATCGGACAGTCCGTGACGATAAGGAGGCATGGAGCTGGGCTGCGCGGGGAGAACGGAGCGAACAGAGCAAGGAAAAACAACAACAGAGAACTCCAACAACTCCAGAGAAACCGAACTCGAATTAGTTGAAGTTGGATTAGTTTATGTTAATGCGCTGCAAATTTTCCGAAATCTTCAAGTTAAGCTTGAGCAAATTCAACAACCAAATGGTTATTTTTATTTTCGAAAACTCAGAAACTCGGAAAAACTTGGGACATTACATATTGTGTCACTAATTTTTCTATTTTTGATGTACATGTTGTTACCAATTGTAACCATAATTATATATTTTGGGGATGCACTTTCTATTTGCGAGGTACTTTCATTGTATTTTTTTTCTTTTTTTGTTTTGCTTTTCTTTTATTTATGTACGAATTTGATTGAACAAGAATACAAGACTATATTTCAAATTAGTTTAGCCATTTAAGGCTTTGAACCCACCCTCTATTTTCATCGTGGGTTCGTCACTACTCTGTCGTCTTCTTTGTTGTGCCTCCTCTGTCTAGTCTCTCTCCCGCCATGAAGAAGGCCAGCTCCACACATCACCCACCGACATGTCGGTGTTGAAGACCGCTCGTTTTTTTTGTTTAAAATTGAAATGAGTCGATTTCAAACGAAACACGATTACGCTCAGGCTTGGTTCAGCCCTAGCGTGGGAGCGTGTGGAGTTGGCCTGGTTCATGGCGGTACAGAGACGAGGGGTAGGAGGCACAGCAAAGAAGACGATCCAGCCTGCAAGGACGGTTGATATCAAGCCAACGTCAACGTCACAGCAACTTCCCTCTACAACGTCAGAGCATCTGCCTCCCAGGATTGACGGGAAGATCACACGGAACACACAAGCATATAAGGGTGTCTCGCTAAATTTTACGATCCAGGCGTTCTATCTGCTACGTACAGGTAATTTCGTTATTTATGTGAATCAATATTATATGTAGCTTATCCTGTAGCAACGAATTAACATATCAAGATTAGGACTATACTTTTTTTTGGATGATCCAGCCATTCCAGGCAACCTTAACCAGCCATTTGTTTTAGAGAGAAACAGGAGAAACACACCCAGGCGGCTAGACCTCTGCGCCGCGCGCGCCGCGCTGCCCCTCGGGGCCTCACACTTGAATGCCTTTTCCTCCCAGCCTCCGCGCGCACGGTCGTGCGCAGATCGCGACAACGCGGCTCGGGAGCTTGCGGCACCGGGGTGCCATGCCGAGATACTCCAACACGACGAGGTTACGGTTGCGCGGCGGGGGTTGCGTGCGTGCGCCGAGCCGCGGCTCGACGCGCACAGGGCTAAGGTTTCTGTAAATGCTGACAACAACATTGATGGAGTTGTTTTTGGCGTATTTGGTATTGTTGATATGCGAATTATCAATTCTAGCTTCTATATACATCAAATGTAAAAATGGCTCTGTGGAGCGGTAAGGACGCGACACATATCGAGTCAGTGCCACTAGAGACGTAACTTTCCTAGTAAGTGCCCCTGGGGGCTGGACCTCATCTGGTTAGTGTGCTAGGGGCACGGATAAATATATTTTATGTGAAAATTTTTTGGAATAAAAATATTTTTTTAATGAAAATTCTGTGATTTCATGTGATAACAGAGCACATGATAATATAGCGAAATTGCATCCTCGATACATACACACATAATGTTTACAGCGTAATTATACACAGGCTAAAATATATTTTTTAAATAATATTATTTTTAATAAAAAATACAAAAATAGCTTAGGAATGACTTGGGAACGAGAAGTATGGTGGAATATTAGAGAGAGAATGACTTGGGAACAAGAGAAGTAGCACTACTACAAAAAGGCTAATACTGGACGCCTCATCACAGACAGCTGACTAAAACCGTCTGTATTATATGCAATCACAGACGGTTCATATTAATAAATGTCTGTGTTACTGCCTACACTAAAAATCGTCTATGAAGAGGTAATATCACAGACGATTCATATTGAAAACCGTCTATGAAGTATCAGAGACGGTTCTAAATACGAACCGTCTGTGATAATTATAGACTTCACAGACGGTTTTTAATTATAACCGTTTGTGATAATATCGCTTTAGCTCCCCGGTGAGTTTTTTCGTCACCGATGTGTCTCTTCATCGCATCAATGTCGTCTCGGCTCCCTGATGCGTCTTTTCGTCTCACGTGCCGAATTTATTCCTTGTTTTATAAAATGGATCATCCGCCATCGAATATGATCATCTCCACATATAACTCGAAAGCAGAAATGGTTCCTTGTTTTATTTCCTTATCGCCGGCATTAGTGGCCTACCTGGCCATACTGTACGAGCACCTCTCCAGCCATACGTTGGCAAATACTATGGAAGGACACTATTTCAATAGTGTCTTTACTCCTCTGTCTGAGAATTTGCCGAAGCAGATGATAGACACCTTCCGCCGTCTTGACATCTTCCTCTACCGCGTCTTCCGGGTGATCTCCCACTTCCGGCGAGTTTACCGCGTCATCGAAGTGGTCCTCCACAACAACGTTGTACGCCTCTAGGAGGCTTACCGTCACTTGGACTGCTTAATCGAGGCGGCGAATGACCAAGTCGACAATGCCGGGAACCCTCAAGCAAGGGAAGAGAGCCTATGAGCTCAATTCTTCTTGATTCAATATTCCGAGAGTCTTCGGGAGACACTCGAATGAATACGACAGCGAGTGGACGCATTTCAGGCTTCGTTCGCTGATGATCACGAACCGTTCGATGCCGACGCCGCCGTCTACGAAGTTTTGAAGACGGATATAGCAGCCTACCTCCGCCACTAGAAAAACTTTGTTTAATTAGGTTTCTACTTTTTTAAATCTTTGTAAGAAGTTTAGTGGAACAAATTAATTATATCCATTTGTGATATGTATCATAGTTAAAGCAAATTTTTTGCAGTACTTAAATGACAAAATTGACTTATAAATATGTAATTTCTTCATGTCATGTAAATGTATACATGATAATATGCTCAAAACATAGAACTTGAGAACAACCATATCACATGCGGTTCCATAATAGAACCGTCTGTGATATGGTCTCAAATTACGGACGGTTCCATAATAGAACTGTCCGTGATATTAGACCATATTACAAACGGTTCCGTAATAGAACCGTCTGTGATATGATACCATATCACGGACGGTTCTATTATGGAACCTTCTATGATAAGTATCACTAACGGTTCCATAACAGAACCATCCGTGATATGACACCACATCACGGACGGTTCTATTATGGAACCGTCAATGATAAGTATCACTCTTTATTAGTAGGAGCCTGCTTGGGTTTGTGCCCTAACTCGTCACTCCCTAGTGCTCTTACTCGATCTCATCTGTTCCCCTCCCCACTCGAGTGCCCTCGACCTCGACGCCGCCCTTCTTCCTGTTGCCGCCGGTTGTGACACCACGGTTCATTGCACAAGACATTCGTACAATAAGAGTGTCTTGTGTAGTGTCACTGTCGTGCCACAACTACAGTGACACTGCCTTCCCCTCTTCCTCCTCCCCCCGGCATGCGTGACCCCGGCTACCTCTCCACCAACCTTGGCCTCAGCTACCTCACCACCGACACCGGCGATGTCGAGGCAAGACAGATCTATCACCTATTTTTTGTGCTGTTGGTATTCATGTGAACCGAGCTGCAATGTGGGCTACCTTGTCTGTTGATGGTCGGTTTGGACACTCTTGGCCTTGCTGTCTTGCCCTCTGTGACTGCTGGCTGGCTGGATGGATGGATGGATGGATCTGAAGGTGGGGATTAGGGTTGTGTTCGGGTGTGACTGTTGGTGCTACTAGTTGTGGATAGAAATGTTTGTATGCTTTGTGTGATTTGTCTGTGCCTAGCACTGGGATGTATTGCAAATTGGTATTTGTATACTCTGTTGAACTGCTCAATGATGTTAATAGTCTTATGCTGAAATTGAATTGATAATTAGTTCATATTTGAGCTCTAATGAATTGCTAACTGCTGTCACTTTGAACTTCAGTTTATCAGTTTGAGGCCTAGTAGTTTGGGGCTTCCTCCTCCCTAGACACAATTTAGTTTCATGCTTGAGCTTATTTTGGTTTACTGATGTGAGTTTATTATTTACTGATGTGGGTTAATTTATTGATTAAGCATGGTAAATGAAATGGAGGTGGTTTAATGCATGATGGAGGTGTTGCCGTCGGTATTGCGTCACACTGAGGTAACTACTTCCCTCTACTTTCTATCACTTTCCCTCCCCTTGCTCTGTGATGTAAACTGAGGGCTATTGGTGTATTTGCATTCTGTGCATCTTGCTGAGTTCATGCTGTGAGTTCGGATGGGACAAAATATCAGTCTGTACACATACGATTTTTTTGTACATGTAACTAATCTTATGGTATGTTTCTCTATGGTATTCTGCTTTTGAAAGCTGCAATTAACTTTTCAGATTTGTAAAGGTTATGCTAATTTGTAAAGTTGCAATTAACATACAAATTTCTAGAATTTTTACCTAGCTTGTGCCTCTCATCATCAATTATTTATTAATTAGTGTGTATTCTATTCTAAAACAAAACCAAATGAGTCAAAAACTACTACAACACCTCTTCACCTGTCTCTCGCCATTCATTTCACCTTTGTCTGTGTAATCGTGTTCATGCCGGTCAAGTTATCCTTCCTTGTGTCCCAGGTACGTCCTACCATTCTATTCCTGATCTCTTCTCTATAAAGTCTCCAAGCAGTGACTTCTTGTGCTTTTAAAATTGGCTTCACACACACACACACACACACACACACATATATATAATATAGGAAGCCAGTTTTAAAAAGCACAAGCAGCCACTACTTGGAGACTTTATAGAGAATATATATCATAGACGATTTCATCTACAAACCGTCTGTGATACTTAAGCTATCACAGACGATTTTATCTACAAATCGTCTGTGATAGTCAACTATCACTGAGCGGTTACGAAGTTAATAATCGCTCAGTGATAGTCTACATCACAGACGGTTCGAAAGCCGTCTATGATGATCTCATATCATTACTGACTCATAAACTCAGACGGCTCACGGGACTGTCTGTGATGACGTTTTTGAACCGTCTGTAAAGACCTTTTATGTAGTAGTGTAGGGTGGTGTGGGGGTGAAATGGACACCCTTCAAATAAATCGGTTCAGCAAATATACAATTGTATTATAAAATGGTACTTCAATAATTTTGTTATTGCGCCGCCGAACTCATATTCCAAATAATTTTGTTGATTTAACTCCGAAGGGGCTATTTTTACTATTGCGCCGCTGAAATCGCATTCCAAATATGTTTTTGTCAAACCGAAACTCCTAAATTGTTCTCAACTTCATATTTCCATATTTTTTCGAAAATGATCGGTTACGCGGATACTTAAAGATATTACCAACGTATCTATATAATTTAATTTCAATTTCTACCTCCTGTCGTCAATTCAAATGGCGATATGACTAATTTCATGGTGATAGGATCCCTGTCGCCATTCCAAATGACGACACGAGCATTTCGCCATTTGGAATGGTGACAGTAGTCTATTTTTGTAAAAAAAAAATACTTGAATACTTATTTTTGTAATTTAATTTCAATTTCTACCTCTTGTCGTCAATTCAAATGGCGACATGACTAATTTCATGGTGATAGGATCCCTGTCGCCATTCCAAATGACGACACGAGCATTTCGCCATTTGGAATGGTGACAGCAGTCTATTTTTGTAAAAAAAAAACTTGAATACTTATTTTTGTAATTATTTATTAAAATAATATTATTTTAAAAAATTTCTATAGTAGCACGTGTGTAATTACGTCATATACATTATGTGAGTATGTATCGAGGATGTCATTTCACTATATTATCATGCACTCTATTATCGCATGAAATAATAGAATTATCATTCAAAAAAATTTAATTAAAAAATTTAATTTGAATTTGGAATTTTTTTTCTACATGAAATACACTTATCTGTGCTCCTAGCGCACTGACCAGACGAGGTCCGACCCTTAGAGACATGGGCAAGGCAAATCGTGCCCCTAGGAGCATTTACTTGGCAAGTTACGCTCCTCATGGGCACTGACTCGACATGTATCGTGTTCTCACATCTCAACAGTATCATTTTCGTATTTAATATACACATAGAGTTATTGCTATTTCATGTGTCAGCCATACCATGTATCAAAAACCCGCATTCATTTGCCCGGCATGCTAGCCACGGATGGAGTCGTCGAGACATGGAGTATCGACTGGCACGTGCCACTCCTACCTACACTTTCAAGACTACAGTTTCAAGACGTGCACCGTGTCGCGGGCTATTACTTTCACAGTTTCACTTAGCTATCTAGCATTCATCGGCCGCCGAAACCAAGCACAACGACACGAGCAGTAACGATCGCTGGAGCAGTAGAATTTTGCTCTTGCTACCTAGGCTAGGTGACCTAGCTATAGGAGCGAAAGGAAATACTACATTTTTGAGATGTGCACCGTGTCGTGGGCTATTACTTCTACAGTTTCACTTAAAGCATTTCAATAGTTAGAAATAATATTGTCTCTAATATATACTATATCATCTTTAGAGACAACAACTCTAATAGATAATCTTTAGCACACTCTTCAATATTTTTATTTTATAATTTTCATTTGAAACGGGCCTATACATGTCAACTAGAGTAGATTAATGTATCATGTCTTGTTTCGCGTCCACAACAGTCTCTTTAAGAGACTATCTGTGCTCTCTCTCCTCCCCCTCTCTACTTTATATAGAATTTTGTTAACGTGGTATAACTAAGAGACGATCATAAATACACTATTAAAGATGTCCTTAACGATCTACTCTCTTCGGACCTAAATACTTAATATACTGTAGTTCATTTCTCACTTTGTCAACGTCAACAAAATAAAACCGAAGGGAGTAGCATTCATCGGCCGCCGAAACCCATCACAACTACACGAGCCGTAACGACCGCTGGAGCAGTAGAAATTTGCTCTTGCTTCACCTAGGCTAGGCGACCTAGTTATAGGAGCGAAAGGAATGTGCACGCACACGTCTCCCGAACAGCGGAGCAGGTCTGTTCGTAGACTTCAGCGCTAGCTTTTGACGTCGACGTGGAACACAAATGTGCCCGAATTTATTGTGGAGGTACAGTTGCCGTTGGTACGTAGGAGTGGTGCATCCTTACGTTTACACGTTTGCTTAATTTATTGTGGCCAAAAGATGGAGTAACTGTTGCACGGTGATGAAGAATAGGAAGGCCTCCAGTAGTGGGATAAAATCCTCTAACAACGTCATAGGTGTACGAGCCGTTGGATCGAAAACAAGAGATTTAGATCAAGGTTTGCACTGTTCCAAAACACTGTAGCAAGTACTGTAGTGAAATTGCTGTGCCACGGGTATGGCTCACAAGCACTGTAGTGTCACTGTAGCTATTGATCTGAGCCGTTCTTCCCGAATTCAATGGCTCATATGTATCGAATGTCATGATACTGTTCACCGTGACATTCCAATTGAAATGTATGATGCAAATCCCTAGTAGTGGGGAGATTGGCACGGGAGGATCGTAGGTTGGTGCTGAATAGTTGTTGTGTAGTGGGGTTCGTGTGGATGTGTTTTGTGAGCTCAAAAAGTGCCGTGTTTTGAGTTTAGTAGAAGAAAGTGTAATGGCACGGGGGAGCCCTGTGATCCCGGAGCTGCAATGTCGGATTGTAAAGTGCTGGCAAACAACAGTCGGTGGTGGTTTCCTTTTCGTAGTATATACTCTTTCTGAGCTAATTTCTGTAAATTTGTCTAAGCATCCAGTTAGAACCCACATCATAAGATAACCTACAATGGATTAGTGATAATCTTTTTGTTAAAAATAACATCATTCCGACATAACTAGATAGACCAACATAAGGCACTAGCTTCCACCATGAGTTGTGACTTTAAATTTGTTGGAATATCGGCTAACCAATTCCTAAACATATTTGCTATGCTTACAGGAGGAGATAAATTAAACACACATTGAACAACCCACCATGCAAGACGTGCAAAAGGACAATCAATAAAAATATGCTTAATTGTTTCCTCCTTAAAACAGAAACAACACTGTTTGCTTCCCATCCAATTTCTCTTAAACAAGTTGTCTTTAGTTAATACTACTCCTCTTTTGAGATACGAAAGGAAAATTTTCACTTTTAAGAGAATTTTAATTTTCCAAAAGAAATCCCTAATGGGGGCTTGATAATTACTTATTAGCGCTCCATAAAAAGATTTTACCGTAAACATTCCAGATTTATTTAGAGTCCACCTGAAGACATCATTTGGAGAACTTAAATGTAAATTAAAAATTCTAAAAATTAACTCATTCCAAGCATGTAACTTAGTCCTTATAATAGGTCTTAGAAACGAAACATTTAAAGGAGTCGATCTCAGAACATTTGCTACTGTATCGCCTTTTCTCCTAACCACATTATAAAGATGTGGATATTGGCCTTTCAGCGATGAATCTCCTAACCAAATATCTTCTTAGAACCTGGTGTGCATTCCGTTTTGAACCTAGAATGACCCAAAACGAAAAAAATGATCTTTAATTTTCATAAGACCCGACCAAAAATGGGATGCACCAGGTTTATTAACTACATGCGAAAGACTCTTGTTACTCAAATATTTTCTTGTGAGCAACGATTGTCATACACCTTCTTCATTAAGCTATTTGAATAACCATTTCCCTAATAAGTTTTTATTTTTTGTGTCCAAGTTCTAAACGCCTAGACCGCCATACTCTTTGGGTGAACAAACTAAACCCCACTTAATAAGCCTATACTTTCGTTTATGACTGTCGCTCTGCCAGAAATATCTAGGAGTTATGGGGGGCTCTTTGGTTCTAAAAGAAAATGGATGAAGTCACTGTTGGTACGTATGCCGATTTTACCACAAGCATTGCATCCTCCGATTTTCTTGGATGCTCGTTTGGAACGCATGGTTCTGACATGAATCTTATACAAAAACTTTACATCCAGCTGATGATTCTTTTCCTGCGAAATTTCTTTTTTGAGAGAAAAATACTACAGTAAAGTTTTTTTTAGAAAGAAAAAAAAACTACTACACTAAAGTTAGTAGAAGGGCATAACCAAACGGGCTTGAATTCTTGTAACTTCTAGAGTGCAGCCCATACGGCCCAACAAAGAAGTCGGGACGAGTCAAACCAGCACAAGCCCATCCGACCGCCAGATCAAGCCAATCCGAGCCGTCCACTCCCCGTAGAGCCCCGAGCCAACCATTTATAGCCCTATCGCCGCCACCCCGCACTCTCTTCCCCTTCCCCCACCCAGCCTCTCTAGGGTTTATTGACGAGACCAGGCGGCGGCGGCGGCGACGAGATGGTGCAGCGCCTCACCTACCGCAAGCGTCACAGCTACGCGACCAAGTCCAACCAGACCCGGGTCGTCAAGACCCCAGGTACTCTTGATCCGTTCTAGTTTTGCTTTGAGAATTTCTCGTTTGGTGGTTTCTTGATTTGCTTCTGTCGAGTTCATGGTGGATTTTATGGCTTCTTGTAGGCGGGAAGCTTGTGTACCAGTACACCAAGAAGAGGGCGAGCGGGCCCAAGTGCCCCGTGACTGGGAAGAAGATCCAAGGGGTGAGCCATACAGCTCTACTTTGCTTTAGTTTACCTTTTTTTGGGTTTTGTTTAGTGTTGGATGCGGTTAGCCTGTGCGTTCGTAGTGTTATGTAATGTCTGAATTGGCCATGGATGGTACAGTGTGGAATTAGTAGGCAATGTTTAGTGCTGTCGGTGTTGGAACTAATACTTGAACTAGATCTTGTTTGTTCGGTTGGTATCAAGATGATTTGCGGCGTCTTTCGTCTTGTGGGTGTAATGGAATTGTAACGATATAGGCTATTTGATGTTGCATTGTGCATGCTGAGGATGATGTTGTAGTTGCTGGCTTTGGATCCTACTCTTTGTCTAAATCTGTTAATTGGGAATA
This sequence comes from Phyllostachys edulis, assembly GCA_036346405.1. Classification (NCBI taxonomy): domain Eukaryota; kingdom Viridiplantae; phylum Streptophyta; class Magnoliopsida; order Poales; family Poaceae; genus Phyllostachys; species Phyllostachys edulis. Next base: position 44,021,954 of record CM070560.1, on the reverse strand, counting down.
CATGATATAGTTTCTTGTGTACTGCATGTAGTGGGTAATATAGGTATGTGCTATACCTATACCTACGAATCCGAATCCCGTACCGTGACTCGGATGAACCACGTTTCTGGTAACTACTTGCACTTTAGTTGGTTGGTTTTATGAGAACGCACACTGCAGTGGAGTTGATTTCACCTTTGTTATGTTGTAATGCTTTCAGTAATGAGGTCCATAATCACTTCCTGGCCTACTGTTGGGCCTGAAGTTGCACTTTAGTTGGTTGGTTTTATCAGGTGTTTTATGGTTCAAACACACTGCAGTTGTGCATCTATCCTCTTAAGAGTGTGCAGGGACTCTTCATTTGGTTGTATCAGTGGAAAAATGTAGTGCATGGTAGATAATTTGGTTGGTTGAAATGTATCAATATCGTTTGTACTTTGTAATTGATGATTTTTCATGTTAGCGATGCCACTTATTCCTCCGATATTAATGTGAATATTTCCACTTGAGGGCTTATATTGTTAGTTTTTTGTTCCCAGATTCCTCACTTGAGGCCTGCTGAGTACAAGAGGTCCAGGTTGTCTAGGAACCGCAGGACTGTGAACCGCCCTTATGGTGGAGTGCTCTCTGGAACTGCTGTTAGGGAGAGGTGAGCAAATAGAGCCTAGATATATTCTGATGTGAAAAGTCTCATGATAAATCTTGTAATCTTACGGGTTACAACTATGGATGGTGTGCAGGATCATCCGTTCTTTCTTGGTTGAAGAGCAGAAGATTGTCAAGAAGGTCCTGAAAATACAGAAAACCAAAGACAAGACAGCCACGAAGTAGAGCTTCCCTGAAATGGATACGCAATGCTGTTTTGTACACAATGAAACGTAATTTTGATGGTGGTGATGAAAGGATCTAGTTGCCTCGTTAAATGTTAAGCATGTGAGACATACCTCTCGAGTGTAGTGTGTTTCAAATCCTTACCTTTTTGTTGTCGGAGTATCGGGACATCTGATCCCCCTAGTTGCTTTGTAATGAATTCTGATCATATCTTGGAACCATCGGTTAGTCGAATTTGCCTACTCGTTTTTAGCAATCATTTCATTTATGACTACCCTGTCTATTTCATGGTTCATGGGCATATTCCTTCGCAGTCTACAGGCTACTGTTATTTGGTTGCTCGTTCAGTCATGGTTTTGTACAGAACTTTGGATTTCCAACTTAACAGTTGGACGGTTCGGAGTAGGGCAGGAAACGAGCCTAAGCTCGGTTTGCTTGGTCGTTTGAAAAACGAGTTGAAACCTAGGCTTGGCTCGAATTAAAGCTCGAGCCGGCTCGTGTCTCGTTCGAGCCAAAAGCTAAAAGCTGAGTAACACACTAGAAAGTAGAAACCAGCTAATCTCATTGCATCCCACCCAGTCTAGTCTAGGGCCTCTAGGCAAGAAGAATCTGGCCGTGGCTGCCGCCCGCACCTCCCACGCTGTGGAGGATTCGTTCTCTTGTCCTCCTCCCCTCTCCCCTTTGCGTCTTGGGTGGGGTCTACATCGCTCCGCCTTCCTCTTGCCGCTCCCGCTCCGCTTCTCCCTCTCCCCGTCTCGGGTGGGCAACACAAACCCGTTGCCGTAGTAGCCCCTGGGGAGCTTCGACTTCACGCGCCGCTGGAAGTTCACCGAGAAGAGGAGCATCACGCGGAGGGCCACCAGCGGCTCTAGGCAGCGGACCCGGGCGTGTCGCCAGCGCCTTGAAGGAGGTGCTGAGGTGCACTTGAGCAGCGGAGGATGGGGCAGCCGAAGCAAGACGGGGCGCGACGACGGCGGAGGACGGGGCAGTGGTGGAGAAGCAGCTGGCCCTGGGCGCGTCTGGATTGGGGATTTGGGTGACCGAGGAAGAGGAATAGAGGATGGGGATGGATAAAGGGGCGACGACGGAGGACGTCGGCCGAAGCAGGACTGGGAGGCAGAGGATGGGGCAGCCAAAGCAGGACGGGGCGGCGGCGGAGGACGGGGCGGTGGTGGTCCTGGTGGAGAAGCAGCTGGCCTGGGCGCGTCTGGAACTCTGGATTGGGGGTAGGGATGGCAACGGGGCCATTCCCCGTCGGGGAGTGGTGGACCATCCCCATCCCCGTGACAAGAAAAAAAAATCCCCATCCCCGTTCCCATCCCAGTCGTTGGGGTACTATTCTTCCCCGTTCCCCGTCCCCGTCGGGTTATCGGGGCCCCATCCCCGTCCCCATCCCCGTCGTCGGTACTGCTATTTCTGGATTTTGACCACACACACAACCATGTAGCCGAGGGTCAAATAACAAAATAAGTACATCATGTTTACCTTTTTCTATTTCACAGCTATTCTTGCTTGGTATTTTCCTCTATCCTCTCTTCCAGCTTTCACCAACTCTAATCTTTCTTCTTTCGTAAGCTTTCTTTTGATGTGAGCCTGGGTAATAAAAGTTTATATAAGTCGAGTGTGTGTGTGTGTGTGAGAGAGAGAGAGATAGAGAGCACCTCGAGCTGAGATAGATAAACCCGTTTCATACTAAGCTGATCAGAAGAAGGAATTTTAAAGGTTATTGATTTTGTGTCACCACCCTTGCTTAGTCCATGTTAAGCCAAAGCCAGCTTTGCCTCTTTCTTTGCTCGAAATTAAAAAATCAGTAAAATATCCATCTAACAATAAAGATAGAAGCACAATTTAGCTTTAGACATAAGTAACTTCACTCTTCGATAAACATGTAGAAGCGTAAACTTGAACCGTAACTTTAATTGAATGACAACGTATTAGTAAAATGGAGATCTATTAACTATCTGAAATTCACGTACCTTGAGCTCTTTGATAAGCTTAAAGTCTTCATCAGAGAAAATTTTACCACTTCATCGATGATACACTCGGTTAAATTTGGGCTATGTAATTGTGTTATCGGGGCCCATCGGTAATCTGGGATGGGGAGCAGGGGAATAGCCCCGTCCCCGCCAAACCCGATAGGGAATTGTAGGATCAAGGATAACCGACTAGAGGGGGGTGAATAGGAGATTTTTAAACTCTTTGATAAATTAACAATTTTAGCCAATTATCAACTTAGTCTAAGCAAGATATAATTCTAGCTAAGCAATTTAATACAATAGACAAGCTAGAAATATAAACGCGGAAATGTATAGACTAGAAATAACCACAATGACACAAGGATGTTTTTCCTGTGGTATCGAAGACTTGCCAATCTTCACTAGTCCACGTTGAGGAAGCTTCATCAACTCAAGCCGGCTCCACGAATTAAGCCTTCCCTCGATTACTAGTGGTAGCTCTTCTCCTCTCCGGATAGGCGAGCTCTAACCTTCACAAATGCCCAGGTCTTCTCACAATCTCCTTTGAGAAGATCACCGAACCAAACTCCAAGCCGTCTAGGAGACGGCAATCTCCAAGAGTAATAGAGCAAGAAATCTTCACTTGAAAGTGCTTTAATGCCACAATGATCAAACTCAACTAAATGCTCTTGGAAAAAGCTCAACTACCTTTGCAAAAGGAATTGAATGCTCTCAATGAGTAGAAAACAATGCAAAGGGCTCAAGAGATGTTTAATGAGGTTCAACAACAGCTTCTAGTTGCAGTGGGTGAGGTATTTATAGCCTCTGCCCACTGCACTAGCCATTGGGGCACGAAATCCCCAAAATTTGAGAAGGCGCGGTCGATCACAGAGCAATAGTCTTGATCGATCCGGCCCTTGCCGCATGTGATCGTTTTCCTCCTCTGAAACGCATTAAATGCACTGGGAAAAATAGCCATTACGGTGACCCCGGTCAGACCGTAGGCAAACTCGCGGTTAGTCCAGCCTACAGAAAAACGGAAAACACTTAACACACCTGCTGGAAAAAGTTGACCGCTTGGAAAAAATCCGGGAGTGCGGTCAGTCCGCGAGTATGTCGGCGGTTAGTCCGGCCTCAAGATTTCAGTTGAAAAACGAAAATTCTCTTCTCTGGAAAATGTTGACCGCGTCCAAGACCCAGACCGGTCCCCAAGACTTAGCCGTCGATTAGTCCTACCCGAAGTTTTTCAAAGAAACCAGAAAAACCACCTTCTGGAAAACGTTGACCGTTCCTTTTGGTCCGGGACTCCGGTCAGTCCGGACAAGTGCCTTCGGTCAGCCCGGCCTCTAAAGAATTTCAGCAAATTTAAATCGAGGCCAAACCAAAAACAAATCCAAGATTAAACCAAATATGATTTGAGCAATTTTGGCATCATTCACTTTCAAGGTACTCAATTCTTGAACCCTCTTTATAGTACGGCTGTCTAGCCTATAACCCGGTCTTCCAACCAATTCACGTAAGACCGGTAAAATAAAAAGATCCTAGACTATTGTACCTTGTCTTTGAGCCAAATGATCTTCATGTAATCCTTTCGCGTGCAATTCCAGGTCATCAAAAGCACTAATGGGACTTATCCTTGTAAATACTCAATAAACACGTTAATCCCATATTCACATATTATCATTAATTACCAAAATAATTTTTAGGGGCCTAGATGCTTTCAATCTCCCCCTTTTTCGTAACTGATGACAATACACCTAATATGTGAGAGAATGATTGTTTTGAATATACTATGAGTGTATATTCTTTTGATGACTTAACAACGAAATAATTCTTGCAATAAGCTTTAAATGAGTTTTGAGAATTATTTCCTTGTTAAATCCTGATTAAAGAAAGCTCCCCCTAAACATGTGCATATAAAAGGTAGAGAATTTTTGCAAGCACATGTAGAGATTTTTAGAGAATTTTAGTGGAGTTTCTTTTACGTAATGGAACTAGAGGAAATGCAACAATATATGAACATTATAAACATAGCATTTCAAGAGAGTAACATAAGCTTAAGGATATCCAACAAGTTCATCAAGATAAAAACCATAACAATGTTGTAAACCGATTACAAGCACATAAGTACATAAACATTCAACCATGCTCATAAACGGTAGAACATTAAGAGTACATAGGAGAGGTTGAATAAGCTTACAGAAATAACAAAAGAGAGCAATAAGCTTATCCTCTAACTATTACACACAAAAGTCCAACAAGCATTCAACAACCATAATAGATATCTAATATAGAGTATATAGGACTTCTCCCCCTTTGGCATCAAATACCAAAAGCTACGAAGTAGGGGGAGGAGGAGGAGCGGCAGTCGACGTGGAAAGGGCTGCAGGAGGAGAATCAATGCGCCGACACCGAGAATAAGTGACAGTCTGCTCGATCGACGAGACGCGAGTGGTCATCTCAGAATGTTGGTGCGAATCTCAAACCCAACCAATCATCCGATCCAAGTTACCAAGAACAACAGAGTTGGACTGTTCCACAGCTGCCTGGCGAGAGTCCAAAGACTGAGTGGTACTCTCCGAGGCGTCCATGCGATGATCCAGAACCTCTAAGCGACGATCCACTGCATCGAAACGAGATACTATCGTGTTGATGCCAGTATGCAGAACCTCCAACAACAGAGGATCAAGTCCACCATGCTGCTGAGGGGCGGGCTGAGGAGAAGCGGGAGCATCAATAACGGGGTGAAGAGGCATGTTCCTCAAGTCTCTCTAGTGGTCGCCTTCTGGCTTGTACTTCTTGTGAGGAAAAGGAGTGGCACCATCGAAGTCAGTTGTTCTCAATATGAGCTTCATGATGTAAGGTGCATAATACATTCTCTTTCCCAAGTCACCTTAGCGAGATTGCAACTCAGTCAGGATTAGATGCATAATATCAAACTTCTTTCCTTGCATTATATAATCTATGATATTCCAGGCATGACCTCGAATAGCGTCATTGTTGCCGCTCCTGGGCAAGATGGTGGCCCTGATAATCATGTTAATGACACTAGGAAGAGGTCTCAAACTGGCAACCTTACCAGGGACAGCTCCAGCATAGGTAGGTTCATAGAACTGAGTTTGTTCTGGAGTCTGCAGCGCGGGCTCAAGGTGAATCTTGACATAATCATGTGCTGGCAGATTTAGGGCCTCCTCAAAATGACGCTTGGTGGCCGTGTAGCTCACCGAGCCTGTCATCCATGTCACAGTGGCCAAATTAGATGGAATGTGAACTGTAGCATAAAACTGACGGATTACCTCCTCATTGAAGTTACACTTGATGCTAACAATTCCATCCAAGCCAGCATTGCGAAAATGAGAATACAAACTTGCATACCAAGTTTGCTCATTGAGATAAGACCAATCAATGTATTTTTGAATAGCAAACTGCTTGTGAAGCACCACATGACTATAGCAATCTTCTTGAAATATTGAGTGAAATCGCTCATCTGTGGCTATCCTCGGCTGCTCATATGGAGATTGCTTCCTGAGTTGCTTGAAATCATCATTTCGGATAGACCGAAGGTCCACACGAGGTTCAGGTGGAAACTCCTACTCAGCATCATCCTCTTCATCCATATGCTCACTGGCGCTTGGCACAGAGGACAAAGACAGTGAGGATGCCGCTTCGTCACTGTCGGAGTGCTCAACAGGAGGACGACGAGTAGCCCTCTTGGGAGGATGAGACGAAGAAGCCTCGGGGTCGGCTACGGTCTTGGTCCTTGCCATGATCACTGGAGAGGTAGACAAGACCAAACAAGGGGTGAGATGAAAGGAATAAAGATTAACGAATCGACAAAACAGAAGTTTTTCTGTCAGGGCCGGCCTAACCGCAGGCAGTTGGCCGGTTAGTCCGCAGGTAGCGCGGACTAGCCGCACGCAACACGTCGGTTAGTCCGGTCTTGACTGAAAAAGCTAGGGTTTTGTCATTTTCAACGGAATCTTCACAACGCAGGTCATAATCCGACAATCAAATGAGTAATACGACAATGTGGGCATACTCAAGGTCGATTAACGTTCTAGGAACAGATCTAGAGAAGATTCAAGAGGGATTGATCGATTTAGGGAGAAAAAGAGGAAAACCTTGCGGTGTCGTAGGAGGAAGAGGACCGGTGGTGGAGAGGAGTGCCGGCGGCGGTGAGGAGGAGCAACCGGCGGCGGAGAGACAATCCTTGCACACGGGTGCGACAACGCGAGCGGGAGAGGAAGAGGTGCCGACGGGAGATGGAGTGGAGAGAAAAGAGAAAACGTCGGGTGGTTGAGGTCAGTAAAGAAGGAAAACCGACGCATAGTTAAAGGCATTAACTGCTGGGTGCGGTCAGACCGAAGGGGAAAGTGCGGTCAGTCCGGGTCATAGCCTGCGGGTTGACTGGACTAATACCTGCAGGTTGACCGCGACTGGAGATTCTTTAAGAAATTTAGCAGATAATTTTTGTTGTCCTTGCTCCATAGAGTTAGCACACAACATAAAACCATCTTGGAGCAATTTCAACGAGATTAGATCAATAAAAGAGTTTTGATCATAGATTTTTAAGAAAATAGAGCAATTTTTGAAGAGAATGATTTGAATGAGTTAAAGGAAGCAAACAACGAGATTTGTTACTTGTGAAGATATGTATGAGTATGAAATACTATTTTGAGGTAATATATGAGAGAAAACATTGCCTAAATAGCAATACTCATTTTATGCTAGAATTGACATAAGTGAATTTTTTGGGTTTTGGGCTATTTTTGAGCGAGATTCAAACTTAAATAACTTTGATTTGGTTGAGAGTTTGAAAAACCTTTGAATACGAAAAAGGTCACGAATAACCATCTTTAGATTTTTTCCTTTTGGGAGCAAAATCAAATTCCTTTTAGAATAACTTTTGGAAGAAAAAACCGTTTTTGGTCAAAAACAAGATATATAAGAAACTAGTTTTGGGCAAAACTTGATTTTTCTTTTAAGATAGATAATTTTGAGATCTTTTCAACCAAAAACCTTTGAAATATACTAGGGAATAGATGTAGCTAGTTTTTCAAGAGGTTTGATTGACAAAAACCAAATTTTGACTTTTTGACCAAAAGGATTGGTTTTTGAAAACATATTCTAGCATTTTTGTTGATATGTACACAATTAGAGATGTGGTATACAAAGTGATTGTATAACACTCCCCCTAAATGTGTTTCCCATCTTGGTTCTTGAATCAAGAGAATCACGAAATAAAATCCAATTCAACTAAGATTTCAAAGCATAATGTAATCAAATGACATTAGAGAAATCTATGACATTTAATTCATTCCTCAACTTGCAAAAGCGGCCTTCATCGGTTTGGTGAAAATATCCGCTAATTGGTCTTCGGTTCTTATGTGGCTAATTTCAATATCTCCCTTGCTCACATGATCTCTCAAGAAATGGTGGCGAATATCTATATGCTTGGTTCTTGAGTATTGAACATGGTTATTAGCAATTTTCACCGCACTATCATTGTCACACAAAAGAGGTATTTTATCAAATTTAATTTCATAATCCACCAATGTTTGCCTCATCCATAGCAATTGAGCACAACAACTTCCCGCGGAAACATATTCGACTTCGGCGGTGGATAAAGCTACGGAGTTTTGTTTCTTGGATGACCACGATACTAAGGATCTTCCTAAGAATTGACAACTACCCGAGGTGTTTTTTCTATCCACTTTGCAACCGGCATAATTGGAATCAGAATATCCAATTAAATCAAATTTAGCACCTTTGGGGAACCATAGGCCAATGCTAGAGGAATGCTTTAAATATCTAAGAATTCTTTTAACGGTCATAAGATGACATTCTTTTGGAGAATCTTGAAAACGAGCACACATACAAACACTAAACATGATATCGAGCCTAGATGCGGTAAGATAAAGCAAGCTACCAATCATGGATCTATAAAGCTTTAAATCTACCGGTTTACCTCCCTCATTTAGATCAAGATGACCATTTGTAGCCATGGGAGTCTTGATGGGCTTTGCATCTTCCATGCCAAATCTTTTAAGTAAATCATTCACGTACTTGGCTTGACTTATGAAAGTCCCATATTTGAGTTGCTTGATTTGAAGTCCAAGGAAATAGCTTAATTCTCCAATCATTGACATTTCAAATTCCCTAGACATCATATCACCAAATTCTTTACAAAAATCTTGATTAGTAGACCCAAAAATGATATCATCAACATAAATTTGACATACAAAGAAATCATCATCTAAAACTTTAGTAAATAAAGTTGAATCAATTTTCCCGATTTTGAATCCTTTTGAGACTAGAAAATCTCTAAGGCGTTCATACCATGCTCTAGGAGCTTGTTTAAGATTATAGAGCGCCTTAGAGAGTTTATAGATATGATTTGGATTTTTAGGATCTTCAAAACCGGGAGGTTGTTCAACAAAGATATGTTCGGATATTTTACCATTTAGGAAAGCACTTTTGACGTCCATTTGAAATAATTTAATATCAAAGCATGATGCAAAAGCAAGTAATATCCGAATTGACTCAAACCTAGCTACGGGAGCGAAGGTTTCATCGAAATCCAAACCTTCGACTTGTGAATAACCTTGAGCGACCAATCTTGCTTTGTTTCGAACAACCAAACCATTCTCATCTTGCTTGTTCCTAAAGACCCATTTTGTGCCAATAACATTGCTCTGGAGTGTAGGTTGTGGAAAGTTCGTGCTTTATACCAAGTTCATCACAAAAGTCTTCAACTTTAGTATTCTTGAACTCGGTACCATTATCACTACGAATTTTCTTTATTTTGAAATCAAATTCATTTTGGGCCCTTTTTGCAAATCTTTTGAAAATGCCGGAGTTTCACTTTTATCATCTAGGAAGAATACCTAGAGTAATCATCCACAATGACTAAACAATAGCTATTTCCCCCGATACTCTTATAGGTTGTTGGCCCAAACAAATCCATATGTAAGAGTTCCAATGGTCTAGAAGTTGACATGATACTTTTGGAAGGATAAGAATTAGCGACTTGTTTACCGGCTTGACAAGCAGTACAAGGTCTATTTTTCTCAAATTTCACATCTTTCAAGCCAACAACTAAATCGTGTTTAAAAAGCTTTTTGAGTTGAATCATTCCAACATGAGCTAGCCTTCTATGCCAAAGCCAACCCAAGGAGGTTTTTGCCAATAAACAAGTTTTTAAACATGATTCACTTGAACTAAAATCTAGTAAGTAAAGATTTCCAAATCTAAAACCTTTGAAAGCTAAAGAGCTATCTTTTGTATTAGATATGGTTACAGCTTCACTAGAGAATGAGCAAATTAGTCTAAGATCACATATTTGAGCAACGAATAGCAAGTTAAAGTTTAATGATTCTACTAAAGAAACATTAGAAATAAAAAGGTCATTTGAGATAGCAATTTTACCCAATCCCAATACCTTTCCTTTACTATTATTGCCAAAAGTGATCTTGTCTACTCCTTTTCCATTATCAAATGTGGTGAATATTTTTCTATCACCGGTCATGTGTTGAGTGCATCCACTATCAAGCACCCAATGTTTTCCACCGGTTTTATAGTTCACCTACAAAACAAGAATCAAGTTCTTTTAGGTACCCAAATTTGTTTGGGTTCCTTGGAGGTTAGTTACCAAGGATTTAGGCACCCAAATAGCATTCTTTTTAGCGCCTAAAATTGAAGTGCCAACAAAATGAGCAACTACTTTACCATCCTTAGTCTTTCTAAGCATATAGCATGAATCATATATACTAAGTGATGGAACCTTAACCTTAGGACAATTTTGTTGCACATGTCCTATTTCCCGGCACTTATGGCAATACATACCCTTTTGCTTCATAAATCTTGTGGGCTTGTTTACCGGCTTCTTACCTTTCTTAGGCACATACCCAAGACCTTCCTTATTGAATGAGCACCTTTGCTCACTCAAAAGCTTGTCAAGAGTAGCCTTACCCTTGAAACACCTTTCCAAGCTTTTACTTAGCTTGGTCACTTGTTTCTTTAACTCATTGTTCTCAACAATATGCTTTGCATCATTTTGCTCAACAATATCATGATTAGTATTAATACTAAAGCAACATGGCAAAGCGATAGGATCATTACATGAAATAGATGCACTAGTTTTAGCAATTTCTAAGCTAGGCATATCATCAATAATATCGCATGTAATTCCTATACTAGAACAAGACTTATTTGAATATTCTTGTATAAGCAAGTCATGAGCTTCCTTTAGCCCCTTATAGGAATCTCTTAGAGAATTATGTTCTCTATTCAAGACCTTATACTTTGACTTTTCTTTTCCAAGATATTCGCTTAATTCATCAAGCATATCCATTAATTCATCATAAGTTGGTTCATCACTATTAATGGATTTTACCTTATCTCCTTTTGCCATAAGGCAAGTAGAAGTGGAGAATAGCGACGGAGCTTCCTTGATGGCGATGCCGACTAGTCCCTTCTTCTTGGGGGACTCTTCTTCATCGGAGTCGGAGTCGGAGTCGGAGTCGCTTGACTCATCATTTGAATCCCACTCTCCAATGTGGGCTTCATTCTTGCCATCCTTGTGAAGCTTCTTGAAAAGTTTTTTTTTTGCCGTTGTATTCCTTCTTCTTGAATGGCCTCCCCTTGTCATCCTTCTTTTCGGGGCAACGAGAAGCAATGTGCCCCTTTTCTTCACAATTATAGCATAGAATATTGCTATATCTCTTCTTGTCATTTGAGGATTGCCCCTTCTTGAACTTGTCGAAGTTATAGCTTCTATTGGGGCGCCTCTTCATGACTCTCTTCATTCTTCTCACAAGGAGTGCATACTCCTCATCGGATTCATCTTCTTCATCCTCATCATCACTTGATTCCGCTTTGGCTTTGAAAGCGGTAATCTTCTTCTTTGAGGAAGATGTTTCCAAGAGCTCTTCCTTGTCTTTCTTGAATAACTCATTTGTGATGAGATTGCCCAAGAGCCCCGTTGGTGTCATTCTTGGCAACTCGGGTGAGTTGAGAAATAGCATCACCAACGTCTCATATTTATCCGAAAGAGCTCTAAGCATCTTGAGAACAATATCAACATCAAGAAAGTTAGTCCCAAGGCCTTTGAGCTCATTCACAATGTTGTTGAGTCTTGAATACATCTTATTGATGTTTTCACGAGGCAACATAATGAATGTCTCATATTTAATCCGAAGCCTATGCAATTTGGCTTCTTTGACCGTGGATGTTCCCTCATGGATTTCCGAGAGGGTGGTCCAAATATCATGAGCGGTTTCTAAGTTGCTCACTCTATTGAACTCATCCGCGTTCAAAGCGCCAAAGAGAGCGTTCATAACTTGAGCATCTAAATGAGCATTACGCTCCTCTTGCTCTGTGGGGAGTAGTGGATTAAGAGGCATGACGTAACCCTCATTTACGATTTTCCAAATTCTTGGACTCATAGCCTTTAAATAGATTGACATTTTAATTTTCCAATAAGCATAATTAGAGCCATCAAAGAGAGGAGCCTTTCCTATAACAATTCCCTCACTAGCCATCCTTTTCTCTCTTAGACGGTTAAGTCTAAATCAAAGAGAGACTAAGCTCTGATACCACTTGTAGGATCAAGGATAACCGACTAGAGGGGGGGTGAATAGGAGGTTTTTAAACTCTTTGACAAATTAACAATTTTAGCCAATTATCAACTTAGTCTAAGTAAGATATAATTCTAGCTAAGCAATTTAATACAATAGACAAGCTAGAAATATAAACACGGAAATGTAAAGACTAGAAATAACCACAATGACATAAGAATGTTTTTCCTATGGTATCAAAGACTTGTCGGTCTTCACTAGTCCACGTTGAGGAAGCTTGATCAACTCAAGCCGGCTCCACGAATTAAGTCTTCCCTCGATCACTAGTGGTAGCTCTTCTCCTCTCCGGATAGGCGAGCTCCAACCTTCACAAATGCCCGGGTCTTCTCACAATCTCCTTTGAGAAGATCACCGAACCAAACTCCAAGCCGTCTAGGAGACGGCAATCTCCAAGAGTAATAGAGCAAGAAATCTTCACTTGAAAGTGCTCTAATGCCACAATGATCAAACTCAACTAAATGCTCTTAGAAAAACCTCAACTACCTTTGCAAAAGGAATTGAATGCTCTCAATGAGTAGGAAACAATTCAAAGGGCTCAAGAGATGTTTAATGAGGTTCAACAACAGCTTCTAGTTGCAGTGGGTGAGGTATTTATAGCCTCTACTCACTGCACTAGCCGTTGGGGCACGAAATCCCCAAAATTTCAGAAGGCGTGGTCAGACCGCACGCAATAGTGCGGTCAGTCCGGCCCTTGCCGTAACGGTCGTTTTTCCTCCTCTGAAACGCATTAAATGCACTGGGAAAAATAGCCGTTACGGTGACCCCGGTCAGACCGCAGGCAAACTCGCGGTTAGTCCGGCCTACAGAAAAACGGAAAACACTGAACACACCTGCTGGAAAAAGCTGACCGCTTGGAAAAATCCGGGAGTGCGGTCAGTCCGTGAGTATGCCGGCGGTTAGTTTGGCCTCAAGATTTCAGTTGAAAAACGAAAATTCTCTTCTCTAGAAAATGTTGACCGCGTCTAAGACCCGGGACCCCGGTCAGTCTGGCACTTAGCCGTCGGTTAGTCCGGCCCAGAAGTTTTTCAGCAAAAACAGGAAAAACCACCTTCTGGAAAATGTTGACCGTTCCTTTTGGTCTGGGACTCTGGTCAGTCCGGACAAGTGCCTTCGGTCAGTCCGGCCTCTAAAGAATTTCAGCAAATTTAAATCGAGGCCAAACCAAAAACAAATCCAAGATTAAACCAAATATGATTTGAGCAATTTTGGCATCATTCACTTTCAAGGTACCCAATTCTTGAACCCTCTTTAGAAATGCAGTTGTCTAGCCTATAACCCGATCTTCAACCAATTCACCTAAGACCGGTAAAATAAAAAGATCCTAGACTATTGTACCTTGTCTTTGAGCCAAATGATCTTCATGTAATCCTTTCGCGTGCAATTTCAGGTCATCAAAAGCACCAATGGGACTTATCCTTGTAAATACTCAATAAACACGTTAATCCCATATTCACATATTATCATTAATTACAAAAAAAAATTTAGGGGCCTAGATGCTTTCAGGAATGTTTTTTTTCATATTAATATTCCCGTGGGGAATGAAGTAGTCCCAAACCCGCCCCCTAATAGGTGAATTCCCCATCGGGGAATGGGGAATGGGGCCCCATTGCCATCCCTAATTGGGGGTTTGGGCGACCAAGGAAGAGGATGGTCTATGGACTATGGCTCGATGCCTAGATGCGAATATACGATGGATGGAGTGCCGACAAGAAGCAGCATACGAGCCAAACGAGCGGCTCGAGCTCGGCTCAAAATATTTACGAGCCAGAAGAGAGGCTCGGTTTGGCTCAAAAATTCAACGAGCTTGAGCTCGTTACGAGCCAAGCCGGCTCGCGAGTCGCGAGCTTTTTGTCTAGCCCTAGTTCGGACCATCTTGATTGGTTGCTTTTTGAAGCTGATACCGTAGTTGATAGTAACAAATGGGAAGATTAGAGGTAATGCTATGTTGTCGAGGCCTTCAAGTAGGCTTTTGTAACATCCCAAATTTGGAGTTCATTTGAAGCATTTAAAAATAAAAATAATCATTTGAATTTTCTTGGTTAAGTTCCAGTTTATTTTGAATTTTCAGAAATCAAAATAATTTTATGTGAATAATCTAAATTTTAATTAAATTAAAAGTTGTTTTATTTGGGTTCCTTGAGTTCCAAAGAATTTTCTGGAATTTTATAGGAAGTTTTGGAGTTTAATTGCTATCTCTTTGAGGTTGGTTTTATTTAATCTAATTTTCTAAATTCGGAAATCCTCTTTTTTCATATATTTTCCTTTTGGGCTGAAATCCTTTCTTTCGTCCCATTTCTCTTTTCTTTCTCACTGCGCTTTTCTTTTTTCCTTCCTTTTATGTTTATTTTCCCTCAGCTCGGCCCGCTCCTTTCATTTTCCCACGTCGAGCCAGCCCAGCCACCTCCTCCTTTTCGTTTTCTTTTTCTTCCTTCACTACCGCGCGTGCCCACGCTGTTAGCCTCACCTTTCCCCTTTCCTTCTTCTCCGCTCGGTCTCTTCCCCGTGTCTAAGCCTGACACGAGTCATCGCCATGCGCTACTCAAATCCTCCCCTCTGGCCCTATTTAAAGGCAGCCATCTGTGTTAAAACTTTCACCTCATCCACCTCTCCCAAAGCCCCAAGTCGCCATCCCGAGAGCGTCGTCAAGTTTGTCGATTTTTTGTCGAGAAGCCGTCGCCGCCGTGAGCTCCTCTTCGTCGTGTTCTAAAGTCGTTTGACGTCCTCCGTCCAAGCCGTCTTCACCCCCGAGGTGTCCCCTGAGTTCCTTGTGCCGTCACCGCCACTGTGCTCTCCTTGGTTTCCTGCAAGCGCTATCGAACCACTAAGACCGCCGCACACCTGAGCCTCCTCGCCACCATTGTCACCACCACCGTCGCTCCGCCGACTCCCTCACTGCGCTGCCACCTCCCTTGGCACCCTCTCCTCCCTGGTGTTCCATTTTTCTAGTTGGCTGCCCCTGCCCTGCCATTGCCGCCGGCCAAGCCTCCTCTGCCCCTCTGCTTTCTTCCTCTCTATCCTCTCTCTCTCTCTGACACCTTAGCTGCCACCTCATCTTCTTTGCTTCTGTGCCAGCCGCGTGGCAGTTCACGTGGTGAACCCGATACCTCTTCCACAGACTTAGCTCACCATGAATCTAGTCACTGCTGAGTGGGTCCCACATGTTAGTATTAAATTTCTTTTCCTCTAGACAATTAATTCCAGCCGAAAATCATTTTTCCTTGCTGACACAATAATCTGGAATTTCCTTTTGAAATAAAATTCTAAAATCCAAAATAGTGTTTTATCTCTCTTTTTCCTTTCCAGCAAATCTTCCGAGAGCCCGTTCTCCTCCGTCTAAACTCTAATTCAGTCCGTTAATTTCCTTAATTCATCTAAAATCGAGCTCTTTCTTTTTAGAGTTGGTTTTGCTATTTTTTAAAATTTCTTTTGGATTTATTTGTTCTTCGCATGTTGTTTTCTTTCTCGTTAGACTATCTGTTTCAATGAGCAGGAGTAGGAGCAAACTTTGAAGATCCAAGTGTGGTAATTGAGCAAAGCTATTTGAATTTCTTTTGGATTTATTTGTGCTTCACCTGTTGTTTTCTTTCTCATTAGACTATTTGTTTCAAGGAGTAGGAGCAAAAGCAAACATTGAAGATCCAAGTATGGTAATTGAGCAAAGCCAAAGCAAGTCGTAGTTCTTTGATCATATTGAACCTATAATTTCAAAAATATCTTGTTTTATATCAAACTGCATGATATCTTTATATCAAATGCTTTTGGGAATAGTTAATCACCTACTTGTCACTATGCCTACATTGATTATTTGAATACCATGAATCATTTGTCACCATAGGATGGTCAATATTAGTTGGACATATTTGTATCACCAACATGGGTATCGCAGAGATGCTTAGTCATGTTTAGTTACGATGAGCTCTTGATCATATGTTCAATAATGTTAAATTTGACTTAATGATATATGAAATTGTGGTGCGATGCCATTGTTGTGCAACTGTGGTGTGATATCACTATTGTGTCGATTGTGGTGCGATGCCGCTGTTATAAAATCGTGTGCGATGACAGGGATTGTCATTGGTTTGGATGAACAAAATGATTTATACTCAAGCGAATGATCATGTAGTAAAGGGGGTGCGTGAGGCACATTGTTTTGGATGAGGTAGTCACGTCTGAGTAACTTGTCAAGGACTTAATCTTGCGCACCATCGAACTGGGCTATATTGTACAACCACATGTCCAGTATGGGATGGATCTGGCTAATTAATTAGCAATGTTTCAATTCTAGTTCTGTTTTTTGAAGCGTGAATTCCGATATGGATATTCACAATGGCGCAAGAGGGGGGCATGTCTGGTCGTGATGACATTCAGTGTTGAAACCTTAGTGGGCTGAACTGGATTGGGAAGGAGCTTTGTAAAGACCTTGTGATAATTAATTAGTCGCGTACCTTCGGAAGTGTGTGTACAGATATTATAAGTTGATTTATCTCTTATGGGTGAAGCTGTGCAGCCTCTGCAGAGTTAAAACTATTTAAACAACCGTGTCCGCGGTCAAGGACATGCTCGAGGATTTCACACGAGAGGTAGAGTTTCTTTATGAAAATATGTCGGGGTGTGAATGAGAGATTCATTGGTGAATGTGATGTTCAAGTGGTGGATGGGATATTCACTTGTTGGTTTGATTGGTAGGTGAGCGGAAGGTTCAATGGTTGTTTCAAAGTAATTGTTTATTTATTTACTATTGTTGTCAATTACATATTTCAATCTATTTACTGTATTTATTATCAATATTACTTTCTGCAAAAGAACCATACAGCTAATCCTTTTGTTCAAGTCTCTCATGAATATTAATTGCATACTGTTTTTCTACAGCTTGTTGAGTACTTTATATACTCACGGCTTTAAACTTTGCTGCTTAGTTGAAGAATATCAAGCTACTCAAGAGTTCTACAAAGAGGAGTTTTGTGAAGTTTTTGAGAATTAGGATGTGTTCTCCACTCGATTGCCTTTGGGTATGTTGATTGACTTTTCTAAGTTTTTCCATTCCGTAGCAAGAATTTATTTGTTTCTTTAAGCCCTACGTGGCAAGTTAACGTCGACCATAAGGTCCAGTTATTAATACCATTTGTTATTTTGAGATATTTTTAGTTAAATCGATAAATGGATGGTATTTCATCGATGTTTTCTGTGCCAGCTAGCTACTCATCTCGGACTAGTTTAGAATACACAGATGATTTCGAATGTGTAAATCTGGGTCCCGACAGCTTTGTATTCTGATTAGCACATAGTGGAACAAGAACATGTTTATTTGTTGGAATTAATATGGGCTAGGCCCAAATATTATATTCCAATTAATTCCTAGTAAATCTCAAAGGCCCATGTGCAAGTGCTAAAACTGTTTATTCCCACATGGAGGGATTAAGGGGAGTGACACCAGTTTAAAAGGTGGAACGTGGTAGCCCCTCTTGTGGAATTAGAAAGAGACAACACGCTGGCTTCGCCCTTTCGCCGAGCCGAGCCTTGAGCCGCTTGATCTTGATGCGGTGATCTGCGGTGCGGTGCGGTGCGTGTGCGTGTGCGTGCGTGTGCGTGTCTTGCAGCGTCTGTGGCGTGCAGTGTGGGCGTCTGTGAGCGTGTCAGGTGCGGGCATGATTTTCTTTATCTATTCAAAAATCGAAACGCAGTGACTCGTAATTGATGGCGAATCAATGGTAACCTTTGGTCTTCTGGTCTCTTTGTTTTTGGTTGATAAAAAGAACAGAGTTCTGGTGAATCAATGACAACCTTTGGCCTTTCGATTCTGCTTCTTGATGGCAACTGTTGGCCTTTCGATTCTGCCGAATCAATGGTGACTGTTGGCCTTTGGACTCCTTTCTTTTGGCTATTTAAGAGAACTAAGAGTACTAGTTCTGGTTCGATCTTTCCACTTCCACAGTTCAGAATTCCACAGTTCTTGTTGCTGTCTTTGGCGATCTCCATCAATGGCGTGTGTACGGCCGCACCGAGAAAGCGAGCCTCGGAACCTCGTCCTTGAAGGCTTGCGGCGAGGGCGAATAAGGTTTTTGGGGAGCGTTAGCGCGATCTTTCATTGTTTCTCGCTACGTTCTACATCAACTGCACGTCTACTACGTTCTACATCAACTACACGTCTACTACAGCTACTCCATGACGAACGACGTCCTCATCAAGAACTCTGCTGCAACTTCTTCTTCCACAGAATCTGAGTATGCCTATATCTTTCTTGTTAGTTGGTTTGCTTTACTGTCTATTGTTGTCTTGAACATTGAGATAGGAATGCTAGCTTCTGTTCTTCTAGAATCTGGTATTGCTATAGTGTTCTTTGTGATCTGCTTTGTGAAAATAGCTAGAGTATTTTCCATGTTTTATCTAGCATATTTCTGGATTAAAGTAATTCGAAAATTGCTTATATGCTCATCAATCCAAAAACCTTATTATAGGCATAGGCATTTTTCGTCAACTGGCTTTGCTGCCGCACTCAAACCCTCTGAATTCGATGATGCAAATTACAAGAGGTGGCGCACCAAGATGGTGCTTTGGCTAACTGCCATGAACGTTTTCCATGTGGCAAACGGCAAGCCTGAAGGAATACTTACTCCTGAACAGGAGCAAGCGTTCGAGGCTGCTGATAACCTTTTTAAAGGTGCCGTGGTTAGTGTTCTTGGTGAGAAGTTAGTCGATGCATACATGGTGATAAAAACTGGGAGAGAGATGTGGGATGCGCTCGAAGCCAAATTTAGGGTTTCGGATGCAGGCAGTGAATTGTATCTCATGGAGCAATACCATGACTATAGAATGGTTGATAGCCATTCTGTAGTTGAACAGGCTCATGAGATACAATCTATGGCCACAGAACTTGAGTACTTCAAGTGTGTGTTACTGGACAAATTTATCGCGGGAGGCATTATTGCCAAGCTTCCTCCTTCTTGGAGAAATTTTTCTACTTCTCTGAAACACAAGAGACAAGAGTTTTCTGTTGAAAATCTCATTGGGTCTCTTGATGTTGAAGAGAAGGCGAGGGCAAAAGATACACACACTAAAGGTAATGAGAGACATTCTAGTGCCAATGTGGTGTAGAAGAAGAATGGCTAAACTCAAAAGTTCAAAGGCAAGAACAAGAGTGCACAAACAACAAGCTTCAAGAAGAAGAAGAAGAACACAAAGGATAGCCTTTGCTTTGTGTGTGATGAACCTGATCATTGGGCCAAGGATTGCAGCCAACGCAAGGGTGGGAAGAATCAACAAGGGCAGAATTCTAAGTCTGCCAATGTTGTTGTTGGTACTACTGAGACGGGAACTTTAGGGTATGGTAATTTACCTACTGTTCTTTCCGTATATCAATCTACTGATTGATGGATAGACACTGGTGCTAATATTTCATTGTTCTCTTCTTACCAGGTCACTCGGAATTCAACCGTTCTAATGGGGAACGGGTCACATGCCACTGTTCATGGTGTTGGCACGGTCAATCTGAAGTTTACTTCGGGGAAGATTGTGCAACTGAAGAACGTGCATCATGTGTCATCTATCAATAAGAATCTCGTTAGCGGATCTCTTTTGTGTAGAGATGGCTTTAGACTGTTATTTGAATTCAATAAATTTGTAGTGTCCAAGTGTGGACAATTTGTTGGTAAAGACTATGTGTGCGGAGGCTTGTTCCGCCTATCTCTTTCAGATTTGTGTAATAATGTTGTGAACCATGTTTGCAGTGATAATGAGACTACTATTTGGCATTCACGACTTTGTCACATAAATTTTGGTTGCATGACGCGGTTAGTTAGTTTAGAGTTAATCCCGAAATTCACCCTTGCCAAAGGTTCTAAATATCAAGTTTGTGTGCAATCAAAGCAGCCTCGTAAGCCTCATAAGGCCGCAGAGGTAAGAAACTTGGCACCATTAGAACTCATACATTCAGATCTGTGTGAGATGAATGGTGTGTTGACAAAAGGTGATAAGAGACATTTTATGACTTTGATTGATGACTCCACTAGGTCTGTTATGTGTATCTTTTGAAAACTAAAGATGAAGCTCTTCACTACTTTAAAATCTATAAGGCAGAAGCTGAGAACCAACTTGAAAGGAAAATCAAAAGGGTTAGGTCTGATCGTGGTGGCGAGTACTTTTCAAATGAGTTCAATTTATTCTGTGAGGAACATGGTATAATCCATGAGAGGACGCCTCCCTATTCACCCCAGTCAAACGGGGTTCTTTGAAAGAAAGAACCGACTCTAAGCGATTTGGTTAACGCCATGTTAGACACCGTGGTCTTTCCAAAGCTTGGAGGGGAGGCTATATTGACTTCATGTCATGTCCTAAATAGGATTCCCACAAAGAATAAAGAGATAACCCCATATGAACAATGGGAGAAAAAAAGACTATCACTTTCATACTTGCGCACTTGGGGTTGTTTGGCGAAAGTCAATGTGACAATTCCTAAAAAGCGTAAGCTTGGATCAAAAATCGTGGATTGCGTCTTTCTAGGGTATGCTCACCATAGCGTTGGATATAGATTTCTAGTGGTGAAATCTGGAGTACCTAACGTGCATGTTAGTACAATTATGGAGTCCAGAGATGCTACATTCTTTGAGGATATTTTTCCGATGAAAGATATGCCTAGTTTATCGAGTCAGGAACCTGATACAATTCCTGAACCTGCCATTCCAATGGAATATTTTGAACAAACCCCTGAGCGAATTCCTGAGGAGGAAGACAATGAAACTCTAAGGAAGAGTAAAAGACAAAGGACTACAAAGTTTTTTGGTCCTGATTTCATTGTGTACCTTGTGAATGATACTCCAAGTACCATTTCTGAAGCATATGCTTCTCCAAATGCAGAATAATGGAAGGAAGCAGTCTGTAATGAAATGGATTCCATTATCTCTAATGGAACTTGGTATATCACTGAGCGTCCTTATGGTTGTAAACCTGTAGGATGTAAGTGGGTGTTCAAAAAGAAGCTTAGGCCTGATGGTACTATCGAGAAGTACAAGGCACGGCTTGTGGCCAAGGGTTATACCCAAAAGGAAGGCAAAGATTTCTTTGATACTTATTCACCTGTGGCTAGATTGACCACTATTCGAGTACTACTATCTCTGGCTGCCTCACACGGTCTTCTCGTTTATCAGATGGACGTTAAGACGGCTTTCCTAAATGGAGAGTTGGACGAGGAAATTTGCATGGATCAGCCAGATGGATTTGTAGTAGATGGTCAAGAAGGAAAGGTGTGCAAGTTGTTGAAATCTTTGTATGGTCTTAAACAAGCACCTAAGCAGTGGCATGAAAAGTTTGACAGAACTTTAACATCTCAGAGGTTTTATTGTGAATGAAGTGACAGATGTGTGTATTATCACCATGGTGGGGGCGAGGAGTCATTCTATGTGCGTATGTTGATGACATATCGATCTTTGGGACCAACCTTAATGTGATTAAGGAGGTTAAGGATTTCTTGTCTCAGAATTTTGAGATGAAATATCTGGGAGTAGCTGATGTTATCTTGAACATCAAGTCGTTGAGAGGTGATGATGGTGGGATTACATTGTTGCAATCCCATTATGTGGAAAAAGGTTACGAGTCGTTTTGGTTATAGCGACTACAAACCCTCTCCAACACCTTATGATCCTAGCGTGTTGCTTAGGAAGAATCGGAGAATAGCCAGAGACCAATTGAGATATTCTCAGATAATTGGTTCACTCATGTATTTAACTAGCGATACCATGCCTGACATCTCGTTTGCTGTGAGCAAACTAAGCCGGTTTGTTTTCAATCCGGGAGATGATCATTGGCATGCTCTTGAGAGGGTAATGCGCTATCTAAAGGGTACTATGAGCTATGGCATTCATTATACCGGGTACCCCAGGGTACTAGAGGGTTATAGCGATTCAAACTGGATATCTGATGCTGATGAGATTAAGGCCACAAGTGGATATGTCTTCTTACTTGGAGGTGGCGCTGTTTCATGGAAGTCTTGCAAGCAGACCATCTTAACGAGGTCAACAATGGAAGCAGAACTCACATCATTAGATACTGCCACTGTTGAAGCCGAATGGCTTTATGAGCTCTTGATAGATTTGCCGGTGGCTGAAAAACCGGTACTGGCTATTCTGATGAACTGTGACAATTAGACTGTGATTGTCAAGGTGAACAGTTCTAAGGATAATATGAAATCATCAAGACATGTGAAGAGAAGACTGAAGTCTGTCAGGAAAATGAGAAATTCCGGAGTAATAGCTTTGGATTATATCCAAACATCTAAGAATTTGGCAGATCCCTTCATAAAGGGTTTATCACGAAATGTGATAGACAATGCATCGAGGGAGATGGGTTTGAGACCCACATGAGTTATACCATAGTGGTAACCCATCCTATGTGATCGGAGATCCCATGAAGTAGGATTGGCAAAACAAGCTATTGGTTAACTGGGAGGAGAGTACCTTTATAGACCCACTCCATTGGAGTTACAATTCTCTCCTAAATCTGTATGGCAGGTTGATTTTTATCTTAATGTGTTCTGTGGCTTGTTAAAGCAAAGATCTTTGCCCTCTGAGTTCCCTTAAGGGAGTGACACGATTTAAAAGGTGGAACGTGGTAGCCCTCTTGTGGAATTGGAAAGAGACAACACACGCGTCTTGGCTCGCTCGCCGCCTCGCCTCGTGTGTCTTACAGCGTCTGTGAGCGTGTCAAAGCGGGCGCGATTTTCTTTATCTATTCAAAAATCGAAACGCACTGACTCGTAATTGATGGCGAATCAATGGTAACCTTTGGTCTTCTGGTCTCTTTGTTTTTGGCTGATAAAAAGAACAGAGTTCTAGTGAATCAATGGCAACCTTTGGCCTTTCGATTCTGCTTCTTGATGGCGACTGTTGGCCTTTCGATTCTACCGAATCAATGGCGACTGTTGGCCTTTGGACTCCTTTCTTTTGGCTATTTAAGAGAACTAAGAGTACTAGTTCTGGTTCGATCTTTCCACTTCCACAGTTCAGAATTCCACAGTTCTTGTTGCTGTCTTTGGTGATCTCCATCCCAGCGAGGCGCGTGTACGGCCGCACCGGGAGAGCAGGCCTCCGGAACCTCGTCCTTGAAGGCTTGCACGAGCGAGAACGAATAAGGTTTCTGGGGAGCGTTCGCGCGACTGCTCGTTGTTCATCTGCTACGTTCTACATCAACTGCACGTCTACTACGTTCTACATCAACTGCACGTCTACTACAGCTACGTCATGACGAACGACATCCTCATCAAGAATTCTGCTGCAACTTCTTCTTCCACAGAATCTGAGTATGCCTATATCTTTCTTGTTAGTTGGTTTGCTTTACTGTCTATTGTTGTCTTGAACATTGAGATAGGAATGTTAGCTTCTGTTCTTCTAGAATCTGGTATTGCTATAGTGTTCTTTGTGATTTGCTTTGTGAAAATAGCTAGAGTATTTTTCATGTTTTATCTAGCATATTTCTGGATTAAAGTAATTCGAAAATTGCTTATATACTCATCATTATTTGCCCATTGGGGGATGTTTGGATGGTAGATGATAGCCAACTTTGCAACCACATCAATTTAATCAAAGCCACGCAAAATTACACGTCATACTAAACACACCTAAGATGCTTTCTACAACGTATATCAACTAAAGGATGCGATTCAGGGTTTTGTCGATCCATTGCAACTCTGTAAAGCTGCCCATAATGTTACTTTTACAAATGCTCATCACTCTCACAGGAAGCACAATATCTCAACAGCACCCAAAAAACTTAAAATGTAAGCACAATACAGCTGAGGACTAAGGTATGTCCTTGTATCTGTTAGCTTTGCTGTTAACAAGGGTATAGCTCACCGTATATACATCTAACCAAAACTGAAGAAACAATAGCTGTTTTTGTAGCTAACAGAAATGCTAACAGATGAAGGTGACTCGCTGTATTTGTACATCTAACTATGAATAACACCTCTCTGTAGGGCAAGGCAACTAGTGTGGCATCTCAGCATGGACAGTTGGGCTAAGGAAGGATTCCCAAGGTATGCTGCACCTCCACTCATCTGAAGAATCTGCTCCTAAATCGAATGGGAAGTTGATTCTCCCCAGAGTTTCCCAGTCATTGTTCATACTGAAGCCATTGCCAGCATTTCCTGTGGGTGAATCTTGACTCCTGTTACCGATGCCTCCATTTATATTTGCAGAAGAATCAACCGCAAATCCATTGATCTGGTCAGGTTGCCCAAACTGCGCGTCGAAGAACAGCGGCGCAGCACCTGCGGTTTTCTGCGATGTTTGTGTTTCAAATGGCAATATGATTGGGCCGTTCTGTACTTCTACCGATGGACTGCAATTGAAGTTTATGACCTTGCATGAGGAGCCATCTTGTGTGTTGTTAGGCTTCTGAAACTGCTGCTGCTGCTGCCCTTGCAAGGCATATTTGCTGGTGAACTGACTTGCAGGTGCTGCAACTTGCAGTGAGCAAGAGGAGCTCTCCAAAGCAAACTGTGAAGCTTGCACTGATTGCAATGCAGAGAAGATGTCTGGCTCAGTTGCCCCAGGCAATGGAGGCCCCCAAGTGTGAGACAGTGCCTGTTGCGCCATCGAACTGATCTTCTTGAAGATCCTACAGATTGTCCAGGAGTCCTGTTTGTGGCAACAGAAAAGTGTCCTTCAGAATCTAGTATAACCTTTGAATTTAGCTCTATGACTACACAATATGAATGAAATCCTTACGTTGGGCGGAATGTTCTTATCGATCGGCCTTTTCGGAAGCGATGGATCGGTGAGCGAAGGAAGCCTGAACTCGTGCATCATCCAATCGGTTTTGATCCCTCTTGCAGCCCTGCCTTTGTAGAAGACAAGGGACTTCTTCAGGCCTATGCACTTGGTGCCCTCAGAGGAGTAAATCGGCCTGTCTGTTCCTGTGGCTTTCCAAAATCCAGCTGATGTGACTCTGTTTGGCCTTACGCTGTTCCGATATTTCCGGTCCCTCGGGCAGTAGAAATACCACTCTTTCTCTCCGGTGCTCGCAAGCTCTGTTGATGAAAAATATAGTGAAGTCAGGCATTGCAGTAAGGTGAGTAACTGATATAAGTTGGTTTTTCATGGCAAGAAGATTAATGATGATAGTTTCAACTGAACGTCCGGTAGCCTGATGAGCAGAAAAGTGTCCCTTGCTAGGTCCTACTCAACTAAAGATCGAAGAAACCAACTTTACTGATTTTCTCTTTTGTTACATTTGCACCCGAATACCTAAAGTCCTAAACTATCCTTAAACTGCAACTACTTTCGAGAAATGAACTTTGAAAATTCAGAGTTCATTGCATTCCAATCCATTCATTAACAAAAGCTACAAGAAGTAAAGAGAAGCAGTTGCAAGCTTACTTGGGAGATCCCATGGATCAAACTTGTAGATGTCCAGCTGCCTGATGAGCTCAATGGAGATAGGCTTTTGCTGGATCTTCCTCTTGAGGTAGAAACCAACCAGCTCTTCATCTGTGGGATGAAACCTGAAACCAGGTAGGAGGACCTCATCTGACTTGTCCATGCTGATATCATTTCTCTCCTCCATATCTCACGCAGGGATGAAACCTGAAGCCTGCATCTGGTCACAAACTTACAAAGGTCAAAGGTTACTCTTGTACTACTTATGCAGTGGCTAGTGAATGGATTTTAGGGATGAAGCTGCTGAGGTGAAGACAATCACCAAGAGCTGTACACTACTGTAAATCCATTACACACCATGTGTACTTATACGAAGCTTGAGCTGCTAGATGCGGCCCACAAGTCTGCAGGATTTCCTTCTGCATTTAATAACTATTTTTAGTTCCTTCTCTGTTTGAAGCTGTCATGGTTTCTTTAATCCTGGATCAGTATCTCAACGAAGACAAGGTCGGCAGCATGAGGTGATTATCAGTCACTTTCGGTTCACACTTAGAATACTCATGTACGGCAGTCAAAACAATCCTTAAACTATGCAACAGTAGCCTTCTAGATTTTGTTTTTCATTTTTAGCCTCCCCAGATAAACAGAAGAACTTAGAACATACTCCAATACAGTGCAGTTTGTTAGTATATTTCAGTATCCAAGAGTATGAAACTCTTATTGAGTACTTTTAGCTTCACGGACTTCAAGGTACATTGCTTTAATATCTGAATGCAAAAATCGCCTTTTTATGTAATTCTAGGTAGATTTTTTTGGGGGGTTAATTTAGGCTTTGGGATTCTAAAATAATGCATGGTAACTAATATGCAATTTGTGTTGAATTCGGCATAAGCCCACAAATGAGAGAGAGAGAGATGGCTGAGTTTTTTTTAAGACAGATGCCTGAGTTTTTTTCCTACTAACTGATTTCTCTTGAGAAATGGTTTTTAATTACCCAGAGATAGTGATGGCATTACCGGTGTAAGTTTATTTACTTTTTATTAACTAGCGTGTGTCACACTGCTAAGTTTTGGAAGGAAGCTTCTTATTATTCTCAGCACAGTTTGGTTAGACTAAATTTAATTGCACCTGAGTTGCCACGGTGGAAATCTGGTCCAATTTGCTCCATAGCCAGCTTGCTTAATCGTATGCTAGCTCTGGCTGGTCACTCCACATGGCACGAACACAATTGTTTGCTGCCCATTCCATAGTCCATAAGATTATGTTGTTAAATATTACAAACATTTGAACATAGCGTATTGGATCGCTATGCGGAGTAGGTGATCGGTGATCCGATCCGATGTATCCTTGGATTTACTATGTAAACATCCATGGATTGTCTCTCCAAATTTTCATGGCTAGTATTTGTTACAAAAATTGCTTCTAGCGCAAAGCAGTAAAATGTCTTCAATCTATTTAAAAAAATTATACACATCTCTAAATTGATCTACAAACTTAGCAGAGAGAGAACCCATCTCTAAACTGATCTAGAAAAGTGTCCTCTTAGTTATCTTTGTGTTTGCAAAAACCCACAAGCAAAAGCATCCGAGATACAGATCGCTTAACCATAGACAATGACGCGAAAATTCGGCACGAGCTGAGAGTTCTTGCTCCTTCCAATCGCTCGGAGACAAGGTTTCGGCCGTGCGCGCGGTCAAATACTCACCAAAAGTTTGTACCGTTCCCCCATGTCTCCCCAATTCCCGGCAATGGAGTAGCAACCCCATTAATCCCCTACTTTGGAAGAATAAACCCAATCTCGATTTGGAGCACTTCAGGCAAGACCTAGGATTAGTGGCGGAGCTAGAAAGCTTTCAATGGAGATAAAGTGAGCTTTCAGTAGAGGTGCATACTTCATGCACAAGTCTTAAGTTTTGTTCAATAGATTCATGTCTAGCCTTATTACCTATATACTCTACAGGTTTTTCAATTTTTTGGGTGTGCCGGTGCATACCGAGCACACCACCTAGCTCTGCCGCTGCCTAGGATTGCGATCGAGCTAGCTTGAGACTCAGATTTTGGAGTAGATACAGGGTCAACGTCAAACACTTCAAGTTCAAGCTAAGCCATCTCCATGTCTTCTTGGTTTCCTGGTCCTTGGAACGCATGCCCATGTTGCTCGTGTCTTGACTCCATGTTTGCTTGCTTGCTTAAGGTGTGTGGCAGTGTTGACTGTTGAGTGAACTGCAAAGTTTGAACTATAGCAAAAAAAAGTCATTTGGCTTCTCATATGCTAATGTACATTTGTAATGATGCTTAAAGCTGTGCTAGCTACTTCAAAGATTTTTGGTGTGTTTGGCATTGCATTGGCCTTTGGCACTCAGTTACTTTTTTCCCTTCTTCAATTTTTGGATACATTACCATTTTTCGAAACGGATATATTGACTAACTGAAATTGCATTTTTTAGAGGGATAACAGAAACATTTGCTAAAATTGGTTAAATTCTCTATATTTAACTTGATTCTACGGTGTAACACAGCACAGGCCGATGGCAATGCCAAACTGAACCTCTATCACAATTCACAAATGGCGTAACTTTTTCCATCATTATGTTATTTACATTTTGTCTAATTCTGCATATCCTGCGGTTGACATTTTGAGAAACATTCGTTACATTTCCTTTATTAATCGGAACATAGAAAGCATTAAAATGATATAATGAAAAGAAAATGATGTTTCCGAGAAATACAAGTTTGGTGCTCCATATGATCCATCCCCAAAAAACACAAATTTGGTGTTCCGTGTAAACAACATTTTGTTAACCTCATTTCTTACAAATCAAGCGAGATTTGGCACAAGGTGAACTTCAACTATCATTTATTACTTCTGTACGGCAAGAAGTCCTACTGCTTTGAATTTGGGGGTCAATCGAGCTACATATAAATTATAAAACGAATGGTGCATATATGAATCTTGCAATTGAAGCATTGCCTTGGAAAGGTTTGTTAAAATATCGTATTCATACAAGTGCACAAATTAAACCCTACAAACCATTACTGATGGAAATTAAGAATTAACAAATTGCACAAAAAAATTGAACTGAACTCACTTTTCATTTAGCTTGGTGATTTGGTGACCAAGATACAGGGGTTTTAACTAGATTTCTAAACCCTGCCTTCTGTTACTCACATTTATTGAGTAGACAGATACAATCCTTGTACTAAGAACTTAAAAAAAAATGATCCTTATATGAAAACCAAATATTGGTTAATAGATGGAAGTAACAAGTAAAATAATGTCTTTGTTTTGATTTTTACATGCCTGATTACAAGAGGAATTAATCTTTTGAGGAGCGATGTAAAAACATCAAAATGAACAGGAAAGATCCTACCAGGGATATTAATCGTATTATCTCCCAGTCTCCAGATGAGCAATTGCTATCTTACAAGGAACATTGTTTGCACATTCCATCTTTATCCATGCACACGATGACACGAACAACAGGATTTTCCATTGCAATTCTTCCAAATCCAGCACACATCTTCTTCTGGTTGTTATAGCGACAGAAAATGGATTGCTCGGAAAGTAACACCTAACATCCAAAGGTAACATCATAAGCTATTTTTCCCCTTCAAATAACGTTACCAGGTAAGACACCAACTACAGCTGCTGATTAATAATACAATCATGAAGGCCCACCTGGGGTTGCATAGTTGCATCTTGATGTCACTATCACTTCAGTTATCTGCATCCATACAGAAACTCCAAAGGGAAAAGAAACACGAACATTGAGAGCCTGATAAATCCACACGGTACAAGCTTACAAGAGATTACCCAAAAGAAGTAAGGAAACGAAAAAAAATCAAGGGGAAGTGAAGTATTTCAGAAATATATGAACAACCACTTGATGAAGGGAACATTAATCGAATAACCTAAAAAACATTTATTGAGGCACAGGGAAGTATGCATGTCCAATATATAGGCGACAACTATTTTTCTAAGAATAACAAAGTTTTTTTTTTGCGATGAAGAATAACAAAGTTTCTACTGTAGATTGTGAAGACATAGCCGCAATTCAGGCATTTTTGTAGAAATAAAAACTATTTACCAGTAGACTTTCACCAATGGCACGAATTTTCACTACAAGGTCCCTTTCAAGCAGAATACAAATAATGAAATAATTTCATGACTTGCAAGACACTCTTACATAGCATGTTCTTTATTAAATGTAAGTTTGCATTCACACATGCATGTACTAATCAGACTAGTAACAGCATGGGTCAATATCACAATGACAGCTTATCACTCTACTACAACATAATGCACCATTTGCTCCTAACTGGGCCTATAATTCTTGTGGAGAGCCATTGAGCATGCTTTACTTTCCCTAGCCACCCAAATAAATTGGTTAATGACCCTAAATCATCCAGTTGTGAGTTCACATTGGTTGGGTACGTGAAAGAAAGTGCCACCTTTCGTTTTTGAGTCAGCAAGCAAGTAAAAGTGATTGGTCTTTTCCTTAAACAAGGAAAAAAAACTAGGGGCGACTTGTCAGATTCTAAAGCTACAAGTGGAATTTGGGATTGAGTCCTGCTTGATCAAATTGGAGATCATTAAAAACTCTGAATGAAGGAAACAGGGTATAAGTTGATGGAACATTTTCAAATAGATAGCTCCTTAGTGATCCAGACTATTGAGGAAAAAACACATAGAGAACAAAAATCTTGTGACCAAAATGCAACTTGCAGAGTGTATGGCTTGTATCATCTAGTTCATAGAGAGTGGGTAACAATGACAGAAATATTCTGATCAGATACTTTACATTGGCCAGGATTATGTTCTACTATACAGTCCTTCAGAACATAAAAATTCAGCACACTACACAAACTCTTGGAACTAAGGCGACTCTACGGCAATCCACCGAATGTTTTTTATTAAAATTTATAAATATATGAAATCATCAAAGATCACATAGATGCAAGCACCATGAATACAAAACATCGGGTAGTACTTCATAATAGAGCAAAATATCAAATTGCTTGATTGAAAAAGTAAACAAAACTGCCTGATCAGATGGTATACATTCATCATGAATGGTAAAAAAAAGGATTGTATAAAGAGCATATTTCTCTTCTTAGGTGTCTTTTACAATAACATACACAAGGCAGCACAAGATAAAACTAAGCTGACCAAGTGAAACCTTAAGATGCTTGCAACAGCTCCTTGATATTGTATCCCTGCAGCTGAAGCATAATAACAAAGCACTTACATTAGTTTTAAGTACTTCTAAGAAAAACATGTAGTATAGTATGATTTAGCTGCCAAAATAACTTAATAGATAGATCTATAAAGGGAATTTGCTGCCAAAATAATTTCGTAGATAGATTTATAAAGCAAATTAGCTGCGCTGCCCTACTTCTGTCTAGTACTCTCAATGCTATCCTTCCAAGTTCCAAGAACTGTAAAAAATATGGAACAAAATAGTGATAAAAAGACTATATACCTGAAGAAAGGTTAGCAACAATATTACTCCAGAGTTCCAGACAGCATGTATTGTTATAGGAGTGAGAAGATTGCGAGTTTGAGCATATGAAAATCCCAGTGCAACACCTGTGCACATTCAATGGATGGAGGAAATATAGTTACCTATACACTGTTAAATCATGTGAACACAACAATTCTACATATCAATATGCCTTTGTGATTGTTTGTCATTATGTTTAATCCAGGGCAACACCTAACTAGTAACTACACTGAGATGGTGGGGTTTTAGCATGCTGCACTTTCTTGTGCAGTGTCCTGCCTAGTTAATATCAACGTAGGCACTTACCAAGCACAAACAGCTGTGGGAATTCTCCTGGTGTAAGATGAGCGAAAGCAAACACTGCAGCAGTGATGAGCACAGAAATTGGAGTAGAAAACCTGTATCAGAAAGTAAATATGAGTAGAAAACCTGTAGCAGTTACAAATCATTTACTGCTTAATAATACAAATTTGCAGAATGCACCAATATGTAGTGTTATACTTCTACAGATAAGAATTTGAGAAGAAGTCTCTGGACCAAGAAAAATACTATATTTATATTTACCACATAGTCAATGACACCATTAGAAATCCTCGAAACACAGTTTCCTCCAGAATTGGTGCCAGAACCCCAGTGATGCCCAGCAAACAGGCAGTGCTACCAATAAAGAAAAGAGGTCAAGTAAGTTTGTTTTGCCAGACCTATATACAATAAATTATGGGGGGGAAAATCCATCCAAACTATACCTGATACTCGATGAGCCAATCAGTGGCAATAGAAGGGCTAGTGAGTCAGTCTGAAAGAAGTTCAAGAAGTAGATCACTACAGGTGAAATGCAAACTGGCATACTAACATGCTGGATTTTCACATGTACTTGATATATAAAATAATTTACTCTTGTCTATAATGGACACATCATTTGAGTCCTGTCAAACATCTCTTTAAATTCCATTGCTTCATCCAACAGATTATGTTATGCTGAAACATCAAGCATATAAGAACCAGACACAAGAAAACTACCGGGGTAACGCCCCAGCGTTTAAGGAGAAAGAGCACAGTTTCTTCCTGTGTATCTAAGAAAAGCACTAGACACGTGAAACTAAGACAGACCCAAAGCATAGCCGATGGAAGAAAGTTTTATTCATAATTTTTATAGATATGTAAATAAAATCCTTGAGAACAGTAGAATATAGTTAATTCAGCAGGCGTACTTTTCCTGATAGATCGAAATCAGACGGCACAATGGGGGCTGGACATTTTTTTTGGTCAAAGTAGCAACGATGTAGGATAACAATCAGGGTTGTCAACTAATAAATGCGGTGCTCAATAAGACAACAGGAGACTAGTTGCTGAAGCATAAAATAGTCTAGACCTCTCTCTCTGGAGTTTCACCATTCAGAAAAGCCATTGCAGCTCCAGCTAACGCAATAGAAATTATTGCACCAAAGAGACCGATTCCAGCCCACAGAAGCCAACCATTTTGCAGCTTAAATGGTTCCTTAAAATCTGAAAGTTCAAAAATATAGTTGCATTAATAGACTATTGTCCAATGATTAAAAGAACTGATAACACACTAAATATCTACGATCATAGTCCGGAAAGCAGCAGTCTTGGCCTCTTGGGAAAGAAAGTAATCTGCGCCTGTCATATAAGCAAGAACTTTATTGAAATGAAACATAACGAAATCATGTTCTGACCATAACAGAATATATCATCTGAGAATGGTCGAAAGGTATTGGTGATGCCAAATATGACTCCAATCACAACTGCCGTCACGCTACTGCACATGCAAATATAGAAAAAGCTACGTCAAAAAAAATATAGAAAAAGGCAAGTTAATATCGTGGTGATATATAGTCTTCACTACACGCAGATAATCTTAATTGAGTTGCAATATACGGTGCAATCTATACATAGGAATAGGAACTTAGATCCATACAATTGTCCGAAAAAGAGTATTTCCGCCTTCTCATCTATAGTTGCCTCCCCACCTTGAAAGCCTAGATACTCCAATACAGATTGCTCCACCATTCCTGTCAGAAGAAAGCTGCTAAAAAACATTCATCATTTTTTTTCAAGTGAGGCATTTATAACAATTAAAAAAAATCAAGATGCCCAAATAATTGAGAATCGCAAGAAACTGGTCGCGTTGGCACATTACAACACTGCAGAGCACAGCTTATTACAAATTTAACTGAGGATTACATAAATGCAATTTCTTGTTACACAATGCTGTGACTAGAATGCTAATGCACAGTACCAATCGGCAAATGTATAGTACCTCACTGCACAGGCCACCATCGTGAGCGAAACGGTCGGCCACTCCCATGGCACATCCCACCGGCGAAGGGCAGGCCACTCATACAAGCTCTGCTCCTATCAAAACAACATAATTGCAACGGAATCAACCACGTTTCACAACAAAACTCTTACTAAAAAAGCTCACGGATTTCACCAATGTGCTCATCATAACACTTATCGATGCGCTCACCTTATCGGGCTGGGGCGCGGGCGGCTCGTTCCTGGGATCGCCGGAGAAGCGGCACGCGAATTCGAAGCTCCTCCGGCCAGTCCCCGGCGGCCGCGGCGCAAGCTGCTCCACCACTGCCGCTGCCAGGGGACGGCGACCGGTTCTTGGCAAGGGAGACGGGTGCAGCCTCTGCCTGAACAGGAGTGCTCTGCGGCTGCTGGGGGGCGTGCGGAGGTGGAGGAGAAGAGAGGACGGAGCCAACGGCGGCGAAACCATCGAAACAACCGTTCGGAAGCCGCGCGGTGACACTAGGTGACTGGGATAAGGTACAAGGGCTTGGATGTAAATGGGTCAGGATACAAGGGTGCTTATTTGTAAATATATAAGATACAGGGGTGTTTTTGTAAACAACCGTTGCGTCAGAGTGCAGACTGGGTTCCTGGGTAGTGGTTATGAGAGTTGGAGTCGGAATCGGAGTCCGCCACGAATGGCGGTGGCGCCATGCCCTGGCCTCTACAAATTGGTGCGAATGTCGCACTGCTGCGGCCACGTCCAAGAAACTTGCGTCTCCCTCGCAAGAAAACCTAGAGTGTTAATATCTCTTGAATTGTTATAATTTCTTGCGGGGTGCTCTTGATCGGATTCCAGAGAGAAGGGGAGAGGGAGAGAGAGGAGTAGACATCATTACTAACCATCCGATGCATTGAAGGAGGAG
Organism: Phyllostachys edulis; assembly: GCA_036346405.1. Lineage (NCBI taxonomy): Eukaryota > Viridiplantae > Streptophyta > Magnoliopsida > Poales > Poaceae > Phyllostachys > Phyllostachys edulis. The sequence goes on along the minus strand of CM070560.1, from coordinate 43,987,495 downwards.
CCGGTCATCGCTGGTTCGTTGGTGAGGTCTGCGCACGGGCAGCGACGGTCGGGGAAGAAGGAGCGGCGTCTCCCTGGCGGCGCGTCTCTCTGGCGGCAATGAGGTGGTGGCGGCGGCTCCGGTGAAGCTTTCCATCACCGATGCGCGCCTCTAGATCGGTCTAGGGTTTGTGTCGGTGGGGTTTTGCGGCTCAGCGAACCTCGTAATTCTGAGCCGCGGCCCCACCTCTTTATATATTGCTTGTATGACGGAGGCCCATCAACCGATGGGTGGTGGACGCCCCGATCGGCGCGGATCAAGGCCCAATTAGCCGTTGGGCTAATCGGCTGAGATCAATCTAACATAGAGCTCTCTAGCTCCAAGTTTCTGTGCTCCCTAGCAATCTTGAGCAGAGCACTGGTTACCTTGATGGCGGGGAAGCAGCTGGGGTTCGACTCCCAGGCCGGCGCCGGCGGCGTGGCCCCGTGTGCGAACAACTGCGGGTTCTTCGGGACCGCGGCAACAAAGAGACTGTGCACGCGGTGCTACCGAGACCACCTCAACGCCGTCGCCAACGCCGCCGAAGTGGAGAGGATGCGGGCCTTGCTCGCGTCGCTCGCGAGCAAGGAGCTAGGGAAGTGTCGAGCCGCCGCCGCCGCCGCCCCAAGAATCGAGAAGCCGGGCGGCGAAAGCGCTTGTGGCGTCTTGGAAGAAGGCGGGGGGCTGGGGTTCGCGTGCCGGTGCGGCGGCACGTTCTGCTCAACGCACCGGCACGCGGAAGCGCACGGCTGCGGCTTGACTACAAGAAGGCCGGCCAGGAGCGGATCGCCGAGCAGAACCTGGTCGTCGTCGCGCCCAAGATCGCCAAGATTTGAAGCTAGATGGCCGGAGGGCGCATGCATGCACGGCTAGCTTGTAGTTATCGCTTCTTTTGTTCAGGGCCGTCACTTGTAAATTGTAATCAAGAAGCTTTCTTAATTAGTCTTCTCCATTTTTTTAACTGATTTAAAAGATCAAAATAGCTGATGTGATCATTGCATACTTCTGATTGAATGATCTGCTTGGTATAGCTCTTCTGTTGTTGCATGTGCAGTGATGCATCACTAATTAAGTTAATACGATCAGGGGCGGAACTGGACCTCGGGTCTCTCGGGCAACGGCCCAAGGCCGAACCAAAAATGCTTGGTAAAAGTGCGAATGTGAAATGTGAAAATGCTAACTACAAAACGATTTTGTGCTGAAATGCATTGAGCGGACCCAAGGCCTGGGCCTGCGCTGCCTCCGCCGTTGAATACGATGGCTGATTAAATTGTTCACATGAAGCTAGATGCATCAGTTCTAAACAATAATGTTGCAATTCAATAATGCCAAGCAGTTTGTTTGAGGTACGCTGATGAGCACATCATATAAATTATCAAAGCCGGCTATGGTGATTCGCTGCCGTGAGGCCGAGATACTCCTCGGTGGCCGGCTTGAATATGCGCTGCTTGTCTGAGTCGAGCGCGGCGGCGAGCTTCGGCCACACGAAAGCGCTGACGAACCACGAGCCGTCGCCTCCCGGGCGCGAGATGATCAGCACGAAGCCGGAGCACAGCCTCCAGCCCGGCGACGTCGGCATCGCCAGGGCGGCGTGCCCGAAGCCGAAGTCCGTGTCGACATGGAACGAGGCGAACGACGTCACGTGTTGGTCCAAACCGAAGATGATTCAACCGATCGGAGGAAAAACGTCACGTTCGCGCAGAAGTTCACGGCAAAAAGCCCTCGGCAGAACGCTACGCGTGAACACACGTACGCATCGCTGGAACCTCACGCACTCGAAAAAGAACATTTTTTATTAATTAACTTTTTTTTAAATGTTATTTTAAAGTTAATCTCCGACGCCTTTGGCCACCATCACTAGCGTGATAAAACAACACTGTCACGCGCCAGGATAAATTCCCAAAACAGTACTTTTTGTTACGCCACTGGTTGTGGCGTGACCAAATAACATTGTCATGCTACTTTCAGTAGCGTGACAAGAGTTTGACCAGAAATGAGCTAGCGTGACAGTGTTATTTTGTCACGCCACGGGTGGTGGCTTGACCAAAAGGGTCAGAATTGGAAATAAAGTGCGTCGGGGGTTAACTTCAAAATAAAATTCAAAAAAGGGTTAATTAATAAAAAAATTCCTCAAAATACTCACGTACGGGAAGAAGCGAGAAAACGATTTTGTGCTGCACTGCAGCTTTTCTTTCTTTCATCTTTTTTTATCTTGCTCACGTAAATTACAAGATTGAACTGTGCCTTATAAAGGCTGAGTACATGTACTCAACTCCAACTCGGCAAGCAGCCAAAAAAGAACGCTAAACAAATATTACCTAACAATAACTCCCTAATCTTTGTGCACTTACTTATTGAGATCAGTTGGTCTCAACTGCGACTTGCCCAACTGTTACTCAATACAGGACGCCGAACACATCTCCTCAACGTTCCGGACTCAGCTCTACAGACTCAACTCAGGACGGCGAACACATCTTCTAAACGTCCCGGACTCGACTCAGCATTAGAGCAACGCCGCCTCAATTAAATGCGCATCCGCTTTCTCCTTCCTCGGCTTACGGCATTTGAAAGCGAAGTGCACGTAGTCCTGAAAATTGTAGCATCTCGCCTTGTCTTGTCGAATTTCCGATTCTTACGGCCTTAGCCACCACCACCGTTAGAGCCATCGCCTTCGCCTTTTGACGATCGGGTCTTCCACTTGGCGCGGGTTAACAGCAGGTGCTCATCTTCGCTGCCGCCAGATCCTCAGATCCATTCCTCGTGCACCTTCAAGTGGCCGATCACCTCCTCAACAGGCATCACCTTGAGATCGCCAAACTGCTCAATGGTGAAGACGATTTGCAAAAACTTTCCAGAGACCGTCCGAAGGTATTTTCTCACAACATAGCTCTCTTCCATCTTATCCCCCAAGGCTCGGATCTGGTTCACAATAGTCGTCAACCTCATGGCGAAGTCATCGATCGACTCCATCTCTTTCATGCACATCCCCTCGAACTCTCTCTTGAGGGTCTGCACTCGCACTTCCTTGACACGATCGGCACCAAAATGCATCGTTTTCAACGCCTTCCACGTAGTTTTGGCCATCTCATTTTCGGCCAGAAGGAAGAGTGTTTCCTCTGGGATGCCTCCATAGATAGCCGCCAAGGCCATCTGATCCTTGCGTACATCGACATTGTCGTCCTCGACTGCGTCCCACACTCCTTGAGCGCACATATACATCTTCATCTTGATTGCTCATACTGCATAATTGCTCTTCGTGAGTATCGAAAAATACAGCGAGACGACGGAACTCTCCTTCACCATCGCACCCGATGTCACCTCGTCACCGGTGACACCACTTTTCAGAGAGCATGACATGATCTTGGACATACACGGATCAAGAATTCAGGCTTTGATACTAATTGTTGGCCCAAACCGAAGATGATTCAACCTATCGGAGGAAAAATGTCACGCTCACATAGAAGTTCACGGCAAAAAGCTCTCAGCAGAACGCTACTCGTGAACACACATGTACATGTCACTGGAACCTCACGCACTGGAAAAACTCACGCTCTGGAACTCACATACTAGAAGAAGTGAGAAAACGATTTTGTGCTGCACTGCAACTTTTCTTTCTTTCATCTCTTCTATTTCTTGCTCACTTAAATTACAAGATTGGATTGTGCCTTATAAAGGCTGAGTACATGGACTCAACTCCAACCCGGTTTCTACTCGTACGAAACAGATACGACAAGTAGCCAAAAAGGAATACTAAGAAAGATTACCTAATATCACAGTCACCACTAGGCTGCCCAACCCGACGGTCATCATCTCGATGTACCTCTCGGGCTTGTGTTCCTCCACCCAATCCACCAGGTCTTAGAAGTGCTCGTCGGTAGCCCTCGCCGTGATCGCCTCCCGCACCATCAATGAGATGTCTGAGAGCGGCCGCTGCTGGATCACCTCCACGCTCGTCTCCACCAGCGCGGACGCCGTGATGTTGTCGATGTAGTTGTGCATCGTGGCCTTGTACACAAGCGCCACGAGCTACGACCTCCTGTCCACCCACCAACCCATGCGGTTGCTCACGTTGGACGTGCCCATGACTGCGGCAAGGGCCTTCCACAGGTACGCGGACACTACCTTGACGTTGTTAGTCCAAAGCCAGGATTTCACACGCTATGTGGACTCACACACACACGCGCGCGATCATAGCTTGAAGATGAAAATCAGGAAGAACACAAGAGGAACACAGTCTTGCGACACAACTTGCAATGTCCGCCTTTTTTAGTGGTTTTCTGATATTTCAATAAAAGGTTACAGACTAAACAAAACACACGATGATTATCGCTAACAGAGGAGTCCTACTATCATGGATCACAATACACACTTCTAGCTAAGACCCACATTGCTTCAACGTGCACAACAACTCCTACTAATGCACAACGTGAAGACTTGACTCATGCAACTACATGTAGGTTGTGTACAATACCTGACAACTCAACTAATTGGTTGTAGACTTAACACATGAGTAAACTAACATGCAACTTATGTAAACAACAAGATTATGACTAACACTCACCCCCTTAATCTTGTTATTAGTTCCTCACCTCCTGTACTCCAACCTTTTGATGCATCTCCACAAATTTCACTCGGCCAAGTGATTTTGTCAGAATATCAGCAAATTGATTGTTAGTGCTCACATACTCCACTGCAATCTTGTTGGATTCAACACACTCTCTTATAAAATGATATTTTGTATCAATATGCTTGCTTCTACCATGATGCATCAGGTTCTTGCACAGAGAAATTGAGGATTTGTTATCGACCATTAGAGTCACTTGTTTAGCATCTTTCTTCAGCAAATCAGAGAGGAATCGACTAAGCCAAATGCCCTGACATGCTACTGAAGTTGCAGCAATGTATTTTGCCTCACACGAAGACAAGGCAACTACCTTTTGTTTCTATGAGTACCAACTGACTGGATTTGAGCCAAGGTAGTACACAACTTCAGTGGTGCTTTTCCGATCATCCAAATCTTCGACCATGTCACTATCGCTATAACCGACCAACCCCTCATTCCCATCTTCCTTTCTCACATAAAAGCATCCATAGTTCAAGGTACCACAAACATACCTCAAAATATGTTTCACTGCAATCATGTGTTGTGATGTGGGTGCCTCCATGTAATGACTGACAATGCCAACCGAATAACATATGTCTGGTCTGGTATTGACAAGATATCCCAGACTGCCCGCAATGCTTCGGTAATAAGTAGGGTCAACGGATGGATCACCACTTGCCTTGCTCAACTTCAATCTTGATTCATTGGAGTTTGGCTTGGATTTCAATCTCTCATTCCAGATTTCTCAAGAATTTTGGCTACATAGGAGGGCTGACAGAGAGAGATACCTTGAGATCCTTATCGCACTTTTATGCCAAGATAATAGCTCATTGCCAAGATCACTCATGCTAAACGGGTTCCTCATTTCAACCTTGAATTTTGCTATTTCATCGGCATTTAACCCGGTAATGATCAAGTCATCCACATATACTCCGACTATGATAATAGAATCTCCCATTCTCCTCTTATAGACTGCATGCTCAAGAGGGCATTTCTTAAACTCAAGTGGACACAAGCTCTTATCTAGCTTGGAATTCCACGCTCTAGGGGCTTGACAGAGTCCATACAAGGCCTTCTTCAACTTGAGCACCTTGTGATCATTCTGCACATCAACAAAACCTGGCAATTGTGAGAAAAAAAAACTTTTTCCCCAAGATCACCATTGAGAAATACAGATTTCATGTCCATGTGATGTACTTGCCATCCCTCTTGTGCAGCAAGAGTGATTAGCAGTCTCATTGTTCAAGATGAGCCACCAGAGCAAACACTTCATCGAAGTCCACCCCCTGCCACTTCACATATCCTTTTGCGACAAGCCGTGCTTTGTATTTCACCACCTCACCTTGAGTGTTCTTCTTGATCTTAAACACCCACTTCAAGCCAATGCAACGTTGTCCTCTCAGCAGTTCAACCAATTTCCACGTCCCATTGTCGCGAATGGCCTCTAACTCCTCTTGCATTGCCCTTCTCTAGCAAGCATGCTTTCCTGCCTCGACATGGTATTCAGGCTCCTTCATGGCTATCAAGCACAGCTTGTGGTAGTCGAGCTCGACTACAGAAGCATTCTCATACATGTCTTGAAGATCACGGTAATGAATTGGGCCATCAACAAACGAGTCAGATCGTGATGCTACTGATCCTGTCGTAACGCCTGCCGTGGAAGCCAATCCTGGCAAGAAAGCCCACCGTGGCAGCCGAACCTGGTGACATACCTGCCGCGACAGCTGTGGCAGTTGCAGTGGGGACAAAATCTCTGTCAAGTGCACCACCATGCGTCTGTGTTGGCATTATTGGTCCAACCTCATTGTTTTGATGCAGTGACTCAGCTTCCTCGTCGGCGACTTCACCACTTTCATACATTACAGTGAATGTATCACAGTGTTCAGTGGACTCAACTTCAGCATCCTCATCCCATTTTCCAAGGACTATATTCCTCAAACACAGCATCCCTGGTGATTTGCAGTTTCCTGGTTATTGGGTTATACACTCGATGGGCTTTGGACTTGGGCTCATATCCAATAAAACACCATCGGTGTGCTTCTATCATCCAATTTCTTGGCATGGGGTGTCACATTCTTAACATGTAGCACACAACCAAAGATCCGGAGATGATTTACCTTCGGTTTCTTGTGATACCATGCCTCATAAGGCGTCATGTTAGCTATGCTTTTCGTTGGTGCCCTGTTTAGGAGATACACTGTAGTGGACACAACTTCTCCCCCCAAAAAAACCCGTCATCCTCATGCTCTTCAGTAAGCTTCTAGCCATGGAAACCACTGTCTGATTGCGTCTCTCGACAACGCCGTTCTATTGAGGCGAGTATGGAGCAGTGAGGAAATACTTTAGTCCAGAGCTCTCATAGAACTCCTTGATATCATAGGATCTGAATTCACCCCACCGGTTTGTGCGCAATCCCTTCAATTTGAGACTTGTTTCCGTTCAGCAATGCTCTTTATTTTTTTCAGTGCTATCAAGGTTTCACTCTTGCACTTCAGAAACACTATCCACATGAAACAAGTGCAATCATCAATTGCTAGCAAGAAATACCTGCTGCCACTTGGTGTTGATGGAGAGGTTGGTCCACAGAGGTTGGCATGGACTAACTAAAGCTGTTCTTCAGCCCGGTACACAGATTCAGAGGGGAATGTAGCATGTTGCTGTTTGCCACCCAAACAACCCTCACAAACCTGATCAACATGGTCCGCTGGCTGCATTCCAATGACCATCTCCTTGTGCACTAGGTCCCTCAACGCTCATAAATTCAAGTGCCCAAACCTAGCATGCCACAGCCAGGCCGGATTGTCACAAACTCCCAACAAGCACACTGGTTGAGACTGATTCAGGTTCAACAAATATAGTTTGTTGCGTGAGCGCTTCACCTTGGCCAGTAACTTCTGTTGTCTATCATAGATACACAAGTAACCATCCTCCAGAACCACTTTGAACCCATTCTCATCAAGCTAATCTAGACTCACAATATTGTTTTTGAGTCTAGGGATGTAATAAACATCTGTCAGCACACGATGCTCGCCAGTCTTGCATTCAAACAACACAGAGCCTCTCCCACATATCTCAACCACAGACCCATCACCAAATCTCATTGAACCCATCACAGATGAATCAAGATCAGTGAACTTGTCTTTGCTACTGATTATGTGGTTGCTTGCTCCTATGTCTAAATACCAAAGATCACTACTATAACCGTGCTCATCGCCCAGATTTGGCCTCACCTTCTATTCATTGAGCACAACACGATTACTCACAAAATCTTCACTAATGACAAGGTCGCATACCTCAGACATTAACAGTGTTGGCTCGTTGTCGTCCTTCTTCTCAACAATGTACGCTTTCTCCTCCTTCTTGCTACGACAATCCGATGCGAAATGGCCGAGATTATCGCAGTTGTAGTAGCGGATCTTGGATTTGTCAAACTTCTTCTAGTCAAACTCAGCGACATGCTCATCGTCGTTGCGCTTACTATGCCCACGTACGCTGCGCCATCGGCCTCCCTTTTCTTTTTACTTGAAGTCGCCGCTGGATTGTTCACCTTCCTTATTCATCGCCTTGGCCTCCCGCTCAGTGCTAGTTAAGAGTAGTTGCTCTTCTTCGCCATCGCCAAAACGACGAGCTCCCTCTTCGTGCATTTTCAAATGGTCGATCAGTTCTTTAACCTTCATTGCCTTGAGGTCTCCAAACTGCTCAAGCATGGTGACGACTGGCGCAAACTTCCTAGGGACAACATGGAGAAATTTTCTTACCACATAAATCTCTTCTATCTTGTCCCCTAGACCCCGAATCTTCCTGACAATCGATTTTAGTCTCATGGCGAAATCATCGACATATTCGGTGTCTTTCATGCACAAATTCTCGAAATCACTCTTGAGGTTCTGCACATGGGCCTCCTTAACATGATCTTCACCAAGGTGCATCATCTTCAAGGTCTCCTAGGCTTCTTTGGCGGTCTCCTTCGCCAAGAGCAGCAAGAAATCTTCTAGCATAGCTTGGAAGATTGCCACGAGTGTCATTTGGCCCTTCCTTTCATCCACAGCCTCCTTCTCCGCAATTGCATCCCACATCCCCTGAGCTCGCATGAAGACTTTCATCTTCACCGCCCAAGTTGTGTAATTACTCCCTGTGAGCATAGGGTATTAAAGGCTAACACTACCTTCTCTCGTCGGCGCCTTCGACAAGCCCTCGCTGTCACCGGTGATTGCACTTCCCGACGACCGCGACATTATCTTGGGCATGCAACTACGAAGAACCTAAGCTCTGATACCAAATGTTAGTTCAAAGCCAGGATTACACAAGCTATTGTTGGAAATATGCCCTAGAGGCAATCATAGAGATGATTATATTTCATTATGTTCATGACATTGGATAATGTGTTATCTTGTTCCTAGAATAATATTGTTAATATTTATTATCAAGTATGTGACTTGGTTGTGAAACTCTATATTTCTGCAATAATTATTCTTATACGATCCCTGGTCGTAAACATATGAGGACACATATGAATAGACTAGCATATGCATTGGTTGATGACTATGTTTCACGAGTCATAGATATGGAGATATCAAACCAATAATATGGACACATGTTAGAGAACATGATGTTGGATAAGACCCACCTTGAGACACTATTGAGATTGTTATGAATCTATGTGTCATTAGTTGGTCTCAAGCAATGATGATGTATAATCCTTAGACACGAGATCAAGATGGTTTCCTACATGTGTAAGAGCACTCTTAGGGGTTGCCAAACGCTACAATGAATCGGGTAGTTATAAAGGTAGCTTTGGGTATGCTCAAACATGGAGAGGAATGTGACCGGCCTGATATAGGATTTGCCCTCCTAACATAACAGAGAGATGTCTCTGGGCCCCTCGTTGTGATCGGATAAAGAAAGTGCATGGCCATGCCACTAGTAGTCAAGTGTTCGACCACATAAGGTTATCTCGATACTCGATCGAGAAAGTATTGAGCAGTCCATGGATGACACAACATCTCACCCGAGTTCAACCAGATATCGTGAGGCAAAGGGAGAATACATGAGTAGGTCACTTAGTTCGACCACCACCGATCGAGTCGTATGGAGATACAAGCAAGTCGAGATCGGTGAACGTAATCACAGAGTGGTGAAACCAAGTCGTAAGGAGTTACGAGTTGGTCGTGATCAAATACGAACCGGTCAGATAGAGATAGGACACGGTCGTAAGTGATGAGGACCTGGTCGATATCATATTGCATTAAGGTTCGTCCGATATAATTTGTGTGTTTTCGAATCGATATGTTCGCTAGGAGTCGCATCGACTCGTGATCGGAAGCGGTTTCGAATCACAACCGAACTACACATGAACCCTGTGGTCACACACTTAACGGGTTGAACAAACCAAGACGAATACGATTCAGAACATGTCCGGATAGGATCCGCCACGGGCACTATATAAGGAGGTGCATGAGGCTATTGGGATAGGCGCGTGAAACACCATCAAACCCTAGCCGCCATCTCCTTGAGAGCTCCACCGCGCGACTTGGTGCCGCACACCGACGTTCGGTTGTTCCTTCCCTGGACGTGTGGATACCGTAGAGGCGCTACTACGATTGTTGCGCTTGAGGACGATCCGCGATCTTCACAAGGAACCGCATACGTTGCTGGAGGAGACGATCGGCTCGTGAGGACATTGGACGATCGACTACGACCGCTTCATCGACGTGCTCTTCGTTGGACCAGACTGCTCCAATCCTTCTTCCGCTGCTCTGCGCGTCTGTTGGTAACGATTTGTGATCATCTACTTGCTTGGCATCCTAGTTCGCGTGGTAGAAATTTTTGTTTGTAGCTATCGTAGCCTACCCCGTGACCCAACAGCTATGTGGACTCACACACACGCGTGCGCGATCACATCTTGAAGATGAAAACCAGGAAGAACACAAGAGGAACATAGTCTTGCGGCACAACTTGCAACGTCTGCTTTTTCGTTGGTTTTCTGTTATTTCAATCAAAGATTACAGATTGAACAAAACACATGATGATTATCGCTAACAGAGGAGTCCTACTATCATGGATCACGATCCACACTTCTAGCTAAGACCCACACTGCTTCAACATGCACAACAACTCCTACTGATGCGCAACGTGAAGACTTGACTCTGCAACTACATGTAGGTTGTGTACAATACCTGACAACTCAACTAATTGGCTGTACACTTAACACATGAGTAAACTAACATGCAACTTATGTAAACAACAAGATTATGACTAACAGACGCGAGTCGCGCAGGGCTCGCCGACCGCCACCCGGCTAGCCCGCGCTCGTAGCATGGTGTGGTCCCTCGCCTCAATGTAGTACATGCGTTGGACAAAGCTGCTCTCGCACGTGATGGCGTTGACCAGATGCTCACCGTCCAACGGCGTGAATACCTTTCCGATCCAGGAGGTGTACGACGGTGCGGCGCGGGGGCGGAACACTGAGCGGTCGTGGTTCAGAGCCTAGCCTGTGGTGGCGAGTGTCCCGAACTGCATGAGCACGAACCACTCGTTGGCAAGCATGCACAACCCATGCCCGTCCACGAGCAGGTGGTTGGTGCCCCACGCCATGGGGAAGACGCCGCAGGAGAATGACACCAGCTGCACCGACAACGCGACGTCGACGCCATACGGGATGGGGAGGTCGATCCCCGTGAACGACGCACCCAACGTGCCGTAGTCCAGGCTCGTTGTAGGATCAAGGATAACCGACTAGAGGGGGGTGAATAGGAGGTTTTTAAACTTTTTAACAAATTAACAATTTAAGCCAATTATGAATTATGTCTAAACTAGATACAATTCTAGCTAAGCAATTTAATACAAGATAAATGCTGGAATTGTAAATACGGAATAAGTAAAGACAAGAATTAACCACAAAGAGACAACTGCTCAAGGACTGGGTGCTAGTGTTCATTTAACATATATAGAGCCTTGAGAGCCTTGAGCATTCACTCAACACCAAAATTCCCTTGTGCATTCATTGTGAGGTGGTTGAGTTCATTCAAGTGCATTCATTCATCCTAGTTAATCCTATTGCACTTGAGCGCCGTCAAGCAAAGGTCATCAATTTGTTACTCTTAGAGTTTTGCCAAACTCCTAGACGGCCTTGGCAGTGGAGCACGGTAATCTCTTCAAGAAGATTGTGAAGAGGCCCGGTGCAAGCTTGTGAGTAGTTTGATGTTCGCTATCTCCGAAGCGGAGGAAGAACAATCATAGTGATCAAGGGAATGCTTAATTAATGGAGCCAGCTTGAGTTGTCAAGCTTCATCAACATGGGCTAGTGAAGACCGGCAAGCCTTCGATACCACGGGAAAAACATCCTTGTCTCATTGTGGTTTTTCCTAGTCTTTACTATTTCTGCATTTACATTTCTAGCTTATTTCTTGTGTTGAATTGTTTAGCTAGAAGTGTAACTTGTTTAGACTAAGTTATTAATTGGCTTAAATTGTTAATTTGTTAAAAAATTTAAAAACCTCCTATTCACCCCCTCTAGTCGGTTATCCTTGATCCTACAAGTGGTATTAGAGCTTGGTATCTCATTGATTTAGACTTAACCATCTAAGAGAGAAAAGGATGGCTAGTGAGGGAATTGCTATAGGAAATGCTCCTTTATTTGATGGCTCTAATTATGCTTATTGGAAAATTAGAATGTCAATTTATTTAAAGGCCATGAATCCAAGTATTTGAAAAATCGTAAATAAGGGTTATGTCATGCCTCTTAATCCACTAATTCCCACAGATCAAGAGGCGCGCAATGCTCATTCAGATACCCAAGCTATGAACGCTCTCTTTGGTACTTTGAACACGGATGAGTTCAATAGAAGAAGATTACCGCTTTCACCAATGAGTTGTTCAAGAAGAACAAGGAAGAGCTCTTAGAAATATCTTCCTCAAAGAAGAAGATTACCGCTTTCAAGGCCAAAGCAGAATCAAGAGACGATGAGGATGAAGAAGAAGACTCTGACGAGGAGTATGCATTTCTTGTAAGAAGAATGAAGAAGTTCATGAAGAGACGCCCTAATAGAAGCTTCAACTTTGACAAGTACAAGAAAGGACAATCCTCAAGTGACAAAAATCGTTATAACAACATTCGGTGCTATAATTGTGAAGAGAAGGGGCACATTGCTTCCCGTTGCCCCGTAAACAAGGATGACAAGGGAAAGTCATTCAAGAAGAAGGAGTATAATGGCAAGAAGAAGCTTTTCAAGAAACTTCACAAAGATGGTAATCATGAAGCCTATATTGGAGAGTGAGATTCAAATGACGAATCAAGCGACTCCGATTCCAATGAGGATAAGTCTCCCAAGAAGAAAGGACTCGTTGGCATCGCCATCAAGGAAGCTCCTTCACTATTCTCCACTCCTACTTGTCTCATGGCAAAAGGAGATAAGGTAAAATCCATTGATAATGATAAACCAACTTATGATGAATTAATGGATATGCTTGAAGACCTAAATGAATATCTTGGAAAAGAAAAGGCAAAATATAAGGTCTTGAATAGAGAGTTTATTTCTCTAAAAGATTCTTATGGGGGGCTAAAGGAAGCTCATGACTTGCTTATCCAAGAATATTCAAGCAAGTCTTGCTCTAGTATAGGAATTACATATGATATTATTGATGATATGCCTAGTATAGAAATTTCTAAAACAAGTGCATCTATTTCATGTAATAATTCTATTACTATAACATGTTGCTCTAGTATTAATGCAAATCATGTTAATGTTGAGCAAAATGATGCTAAGCTTATTGTTGAAAACAATGAGCTAAAAGAGCAAGTGACCAAACTAAGCAAAAGTTTGGAAAGGTGTTTCAAAGGTAAGACTACTCTTGACAAGCTTTTGAGTGAGCAAAGGTGCTCATTCAATAAGGAAAGTCTTGGGTATGTGCCTAAGAAAGGTAAGAAGACGGCAAACAAGCCCACAAGGTTTGTAAGGCAAAATGGTAAATATTGCCATAAGTGCCGGGAAATAGAACATGTGCAACAAAATTGTCCTAAGGATAAGACTCCATCTCTTGGTATATATGATTCATACTATATGCTTAGAAAGACTAAGGATGGTAAAGTAATTGCTCGTTTTGTGGGCACTTCAATTCTAGGCGCTAAAAAGAATGCTATTTGGGTGCCTAAATCCTTGGTTACTAACCTCCAAGGACCCAAACAAATTTGGGTACCTAAAAGAACTTGATCCTTGTTTTGTAGGTGAACTATAAAACCGGTGGAAAACATTGGGTGCTTAATAGTGGATGCAGTCAACACATGACCGGTGATAGAAAGATGTTCACCACATTCGAGAATGGAAAAGGAGTAGATAAGATCACATTTGGCGATAATAGCAAAGGAAAGGTAATAGGATTGGGTAAAATTGATATCTCAAATGACCTTTCCATTTCCAATGTATCCTTAGTAGAATCATTAAATTTTAACTTGCTATCTGTTGCTCAAATATGTGATCTTGGACTAATTTGCTCTTTCTCTAGTGAAGGTGCTACAATCTCAAATGCAAAAGATAGCTCTTTAGTTTTCAAAGACTTTAGATTTGGAAATATTTATTTGGTTGATTTTAGTTCAAATGAATCTTGTTTAAAAACTTGTTTAATGGCAAAAATCTCATTGGGTTGGCTTTGGCATAGAAGGCTAGCTCATGTTGGAATGATTCAACTCAAAAAACTTTTCAAACATGATTTAGTCGTTGGCTTGAAAGATGTGAAGTTCGAGAAAAATAGACTTTGTAGTGCTTGTCAAGCCGAAAAACAAGTTGCCAATTCTCATCCTTCCAAAAGTATCATATCAACTTCTAGACCATTGGAACTCTTACATATGGATTTGTTTGGGCCAACAACCTATAAGAGTATCGGGAGAAATAGCTATTGCTTAGTCATTGTGGATGATTACTCTAGATATACATGGGTATTCTTCCTAGATGACAAGGGTGAAACCTCTGGAATTTTCAAAAGTTTTGCTAAAATGGTTCAAAATGAATTTGATTTCAAAATAAAGAAAATCCGTAGTGATAATAGTTCCGAGTTCAAAAATACTAAAGTGGAAGACTCTTGTGATGAACTTGGAATAAAGTACGAACTTTCCACAACCTACACTCCGGAGCAAAATGGAGTTGTAGAAAGGAAAAATCGTACATTAATTGAATGACTAGGACAATGCTTGATAAGTATAATACTTTCGATAGCTTTTGGGCGGAAGCAATTAACAACGCTTGTCATGCCATAAATCGGCTTTATTTGCATCGTCTTTTGAAAAAGACTTCCCATGAGTTTCTTGTAGGAAGAAAACCGAACATCTCTTATTTTCGAGTTTTTGGTTGCAAGTGTTATATTTTGAAGAAGGGTGTTTGTCTTTTAAAATTTGCAAGTCATTGTGATGTTGGTTTCTTGCTTGGTTATTCTTCAAATAGCAAAGCTTATCGTGTCTTTAACCAAAACTCCGGTTTAGTTGAAGAAAGGCACGATGTGCAATTTGATAAAACTAATGGTTCTCAAGAAGAGCATGAGAATTTGGATGATGTAGGTGATCAAGCCTTAAGAAAAGCAATGGAATATATGCAAATATGCGACATCAAGCCCGAAGATAATCCATCATCTTCCACTCAAGTTGAGCCTCCTACCTCTTCCACAAGTCAAGTACAAATTAATGAAGAGAAAAGCAAGGAGATGATCAACCATCCAACCTACCACTAAAATTCACAATGCAATTGCAAAGGATCATCCAATAGATTAAATATTGGGTGACGTAAGTAAGGGTGTCCAAACTCGCTCTCGTGTTGCTTTTTTTATGAACATTACTCTTTTGTCTCTTCTATTGAGCCAAAACATGTAGAAGAAGCACTTGAAGATCCGGATTGGGTAAATGCTATGCACGAAGAACTCAATAACTTCACCCGGAATGAAGTTTGGACATTGGTGGATCGACCCAAGGAACACAATGTAATTGGTACAAAATGGGTTTTTAGGAACAAGCAAGATGAGAACGGTATGGTTGTAAGAAACAAGGCAAGATTGGTTGCTCAAGGTTATTCACAAGTCGAAGGTTTGAATTTTGGTGAAACCTTTGCTCTCGTAGCTAGACTTGAGTCAATTCGGATACTACTTGCTTTTGCATCTTGCTTTAATATTAAATTATTTCAAATGGATGTTAAAAGTGCATTCTTAAATGGTAAAATATCTGAACTTGTCTTTGTTGAACAATCTCCCGGTTTTGAAGATCCTAAAAATCCAAATCATGTCTATAAACTCTCCAAGGCGCTCTATAGTCTTAAACAAGCTCCTAGAGTATAGTATGAATGCCTTAGAGATTTTCTAGTCTCAAAAGGATTCAAAATCGGGAAAATTGATTCAACTCTATTTACTAAAGTCTTAAATGATGAGTTCTTTGTTTGTCAAATTTATGTTGATGATATCATTTTTTTGTCTACTAATCAAGATTTTTGCGAAGAGTTTGGTGGTATGATGTCTAGGGAATTTGAAATGTCCATAATTAAAAAATTGAGCTATTTTCTTGGGCTTCAAATCAAGCAACTCAAAAATGGAATCTTCGTGAGTCAAACCAAGTATGCAAAGGATTTAATCAAGAAGTTTGGCATGGAGGATGCTAAACCCATCAAGACTCCCATGGAAACCAATAGTCATCTTGACTTAAATGAGGGAGGTAAATCGGTAGATTTAAAGCTTTATAGATCTATGACAACAAGATTATGACTAACATACACGAGTCGCGCAGGGCTCGCCGGCTGCCACCCAACTAGCCCGCGCTCGTAGCATGGTGATGTCCCTCGCCTCAATGTAGTACATGCGTTGGACAAAGCTACTCTCGCACGTGATGGCGTTGACCAGATGCTCACCGTCCAACGACGTGAATACCTTGCTGATCCAGGAGGTGTACGACGGCGCGACGTGGGGGCGAAACACTGAGCGGTCGTGGTTCAGGGCCCAGCCTGTGGTGGCGAGCGTCCCGAACTGCACGAGCACGAACCACTCGTTGGCAAGCATGCACAACCCACACCCGTCCATGAGCAGGTGGTTGGTGCCCCACGCCATGGGGAAGACGCCGCAGGAGAACGACACCAGCTGCACCGACAACGCGACGTCGACGCCGTACGGGACGGGGAGGTCGATCCCCGCGAACGACGCGCCCAACATGCCGTGGTCCAGGCTCGCTGTAGGATCAAGGATAACCGACTGGAAGGGGTGAATAGGAGGTTTTTAAACTTTTTAGCAAATTAACAATTTAATCCAATTATGAATTATGTCTAAACTAGATACAATTCTAGCTAAGCAATTTAATACAAGATAAATGCTAGAATTGTAAATACGAAATAAGTAAAGACAAGAATTAACCACAAAGAGACAACGATGTTTTCCCGTGGTATCGAAGACTTGCCGGTCTTCACTAGTCCACGTTGAGGAAGCTTGAACGAATTAAGCCGGCTCCACGAATTAAGCCTTCCCTCGATCACTATTGGTTGTTCTTCCTCCGCTCCGGAGATGGTGAACACCAAACCACTCACAATCTTGGCACCGGCCCTCTTCACAAGCTTCTTTAAGAGATCACCGTGCAATGACCACCAAGCCGTCTAGGAGTACAGCAAAACTCCAAGAGTAATAAACCAATGATCTTTGCTTGACGGTACTCAAGTGCAAATGGAACAACTAGGATGAGTGAATGCACTTCAATGAACTCAACCACCTCACAATGAATGCACATGTGTGTTCTAGGTGTTGAGAGGATGCACAAGGCTCTAAGGATGTTAAATGAAGAGTTGCATTCTGTCCTAGAGCGGGTGGAGGGGTATTTATAACCCTCACAACCAAATCCAACCGTTATGAGAGAAACCCTAACTTTCCAGTGAAATGCGGTACTACCGCCAACCAAGGTGTGGTACTACCGTATCCCACCAACCGCTCTGTAACGGCTACAATAGGAGCATTAACTGCCTCTGATATAGCTGTTTTAAACGCGGTGCGATACTACCGCCAACTATCATGCGGTCATACCGCTAAGGCCGGTCGTACCGCACATTGGAGCGGTACTAGCGTTCGTAGGGTTTTCAATCTCAATTGAAAAGGGTGCTTCTCTGGATTTTACGTACCGCCATATAGAAAACGGAACAACTGTGGAGCAGTAGTTCCGCCACTAAAGCTCCGGTACTACCGCACCCCTGACTTGAACTAGTTCACCCAAAAATCTAGCCACGTGGATGGCTCAGATGCAATGGGTTGTTCGGACTGCATGTTTAAACCATACGATCATGTCATTTTCGGACAGTCCGAACGGCCCACGGTAGTACCGTCAAGGATCTGTGATATACCGCAAAGCGGTAGTTCCATCAGAACTCCTAGATTACCGTTTGTCTTTATCAATTGCACAGATGACTTTCTAATTCAAATTCAAATGCATGCATGATCCTAAATTGATCCAAATAACACAAGAACATGCTATCAAGCTACTAGTTATGATCCCTCTTAATAGTACGGTATTTATCCTAAAATCTGATCTTCCAACCATTTCTCCTAAGACCGGTAAAATATAAAAAAATGATCCTAGACTACTTGTATCTTGTCTTTTATCCAAAAGATCTTTATGTTGTCCTTTAGCATGCATCTTTAAGACATCAAACTCATCAATGTGACTCAACCTTGTAAATACTCAATAAACACGTTAATCTCATATTCACATATTATCATTAATTACCAAAACCATTTTTAGGGGCCTAGATGCTTTCAATCTTCCCCTTTTTGGTAATTGATGACGACACAATTAATATGTGAGAAAGATTGTTTTGAATATACTAATTTTTGTGAGACAAATGTATATTCTTTTGATGACTTAACAACAAAATAATTCTTGCAATGAGCTCAAATGAGTTTAGAGAATTATTTTCTTGTTAAATCAAAAATAAAGAAAGCTCCCCCTAAACATCTGCATATAAATAATAGAGAATTTTTGCAAGCACATGTATAAATTTTTAGAAATTTTGGTGAAGTTTCTTTTGCTTGTTGTGACTTGAGGAAAATACAATAATATAATATGACCATAAGAGAGATTGCATTTCAAGTAGAATAACATAAACATAATATTAATCAAGTTCAACAAAATAATAACCATAACAAGGTTTAAACTATTACAAGCATTCATCCATAACAAGTTCAACAATAACAAAACACATAAAACACAGAGTATATTATAATAAGTCTTGCTCCCCCTAAATCTTTCTTCTCTCCTACTTCTTCTACTTCTCCCCCTTTGGCATCAAAGTACCAAAAACATCTCAAACTGCTAGATCTTGAAGAGGAAGAGGAGTTGGATCTTGAGGAGCTAGAGCTTGGGCTTGAGGAGATGGAGCCGGAGGAACAGGGGCTGGATCAGCTGGGGCTAGAGGAGCTGCAGCAGGGGCCAAAGGAGGACCAGCTGGAGTAGAGGAAGCCCTTGGAGGAGGAGGACAACGAGTGTAGCGCTGAGGAGTAGTCAACAACTTCTCCATAGCATCAACACTATCTGTTAGGGCAGCTAGTCTGTTGTGAGTCTCATTCTGAAATTCTAACTGTGTTGTCCTCATCTCCTACTGAGTGACCTTAACTTGTAGCAGATTATTGAGGATCAACCGTTGATTTTGGAGAATCTGTGCAAGTGTCACCAGACCCTGAGCATCACCTGCAGCTGCCTCCTCTGGAGCATCTTCTTCTTGCTGGCCTCGCCAAATTGGAGAACCTTCCTGAGGCTTGTATGCCTTGTGAGTAGAGCCCAATCCTCCGTAAAACTCAAACTTGCTAAGTATCAAAGCCATAATGTAGGGAGCATGGTAAATCCTTTTGACTCTATCATTCTTTGAATTAACTATGCACCTAATAATGACTTCCACCACATCAAATTTTCTTGCATTTATGATGTTGTCAATGATATTCCAAGCATGTCCACTCACTGTATCAAAGTTTCCACTCCTTGGGAAGAAGATACGATTAATAATTCTATTAATCAGACTAGGAATGGGCTTGAGACCATGTATCTTCCCTGGGGTATACCTAACAGCTAGATCATAAAAATCAGTCCAAACAGGAGCAAGCAATACAGGACTGTCATAGAGGTTGTCCCATGTGCCAGATGGTGTTGTCAAAACACGCTCAAAATCTTCCTTAGTGCATTCCAAACATCTGGTCACTGTCATTTATTTCATTGTTGAAAGATCTGGAGAAACATGGACAGTAGCATAGAATTATCTTATGATCTCCTCATCGTAATCATTCCTTAGAGCTACGAGATCATGAAGACCAACAAGCTGAAACAACCGGTATACTCCATTATACTTGTCCAAAGAGTTGATGTGCTGCCACTTTATCCACTTATGATCAGCAAAATTTTTGTGATGTCCATATAGCTGGTCATAAACTTGCTCTTGAAATTTTGTGTGGAATCTTAGATTGATGGGGTTTGAGGGGAAGAGGTACTGATTTATATGTCGCTTGATGGCAAACTGATCAGCTGAAATCATTCTTAAATCATCTTGAGGCTCTTCTAGCTCTCCCATTTCCTCATCTGATAGAGCTTGAGTGTCTGATTCTGTTTTAGTTTCAGCTTGAGATGAAATTTCCTCACTTTCTGGTTCATCAACTGCTGGACCTTTTCCTCTGTCTTGCACTGCCTTTTGTCACACTTCTGGAACTTCTTCAGCTTGAACCGAGGCTACCGAAGGCCGGGACGAGGAGGATTGACCTCTACGGGGGCCGAAAGACTTGCGATGGTCCGAACGGCCCATGAGTATCTTAGAAGGATACGCGGTCATACCGCAAGCGATAGTTCATACAGAACTCTCAGATCGACATTTGTCTTTGTCAATTGCACAGATGACTTTCTAATTCAAATTCAAATGCATGCATGATCCTAAATTGATTCAAATGACATAAGAATATGCTATCAAGCTACTAGTCATGATCCCTCTTAATAGTACGGTATTTATCCTAAAATCCGGTCTTCCAACCATTTCTCCTAAGACCGGTAAAATATAAAAAGAATCCTAGACTACTCGTACCTTATCTTTTATCCAAAAGATCTTCATGTTGTCCTTTAGCATGCATCTTCAAAACATCAAACTCATCAATAGGACTTAACCTTATAAATACTCAATAACCGCGTTAATCTCATATTCACATATTATCATTAATTACCAAAACCATTTTTAGCGGTCTAGATACTTTCACTCGCCAGGGCCACACCGACCTCGCCAACGACGAGCCCCGCACCCTGGTTGTCGCAGTGCACCTCCGGGAGCCCAGAGCGTGGGTCCACTACGATGTGGCCAGTGAGGGGGAAGAAGTGGTCGAGCCGGGACAACAGCGTGGCCTCAAAGGCAGCAATGACGTCACCGAAGCCGCTGGCCGAGTGCTTTGTTGAAGTATAAGTAAATTGTCTGTCTTTCCTCATTAGCTTATCTTTTTGGGTGGACTGGCTAGTGCATACAACTCAATATGGTATTAGAGCCAAGAGATCTTTAGTTGAAAACCCGGTTGATGTAATTAAAGAAAAAAATTATAGTCCACTTCTATTCCACCTCTTAAACCTGAGAAAACTTACACATGAAGAGGAGTGTTGAAGCACAAGTGAATTGTCCGTCTTTTCTCATCAGCTTAAGTTTTTTGGTGAACTAATTAGTGTATGTAACTCAATAGGCTTGTGGGAGGCGCAGAACAGCAAGACCGGGATGATGCGAGGGATCAGGTCGAGGTTGGAGACGACGGGGACTGCTTAACTACGCACTGGCTTGAGCCTTGATGTTTGATAGACTCTTTTGAGTTGTGACTTATGACTAGTACTCTTGTCCAACTTGCAAATTGTAATACTCCCTCCGTTCTTTTATACAAGCGTCGCAAGTCGCGAGGATAATATTGCAGTGGTTGGCGAATGCATGCTAATTAACCTTAATTTATAAAAGCAGCTAGATAATGTGCAATTTAGGTTGCAGTTGTTGGTAATGACTATTGGCCGCTGGATGGTCTATAACAACCTCTGAAAATTGCAAGTTGCCAGAATCTTTCGTGCTAGCGCGAGCTTTTGATGCAAGTTGCCAATACGAGCAAAACAGGGCGAGGTTAAGAAGTACTTGTGCAGCAACAAGCTAGTGAGATCAGACTTTAGAGACTCATCACTCATGGATGACTCATCGAATAGCATCATGCATTACGTACAACCTAGGATAGTTACATCGATCTATATGCATAATTATACTAAGAAAAAAAAGAGGATCATAAACTCTTCAAATCTTGGTGATCTTGGGCGCCACGACGAGCGCGCGGGTTCTGCTTGGCGCTCTTCTCCCGGTCGGGCTTCTTTTAGTCGAAGTCGCAGGCGTGCGCATCCCCGTAGCGGTGCGTCGAGCAGAGCGTGCCGCCGCACCGGCGCGCGAACCCCAGAAGCCCCACCTTCTTCCTGCACGCGCCGCACCTGCTCGGCGCGGGCTTCGCCTCGGCCTGATCCGGGGCGGCGGCGGCGACAGCGGCAGAGCCGGCCTTGATCTTTGGCGTCGACGTGAGGGCGGCCTTGATCTTGTCCACGACGGGCGCGACGTCGATGGCCTTGAGGTGGTCAAGGTAGCACGTGGAGCAGAGGTTCTTGGTCACCGGGCTCCCGAAGAACCCGCAGCCGTTCGAGCACAGCGGCGCGGCGCCGGCGACCTGCTCCGACGCCTCGCCGATCGATTACCGGGAGCCGATCGTATGGGAACCTGTGGATCGCGCTGGTTTCTTGCGTGCGTGCGCACTAGTTCCATTCCTGGACGAGGATGCGGGGGAGAGCACGGCAGGCAGTGGTCGGTGCCACGCGGCTTCCAAGTCGTGTTTGGGCTTGACTCGAGTCCGTGCCGTGTGTAAGTTCCGACCCCGACTCGAGTCCGTGTCGGCATCGCCCATGCGGCCAAGCCGCACGCGACGCGGAGCGATTTACGTGGCCGGGCCATGCACGACCGCGCGGCTGCTGTGTTGGGGTTGGGGGCAACGCGAAGCAGAGCAACGGCTGGTGCCAACGAAAAGTAGCCGAAAAGGCACTGCCCCACCACGTACGACCGAGCCGAGCCGCGCGTCTCGTATTCAGCTTCGCGCGGCGCAACTGGTCGCGCCGTGCCGCCCTGCCCGGCCGGTCGCGCGGCGCTGGAAGTACCATGCGGTGTGCTGAAAGCAGCAAGGTGTCTGAACTCTGAAGCCGAGAATCCAACAGAGGAGAATTTTTTTTATTAAATAATCTTTTTTTAACTTTTATTTTAAAGTTAACCTTTGACGTACTTTATTTTTAAAAATAACCCCTTTGGTCACATCATCACCCATGGTGTGACCAAACAACACTGTCACGCCACCATTCATGGCGTGACAAGAGTTTGTCCAGAAACGGGCTGGCGTGACAGTGTTGTTTGGTCACGCCATGGGTGGTGGCGTGACCAAATGTGTTTTTTTGCAGACTTATCCTATGGTGTGACAAGGGTTTGCCCTAGCGTGACAGTGTTGTTTGGTCACACCATGAGTGGTGGCGTGACCAAAGGAGTTATTTTTAAAAATAAAGTGCGCCGGAGGTTAACTTTAAAATAAAAGTTAAAAAAAGATTATTTAATAAAAAAAGTTCAACAGAGGAGCACAGTACAGGGCAGCCTGATGTTCAGGAATGGTTTGTGCCTATAACTGTAACAGGGTGGCTGGCTGGTTGCAGCACGATCGCTAGGTGATCTAGGTCTTTTGCTTCTTCTTTTTTCTATCATTCGTTAGCGTGGGAATTTCTAGAGATTTATCTTTTTTCTTATTAATGTAGGAATTTCAAGCTCTTCGGTTCAAACTGAGGTGCATTTAATCTCCAGTTTGTTTATATTTTTTTTATAAGAACGTAATGCTGCAAATAGATCTGTAGAAAGCTGCAAGCACAACAGCACTGACAATTGTTTTTCTTTGCTTCCATGGACAATTAGGATGCACGCAATTCGCTTACGAGTTACATACATCGCCTTGCTCCCTGGCCAACAAGCAGAAACGGGAGAAATCACACACAACTTTACACACGGTAAACATACATGAAGAAACATTTTATCTCATACTGCACTCTACAGCCATAAAACCTGATAAGAGAAGACATATATAAATCCGATCCTGTGCTGAATAACCGCAAATCCTACGCCAACACAACTGAGTAAAAAATGCTATTGGGACGAAGGAGGAGCGGTCGGCGTCGGGGAGCGGATCCGGGCAGGGCGGTCGGGAGCTTCACCGAAACAGAGGAAACAGAGGAGCAAAGGGAAGAGACCGAAAGCAGAGGAGCGGAGAGGGAGGCGGCGGCTACGCTCAGGCTGGGGCAGCGGCCTGAGGGTGGCGGGGTTTTTGGGTAAGAGAAAGAGCCACGTGGCTCTGCATCATGTTGGAATAAACCTCTTGTCTATTCGAAAGGGGCAAAGACCAAGATATACAAGTTACGTGTGTATATAAATATACAAAGAACATCATATACAACATATCTAACAAATACAACCCGAGGGTCGTTGCCATTTGTAAACACATTCAAGGGTGTGGCTCATGCTGCGGAGTGGTAGCGGAATCCGGTGCGATAGTAAAATGCACGCCTCTTCCTTGGCCTGACTGCAGAATGAATGCCACCTCGGTTGCTGCTAAAGCAGCCGCTTCCTAGATGGAAACAACCTCAATTAAAGGATGGAGCAAGAGGCATAGGTATCTCGTTAGATGAAGAGATAGAAGATACGGCGTGATCAAACCACCACCTCCAACAAAACACTAGCAAAAAAACACACGGTTCCAAATCCAATCTGATGATTTACCACCTTTAAAAGAATTCAAGCTTTCCACAATCAATACACATTGCAAAAGTTATACCACAGGTTGTCAGCTGTATTTCTACAAACCAACTTTTAGACATTTTGACAGCAATAAATTAAATGCCAAATCTTTCAACAGTGGTTGAGAGAAGACTAACTTGGAAACTATTGAGATAAAGTGGACCAATGACATCAGAAAATACAACCCTCAAACCTTTCAAGAACAGTTAGCAGATGATCCATTTCTTGGAGATCATTGTGACAAAAAAGCATCAAGCTTCTCCTCATCTGTAGATTGGTATAAATGATCCACAGCACCCAACAACCCAGGAAAATTCTACCAGTTCAAAACTTCCAAGTACAAAATGTATTGTGTATCAGCTAAATGAATTGAACAAGCACTCCGGAAAGGTAGAAACTCGTGGAACTTTTGATAATCCGTTTAGTTCCTACTCACAGTTGTAACATTCTAGTTGTCCATTGAAATGTGTACTTGCTCATGACATTCCAACCTGTCTCTGTCTCCGACGGTGTAAGATATTGATTGCCCAAGCCATGATGTAGAATGGTAGCAGAAACCCAGCGGCACGCAGTAGAAAAAGCTGCCAAATCCATTAGTATGAAAAAGGTAGAAGCAAGCAACTATACAATTTGAAGAACATTCTTTCACTTGCCGAAAACATCGTAGAGGTGTCATCTTCATCAGTTAGCATCAATGCATGCCTCAACAGTAAGAGAGCCATTAACAGAATACAAAAAATAGTTCAACAGTGTAATAAGTAAGCAAGCTCTATTACTATATTTGCCATGAATGCGCGAAGGAACTTACAACAAGCGCAGCAGAGCGGCAAAAAGCGGTGGTACTGGCATTTGTGGCAGAATAATCATCATACTCAGCTTCCATAATGTGGTTCTGTGCCATTGCAAGGATCCTAGGATCATGCAAATCAAATGCTGTACCCGTAATAGTCCAGCCACCACTATACACCTGAGAAGCGGATGAAAAATGAGAATCAGAAGAAAATACAATAGATGATCATAGTATGAGACATAATAATGGGAAAGAGTATTATAAACTCATCAAAATTTTGGATGATAGTTAAGAACAGATGCCTGCCTTATATCAATGGTTGTTTCATCAGGATGAACTCTAGGAAGTGCAGTGTACCCACCTTTGTATGCAAACAAGGTAGTTTTCAACCACAACTCAGGTGCCTTGCTTTCTGAATGAAATTATGATGTGAATTCTTAAACAAGAAAAATGAAATTTTGGTCCCTCTATTTTGCTCCAGGGTCAGTCTGCTTCGTCTATTTCAAAACCGTCTTTTTTTCGACAACACGCAAAAGTTTTGCATGTCATTCCATTAAGAAAAAACGTCTGGGAAACAACAGCAGAAAACAAACAGCCAAATTAAAAGGCACGGAGACACCGGCCTTAAGGAGCTACCTCACAGGGGAAAAAGGTTATTTTAAAACCGTCTTGATTGTCCCTCTACTTTTGAAACTGGTTTGCTGTTGGTGCTTTTGTTATAAGAAATGGACTTAAAGACAAGAACTTAAGAACAAATTGCTTAAATGAATGGGAGATAACAGCTAGCTAAAATCCATGCTTCCCATCTTTTATTTGTTCCCTTAATCGTTTATTAGTATTCATATTCCATACCAACTTTATTATTTATTAAATCCCTAATCAACATGTGGAACAACATCTTTTGCACAAACTATCTGTTATGTGTCATCTACATCGAAGATTTGAAGTATATAAAAAAAGCTTTCTATCAACATTGATTGAGTTTTGGAAGTAGAAGGATCAATTTGGATACCAAATTAATCCAGTGAGCAAAGTAGATGGATCAAAAGTGCCATATAGCCATTTTAAAAAGCGTAAATTCACCTCATGACAGATTTCACATGTCACATCTCCTTTCTCATCACACAACCGCTGTACACAAACCCGATGAGCATGCTGTGAAACAAAATTTAGAAGATATTGTAACATATTCACACAAAATGCATGATACACCATGCAACACAATTTCAAATATGCAGTTTCAGAAACAAAAATCAGATGAGCATGATTGGGAGAATTAATAACCTAAATAATCTAGTATTTTCCATTGTCCAAGTCAAATGAAAGAACCGTTGCAGCATGGATCAAACTTATTCACTTGCAACTTATCTGAGTATAGCACAGATATTACACAGGAATTACCATCTTTGATTTACTATGTGATCAATTTTTTGTCACACACATTTTTTTATTTAAAAAAATGACCGAAACTTTGTGATCAATTGCACAGAACAGTACATATGAAGAGAGAATCTAAATCACAGTTTCAAATATATTTGCAGCAAATGCATTTTCAAAATACCCAAATACTCGCAAATAATCCATTAATAATAATATGAATAATAGTGTCATGCATATTATTTTGTTCTATTGAGCCACATTCATAGGGGTGTAAATGGAGCAGATAGTTCCCGAATGCCCATCCGTTCGAATGAATTCAGAGCGTGAAACCGGATATTTTATCAGATTTCGAAGTCGAAGCCGGATAATTTGTCTTGGATATGGGATCAGATTCAGGAGAGGTATTCGTCAGATTCAGAGCTATCTGGAAATTTTATCGGATAGTATCTGGTAAATTCTATCTTGAATATCCGGTAAAGTCTAGGCTAATCAGTCAGCCCAATAGACAAGCCCATAAGGTCGTGGGCCCATAAGTACATGACTAGCCTCTCACTTACCTAGAGTGGGCCGGAGAGAGAAATCGTCCCACGACGCTTTTCCAGTATTTAAATTGGTTTTTCATTTTTAGAAAATACAGGAAATCCAAATAAGCCAATAAAAATAGCAAATTAATTCTGAAAAATCCATAAAATTTAGAAAAATACTTTTGAACATAAGGAACTTAAATAAAATACTTTCGAATTTAATGGATGTTTGATTTATTCATATTAAATCATTTTAATTTCTGAAAAATTCATCTAAGCTTTGTTAAATTCTAGAAATTCACGATAATTTTATAAAAAATATTTTAAATAAAAGATTTTGAAAAACTCAAAAATTAGGACGCTACAAACTTGCTACCAAGTCAACGTTCTGTGTATCCCTAACTGGTTATTACTATTGGTCTATAAGCTTTGTATATGTTGTATCTGTCCTGATATGTAGTTGGCTAGTTACATTTTGTACTACTATCACTATAACTTGCTTCTTGCTAATTACTACTTCTTTAACTAGCCGCTATGATAGTGTGATGTAGTAGAATTTGCTTGTTGAATTGCTAGTGTAGTTGCATTTTGGACAACTAGTACAATTGATTGATCCTTATATGTGTGACATATATGGTTTCTATTTTCGCGCAATATCCGATTAAATATTCGTGACCGAGACTATCCACATTCAGCTCGACATGTATTCACTCCATATTCGTGACCAAGACAATCCGAATCCGTATTTGCATTCAGCATAGTCCGTGTCCGACCCCGATTCCGAGAAAAAATGTGGAATAGGATACAGGATTAGCGATATCCGTTCGTATCTGTTCCGATTACACCCCTACACATTCAAGTAAAGGTGATAAGGCCCATAGGAAACAAGTAGAGAACATATTTTGCGCTCCCAGCCTGTTTCGTGCTATTCATGCTTCCACTCCTTAGAAAATGGTCCAAATGGTCATAAATAATTCCGAAATTTTTTGTCAATACTGACATGAAACCAATCTATCATTCCACAAAATTTCAAATCTAAATTCGATCTACACATTAAGAAACAAAAAAAAACAAATTCTGCTGAAAAGGGAATCCGAAACCAATAAGATATTTAACCAACAGCCCGTAAAGACACTATTTTTTATCCTCTATTATTTTAATAATTGCTTGCAGCCAAAAGTTCAGGCGATGTAAAGGAAAGTAAGTGGCAAATACCTTTAAAACTACCAGTGCAAGCACACGGACTCTCAAGGTTGTTGATGTTATCCTCCTCCTGGCAAATACGACATTCCACCATCTGAATAAGAGGCTCTTCCTCAGTACCCATGCTTTACCGAATCGACAGACATGTATGAACTGTAGACGGTGGAGGTACAGTAACTTCCCCATAAGACAGAATATTTGCTACCTCAGTCGCCTCAACAGGTTCAGCCACCACAAGGTTGTCAACACTGAGCGTTAGATGATTCTTCATTGTTACTTCCAATTAAGAAGCTCCCCAATGGAATAGCTATCTGCAAATCCTCCTAAATACTAATGGAGCCGAACGTTCATAAATTTAATTCCTATAACCAACTAATAATCCTCCTAAAATAAATAGCATAAAGCTTTCAAGCAATGTCAAAATTAATTTGAAGTGAGTGATAAATCGGCTTTGAAGCAGAATGAGAAAGCTGCCTGTGATCGGGAAAGAAGGCACCAGAGTTCTTGGTGAAAGCCACAAGATTAGCAATCCAGGTACTGATAACCTGAGCTCCACCGTCCTGCAAGGAAATTAAGACTTTAAGTGAATCTGTGAATGTAGCATAGAACTAGCAAAAGCTCATGACTGGCAACTTTATAAGCAAGTTTTTCTTGGCATTGTAAGCATCTCAACACCAAAGCAATCCAGAAGAAACAACAAACATACATCAGAAGTCAGAACAATATAAACCATTGTTAGGAAACAAGTTTCTTCCGCAGACAGCATTTGATCATTCAGTCCATTAAAAAACTAGTTTGAACACTGCAATCAAACTATCTGAAGCAAAAATATTCGTGGATGCTTCCCCGAAGAATGGCACATCAAAATTTCAAGATGGTCATTTCTCCTCGAGATTTCAAGCTTATTTGGAAGTCGAGGGCCCCGTCTAGATGAAAGTTCTTTATGTGGCTCGTGGTGCACCAGAAATGCCTGACAGCGGACAACTTACAGCAAAGGGGATAGCCGCATGATGACCAATGCAGCCTTTGTCACGCATCAGCTGAATCTTGTAAACACTTGTTCGTCGACTGCACCTTCACCCAACATGTGTGGCTCCTCTTCAGAAATTGGGCGGGAATTGATTTCCCCATTCCGACCACAACTTTCATCTCCACGGAGGACTGGTGACTGTCAGCTAGGCGCTGCATTCAAAAGGAATAGAGGCAGGACTTCGACACTGTCGCAGTTCTGCTGCATTGGAGGTTTTGGAAGGAGAGGAATAACAGGGCTTTCCAAGGTTCAAGCATGGTGGGGGAGCAACTCATCTGGTCAATCAAGGAAGAACTTTGCACATGGTGCGTGCGGGTTGCGTTTCATTCTGATTCGGTGCTCCTTAACTTCATAGTCAGGTAGGTATTGCCTAGGTCTGGGCTGCAAGCTGTAATTTTCTCTTAGGCCTTCCTGGCTAATTTGATTGCGCTCAGTCATCTTGTATTGTGTTTCCCCCCATCTTAATAAATTTGGCTGGCAAACCTTTGCCGGCCCCTCGAAAAATAATTCCCCTCCAAATTTACCCCCCTTTTCGGCGGTAAGCAAAGCAAAACTGTACTACAATCACAAAAATTCACTGATCCAAAATAAAATGGAAATCACAGCATGATAAGCTATCAACATAAACAATGATCCAAAAGGAAAATAACTACAGATATGCAATTGAAGCAACACGTTTGCTTCCGGCAAATCAGTAATTGCAGAGTCTATCTATTCCAAGGTCAAAGCTAAACAAAAATGGATCCTAAATAAGACAAGCTGAATGATCGAAACACAAACAAATCGATTGAATTCCTCGTGTATTCCGGGAAATGCCATTCCAAGGTCAAAACTAAACAAAAATGGATCCTAAATAAGACAAGCTGAATGATCGAAACACAAACAAATCGATTGAATTCCTCGTGTATTCCGGGAAATGCCACCACACTTGCCAAAACAACTAGCAGAATCGAACAGCTCCAGAGAGAGAGAGAGAGAAAGAGAGATGAAACCCTGATCGATCCGAACAGGATACCAACACCCGAAAAACTAGTCAGTACCACGAACGAATCCCACACCACGAGGCGCCTAATCCTCAACACGCATTCCGAGTCCGAGACGACGGGGGCACGGGAGAATCTATCCCCAAGGAGAGCAAAACCACGAGGAGATTAGCAGATTGGTGGGCGGGGGAGGGATTGGCGAAGAGAAATGGGGAAATTTTGCTCTTACCAGGTAGGAGCTCTCGTGCCTCGTCCTCGTCGACCTCGCCTCGCCTCGCCCCGCGCGCGCGGCTCATATACGGAGGGGCCCAATGGCTGCGACGTGGGCCAGACGAGGAGCAGGTCGTGTCTGTCTGCTCGTGGCCCCGCTAGATATTATAACTCAAGGAGAGGAATGTAGCATATCGCCGGGTTTAGCTTTCCCCAAGACTACCGTTACTACACGAGCTCTGAACAAATGTAGCAGCCATCTATTAAAAACAATAGTATTGCTGTCTTAAAAAGAAGAAATCAGATAGCAAAGATCCATTTGGAATTATAAGAAACAATTTAAATATTCAATTCCCGCAGAGATCACGAAAAATTTGCCACGCTCCAAAAGCGCAGGAATTTCATAGAAACATCACAGCAAACCGTTCAATTCAGGAATCAGAAAACATTGTCGTGTTCCAAATGGGCCTAACAGCACCCGATTTTACTATTTGCATCATGCGCACAACACATTATGATCTTTTTATATTAAATTGTGAAATTATAAGATCCAAGTCAAACAGTGATGCATCTTGTGCTATTTTGGACTCTTTTAACATCATGTTATACCTGAACACAAAAACATCTGCTGAATAGGCTTTCATGTTGATCGGTGGTAAAGAACCAGTATTGATCATTTTGATCGACGAATGTACATAACACAAGATATCGTTCGGCGCTATTTCTGAACATTAGCAAATCACAAAATTGTGATTACATCAGCAACAGTCTGAGACCAATACATCATTGAGCATGTATGCCATACCTGCAGAGCAACCCACATCATCGTATAATACAAAAGGGCTGCTTACACTCGGGATCGATTCTGTGAGGCAGTATATCGAACCATACAATGGCTGCCGAGCAAAAATCAGATTAGGAAAATTTACATACAAGATCGCTGGCGCCCCATCGCAGGAACTCCACCAACTCCCAGCGACGACGTGCGAGGCTCATCGGCTGACCCTGGTTATGATGTACCGGCCTTTCTCCATGTCGTATATCGTCTTTAGGCGAGGCCTTCTCCACTTCAGGATGGCGCATGCTGTAAATACAACCACGGTAGTAATGAAGAAAACTGGAACCAACCCGGAAGAGTCATAGTTGTTTAGATATAAAAACTGATGAATCTGAGTACTCTGTCCGGGTTAATGTCTTCTGCACAATGAAAGCGCCCAATGCCCAGTCAACAGGCATACCATGGATGTGATTTGTAACATCAATCCTGAAATAGAAAAAACATTGTAAATCGTATAGATTGAAATACATGAATGTAAATATTAGAACAGTTGAAAGGGGACGTTCACCTCTTATCATCCATTGGTATTTTTAGAGTATCATGCAGTAAGGCAACAATATAAGCTGAGGAAAAGCAAAAAAGAAGCAGTTCCCCCTCATTGAAAGAACGGTACTTCTTTTTTATCTTTGACCAGTCCCCACGGCAAAATTGCTCCCCAGCCAGCATCAGATCAGAAAGAAAGGATTTCGAACGCAACCCAAAGAACTGTTGAGTGATCAAAGATCCAAAATTATTTCTGTAGCAAAAATGGTTGAAATATTGAACATTAAAAAAAAAGAAATGTAACAAAAGGTATCACTCCTGGCCTTTTGTATGCCTTTCTGAAATACAAAACACGGCGTGCGTGCACACGCGCACGCACACACCGAGAGAGAGAGAGAGAGAGAGAGAGAGAGAGAGAGAGAGACGAATTATACCTTTGAAGTGTGGTAGAAGTTCTCTGTTGCTAAAAATTTCCCTTCCAGATCTGGTACAAATGCTGCTCCCAGACGGCAATCATGATATGTACATTCCTCTGCAAAGAGAGGAACTTTTCAGTCCCTTTTATTACGGCATGAAATAAATGGAGAACGATAAACCACAATAAAAATTGGAATAATCAATTATTTGCTACTGCATCTGGGTCCTAGGGCCATATGTCAGACATATTAGTGGCAAATCCTGAATCGCATATCTTTAGCAGTGGCAAATAATCAGATCTCCCATAAAAATTGTATTCCATTGAATTGTTTCAAGGCTGATAGCATTGCAAATTCTGTATCTAGAAGGTAAGTACTAGATAGCAACATTAGCAAATGAAATGAGTTTAGTTGACAATTACTTAGCCACACAAATGTCAATGTATTCTGCCAATCACAGACCGTACCAAAAAGTTCAGGAAGCAGGAAAATTTTCAAACCCTCTACAGTATGATCAGTGAGTTCTAAAGAAAGTCATTAGTAGAATCACTTTGCTTGTTTTTTTGGCATCTTGTACAAGAATAAGATGAAGTACAGAGAGCTTCTGTATTCAACACAAAAAGCTTAGTAGTTTACAGTTTACTCCTCAAAACACTATATCTCATTGGCCAAGTAGCCCTTTTCACAGTAAACAGAATTCCTCTGCAGAGTCGAACATATGTTCTCAGGTCGTAACTAAAGAAAAGGGAAAATGATAGAGCTCGATACAGTATAAGAGCAGATGGTTACCTTTTCCTTTCTGCAATAGTGTTAGCACTGCAGATCTACACTCAGAGAAGTTACCAACAGCATGAGCAAAAGGTCTGTACTCAGCCTTCGACTCAAGAACACTAGCAGGAAGCTTAACTGCTCCCGCCATGCTCAAAAATCCCCTTGGAGTGCAAGGATCGCTGTACGTAGATTGAGGAATTAAATGCGTGGCCACTGCAAAATCAAATCAAATTTAAGTACAAAGACTTAAAAGAATTGCACTGCAATTACTTTTCCAGATCATTTGGCCTCACATCATATAGGGTGCAGCACATGGATAGAGAGAGGAACAGTACAAAAAAGAAAAAGAAACATGATCACACTTAAAAGAGTTCCGGGGCATCTAGACATCTAAGTCTTGGAATGGAATGTCGTCCAAGTCCAAGTCTGTAAGTCATATAGATGTGTGCTTGTGTAATCACATTAGCAACTACAAATGCATTTAACAAAGCAACTTACTCGATTTAGGGCCAGGTGAACTCAGCAAGTCATGGAGTGATTCATATGCTACATTCTGCACACATAATGTGAATAGTTAGCACTTAAAAAATAGCAGCCAGGGAGCATTTAAATTTTAGCAGTTCATAGAGAAGATGGTGAATTAGGTAATATTTTTTAATTACTTCTTTGAAATTTATTAATGCCATAAAAAAATTAAGAGAATGGTCATGATATATAACGGTGAATGCACAAGAAACCAATATTTGCGCATAGAAATCACCTGACCAAGATGGAGAAAGCTGTGGCTGTACAGGTTATATGTGACATCACCGAACTTAAGCACGTGAGAGAACTCTGGAGGCAAATGTTTATCCGTGACAAATGTTACCTATTAATCACAAATAGCACAACAGTAAGAAATCCCAACAAACTTTACTGCACAAAGTCCAATTCCTTAGCGTGAAAACGATACATGAAACCTGAACAGAAGCCCCACCAAGCTCAATTATCCCAGTAGTATCTTGTGGATTACCACCCAGGGTACCCAATGCAAAATTTGCCGCAACCCATGCATATATACCTTCCTCAGCTCCTACACAACATTTTGAAGTAATTGTGTGATCACCTTAATGAAAATGTTGAATTCTACTAACCTACGGCACAGACAAACATCACCCTGGATCAACACAATCCCATCCTATACACAAGACACACCAATTAACTGAATTCCATCCGAGATCACATTGATCCATCGCATGCAAGCACTGCAAGTCCACACATTTCCACAACACACACTCAAAATGAGCAGTTCCAAATTTTCACCATGTAACATGCCTGAGATCACGGTGGCCCATTCGTCCTGGAACCGAAACCCTGACTCCCGAAGCACCTCCCTGCATGACTCCAACACGGCCTCGGCCGCTGCGGCATCGAGCAGCCGGAGCCCTGCCGTGGCCATGAGCCGCACCTCGGTGTCCACCCAGCTACCCCGTGGAACGCGGCGCCGGGCGAACTCCACCAGGGGCGCCAGCGACACGCCCGCGCCGCCGGGCTCGGCCGCGAAGGACGACAGCCCCGGGGTCGCCTTCAGCGAAGCCGTGCGCGCCCAGTCCAGCCGCGGGAGAGCCCCCCGGGCCGCCGCCGCGGTGCGGTAGGCTATGACGTGGACGCGGCTCCCCGTGCTGCCGGCGTCGATGACGACGCCGTAGCTGGGGGCCGGCGAGCGGGGCAGCAGCAGGAGGAGGGCGAAGGCGGCCGAGGCTAGGAGGGCAAGGGCGCCGGCAAGGTGGCGGCGGTCGCGGCAGGGGCTGGGATGTTGCCGTTGGGCGCCCATCTTGGATGGGATGGGAGCTAGGGTTTGTTCCTGCTCTTGGGGGTGCGGCTCGACGCGGGCATTGGGACGGCGCATCGGAGGGGGAGGTTGGCCGGGGGTGGGGATCGTTCCGAGGCGCGGGGCGCGTCGGCGGCGAGGGGAGCCGGTGCGCCGCCGCGAGGAGGTGGTGAGATCCGGTGCGGGGAGGGAGCGTGGGGGCCCGGGTGTGGCGGACGTTGGGGCATCGGGGGTAATTGACCGTTCGCGATGGTTACAAGTTACAGGTGGTTGCACGGGAGGGGTTGTCACGCGTGTCGGCTTCTCCAGGCTCCGGCTTGGCTTGGGAGTTGGGAGTTGGCGAGTGGCCGTCCCCGTAAAAGGGGTTGTCGTGGGGGTCGGCTTCTTCGGTCTCCGGTTTGACTTGGGAGTAGAGAGTAGTAGGCGAGTGGCCATTCCCGTCGAGTTTTTGCTCGCATAAGTGTGATTTCGTTTCGAATTTATAAAGATAGTTGGAGCTAAATTTTTTTTTACAAAATTAGCTCTTTGATCATATAATGTCGTCGGCGGCGGCTGCCTCACCACCATGCGCTGCTCAAGATTTGCCGCCAGACGGTCGCTCCGCCCGGCCACCACGTGTCTGGTTAGGATTTCGCCCCCTCCTTGGTTAGGGTTTCGTGGATTATGGTTTCTACTGTATTCGTTCTATTTTTAAAATATAGCAAATGACTTCAAAAAAATATAAAATTTTATTTGAATGCTCCCGACACAGTGTACTTTCTCGTATAATTTTCTACATAATTTTACTCGTTCCAATTTTACCCCGCAATTTTATTTAAGTGTACTGATTTTATCCTGACACGTGTCAACCCCTCCCCCTCCCACTCTTCCCCTCCCGCATGGCCCCCCTCCGGTGATATTACTACTGAAA
The DNA here is from genome assembly GCA_036346405.1 of Phyllostachys edulis. Classification (NCBI taxonomy): domain Eukaryota; kingdom Viridiplantae; phylum Streptophyta; class Magnoliopsida; order Poales; family Poaceae; genus Phyllostachys; species Phyllostachys edulis. Next base: position 43,951,679 of record CM070560.1, on the reverse strand, counting down.
TCTTGTAGTCGTTCTTCGCTCATCCCAATTATGTGTCTCTAACACGGCTCTTTCTTATATTCCGATACTAACTCACCAACAAATATTATGTTAGTGTTCGTGAAAGATAATTACTCCTGACATGTATGTATATCCAGGCTGCATTGTAATGGTGGAGCTCTAAAACAATTGGAACTTCCTAGTAAGGCAAGTGTGTATTGGCCCAAGAATTTTCTTTGCAATAGCCTCAAGTTGGATTTATCTATATGATAAATTTTCTAATTACATCTATATTAGACTTTATATCATGCAGCATGTCCAACTCCAACGTGAACTGCATCAGTATTCGTATAGATGCAACCGGAGTTTTATTTCCTGGTATTAACCTAAATAACACTAGACTGCATCAGCATTCCTATAGAGAAAGCAACGTGTCTAGAAAACGTGGAATATTGGAAGACAACGAAGGTGCTACTGGCTTGAAGAGACTACTATATGACGATCTTTGTTGATTTATCGGTTTAATGGTGGATGATGTTCTTTAATAATGTATAATATGTTGCTTTCTGCAGACGTGCAAGGCATATTAGGGTTTGCAATGAATTAGGGTTTGTATTGAAGTTGCAATATACGTTTTCATACAGATAATTATCGACATTTTAAACGTTACAAGCATTACATGAAACATGTGCGGGTTTATTACAATCGAGATGTAGGAGGAGGGGTATTATCATATGTAACCCGATCAAATAGGATACTCTTTGTTTATTTATCGGTTTAATGTGGATGATATTCTTTAATATTATATTGTACGATATGCTAGATAAGGTTGTGCATGAACCAACTGAGGAAAATACGTGGCATGCAGATCATATAACGATGTATCGTAACATCCGACTCATGTGTGTTTCGAATGCTACAGTACATCGTTATATGATCTGTATGCCACGCATTTCCCTCATTTGGTTCCTGCGTAATGTTATCTAGAATATGGTAGAATACAATATTAAAGAATATCATTCATATAAAACTGATAAATTAACAAAGAGCATCATAATTTCAAGAACTAATTTGCTATATTTTTAAAATGCTGCAAAATTCGCGGATTATTGGTCGAAACCCTAACCCTAACCCTAACACACCCTAACACGTATACGGGCAGGTACCAAAGGCGTGATCGTGTAACATCCCAAAGTTCTGTTACCAAAAATAAAATTAATAAAGTTATTATTTTATTCGACTTTCTCAGTTTCAATAGTTTTTTCTTGCTTTCTTGAATTTCCTAGTTTTAAATGGCAAAACTAAAATTTATTAAGTTTTTGAGATTTTATTGGATTTAAAGTGAAAAATAGAATTTAATTATTTTTTGGATTTTAAAAGGTTTTTCCTATTTTCTAGAAATTAAAAATAAATTATGTGCAAAATTAAAAGCCAGCTTTAAGTTGAAAGTAATTTTATTAAGTGCAAAATGATTAAAGAAACTTCTTTGAATTTTTCTAGAATTTTTGAACTCTATTTGGTATTTTCTAAAAAGCTTAATTGAATTGTTGTATTTTCTAAATTTGAAAAACTCTAAAAATCTCGAAAATAGATTCAGGCCGAAATCCTTCCTCCCGGCCCATTTTTCTTCTTTCCCGCACTTGGCATTCTCTCTCTCTCACACACACACTTACAAGTCGGACCCACCCGTCAATCTCTCACCGCATCTCTCTCTCACGACGCTCAGGCCCACCTGTCATTCCACTTTCCTTCCTCCCACTTTCTTCCTCACCGAAATGGCCGCCAGTACCGCACCACGAGAGCTAGCTCAATCACGTGATTCCCTCCCCTTTCTTCCCCAAATCATGTGCATTGAAGCCCATGATTCTTACCTCGCCCGTTTCTAGCAATTACCCCTCATTCACACAGATTTATGACGCCAGATCCATCCCGCTGAATTCATACCGTCCTTTTCTTCCTCGGCCACGCTTTCCTTTCCGCCATTGTCGCTGTCACAGGACCTTCCAAAACCCGACTCAATCTCCATCAAACTCCCTAATTTTCACAGCCGTTACTTCCCGAATTAATCTCGCACCCGTTACTGCCATTATCTTTCCATCTCCGCCTTGATTTCCCTAAAATCTCGCTAGTGTTCCGTTTGGAGCTTCTTGCGCTCCACGCTGCTTCGGCCTCACCCTTACACTATAAAAAGTGCCCCGGGTGCGCCATCCCCATCTCATCCCAACACCGCCACTCACCTTGCCCCAATCCTCTTGAAGTTCGCTGAAATTTGAAGTCGAAGCCTCGTCGCCCGAAGCTCTTCCGCCGTCGATTCCGCTGCCGACGAACACGCTGCGTCGTCTTCATCTACATCCCCGACATCATCTCGACACCGTCTACCCCGTGTGTGCACTCTCTCGACCGGAGGACCACCGGAACGCCCTCGCTGCCGTCGACTAACTCCGCCGCCGCAAAACCTCTCACCGCTGGCCACTCCGTTGTGCTCCACCGCCGCAAGGTAACTTATAAGGTTCAGCGTCATCTCCTCTTCTTTTTGCACACCATCGCGTAGCTTACCGTGGCGCGGAGCATCGGCGAGCTTGTAGCCGAGTGCCACCGCTATCGCCCTGTGTAGTCAAAACTCCTTTCAACCAGGTGGTCGAACTCCTTTCGACCAGGTGGTCGAAACCTTCCTTCGGCCAGTGTAGTTGAAATTTCTTTCGACCTGTGTAGTCGAAACCTTCCTTTGACCAGTGTTGTCGAAACCTTCCTTCGACCAGTGTAGTCAAAATATCGTTCAACCTGTGTAGTCGAAATATCTTTCGACATGCCTTCCTTTGACCAGTGTTGTCGAAACCTTCCTTCGAGCAGTGTAGTCGAAATATATTTCAACATGTGTAGTCAAAACCTGTGTTGTCGAAACCCTCCTTCGACTAGTGTTGTCGAAACCCTCCTTTGACCAGTGTTGTCGAAACCTTCCTTCGACCAGTGTTATCGAAATCTCTTTCGACCAAATAGTCGAAATCTCCTTCCGATCACGTGAAGTCAAAGCGGTGAACAGTACTTGGAAGTGAACTGTATTTTCGAAATTCTATCTTTTCTTGTGACATCAAAACTTCTGGATGTTCGTTCTCCTTCAAACAAACTCCGATTCCGTCGATTCTTGTTTCTAAATTCATATAAATTCAATATCTACCTTCTACAACTTAAATTATTTAATTTGGAGTTTATTTGAATTTTTATTCGAATTTTATTTGAATTTAGCTTATTTTCACGTATAGATTTTGACGATTCTGAGGATCTTGAGTTAGTTGAAGAAGAAGAATTTGAGCAAGGCAAGTTACATCCTTTGATCATATTTGAATCCCAATATTTAAAATTATTATTGCATGTGTATTTATACTCAAGTAATTTAAATTCCTGTTTTAAAGTTATAGTTACTCCCAATCCCATTGTATAGCTAATCTTGTTACTGAATTAGTCACCCCTTGACACCATAAATAAAATTCTAGTTTATGCAATAGTATGAACTAGAACACTTTGGAAAAATATATGCTTAGTTAAAGCTTAGACAAAAAATACTCAATTTGGGAGTTCAGCCAAAACATTCAAATATGATTTAAATCAAGTCGATGGTATTGTCTTACCATAGAGATGTTGAAAAAATGATTTTACTTGTGAAAATAAATAAAAATTGGTTTGTACTTGGGTGAAATGGTTGTTTGGATGGTGCACGTTGATGCACAGGATCGTGTCATTTCTATGATCGAGGTCTAGGGGTTATTTTGGAAGTCACCCAAGTTAGTTAAGGACTGGTCTTCGAGCCGCATGTTGCTAAGCCCCATCGTACTACCACAAGTCCATAGTGGGGAGGACTAGGCTAAATAATTTGCAACATTTCACCGTAGTTGTGCCTGGTTGCGTGGGTATCTTTATGGCCTACTTTTATGTATTCCCACATAGCGCAAGAGGGGGCTTAAATCCGACAGATGGTTCAATCCAAAGGAAGCGAAACCTTAGCGAGACATAACTACGTTGGGATGGCGTATTGTAAAGGCCTTGTTATAATCTCTTAGTCGCACACCTTCGGAAGTGTGTGAGCGGACATTACAAGTTGATTATCTCTTGTGGGTAAAATTGTACAACCTCTGCAGAGTGTAAAACTATTCGAATATTGTGTCCATGGTCATGGACACGCTGAGCAAAGCCACTCAAAGTTAGACTTTAATTTTGGTTTCAAAAGATTTTGACAAATGATTTTGGATAGTTTATCCAATTGAGAAATTGGACGGTTAGCCATGTAATAGGAGGGTATCTATCACCATATTTCATATGGTGGTTATCCTATTATAAAACTTGAGAATTTATAAAATGAATTTTAGTTATAGAATAACCGCTTTGGAACTTAGTACAAATATTTAAAGAAAATATTGCTTTATGCAAATTCAACCAATAAGCCTTCCTTTGATATATCTTTGCATGCATTATAATATGTTATTGGGAGTAACTTGAGAGCACGGAAGTTGTGCTCACCCTTGCTTAATTCAAAAAAAAATCAAAGGAGAAGGACTTCGCTATCAGGGTGGATTGCGATGACTAGGCCGCTACCCCAGTCGATTGCATGTGGCAGATCAGCTGGACTCTACTACGTCTTCTTCATCTTCCGCTGTGTTTGTTTATTGTTGGCTTGTAAGCCTTTCTTGTAATAAACTCTGTTGATTATTAATAAAGTTGTGCGATTTATGGATGTTACCATATTTGTTTACTGTGTGAACTAACTACTGATCATGGGACTAGTTCAGAAATATACAGAGGGTTTGGGGGTGTTACTCCCGGGTCCGACAGAAATGGTATCAGAGCTATATCAACTGTAAGTCGTGACCTAGTTAGAATGGCTGTTAGTTGAAAAAAAAACTTCAAAACTTATTTTACATAACAAGAAAAATAAACTATTCTCTCATCATCTTGGTCATCAATCTATCTTTAACTTCTTCATAGCAATTCTTTCTTACCTAATTCTCCCTTCACTATTTTACAATAATAAATGGATCCTCTTTCCATTTAAAATTGTTGTAGATGGTCAACACATTTCTTACGATTACGTTCAAGACTACAAGACTTGGGCCATCGAGAAAGTATCGTCATCTCCCCCATCCAAAGACAATGGACAGTATTAATTGAAGACCGTGAGTAGAAAATGCGATGTCAGCCAAGCCATATAGTTTAAGTTTGTCAAAGACTCATTCTGTGTATTGAGTGGTTACACCATATTAAAGTATCGATCAAGTAGACGATTTGCTTTGAGTTATTTTCAGTTGCAAAAAGTAATTTGGATTTTGTGAGTTGCTGCAAGCTCCCTAGCTTCCCTCGTCCCTGCTTTTCCCCTTGTCTTCCTCTAAGCCCAACTACCACTTCAGATGGCCAACAACAACAATGCTTCCTTAGCCACTTCTCCTACAACTCGTGTACAATGTTCCTGCGATGAGTTACCAAAGATCAAGCCATCAGAAGTATCCTAGAAAGCTGACATGAGCTATTTTCTTCCTGAAAGTCACCATCCATGGAAGAACATTATCTGTTACAAATGTGGCAGACAAGGACACATCGCCTATGGATGCCTTCAAAAGGGGAAGCCAAAACAAGATGTTTATTGTGTTAACTGCAATAGCACCGGGCACTACTTCATCAAGTGTTTCAAGAGGAAGGTGATCCAGTATCAAGTCTGCAACCGTTGTGGCGGGGAAAGACACTTTGTCAAACAATGCCCCTTACAAGCATTTTTGGCACCACAAGCAACCTCATCACTGGAGTACAGATCAGAAGAACCTCAAACGACACACCAAGCAGCAAGGATATCTCAGCCCATCATAAGAAGCCAAGTGAGCCAAGTCAATATAGAAGAAAGCTCAAGAATCAAATGAATAGAATTCCGGCTAGATCAAACACAAGGCGTTCAAACAAAAGGATAATCTTCACAAAAGAAAGATGGCAGATTAAGAACAATATGTGGCAAGAAACTCCAAGGCTCGTGTGATTCAACCCCAACCCAACCGAGCACAAGCAACAGCCGCAATCATGACACCAGGATCAACACTACGTACAGGGATGTAGATATTCCGCAACAACAACGGTGGCCAACCGCAGCAAAATAAGACATCAAGGGCACGATTGCAATGCTTCAATTGTCGGGATATGGGGCATTATGCCAATCGATGCCCAAAAAGATGCATAACACTCACCCCGGACAGCATTCCAGAAGCTACTCTAATTGCAACAATAACACCAATAGCAGGAAGTAAAAACAATAGAATGTGCTTATCACAATTGCAAAAATACATGAGTTTAGGCTTGCCAATACCTTAAGAAATAGCAGTGAACCATCCGGCCAGCTCTTGGTCCCCCAACACCTCAGTTGGAGGCCAGTCGTAGAAGAACTCATCTCATGCCGCAGGTATCGTGTGCTTCAACTGCCGAGAGATAGGACACTATGCCAATAGATGTCCAAAGAAGCGACAAACAACAAAACCAGCCATCATAAGCAGCTTTGAAGTTCCAACCATTAACACCATGCAAGCATAAAGGAAGTTGTAGAATTCTAGAATGGGACATGTGTACAACATCAAAGCTCAGGCCCCGTCAAATGTGGAGCAGAATCCATACGATGACAATTCTAGTTGAAGACCCTGTACTCCCAACATTCTTTCTAGCCTCCCAATTGAGTCACCCTATACCTGTCTTTCTCTCTAGCCTCTCCGAATCTCAAGGGCGATCTTCCTTTTAAGGGGGGTAGTTTGTAACATCCCAAAGTTCTATTACCAAAATTAAAATTTATAAAGTTATTATTTTATTCGATTTTCTGAGTTTCAATAGTGTTTTCTTGCTTTTCTTGAATTTCCTAGTTTTAAATGGAAAAACTAAACTTTATTAAGTTTTTGAGATTTTATTGATTTAAAGTGAAAAATAAAATTTAATTATTTTTTTTGGAATTTTCTGGATTTTAAAAAGGTTTTTCCTATTTTCTAGAAATTAAAAATAAATCATGTGCAAAATTAAAGCCAACTTTAAGTTGGAGGTAATTTTATTAAGTTCAAAATGATTCAAGGAACTTCTGTGAATTTTTTTAGAATTTTTGAACTCTATTTGGTATTTTCTAAAAAGCTTAATTGAATTGTTGTATTATCTAAATTCGAAAAACTCTAAAAATCCCGAAAATGCATTCAGGCCGAAATCCTTCGTCCCGGCTCGTTTTTCTTCTTTCCCGCACCCGGCCTTTTTCCCTCTCTCTTTCTCTCTCTTACAAGCCAGACCCACCCGTCACTCTCTCACCGCATCTCCTTATCACCGACGCTCGGGCCCACCTGCCATTCTACCTTCCTTCCTCCCTCTTTCTTCCTCGCCGAACCGGCCGCTAGTACCGCACCACGAGAGCTTGCTCAATCCCGTGATTCCCTCCCCTTTCTTCCCCAAATCGGGCGCATTAAAGCCCATGATTCTCACCTCGCCTGTTTCTAGCAATTACCCCCTTGTTCGTGCCGCATTTATGACACCGCGTCCATCCCGCGCCCATTACGACCCTGTCCTTTTCTTCCTCGGCCACACTTTCCTTTCCACCATTGAAGCTGTCACGGGACCTTCCAAAACCCGACTCAATCTCCATCAAACTCCCTAATTTTCGCCGCCATTACTTCCCGAATCAATCTCGCACTCGTTACTGGCATTATCTTTCCATCTCCGCCTTGATTTCCCTAAAATCTCGCTAGTGTCCTGTTCGGAGCTACTTGTGCTCCACGCCACTCCGGCCTCACCCTTGCACTATAAAAGGACGCCCTGGGTGTGCCATCTCTATCTCATCCCAACAACGCCACTCACCTCGCCCCAATCCCCTTGAAGTTCGCTAAAATTTGAAGTCGAAGCCTCGCCACCCGAAGCTCTTCCGTTGTCGATTCCGTAGCTGACGAACACGCTGCGTCATCTTCGTCTACATCCCCGACATCACCTCGACACCGTCTACCCCGTGCATGCACTCTCTCGACCAGAGAACCACCGAAACGCCCTCGCCGCCATCAACTAACTCCGTCGCCGCAAAACCTCTCGCTGCCAGCCACTCCGTTGTGCTCCGCTGCCGCAAGGTAACGTATAAGTTTCAGCGCCATCTCCCCTTCTTTTTGCGCACCATCGCGTAGCACCGTCGAGCTTGTAGCCGAGCGCCGTCACTGCCTCCCTGGGTAGTCGAAACTCCTTTCGACCAGGTGGTCGAAACCTTCCTACGACCAGTGTAGTCGGAATCTCTTTCGACCTATGTAGTCGAAACCTTCCTTTGATCAGTGTTGTCGAAACCTTCTCTCGACCAGTGTAGTCAAAATATCCTTCGACCTGTGTAGTCGAAATATCTTTCGACCTGCCTTCCTTTGACTAGTGTATCGAAACCTTCCTTCAACTAGTGTAGTCGAAACCTTCCTTTGACCAGTGTTGTCGAAACCTTCCTTCGACCAGTGTAGTTGAAATCTCTTTCGACCTGCGTAGTCTAAACCCTCCTTCGACCAGTGCTCTCGAAATCTCTTTTGACCAGTGTAGTCGGAACCTTCTTTCGACCAAATAGTCAAAATCTTCTTCCGACCACGTGAAGTCGAAACGGTGAACAATACTCAGAAGTGAACTGTATTTTCGAAATTCTATCTGTTCTTGTGACATCAAAACTTCTAGATGTTCGTTCTCCTTCATACGAACTCCGATTCCGTCGATTCTTATTTCTAAATTCATATAAATTTAATATCTACCTTCTAGAACTTAAATTATTTAATTTGGACTTTATTTGAATTTTTATTCGAATTTTATTTAAATTTGGCTTATTTTCACGTATAGATTGCGACGATTGTGAGGATCTTGAGTTAGTTGAAGCAGAAGAATTTGATCAAGCCAAGTTACATCATTTGATCATATTTGAATTCTAGTATTTTAAATTATTATTGCATGTGTATTTATACTCAAGTAATTTAAATTCCTGTTTTCAAGTTATAGTTACTCCCAATCCCATTGTATAGCCAATCTTGTTATTGAATTAGTCACCCTTTGATACCATAAATAAAAATCTAGTTTATGTAATAGTATGAACTAGAACACTTTGAGAAAATATATGCTTAGTCAAACCTTAGACCAAAAATATTCAATTTGGGAGTTCAGCCAAAATATTCAAATATGATTTAAATCAAGTCTATGGTATTGTCTTACCATAGAGATGTTGGAAAAATGATTTTACTTGTGAAAATAAATTAAAGTTGGTTTGTACTTGGGCGAAATGGATGTTTGGATGGTGCACGTTGATGCACGGGATCGAGTCATTTCTATGATTGAGGCCTAGGGGTTATTTTGGAAGTCGTCCAAGTTAGTTAAGGACTGGTCTTCGAGCCGCATATTGCTAAGCCCCATCGTACTACCACAAGTCCAAAGTGGGGAGGACTAGGCAAAATAATTTGCAACATTTCACTGTAGTTGTGTCTAGTTGTGTGGGTGTCTTGATGACCTACTTTTATATATTCCCACATGGCACAAGAGGGCGCTTATATCCGGTGGATGGTTCAATCCAAAGGAAGCGAACCATAGCGAGGCATAACTACATTGGAATGCCTCATTGTAAAGGGCTTGTGATAATCTCTTAGTCGCACACCTTCGGAAGTGTGTGAGCGGACATTACACGCTGATTCTCTTTTGTGGGTAAAGTTGTACAACCTCTACAGAGTGTAAAACTATTCGAATAGTCGTGTCCATGGTCATGGACATGCTAAGCAAAGCCACTCAAAGTTAGACTTTGATTTTGATTTCAAAAGATTTTGACAAATGATTTTGGATAGTTTATCCAATTGGAAAATTGGGTGGTTAGCTATGTGATAGAAGGGTATCCAGCACCATATTTCATATGGTGGTTATCCTACTATAAAACTTGAGAATTTATAAAATGAATTTTAGTTATAGAATATCCGCTTTGGAACTTAGTACAAATATTTAACGAAAACATTGTTTTATGCAAATTCAACCAATAAGCCTTCCTTTGATATATCCTTGCATGCATTATAATATGTTATTGGGTGTAACATGCGAGCACGGAAGTTGTGCTCACCCTTGCTTAATGCAAATAAATTTCAGAGGAGAAGGACTTCGCTATCAGGGTGGATTGCGATGACTAGGCCGCTATCCTAGTCGATTGCCTATGGCAGATCAGCTGGACTCTTCCACGTCTTCTTCATCTTCTGCTTTGTTTGTTTATTGTTGGCTTGTAAGCCTTTCTTGTAATAAACTCTGTTGATTATTAATAAGTTATGCGATTTATGGATGTTAACATATTTGTTTACTATGTGAACTAGCTACTGATCATTCGACTAGTTCAGAAATACACAGAGGATTTGGTGGTATTATTCTGTGTCCGACGAGCCATCGCGGCGAAGAATATCGCGACGACGGCCATCTGCGCAGACCCACATCAAGACGGCCGCGGCGGTAACACGATCAAGACGGCTGCCAAAGCGGAAGCGCTGGTGGGGTGGTGGCTACCGCGACGGCGTCGTGATAGGTAGGGTGTTAATTTTGCAAAAAATTGGCTCTCGCTACTTTTGTAAATATGAAATGAAATCACGCTAATACGGGCAAAAATTCTGCCACGTTTGTGTCGTGTCTCTCGTTCTCCTTGTTTTATTTATTTGATTTTTCAGTAAAAACTTAAATTTTCAGTAACGAAAAAAGTTTGCCAGTTATTGTCTTATACAAATTGCATGCACAAATACCATTTACACTCTTACACTATCAGACTAAAAGACATCATCTAGCATATAAAAAAAATCAATGGCTAAAATGAAGATGAAGTTTTTTTTTGAGACTCTGAAGATGAGGTATTTAGGAAAGAACATATTGTAGTTGTGCACGTGCATAGTTGTCTCTTGTATCATTGCTATCAGAATCCATCAAATAAGTGATGTATTGTGTGTCGTATTAACAATGAACTAGTAATCGTGCACGCAATGCATGCTTTGCCCAAAGATAAATTTCATCGATATAAAATTGTATCCAAATTATATATATATATATATATATATATATATATATATATATATATATATATATATAATGTCACCTAAATTTGTCTTACCGCATGTACTACGGGGCTATTTGGTTCAAAGCCAGAACTAGCCAAACCAAAATTTTGGTATTGCTTTAAAAATTTAGCTAGTGTCTGGTTTCATTCCTATATTTGGCGTTGCCCTAAAAATTTTGGTAATACCTATTTTTTTCTTCCCAATTCCTTGGTAGTAAGAGGGCGACCAAAACGTGCGCAAAATTTTTGACGTGGCAGCAGCATTGAGTTTGGTTACGTCGCATGTTTTGGTTGGATGCAAATAGTGGCATTAATTGCATAGTTGGATTGATTAACAAGTTTGAAATGATCATATTTTCTAAACCGAGTATCCGAAATTGGCTCCGGCTACTTTTGTAAATATGAAATGAAATCACGCTAATACGGGCAAAAATTCTGCCACGTTTGTGTCGTGTCTCTCGTTCTCCTTGTTTTATTTATTTGATTTTTCAGTAAAAACTTAAATTTTCAGTAACGAAAAAAGTTTGCCAGTTATTGTCTTCTGCAAATTGCATGCACAAATACCATTTACACTCTTACACTATCAGACTAAAAGACATCATCTAGCATATAAAAAAAAATCAATGGCTAAAATGAAGATGAAGTTTTTTTTTGAGACTCTGAAGATGAGGTATTTAGGAAAGAACATATTGTAGTTGTGCACGTGCATAGTTGTCTCTTGTATCATTGCTATCGGAATCCATCAAATAAGTGATGTATTGTGTGTCGTATTAACATAATCTATCAAATAATTGATGTATTGTGTGTCGTATTAACAATGAACTAGTAATCGTGCACGCAATGCATGCTTTGCCCAAGATAAATTTCATCGATATAAAATTGTATCCAAATATATATATATATATATATATATATATATATATATATATATATATATATAAATTCACCTAAATTTGTCTTACCGCATGTACTACGGGGCTATTTGGTTCAAAGCAGAACTAGCCAAACCAAAATTTTGGTATTGCTTTAAAAATTTAGCTAGTGTCCGGTTTCATTCCTATATTTGGCGTTGTCCTCTAAAAATTTTGGTAATACCTATTTTTTCTTCCCAATTCCTTGGTAGTAAGAGGCGACCAAAAGCGTCATAAAATTTTTGACGTGGCAAAGAAAGATTGAGTTTGGTTACGTCGCATGTTTTGGTTGGATGCAAATAGTGGCATTAATTGCATAGTTGGATTGATTAACAAGTTTGAAATGATCATATTTTCTAAACCGAGTATCCGATTTGTGATCCATTTGAACCATTGTGTTCCTTGTCATTTAGTCAACAAAACAAGACCTATGTTGGCATATTTTGGTGTAAAAAAATAGATGTCATGTAGGACCCATGTGTCATACTCACAATTTTGACATGCTTGCAATCCAAACACATCAATTTCGGCATTGCCTGTGAATTGGTATGGCTACGATCCAAACACCATTTTTGCCTAAGTTTTAGCATTACCTTGGTTTTGGTATTACCAAAATTTTAATTTAGCTACCTGGGTTAGGAACCAAACAAGCCCTACATGTCCCCTCTTGCAATTGCTTGGAATCCACGGCCGGCATCATTCATAGCAAACTACAAAACAAAAGGCACAAAAGGTTCCATCAATTTGCAATGTGTTTGACCTTCCTATCAGGACACTCTATTTTTTTTTTGTATTTCATTGTTAGGGAATTGCAGTCAATCTAGTTACAGAAGTGCATATCACGACACTCCAAATTTTTATTTCCTTATTTGCATTGCTATCTATTAGACTCGGATTTATATTTACTCTCTGTGCATATGGAGTTGGTCCCATGATCAGTAGGTACAACATCGATGAATACCACATCTATACATGCACATAATTAAAATGAGTACTTCATATTACATAAGTAGTCATAATTAAACAGGCCTTATGGCCAAGTTTTACAGAACGGGCCGACACACCGAATGAGTCTAGAAGGGAAACAATAGCAGAAGATAAATAAGCCAAAAGGGGTCTCCATGATCTATCATAGGCAATCGACTGGGGCTACGACCTAGTGCTCGTCGTCATCTTCTCCTCCAAATCCTGATGCATAGAAATATCCATACACTGGGTCTTTATCCTCAAAGCCCGAATCCACATATTTGAGCAACCATGAGTACAAAGGTACTCAGCAAGTCCTTATACTAAATGCAAGTATATGGATGTTTGGCTTGTCAAGGAGAAGTCTTATGGTTATTTAGCATAAAGCCAGTTTTAGTTCAAATACCATAGTTATTTCCAAGCCTATGACCTAGCTATTTAACTTAAAAACCGAAGTGTCAAGTTTTATCATGTAAGGTCATCATGAGAATTGGAATCCATCCATCTAAACTAGTGGAATCCCTCCACATACACTAGTGGAATCCCTCCACCTGTAGCTTTACCATGATTGCAATTATCCCTTATTACCTTATTTCCCACCAATATTTTATAAACTAACCAAGTGCGACCTTCTTTACAATGCCCATGACCGAGGACATAGTTATTCGAATAGATTATACACTCTGCAGAGGTTGTATAACTTTACCCACAATATGTGATCAACTCATAATATCGGTCAATGACACGCTTTTTAGGTGTACAACTAAGATGATCATAACAAGGCTTTTCCAATGCCTCGCTCCGACATGTTTCCTGCCTGTGGGTGAAAACCCTCAACACTGGGACATGATCGTTACGGGGCACATCTAGAATACTCCATTCAACAGGCTACATTTTCAATGAGGGACCCGCCGTTGTGAGGGACCTACTACTATGCGCGGGAGTCATGCTAAAACTACGCAAAGTATCTGGCCAGGTCACGCCTGTCCTGCGAGTTGTCACTATCTGCTGGATCCTCCAAAGACTTAAAAGAGAGAAAGAAAGCTCTAAGGGGGGATAAATCTAAAATAGCCTAAGAACCAAACAAACACAAGGCAAAGAACAACTTTTCAAAATAGTATTTTATTAATTTATTTCATTATTCAATTGTGGCTGTCACAAGAAGGATTGACAGCTCACAATTCACTTCTAATGAAAGATACTAAAAGTAAAATCTATGGGGTCTCAGGGGTGTAATATGGGGAGTTGTTGGTACTGGCATTGCCTGCCTTATATTGGTCCAGTTCTTCTTCTGCTACCTCTAGCCTCTCCTGGATGGCACATAGTTTATCTAGCATGCGCCAGTAGGCATGCTCCATAGCCTTCGCCAGATCTACCTTGTGCGTCAGCTTGGGGAAGTCCTCATCTCTGGCTGAACGGAACGTACTACCGAGTTGGGTGGGGATGTGCATCAGATAGTAGTGGAATCCGGTGCCGTGGAAGCGGTGATCATAGATGTAGCGAAGTCGACGTACAACTTCTCGGGCAGCGTCTTGGATACCCTCGGGGAAAGTGCCACGCTGCATCGGGGCGTCGAAGATGCGAAACTCCATGTTCGGCTGCAAGTTGGAGTAGAGTATCACCTCTACCCTCCAATGATCCTGATTGCCCACCATGTACTTGTACCCCCTGGTACGTAGGTCTCTCCTAAAAATGTAGATGCTGCATCATCTTCCACAGAGCTGCAGCCCAGTGTCCAGCGAAGATCCCATAGGAAACGACGTTCGGTGCTTCAGCCATCTACAATTTTTTTTTTGAAAAAGAGATGAGTTAGTAATAATTTTTAAAGAGAAGGGTTGAGGAAGGACACCAGAAAAACCAAAGTATTTTTAGTTTTAAAAAATAAGTCCTTGAGGGTTTTATCCATTCTAAGGCCACGACCTACAGTCGATATAGCTCTGATACCACTTTTGTCAAACCCGGGGATGAAGGATCCCGGATTCTTTGTGTTTCATACACTAGTCCAAGAATAGCTAGTGTACACAATCAACAAAAGTGATAGCAAAATCATATCATGTATTTATTAATTGATAAACAGAGTTTATTACATAATTGGGCACAAGGCCAAATATAAAGAACAGTGGAAGCAAAATAATTAAGTAAGCCACACGATTCGCCATAGGCAATCATTTGGGGGCGTAGCCTATTCGTCCTAATCCTCACCGTCTTGATAAAATTATTTACCTGAATAAATATTATTAAGCAAGAGTGAGCACACCTTTCGTGCTCACAAGTTACACCTAATAACAGAATATAATGCATGCAAGTGTAATCAAATGAGGCTTAATAGGGTTCTTTTGCATAAAGGAGCGTTTTCAATTTTAAATATTCATACTAAGTTTTAAGGCAATTTTTTTTATCTAGAACTAAAATCAAAATTTTAATTATCACTTTTATAGTGGATAACCTCCATACATGAATGGTGAAGGATACCCTCCTATCACATGGCTAACCGCCTAATTTTACCACAAAGATTAACTATCTTAAAATCATGTGCTAAATTCATTTTAAAAACAAAACCAAATTCTAACTTGAGTAGCTTTGCTTAGCATATCCATGACCGTGGACACGGCTATTTGAATAGTTTTACACTCTGTAGAGGTGTACAGCTTTACCCACATAACACGACTTCTCTAGTTTGTTTGGCATCCGTCGATACCACCGCTCACTACCTTAGGTAAGCAAACTAGAGCACATGTCAAGGCCTTTACAAAGTATCATCCCACCATAGTCTCGCCTCGCTGAGGTTTCACTTCCTTTGGACTAACCATCCGTCGGATTCAAGCCCCCTCTTGCGCCACGTGGGAATACGTAAAAGTAGGTCGTACAGACACCCACGCAACCGGATGTCACAACCATGGTGAAACGTTGCAAATTAATTAGGCAGGTCATGTCCACTCAGGACATGTGGTAGTACGACAGGGCGTAGCAAAATACGCTCGAAGACCGGTCCTTAATTGACTTGGGCAACATTCCACAACCCTAGACTCGATCATAGAAATGAATCGATCATGTGCATCGACTTGCACCATACCAACATCCATTATGCCCAAGTCTAAACCATTTTATTTTATTTCACAAGTAAAGGCATTTTCTAAACCTTCCATGGTAAGACAATACCATAGACTCAATTTAAATCAAATTTGAATATTTTAGCTAAACTCTCCAAATTCAAGACTTTGGTCTAAGCATGTTCTAAGCATATAATCTTTAAAATTTTAATTTATTTTATCTATGGTGACAAGGAAAAGACAATTCAACATCAACATTGACCATACAAAGGAAATACATTAACTAGGAATTTTAAAATAGGAATTAAAATAATTGAATAGAATTATGCATGCAATAATAACTTAAAACAAAATTAAATAATTTAAAATAATAGGATCAACATGTTCAAGGGTATAACTTGCCTTGCTCGAAGGACTCTTCTTTTTCTAATTCAAATTCTCCCGAGTCATCGAAATATATACGTGAAACTAAGCCAAATTCAAATAAACACAAAACAAATTCAAATAAAAATAAAAATTAACTCCAAATTAAATAATTTTGGTTTAGTTAGCTAGATCTTGAATTTATATAAATTTAGAAATTTGAATTGTCAAAATCGAAGTTTGTATGAAGGAGAACGAACTCCTGGAAGTTTAAATCTAAAGAAAAACCTTAAAAAGGATTTTCTGGAATTTCCTGATTTATTTTTCTAAAGGAAATTCGATTTAATGCGCAAGTTGACGTCATCGGCCGAATTATTTTTCTAAAGGAAACTATTTTCTATCTATGATATGTGGGCCCTACGGTCAAAGACCAGATCCATGGACGGTCAAAGGTCCACCATGAACTTCGGTGCAACAAGAACGGTGGCGCAGACGCTAGCGCAAAACTAATGTGGTCACCACTTATTGGCATATGCGGCGGCCGACTAGGATTTAGGGCTTATGCGGCGCTGAGGTGGCGCCTACGTGGACGTGCCATGTAGGTCCGATGAGCGGCGACGCTATGGGCTCGGGCTCGTCGGCGTTTCGCGCCACGGCGAGCCTCACGAGTGTGCGCAAAAGAGAGAGGGTGTTACGGTGATCCCGACGTTTACCAAGATGGCGGCGAAGCGTGACAGAAAGGTTGTCGGTGACGAGGTTTAGTGGCGGTGCGTTTTAGGGCTTCAGTGAAGTAAAGCTCCTGTGTTCCTCGATGCGAGATAGCGCGAGCACCGGGTAGGTGGGAGTGTGGCGATGTCGTAGAGGGGGTCGGGGTCGTCGGAGAGGGCTTGACGTCGCCGGAGAAGACAAAGAACCGAGCTTCGGTGGCCAGCGAAGAACTTCGAAATTTAGGCGAAGGAGGGGAGGAGATGCTTGGGAGTTTAGGGCGATGGGGTGAGGAGGCCAAGGCAGAGCCAAGACGCTACTTTATAGGGTGCGAGCGAGGTTGGGGAGGCGTGGAGCATACGAAGCTCCCGCCGGGTCCGAGGCGGAATAAAAGGGATTCGGGACCGGAGATGGAAGGGACAAGGCTGTGACGGGCGCGAGATTGATATGCGGTCATTAATTCGGCGTCAATTTAGGAAATGCGATTGATTTGGCCGGGATTTGGAAAGCTTCAAACATGCGAAAATGGCAGACGCGCTAGGGTTCGAAAACGAGGAAGAAAGAAAGGTGGGAGAAGGTGCCGACAAGCGGGCCCGGATGGCAGTGAGAGGGTGAGGGCGCGATTATTCGGACCGGCCGAAGGTGCGTGGCGGGGCCCACCTGGCAATGACGCACGGCTGTTCGGACTGACCGAAACGACTAGAGGCTGACGAGCGGGCCCCACATGATAGTGAAAAGAAGAGAGGGTGAGAGAGGGATGGGTGCGGAGCGGACCAAGCGGGCCGCGCGTGCGTGGAAATAGGGTTGGGCTGAGGAAGATTCGGTCCAAGAACCATCTCCGGATTTTAAATGATTTTGCGATTTTAAATATTCAATTAATTCATTTAGGCTTTAGAAAATAGCAAATAAAGTCAAAAAAATTATGAGAAAATTTACAGAAATTCCCTAAGTCATTTTGGATTTAAATAAAATATTTTCAACTTATAATTGGTAATAGTTTTTGCAGATAATTTATTTTGGCTTTGAAATAAATAGGAAAAGCTTTTAAAATTCCAGAAAATTATAATAAAATAATTAAAATTTATTTTTAACTGGAAAGTGAAAATTGGGCTGTTACACTGAACCTTGCCGAGTCTCCGATCGACATCAAGCCATCCAGGTGGTCTGAGACAACTAGCTCCTTCAGCGAAGAGGACTGCTCCATCCTGTCGACTCGACCAGGTAGGTTTTCTATCGTAGTTGAACCTACTATTAACAATTGTAAAGTTGATCGAGTCTTAATAGATGGAAGTAGCTCTTTAAACATTTTATTTTCGGGAGTATCAGAAGAAATGCAAATTCCCAGGTCGAAGGTAAAACCTGTGAAATATATCTTTCATGGCATAGTTTCGGGTTCTACCGCTAAACCAATAAGGCAATTGTCCTTACCGGTTACGGTCGGAAGACCTGACAACTTCCGAACAGAAAATATTCCATTTGATGTGGTGAATTTTGAAACCACATATAATGGAATCCTCGGTGATCCGACATTGGCAAAATTCCTAATAGCCACGTATTATGGTTATCAGAGTTTAAAAATGCTAGGACCAAAAGGAGTCATCACGGTTTGGGAGATCAAAAAATGGCTTATGCATATGATTGAAAATCCTTAGAACTGGTCGATGAACTTCTGACCATGGAAATTAATCCGCCTACAGTGCAGGTCAAGCACTCGAGGCCAAAGATGGCGTCGAAGCCTTTCAACCAGACCAAGAATGTGGCGACCCAACCCAAGGGCACCCGAGAGGTCCTCGAGGATCTCCCAAGAAGTCCCTTAGGACCTCCCAGGAGGTCCGATAGTACCCCTCGAGGCTTGGGTAGGACCTGCCCCCGGTAGTACCAATCGAGGCTCCGGTAGGACCACTCGAGGTTACCACCGAGGGAAGCGGGAGTCACGGGGAGATCCCCTATTGCCACGGCCAACTCAGGAGAGGTCGAGGGACCTGACCTGAGGAGGTCGTGAAGCTTGAGAGATCACTCTGTGATTCTCAGCGTGAACTGAGCTAGTCCCATGGATCACAAGCTAGCTCTTCACAGCATACAAGAATGGTAACATCCACGACATCAACTTTATTTACAACATATCAAAGGAGTTGTTTACAAAAGGTGGCCTTGGGCCAAAAGCAAGCTTACAAAAGAACGGAAACAGACGTCCATCCACTATACCACAGGCAAAATGGCTGGAGGGCACAACCTACGCGTCCTGGTCCTCTTCTTCACTGCTATTGTCTTCTCCTGATAAAGTTTGCATTGAGCAAGAGTGAGCACTACCACTGTGCTTGTAAGTCACACCCGTGGAGTAACAAAATGACATGCATATATGGATATACAAAACAAGGCATAATATGGTTGATTTGCGTAAAGCCAAGTTTCTTTCAATTACAAATACTAAGTTCCAAGGCAGGTTTTTAATAGATAAAATTCATTTTCAAAACTTGATTTTCAGTTGGATAGCATTCATCAACAAGCTGGTGAAGATACCCTCCTGTCACAAGGCTCCCTGCCCAAAACCCATGGGATAGAAATCCCAAAACAGTTTATTAAACATTTTTAGAACCCAAAACCAATATCTAACTCTGAGTGGCCTCTGCCAGCATGTCCATGACCGCGGACACGGCTATTCGAATAGATTTACACTCGGCCGAGGATGTGCACTTTACCCACATGACATGATTCCTCTAGTTTATCCGGCATCTGTCGATGCCACCTCTCACTACCAATGGTAAGAGGTCTAGAGTTCATGACAAGGCCTTTACAATGCATTGTTCCACCACAGCCCCTCCTTGCTAAGGTTTCGCCTCCTTTGGATACAAATCCGCAGGATCAGGGCCCCCTCTTGCGCCAGTGGGAAACACAAGTCATAAAAGACCATAGGCCATAGAAGACCTCCCACACCTCCAAATAGAACAATTGCGGTGGAAGTTTTGCAAATTAATTGGCCAGGTCCCACACCCCATACTGGAGACATGTGGTTGCACGATTTTGGCATAGCCTATTATAGGCCTAGCATTGGCGGCTCAAAGACCGGTCCTCAACTGACTTGGGCGACAACCACAAACCCCTGAACCTCCACCTTATCCAGGATAGAGTCCGTGCACAAACATTGCACCAGCCAAGCAAACCAATCCGCCCAAGTCCAAATCAATTTTCATTTTCTTTGCTTCCCCAGCAATATTTCTATATTCCCATGACAACCCAATGTCATGGTCAAAACATTTTAAACAATAGTTGGTCATGAAGGTAAAGATTTCCGCAAATCAAGTACTTTTGGTCTAAACAAGACTAAGCATATGGTTTTTCAATTGCTCCTGGTTCACACTATTGTATCAACCAGATTTTGTCTAAGGTGACAACAGATTTGGTTCAATGTCAAAGTTGGCCATATGAAGGAATTAGGCATAACTATGTGTTTAAAGACAGGTATTGAAATAACTTGGTAGAAATAAGCATGCATTATACTTTGGAATTGAACATAAATAAATTGAAATATTGGGTGCAATATGATCAAGAGCATGACTTGCCTTGCTCACTGACTTGAGAGTCTCCTTCTTCAGTACACTCACGCTCCTCAGTGCCCTCGCGCTCTATACGGGAGAAAAGGAGACAAATTCAAACCAAGTTCCAAATAAAGCACCAAAGGAACTTTTAAAAGAAAATCTAAAACTCAACCAACAGAAGCATCTCACGCTCAAAATAGGTTCTTTGGGAGAGGTCCCAACTTACTAGGGAGAGGTCCAGTGAGGCAGGTCTTCACAGAAAGACCTGAGGGGTGACTTTAGCAAAGGACCAAGATGATGATACTTGCGCAGAGTCCAAGGAGGTGATCTCCAGATGTAGCCATAGAGTTCCGAAGAGAATCCAAAGGAAGAGGTCCTGAAAGAGACATAACCCCTTATGGTGGCGATAAGAGCAAGAAACGGTCGAACGCAAGGAGGCTTACCAAACTATAAGAAAGAGGTGGCGAGTGAAGGGAGGTCAAGGCAATATGGGCGGTTAAGGTCAACGCCCAAGCTCTGTTGAGCCTCCAATGGTGAAAACACGATGAAGGAGGTGCTCTGGCGATGCTCTCGGCAGAAGAAGGACTCTCGAAGCTACCGAGTGTGAGCCAAAGTGTTGAGCGTTGGAAAAAGGTGGCAAGGAAGGGCTCCGGGGCTAGTTATAGTCAAAGAGAGTGAAAAGATCACTTTCGATGCGTACATGATTTGGTGAGCATGAAAAATAGGCAAAAGGTAGGGGATGTCAAAGGAAAAATAATAAAGGACATTGTGCCTTGTCTGAGAGGAGACTAGAAAAGACACCAACAAAGGTTGCCCCAAAATGACCCCATTCAATGGAAGCGACCACTTTCATGGTGCATTTAATCTTGACAGACATGCATTAAATGCTCATGGTACTAATGTGGCGGGAAAAAATAAGAATGGGTAAGCTGGCAGGTGGGACCAGTCAAATTTAGAAACGGTTGGGTCAAAGAGGGAGGTCCCAACCCGCAAGAGAGGTCTTTTGAGGAGGTCTGGAAGGCTTAGGAGATTCTAAGATCCAGGGAGGTCTAGAGCTGTAGGATTTCCAAGGGGAGGTCCTAACGATCGGATCTGCCAAAGAAGGGAGGTCTGGACGGTTAAGATCTCCAATGGGGAGGTCTTGACGGTCCAGATGTTTAGGAGGAGGTGCAGGCATTAAGATCTCAAGGGAGGTCTTAATGGTCCAGATTTACAAAGAGGAGGTCTGGATGCTAAGAGGTCCTGATATACACAAAGGAGGTCCGGACATGGGGAGGTCCAAATACACATGGAGGAGGTCCACGTGACTAAGAGGTTCTGACAACCAAGATCCCATCAAGGGAGGTCCTGGCTGAGGGGATCCCTGCAAAAAGGAGGTCCTGACTGGTAGGATCTCACCAACGGGGAGGTCCTATCAGTTAGGCTCTCATGAAGGGAAGTCCCACGGGCTCAAGGAGGTCTTGAGAGGAGGTCCAAAGAACTAGATTGACAAGGGGAAAGTCCTGATCGCTAGGATCTCCACAATGGGAGGTCCTGGCGGCGAGGATCTCAATGTAGGAGGTCCTAAAGGTTCGGGAGGAGATCTTCGGAGGTCAGGAGTTCCTAAGTTAAGCGAGCAAGGAGGTCCAATGGATGGGGAGATCCAAAGGACAGAGGTCTATACGGTTTCAAGGAGGTCCAAAGGTCTAAGATCCGCAGGGGAAGGTCTAGAGAAATTAAATTCGAAGGAAGGCTTAAACATATAGGCACATCCTAACCAAGAGGAGGTCTGGGCCACACAAGAGGTCCAAACCGTATTCATCATAGAGGAGGTCTAGACCCCAGAGGTCTAAACCAAGAACATAACACAAAAAGAGAGAGGCGAGGGGAGGCGGCCAACATATAGAAGAGGTGACAACACGAAGCTCAAACCTCTCCAACTGAACCAACTTTGAATTCTCATCAAAACAAAATAGTTTTATTCTGTTTTACAAATTAAAAAAGGGTTTAGAAAATCAGGATGTTACAAAGGAGGTCCCACTCGACAAAGACGCTTCTCCGGAAAGTGCCAAAATGCCATCTGGGTCAGAAAATGCTAGCGCATTTACCCGAAAGGTACTGGTCGGGGCAAAACTTAACCCCAAATAAGAAGAGTCGCTCGTCTCCTTCCTCCGAGCAAACCTGGACATATTCTTCTAGTAGGCGTCCGACATGCCCGGAGTCCCCAAGGAGGTGATCGAGCACAGGCTAGCTCTCCAGCCTGACAAAAAAAAGGTCAAGTAGAAGCTAAGGTGCTTCGCACCTAATCGAAAGGAGGCAATCCAATCGGAGATCGACAAACTTCTTGAGGCTGGATTCATTTGCGATGTCGACCACGCAGAGTGGCTCACCAACCCTGTATTGGTTAGAAAAAGCAATGAAAAATGATGAATATGTATTGACTTCACAGATCTTAATAAAGCTTGTCCGAAAGATGACTTTCCCCTTTCACACATTGATCAACATGTAGACTCTACTTCCGGGTGTGAGTTGTTAAGTTTTTTAGATGCGCACTCAGGGTACCACCAGATTAATATGAGTAAAGATGATGAAGAGAAAACTTGATTCATCACACCATATGGCACTTACTGCTATGTAAAGATGTCATTTGGTCTCAAAAACGCTAGTGCAACTTTTCAGAGGTTAATGCAAAAAACCTTTAATCCTCATATAGGTCTAAATCTAGAAGCCTATGTTGATGACTTTGTTGTGAAAAGCATCAATGTTGGTGACCATATTTCCAACCTACTAGAGACTTTCAATAACTTAAGAAGGCACAACCTGAAGTTAAATCCAGATAAGTGTGTGTTCGGAGTTTCTTCTAGAAAGCTTATTGGATTCCTAGTTTCGGCTAGAGGAATTGAAGCAAACCCAGCAAAAATATCGGGCATCGACCAGATGTGCCCTCCGACCAAAAAGAAGGAAGTCCAAAAACTAACCAGCTGTATGGCAGTGCTAAGTCGTTTCATAGCATGGTTAGGTGAAAAAGAACTGCCTTTCTTCAAGCTTATTCAGAAACATGGGAGTTTCGAGTGGACTAAAGAGGCAAATAATGCCTTTGAAGAGCTTAAGATGTACCTTACGAGTGCTCCGATCTTAGTTTCTCCGATCAGAAGAAACATTGTTGATTTACGTGGCTGTAATGCCACAAGCAGTCAGCGGTGTACTCGTCGTAGAACGTGACAACATGCAACGACCGGTATATTACATAAGTGAAGTCTTACATGGACCAAAGGAAAGATACCCACAGGTACAAAAGTTTCTATGCGGTCTCCTTATGGCTTCAAGGGAACTAAGATATTACTTTCAGGCTCACATAGTGGTCGTACCAACCGGATATCCCCTAGGTCAAGTTCTCGGAAACAGGGAATCATTAGGACGAATAGCAAAATGGGCCATCGAGCTTGGGGTGTTCGACCTCCATTTTATATCATGAACAACAATCAAGTCGAGCAATAGCAAAGCATTCATTACGAGAATGGGCGAACCTGAACCCTTTGAGGGCGAATCTGAACACCACGACGAGTGGACAATGTACTTTGACGGTTCCTTGATGCTCAAAGGCTCGGGGGTTAGAGTTTTCTTGATATCTCCTACTGGAGAACACATCAAATACTCCATTCAATTAAACTTTTCTGCTACAAGCAGTGTGGCAGAATACGAATGTTTACTGGCAGGACTCCTGTAACATCCCCAAAATGCCTAAATGAAAAAATACGAGATTTTAAAAACTTTTTGTATAATTATATGTGCCATCTTATTTTCTCCTGTATTTTAAGGATTTATTTGATCTATGTTTTCTTTTTTGTCGGCACAAGTAATGTACAATAAGAAACCCTAAATACCTAAACCCTAGAATACAGAATCCTAGAAGTAAAAACCCTAATTATAGAAACCCTAAATTGCGAAAACACTAGGATCATAAATTGTAAAAGTGAAATAAAACTAAGGTGCTGACCTTCTAATTAGTACCGGAAGTGTAAACCCTAAGGGTTAAAAACATAAAACTCAAAACCTAAATATTAAATATGCCCTTGAAATAATGCATGTAGTGAAAATCCCGAAATCCAAATCATATTTAAAAGCCCAATTAGAATTATATAGCAAGGATCAGAGTTTATCTATCATCACATAAACACCAAAACGAAATACCAAAATTTCGGGAATCATCTTAGCGCTTATCCCCTACTCTTTTCTCTTTGATTTCTCCCTTCCTTTTATTGTTCCTTGGGCTCACCCAATTCGGCCGGTTCAACCAGACCTCCTCGAGCCAGCTGCTGCAACCGACCGCGCCACCCCTGCTCATCTTCTTGCCCAAGCGCAGCAGCAAGCCCATCAGTCCATCACCGCCCCGTGGCAAGCGCCTCCTGCGACTGCCGCCTCGCCGATGCCGCCTGCTCGCCACGTCGCTGCAGCTCTGGTGACTCGCCCGCAACTCGCGCGCCCCATCTCGCAGCCACGCACCCAGCCCCGCCGTGCATGCGCGGCACGCCGCTCGCCAGCCCGTGCGTCCCATGCTGGCCACCTCTGGCACTCCGCCCCCCCATCGCCATAAAGAGCAGCGCCGCAGCTCCCCTGCCCCCTGCTGTCCATCCCTCTCCCACTTCATCCCTTTCCCATTCTCCTTCACCGAAAGCTAGCCGCACAAGGCTCCTGTGCCGGTCGCCAAGCAGCCTCGCGCCGCCATCACCGTCCTGGTCGCCCCGGTCAACCCCGTCCTCGGCCAAGAGCTTCACGCAGCGTCCTGCACCATCACCATCAATACCCCCCAATCAATTGAAGGATTTCCCCGCAGGAGCTCGCCACACCGTGGTCTTCCTCCCCTCCAGCCGAACCTGCCGCTCCGGCCGTCCCACCTTGCCCGGAGCATCCCCGCTCAATTCCTCGCAGGAGAAGCATCCTCAAGCCTCCCTCGACCTCCCCCAACCGCCCGTTGAAGCTTTCCCCCACCACAGCGCCGCCGCCACGGCAAGCCGCTCGCGCCGCCGGTGGCCTTCGTCGCCGGACCACCTCGGACTTCCTCTCCCCCGAGCGACTGCACGGGTGCGTTCCCCTCGTCCTCCTGTTGCTCATGCTCGCCCTAACCCCTTCCCTCCTCCACCACGGTGCCGCCACACCTGTTCGCCTCCATGGCCGGCAGCCGCATGCCGCTGCCCAGCCGCCGCTGACCACCCCCGGCCGCGTGGCCACCACCTACGAGACCCTGGACCCGCCACGGTTCCATTTTCGGCGATGCCGACCACCACCGATGCTTCCCCTTGCTGGCGCAAGCATCGCCCGAGCCATGCCCGAGCCACCTCCGGGACTTCCCCCTGTCTTACTTCTGAATGTCTCTGTCGTTTCCTCTGTGCATGTGGAAGATTGCATGTAAGTAGCTGACAGTGATCCTCATTAGATTAAGGTGCTTAGCACTATGAGCAAAGATGGTAAGGGGAATTGCTAATTAGTTAGTATAAGTTACAAGTTCAGAGTCTCAGATTTTGTAACAAGAATGGTCAGAAGTTCTGTGTTAGTTTCTTCAGAATCGATTCGTGTTTCAGATGTAATTCCCAATTCAATGTCGTATTCAATTTAGATACGGTAGTAAAATATTTCATCATTAGGATGTAATTTGAGTACAAGTTAAGAAGAAATTGGAATATAGGCTGCACAGTTTGGCACCGAAAACTTCCTCTATTCTTTGTGTTTTGGTTCGTTACTGTTCATTGTTTGACAAACCAGTTTCCCTCTGAACTTCAGACACCCAGTTGCTAGCTTCATATTACATTCTCTACATTGTGTGGTTACATGTATGTGACTTACAGGTGGGGGGCCCTCCCTCTCTCTCTCTCTCAATTCCTCTCTGTGAATACTAATGGCAGTAGGTCCTAATCCACCATAAGCTATAACAATGGAATGATTAAATGATTGAGTAGAACTTTGAGGATTAACAAGGAATGATCAGTGATTAGGAATTGTTAATTAAATAATTAGTTTGGTAATTAGATAGTAACTTTCCAACTAGCAGTAGCTTGTTAATTGTTTAGACAGTAAAAGAATGAATGAACTAATAGCATTGCATTCGAAGGAGTGAATTCAATCAGGATTCATGTAAGATATAAATCGCCATAACAGTGAACCATAAGGTGTAAACTCTCTCCAAGTGTTTTCCATATAATGCCTACATAGCGTTATGTTTTACCTAATCAGATGCTAAGAAGATTAACTAAGAAGACCAATTAAGTAGAAACCATATGGAGTAATTGGTCATTAAATCTAAAAGAGCAAAACTAATCAAGAATTAGACTATAGGATTATCAAACAGTAACTCTAAATTAAGGATGAAATACTAATAATCAATGGAGTCAAGTCGATTAGTCATTAGTATGGTGATCTAATCATGTTTAGACATACACACACATGACCCCACACTAGTGAGCCCTAGACCATTGTTGTAATAATACGAATAATAAATAATTAAATAGTTAAACAGAGTTGGTAGAGCAGTTAGATAATAATCGAGCACCATTAACCTATAAACCTCATACTGTAGTTATCTACTTAACTAGTAGTGGCAGTTAGTAGATACTGTAATTAAGGATCAACCTAACATAATAGGTTTACCTTCGTATATGCCAAGTCACGTAGTTAATAAGACTAAGTAAAGATTAGTCACAGATGAAAGCCAAACCCAAAACCATAGACACCGTTAAGGGTGTGAGGCAGATGTTCAACCAATACTTGGAAATTCCAATTAAGGCTCATGTAATTTCCTCGATAAGTATAAAATCATAAAAGAAACCATATAGTGAGCTAAGTCCCATGTGTCGGTGAGATGTATGTCTACCCAGAGCAATCCCCGTGCTTACACATAGGTCTCACCCGGCAATCATGGAACTTTCTCGGTAAATAGAAAGTAGTAACTAAAATAATTATGAGAGCATATAAGAGGATTGATTTTAACTGCATGATCATCATGGTAGTATACGTAGAATACCTAGAGAGAGTAGTTGTATGTACTAGGTGGCCTGTTAAGGAAAACAACATCGCCTAGGCTCTAGGTGTCGACCATTGTCATCCGTTCCCAGTAGCAAAACAATTCTTGATCCGTAAGCAGATCTAAGAGTATTACCTAACCAGGTAATCTCTCCCATCCAGCTAACCAGCGAGGAATGTTCCTGTGAACATTCTCTCTCCCTCTCCCCCCCTCTGTTAGAATTATCTACTTTGGTCTGAAGAATTTCCTTCATCAGTGGATATATTTTGTCTGTAGTATTTCCTTTATCAACTCCCTTGAATATGTTTTGTCTGTAGTATTTCCTTCATCAACTTCCTCGGTTATACTTCATCTGAAGTATTTCATTCATCCACTCCATTAGGTGTGATTAGTTTCATCGGGAATACTTCGTCCTTCCAAGTTGTCGTTAGAAATGTTTGCTTGTATTCGAAGTATTTTCTTTGGTTTGAATGTCTTTCGATTTATTGGGTTTTATTTGGTTATTTTCAAACGATCTTGGATTTAATCGTATTCTGCGTAGTTAGACTCTGAAGCTGTAATGGAACAACAATCCCAACAAGATCGAGGCTGGAATCAAGATTATCTGAGCGTTGAATAGGATGATTATCAACACGTTGAGCTAGATGATTATCAGAACCTTGAGCCAAAACATGATCAGGGTTATAAGAATGTTGAGCAAGACAATTATCAACATATTGAGCCGTATCAGAATATTGAGCAAGGCGAGTCAATACTTTGATCATAATTGCACCTAATTTTTGCAATTATATTGTTTTAAATTATGAAATTGCATTGCTAAGTTTTATACAAATATATTGGTCTAGCTCATAGTTAATGCCTTAACAATATTTGTGTATAAACTTCCAATCCTTGAATTTGGACACTACCCTTGTCACCATAGAATTAATGGTTAACATACTAGCTTATAAGTCTGTATCTAAGTGTCATGCTTAGCCTTGCTTAGATACATTGTCATTCGGGCATTAAGTTGCCGACATCAATCAACACTTAAAAAATGATATTGGGCAGTCGAGGCTGGGAGCCTGGCTGGTATGTTGGATTAAAGGTTATTTTGAAAACAAAAGAAAAACCAGAAAAACTGATTTCGACTTGGGCGGCTGGAAAGAGTGGCTGGTGCCGAGGGCACGAGAGAGAGTTGGTATGTGGATGTATCGTCCAAGTCAATTAAGGACCGAATCTGGTAATGACCTCTCATGTAAAACAATGCAACCATAAGTCGATAACACATACGACCTGGCTGACTAATTTGTTTCGCCTCGGCGTGGCTTCGACGTTGGTGGATGCAGGCGGATAGACAGGGGAGAACGAAGCTGTGGTAATCGCACGACGCTAAAGGGAGACCTCCGGGTGGGAACGGGAGAGCACGAAGGAGGTGATATCTAGCGGTGCGAAGTTGCAATGAGGTGGGGCATTGTAAAGACCTTGTGATAATCAACATTAGCCATACACCTACGGAAGTGTGTCGGGACAGTATAAATTGATTTATCTCTTGTGGGTAAAGTATACAAACTCTACAGAGTAAGAAAACTATCTAGATAGCCGTGCTCACGGTCAAGAGTGGTACTGAGAACTTGCTTGATATAGTTTTCCTTTTCATAAAAACCATTGGTGGTGTATGTGGAATGGAAAGGGTGGGTTTGAGCCCAGCAATTGAAAATGTTGAGGTTGGAATCCAGAGAGTTGAGAAAGCCTGGTCGGGGACCAGTGGTAAATACGGGATAGCCTGAGTATTGAGTGGACGTACTTACTCAATAGTATAGGAGATGGAATCTCCACTAGTACTTTACAATCAAAAACTCAGTTTACAAAAATTGTGTTAGTAAAATGCTAAGTCTCATGATTTGCTATTACTTAATCTATTTCAAGAAATGGCTTTGTGCAAAATAAAAGAACAGTGAGCCTTTCCCTTGATTAGCCTTGCATATATAATAATTGCATTGTGTATTGGCTCACGAGTATGGTTGTGTACTCATGCTCGCTATTTATATTCTTTTAGTCAGTAAGCACAAAAGAAGACTACAACGATAAATATGGGAATTGGACAAGATTGAAGATCAAGAAGGCTAAGAACTAGGTCACGAGCCCACAGTCGATTGCTAGTGGGCATATCGTGAGGGTTCCACGCGTTCTACTCTGAATCTACCTCTGCTGCTGATTTTCTGAAAGTATTTGGCTTATCCTTTTGCAAGTCAAAAGCTGTAAGGTATATTTACGCTTTGTTTACTGAGGAAAGAATGAGCATAAGGTGAGTAAGTGAATCGCAGATATGCATCTTAACCCTAGCATGTACTAATCATTCAAGAAGCACCAAAATGAGAGGCAACGAACCACAATTAGTTTTCCGATATAGTTGTTATACATGTTGTCCATAGGCGATACGCAACTACTTGGAACAAAAGAGAACAAATGATTACAAAATCCAGCGTCTATAAGCTAAGTAATATCATTAGGGTATATATATTCTAAGAATAAACCCTGATTTAATCCTAATATGGCAACAAGGCATCGTTTTCTCGTCCATTCGCTGAAGCTCTTCACCGGAGACTATTCAGCGTGTGTATAATTGGAAAAGAGAGACGAGCAATGGAGAAAAATTATTTTGCACAAATCAAATGAATAGTGGGGTAAGAATTAGATGCTAAGATGGGTAAGAAAGAAAAGAATTACATTACTTGCATTTTTATCAAATCTTTGCTAGTTTGAAAATACTCTTTGCAAACCAAACTCCTAACAACGACCATTGCTACGGCTTTAACCTACAGTCAGCACGGCTCTGATACCAAAACTGTGAGAGCCACCGGGCGGTTTAACTTGTAATGCTTAACCCTCCAATTGATCCTAGCATCACAAATTAAATTTCCCCGCTCTCGGTGTATTTTGTACCTCCTAGGAGCGGTACATATACACCTTCACAACAGTATCAAACCATACACAGGTTATCATAATACCGTAAGATAAAAATATCAAGTACGCAGCGGAAAACAATAAATGAACTGAAATAAAATCATAAATTAACCAGAACTGGAGTCCCAATGGCTTGCCATAACCCACAGGGCAACCGACTGGGGTTAAAACCTTAGCAAATCGACGTTTTCTGCACATCTTTCCTTACCCGAATTGATTTTAATACCTGCTGTCCAGATTAGTAAATAAAAGCAAACAGTGAGTGCATGAATGTACTCCGCAAGACTTTACCAAGCCTATACATAGCTACATGCAAGCTCTACTCAATGGAGAAGGCCATAAAGTTTATTTTCAGCACAAAGCAATATTTGAATTTAAATACACCGTAATAGATTTAAATGGCAAGTGAGCAAACATTTTTTATACTTTAAATAACAACGAGTAATTAACATTAGACAATATCAAAACATCTACAGTGGCTGCCCCTGCAGCACACCAACATAGCATGAGAAACAATCTCAATACCACCCATCAAGTTTTAAGTTTAAAATCCAAAATGTTAAGTCTAACTCTCGAAAGACCTCCCCAAGCGTGTCCATAACCAAGGACTTGGCTATTCGAATAGATTAAACCCTACAGGGGTGTACAACTTTACTCACATGTCAGACCGCTCCTTTTGCCACCGGATAAAGCACACTTCCGAAGGTATGTCGACAGAGCTAAGTCCTACGAGACGTTTTCCAATATTGTGTATTAACTACGAGCCGTCCATATGGATAGAAACCCATACGTTGTGTCGGAGTCATTGTAAAGTCGAAAGTCAACTACCCTATTGGGGTAAAGCCTCGGACAACTATAATGCCCCTCGGTGTGGAGAACCTAGATATGATTCCACTCCCACACACCCAACACATAGACACATTTATTTTTCTTTTCTTTTCTTTTTACAC
Organism: Phyllostachys edulis; assembly: GCA_036346405.1. Lineage (NCBI taxonomy): Eukaryota > Viridiplantae > Streptophyta > Magnoliopsida > Poales > Poaceae > Phyllostachys > Phyllostachys edulis. Next base: position 43,920,217 of record CM070560.1, on the reverse strand, counting down.
AACACACACACCTACATCCTGCGACTCGGAGCTAATATCTGCCAAAGTACTAAGTCAAGAGGGGTCCCATATGTCCTTCACGTGGATGCACGCAATAATGCTTGGTTCAGTGTAACAAGATGTTCGGTCCTTGTTGACTCGGGCACCAAGTACACACCCAACAGCACACCATCCAACCAATATGCCCAAGTCTAAAATATTTTATTTTCATTTTTAGTTTTCCAAATAGCATAGGGTGCTAGATAAAATATAATAATAAAAATGATTTATGTGATCAAGATTATCGACTAAGTCGACAACTGCCCCAATCTACCCGAAACTAAGTGTTGTAGGTGTAAAAACCAAACACAAGTGAGGGGTGGGCGTCTACTGATCTAACGGGCCCTCGTCCCACGAGAGTAAAAATGACACGAGGATTTATCTGAGGTTCGGGGTCCGAGAGACCCCCCACAGCTCTGTCGGTGAGCCAGCGGGGTTACCTCAGGAGAGGAGCCCGAGGCTCGCCCGCTTCAATAGGTTGCTTTATTGCTCAAGAGAGCCATCCTTTTGAAAGGAGGGATACATGGGGTATTTATAGGCTCTTGGGCCTGTACAAATGACCAAAATACCCCTTGGGGGATAGCTACACTATGAGTACAAGTGAGGGGTATTATAGTCTTTCAAGAGTGTTATGGCACTTCCTGGGCCTGTACGCGAGTCTTCTGCAAGGTGGGCCCCATTAAGTTGATGGATGAATTATTCTTACAACACTAGCCCCCCTGCCCCTTGGCGTTTTAGGGGAAACGTCGAAAGGGGTAGTCTTGCTTTGTGTCTTTCATGCGGACGTCGATACCTCAGAAGAGTTATGATGAACTTGAATAGTGCTTGAGTCCGAAAGTGTGAGACTGCACCTTCTCCACTGTGAGTTCCTTGCGAGACTACACCTTCGTGCATGTCTGTGAGATATATGCCAACCAGAGCCAGTAGCTAGGGACATAGAAGATCACATGTTGGTACTTGAACAGTTATCTATGCTTTGCTTTCTTTTTCACATGAGGCGTAGCTCGATTCGAGAAAATTCAAGGCAAGGCAAGTAGGCGGCGATAGTTTTACGGTCTCGTGGAATCCAAGGCGAAACTTTCTTTAATTCTTTACTAGTGGGCCTGCGTGTCCTTGGACACACCAATCGGAAGAATCTGGCGCATCAGATGCGCTTGCGGCCGAGTGACCAGTGGACCCATGGGTGGCATAAGTTTCTTGTGGTGAGGCACGCATAACCGAAAGGAAAATCGGATGGCAAGAAGGACAAGTGTGGAATCAAGCGGCTCCAAAAGAAAAAAACATCTTAAGCGAGGATTCCAATCTCATTAGAGTCTTGCGCACGCCGCCTCTTGATGCCACTTTCTTCCTTTTTCTTAGTCGCATTATCTTGTGACCATCGAAAGTTGAAGACCGAGTTTTTGCTTTAGGCCGGATGGGAATGACTCATTCTGGCCGTTTAAGCGGGCAAACAGATTGTTTCACCACTAGGAACTCTCAGCAGCTCTCTCGGATGCCTGAAAATGCCCGCCTTTACCGCATCTTCCTCAGTGGGCTTTCTTGTTGGTCTTGGTGACCTCTCTTTCGAAGCCATGGGAAGCTCTCGAGAGGCGGCGGAAGGCTTGACCTAAGCGGCGGAAGAGTCTTGGCGAGGCTCACGCGACTCGGACCACGACGGAGTCCGAGCGCTGGGAAGGAAAACTGTGCGTTAAAGGCGTTCTCCGGCGATCCACGGAAAGCAGGGTCGGCGACAAGCTTTGGCGAGGTGAGCTTGCGACTATATTGCCGAGTTCTGCTCTTGGACTCTACCCGACGCCGCCGTAGTGAAGGCCTCACCACCGTCGGCCCCTGGCACAACCTCGGCGACCGATTTGGTGCCCATTCTTTGGCGTGACTTCAGCTCCAGCTTCGGCCAGCGTCTTTGGCGTGGCTCTCGCTCCGCTCGCCGAATCACCTCGCCGTGCTCTGGCACTCAGCGCGCCCATGATGTGCAAGGCCCATGTTGGATCGGCTTTTGGGCGACGCCACGTCCGGCCAAAACGCTGCGACTCGCCTCCGGAGGCCTTCACCGCATGACAAGTGCACTCGTCTGTTGATGTTCGCCGTTGTATACTTATCCACGCTCTTAGCCGGCCGTTCGGCGGTTCGGCGCGGCGGCGACACTGGAGCGACGACAAGCGTAAGCCAAGCCTAAAGACCTGCTCATCGCTTCCTCCGCCCGCTCGGCCACTCTCCACTACCGCCCTTGCCATGGCCGAATCGCCGGGAGGAGATGGACACGGAGACATCGCGGAGCCATGCCGGACCGCATCTGGGCGGCGTGGGCGGTGCGTTCGGGATAAGCGCGGTTGGCGGCTCGTCTTCCACTTCTCGAGGCACCAACAACTCCCCAAACGGGAGCCTCGGCTGCAGGAGGCGGCAGCAGGCGAGGCTCTCCATTGCCACGGCTTAGGCGATGAGCAGTGCCCACGCCGGGCGATCTCGCCGAAGCGGGCGGTGCCTAAACAGCGTCGTCGCCGCATTGTCAAGGAACGCGCATACTAGAGCTCCATCTGTCAGGGGCAAAGAAATAGAATGGGGAATCTGTGGCTTTGATGGAAGGCTTTGATGGAAGAAGCCTCTGGCGTTATTTCACGAGAGGACTCTGTAGTTTACATATAATTGTTGTCCTTTATATTTTACACATTTGGCATTTTGAAATTTTTCTTGGTGCCTTCTGATATCTCGTGGCACGCGAGGCGTGAGGCTTCAGTACAAGGCCCAGAGGGCTCGAGGCGCCACAGTCTGAGGCCCAGAGGCCGGTGGCGAGGCCTCGAGGCGCCAAGGGTCGAGGCTCAAGGTCCCGAGGCCCCGAGGCCCCGAGGCACCTGAGCCGAGGCCGAGGTCCCGAGGCCCCGAGGCACTGAGGCACAAGGGCGCGAGGCCCCAGGGCACAAGGGTGTGAGGCCGAGGTCCCAAGACTCAGGGCCCCGAGGCCCGAGAGACGACGGCAAGACGAGTCGCGAGGCCAGTCTGAGGCCCCGAGGGCCTGGTGTGAGGCCAGGGTCTGAGGCCACGAGGCCTCGAGGTCTTGAGGCCCCGAGGCGTGAGGCGCGACGAGGCACGAGGCCCCGAGAACACAAGGGCACCACGAGGACGCGAGGCTCCGTGCCATGAGTCGTCTTGAGGATCGAGGTGCACATATTTGCGGCGCACAAGGGTTTCTGAAGGCTTGGGCGCGAGAGTTTTGCGAAGGCCTCGATTGCGAGGGTTTTCAAAGGCCTCGGCACGAGGGTTTCGCGAAGGCCTCGATCGTGAGGGTTTTGCGAAGGCTTCGGGCGCGAGAGTTTTGCGAAGGCCTCGATTGCGATGGTTTTCAAAGGCCTCGGGCACGAGGGTTTATGAGCCTCGATCACGAGGGTTTTATGCGAAGGCCTCGGCGCGAGGGTTTCTGAGGCCTCGATTGCGAGTCTGTAGTCTTGTGAGGACTTTGGGCATGAGGGCATCTTGCGATGGCGATGTCGCACGGCAATGGCGTTGTTGTTATCGCGGGTTCTTCCATGACGCCGTATAAGGCACACGAGGCTTTTCAAACCATGCCCTCACGCGAAGGCACGCGAGGGCACGCTTTTCGCCGCGTTCGACGCCGCGCAAAACCACGCGAGTGTCGCGAGGGCTCGGGCATGAGGGCATCTTGCGATGGCGATGTCGGCAGAATGGCGGCGACGGCCCTCGTGATTACACAAAGTCGTCATCACAGGTGCCGGTAGGGGCTCGTCTTGAGCGAGTGGTAGGATTACTCAACACTAGCCACTTGCCCATTGTGTGCCCTGCAGGACGTCAGAGGGCAAGAAGAGTCTTGAGTCTTGTATCTTGTTGATGAATATGCTTGGCCAAGGACTTGGCGAATTCAACATTGACGGAAATGCAGCACTCGAGTTTTGCCAAGTCGACTCGGCAACATGAGGCACGAGAGTGAGAATATCTTAAGGCACCCGAGACTTAGCCAATTTCGCTTAAGGGTAGATGCGTGGGTGCCCAAAGACTTAAGCTTATTTTGTACTCCATATCGTGTGAGTGCTCCACATGAGGGCATGTACTAAATTGGCGCTTCTCGTTGGCCCTTCGTGTGGGGTGGTTTTGTTGCTCCATCCACGAAGATGAAATCTTGAATCTTTGAGGCACCCACCGAGGCACAACCCTCGGGGTAGGGGTGCATTCGAGCAAACTGTCTGAGCAAAGTCATGGACGCGAGGCCGCCGAGCCGAGGCATAACCTTCGAGGCCCGGTGATGCGTCAAGCGAAGCATGTGCGAGTCTTGGGCCGCGAGGCCATGAAAGCCGAGGCATAGCCGAGGCGGGCCAGGCGTCGAAGCGAAGCTCAAGCAGCAACCTTGACGCGAGGCAGCCGAGCCGAGGCATATAACCGAGGGCGTGGCGTCGAAGAAAGCCTAAGCGGCGAAGCCTTGGGCCTTGAGCGAGGCCGCTGAAGCGAGGCATAACCGAGGCCGTGATGCGTCAAAGCGAAGCCTAAGTGGACAAAGTCTTGGATCGAGGTCACGAAGCCGAGGCATAACTTCGAGGGCGGCGGTGCGTCGAAGGAAGCCTAAATAGGCGAAGTTGTCCTCTTGCTCCGTGGCTTGATGAGAGTTGTCAGTAGAACTCCTCGAGAATGGTCACAGTTCGAGCTAAAGCGTTCGATGTGAGTAGATAACACGAGCGTCTCTGCGGGAAAAAGAGAATGGTCAACACTTATTTCTTGTAGCAAGATAACATTCGTTTGACATGAGCATTGATCGAAGTGTTCTTGGGGACTAGTAGAGTCCCATCACTTTCGATACTAAGATCTCCGGGTGATAGCCTTATCGAGCATGATGGTCCTTGATCAATATTCGAGCCAAGTCGACGATACATGATTCGAGCCGCCAATGAGATGAGCCATGGACATATCAAAGGGGTGGCCACGAGACAAAGTCGTGGGGCACCGAACGGCCACTAGGGATGGTAGCCCCCTAGTGGACTTGGAGATGCCCATGAGGCTAACTCGTGTATCTTGAAGGTGTGCCCACAACACTAAATCATAGGCACATCGGAGGCGTCCACAAGACTAAGTCGTGGGGGCATCGAATGGCCACTAGGGATGGTAGCCCCCCAGTGGACTTGGAGGTGCCCATGAGGCTAACTCATGGGCAACTTGGACGTGTGCCCTTGACAGTAAGTCATGGGCACACGGTGGCGCCACGAGGCTAAGTCGTGGGCATTGAACTATGAGGCGATGGAGCCCTTTTACCCCATGGTGGGTTTTTGTGGTGATCGGGAATGCATGAGAATGGTTAACCCTTGCGGCAATGGAGCTAGGCATCGCGGGGACCCGGAGGTCGTTCGACGCGTGGCACAGAGTCTAAGGGGCGAGTCTCAAGACATCCATCAACTTGATGCTTGGACCAAAGTTGTCGCTCATGCCCTAGGTCTAGTAGGACACGAGCCGCCATGGTGGAGGCGGCGACGCCCAAGCCACCATGGACTTTTGTTAGAGAGACAGCGGAGGTCGTCGTCCTATGCACCACGAGGTGGTCGCTCATGCCCTAGGGCGATGGGACCTGAACCGCCATGGTGGAGGCGATTGACGCCCAAGCCACTATGGACTTTGCTAGGGAGACCGCGGAGGTCGTGCACGCTCTATGCACCACGAGGTGGTCGCTCATGCCCTAGGGCTAGTAGGACCACGAGCCGCCATGGTGAGGCGACGACGCCCAAGCCACCATGGACTTTTGTTAGGGAGACCGCGGAGGTCGTCGCCTCACGCACCACGAGGTGGTCGCTTATGCCCTAGGTTAGTGGGACATGAGCCGCCATGGTGGAGGTGATTTGACGCCAAGCCACTATGGACTTTTGTTAGGGAGACCCATGGAGGTCGTGACGCCCTATGCACCACAAGGGTGAAATCTCTTGGAGGAAAGTGTCTTGAGAGTCCATCTGAGATTTATATGTCGGGACTGCCCCATAACAAGATGGCGCGTTAGAGGCGACCCTCATCATGACCTTCATTGCTCGTGCCGCATGGATGTCATGCGTCCGGGGGTGATGGTTGGCCTCGAGAATACTTAGCCTTACAGGCTGCGAGGGTGCCTTGAATTGCTTGCCCTTGGTGGGCCTCGCGTCGACCAAGCAAGGGAGGGGGCGCGTGGGAGCCCCGGGGCATGTAGGATGTTGTCATCCCGAGGGTGAACGGCCTGATCTTCGACGAGGGTGCTCGGTGGGGCTCCTTCAAAGCGTATGGGGTAGATCCACGAGATCATTGCCTCCCGGGCCGGGAGGAGGTATCGCGGACTTAGAGTATTTTTGGTAGGAGACATAGCCTTTAAATCGATTAGCTAAATCCCCACCTGGCGCCAATGTTGTAGGTGTAAAACCAAACACAAGTGGGGGTGGGCGTCGGTAGTCTAACGGGCCCTCGTCACGAGAGTAAGAAATGACACGAGGATTTATCTGAGGTTGAAGTGCGAGAGGACCATACTACTCTGTCGGTGAGCCAGGGGGTTACCTCTGGAGAGGGAGCCCCAGAGGGCTCACCAGTTCAATAGGTTGCTTTATTGCTCGAGAGCCATCCTTTGAAAGGAGGGATACATGGGGTATTTATAGGCTCTTGGGCCTGTACAAATGACCAAAATACCCCTTGGGGGATAGCTACACTATGAGTACAAGTGAGGGGTATTTGTAACATCCCTATTTTCCGGCCTTTTTGAAAATTTTGAAAACCTTAAAAAGGAACCATTTGGTTTTATTATTTTGCCAAAGCTTAAATTGTATTTTAGAATTTCAAAAGTGGTTTAATTTGATTTAATTAAACTTGAACTAATTAAAGTTGGTTTAGGGAGTTTAGTTGGTTTTAATTTGGTTTTTCCCTTGGCCTTATGTTAAAAATAATTAATTGCCAAAAATTAAAAGCAATAGTGAAATTTGAAAATATTTTTACTAAGTCCTAAATAATTCAAGGGATTTCTGTGAATTTTCTAAGAATTTTTGGATGTCTTAAACTATTTTCTAAAATTCCTTTTGCTTTTACGGTATTTTCTAAAAAGAAAAAGCCTTAGAAATTCCTCCTTTTCCTTTGGGCGTTTTCCTTCTACCATCCTGTTCTTGCATGACTCCACCATGCCACCTCGCCACCGTCGTCGTCAGGATCGGACGGATCTCATCTTCGCCTCGCGCCGCCTCTCTCTCCTTCTCTCGTCGCGTGGGCCCGCCTTGTCGGCCTGTCTTCCTCCTCCATGTGGTCGGTATCCGTCCGCGTCGCCCATGCCGCCATGAATCCATGCCGTCGCCGCCCACCTCGAGACACCTCGAATCCACGCTGAATCCTCCTCTCCAGGCACCCGTCGCCTATTTAAGCGCATAAGGACCATGCGAGCTCCTCTTTCTTTCCTCTCTCCTCCCCTCTCCATTCTCTCTCGGCGCATTTGAAGCTTAAATCGCCGTCGCCCTTGCTCCGCCCGCGCCGTCGTCGCCGTTGAGCCTTACCCGTCGCCGCCGCCGCCACGCCCTTTGTGCCAGTCGCGCCCCGATCTTGCCTACTCGTCCTGAACCCCCGAACTCCTCCATGCGCCAAATCAGCCAGCCGCCTCCTCCGCTTCTCATTTCTCATGGCGGCGTCTCGTCGCCGCTGCGTCGCCGAGACCTAGCGCATCGTGTTGTAGTGACTTCTCTCTCATTTCGTAGACCGCCATGTGGCCACTCGTCGCCGTTCACGGCGTGACCCTCAACCAAGCGCTGCGCTTCGAGGTGGCGTGCATGCGCGTGGTGCCCGTCGGTATGCGCGCCACTCACGCCTGCAGCGTGGCGCCCACGGCACACCCGCCGAAGCGGTGTGGACCTAGTCCACCATGCACCCTCTATGACAAGTGGACCCCACTTGCCGAATTTTTTTCTTTTATTTTCGGTAGGTTTTCCTCTGCACGACGTCGACCATGCGATAAATCCATTTTCCTTTAGGAAAATAATTCAAATCGAAATTCCTTTTCTTGATTTCATGTGTTTTCTAACTTCTTTTGGCCATAACTTTCTCATTCGAACTCAGATTCGAGTGATTCCAATTTCTAAATTCATCTAAAATCCTTGTCTTCCTATTAGTATTTATTTGGTATTTATTTGGATTTTATTTGGAGTTGTTTTATTTATTTAGCTTTGTTAGCGTATAGGTTCCGCGTTTGGAAGATTTCGCAGACCGATTACGGCAAAGCACGCTACTCTTCAACGAAGGCAAGTCATAGACCATTGATCATGTTGATCCCATGTTTATAAAAGTATATTGTTTTATATAAACATGCATGGCTAATTTATAATAAATGGTTTGGGTTTAGTTAATTACCTAATTGCCATTATACCTCCATGATAATTGTAATTGACATGTTTCCTTGAATGACATAACTCCTTGGACACCTTAGGATGGTTAATTATTAGTTGGACATTATTGTAATACCAACATGGGCACGTTTATTTGCTTAGTCATGCTCTAGTAGGCGTTGGTCTCGATATCATGATTCAATAAATGTTGATTTGCCCTAGCGCACATGGTTTGTGGCTTGTGTAGTAACGACAGGTGTTGCTAATAATGCGAAGTGTGGTCTGTGTGAGACCATGACATTTGTTGTCGCCTTACTAAAATCGTAGGTGGGGACTAGGGTGGTCCTCGGTAGGGTTGAACCCAACATGATGAATTTGACTAATGGAACTTATGGGCAGTGGCGGAGCCACTTTTGATAAAGATGTTGTGCCATGACTAGGGTGGTCATTTGGCGGAGTTGAGCGAAAATGATTTATGCTCGGACGAGTGGGTGGTGGAAAGAATTGGGTCTTGAACGCACATTTGGAATGTGGGCCGTCTCGTCGAGCAACCAACTAAGGACTTCACCTTGAACCATTGATCGGGCCTCAACCGTACAACCACATGTCTAGATTGGGATAGACTGGTGACTAATTGGCAATGTCTTGGTTCGGATTCTGTCTTGGTTGGGAGCGGCACAAGAGGGGCCGTAATGCAGTAACCCCTTAGTGGTCGAGCCGAGTCAAAGCAGAACTTTGTAAAAGCCTTGTCACGTGCTCTAGGCGCTTACCTAAGGTAGTGGCGGTGGCATAGATATATCTTAGGACAAACTAGAAATTCGTGTCTTGTGGGTCAAGTTGTACAACCTCTGCAGAGTGTAAAACTATTCGAATAGCCGTGTCCCTGGTTATGGACATGCCTAGTGATTTCACGCAAGGGGTAGAACTTTTGTCGAAAATGTTGTAATGGTTTGGTCGAATTTGGTAGTTGGTTGATGTTTGGGAAGTGAACAGGGTGTTCACTAGTTGTTTCAAAGAAAATTGCTTACTTATGTATTAGTCTTTTTAATTATGCCTTGCAATCTACTTATTGTATTCTTGTCAAATAATGCTTTCCGCATAAATTAGCCATAAAGCTATCCTTGTTAAGCCTTGCATAAATATTACTTGCATACAATTCACTATGACTTGTTGAGTACATTCAAAGTACTCATGGCCTTGCACCTCTGTTTAAATCGCAGAGGAGGGTGAACCGATGAACTCGAGTTCTATGAAGAAGACTTCTTTAAAGACTATCACGAACTAGGTCGCGTCCTCGCTCGATTCTTGGGTGGGCATATTGGGTGACCTCCACTTTGAATGTTGTGTTTCGGCGCAAGCTCTCTTTTGTTGCTTAGCCCCGAGTGGCTAACGTTGTAAGACTTGACCATAAGGTCCTTTTTAATATTATTAATTTATGCCTTCATCTTTAGTTTGGTTGTGTGGTTATGATTACACTAATGTTGCAACTGTGTGAGCTAGCTCTTGATCATGGGACTAGTTGAGAATACAGAGGGTCCTAGGGTTGCATACACAGGGTCCCGACAAAGATTATAGTCTTTCAAGAGTGTTATGGCACTTCACGGACTGTCTGTGAGTCTTACGCAAGGTGGGCCCCATTAAGTTGATGGATGAATTATTCTTACAACACTAAGCATTGCTAAGCATGACGCCGAAATAAACATAAATAGATCATATAACATCCACCGAGCTCTAATTCACCAGCAGGATTATTAACTTAGGCTAGTGGCAGGGGATGAACACTTTTAGGGAATTCATGAAACATGATTAACTACCTCTAATCGTAACATAATTTGACAAATAAAGTATGCATACATACAGTTGCAAAACAAGATAATACTTTTTGAAAGTAATAGGATCAACATGCATCAACGGAATGGGTGCTTGCCTTTGTTTGCTGGTACTCCGAACATTCATATGATCATCTCTGTTGCACTCTCGAATCATCGTCATCTAACGATAAGAACTGACAAAGCAAAAGTATTGAATAAACACCAAAATTCCAAAAGTCTCCAAAAATTATGAAATTAATACAGAAGACATATAATGATTTTAGATGAAAGAATTATTTTAATTGGAGTTGATTTGAATTAGTTATGAACTTTTGAAATTGAGACTAGGGCAATAAGGTCTACTGTTGATGTACTAACCATAATCTAAATCTTGGCTTATGATTGATTTTACTCTTTTAGGTTACATGTGAAAAGCTAGTAATTATATTTTAGAATTCAGTTTTAATGGCATTAGACAAATCTCTGTCTCACTGATATTAGAATTCTACAATCTAATCTTGCCTCTCTTTTAGCTCTTGTTTTCTTTGAATTAATTACTAATGGCTGATTAAACCAAATAGTTTTCTGGCTTAGGTTCTCTAGTTCTTAACAATTATCTTCCAATTTTTAGCAAGTCTATTAAGAAAGATTGGCTTAGCAAATTGTTGTTGTCTAAATTCTTAGTAGAAGTCCACTGCCAAAATCTGAAATTCCTGAGGTTACTGTTCATGCACACTTATCTCTGACAGAACTGCTACAACCGGACTCCCCTCAATACAATCTTCCTATTTGCTAACTCACTGAAGTGACCTAATTATCCTACCCAAAATTTTGTTAGCAAAAGACATAAGTTTTGGCCAAAGGGTTACACTGATAATATATCTTTCTTCTAATCATCATCCTGAGTGGCACTATTGTCAGTTATCGAAGCTGTTCTCTGTTGGTCTTTCAGAAATCTCACAACCCTAAGGATTTTTAGATTTAGATGCTATTGTTAGATAAATGCTAAGTAGTTGCCAAAAGACTAAATGAATTGAAGATATTGCTATCTACTGCATTAACCAAGCTAATAGCTTATTGACAAAACTGAGCATTTTCAGAAAACTTGATCTGATCATTATTTCATCAAAGGGTTTCACTGCTTTGCCAACTAATTTCTCCTTAATTCAATTTTCAAAATGCTAAACATACTTTTGGGGTGCCATCAGTTTTCAGTCAAAATGGTTGTTTTCTTAAGGAAGAAGTCCATTCTACCCCCTCAAGTATCGACGTGCGGACACCTAACCCCCTGAAAAAAAAACCTGGCCCTTTGACACCCCGAAGTTGCAAAACCAGACAACGTGCCTCTCTCATTTTGTTGCGTGCGGTGGTTTTCTTGATGTGGCGTCCGGGTGGCGGTTTAGCGAAGAAGAGCCGATGTGGCGCTAGGTCACCACGACTAGGACAAAGAGAGGGAGAGGATTAGTAGCACATTAAGAACAACTTCATCTCCGTCTTGGACGTCCCAACTCCGAAGTCCCGGCATGATTCCTTCCTCTTCCTCGAGATCCCAAATCCTCTCTCCTCCTCCACCCGTCTGCCATACTCCACTGCCACCGCCGCTCCATCCGCCGCCTCCAGCCCATCACCGCCTCCAGCCCATCCCGCCGCTCCTGTCCTCCTCCTCCATCCATTTCCCACTTGCCATGCATGAAGATACTACTGGCGCCGCTTCCCATCATCATCGTACCCTCCCTGACTCCGGCCACTTCTCTCCACCGCCACCGCCTAGCCCCCAACTCGGTCGCTTCGCCGGCCGCCACCGGTTGTTTCGTCTTCTTATCGACCGCGTAGTCTTCAACGAGGCCTTGGCTCAGCTCCTCTTGCCCCCTCCTCCTCATCGCCGCCCCCACCTCCCTCCTCCCCCGCCGTTAGTAGGCAGCAGACCAACGACCGAAAACGCCGTCGCCTACCACCTCCGCCTCTCGCTATCGAGGACAACGAGGTCGCCGTGGCCCATGGACTCCTGCGCCCACCAGTGGGATTTAGGGGTGGGAATCTAAGCGACGAGAGGAACGAACGGCGGCGGCCGACGAGTGTGGAAGCCGGTCTTGCGTCGCGAGGAGGGATGAAGACAACTGCCGGCGGCGATGATGGGGCGAAGCAGCGCGATGGTGTGGAGTTGTTAGTTACTAATCCTCTCCTCTCTTTGTCCTAGTCATTGGCCGACCTAAGCGCCACATCGCTCTCTCTGGCGGCAAGGCCACCCGGACGCCACATCAACAAACCACCGCCTAAGCAAATGGGAGGGCACGTTGTCTGGTTTTGCAACCCGAGTGTCAAAGGGCGGTTTTTTCGAGGTTAGGTGTCATGCGTCGATACTTGAGGGGGTAGAATGGACTTCTTCCTTTTCTTAACGCAATACAGGAGGTTTGATTTTCAGTGACAGAGAACATCTTCAGAGAATGGGCTATAGGAACAGAACCGGCAAGGGCTCGGGCGTGGCATGCCACCGGCGAGGAAGTGGCATGGAGGCGACGACAACCGCAAAAATGGGTTGCCCGGAGTACAAGGAAGCTAGGGGTGGTCTCAGGGTGGCCGGAGAGGCACTGTGGCGTCACGGCGATGGTAAACGGCGGCCAGCCATGGAGAAGAAACGGCGCGGCAAGGTCGAGCGGCGGCCGGCCGTGGAGGAGACAAGGTGCGACGGTGCATGGGTGAGGCTGAGACCTAAATAGGGGTAGCATGAGGACCGGCGGTGTACTTGGAACATGTTGGGGTGGTTGGCGAAGGCGGAGAGTGGCCGGTGTGAGCTGTCCACAGTGACCCGGGGCGGCGCAAGGTAGTTCTCGACGACGGCGACCTGGGGAGGAGTAGGGCATAGGTGAGTTGTAGGGAGAGGTAAAGGGAGTTACAAGGGTACTCAGGGAGGGAGGAATCAGAGAGGGAGTCCTTAGAGAAGTGGCGGCAAAAATGGTGGTTGCGGCCGGCGGTGAGGAAGAACTCAGTTACGCAGCTCCCTAGTAGTTGATTCCCAAAATTGACGGAGGTAAAATGGTCCTCATGGTGGATGGTGCCCTGTGACGTGGTCGTGAGTGGCCGGAACTCGCAGGAGCGGCCGAAGAGCTTGGAGGCGGTGCAGCCAAGCCGAAATGGCATTCGGAGCTTGGAGCTCTCTTGAGCTTGGAGAAGAAGAGGATGGAGTGGAGCTGGAGGATGGCCGAGCCAAAGGAAGGCCGAGGTGCTGCTCGGGGTGACCCTTTTATAGGCCGAGGGGGTATGGGCGACGGAGAGAGCAAGGCGGCTTGGTCGATGCACTCGTGGCGGCCCGCGCAAGACGAGGCAAAGACCGCGTGGGTGTGGCGTGAAACACGATGGCCGAGGCGGGGCATAGGCTAGGAAGGTGAAACCACGGGCGGGCTGGCAAAACTAGGGGCGGCTCTGGCAGCGTGGTGCCCATGCGTGCTTGCTCGGCAGGGATGAAACGGCGTGTGGAGAAGACAACGTGCGAGTGGGGCCCGCAGGCCAGACAGAGAGAGGAGGGAAAGCGGCTCCACAAGAGTATGCCTTCAAGTAGGGGAAGCGGAAAGAAGGAGGGGGAAGGCGGCTTTGAGGCTGGTGGGTCGGGTGCGGTCGGTCACTGTTCCGGGTTGGCGAATGAGTCCGGTCGAAGGAACAGTGGATTTTCTGATTTTCCAAAATGGCTAAGGGGGTTTAAGGGATTTTTAGATATAGCTTACCAGCTCTAAAATTGATGAAATTTTTAGTGGAGGTTGAGGAAATAGAGATGATTATTCTGTAGATTTTCTAGGGTTTTACTTGAAGTACATTTTCTCCTAAAATTATTTTAAGTTCCTGTTTTTTATGTTTGACTTTCAAATCTTTACTTTGACTGATTGTTTAAAAATAAAAAATTGATTCTAAGAATTATCAAATTTTGTAGGTGAGTTGATAAGATGTTTCAGAACCTAGGAAAAATATTTCCAGGCACTGTTCACAAGATTTGCTTGCATTTTAAATTCAAACTCAATTTGAATGTGCAAATCCAATAAGGAACCAAATAATCTCCAAAAGTTTCAGAAAATCCAAACAAGCATAACAGAGCATATCAAATATAAATAACATATTCCCAGCTTTGAATCCCACTATATTTTCAAAATAGAAATTAGTTTGTATTTTTGAGCTATAGAAAATATATTTTCAAGTTTGAAATGGAGGAGTATTGGATTACTAGGTTTCAAATATAGTATTCAAAATCAAAGGATTTTCTACATAGGGTTTTATACCCTACTCTGAACTAAGTTTTTAAATTCTTGACAAACTTTTATTTTGACCTAGAAATTTCATTTCTAGGTTTTGGAAAACCAAGTTATATCCTATTTGTTTTGCATCAAAAAAGTTTTTTAAAAGGTCCAAAATTTCACAAATGCACAGTAGATGCTTAGCTAATCTAACTTAGGGATTTTGAGCTGTTACAGGAAACTTAGACAGCACGATTATCTTGTGCGCCTGAAAATAATGCATAAGTTTCCTCGAAGACAAGAAGAGGGCATATAGAAGTTTGTGGACCTGAGGGTAACGCTCCTTAGGCCCATGTAAAACTTCATTAACGTAGTAAACTGGTCGTTGAACGTTTTCACTTTTTTCAACCAGTACTGCGCTCACTGCTTGTGGCGTGGCAGCTATATAAATTAAGAGTGTGTCTTCTGGTTTCGGAGAAACCAGAATAGAAGCACTCGTAAGATACCTTTTGACATCCTCGAAGGCTTTGTTTGTCTACTCTGACCACTCGAAATCCTCATACTTCCTCAAAAGTTTAAAGAAAGGAAGTTATTTTTGACGAAGAATGGCCAACCCCATGTGCAAGTCTGAGGGATTTGACAAAGAATGGCTACATCAGTTTGGCAGCAATGAATAATGGGGAAATGCATGGTGCACATTTGCAGTCATCTGAACAAGTTGAAAGCAGATGATTGAATGAACCTCCATAAGTAAGCTGCTGCATTTTCTTTGACGGCAAAATTGAAATCTGAATATCTTGCTTTGATTGACCATAATCCATATTACTCATCTGGCATTGTTTTCCTATCGAATTAAATGATAACATGTTCTTAATGTTGCTTCCATTTTTTTTGGTGTACAAGTGTATATCTGTTCAAATTCCTAACAGTGTAAAATTATACGGAAAGTTTGTGGTTCAAATCCAGTTACACATGTATTTGATGATACTGATACAAGTAGAACGGGTGAAATCAGAACTTCCATGGAAAATATACTCTTTACCCTTCTATGAATGGCTTAGGCCTATAAGAAATTCTATCAACAATAACTCACATGTACATTCTCCATTGCATTTGACACCTGGAATAATTTCTTCTAAGAAAAGCAAAGCATCACCTCTATACATTTGCTTCCTGAGCAAGTGAACGTATTTTGTTCAGAGGTTGAATTTTACACATTTATTCTGTCTCTACTAATTTGTTTTGCTGTTTCTTCTTATTACCCTAGATTGATCTAACCATTACTAACACATCAATTTGTACCTACTCATGTTTCTAGTTCTGGAGAATTATGGACTTTGGATATAGATTTTTTTTCTTTGCATGGAAATGGAACCCAGTTTACTCTATCTGTACATCCTGTATATGATTGAAATGCTTATTTTGTTTACAAGGAATCACCACAAATGTTACATGCATGCCCTCCTAAATTGTTGCCTACCTTTTTTCAGAACCGATTCTTAATTGGCATGGCATAACGTTTGGATGATGCAAACTTGGCTGGTCCTGCTATCTTTCACCAAACAGGACGTTCTTTACTGATTAATGATGAGTTCTTTTTTGGACAGCAGATGCTCCCAACAAGGACCTCTTTGATGAATTCATGATTGCTGATGTGATACCCAAGGGCTTCATAATCAAATAGCATGAGGCGCATTCACATGATTTATTTTTCATTTGATGTCATGCCAACTATAAACTATATCTTCTTAGTGCATGCTAGGAATGATGGGTCAGTCTAGTTATCCCTGCTGCTCTGCAAAGCTGGTGATTTTTTAGTGCTCCTTCTCCTTTGATGTTTGATGTTTGAACACTACTGACTCCAAAGTCTGAACAGGAATACACAAAGCCATTCCAGTGCGTATATAATGATCTGAAGGCTGCTTAGTTTACTTGCATTGATATGATATTGTGACACGTATTTTTGTTTTGTCCTCTCTGTGACAGGCATATACGAAATTGTAGTGGAATATCCCGTGGAAGTTCCTCTGATGTGCCTGATTCGCTCCCCATCAATCCTCGATTCAAACATGTATCCTTTGTTTATTAGTCAGAATTAGCTGTTCTTCTGCACATCAATAATTTTAGTTGAGTTGTATGAATTATGATGATCAAGAGAATTCAAAGCCATTTTTAGGCTGCTGATTAAGTCTATCAAGTAGGTGTGGTTAACTTGTTTGTACTGCCAATGGATTATGAAACACTGGGAATCGCAGCAGAAGATGTCCTGTGTTATCTGAGCATGTTCCTATCAGAACTCATGTATTTGCTTCCCCCCCCCTCTCTCTCTCTCTCACACACACACACAAATCGCATCTCTGCACAAAATTGGCATCATGTTATACATGAGAGCAGGGCATATTCTTGTTTGCATGTCATTTTAGCTTAATCTTTTGTGTTATGTTTTAGTGTCTATTGTTTAGGTTGTGAGAGTTACTTTTAGCATAGATAAGGAGATGAATGAAGCAAATGTCACATCCAATATCCGCGTTGATCGTTTCGTCAACCACCCCTTTTTAAAAACTGTTAAGGAAACGAGAGACTTGACTTCTCAGACTGAAGCTAAACGAGACCAAGCAACAACATTTTTTGTTAAGATTGCTCTACTCTAATATTCTTATATTATTAGGTTGAACCTAGTCCCGGCTTGCTTAGTGCTCGATCTTACTGTGTTTTTTTCCTTGCTTCTTCTTGTTGGCGTAAAATTATGAACAGAGTTTGGGAAGATGATGGAGGCAATCGTAATCATCAGAGAATGCGCAGCTCTCGAGCGCTGAAGAGTGCCAGACGCACAACGCTGCGATCCGAAAATACAGCGAGTGCAGCGGCACGACATGGCAGCTACGGCAGTAGCAAAACAGAAAAACCTAGAGTTGGACCGAAACGGCGATTAAAAAGGGGTGTTGAATAGGAGCACTGTCTCTTTTTTCCATTTTGATCGGATTCAACACAATTTTTACTCCAATAGCTATGAAATCTACGAAGATTAATATACATGCATAGCGGAAGACTTGTATTGAATCCAATCCAAACCTCCAAGCATAACAACCCAAAAACACAAAAAACATGCTGATGAACAGTGTCTATAAACAGTGTTGATGAACAGTATCAGTAATACTGGTGAACAGTAGCGGTGTTACCGTCCAGTGGTAATAATGGCGAACAGTAGTGGTGTTACCGGATAAACAGTACAAAACGACACAATGAACAGGAAAATCAGCCCAAAAACGAAATCCAAAATTGGCAAAACTTTTGATCCACCACTCCAAACTTCATGAAACTTGAAGCATACATTCATGTCAGGAACATATTTCAATCAACTTAAAGATAAAACCAACAGAGAAGCTAGGAGGTCAAGAGGAGGTCCAAGGAGCTCGCTGGAGAGATCCTGGGCTTGAAGAGGAGGTCCCAAAACTAGGAGGGAGGTCCAAGGAGCTTGCTCGGTTGAGACAGAGAGGAGAAGTGGTAAAGAAAGTGAAAAAGGAGGGCTCTCCCAAACTATATATAGGGAAAGCCAATGTACATGATCCAAGATAGAGTCAACAAGAGTTGGTAAATAGGACAATGGAGTAGGCAAGGAATGTGACCATTGGTATGACAGGAGTACTAAAAAAGGTGAGGGCATTTAATGCGATACAACATGCATTAAATGCTGTGGAGACTTCCTTGCCCAAGGACCGGACCTCCCTCGAGTGGTTGCGTGGAGTTTGGGAGAGGTCTGAGGTCCAACGACCTCTGCGGGTCAGGACCTCCTAGACCTCCGAGTGGTCCTCTCGGACCTCTCGGGAGGTCTGTGTGGTCTTACCGGGATGTCCTCTCGGGACGTCCTAGGAAGTCCTTTGCGGACCTCCTAGGAGGTCCTGAGGGACCTCTCGGGACATCCTGGGGGCTCCTCTCTGGACCTCCCAGGAGGTCCTGAGGGACCTCCCGGGTGTGCCCTGGGCCGGGTCGTTATACTATTTAGCCGACAACTCGCAAAATCAGAATCAGAAAAACCCCGAATGGACAAGGAAGAAGAGCAGGAATACCAAATGCCATACTGGAGGGTAGAGTGAAGGTATCTGAAAATGCGCTTGATGGCTTGGCGATGGGAAGTCCTTGGAGACGCCTGAAACCTTGCACAAAGGCAAACCGCGAAGTGGATGTCCGGTCTTGAGGCCGTCAGGTACAGGAGGGAGCCGATCATGCTGTGGTAATCGCGTTGATCCACGGCTTCTCCTTCCTCATCTGGATCCAAAGCAGTCGAAGTCGCCATAGGAGTAGCGATTGGCTTGCAGTCACCTATCTCGAAGCGCTTGAGTAGATCCTTGGTGTACTTTGTTTGATGGATGAAAATCCCTTTCTTACATTGCTTGATTTGAAGCCCTAGAAAGTAGTTGAGTTCTCCCATCATACTCATCTCAAATTCCCTGGACATGGTCTCAGAAAAACTAGAAATAAGAGCATGAGAAGAACCACCGAAGATAATATCATCTACGTAAATTTGAACAAGCAGAAAGTCATTGCCATACCTAAGAATAAACAGTGTCTTGTCTACCTTACTAATCTCAAAATTATTCTTAAGCAAGAAGGTTTTAAGTCTACCATACCAGGCTTTAGGGGCTTGCTTAAGACCATACAAAGCTTTGGATAACTTAAAAACATAATGTGGATGCTTAGAATTCTCAAAGTCTGGGGGTTGCCTAACATACACTTCCTTTTCTATATAACCATTCAGAAATACACTCTTGGCATCCATCTGGTGCAGCCTAAAGCCCGTAGACGCAGCAAATGCAAGCAGAATACGAATGGCTTTTAATCTGGCAACAGGAGCAAAGGTTTCATCAAAGTCTAACCCCTTAACTTGGCTAAAACCCTGAGCTACTAATCTAGTCTTGTTTCTAACTACAGAACCATCCTCACTTTGCTTGTTTTTGAACACTCAACGGGTTCCTATCACATTATGACCACTAAGAGGCTCTACTAAGTCCCAGACCTTGTTCCTCTCAAAGTTCTCTAACTCCTCATGCATGGCATTAACCCAGCTAGAATCAAATAAAGCATGTGATATATCATAGGGTTCGAAAGAAGCAACAAATGCAGAATGGGAGTAGAGACTTGGATCGTGATACTTGGAGCGAGTGACTCGCTCATGAAGATGACCAATCATCTGATCCGGAGGGTGACGCTTCTGAATGTGAAGTGGAGCGCCCAGGGGAGATAGCATCTCTTCGACCTTCGCAGGTACTGCTGATGATGAAGATGCAACAGAAGCCTCAACTAAAGGTGAAATAGTCGGAGCAGATTCTTGAACTAGAGCAGGAGCGTCAGCAGCAGGTGGAAGAGCATCATCAACTCCATCATCATCTTCCTCTACAAAGATGCTTTCCGTCCCCTGTGTGTCACCTGAAATATCTGATCTAGCTCTAGGGCTAGTCTCATCAAATATGATATTGTATATCTCCTGGATAACGTTAGTCTCAATATTAAGAACCCGAAAACCCCTCGAATGTGCAGGATAACCTAGAAATAAACCATCAGAAGTCCTTGACTCAAATTTATCTAGATTTCTTGTCTTGAGAATGAAACACTTGGCTCCAAAAACTCAAAAATGAGAAACAGAGGATTTTCTACTAAACCGAAGCTCATGTGATGTCTTGTCCAAAGATGGTCTCAAGAAGACATGATTGGCAATATGACAAGCTAGCAATAGCTTCAGCCCAAAACCTTCTCGGAGTGCTATACTCATCTAGCATCGCCCTAGCCATCTCGACTAAGGTTATGTTCTTTCCACCACACCATTTTGTCGAGGGACGAGAAGAGAACTGATGTTCAATACCACACTCAGCACAGAAAGAGGCAAATGAGGCATTCTTGAACTCTGTGCCATTGTCACTACGAATCGCTCTCTGGGCACCGGGGAGTTCAGAAGCCAAACGAAGAACAAGATCATAAAAATGATCAAAAGCTTCATCCTTCGAAGCAACCCAAGAGTATCTCAAAAAATCAACGGCTATGACAAGAATATACCATTTGCCATCGGCTGACTGAACCCTAGCAGGACCAACAGTATCTATGTGAAGCAACTGTCCCGGTCCGTCAGTCATGACCATAGTCAATGAAGGGTGTGAGGTGGCCACTTGTTTGCCATGCCTACAGGGCGCACATACAACATCCTTGACGACTTTGAGTTTGGGTAAACCTCTCATGAGATCAAGGCTGCTAACTCGCGTCAGATGATCAAAACCAATGTGTCCCAAATGATAGTGCCAAAGCTAGAACTCAGAAGAAGATACAATCAAACACTTGAGAGATCCAGCAAGAGATTCAGAAAAGTCATCTCCAAAGATCCTACCAACTCTAGAAATCCCAAAAACAAGCTCACCAGTTGAATCAAGCACACGACAAACATTTTTCTTAAATCTAGTCTCATAGTCATCATCAAGAAGCGGCGAAACAGAAAGTAAGTTGTACCTTAGCTTGTCCACAAGGGCGACGTCCTTGAGGATGAACTTCTCGTTCACCCTGGTCGATCACGTTCCTTCAAACCACCCTTGTGTATCATCTCCAAAGGTGATGAAGTCATCACCCGTCGACCACGTGAAGGAGGTGAACCATCTTGAGTCTCCGGTCATGTGGCGTGAACACCCAGAGTCGACGAACCACGTGTTCTTCCCCCTTTCGCGGCGATCCTGAAAATCAAGGCACAGAAGATCGATGTGTCTCAATACTGGGGCTAGTTAAATATGACCTGAGAACCCAGTACTGAGACACACGTCTGCGAGTAGTACAAACAACAGAATTGCTAGCCTTGATCCTACTTGAGATTTCATTATGAGCAATGGTTACACAAACATGAGAAGCATCCTGTCTAGAAACATGATGATTATGAGCATATGAAACAAATCCTAGTCCAGGTTTCTTCTTTTCTGGATGACCATGTCTCATGAAGGCTCTAGGTTGATGAGATAAAATTCTA
The DNA here is from genome assembly GCA_036346405.1 of Phyllostachys edulis. Classification (NCBI taxonomy): domain Eukaryota; kingdom Viridiplantae; phylum Streptophyta; class Magnoliopsida; order Poales; family Poaceae; genus Phyllostachys; species Phyllostachys edulis. The sequence goes on along the minus strand of CM070560.1, from coordinate 43,898,850 downwards.
GCAAGATTTTTCCTAATATTTTTCAACCTACGCCAACAGAACTCAAGCAAGTGGCCATCCTTCTTGCAATAAGTGCAATGGTACTTGGTACCACTGGGAGAAGCTGTTGGTGATATACCCTAGAGGCAATCATGGAGATAATGATATCATGTCTATGTTTATGTGTTATTGGATAAGTGTTATTCTGGTCCTTTAATGAATCATTGGTTATGAAGATTAACAAGTATGTGACTTGTTGGTGAAACTCTTTTAACTTATATGATGTCGTTCTAAATAAATCCCTAGTCGGATGTCACTGGTCGGAACACTAGTGACTCTATTGACCAGCACATGTATTGATTGATGACCATGTTTCACTGGTCATGGATATAGGGATATCGAATCAATAATGTGAACAAATGTTAGAGAACATGGGGTTGGATTGACCCACCTTGAGACCTTTGTTGAGATTGTTATGATTTTATGTGCCGTCGGTTGGTCTCAAGCAATGATGATATATAATACTTAGACACAGGATCAAACATGGTTTCCTACATGCGTAAGAGTACACTTTGGGGTTACCAAACGCTACTCCATAACTGGGTAGTTATAAAAGTAGCTTTCAGGTATGCTGTGTGTGGATATCATGGGGATATGCTCACGATCTTAGGATGATGATACAATTGGAAATGACATTGAAGGTTTGTCGATTCAGGCGTTTTCGACGAAGTTCAAATTGCTGTCAGGTCTCAAGCAGTTAGACCGGCCAATGTGTGGTGGTCAGACCGGCCATATTGGCGATCAGACCAGCTAGGTCTCAATTTAGGCTCTGGCTAAGTGACTGGCGATCAGACCAGCCTTTGGGTGGCGGTCTGACCGATCAACAAAGTTTTTGTAGTTTAGAGTTGGGCCAAAAATAGAGGGTGTAGGTAAGAGAGGAGTTTCTACTACACTTTGTCTTATATTTTTTGGAGCTTCCAAGAAAAATATCTATTCATTTGAAAATTCCAGAGAGGTTTCAGTTTTCAAATAGGAAAATTGGCTAAGTCCCAGATAGGCAGTCAGACCGGCCAACAGGTGGGGGTCAGACCGGCCAGGAGGGCGGTCAGACCGGCCAGAGTGGTGGTCTGAGTGGTTTTGACTTGGTCATCGGCCAACTCGGTGGCAATGATTGTTTGTATAGGTCATATTCATGGGTTTCAGTACATATGTGTTGCATGATGCATGTTTTAACTAACGTGGGTCAAGTTGTGAAGAACTTGTTCCCGGAATCGATTTCTTGGTCTATTACTGTGCAGGTTGCTTGAAGGTCAACGATGGTCAACGACGAGGATGATCGGGACTAAACTTGGAGAGCTGAGGTTCAGAACGATCGAGGATGCCGGGTGCGGTCAATAGACTTAAGCATGGCACAGAATGGACAGGGATGACCGAACGAGCAGTTCGGTGCGACTGGTTGGATCAAGCGGCGCGGGGGTCGGTGCAAGTGCCATGAAAGTTTTGGTGGGAGCCGGACGGGAGAGACTTGCCGACATGATGAGAGCCGTTGATCAACCTACACGTGACGAAGAATGGAAGTGCTTCATGAAGATGGGACTCGGTCTTTGCAAAAAGATCAAAAAGGGGTATTTTAGTAATTTCACCTAAATACTGCCTTGGTGACTTTTGGCTAAACCGTGGCACAAGACGACGTAAGGAGAAGTGGTTTAGGTCAAGTGAAGTTGAAGACGGCGCTTTGAAATACGTGCGTGTGTGAAACCCGTTTGTGTGTGGGCTTAACGGGTGCCCAATAGAGAAACTCTTCTAGAAGGATTAGCCCCACTATAAATAGAGGAGGGAGGCGACTGCAACCCCTCAACCCTTTTGTCATTTCTAAACCCTAATTTTAATGTTAGGGGATTAGAGAGGAAAGTGGAGGTTTAGGGTTCTAGAGAGTTTTGGATTGATCGTGTGCTCGTGGATTGAGCTCTTGTCCTCTTGGATGGAGTGGCTGTAAACCCTCAACAATCTCAAATCAATCTATGCATGATTCCTCAAAGATGAGTCTCTTTGTGTTTTTGCTTTCTATTTCGTGATTTTGAGGCTTTCTTTGATCCTTTGATTTTCTGTTGGTTTCTTGCCCCTATCTAGCTTGCTGTGACATGTGGGAATACATCTAGGATCATCTTGATCATCAATCGCCCACGAGCAAGTATTTGGATCAAGTTTTTATTTTTGCTCGGTTTTGGAGCATCCTTCACTCAAATGAAAAAAGGTCGGAACTTTGATATGGATCTACACAATCCTTGATTGGAATAGGTTCCTGACATCCTTAGAAAGGTGTGTCTTAAGTTTGGTCAAGTTTAGAGTCGTAGATCAAAAGATAGACCGATTTGCGTTTTGGTTTTCGGGTTGATTTCACTGTTCATTGTGCTGCCAGTCAGATTGCCAATTTGAGAGGTTTGACTGCTAGGCCAAAAAGTCGACCCGCTAATTTGAGAGGTCTGACCGCCCAACTATATTGGTTTCTAGTTTTTGGTGATTTTGGTCTTCTCTCTTCGGGGTTTTGTTTGGGTTCAATACAGGTCTTCCACTGTGCTTGTATATTGATCTTCATAGCTTCCATAGTTATTGGAGTAAAATTAATATTGAATCCAATTTAGGAGAAAAAGTGATCGTGCTCCTATTCATCCCCCTCTAGTCGCCATTCTGGTCCTACACTGTGAAACATGCGGAGGAATGTGACTGGTCGGATATGAGATTTGCCCCTCCTAATATAACAGGAGAGATATCTCTGGGCCCCTCGATGTGGTCGGATAAAGAAAGTGCATGGCCATGTCACTAGTGGTCGAAGTGTTCGACCACGTGAAGTTATTTGACACTCGATCGAGAAAGTATTGAACAATCCATGGATAACACAACGTCTCACCTGGAGTTCAATCAGATATCGTGAGGCAAAGAGAGAATACACAAGAAGGTCTTTTAGTTCGATCAGATACGGACTAGTCATATGGAGATACGAGCTAGTCATAGACTGATCGAACATGATCACTAAGTGGTCAAAACCTGGTCGTAAGGAGTTATGAACTAGTCGAGACTAAATATAAACTGGTCGTATAGAGATACGAGTTGGTCGTTAGTGATATGGACCTGGTCGTAGATCATATTGCATTAAGGTTCGTCCGATATAATTCGTGTGTATTCAGGAATCGTTATATTCTGCTAGGAGCCGCTGACGACTCGTGATCAGAAAGGAATTTCTGAGTCATAACCGATTACACATGAACCTAACGGGTCACACACTTAACGGGTTGGAACAAACCCGTACGGATATAATTCGTCAAACGCCATCACGGGCACTATATAAAGAGATGCTTGAGGCTGTTGGAAAGATAGAGGAAACACGTGAGTTGTTCCATCGAAACCCTAGCCGCCATCTTCTTGAGAGAGCCTTCCGTGCAATTTGGTGCTAGCACACCGGCGTACGGTGTTCCTTCCCTGGACATGTGGATACCGTAGAGGCGCTACTGCAGTTGTTGTTGCGCTTGAGGACGATCTACAATCTTCACAAGGAACTGCAGAGGTTGTTAGAGGAGACGATCGAATTGCGAGGACACTAGACGATCGTCTACGACCACTTCATCGACGCGCTCTTCATTGGACCAAGCTGCTCCAACTCTTCTTCCGTTGTACTGCGTGTCTGGTGGTAACGATCTATGATCTCCTGCTTTACGTGGTAAATTTTTTGAATTGTCAGCTAGTGTAGCCTACCCGTATCCCTTCAGAAGCAACTTTTAACTCAACAAATGGTTGGGCAAAACCTGCAGAATTGAAAATGGTTTTTGCAGGTTGGGTTTTGAATTCAATTAAGCCATTTTCCAAGACTTGAATGACATTTGATTTGGACTTGTCTTGTGCAAAGTTGTATCCTAACCCTTGCTTCTTATAAGGAGTTTTGGACTTGTCAAGAATCATGCTTAACTATTTCTTACCCTTAGAGAATTTTTTTTAAAAGTATCTTTAAGATAAGTATTCTCTTTTCCAAGGTTAAAACATGATTCACAAGTTTTGGCCTTAATGGCTCTAGCATGCTTCTCCTTATGAATAGCAAATTTAAGCTTAAGGGCTTCATATGAAGCACAAGGAGCATAATCAATTTTGTCCTTAAGCTTGACATACTTAGCTCTAACTGCTTCTAATATGTCTTTTACTTCATGTTCACGTTCTAAGAAGAAAGAGCAAGCGCTAGACTCAACCTTATTAGAAGCAACCAACTTGCTAGATTCTAAGTATTTTTCACATGGAGTAGATTTAACCTCAATTAACTCAGTTCTAGCATTTTCTAGTTGGTGCAAGGCAAAATCATGAGCATTTTGCAATTTAGCAAGTTCAGAGTGTAAAGCATGGTAGGATGGACATTCATCAGCATCACGATTCTTAGTATTCACAAGTTCTAATGTCAGATTATCAACTTGTGACTGTAAATCCTTATTCCTAGCCATGGTGAACTCTAAAGTCTTATCCTGGCTAAGCAGTTGCTCAAAGATAGTATCACATCTAGCTGAAAGAACTTCATAGGATGGAAGTACCTCATCGATGTTATCGACGTCGACGGAGTCGGTCATGAAGCACATGCCGGCAAAGTCCTTTGCCTTCCCTTTCTTCTTCTCTTGGGGAAGCTCCCCTCCTTGTCCTCCTCGCTCCCGGAGTCCACATCGTTCATAGATTGCTCTCCAAAAGCGGTAAAAACTTGGTGAGCGGCCTTCATGAGTTTGGTAGTATAAAACTTGGACTTGTTTTCTTGAGGCTTCCTCCAAGCTACCTTCTCCTTCTTGTGGTTGCTCTTCCCTTTCAGCTTGAACAGTAGCGATATTATCGGATTAACAGTAAAAACAACACGATGAATAGGAAAATAAGCCCGAAAATAAAATCCAAAATTGGCACAACTTTTGATCCACAACTCCAAACTTCATGAAACTTGAAGCATACATTCTCTAGGATGTCAGGAACCTATTCCAATCAAAGATCATGTAGATCATTGTCAAAGTTCTGACCTTTTTCCGTTTGAATGGAGATTGCTCCAAAACCGGGCCAAAATCAAACTTTGATCTAAAAGCTTGCTCGTGGATAAAAGGTGATCAAGATGATCTTAAATGCACTCCCACATGTTACAGCAAGCAAGTCACCATAAGAAACCAAAAGAAAACCAAAGGACCATCAAAAACCCGAAATCACCAAAGAGAGAGCAAGAACAATGAGAGAGTTATCTTGAATAATCTTGCTTGGATTGATTGGAGATTGAAATTGGTTTACAGCCACTCCATCATGGAGGATAAAAGCTCAACATTTGAGCACTCAATCAATCCACCTCTCAAAAACCCTAACCTCTCCACTTTCCTCTCCTATCCTTAAAAACACAAACTAGGGTTTCTAGATACAACGGTTGGAAGGTGCACAACCAGCATCCTCCCTTATTTATAGTGGATGCTAGCTTATGAGAGGAAACCCTAATGGGCACCTGTTAAGGCTACACACAAACAGGTCTAACTTACGCGCGCTTCTCAAAGCGTCGCCATCATCTGCAATTGACCTAAACCACATTTCCTTGTGCCGTCTTGCGCCGCGGTTTAGCCAAATGCCATTAATGCGGTATTTTGGTGAAGTTATCAAAATACCCCTTGTCGATCATTCTCCAAAGACCGAGTCCAATCTTCATGAAGCAATCCCACGCTTCGCCACGTGTAGGTTGATCAACGACTCTCTTCATGTCGGCAAGTCTCTCCCATCCAGCTCCCACCGAAACCACCATGGCACTTGCACCGACCCCCGCGCCGCTTGATGCAACCCGTCGCACCGAACTTCTTGTTCGGTCATCCTTGTCCATTTTGCGCTATGCTTGAGTCCACTGATTTCACCAAGCATCCTCGATCGTTCTGAACCTCAGCTCTCCAAGCCTAGTTCCGATCATCCTCGCCGTTAACCGTCATTAACCTCCAAGCTTCCTGCATAACAATAGACCGATAAATCGATTCCGGGAATAAGTTCTTCACAACTTGACCCATGTTAGTCAAAACAAGCATCATGCAACACATATGCAATGAAACCCATGAGATTGACGTAACCTACAAACATCACCGCCAAGATGGCCAACGAACAGGGAAAAATCGGTCATACCGCCATGTAAACATTGGTACTACCGCACTGCGGTAGTACCGCTTCCAAAATGCGGTCATACCGATTTCTAAGAGAGAAGAAACTTCCAAAAACATGTTCTCTGGAAAAACATACCGCCAAGTAAAATCGATCCTCAAGATGCTGTGATAATCGCTAATTAGAATCCGGTCATCTGCTTGACCACTTGGCCTGACTTGGTCCACGACCAGATTTACGACCAGACCCACGACTAGGTCCACGACCAGGTCTACAGCCAGTCCTACGACCACATCTATGACCAATCCTACAACTAGTCCTGCGACCACGTCTACGACCAATCCTACGACTAGTCCTACGACCACGTCTATGACCAGTCCTCAGGTTCACGAAGGCCAGTCTGACCACTACCTCCTAGCCGGTCTGACCGCCTATTGCCTGAACGAGACTGAACTTTGCCGAAAACACAAACCCTCAATACCATTGCTAATTGTAACATCATCCTAAGATCATGAGCATATCTCTATGATATCCACAACTAGTTACAGCAATTGTGTACACATTAGTCTGACCACTACCACATGCTAGTCTAACCACTACTTTGACAGTCTTGTTACTTTAACACCCTCCCACAATCTGAACTATGTGATGCAATGTTCAGATTGTTTCTCAAGGTGATAAATCATTCAACAGGTAGTGGTTTTGTGAAGCCATCAGTAGTTGGTCTTGTGATGATACGAAGTGAACCTCCATAGCTTTTCTAGCTACTCATTCTTGCACAAAGTGAAAGTCAACCTCAATGTGCTTGGTTATTGCATGGGACACGGGATTTGCAGTTAGATAAGTGGCTCCTTGTTAGGTAGCACATCGTAAAGGAACAAGACAACAATACTGGTTCTCACTTGGATCTCTTTGAATACAGAGGACACCTCATATAGACTCATGAGCTCGGAAGGAAGGCAAATCACTGCACATCAGAATTGGAAATCACAAATCACATTAAAACACAATTAATGTGTGCCATAATAGCCCTACAGGATTAGTGTGATTCAAACGTTCCGTACCATTCACACGCATGCCAGGCGAGTGATGGCATGGAGAGGCGAGCAAGCAAGCGTGCGCGTGTAGTCTTCATTTGCTTGCTTCAACTAGGCATAGACATGCTCTCACTTATAAATGGGTGTCCCTTCACCTAGAGTAGCAATGTGGTACCAAAACTTCCCACCTTCTACTATGCATGAGTGGGCCTTTTATGATTTTCTATGATTTATGAAGAATATTATTTGGGTCAGATCCATAAATTCCAACACTCCTAAGTTGTTACACCAAAGTATCGGTGGTCTGGATTGAAAGATACCAAGTTCTGACAGTAAGGACTGAACCCACACAAGTTCAGCAGCATCATTGGCTAGAGATTTGTACTCCGATTCAGTGCTTGACCCGGATACCGTAGCCTGCTTCCTTGAGCTCCACAAGGTCAAGGATCGAAAGAAAATAGCAAACCAACCAGTTGATCGTTGGCCATCATAATAGCCTGCCCAATCAGCATCAGAGAATGCACTCAGAAGACATGAGCTAGACTTTTGAATTTCCAATCCCATTGCTTGAGAGAACTAAAGATAGCAAAGAATGCACTTGACTGCACACTAGTGCCTGTCTGTTAGAGCATGAAGGTACTGACAAACTTTGTTAACTGCAAAAGCAATGTCTGGTCGAGTGATCATCAGATTCTGCAAGGCACCCACAATGCTCCTGTACCGTACCATATCAGAGGTTGACAAGGGATTGCCTGTGGTCTTGGAAATCTTTTCTGAAGTTGACATTGGTGTAGACATTGGTTTACAGTGCTCCATGTCAGCTAGATCCAGAAGTTCAGTAACATATTTCCTTTGATACAATACAATGCCACTTCCTTTCCCAACAACTTCAATGTTAAGGAAATAACGTAGTTGGCCCAAATCCTTAATAGCAAATTCTTGCTGAAGTTGTTGTAGCAACTAATTTGAGGCTTGATTGGAGGAGCTTGCTATCACTAAGTCATCCACATAAACGAGGACAAACACCACCACGCCTTTCTGATTGAGAGTGAATAGTGGTGTGTCTGACTTGGACGAGCAAAACCGATTTCTTGCAACTTGGAGCTGAGTTTAGAGTACCAGACTCTTTGTGCTTGCTTGAGGCCATACAATGCCTTTGACAACTTACATATATGATGTGGATGAGCTTGATCTTCATACCCCAATGGTTGTTTCATATATACTTACTCCTGCAAATCTCCATGCAAAAATGCAATTTTGACATATGCATGCCGAAGACTCTAGCCACGCGAGATTGCAATGGACAAAACCAAGCGAATCGTGGTTCGTTTCACTACCATATTGAATGTGTCCTCATAGTCCACTCCATATCGTTGCCGAAATCTCTTGGCTACTAACCTTGCTTTGTGTCTTTCCACTGTACAATATGCCTAGCACTTCAGCTTAAATACCCACTTGCAATCAATGAGGTTGATCCCACATTGAGGAGGTACAAGAGTCCACGTCTGGTTCTTTCGTAGGGTAGAGAACTCATCCATTGCCTTTGTCCATTCTAAACTTTATAACGCCTCCTTATGTGTTGATGGTTTTGTCAATACAAAAAAAAACACTTTTGCCATGACCAGTGTCGTAACTCACAGTCCCATCCTTGAATTGTCGAGGCCTTTGAATATCGTTTTGTAGTCACGTTCTCATCCCATGTTGCCTTTGAGACATGTTTTCCTATGACAGGGAAGCACTAGCAATAAGATCAGTTTCAGGCAACATGTTAGTAGAGTTTTGACTATGAACACAATGGTCACTCTCGGTACTGGAGGAGGGAATGGTTTGTGTTTCAGAATGTCAGAATGGACAAAGGTAGTGAGTGGTACACGGTTGAATAGTAGGAAGAAGAATTGCAAAGGTATTAGTGGAATCAGTAGGTTGAGATGGAATTCGGGTAGCAAAGGGAAATGGCTTCTCATAAAACACAACATCACGTGATATACACACACGACTGGTATGTATGTATAGGCATTTGTATCCTTTTGTGGTGACTACTGTAGCCAAGAAACACACACTGTCGTGAACGGAACTGAAGTTTGTGTGCATTGTAGGGCCTGAGATTCGGCCAACATGCACACCTGAAACTCTTGAGAAGGTTGTAGTTAGGCTTGGTTCCGAAAAGGCGTTCTAAAGGAGTGATGCCATTGAGAAGCTTTGTAGGAAGGCGATTGATCAGAAAAGAGGCAGTAAGGAAAGCATCATCCCAAAATCGTAGTGGAACAGAAGAATGAGCGCCAAACCTACCTCTACTATATGCCGGTGTTTTCGTTTAGCGATACCGTTTTTGTTGGCTAGCATGAGGACAAGATACACGATGTTGTATATCTAAGTTATTAAAGAAAGAATTGAGACATTGGTACTCTCCCCCCAATTTGTTTGTACAACAAGAATCTTTCTATCAAGCAACCATTCAACATGAGATTGGAATTGAGAGACAATGCTAGTGATTTCATATTTGTGTTTGAGATGATAATGCCAAGTAAATCTGTTGTAGCTATAAATGAAGCTTTCATAATAAGAGAAACCACAAACCCAAACATTCGAATAAATTAGCTCTAAAGGAGCAGAAGCAACATTATTGAGATGTGGAAAAGGAAGTTGATGGCTTTTATGCATCTGACAAGCATCACACACAGATGATACATTATTGTTGTGAGAAAAGGACAAATTATTGAACTTCAAAACTTGTTGAATGGTTGCAGAAGAGGGATGCCCTAGCCGATGATGCCATTGCTCCTATGAAGGTTTGATGGAGAGCAAACCCTTCTTGGACAAGGCGATGTCCTTAGGCGCAATAGGATACAATATGCCCTCACATCTGCCTAGAAGAAGAAGGTTTCATGTTGCCTGATCCTTCACAAATAAATGGTTGGGATGAAATTAAAAAAAGATATCATTATATGTTGCTAAACGGTGCGCTGATGAAAGATTGCAAGTGACAACAGGGACATGAAGAACATTCCTAAGTTTAAGATTTCTAGAAGTAAGAATATGAGATTGATCAATGTGTTGAATAGCCAAACCTGAACAGTTTGCTGCCTGAACTTGATCCTTGATGGTGTAGTGCTCATGGAATGTCAAACGATCCAAGTCGCTTGCGATGTGATCCGTTGCCCTGGTGTCACTGTACCAATTGGTATCAATGTTGTAGGATGGAGCAACAACATATGCAGCAACATGTGCACCCCCTGTTTGATAAGAATGGCCAAATATGTGGTAGCACTTTAGTGCCACTTGACCAATCTTGCTGCAAACCTGGCACTTGGGCCTGTTGTTGTTGTTCAGCACAAAGGAGCATGAGTTGTTACCAAATGAGTTACCTCCAAATCCTCGTGGAGCATTGGGGGCACCAATGTCATGACCATTGCCCTTGTTACCTTGCCCATCATTTTGGAATAAAATTCGAGAGAGTTCACAATTTAATTTATGAATCACATGACGCACAGGGGTTGGTTACATGCATTAGAAACGATAGCATGCACGAATCAACAAACCAAAAAACACATACGATACACGCATGACTTTTTTGGATTTGAAAAAAAGGAGAATAAAAAATTAGTCTTGACGACGCATTGGTCCCTTCCCCCTTGTCTCCTGATTGCCCGCGGCGACGGCCAGTCTTGAAGGAAGCCCTGTCCTACGAGACGGGCTGGAAGATTGAATGATGTTAGCAGAACGTAAGGCGAAGTCAATAATTAGGATGCAAATTGAACAACACTTACCTCTTCGGTCCGGAGTGTGCCAAGGCGACGGGTAGCGTTAGGACGGCCGCCAGTTTCACTAGAAGGAGCATTCCCCTTATTGACCAATGCCTCTTCAATAAGGTCGAGTACGTAAGGTTTTTATCGTTCGAAGGTCTCAGCTTGCTTCACGTAGTTCAACATGTACTTCTGCTTGATGAGCGCCCTTTCGTACATGTTCGGATAGTCGATCCATTGGAAGAAGTTGCAACAAATCTCGGGCTGCCATTATACGCGGATAAAATTAGGGATATGTGGAATGCAACGTAGGGTGTAAAAATCGACATGTGCGTAAGATTCACTTACGGGGATATCCTCACACGTGTAGTACGCCCAGACGACAGTCGTCGGGTGTATGGACTGAATGATTTTCACTGGTTCTCTGCACACACATTGCGGGCATGAAAACTTCAGTGGTATCGGCGCATCATTCATAGAACAATCTGGGTAGGGTTTAGCCCTCTCGACAAGCCACTTGGGTTTCTGCAACATCTTCGCATAGAAGTCTGGTGACGAGTCTGACATCTCCAAGGCTGACATAATGTTTTGCTCTAGCTCATAGAACAATAATGAGTTAGTTCGGAACAAATAGAATAGCAAAATACATATCTGTTGAGAAAAAAAAATGGTGTCCACAAATACACAAATATGATAATACTACCTGTTTACATAAAATGACGGTCCCCTAACATGCAAACAATATAATTCATTATAACACAAAATGACGCCTAGACGAGCTTAGTTTGTTGGGGGACAATCCTTCATAGAGTGGCCAAAGGTCTTATATATCCGGCACTTCCTCTCGTGGCTCAGGCCCCCACGCTGGCTGTTATCAATATCGTTTCGGAAGCGCCGCGTCTGCTATCGTGCCTTCTCAATTGCCTTCAAGGCTATGTTCGGGCCCCATTTCACCATATTCAGCCAAAAATCCATATAGTTCATGTCCACGTCATACGAGTGAAACTCAGCACTTCATGTTCCGAAAAGATGGTGTATATCGTAGTACTCGGAGATGTACGATGTGGATATCTGCCTGATTAGCGCACACGCTTTGTACACTTGCGAGCATCCCTTGGGGCCGGACCTGGCAGTACCGCGCCCCCGGGGGCCGGACTAGGGCTGTGACGTGTTCCTGGGGTTGGACGTGCCAAAACTGTGTTCCTAGGATACAGACGATGTGTTTTGGGTTACAAATTTAGCTACGACGATGTGTTTTGGGCCTATAGGGTACAAATTTAGCTACGTAGCGTAACTGCACAGTTCTACAGTGATATTTTTACAATTTTTCCCGAGAAAGGGCCACTTTTGCTTTTTGATGCGCCAACGGTTCCAAAACGGGCAAACACTCGCGCTTCAGTAGTATATCATCGCCTTTGAGGCTTTGACAATTTCGACAACCAAATGATTTGTAATTTTTTTTTGATGAAACCGACTGGTTGGCCGGGCTCATTTAATCACTGGCTCTCTAGGGTGTTGAGTGAACGCAGATGTCACAGAAAATGATGTCCATTCTCATGTCCTCTCTCTGTCTCTATCTCAATCTCAATCTATCTCAACGTACGTACGTTGGCTTGGCTTGCTTTCGTTCGCACGTCTCATTGACCGGCGAGTGAAACGTAGCGTCACAACTTCGCCACGTGCATGAACGAGAGGCTGCCGTCTGCTATCTCTTTCCCACCCTGATAACGAGGTCTCACCGGCAACGGTACGCCGCTGCTGGCAGTCTGAACTCTGAACGCCCCCAATTCCAAACAGCAGCAGCTTCTGCTCCTCCTTATCTGCATCCATCACACAGGTAGGAGTACATCATAACAGCACCACACAAATAGCTGCAAAATGTGCCAAACACCACCACCAAAGAAGAAGAAAAAGCCAGCTGCAGAATTGCCAACTATTATTGCCTAACAATGGAAGATCCCAGTGAAATAATTAAGGAAACGTGTACAGTGGTGCTGCCCCAATTAAGAGATGCTATATAATCTTGTTTTGCCGAATGCTGATATAGTACAGAAATTTAAGACTTGCTATGGTGTTTGTAAATGCTTTAAGCATTGACAGGAATTAATTAAACATTTCCTGTACTACATCGATTCCAGCTCGTGGGAAATTGATTCACCTAGCTAACAGAAACAGCCCAGAAAATCTTCTGAAAATGCTCCGCGTTTTGAGTCAGCCTCAACTGTGCCGACCACCATATGCCTCCAAACCCAAAGGGAATGAAAGAGAAAAACAACTGTGCCATTGCTGCTGCTCGATCTCCTCCTCTCCTAAGTCCTACCTGTCACTCTCCAGTTGTACTGCTTGCCTTCTACACCTTGTTGCCCATGCATGCTTCCATCTCTGCAGGATAGAAAGAGCAATCAATAAATCACTCCTTGGAATGCACGATTTGCAAACCTCCACTCCACTGGAATATGCTGCCATTACCATTGCCATTGCCATGCATGCACATCAACGCAGTGGCCCAGCGGAATCCACACCTGCCTAAGATGCCTATAAATTGACACCCCAGCGAGCAGCTTGCAGGCAACCCTCGTTGTGTTGTGACGTTGTCCATCCACTTCATCTCACCACACAACAAAGAACAGAGACTCCTCAATCTCCAAGAATCATCAGAGAGAGGGTTGCAGCTTTGCAAAGGTCCAAGCCATGATGAGGGCACAGTCGTCGCACCTCTCCCTGGCCCTGCTGCTCATCCTGGCCGTCGGGTGCAGAGCGGAGGACTACGATTTCTTCTACCTCGTGCTGCAGGTGAGAGTGCCACCATACATGCGCATGGAGTTCAGTTCAGTAGTTGCAGAGATATTGCTGCTATCTATGTGATGTGCTGTTGCTGATCGTGAGTGTGTTGGTTTCTGATGGCCGTGCACAGTGGCCGGGGTCGTACTGCGACACGAAGCAGAGCTGCTGCTACCCGCAGTCCGGCAAGCCGGCGGCGGACTTCGGGATCCACGGGCTGTGGCCCAACCGCGACGACGGCTCATACCCGCAGAACTGCGACCCTAACAGCGAGTTCGACCCCTCCAAGGTGCCTGCAATATTATTCCTTTCCTTGGCTGCAAACCTGCAGTACTCTTATTGTTCTAGTATGTTTGTTGCTCGCATGTTCTTGGTTTCTGTGTATGCTGGTCTCTCTCATTCATATTCATGCTGCTGCTGCTGCTGCTGCTGCTGTCTCTCTCCTGTTTTGACAAGGCCCTTGCTTCGTGTTGGAAATTTTCGGGCTCAAAATTTGACGTTTTGTGGTTGTAAATATATATTTATTTTTTCCCTCATGGATTCCTCGCGGTTCTTTTGATTTGGTGTCTCTTTCGTATGAATTTGAAATAACAATTTCAACATGGCTTGAGAGGAACTAAGCTATGAACGGAGGGACGAATCCTTGCTTTGGTTCCACTCAACAAGACCCTGCCCTCTCCTTTAATTCCTCTTTCCTTCCACAAGCAACATTTATTTATTTATTTTTGCGTACAATTCTGCAATTTATTCTTCAACTCGAAATAAATTCTGGTTGGATATCTCGATCTCAGAATCAATGATGGAATATCTCTATTCCTGCTCGCACTCCCTCCTCTGTTGCAACGAACACACCTTCCTTCCTTACTTGCTGCTTCTGTTCTGCTTTCTTTGTGCACAAATTACTACAGGATTCTGCTCAAATCTACCGTCAGTAACTAATCGATCACCATCAAAATTCCACAATTTTTTTTCCTACGCAAACATTATTATTATTACATTATCTGTTGCAATGCAAGTATGCAATGACCTTGCGTGCACGCACTGCGCGCGACACGGACGTCTGCCGTTTGTTTGGTTGGTTGTTCTGCCACGAGGCAGGGGAAAGTCCCAAGCGCACGACGAGTGACGAGGAAAAAAACGCTGTGGTGTGCAGGTGAGCGACCTGCTGAGCAGCCTGCGCACCAACTGGCCGACGCTGGCGTGCCCGACCAACGACGGGCTCCGCTTCTGGGCGCACGAGTGGGAGAAGCACGGCACCTGCGCCGAGAACGTCTTCAACGAGCACGGCTACTTCCAGGCCGCCCTCAGCCTCCGCAGCCAGCTCCACGTCCTCGACGCCCTCAGCTCCGCAGGTAAACCCATCCATCCATGCATACATTTACTAACCGCTTAGGCTCACATGTCAGTGACACCTACGCACGACATTTCTTTATACCAAACTCTTTTTTATTATATACTAGTCATACGCCCGTGCGTTACAACAGTAACTCATACTTTGTGTTAAGTATAAATGAATTGTCCGTCTTTTATCATCAGCTTAAGCTTTTGTATGAATTAGTTAATGTATGCAACTCAATACTTTGCACTAAAAAATTATATACAGTGTACACTAACTGTGTCTAAAGCAAACTATTCACTTGAATATATAATTATTGGATAGGATGAGAGGACGAACGACCACCAACTCTAATAATTAAATAGTAGAGATAAAAGGCACACTTGTCGTGCGTTGGACCTACCTGTCTGTGGAATGTGTGTCTGAACAAACTGTACCTAACTAAAAATTGAAAATGGGACTGAATTGTAGGGATCTCGCCTGACGGCGGGTACTACACGCTGAGCGAGATCAAGGAGGCGATCCAGAAGGGGACGGGGTTCGAGCCGTTCGTGGAGTGCAATCGCGACGAGTCCGGCAACAGCCAGCTCTACCAGCTCTACTTCTGCGTCGACGCCGGCGGCTCGCGCTTCGTCGACTGCCCCGTCTCTCCCGGCGGCAGGCCCTGCGGCAACAGGATCGAGTTCCCGGCGTTCTAACCACCCCAAAGATCGAGGCCTCGACTGATTCGTGCCCATTAATCGGGTCTTCCTTTTTCTTGACAATAAATTATGGATGTTCATGTGCTGTTCTTTTTCCCTGCGTAATTTAGCACAGTTCAGGAGCTCAAGATATAAACGAATATTGATGTAAACATGTGGAGCTGATCGCTCTTTCGTATTCAGAGATACCAACAAGGAGCACTGTTTTTCTTGTCACAAATTCAGTATGTTCATCTTATCTACTGTTTCCTTGTTCTTGCGGCTTGATAGATTGGCAAACTAGAACGAAAATTTTCAGTTTTGCTGCCTCAATCTTGGCACATACTTTGAGGCAGCTCTACAAGGAGCACTGATCCCTCGTTGATGTCGCATCTAAACTACACTCACAAGATGCCATCCATAATCAAGTGTGCGGTCCTCAAATTCCTTGTGTTGTCGACACCCCATGCAAGTTACGCAACCATGGAATGGGGTACACGACACGAGTAGCGATTCCATTCCCATGTTTTCCGTTTAAGTTGAAGGATTGTTCAAGATCACAAGATACGAAAACGTATGCTAAATTCTGGCATTATCTTGGTTGTAAGCTCGGAATCTACCAAAACATATGCAAGCTTCCAGCCGTCCGTCTTACCAAGTCTTCGTATCCATCGAGATCTAACATGACAACAAATTTTGCCATCAAGTTACCAATAAAAAATGATACATAAAAAATGACTCAAGTTGCCAAGGAAACAACGATGTTTTTCTGGACAGTTGGGAACCTGATTGTGCCCACATGATAACACATCACAAAAGATTACAGGTAACGATCAATCAAAATACTTTATTATTCCTTAGTTTGTCAACTTCAGCAAGCTACAAGAAGCACAACCAGTGGAATAGAAACAAAATTTATGTGTTAAAAAGGCCCAGCAATTTGGTTTGGGCGTTCACGCCCTCATGTAAATTTGTGATCATAAGAAACTAAACAAACAATGACAAAACATAGCTGATCTGGATCATCTTCCTACACGTCAACACGAAAAAATTCTAGCTGCAAAACTAAAAGCCATCGAGAATAATTTTGCCTTTATTCTCTTCTTGTATGGATTGTCATTCTGCTCTCTTCAAACAGATGCAGCAGCAGCCTGCTGTTTGTGGGCGAACTCGATGCTGGCCTTCAACTCGGGCTTCAGTGCCTCAAGCGCCTTGGCCTCGTACTCGGTCACTCCCTCGAGGTCGGCAGAAATGGACTCTACACCATTCTTCCCGAGCTTAACTCTGGACGCATAGAATGGTAGCTCAGTCAACTCAGATTGGACAAATGTGCACTCATAAACATCTGGATCGCCAGCCAGGGCTCGGAGTGATGACTCAACAAATCTGGCAGCAGCGTATGCCATGGACAGGGTAGCAGGTCCAGACCAGCACCAGCTTTCGCCTCTACCACCTCTGTCTCGGCATTCTGTATCCTCTTTGTCAGATCTCCAGTTTCCTCATCTGTGAAGGTAACAGATGGCCTGGTCTTTGACAACAACTGTAAAATTGTAATCCCAGAATGACCACCCACAACTGGGACATTCAACATCGATGAGCTTGAGGTTCTTCTTCTGAGCTACAAATGTGTTAGCTCTGACAACATATAGGGCAGTAACTCCGATCGAAAAGCTTCTTGGAATTGTAGACACCATTCTGTTTCAGAACCTCGGCAGCAAATGGCACTGGAGTTTACTGGGTTGCTGATAATATGGATAAAGCCTTTGGGCAATTGTCTGCAACAGCCTCAACAAGTGACTTGACAATGCTCGCATTAATGTTAAAAAGGTCTTCACGAGTCATGCCCGGCTTCCTTGGGACCCCAGTAGGGATGATAACAACATCCACACCTTTCAAGCAGTTTGCTAATTCCGAGGGCCCAGTGAAGTCCAGAACCTGAGAAGGTGTGTTGCAGTGGCTGAGATCAGCAGCAACTCCCTTGGCATTTGCGATATCATAAAGATAAAGATGCAGTGCTGAGACCAGAGGAGACATCTTAATCAACAGGCCCAAGGGTTGACCAATGCCACCAGCGGCACCAAGTACTGCCACTTTGTAAGATGCCTCAGGAGATATCTGGGCTCCGGATTTTGCCTTTGGCACAATCCTTGGAGCAACAGATGCCCGATGAGATGCATTCCTGCCAAGGAATGACGAACCTGATCCGAAGCTAATAGATGCTGCTGCCTTTAAGCCACTGTAACTTGTGATGCCATGATTCCTTGGCTTTGGCTTTGAGACCAGGCCAGCATGAGCACTAACCGAACTGAAGGTAACAGTAAGTATCGGACCCAGAAATAAATTTTAGGTTAGACGGCATAGACAAATAGTACACCATCCATATTACAATCCCACTGATAAAAACATATAACACTAAATGTAACAAATAATCGTTTGGTTCTTCAGTTAGGCTTTGATTTTACTTATTTTTTATGCTTTCTGTACTTATGCATGAATACATCTCCAACTCGATTGATGCTGAATAAAGCACTTATCGGTCATAGTTCAGTTCTTTGAGAAAATGATGTTATACTGTGAAGTTAAATCCGCCTCGGCCAACGCCCCCGTCTGCTGGCTCGCCGCTGCTCCCGCACTCCCACGAGCCTTCTCCGCTTCTCTCCGGTTCGCTGCCGCCACTCGCCGCCTCAGGCTTCGCATGCTAGCTAGGGTTAGCTCGGAGTGGGAGAGAGCATTCGGTTCAGCTGTGAGCCTGTGACTTGTTTCATCATAGTGGGCTGGACCCTCCTCACTCATCCCATGCGGACTCCTGGACCAAAACGTGGCCCAGCGCACCAGCCAGTGCGGCTCGCCGTCCTCTACCTTGCTCATGCCCGACGCAATCCTTCTCCATCTTCTCCGGTGCCCATGGAGGGTGGGGGTGGGGGGTTCCCGCCGGCGGCGTACCTCGGGCGGCCGCTTAGGCTTGCCCTATTGCTGGGTCCGCCCTGGTAACAGTTGATGCCAATGTCCAGATGCAGGAACATTGTTTCATTAGATTTTTATAGATGAGACAACTGATAAAAGACACAGCGATAACATGAAGAGAAGAACCATTTGTAAGCTGACTGCAGCAATGCATATTGAATACCAAAAAATGACGATAACGAAGACTGAAACTATCCGTTAGCTGTTGAATTCTACAGTGAATGTATTTCCTTCCAAACATCAATAAAACAACTGACGACATTCGAAGTACTAGAGCATCAGATCCCTCCAGATCTTGATTAAATAAATTAATAATACATCAGCATATGAAAAATGTCAATCAGTTTATCTGAATTTTGTTAACAGCATGGATGACTAACAGAAATAATCATAGCAAACAAAAGTTTCATGGGTTAAGAACCCATGAAACATACATGGATGTAACGATTTCATGGGATACCTAAAGCCAGATTCCTGTGTCATCACTACGAAATGTCTGACTTATCAACACTAAAGCATAAGATCACTTCCCCTCCTGTTTTATCACCACAGAATCTAGCTACGTCAAAATAGAATAGCCTTTCACATCATGCCCTGAATTCTTTTTAGTCTACTGCGCACGCTGCCGATTGATACTGCAATACAAACGCATTCACATCAGCAGAGTGCCAGAACTCATAACCTCTGGTCCAACAAAGGATATGCAACGAGCAAAGCCTTTCTTGTTAGTATTTTATTAAACAGCGTGCAAGTTGATAGCTGGAAGCCCAGGATCTTGGAAGCCCAGGATCGTCAACAATATCATTTGGATTTAGTTCAACACAAGGATTATTTTGCTCTGTTTTACTAAAAAACGCATGGCACATGGCATTCATTCAGAGTAGAAGGGTGAAGGATCAAAGGGGGAAGGGACGAGTCGAGGAGTAGGGAGCAGTGGAGTACTAGATCGGCGCTTGCCTCAGCGGCTCTGCGGTTTGTTTGCCTGATTGCCCGTCCCCGTCTTGCTAATTCCGAGGGCCCAAGGTAGCGGGCCGGCATCAGCGAGGGATTTCTATGTCAGTCCACACGAGAGAGAAAGAGAGAGAGAGAGAGGTGAGGGCAAGCGATTGGAATTTGGGGGCGAGCGATCGAAGGCTCGAAGCAATCGATAGGATTATGGGCTTGGCACGGCCGTAGCTTTCCTGAAAAGCGGTTTTCAGCTGAGCTGTAGGGTTGATCGGCTGAGTTGAAGAGATTTAATATTTGACTGTCTGGTTTTTAGGTAGGCTGGCTGCAACTTCTGAGATGGGAAATGTTTGAAATACCCTTAGGCAAGTAATGACTTGTTTGATGCTGTTTAACGGAAATTAATGATATTTAATGACAACTAACGACAATTAACATTCATGTATAATAATTCACTTAAGGAGAACAATATGTCTAATTGATAATGGCGAAAAAAAATACCTCGAGACATTTCCTAAGAGCAAAATCGAAACCCCATCCATGGACCAAGTCATTAAGCAGAAAACAGTGTAAGCATACAACTCCAAAAAAAAAAAGCTAAGAGATGAGTAGGTAATGCCACTCCAACGGAATCATATGCCATACACAGCGTCATGCATCCCAGTTAGGACCCAAATATGCAAATCTGTACTATGCGTGGTTAAGTGCATCACATGCCATCATCGAGTAACAACATACAACATACATTCTTTTCATAATATGTTCCATAATCATTTAGTCAAGTTTATGTCTTGCAACTCAAAATGATATCAATAATCCATTGTAGGGCTAAGCAGCCTATTCGTGTCTAACCAACCCACGTTGGTGCTATGATAATACCAACGAATAATTAACCAAGCTAGGGTGACAAAAGATTATGATAATACAATAGACAAAGTGGATATAATCGAATGGGTGAATAACTAATCCCAAAATATTTAAATAAATACTTAAAGTAAAATGCAATAATTTGAATCAAGATAATTTTAGAAAACTGGGTTCAACATGATCAAAAATACAACTTGCCTTGGATCAAGTCTTGGTACTGGTCTTGAGCTTGATCAACCGCTCCTTCCTCAACAGCTCCTGAAGTATCAACGTCTACTCGCAAACAAAAGCGAAAACCAAATAAATACAAAATAGAGCAGTAAATAAACTCAAAAAAATAAATAAAAATCTTAGAAAGGTAGATCTTGAATTTATATGAATTTAGAAACTTTAATGGGTTCAATCGGAGTTCGTATGAGGAAGAACGGTTTCTCGGAAGATTTAAATCTAACAAAAGAGAAAGAGATTACTATTTCGAATTTTCAGAATTTTCTTTCTAGAGGAAATTCCGAAATATTGCATCAGCATGACATTAGCAATGATTTTAGAATTAAAAGAAATTCTTAAAAATAGGAAATAGCACTGACAGGTGGGACCGAGCTGTAAGAGAGAGAAAGAGAGAGGCTAATGTGGGACCTATATGCAAGAGAGAGAGAGAGAGAGAGAAGAAAAACAGAGGAGGGGTGCCAGCGCATGGCGACGGCAATGGTCAGTGGCAAGGTAGCTCCGACTGACGGGCAAAATGGATTCCCACGGGCACGGGGAAGCCCATGGTGGCGGCGGCTTAGCAAGACCGGCGATGAGGCGACGACAGCTGCAACAATGGTGACTAGGGAGCTTTTGGTGGCAGCAGAATCGACGACTCGGTGGCGCTCGAGGAAAACAAAGATGAGCACCGGCTTGGCGATGGCGAGGGAAACACGATGGGAAGCTCGGGCGACCGGGAAAGTGAAAACGACAGCCCAGCAACGGTGATGGCCAGCGGCGAAAAAGACGAGTCGAGGAATAGGGAGTAGTGGAGTACTAGATTGGCGCTTGCCTTAGCGGCTCTGCAATTTGTTTGCCTGATTGCCCGTCCCTGTCTTGCTAATTCTGAGAGCCCAAGGTAGCGGGCCGACGGCAGTAGGGGATTTCTGTGTCAGTCCACGAGAGAGAGAGAGAGAGAGGGGTGAGGGCAAGCGATTGGAATTTGGGGGCGACCAGGCGAGCAATCGATAGGATTATGGGTCTATTTGGCACGGCTGTGGCTTTCCTGAAAAGCGGCTTCCAGCTGAGCTGCAGGGCTAACCGGCTGGGCTGAAGAGATTTGATATTGGCTGTCTAGCTTTTAGGTAGGCTGGCTGCAACTTTTGAGATGAAAAATATTTGAAATGTCCTTCATGCAAGTAATGACTTGTTTAATGTCGTTTACTGTCAATTAACGACATTTAATGACAACTAACGATAATTAAAAATCATGTATAATAATTCACTTCAGGAGAACAATATGTCTATTTGATAATGGCGAAAAAAAATACCTCCAGACATTTCCTAAGAGCAAAATTGAGACCCCATCCATGGACCAAGTCATTCTGCAGAAAAACAGTGTGAGCATACAACTCCAAAAAAAAGCTAAGAGATGAGTAGGTAATGCCACTCCAACTGAATCATATGCCATACACATCACCATGCATCCTAGTTAGGATCCAAATATGCAAATCTGGACCATATGTGTATAATACACTAGTCCAGATCACGCTAGTGCGCACAGTATCAACATAGATGAATATCATTCCACACAAGACAAATATAAGAATAAACAACTAATTTGATTAATAAAAAACGGTTGTGACCTTATAGTCGAGTTTACATTTGTTAAGCCACGCAGGGCTGACACTAAATAAAGAGACGACAGTGGAACAAACTGTAAGGACCCGGAATATTGGAATTTATGCCGAATTAAGAATCATACTTAAAGCATAAGTCTTAATCAAGAACAACCGGTCCTTAATTAAAAATTATACTAGAAGCACAATTCTTAACAAGTCACAAATCCAACATTCAGGTTCCGGATATGTGCCTCATGTTAGCTCGAGAATCGTGGCTAACCTACACATATCCTTACAACATTATATCACAAGCATGTACGATTAAAGTATGCATACACAGCTAGCATATATGTACATAACGGTAAAATTTTACAGCGCAGAAACACTTAGTAAACAAGAAACAGAAGAAGAATAAGAAAATAAACTTTCCAGTGGAGCGCCACAACCCAAGGGCAACTTGACTGGGATTAAAGCCGAAGAACCAACGCAATCGTCTCAACTTGAAATATTAATTAGAACGGCTTCACCTGCAACAAGTGGACAATTTCCACTGAGTACAGAAGGTACTCAGCAAGACTTACACAAACTAATAAAAGAAAGTGTTTGATAGAACCTATACAAAGGATTAGAATTGATATATGCATAAGGTTAACAACAGGATGGTTATAATGGTTCAATTTTGCGTAAAGCAATACCACTTAACCTAACATTGCTAAATTTTCATAAAGCAGTTTAATAAATCAATTTGGACTAAAACAGTAAATAAATGAGACATAAACATAAACAGTAATATTAACAAAATGATTGAAATCATAAACAGTAACATTAATAAAATGGCTATCCATTACCAAAACAATGCATGACACCAATCATGCCAAGTAGTTCCCAAAACCAAATTAGAGCAAAATCTATCTGGTGACATCAATCCAAGCGTTGTCCATGACCGTGGACACGGCTATTGAATAGTTTTATACCTGCAGGGTGTACATCTTTACCCACACGACTTAGTTAGCCCGTTGCCCCGGGATAGTAGCACACTTGCCTTTGGTATGCCGAGTAAACTAAGATTTGGTATTTTCAACAAGTTAACACTATTGAGTTGGATGACCCATGTGAGATTAATCCCGCTTAAACGATGATAGCATACATTCAACCGGGCTCACATGTTGTACCGGAATGCCGACCGATCAATTAAATGCAAACTCGTGTTAGCCACACATATTACACATGATCGGGGCCTGAAGGAACGTACATGCAATGTAACACATCTACGCCCTTACCCTTCTAAGAACATCTGATATCAATATAAGCTCCACATGGCATACGACACGGCCCGAAGACTTAAGCATCTATGCCATATGAAATCAATACACATGTCCTTACTCTCCTGTATCCAACTCAATAATATTAACCCTTTACTTAACCAAACAGTGCCCATACACTGCGTGTGGAAGTACGTTGGGGCTTGAATTGGGCCGTCAGAGTTCAGTCCTTAATCAATCCAGACAAGACATCCACATTTCCCAATCTCGTGCACAAAGCACCATCACTAGCATCCACTTGTCCAGATTTGAATTCAGTTTATTAAACAAGATTTAAATTCATTTCTGATTTAAACAACTGAATAAGGAATCAAAATAAATTAAATTTATTTGTTGTTCCCAGGTTTAACAAGATAAGCTTGTCAAACACTACCGTTCTATGGACTGCCTGGCTAAGCAAAAATTTAAAACTAAATATTATAATACCACAGACTACCCTAGGTTGAGTGTATGATACAATTTAAGGTAAGCCACAAGTTTAGGTTGTAACTAACTAGAGACAGATCACAAATAATTTTTAGAAAATTGCATGCAACAGTATCACTGTATTTTGTAAATCTACAGTTTATAAATTTGGGATCAACATGGTGCAGAGAGGAAGCTTGCCTTGGTAGAAGTCCACTTGTTCACTCATGTAGGCGTAATTATTCACCTCGCGTAATTTATAATCTAGAGAGAAAATGCGATAGCGAATAAACACCAATAACATCGAGAAATCCAGAATGCTCAAAAATGCATGATAATTATATATATTAATGAAGTTATGATTCCATATGCATTTAGGTATAGATTTTAGTTTAATTGGAGTTCAACTTCTTATGAATTTGTTGAGGTTAATTCAATTTCTGGGGTAATTATAATAACCGATGATATCTAGAGTTTAGGTGATATTGTTTTCCTTAACAGGACACCTAGTACTCACAAACACTCTCTAGGCATTCTATGTATACATTCACGATGATCATACAGTCAAAATCAATCCTCTTATATATTTTCTTTTCAATTAATCTTTCAACATCTTAACAAGTATTCAAAAGAATAACTTATTTCATTATATTACTAACTACTAAAACACTATTCACATACAAATGGAGCAGCATGAGTTTCATGGGTTTTAAGCTGGGTTAAGCTTGTTTTGGGTTAACCTATTTAATACTTATTATTTTTAGATGATTAGCCAGGTTAGTTTAAGGTCTAAAGCTCAAATAGATTTAAGGGTTACTAGGATTAAAATTTCGGACATGCATTACACCTCTCGCCATATGGCCAAAGGTTAGACAACAAAATTAATTTTAGTTAAGTTCCAATTAGTTAGCTAGTTTAAACACATTAAATGATTTATTAGTTACTAAATTATTTAGCTCTTAATTTGACTACATTACATATTAGAATCTTGCTTACTAGGTGATGATCAAAAGATCAATTAAGATTATTAACACCTCTAATTATTGAATTAACATTGCCATTTGTCTATCAACAAAACCGATTCTTTTCAGATTAGCTAATTTAGTGGGATGACCTAAAAGGCTAAATACAACATAAAGCATTAAATCTTTCTTTACTAGTTATATTTCATAACAGGATGAGCTAATAGACTTACATTAGGGTTACGAAAATTCAACTTCAAAGTGGATTTTCATATTTAGCTTTCGATTTGTACATTTCTATCGAGATAGGTTAAGTGTTGAAAGACTAAATGAATTGGGAATATTTCTAGTTATTGGATTAACCATGCTATAACCTTACCTACAAAATCAACATCTTTAGATTCTTGTTCATGCATATATATAGTAGCAGTTTTTCATAATTAAAGTTCTATTAGTTAATCTTCTTTCAAATTCAAACTTCTAATTTATTAACTCCATTATTATTCACAAAATTAGCTAGAAGAAGGAAGAGTGGGTTACGCTATAAGCTTAATGATAAAATAACCTTTTCATCTCATTACTATTCATTCTCTGTTCATTTATTTTAACCAAGTGCTAATGCGATTCGATAATTAACTATTCCATTAAATCACTCATTATCGCTAATTATCTTCAAGGTCTTGTTCGGTCACTAAAATACTAATCTAGGCTCCTATCAACTCAAGCCTCTAGTAACTAATTTAAACATCCATTTGTTAATTGAATTTTCAGAATCAAATAGTTAAGCATAACACTTAGCATAAAGGATTAGTCATTTTACAGGAAATAGCTATTGTCAGCTTATGCATCCTATAAC
Source organism: Phyllostachys edulis (assembly GCA_036346405.1). Classification (NCBI taxonomy): domain Eukaryota; kingdom Viridiplantae; phylum Streptophyta; class Magnoliopsida; order Poales; family Poaceae; genus Phyllostachys; species Phyllostachys edulis. The sequence goes on along the minus strand of CM070560.1, from coordinate 43,873,036 downwards.
AGACAAGTTTCTAAATTTAACCACTACCATCTAACTTTTGCTCTCTCTCTGACTAACTTTACTCCTTTAGACTACAAACTAATGGCTAATTAAAATGAGGTTCCCTTAACTGATCTTTCACTAGGGATTTTATCTAATGAATTCATTTAAGTGCAAACTGATAAGAGTTGGTACATGGTTACCGTACTTATGTGACTAACCTCCTCATTTACTTAGATTATATACTTTAGATTTGACACTTCTTTATGGTTAAGCAGATTACAAAAACTAACTACTGACAAAATCTGATTATTCTAATTCGTTATATCCTTGGGTGAAAGTTTACTAACAACACAACCCCTTTTCATCTAATTACCATTTCTCCTCATCTTTAATCCTCATATAACTAGGAATGGTTGCTAGCTAGGATTACCAATTCATGAGCCTATTGACTTCCATACCAATGAAAAAGAGAGATAGAGGAGAGCCTCCACTGTATGTCACATACTTGTAACCACAGTGAAGTTTGGGTGTCTGAGGTTCGGTTTGTCAAATGATGAACAGTAACAAACCAAAAACAAAAAGAATAGAGGAAGTTTTTAGTGCCAAACTGTGCAGCCTATATTCCCGTTTCTTCTTAGCTTATACTCAAATTACATCAAACTGAAGAAAGATTTTACTACCATATCTAAATAGGATACGACATTTATTTGAAACTTACATCTGAACACTAATTGATTTCTGAAAGAGTTATCACGCAATTTACTGTTCATCCTTAATTAACATCACCTAGTCCTTGGTTACACGATCATTATTAGTTGCATTCCAAACCATCAACACCAAGTAGATCCCCCCCACACACACACTAAGTCATTCCCCAAGCATTCACAAATCTGAACACGAGAGAGCAAAGAGTGCAGAGGAGAGGCGAGCGAGGAATGCTCGAGGCGGCTCAGGCGCCTTATTGCCGGCGATGGGAACAGCAGTGGCGGTTAGGCGTGGAATAATGACCATGAGCAGCGAAATGCGGTCGAGCAGCTGTCTGGCGGATCCGGACGGCGGGAGGTGATGGCGCCCGAGAGTCATGGCGGCTCGGGGTGCTTGTGTCTGGCACTGGCAGCGGCGGTCTTGCGACCAGCTTTTCTTCTTGGCTTGAGCCCAGGGCACTGGGGCGGCGCAGACTAGGAGAGCGAAGGCACGCTACCAACAGGAAGCAGTCAAGTGATGGCCGGGGAGAAGGGCGGCCGAGGTGAATCTGAAGAGCATGGGGAGGATGGGTCGGCGGCGAGCCAAGCCGAGGCCGATGGGCGACGGGGGCGGGAGGCAGCGACCAGGGGGGTAAGGCGGCGCCATGGAGGCGGCGACCAAAGGGCCAGCGCCATGGAGCGAGGGAGCATGGTGGTGGTGGGGAGGCGGCATGGTGGTGGCGCCATGGAATAGGAAGAGGAAGAAAAAGATTTGGGGAGAAATGGAAGGAAGTGGTCTGGTATGTTGACCAAATGGAAAAATATCTGGGAAGAAGCTTGGGATGGGAGATGGTGTGGTGTCTTTGTGCGGCTTGCTTTGGCGTGTGCTCTTTGTTGGGTGTTGGCGAGAGAGAGAAAAGGGAAATACAGAAAAAGAATGAAGTGAGATGTGCTTCTCTACCGGGATCAAGAGACTTGAGAGATGGGGTGGCGTGTCACATCTACAAGTTGGCGTCGACAAAGATGAAGCCGCGTGTCCACAGTGCCGCTGTGGCGGAGGAGTGCGTGGCGTCGGCGTCGCTCGGGAGAAGACAACCAACCGGTGGAGTGGGGCCCACAAGTCGAGGAAGAAAAAGGCGACGATCGGTTGGTTTTGAGTTAAACAGTGAGTGATCCGGTGCGGTTTAGTTTGGATCGCCCGATCGGGAATAGACGGTCAAGATTACGTGGGCCATTCGGACCATCTGATCATGCGTGAGATCTGAGCCGCTGATTTCTAATTAAACGGTCCAGATGACTTGGGCCGTTCGGACCATCCGATCGACCATGGAATTTGGGCGTTGATTTCAATCTAACGGTCCCTCTGGCGTTGGGTGCGGCTCGGTACATTTAGTGGACTCCACCGAGTCAATAAATTTGGGTCGGACTCGAGTCCTATCTTGTGATACCAACTAGTTTGGGTCTAAATTTGGTGAGATTCTAATTTCCAATCCTTACTTTGACCGAGGGTTTAAAAATAGAAATAAAATTTGTAAAATTCTGAATTAATTTAGGTGGGTTCCTAGGATAGTCTAGTGCTTATAAAAATTATTAAACCTTACTGTTCATATAATATTTTGTATAATATAAATTCAAATTTAGTGTATGTTATAGATGTGTGTTTGAATTTTCTATGGTTTGAATTTAGTCCCAAAATTTGGGAAAAATTATATTAATTCATGATAATTATTCTAGTATTTAAATAAATTGTTTTCCAGAGATCTTATGAACATTTATTTAAAATTTCTTTTGTGGCTTTAGTTTGAATTTAAAGATTTACATTTGATTTTAAGATTTTTCTAATGCATAATTTATGCACATGCTCCAGAAATAACAATTATAATATAAAATGTATATAATTACTGTTCATTAATGTTGGGGCTGTTACACAAAAGCAACTCCAGCGGAAACCAATCGACTTGCCACAGGCAGCCGCCTGGGATCAAGACCTAGCAATTACTATCCTCGTATAGATCCTTCTTAAAAGCAAGCGAATATTCTTCCACTTTAGCTGAATGATTGCAGCAAGAGTGAGTACTCCGAGTACTCAACAAGTTGTACCATCGAATACAATTATAGATGATCGCTTATTCCAAAGAAAATGACTTCTATGATTATTTTGCAATAAAGCAACATTTGCAATTGAATACAAATAATAGATTGAAAGTGTAACTTGAAACAAATAATAATAATAATTTTAACAAGTATTTTCACAAAGCTCCAATATCCTAATCAATTTCTTTCACACAGCTGCATAAGTTTCCCCACATAGCTGTCCCTTCCCAATTATTTTATAAAAAATCTACCCCTCGTGTGAAATCCCCGTGCATGTCTGTGGAGGCGGCTATTCGAATAGATTAATTAACACTCTGCAGAGGTTGTACACTTTACCCACATGATATAACCAGTGTAGCTAGCACCAATCATAGCAAAACCTTTTAGAAGTTTCATCTCAGCAATTGACTCTCTCGATGTGCATACAATCGATCCCAACCTCACTCGCCGGTCAGATGCACACCGTTGGATCTGGAGACAGTGAACCGCCCATAGATGTGACTTTCAGAGTAGTTCACACCTCCACCCATCACTAACCTACTATCTGAGTAGTCAATGTCCAAACTCCACATCTTACTAAGTTAAGTCCGTCCCATCAGGCATGTGGTTGTACAGTTATGGCTCAGTTCAATGGCACACAAAGTTAAGTCCTTAATTGACCAAGACGAGACTACCAAAATTCTACTAGTAACCACAATTCTCATTTCCCAATCACAAGTCCATCATACCACCAATCCTTTCCACTCGCCTCAATCTAAATCTTTTTCCACCTTGTTGGTTAAGTGCATCATATGCCATCAACGATTAACAATATACAACATATAGTCTTTTCATAATATGTTCCATAATCATTTAGTCAAGTTTATGACTTGCAACTCAAAATGATATCAATAATATGTTGTAGGGCTAAGCAGCCTATTCATGTCTAACCAACCCACGTTGGTGCTATGATAATACCAACTAATAATTAATCAAGCTAGGATGACAAAAGATCATAATAATACAATAGGCAAAGTGGATATAATCTAATGGGTGAATAACTAATCCCAAAATATTTAAATAAATACTTAAAATAAAATGCAATAATTTGAATCAAGGTAATTTTGGAAAACTGGGTTCAACATGGTCAAAGGTACAACTTGCCTTGGAACAAGTCTTAGTACTGGTCTTGAGCTTGATCAACTCCTCATTCCTCAATAGCTCCTGAAGTATCAACGTCTACTCGTAAACGAAAGAGAAAACCAAATAAATACAAAATAGTGCAATAAATAAACTCAAAAAAATTAAATTAAAATCTCAGAAAGGTAGATCTTGAATTTAGATGAATTTAGAAACTTTAATGGGTTCAATCGGAGTTTGTATGAGGAAGAACAAGCTCTCGAAAAATTTTAATCTAAAAAAAAAGAGAAAGCGATTACTATTTCAAATTTTCAGAATTTTCTTTCTAGAGGAAATTCCGAAATATTGCATCAGGATGACGTCAGCAATGATTTAAGAATTAAAAGAAAGTCTGGAAAATAGGAAATAGCACTGACAGGTGGGATCGGGCTGTAAGAGAGAGAGAGAGAGAGAAAGAGAGAGGCTTACATGCGGGACCCACATGTGAGAGAGAAACTCTGTAAAAGAAAAACAGAGGAAGGGTGTTGGCGGTCTTTGGCGCAAGGCGATGGCGTAGTATACGACCAGCGAGCAAATGGATTCCCACGGGCACATGGAAGCCCATGGTGGCGGCAACTTGGCAAGACCGGTGACGAGGTGATGACAGCGGCAACAACGGAAGTGAGGGAGCTTCTGGTGGCAGCGGAATCGATGACTCGGTGGCGCTCGAGGAAAACAAAGGCGAGCACCGGCCTGGCGATGGCGAGGGGAACACGACAGGAAGCTCAGGCGGCCAGGGAAGTGACAACGATGGCCGCACAATGGTGATGGTCGGTGGCAAAGAAGATGAGTGGCTGCGACGACACTTCGGTGACAGAGAGAGGACAAGAAGGGAAGGGTTCCGAAGAGGGAACTCGAGAACACGCGGTGACGCACTCAGGGAGGCAAGAGGACTCATTGGAGAGGAGATCGAGAACGGGCGACAGCGGCCATTTTTGGGGAAAGGAGAGCGATGGTGGTCCGGTGATCTCTGGGAAACGATGATGGAGGCACGGTAGAGAACGTCTCGAGGCGAGCCCAATGGTGAAGGCAGCACCGTCGGGGAATCAACAACGGTGATGGAATGCGCGGAGGAAGCTTGCGATAGCCGATGACTTTTCGAGCTCCAAACAACGAGGCAAAGACGAAATCGACAACAGCACCTTGGGGCTTCGGGAGAGGATGTTAAGGCAAAGAAAAGGACACAGGTGGAGCGGCTTTTATAGGCTTGGTGTGGGGGAATTTGCATTGAGGCCGGTGGCTTCTTCATGTTAGACTTGGACACGAGTGCAGACAGCTCTGCAGGATGAAGATGACGTAGATGTGGTAGCAGGTCCAGTCGGTAGTGAGAGAAAAAGAAGGAGCTGGCAGCTAGGCTGTGGGCGGAAAACAAAAAAGAATAGGCTGGGAAAGAAAAAGAATGGGCTAGCCAAAAGGAAATTGGCCCGAAGAAATTCCTAAGATCTAAATATCTTTTGCATTTTAGAAATATCAGAAAATCCAAATGACAAATAAAAAAAGCAATTGAACTAAGAAAATTTCTAGAAAAATCTTTAAAATATTTCCAAGCACAAAGAACTTAAATAAAATAGTTTTGGAATTAATTGATGTTCAAATTAGTCATATCAAATTGTTTTGACATTTGAAAGTCTCATTTAAGCTTGATTAAATCCAAATAAAATTTAGTGAATTTTTCTAAGGACTTAAACTACTCAAAAGGTTTTGAAACTCAGAAAATTGGGATGTTACAATCCCTAGAGAACACAGTCGCCATAATTCCACGAATCTACATATCAAATTGAATGTGAAGACATATATTTTGTCAGAGAAAAATAATTTGATACAAATGATCCGGCCCCTACGCTGCACATGGTGGTAGATGGGGATCAATACACCAGCCTGGCCTCTCCTCAGTTACTATGTATAAAGCAAAATATCACTCAAGAAACTAATACAGGTGGGTGACAATTAAGCATCGGTAAACCAATATAGATTCAGTAGCTCACTTGTGAACTGCTTGATCACCTCGTCGTTTAGTCATTTGCCATGTCAAACCTCTATCAGGTTCTAAACCAGGCTGAGAGATCTCTAGCCCATGCTTCCTAACAAGCTCAATGTACCTGGAAATTCGTATTGAGATTGTCTTCCTCAGTGGAACACCAGAAAAACAGACAAAGGAAACAAGGGTGTAACACTTACGCCTCTGCATTGATGCCAGAGTTTCAACAATGTTTGGGTTGTGATGCCAGAGTTTCTATCTTCAATATAGGAGATAATGCTGGAAGGGAAGTGAGGCGACGGTGGCTAGGGTTTGTGTAACGTCCCAATTTTTTTTGAGCCTTTTTGAAAATTTTCAAAATAAAAATAATCATTTGGTTTTGTTGAAGTTCTAAAGTTTAACTTGAGATTTTGGAATTAAGAGTGATTTAAATGACTAAACCAAATTTCAACTAATCCAAAGTTTGGTTTATTTTGAGTTTGTTGGAGTTCTCTGGTGTTGAAATTCTCTCCTTCTCGTTTGGACCTCCCCTTCTGTCCAGACCTCTCTCTCATTTGGACCTCCCCCTCTGTTTAGACCTCCCTCTCGTTTGGACATCCCTCTCAGTCCAAGACCTCCTGGGTGGTCCTAGGAGATCTCCCGGGTGGTCCTGGGAGACCTCCTGGTGATCTTGGAGCCGGTCACGACCTCCCCGTGGGTCACGACCAGCCCTTGGGTCACGACCTCCCCTTGGATCACGACCTCCCTTTTGGTTGGACCACCTCCTGAGTTTCGACCGGTCCCACCTGTTAGTCCTGCTCACATTTTTCTTCCTCTCATCGCGTCACTGCTGACGCAAAAGTCTGCACGCATTAAATGCTATTGTGTCGTATTAAATGTTGTCGCTTCTGTAGTACCCGTTCCCCCTCTTGTCTCCTCTCCTCCCCTACCTGCCCCACCTCCTCCTTCACCTACCCTTGAACGTGTGAGCCTCTGAGTCTCTCAGTGACTCTCCCAGGCTATAAAAGCCTGAGCAGCCCTCTTTCATCTCCTTTAGCCTCACTCAACTCTCTTGCTTTCACCCAGTTTCACCGTGCTTGAAGTTTCACCACTGTCCGCTGGAGCCTGCGCCGTCGCAACCTCCACAGGACCTCCTCCTCAGGACCTCCCCCGACCTCAGTTGGACCTCCTCCCGAGAGCCTATTCCTAATTCATCTTAATTCAGAACCTTTCTTTTGGTTCTTAGTTTGGTAGTTTTTTGTTTTTGTTGGATTTGTTGTATTTATTTGGCTCTTTTCGCACGTGTAGATTCCAGCTTCTCTGAAGCGTTCTTGGACCCGACAACCTCGATAGAAGCATCTCAACTTTTCAACGAAGGTAAGTCGTAGACCTTTGATCATGTCGAACCCAGTTTGCAAAAAAATATGTTGTTTTATACCAACATACATAGCTAATTGTATAAAAATAGTTTGGGAAATAGATAAATACCTACTCGACGGTATGACTCCTTGAATACTTGTGATGGACATGTTGACATGTACCCTTGGACACCATAGGTTGGTGTAAAATCCCAAAATTTTGCTCTATTTTGAAGTTTAAAAAGAAAAACAACCATTTGGATTTTTCTATTAAAATTAAAGCTTAATTAGAATTTTCAGAGTTCAAAAACAATTTAATATGAATAATCTCAACATCAAATATTATCAAAACTATTTTATTTGGATTTTATGTGCTTGGATATATTTTTTAGATTTTTTCTGAGTGCATTTGCTATTTTTTATTGGCCATTTGGATTTTCTGCTATTTTCTAAAAAGGAAAACTAATTATTAAATCTCAGATTGTTTTGGGCTCAAATCTCCTTTGGCCTACTTCTTTTCCTGTTTCCCTCAGCCCAGCCATCCCTTGGCCCATTTCCTTCTTGCCGGTCCAAGCCAACGTCAGAGCCCAGCCTCGCCTCCTGTTTCCCATTCGTGCACGCGTGAGCTGCCGAGCGGGTCCCAGCAGCCAGCCGCACCAGCCTTTTCATTCCTGTGTGCGCGCGTGTAGCCCAGCACCAGCCGCTGCTCCTTTTTCTTGCGCCAGCCCGCCTCTCGGTTTGCCTTCCGCACGCGCGTGAGCCAAAGCCCAACACCTCAGCCCAACCACCCGACCTGGCCGCTCTTCCTTGTCGCGCGTGAGCCAGCCCGCCGTGGATTTCCTCCCGCGCGAGAGCAACCCACCCGAGCCGGCCCGTTCCGATTTTGTGCGCGTGAAACCACCCGGGTCAGCTCTTCCTTTCTTTTTTGTCTCTGCCGAGTGGGCCAGCCGCCACCGTGCAATCGTCTCCCTCCTGGAGTCTTGCTCCCGTGTTTGAGCCAAACGCGAAGCCGCCGCCGTGCCCATGTCAACTCCTCCTTCCCAGTGCTATATAAACCAAGCGCCCGCGTCCTTTTGTGCGCCTCACCCACCTCTCCTCAAAACCCTAAAGCGTCGGCCCTAGCCCGTCTTCTTCGCGCTGCCATCGCTGAAAAACCGAAGGCCATCGAAGCTTCATCTCCGGCAAAATTCGCCACCGTCGGTCCATCTCCGCACGTGCCGTCTTCTCCTGCGGGTTCGCATCAACGAGGTCTACACGGTGCTCTCATCATCTCTTCCCGAGGAGCACTACGTATTTGTTTTCGTTTCCATCATCAAATCAACCGTCGGCACCCATTGTCGATCTATCTATTCCGGTGAGCTCCCCTCCCTTTTGAGTGCGTCATCTCGAGCCTCTGGTCGTTCTCATCTAAACCCCCCACTTCCTTCTGGTCCTCGTCGCTGTTCGCCGTCGCCGCCGTCGTCAAGCCGCCGGCCAGGACCTCGGGAGCATCTCTCTGTTTTGCTCTGTGTGCCACCGTGGCGGCCACCTCATCCTCCACGTCATCAACACCTTAGCCTCCTTGTCTTAGTGTCATCCTTGTCAGTACACATGTGTCCATGCCATGTGTCAAACCGAGCCCATAGTCCATGAACTCGATCCACCATACACCATCTCTTTGCCCAGTGGGACCCACATGTCATCCATTGTTTTCATCTTTATTTCACTTACCAGCGGACTCCACTTGTAAGTCTCCAATTCTGTTTATTTATTTTAATCCGAAAGAATATTCGTTGAATATTCTTTTCACTCTCAATTTCATCATTTCATGTGATTTCAATCTTCCTAAGCTCGTATCTTTTGCATCCGAGCTCCGATTGAGTCCATTCAAATTACTAAATTCATATAAATTCAAGATCTATTTATATGATATTTTTATTTAATTTTTAGAGTTTGTTTTGCCTATGTTATTTATTTATTTTGTTTATTTGCTTGTTTGCGAGTAGACGTTGATACTTTGGAAAGCTTTGAGCAAGGAGGAGTATACCAAGATCAAGATCAATCTCATGATTTATTCCAAGGCAAGCCGTAGTCCTTTGATCATATTGAACCTATGCTTTCAAAAGTATATTGTTTTATACAACTGCATGCTATCTTTATATAAATTGTTTTGGGATTAGTTATTACATGTTGTCATTATGCCTCCTTTGATTATTTGATTGCCATGAATCCTTTGTCATCTTAGCATGGGTAATTTTAGTTGGATATATTTGTATCACCAACATGGGTATCGTATAGATGCTTAGTTCAACTTAGTTACGATGGGTTCATCATCACATGTGTCATAATGATTAATCTTAACTTAATGAAATATGGAATCGTAGTGGTGAGCCACTCTTGTTAAAATTTGTGTACCATGACAAGGTGTGTCATTGGTCTTGGTTAAACAAAATGGTTTTCGCTCAGGCGAGTGGTTGGTGGATAAGATTAAGGGTGTGGATGAAACATGGATTGGGTTTGTGGTAGTCTCACCTGAGTAATTTGTCAAGGACTTAATCTTGTGCGCCATTGAACTGTGCCTTAATCGTACAACCACATGTCCGGTATGAGACGGACCTAGCTAACTAATTAGCAATGTCTTAATTTCGGTTATGTCGTGGAAAGCGTGAGTTATGGGAAATGTATTCTCACAGGCGCAAGAGGGGGCCCTGTCTGGTCGGAAAAACATTCAGTGTTGAAACCTTAGCGGGCAAAATTGGGTTAAGAAGGAGATTTATAAAAGCCTTGTGCTGATCACTTAAGTCGCACACCCAAGGAAGTGTGGTCAGACTCTTTGAGTTGATTAATCTCTTGTGGATCAAGCTGTATAACCTCTGCAGAGTGTAAAAATATTCGAATAGCCGTGTCTGCGGTTATGGACGTGCTCGGGGATTTCACACAGGAGATAGAGTATTTTATAAAATGTGTTGGGGTGTGGATGGGAAGTTCACTTGATGAATATAATATTTGTTTGGTGAACATGTCATTCACTTGGTGGTTTGTGTCGATTGGTGAATTGGGGATTCACTTATCTTTGGTTTGGCTGGAAAGTGAACGGGAAATTTACTGGTTGTTTCAAAGAAATTGTTTATTTATTTATTATTGTTTTCAACTACGTATTTCAATCTATTTATTGTATTTATTGTAAATGCTGCTTTCTGCAAAAGAACCATACAACTAACCTTTGTCAAGTCGTGCATGAATACTATTTGCATACATTCCCCTACGGCTTGCTGAGTGCTTTATGTACTCACGGCTTATGCCTTTGTTGATCAGTTGAAGAATATCAAGCTGCTCAGGAGTTCTTTCAGAAGGAGGATTATGAAGGTTTTGCGGATTAGGATGTGTTCTCCACTCGATTGCCTGTGGGCATGCATGTTGATTGGCCTTGTCAAGAGTTTTGTTCCGCTGTAAGAGTTTATTTGTTTCTTTAGCCCTGCGTGGCAAGTTAAGTAAACGTTGACCATAAGGTCCAGTTATTATTATTATTTGTTACTCTGAGATCTTTTTAGTTAAATCGAATAAATGGATGGTATTTCATCACTGATTCCTACGTGAGCTAGCTACTGATCTGGGACTAGTTCAGAATACACAAAGGGTTCCTGAGATGCATTTTCGGATCCCGACAGTTGGGTAATCTTAGTTGGACATTCTTGTGATACCAACATGGGTGCGTATATTGCTTAGTCATGCTTTAGTTAAGCGATGGTCTCTTGATCACATAACTCAAAGAATTTGACTTAATGATATATGGAATTGTGGTGCGATACCACTGATGTGCAACTATGGTGCGAGATCACAGTTGTGTCATTTGTGGTGCGATGCTACTGTTAATAAAATTTGTTGTACCATGGCATGGGTTGCCAATTAGTTGGGTTGAACCGAAAATAATTTTTGCTCGGGCGAGTGGTCGGTGGCAAAGGCGGGATGCGCGAGGCAAGGTGCGGGAAGCACTTAGGTGCGCGAGGCACATTGGAATGAGGTAGTCTTGCCTGAGCAACCACTAAAGATTTAACCTTGTAAGCCATTGATCCGGGCCATACCGTACAACCACATGTCCAGGATGGAGTGGACTTGGCCAACTAATTAGCAATGCTTTGAGTCGGTTCTGTTTGGGTTGAGAATGACGCAAGAGGGGGCCAGGAAGGCGAATCCTTAGCGAGCAGAACCGGATCAAAACAGAGCTTTGTAAAGGCCTTGTCACGTGCTCTAGACTGCTTACCTAAGGTAGTGAGCAGGGGCATCGACGGGTGCCCAACCAACTAGAGAAGTCATGTCTTGTGGGTAAAGTTGTACAACCTCTGCAGAGTGTAAATCTATTCGAATAGCCGTGTCCCCGGTTATGGACATACCTGGTGATTTCACGCAAGGGGTAGACTTTCTCAAAAGTGTGGTCGTGGTTGGTTCCGAGCGGTCTGGGGTGTGAATAGTGTTCACGAGTGGTCTGGGGCGAGAACAGGGTGCTCACAATTTATTTTCAAAGAAACTTGATTATTTACGTATTAATCTTTCAACTTGTGCTTTGCAATCTAGTAATGTATTTCCAGTCAATATTGCTTTCTATAAAGTAACCATAAAGCTATCCTTGTTGAGCCTTGCACGAATACTATTTGCATACATTTCCCTACGGCTTGTTGAGTATATTCAAAATACTCACGGCTTTATGCCCTCTGGTTGATCAGCCGTTGAAGAGGACCCAGGGTGCTCCGACCTCTTTGAAGAGAAGGCCTTCGAAGACCATACGTGCTAGGAGACGTCCTCCACTCGATTGCCTGTGGGCATGTCGAATGGCTTCCACGAGTTGTTTTGGTGTTCCACTGTGAGCTCTCTTTTGTTGTAAGCCTTGCGTGGCAACTCTGTAAAAACCTTGACCATAAGGTCTTTTGCTGCTATTAATATTAATTCGTCTGCTTCTTCTTTAGTTTGTTGTATGATTTTGATTACATCGATGTTGAAACTGTGCGGACTAGCTACTGATCATGGGACTAGTCCAAGATGCACAGAGGGTCCCGGCGTTGCTCACCCCGGGGTCGCGACGATTTAGGCTGCTTGCATTGCTAAGCGTCGGGGAGAGGAGTTGGGCGCAGGTCGAGGAGGGTCGGTGGTAGGGCTAGCGCGGGGTTGAGGAAGGAGGAGGGCGGCATCAGGAGAGGAGTTGGGCAGCGAGGTCGAGGGAGGAGGCCAACTGTAGGGCCAGCTGAAAGCATCTAGTCCCCCTATAAATGATTTTGGTAATTAATGACAACAATGTATTAAGAGACTAACATGCATGCTCAAGATGTTTTAAGAAGGTTTAGTCCCAGAGTATGGATGACAATATGGAGATGGCACTGCAAAGATAACAAAGGTTTGATGTGGCTCAAGGTAAAGGTAATGAATAGCCTAAGGATCTTTTTGTAGTTTTTACTGGTCTCGGTGTTTAGAGAAAAGACTGGATTTGTAGGCTAGATGTTGTACTATAAAGAGCGATCATGGCTAGTAGCTTGAGGATTTATCTTGTGCCATTTTTCTCAATCAAATGTCATGCATTGTATTTAGAATTGCATCTAGAAACAGTTCAGTAAAATCAGTATGACCACAATTGATGAGTGGTACTACCGCAGCGCGGTAGGACCAGATTCTTGTTGGTAATACATATTTTCTAGAGAGAATGTTTTTGAAAGTTTCTTCTCCCTTGAAGAACAGTATGACCACATCTTTTGAGTGGTACTACCACAGTGTGGTAGGACCGATGTTTACATGGCGGTACGTAATTTCCAGAAAGCATGTTTTTTTTAATTCCCTTATCATCTGAAAATCGCTAGTTCCATTTTAGCCGAGTGGTGCTATCGCTCTGCGATAGTACTGGACCTTGCGTGTGCGGTAATACCGCACCTTTCTGTAACGGCTAGTTTAGAATCATTTAATACACTCGTTCCGATCGTTGAATAGTGAGTACGGTAGTGCCGGTTTTGTACAGCGGTACTATTGCTGTAACACTCCAGCCGAACACGGAGCCCATAATACCACTAACTACACTAACTATCAATTTTAACATCAAATTCTAAAATCAATAATTGTTTCAAAGAACAAATAGAGACCAATTGGAACCCATCTACCGCACTGAAACCACCATCCAAAGAAAGTTCATCAACCACAAGAAACTACAACCAGAAAACCAAATACAAATTCAAGGAAGACAACAACTTCCCCAAAGAACTCATCTCCAACCTCGGTAACTAAATTACTAGAGAAAAACCATCACTATCCCCATACCACGAACAGTGGTATGACTTGGCCATGCCCATGACCACAACCAATCTCTCTTTCTACTCCACCGCTCCTAATGTCATGAACCCATGTAAAAGATGAAGCACAACAACTAACTAGCAGCATAAGTGGCAAGGAGGCAGCAGCAATCCCATGAAGGCACCACCGTGCACATGCATGAAATAGATGGGTGCATGGCTCGGCTACATGTGTGCATCAGGTGCATGCATCGAACTAATTTGGGAAGGCCAGGGGCACCAAACTGCATGCATCGGCTAGCAGCACCAACTACAGGCATCGGCGGCATGCATTGCCTCAGCTGCATGCGGCAGCTAGCAGCAGCGGTGAGGACAAGGGCAAGTTGCAGCAGGGGCAAGAGGGAAAAAGGCAGGGCTTGGGCGGCTGGCGGCTAAGGCCAGCGGGCTAGGGGAGCGCAAGGGTAGAGGGCTGGCAGGGTGCTGGCGCAAGGGGCAGGGGGTGGTGTGAAACCAGGGTTAGAGCCCCTACTCGCCGTCATCCATGTCACGGTTGAGGCAAGTATATTTTGAGTCATCTTGGATGTTTGTTTGTACAAATTGGTTGAATGACAATGATATAGATAATCTTATGAAGTATGAGTATTTTTCCACTGATTGCCTATTTCCGTTAAATGTTTATAACAATTGGAAGGTATAGAAGTGTTCATTTCGTTTCATTACATTCATTCTAAGTTTTCATGTGTTAGCCCACGGGAGTGGGTATTGAAATTCATTTCATTTAATTCAAGCATTCATGTTTAACCCATCGGAGTGGGTATTGAGATCCGCATATTTTCAATATGGGCAACTAGATCCCCGTATGAAAGAATCTTCCTATGGGCAATGGATCACCGCATTTTGAGAATGCGGGCAAAAGTGAACACCGACGGGTATTGCACTAGCTATACTGGTATATGCAGAAGAGAAATGGAGACATATTCATGACTTGCATCAAGTGCATAGCATTTACATATGTATTCGATATGTGTTGAGAATGATCTGTCATTGATTTGATGTTTCACATGTTGTTATTTGTACTTGCTGAGTCTTAGACTCACGCTTGTTGATAATGTTTTTTTGGTACTTCTTGAAGGTGGCATGCATGGAAAAAGGGCTAGAAATCTTGCTGCACTACACTTTGAAATTAATCATGCTTAATGATTCAGTGCCTTTAGATTTAATTGGAGGAACTTACTAGAGAATGCACTACTCATAGTTGTGATCACCCTTCGAGGTGAAATTGTTTACCTTGTAAAAGAGTTGGTCGGTTCTTTCACGTGAGTCTTTATGGTTATGTTTTAATCTTCGCAATTCAGTTATCATGCTCGTATAATTGTTAATTGTTTTGAACTGCTTAAATGGTCATTGTTTAAAAAGAAATGCTGCCGAAAATTTAGAGAAAAATTTATAGTTTAGTTTCTGTTCTGTTGGTTTAGTAGCATTCTTGGCTCATGTTGAGATGGGGTGTTACAACCGCATATGCTGAATTTTTCTAAGATCAGCTTCAAACAACTAGTTTTATGGTTGGGGGCTATAAATACCCCATCACCTGCACCAAGCTCAGGGTCTTGGACTTCATTGAATACATTTGAGCCTCTAGTGCACTCTCTACTACTCATTTACTCATATTTCATATTTTGAGGTAGTTGAGAGCATTAAAGTGCATTGCATCATTGGTTGATCCTTTTGAAACTTGTTTTTCTTCAAGAAAAGATGTTGCTTGTTACTCTTGGTGCTTGCCGGTACCTAGACGGCTTATAGAAGAGTTTTTGCGGTGATCTCTTCAAAGAAGTTTGTGAAGTGGCCCGGCATCGCTTGTGAGTGGTCTTGTGCTTACCATCTCCAGGGAGGAGGAAGAGCAACTCTAGTGATCGAGAGACGTGCTCGTGTGGAGCCGGCTTGATTCATTCAAGTTTCCTCAACGTGGATTAGTGAAGACCGGTAAGTCTTCGATACCACAGAAAAACATCGCTTGTCTTCATTCTGGTTTCTCTCTCTTGTCTTTACTATTTCCGCATTTACAATGCTAGCGATTTATTTGTATAAGATTACTTAGTTAGAATTGTATTTAGTATTGACATACCTTTGAGGTGTCTTAGTGAAAGCTTGGAATATCTCTTGAATTGTGCTAGAATTCTTTAATTAAATCATACTTGCTAAAATTGTCAATTAGAGCATAAGAATTATGTAAACCTCCTATTCACCCCCCCTCTAGTCGGTCATCTTTGATCCTACAGCAGTGCGTGGTCGAGGGAGGACGAGGGCAGCGGCAGCAGGAGGAGTTGGGCGGTAGGAGGAGTTGGGCCATGGGAGATGTTGGGAGGCTGGCGAGATCCAAATCCAGATCTGGATCTAGGCGACGCCAGCGTGGGAGAGTAGGGAGGAGGAGGGAGCCGGGGAAGAGGTGGGCACTGGGGAGAGAAGGAGGTGGGCGCCGGGGGAGGAGAGAGCCGGGCAGGAGGTGGGCGGGGGCGGGGGGGGGGGGCAGCCAGCACTATGGTTTAGGGGGCTTTTATTTAGTGGCACACGGCGGATAATTTACCACCAACTTCAGGGGTAAATGCGGAATAGGGGTTGCGAGAAGCCGCAAAAGCTACCCGCAGACGGCTTCCGGCTTTTATACGTTATAACACGAAACGGCTTCGGGGGAAAGCAGGGGAGAAAAACTAGGTGTTTGAAACGGCTTCCAGCAGGGAAGAAAAGTGGGGAAGCAAACGCCTAGCTTTTCTTCCCTGCTCTATGAGCCTTTGAGGCTGTTCTTTTGAGCCTTTGAGGCTTCGATGGGCATGCGTAGTCGTGTTGTTGCCTGCTGGTCCGGAGGCAACTGACAAGCTAAGGCAGCCTGGTTTGTGCTTTAGCCCTAGTCTGGACCGTGCTCCCAGCCACTACTACTTGGATTTACTTGGTCCACTACTGATGGAGTAACAGTGGTAACATTTCCAATCCAGGCATGGTTCCGCCCCTGGTTTTTTCGCTGTTTGGTAATCATGAGCGACGAGATAGTAAAATAAATCCAAAGAGGGAGAAAAAAACTTACTTTGCAAATTAAGCGTCTGTTTGGTATAGCTCTGCTTTAAGTTTTTGCAGTTTTAACTCCAACTTCACTCTTGGATCCTCTCCTATGAGAAATTAGAGCAGTTTTAACTCTAACTTCACTTTTGGATCCTCTCCTATGAGAAATTGGAGCAGTTCAAAGAGGTGTTTGGTTAAAAAGTTAACTCCAACTCTCGGAATAACAATGATCTTTGTAAAAAACCTACACTACCCTTGTTTTATGACTTATAATCTTTTCTTCTATATTGTTTAACTTATAACAATTTAATAAATTGATTTTAGTCATGTTGTGCTCTTATTTTTTATAATTTTTTGGCCATGTTTTGACATGCTATGCATTACTAATTTCAGTTCAAGAAAACAATTTATACTTCACAGTCAGTAGAAATTGAGTCAATTATTTCACGGACTGCACGGGTTACCCACTTGAAATTGAGTCAATTA
Organism: Phyllostachys edulis; assembly: GCA_036346405.1. Taxonomy (NCBI): domain Eukaryota; kingdom Viridiplantae; phylum Streptophyta; class Magnoliopsida; order Poales; family Poaceae; genus Phyllostachys; species Phyllostachys edulis. The sequence goes on along the minus strand of CM070560.1, from coordinate 43,856,022 downwards.
TTTCACGGACTGCACGGGTTACCCACTTGTACTGTTGATTGATTTGTACAACAATTAGATCAACTAGAGATATGAAATCTCAATCATTCATGACACGATATATTTTTACATTGCAAGTTTACACCACGGTGTAAAAACTGCAATTAATCTGACACTTTACCAAGTTCATCATGTAGGAGAAAGAAAAAAAAATGAAACACTCACAATGCAAAAGCTGCAACTAATTTTTACATATGTTGTTGACTGGATTTCCATCCCAGGTTTGCCCACACATTCCCTCTAACCACATTGATCATTCCAGGCTTACCACTCAAACAAATTTCTTGGTCATTTTCTGAATATTTACACACAAGAAGAGGCAATAGCCAATAACAAATCTAAACACAAGAGCAGTGTTGCTAGATCGGAGAGACAACTCCACCTTTCTCCCACTTGATCAAAAAGTTGCTAGGAAATATGTCGTTGGTTCCTGCCATAAGACAAAAAACCAAATTGATAATCTGCAAGCACTATCATTCATTCTTGTTCTCTAAAAAAGTTATCTTTCATTCATGATCCAGAGCAGCACGCAGACCATGAAGAAGACGGCGGTGTGATTAGAGCTAGGCATTAGGCGTCTTGTACTGTCGGCCCAGCCCCTCAGTGCTTGGCCGCTGCGTCGTGCCGTGCCGGCTCGGCCCGATCACCCGCCGTGCCGTCTTGTCAGGCCGCCCACCTCGCCTTCACCCGGTAGAGCACGCCCAAAGCCGTCGTCTTGGGTTGGTTGTGTGTGCTGACCAAGTCCAAACCAAAATAACTATAGACAGCGGAGGCGGCGATGGCGGTGGCAACCACCATCTTCATTCCTCTCGGCCAAAGGAGAGCCGGAGACGGAGGAAGGCGGCGTGGGGAGAGAGAGAGAGAGAGGAGGAGGAAAGCGGTGCTTGGGGAGGAGGAACCGAGGGTGGAGGGTGGAGGCGGTGTGTGGGATTGGAGATATGGATTAGCCGGGATGGGGGTTAGGGTTGGGCCAGGCCGTGGGGAAGAACGGGATTGGGCCGGACTACCAGGGCGGGGAGGGATAGGATTGGGCCAGCCGGGAGGATTGGAGGATTGGGCTTTTTTTGTGCGTTGCCCAAGCACGCCCAAACGGCCGTCTTGCGTCTTCAGGCCGACGCATTCTCAAGATTTCAAGGCCGGCGTTCGTGCTTGCGTGTCGGCCCGGACGCGTGTCGTCTTGTCGGGCCGGGCCGGCCTGTAAAAGCCGGCCCAAGTTCCAGCTCTAGGTGCGATACACCCAGGAGGCGACCTCGAGTGCGCACGCGGCCGCGGACCACTAGGGCGAGCGGAAGGGCGCGGCGGTGCAATACCAGTAGACCTTGTAGGCGGCGTCGGCGGAGCAGGGGACGACGAAGCATGCGAGGAGGCAGAAGGAGCAGGCGAGCTGCACGGTGTAGCCTGAGCGCACATCCTCGGAGTCGTGGCGGAAGCGGGTGAGGTAGAGGAGGTGGTGAAGCCCGCCCCAGAGGAGCGCGCAGAGGGAGAGGTAGGCGAGGGAGGAGGCCAGGGTGAGGGAGATCTGAACCTAGCCGTCGAAGAGCCGCGGCGTGGAGTCCGGGACGGCGAGGCGGACCCCCGTGGGTGCCACGATGAGGAGGAGGAAGATGGCCCACGATCCTACCGAGAACGTGTGTCGGAGTGGTCGACGCACACAGAGACAGGATGAGGACGCCGGGGCGGAAGACGTCGCCGCCGCCCTCCTCTCTAGGGTTTCTCTGGGCTGTGGGGATTTGAGAATCGGGAGGACAAATGAAACGAGTGCGAGGGGATGGGGATGAGGTGTCGCATGCAAAAGTAGAAGGATAGTCCAGTGGTATATTGATGGTAATTAACTCTAGTTTCTAGTGACATTTTGCTTTATTATTCTGCTGCTTCTCACTTGGAGTAAGATTCCACTCGTTCTCGAAAATTGCATTACGGGCTGCTCTGCTCCTGGTTGCTTCAACTCCGAAAATTTTGTGGAGCTACTCCGTTTGGTACAGTTTCACTTACTCTAACTACGAAGTTAGAAATATGAGTCGTAGCAAATAAGCCCTAGATGAGTTAGCCATATCAAATTTTTAGATACCATTTGGTTGGAAAAAAATATACTTGCATTAGTAGACAACACCGACAGCTTTGAAAGGATGGCTGATCTTTTTTTGTTGTGTGTGTGGTTGGTCCTTGGTGTATGTGGGATGCGCGCAGGCAGAGAGGAATATCCCGCCGCGCACGCAGGGGAAAACACCCTTTTGGTTGGTGGGACGCGGATGCGAGAGGGATCGGCGGATCTAAGTCGTCATCCGAAAAAAAAAATGTTTGGAATCGACTGTCGCAGAGATGCTACAGCGTTATAAACAGTACCTATACTACAATGCTTTGCTGTGTTTGCAAAGTGTGATCTCGTCGTCTGCACGATCTCGTCATTTTCTTTTCGATCGGATGGCTGCTCTGTGACATTTCTACAATGTCAGAGGATGCATTTCTCATATGAGAGAAGAGGGGAAACGGAGCGGAGGAGATGTCTCTCTGGTTGATATTTTCCGATGTCCTCTGATGGCTCGGATGCTAACCGCGCGCGTGCGGCCGACTTGGCCGGAACAAGCACAACTGCACGAGAGGACAAGCCTGGACGGTCCGGAGATGGAGCTATTTCTGGCGAGCAGCCTAGTTGGTAACGTGCGTTAATCCTCGCATGTCAAGCTCATGCGCAAATTCGAACCATCTTGCTCGAGATTTCATCACAACCCTTGTAGGATCCCGGTAAATAAATCTCTATTTTTTTAGAAACATCCTCTTATTTATACTAGGACGCGACTACGGCGCTCCTGGGCGCGCAATGCCATAACGCGCGACCCCCTGGCCCCTTTCCTTTCTTTTTCCGCGACCTCGATCGGCTTCGTCCCGCCCACCTGGCTACCCCCGCACCCAAATCGACCGAGCGCACGACTCAAAGCTTCGTTTATCATCTGATCATATGCTTTTTTTACCATCTCCTACTATAGCTTCGTTCTCATGTGCCGAAGGTTTTCACCATCTGCAAAAAAAAATGATCATAGCTTCATCTACTGTGCCTATTTTCATCGTTACCGCTTTTTGACAGAAAATTATCATCATGGACCTAAGCAATTTACCCCTCCGTATCACGCTAATTCACCTTGTCAAGAAACAAAACCAAAAAAACAGACTAAGTCACCATGTTCAAGTTTCGACCAGAACCTTAGTTACTGTCATAGCAAAAAAGACTAAACAATAGAAATTGAAGACCTCTGGTATCCACAATGGTGTCCGAAGAGTCCTCGAAGAGGGGACTGGCTGTAAGGAAGTACGTATTGCTTAACTGAAAAACTCAATCCGCCCTATTAAATGGAGGGAGGTAGCTATTTATAGCATTTCTACTGGGTACATGGGATTACAAACCTACCCATACAAGGCCCTATACTGGTAGGGGTTGCAGGGTCTTTTCCTACCCCTAGGTTTAACCTCTAGCTCATGGTGAACCTTCTTGGTCCTAGTCCATCCAGCTGGTGCACCTGGCTCACCGGTACTATGGTCCTTCGAGGGGGGGGGGGGGGACGGGACCCCCCCCTACCCGAACGGCTTTGGCCACCCTTGGAGGTTGAAATGCTCTGGACCCCTCTAGGTTTCTTAACCCTTGGACCCCTAGGGCGGTCGACTGGCGGGGTGGGCGTGCTTGCAGTGTTCACCTGATCATGGGGGCCGGTGGGCCGCCCCTACAATAAACCCCTCGCGGTCGAGGTCTTGCTTCATCATAGCTGAAACTGCGCCTTTCTTCCCGGAGGGTACAGGTACACCGTTTTTTTTCTTTTGGCGTGCCGCCCCCCCCCCGGCGGCATGCGGGTCGAACCGGTGGGCCGGTGGCGGCCCATTGGATAGCGCGCGGCGTTGTTGGGCGCTGCGTGCCATAAATGGGTGAGCCTTTTGCGACGCTTTGGGTGCCGCGCCTGGTGGTTGTGTGCCGCCTGTTTTAACGCCGTTTGTTGGTTCCTGTGCGCCATAATGTTTGTTCGCTCGGTGTGCTGTTGGTTTGCCACGTGTCATACTATGTCTGGGTCGTGGCTTATCGGCTTCCGTGCCCTGCGTCGTTGCGCATGCGCTGGTCTATAAATAGGGGGCTTGGGGCTGGATCCCCTTATTTGCACCCACTGAGCCTTGGTTTGTACCTCTGCCTCCCGCGTCTTGCTCTTTCACGTGTATTGCGCCCTGCTGTTCCGAGTGCTCCGCGGCTTGAGATGGCAAAGCGAAACAAAGATGGAGGGGGTGTGGTGGCGTATACAAACGAGTTGGGCCGCTCCACCATGACGCCACAGGTTCTGCGAGCCCTCAAGGACGAGGGGAAGCTGGCAAATCTGACCGATGTTCGTGCCCCCGGACGGGAGGTTGTGCCGACGCCCCGGGAGGACGAGACGATCGTGTTCATGGCCATCCTGGATGCGGGTCTCCACCTGCCGTGCGTTGACTCGATGGTCCAAGTTCTTTAGATGTATGGGGTCGATCTAGCCCAGCTGACGCCCAACTCTATCGTCAAGCTTGGCGTCTTCGAGTGGGTGCTCCGCTCCGCGGGGGCGAGTGATGGGGAGGGGCGACTCTTCGCGTACCTCCATGATGGGCGATGCCAGCCGAAGAAGAAGAAAGACACCGTTGAGACGCTGAACATTAGGAGCGTCAACTTCCAGCCGAAGGCTCGGCTTCTTCAGTACATGCCTGCTCCGGCCGCCTAGAACAAGTGGGAGACCGACTAGACTCGCACGTGGTTTTACCACAAGTGCGCTCCCGACGTCGGTCTTCACTCCTATGGGGGGCCTATTCAACTTATTCCGTCCCCGGCCATGACCTTTCTGCGAGAGAAGGGGCGCTGCTCCGAGTGTTGCTCAACGCGACGTGAAGGCTGTCAACACGAAACCTCGTGGAGGGGTTTTGTGCACTTCGCTTGTAGTCGCTGGCGTGGGGCTGGAGCGTGGAGTTTGGTGAGCCGAAGAATGGGATTCCCCTCTTGGAGTTAGGGGGTTGTGCAGGTGCATACTTTGGCCCTTAGCTTTGCGGTTTTTATGTAGTTGCTTCGGTGCTTGACACTCCTGCAGTGCTATCTATTGGTGAGGCGGAGCGTGCCGCGGAGCAGCTCCTGGGCCCCTACGCCAGGGAGGAACATGCGAAATGAGGGCTAGTAATGCGCGGGCCACGTTTTAACCGCGCGTACGCGGATCCTACCGTTCTTTTGGTGGAGCGTCCGGATCCTGACACATGGAAGAAGAAACGGGTTCATGGCCCAGAGGAGCTGGAAGGCCCTGGGCCGATCAGTGCGGTGCCCCTGCGGGCTGTTGGGGCCGCTTGCGCGGATCGCTCCGGCTACGCCGAGGAGGGAGCGACGGGCCCTGCTTTGAAGAAGGTGTCACGAGTTCCCGAGGCGCCGTAGGAAGCGAGCAGCTCGACAAGCTCATCGGCGGCATCGCTAGCGGTTGCTCTGCGGGATGGCGCTGCGGAGGGGGTGGCGAGCTCGTTTGGCATAGCGAGCATGCCCCTCGAAGAGGTGTCCACTGGGACGCCTTCGCAGGTGTATAGCCGGGGTACCGAGGATACCTGTGTGGAGGAGCACTCCTTTGCCCACGACACGATCCATTAGCCTCAGCTCCCCATTTTTTTTGCATTCGGCTGACTTGCTCTTGTGCTGTGCTGTGCTGTGCGGGTCGTAGAGGGGGGTAGTGGCGGTGGGGCGGTCTCTGGGGTCGGAGGGTCCGTTGGGCACTCCGGCACTAGGAGGCCCCGGGACGGTTCTGATGTCGGAACGTCGGCAAGCTTGGAGTTACAGCCGACTGGTCCAGTTTGCTGATTGTTTAGCAAGGCTTGCAAAATCTGAGTTTGTTGGAACATGACTTGAGCCATTGTTGGATGTGCTGGTGGCGGGGGAGGTAGATCTTATCCTCGGCCACAACCACGGCCATTGCCACAACCTCTTCCTCGGCCAGTTGCAAAAGCACCTCGTCTTGGGGCGGTGGCTCTTCTAGGCGGCATCTGAAGAGAAGCTGAGGCTTAGAACGAGGGGGGAGTATATGAGGGTTACTAGCCCTCTAGAGCACAACAAAAGAACTTCAAACCAATGAGGAGAAAGAAACAAGTACAATACAATACAGAGCCTAGAGTGGCTGCATTATATTAAGGGAGTTAGGTGTTACATGACTTATGAAACATAGCATATAGGCTATGCTAAGCCACGACACAAGATACAAACACATCGTCTACAAAATAAAGAAACGAGAAGTGCCAGTAACCAAAAGACTGCATAGCAAGCACTGCTAACTAACCTAAACTATCCTGACTACTCCAACATGATGATGAAGATCTCGTGGTCAAACTCTCCCTCCTGGAGAGGCAGAAAGTAGTGGAAGGGCGATTCCAGTAGAAGATCCTTGTGCATCTGGCTTAGACGGGTGCAGGTGAAGCATGCTGTGTCTTGAACTGCTTCAGGATAGCTGCGCTAGGGTGTCGCGGGTCTAAAGGTGTGAGCGATGAACTCACCCTCTCTGGCATAGAGAAAAACCTCCATGGTCCACGACTCTTGGTCCAGGGTCTGGGTCTTTCGGCCTCTGAAGATAGGCTTACGGTTGTAATCTAGGTGCTGCATGAGTTTGCGGAGAATGTGCACAAACTCGCCTCTGTCTTCTTCATGAGAGCAAAAGTCCCACAGGCCATCGAGCGACGGGTTGCTATCTACAATTTTTAAAACGAGAACGAGAGCCAGAACTGAGTAAAACTCAAGTGAAGTAGAGATAAGTGATGAACTAAGAGAGATGAGTAAGAGCAGTAAATACGCTATATTTTGCCAAAAATTTTCTTAAGTTTTGAAAATAGGACTCAAGTCCTTAGGCCCGACCAGTCTAACTAAGGCTCCTACAGTCATATGCACTGATACCAGCCTTGTCGGACCCGAATTTTCTAATCCCGAATCCTTTGTGAAAACACTATGCTATTCCCTAGATCAGTAGATAGCACTCACATACACATTGCTAAATCATTTTATACATGGCGTAAAACCATACCATTCATTAATTTAACACATCAGAGTTTACATAGACCGTATCGGGTCAATTTTTACAATAAGGGCCGAACAGACCAAACTGATTACATTACAAAAGTAGCGGAAGCGACAACGGAAGCAAAAGGGGTGAGAGCACATCTCTCCACAGGCAAGCGACTGGGGAAACCTATGTGCGTCCGATATTACCCAAAAACTCAGATAATATAGGATGCACGCAAGCACTGATGGAGTCAGCTGGACTAAGGCGAGATCTAGACTAAAGAACTAAACTACTCTTCATTATCTCCTGGGCCTCCAACTTCTGGATCCTCGTAGTAGTCGTAATCTTCAGGATTTTCTGCTTCTGAGGGTTTGGGGGGAAAGAGCAAGCATGAGCACAACTTCCGTGCTTGCGAGCCAACACACAATATACAATAATATACATGCAAGGCTTAACAAGGATGGCTCGGGTTCTTTTATTTGCTAAATCAACATTTTCAATTATCATAATTAAAAATTCCTATCACTTAGTATTTTAACCAAATTACATTTTATTAAAGAGAGTAATTGTGCAATATTTAATAACAGCAGAGGCTACCTCCACCTTTATGCTTATTTGATTGGAGCTAACTCCATTTATTAACACCACTGAGTTCGAAAACCCAGGGAAAATCCAATCTCAGGGCTAGATGAGCCCACCACATTTTTCATGCCACCTACAAAGGTTTTTTAAATAGAACTAACTCTAGTTAGGTTCCCATGTCCACCTTTGACCGTAGGCATGGCTGTTTAAATAGTTTAGACTCTGCAGAGGTTGTATACTGTACCCACAAGAGATAATAATACCCGTTACCCCACATGATTTCGTAGTCATGTACTTGAGCGATCATCACAGTAACTTTTCAAAATACCTTGCCCCTTCCGTCATCTCACCCATATGGGTTGTTTCCATTTGCGATGGGCCCCATAAGTTGTGTGGGATGTCTGCCACCACGACTAGCGTAGTTGGCAACTTCACCATTGGTGTCCCTTTCCAGCTCACGCTTGCACATCTTCACTCCTCCATCAGTGAGATGACTTTCAGGGTCCAATAAATTTACTAAGCCAAGTTGTACTTTGCAGACTTGTGGTTGTACTTGTTGTACACGGGAGGTCATGACAAAATTAAGTCCTTAGGGTTATCTAGGCGGTTTATTCCATATATCATTCACAACCAACATTCTTTGGGCTACATTAGCACCCATTAATGTGCCATTAATCATATCATCCGCCAAGATAGTAACAGCAAATTATAGGGTTTTTGAGGAGTAAAATACATCAACTCAACCATCTCAGTCATTTACCCACAATGACTGCCCAAAACCACTTTCATGTTTAAAAGATGATGATTAGGACATTTAATGTCCCGATACTTAAGCAAGACTAGCATGTCGCTTAAGTACAACCTATAACTAGTATTTGTCATATAGTTACTAGGGTGACATGGAATAAGGGATTCAATTGTCAAAGGATGTTATAATAATTAATTAATCATCAAATGGGTATTTAACTACCTTAAGCTTTAACATACATTTGATTAAAGAATTAAAGCATGCAATTTTGGTAATTTAAATGAATATAATTTACATAAAATGTAGGATCAATATGATCAAAGCATTGACTCGCCTGGAGTAAAGGTAAGATAATCTTGATATTCTTGTGCTTGATCAAGTTGGAGATCTTCCGCGTCTTTGAATCCTAATCGGATGAACGCATCGGAAAAAGGAACAACAAGCAAAAGAAAACAAATAAATACTAAAGGAATAGCAAATGAATTCCAAATTAAACAAGACCTATGCCATTAGCAAGATCTTAAATTAACAAAATTTTAGAAACAAATTTTATAATTTTTGGAGTCATAACAGAGGAGAACAGAGCTTTCGAAGTTAGAATTTTAAAAGAAATGATGGAACAAATATGAAATTGCACTATTTCAAATTTCACTGTTCTGTCATTTCACTGAAATGCCATTGAGGCCATGATAGGGTGGGCCCCAACGGGAAGAGAGACAAAGAGAGAGGGGGGGGGTTTACTGTGCGGGCCCACTTGGAAGGGAGACAAGGGGGAGAGTGAAATGGCCAAGGGCCTTTGACTTGGCCTTTGACCCATTGACTCAAAGCAAATCAACAAGGGGTATTTAACCGAGAGAACAGGGGAGGGACTCGGGCGTTCGGGGAGTGGTGGTGGCACCAGTGTGGTGGGTGGCGAGGCGGCCGACGAGGGGGCGGAACAGGACCCGGTGGGGGTAGGGAGGCCATGAGCGGCGGTGGCGGTGCCGGAGAGGAGCGGGTGCGGCAGTGGCAAGGCCAAGGGCGGCGGCGGGCTCCATGGCCGTGCAGTGGTGCCAGAGATGCGCTAGCGCGGTGGCGAAATTAGCGCGCGCATGGGCGGCGCGGGAGCGTGGGGAAGCTGGAGGCGGGGTCTGTAGGGCTACGGGTAGGCTACGATAGCTACAAAATAAAAATTTCTACCACGCAAACCAGAAAGCCAAACAAGTAGATGATCACAGATCGTTACCACCAGACGCGCAAAGCAGCGGAAGAAGAGTTGGAGCAGCCTTGTTCAACGTAGAGCACGTCGATGCAGTGGTCGTAGTCAATCGTCCAACGTCGATGCAGTGGTCGTAGTCGATTGTCCAGCGTCCTCGCGAGTCGATCATCTTCTCCAGCAACCTCTGCAGTACCTTGTGAAGATTGCAGATCATCCTCAAGCGCAACAGTCGTAGTAGCGCCTCTACGGTATCCACACGTCCAAGGAAGGAACAACCGAAAGCCGGTGTGCTAGCACCAAGTCGCACGCGCAGAGCTCTTAGGAAGATGGCGGCTAGGGTTTCGGTAGAGCAACTCACGTCAACTCGTCTACCCCACACAGCCTCATGCATCTCCTTATATAGGGCCAATGACGGATCCTATCCGAACACGTTTGACGAATCGTATCCGTACAGATTTGTTCCAACCCGTTAAGTGTGTGACCCGTTAGGTTTATGCGTAATCGGTTGTGACTCGAAAACCCTTTTCGACCATGAGTCATAGCGGTTCCTAGCAGAACATAGCGATTCCCGAATACACACAAATTATATCGGACGAACCTTAATGCAACATGATCTATGACCAGGTCTTCATCACTTACGACCAGATCCTATCTCTATGCGACCAGTTCGTATTTGGTCACGACCAGTTCGTAACTCCTTACGACCAGATTACGACTACTTTGTGATTATGTTCGACCAGTCTACGACCAGTTCGTAACTGATCGAACTAAGTGACCAACTCGTGTATTCTCCCTTTGCCTCACGATATCTGGTTGAACTCCAGGTGAGATGTGGTGTCATCCATGGACTATTCAATACTTTCTCGATTGAGTGTCAGATAACTTTACGTGGTCGAACACTTCGACCACCAGTGGCATGGCCATGCACTTTCTTTATCCGATCACAATGAGGGGCCCAGAGACATCTCTCCTGTTATGTTAGGAGGGGTAAATCCCATATCTGACCAGTCACATTCCTCTGCATGTTTCATAGCATACCCGAAAGCTACCTTTATAAAACCCAGTTACGAGCAGCGTTTGGCAACCCCTAAGAGTGCTATTGCACATGTAGGAAACCATGCTAATCTCAGGTCTAAGGATTATACATGATCATTGCTTGAGACCAACTAACGACACACAGAATCGTAACAATCTCAATAGTGTCTCAATGTGGGTCTAATCCAACACCATGTTCTCTAACATGTGTCCATATTATTGGTTTGATATCTCTATATCCATGACCCGTGAAACATAGTCATCAACCAATACATATGCTAGTCTATTCATATGTGTCCTCGTATGTTTCCGACCATGGAACGTTTAAGAATAATCATCGCAGAAATATAGAGTTTCACAATCAAATCACATACTTGATAATAAATATTAACAATATTATTCTTGGAACAAGATAACATATTATCCAATATTATGAACATAATGAAATATAATCATCTCCATGATTGCCTCTAGGGCATATTTCCAACAGGGTCGAGGCAGCTCGGGAGTGACATGTGCTTGCTGACGATGGCGGCATGGGCGTAGCAGGGAAGCAGGTGGTGGCATCTGAGGAGCGGTATGCGGGTGGTGTCACTCGGCGCGGTGAATGGCAGGGTGCTCGTGGCAGTGGCACAAAGGGAGCCAGGAGGTGGCGTCACGCGGCAGAGGGAGTAGCTCGGCGGCAGGGGGCACTCGTGGGCACTACAGGCACACGAGGGAGAGAAAGGGGGAGGCTTGGTTGACTCGGCTGAATGAAAAAGATGATAGGGCGAAGAGGAGCCGGGCCAGGAACTGGTCGAGAGGAAAAGGCCAGGGGGTGGGCCGGGGAGGAAGGAGTGGGCCGGTTGGGCCAAGAAGCAGAATAGGGCTGAGCCTAAGAAAAGAAGAAAGGCTGGTTTGAGAAAAGGCCCAAAACCGAAAAGGAGAATTCAAACTTGAATTTTGAATTCGAGAACTTCAAGGAGGTTTGAAACACAAAACTGAGCTTAAATAGAAGCTAGGAGATTTTGAAATTACCAGATAATTTGAAATACGACTGAAAACCGAAAACCAAATGTAATTACTATTCTTATCTAAAAACGGGACGTTACAAAGAAGAATGCTAGCATGCAGGCCTAGCTTGTTAGCAAGAGGGGAGTGAAGGGCTGGCGCGATCTGCAGCAGCACATGGGCGAAGTTGGGCTTGGCAAATTCGGCCCATTAGCTCGGTGGGTATTCAAATCGAGTTTTGATTTTTGAACTAGCTGAAAGGTTTCCAAAATTTTAAACTTAGCAAACTGACTCCAAAATTTTGGAATTTTTTTTAGGTGGCTCCTGACATAGTATTGTTTCTTTTATAAATTTTCCAGAATTTACATGTTCTTTATTTTTCTCAAAAAATTTTTAATATGCTTTTTGCATGTAATTCCAATATTTGATTTATGCAAAAGGTTGAAAACATGCTCAAAATATTTTTCCAACGCATAAACCTGCTCAAAATTATTCCCACATTTATTTTCATTATACTTTCCTAAAATTTGGATTTTTGAGATGGTACATAAGGATAGGACATTATTCTTCCCATATCCTTACTCACATTCCATTAGATTTTATAGATACGGATACAGATAAAGTTGGATGTGGATCGAAACTTTAAAATGGTACCCTGGGCAGAATTTTTCTAGATAGGGCATCAGATTTTTCTATAAAAGATAATTGCACTCCATGTTTTTTTTGAAGAAAACAGGTAGGAGGACTGCCTTTTGCATCAACAGAGAAGAAACAGAAGAACACACATGGCCGAAGACCTCACCCAAAGGTTTTCTTTTAAATTACAGGGAAATAAATTGATGCAAGCACATCCTCCCCTCCCTTGCCACAAGAAGGGACCGAGCTATGCCTTCCTCTTTGATCTTTGCGAGTAGGTTCAGGTGAGTGGATGACCAATGTTGGAGAATTCTCGTGTTGTGTTCCTTCCAGATCTCCCAAGTGGCTAGGATGACCACCGTAGCCCTTCTTGGGATCAGTGTGGAACTGTTTGTTTGAGACCACCAGTGGCCAATGCTATAACTAGCAGTCTAGTGTGTTGGTCTGAGTGGTGCGCATCCGAGCAAGTTGGCCATTGAGTTCCACAATCTCCGGGTGTATCGGTAGTGGGTAAAAAGGTGCAAGGCCGATTTCGGAGCCTGTCTATAGAGCGGGCAGATGGCTTGGTTTGGCGAGCCCCTCGTTTGTAATCTATCAAAAGTCCAAAGGCGGTTTTGAATGGCCAGCCAGGCGAATAGTTTACATTTTGGGGGAGACGAGGTTTTCCAGATTAATTTTTTGAAATTTGTTATTGTTGAGCCAAGGAACTGCATCTCGTAAGCTGATTTTGTCGTGTAATTGCCTTTGTGGGGTGAGCTTCCAGGTGATCTCATCCGCAACGGTTGGGTTTAAGGTGATTTGGTTTAATCTCCCCTATAGACCCAAGAACTGATGGACCAGCTGGGCTATCATTTCCCCTGGAATGTTGATGTCCTGAATCCAGTGACTGTCCCAAAGCGCGTCGTGGACTGTTCTATTTTTCCTTCTGAACAAAAGGTAGATTGTCGGGGCTAGCTCTCTCGGGGCTACATCATCTAGCCACTGAGAGGTCCAGAAGGTGAAACTATTTCTGTCGCTCAGGGTGATTTTAGTAGCTTCTGCGAAAAGATGCCGGTCAGCCTCATCACATAGGATCTCCATACCAACCGAAGGTTTATTTTGAGCCTTCCATTCTTCCCATAACCATCGGAGTCTTAGGGCCTTTGTGAATGGTTCAAGCCTTATAATGCCAAGACCACCCAGGTCAGTTGGACGACAGACCTTTGCCCAACTGACTTTGCACTTCCCACCTGTTAACGCATCTGAGCCTCCTAGAGGAAACATCGTCTGGAGAGGTCTAGCGCATGGAGGATGGATTTTGGGACTTTAAGGGTTGTGAGGTGGTAGATCGAGATCTTGGTTAGCACCGATTTAACCAGGGTCGGCCGACTAGCTGTCGTGAGTAGTCTGGCTTGCCAACCGGCGAGTCTACGGCCCACTTTATCTAGAATCAGCTGGAAATGGACTTTTCTTAGTCTTTTGTAGCTTAGCGACAGACCTAGGTATTTGATGGAGAAATTTGATCTTATCATGGGGAAATCTTGGAGGACATCTTGAAGGTCGATTTGGTCGCAGCTTATAGGTAGCACTGTGCTCTTGTGAAAATTGGTTTTGAGCCCCGAGACATTTTCAAAACTTTGTACTCCATGTTAGTCCTATTTGAACTTCAATTCGAACCAATTTTATGCTATTTGTACTTCAATCTGAATCACGTTATGAAATGCAGTTTCGTATTAAGAAAGTGTATGTGGCACTAGTATGTATTATTGGTCGTAGCGGAATATGCATCGCTTGTTCGTCCTACTTCACGTATGCAATTTGTATCCGAGTGAAATACTAGTTTTCATACCAGTTGAGTGCACTGCTGAATTTATACACAGCTGGAGTATATGTATCAAGGGTCCATGTGTGGGAAACGGACTGTACTCGAGTCAGAATCCTTGTTGAGATCGAGCCCATATCTAGTTCTGTCGTCATGTCTACAAAAACTTCAAATCTCACGCATATTTACACATACCAGGTATAGTTCGAAGCAACAACTCATCTACAAGCCAAAATTTGTACGTACAGATCAACATTACCATGCCTTCACGTCAAGATCAGTTGAAACATTACAACAATTTCCGGACAACATGATTGGGGGGGGGGGGGGGGGGCAACACAAGCCTGCCTCCACGTCAAGACCAACACAAGACTTCATCATAATTCGATCAAAAACAGAGGGAACATGGAACCAGAAGCAAAATACGAGCCGCCGAAAAGAACCTTCAAAAAGCAGTGTCAAAACCCGGTACGTACATCTGAAATAAGAATTACAAAGTAACATGTAAGTTGTTGCTCGTCTTTGTAAGTACTTTTGACATGATAATTTGTTATAAAAAAAATTAGGACTAAACTAGAGGGCTAGATTACTTCTGTAATTATCTTACATAAATCCACTACCTCAATAAACACGTCGTTGAAAAACATGATTCTTTTTTAACACGTTGTAAAATAGGGAACACAAAAATGCTCTTAGGTTGCATATGTAAGGCTAATCAGGAGCTTACGTACTGAACAACTTGAGACTATACAAGACGTTGGCTTGGGAGAATTACTTAAGATGGAGAGTGGCACCATTCGTCACGATTTGTGCAAGTGGCTAGTGGAAGATTACGACATCGAGTCCGAAGCATTCAACATTAGAGGATCTATTCTAAGAATAACGATTCACGATGTAGAACATCTACTTGGCCTGTCATCTGAAGGACAAGAACTACTTGAAGCTCCAAGCAAGAATGTACCTCATCTGTTCCAAAAATACAAACAAGCAAACGGAACAACAATTACTTTAGCTAGCTTATTGGAATATTTCAGAAAAAACAAAAACTACGATGAAGAGTTCATCGCAAGATTTGTGCTCTACACAATTGGTATTGTCTTATGCCCTACAACCCAACCCTACGTCAGCTCAGCGTACCTCGGCCTGGTCGAGAAGGTTCAAGATTTAAAGACTATCAATTGGGCTAGCCTAACTCTTAATCATTTGATTACAAGTATAAAGAAGTTCAAGACAGGTAAAGTCAATCTCGAGGGAAACCTACCTCTGTTACAGGTTAGTTTGCACTGCGTTTTAAGTACCTACTTCTTCATATAAGTATTGTACAATTGGGTTTTTTGTAAACCAAAAGAATTGCTTGCAGCTATGGTATTGGGAGAAGCTACGTGTCAATCATCTGGATCCTACCATAGACTACACTAGACGTGACAAACCACTTATACAGTACTAGGACGAAAATAAAGCAAAAAAATGAGACTGTATTGATAACATACATCAATATGGAGGAGGGTAACACACATTACATAATTTTCGTATATACTTTTAACGAAACTCTTTCTGTTATTACATTAAACACTGCTAACAAATTGATTTTTGGCCTAACATAACAGATTGTTGACGACATCATGAGTCCTATAGAAGCCGTCGAACCATCTACAATAGCTGATAGCAACTTACCACCTAAACCATGTGACCAGCATAAACCACATAACACATACTACCAGGTTAATATTTATTTCACATGTTACGTATTACACCTAAATAATGCCTAACAAATGTTTTTTTGACAAAATATAGGCAAGTACATAACCTATGCCTGGAATCGAATCGCTTCAAATACAAATTGTGCGACTAGATATAGAAGTCAATGACAAGCTAAGGGATATTCGGAACACTGTTCAATCTACAAGCAAACGCTTAGAAGAATTCATAAATGAATTTCGGGTATGTCTCTTCAATACAAATTGCAATGCAAATCAATATGCATGCCTAACTATACCTGACAAGCACACCTTTACTATTGTAGACTACAAGACAACAAGCAAGTAAGAAATCCTACAACCCGGAAAATACACCTACTAACAACAAAGATGCATCTACGTACGAGCACAAGGACAAAACAATGTCACGGAAGAGTCGAACACAAAGGTACAACCTTATTTCTCAGTTTATTCCTAATGCAATAGTTGTAGCAAACAATAAAAATATAACCTAAAAGTACCACTCAAAGGAAAAGCGCAAATGGAACCTTCAAACAAAGAACTCACCCATTGTCAAACGGGTGTGGGGTCGAACAACAAGGGCGTCGACATCAACGCAAGACAAAAACTGTGGCTACATTTATTATGATAGCCCAAATACAAAACCAATGGAGCCTCCAAAACCAAACATCACCTCAAAACGTAGATCTCCAACATTTTTTTCCCTATCATTTCAGTACTTCAAATTACATATGCAATTGTTTTCTTCAACTAAACTTACAAAATTGCAGATAATACATGCACTGAGGAAGATAACCTCATTATTGACTACATAAACTCCTCACCAATGACCAAGACCTTGGTGCACATTGATGATGTCTCCATATCCAAAAAAAAAAAAATGCAATGCCTGGCAAATCGCCTTTTGCCCGAGGGAGTAGAAAGATGGTTGAATGGTGATGTAAGATCATCCATGTGAACATACTCTTATGTTAACATTTACATATTATCTAACCTAAGTTCTTATTTGCAACTTTAGGTCATCAATGTGTGCATCTATTATCTATAGGATAAATACCGCACACACACTAGGGCTGGTTCAAAGGCCTTCCTAGAGAAGACATTCATAATTGTACTGCTAGCAAGAGATGGGATACGTGGAATATCAAAATGTCGTATTGAAAGAGGCATGATGCAAAGAGTGGCAATTAATTATCTAGAGTATGATATGGTGACACTTAATCCCCTGACTAATGAAATTTACTTTCACTTTTCTTTACAAAAACTAACATAACGCTTCATGTAGATCTTCCTGCCCTTAAACATAAAAAATGAACATTGGTACTTAGCAGTGGTCAACGCCAAATGAAGTCAGATACAGGTGCTAGACTCACAAGGCACAACTGAAAGATTAGGCCTTGAACATAAACATGCAGTGAGCTTATTACTAAATTTGTAATCCTCCTTAGTTAAAATAATCCCCTACTTCAGTTCTACAATTCCAATTTGACACTAAACAACGTTACATCTTGGCTTATCACCCATTACGTACGGAAGCGAAGACAAAAATATGGGTACATTACACATCATCTCTTCATTATAGTACTATTAATTAGGAAATAAATGGGTTCCTAATAATTATGAAATCTTGTAGCTCATCCTGCGGTCTATACATGTTGAAGTTCATGGAATATTGGACAGGATCTAGGCTGACACACAACTTTACACAGGGATGTCATACAATACTATTTTACTATCATACTCACGTATCACATAGCAAAAAAACTATACCTCTTCTATTTTTTGCAACGCAGGATGATATAGACAATTTTAGACTAAAATTAGGTACCATCTTGTTGGACTCTCAGATGAACAAGATTACTGGCAGCCCAAAGTCCAACAAATAGACAGGCGGGATTACAAAAGTGAAGTAGAGATTCTACGGATAGAAACTTATTAATTGTCCTATGTCATCATTAAGAAATTGATTGTACTACTATAACCAGATATTTAGTTCAAAGCACTATATTTGATATATTTTCACAGTACGTTAAATGAACTGGGCAAATGAATCAAAAAGAGCATGAATGAGGACGTTGCTACAATTTCACTTTAAATCTTAAAAAACTATGAAGTCTGGTGATACAAGATTAAAGTGTCAAACAAAACCATTTCCAAAATTAGTCACACAAAAAATGATGTGTTGTATAAGGTGCAACATTGTCAATGACTCTACGTAACATCAATCCATCAATAAACATCATCTTCCATGACTGCAAGACTAACGCTACAAGAAGATTGTTCAACGAGTAGCAAATTGACTAAAGGTATAATCCATATACATACCTTATGCATATTCCACAAAAAAAAAAGGATAAGTAGATAATCAATACATATTACAAAAACCAAACCAATTTGCACAGCAAATTAGGGAAAGTCAATTCATGTATACTACGCGGCATTGTTGGTAGCATCTAAAACCTTGAGTGCCTACTTAATACTAGAAAAATACTTACTTCCGCATGTATAAATTCTACCTCGGAACTGCGATTTCAAGGCGTCATAACAATATTTGATTCATTGAACTATTATCATATATGCAAATAATGGAACAATCCTAAAGTAAAAAAAAAGTTTCAATGGTCAAACCAAAAAAAAAACTACTAGAGTATGTTCTGGTGGAAATGATGCACTGCAATCACAATTTTATCTTCACTTGTTGCATTGCAATACCATTCCATGTTTTCAAAAAACATGCTCTTAATATGACTAGTTGAAGCCATAAAAGACATTTCAAACTATATTCGCTCTACTGAGATTAGACAATTGATTACTACCATTTACTAAAGACATGCATGGACAATAATAACGAGCGTACCTAAGACAAGCAGTATGATTTGGGGCGAGAAACAAAGAAAAAATTTACCAAGGTGGCCACTAGGACGACAAGCTGGCAGAGGAGCATGTTGGTGGTGTCCAGCTCCTCGAGCCGTGCCTTCCATGCCGCCATCCTTCCCGACGATAGCCCGGACAGGACCTACCAAGAGGAGAGTGTCCACCGGCCTCCATCCGCGCATTGGACTGCCGCCGCTCATGGGCGGACGCCCGCTCTAGCCGACACCCTCTAAAATCAGGAGTTGCGGGCGAAGAACAGGGACCATGATGAGGTCGACGAGGAATAGCAGCGAGCCCCCGGGATGGTTACTAGGGCTACTCGCAGCGGCCGCCGGGACACGAACGCGACGCTTCGCTCCTCATGCTGCAACTTCGCCTCATCACGTTCCGCTGAGCCAGCCCCCATCAAGCCACGCGGCCCCAACCTCACGCCGCTCCGCCACACTCGCCGCCTCGACGCGGCGCCACCACAACACGCAGCCCGGACGCGCCGCCCCTTCCTCATTGTTGGATTAATTGGGCTTGGTCCATTTAATTTAGCAATTAATCAAATGAAATTCCTAGGCCCACTATTAATGCTAGGTGTAAATCTGTTTAGTCCCACATGGAGGGATTAAGGAGTTACACCAGTTTATAAGGTGGAACGTGTTAGCCCCTTGTGGAATTGGAGAGAGCCAAGAGACAACACACGCTGCTGCCTTCGCCTCGCTGAAGCCATGCCTGCATCAGACGCGTGTCTTGCGCGTCAGACGAAAAGGCGCAGTCAAAAGGGCGCGATTTTCTTTATCTATTCAAAAAGCAAACGACCGATATTGATAGCGATCGTTGGTCTCGGTCTCTTTATTTTTGGCTATTAAAAAGAGCGACTCTTTCATGGTGGTCATTACCTCGGGTCCTTCATGGTGGTATCGTTGGCCTTTGGACTCGAAGTTTTTGGCTATAAGAGGAACAGAGTATCGCATCTTCTACTTACTTCCACTGTGTTTTTCCACGCCTGTTGTTCTTTGTTCTCTGTCATCTCCGGTCCGAGCCTTGCGCGCACAAGTTTCGGGCGAGTAGGCCTCCGAACTTCGTCCGCTTGTGTACCGCGGGTAGGCGGGCGATCAAGTTTTTGGGGCGCGACGCGATCGCTCAATCTGCGACGTCTACTTTCGGTGGTGAACCGTTCATTTGGATCTGACCGCGAACATCTTCTCGCATCAAGCTTCGCCCCGCTTCACGCCGATCGACTACATCGAATAGGCCATCATGTCGATCGATGGTAACGGCGCCTCCGGTGTCTCTCGCATCGCCCCGCCGAGGGTATAAATTGAAACATTTTCGGTGTATTTCTTTTCAGGCGCTATGAATATGTTAATAGATGTTTCGTTAGCTTGTTCGTTAGCGAATATGAATACATCGTTGATAGATCTCTCATGCATGTTTCATTATGTTTTATATCTTGAATTTCGGATTAAAATATACCAAAAATTGACTAGATTTCCAACAATCCAAAAACTTGATAGGTCTTTTTCGGTAGTTGGCTTTTGCCGCCGCTAAGCCACACCCTCCGCTTGATGGTTCAAATTTTAAGAGATGGCGTGCACGCGCGATCACGTGGTTTATCGCCATGGAATGTTTTCATGTTGCACAAGGCAAGCCCGCCGAGCCTCTGTTCGATGAGGATGAACGCAAGTTCAATGCAATGGATAACTTGTTTCGAGGTGCACTTGTTAACATATCGGCGGACAACATTGTGGATGTGTACATGCATTTGCCTACTGTGCATAGAGATGTGGAATGCACTTGAGGCCAAGTTCGGAGTTTCGATCTTTGGTAGTGAGTCAGATGTCATGGAGCGCTTCTATGACTACAAGATGGTCGATGACCGTTCTATAGTAGAGCAAGCTCATGAGATTCAGGCACTGGCAAAGGAGCTTGAGAACAATAAGTGCGAGTTACTGGACAAGTTTGTGGCTGGCGGTATTATCGCCAAGTTACCACCTTCTGGTCGATTTTGCTACCTCTCTAAAGCACAAGAGGCAGGAGTTCAAGTGTTACGGATCTCATTGGCACTCTTGGTGTTGAAGAGAAGGCGAGAGCAAAAGATACTCGTGGCAAGAAAGTTGTGCTGAGGGAGGTTCTAGTGCCAATTTGGTGCAGAAGAAGAATCCTCAGGCTTTCCACAACAAGAAGAAAAATAAGCCTTTTGTCAAGCCCAAGGCTAATACTGAGTTTAAGAAGAAAGGCAAAGGAAAGGGTAGCTGCTTTGTGTGCGGTGATTCTGGCCATTGGGCTAAGGATTGTCCAAATCGCAAGGATAAGCAGAAGAAGTCTGCCAACATGGTTATTAGTGACGCCGAGGAACATCGGGTACGTAATTATTTACCTACAGCTTTTTCGCTTGTCAATCACCGAGTGGTGGATTGACACTTGGTGCTAATATTCATGTTTGTGCCGATATTTCCTTGTTTTCATCTTATCGTCGGTCGAGGTTGCTCCTTGTTGATGGGGAACGGATCGCATGCACTGTTCATGGTGTTGGTACGGCCGATCCGAAGTTTACTTCGGAAAGACCGCGTACCAAGAACGCAAAGATGTCCCTCCATAAAGAAAAATCTCGTCAGCGGATCTCTACTGTGTAGAGATGGTTTTAGGCTTGCATTTGAGTCCAATAAATGTGTCGTGTCTAAGTATGGAACATTTGTTGGTAAAGGCTATGAGAACGGAGGTTTGTTCCGTTTTTCTTTGATGGATTCCTGTAATAAAGTTGTGAACCATGTGTGTAACGATGATGATGAGTCTAATATTTGGCATTCACGACTTTGTCATGTTAATTTTGGGTGTATGACGCGCTTAGCTAATATGAGTTTAATCCCGAAATTCACTTTGGTCAAAGGTTCCTGTGGAAAATCCTGAGGAGGATAATAATGAAGTTACTCGAAAGAGTAAGAGACAAAGGACTGCAAAGTCTTTTGGTGATGATTTCATTGTATACCTCGTGGATGACACTCCAAGAACCATTGAAGAGGCATATTCTTCTCCGACGACGACTATTGGAAGGAAGCAAGACGGAGTGAGATGGACTCTATTATGTCTAATGGAACTTGGGAGGTCGTTGATCGCCCTTATGGGTGTAAACTCAGAGGATGTAAATGGGTTTTCAAGAAAAGCTTAGGCATGATGGTACAATTGAAAAGTACAAGGCAAGGCTTGTGGCCAAGGGTTATACCGTAAAGAAGGCGAGGACTTCTTTGATACTTATTCATTGCTGTCTGATTGACCACAGTTCGAGTACTACTTGCCCTGGTCGCTTCTCATGGTCTTCTCGCTCATCAAATGGACGTTAAGACAGCTTTCCTAAATGGAGAGTTGGAGGAGGAGATTTATATGGATCACCAGATGGGTTTGTGGTAGAAGGTCAAGATGGAAAGGTGTGCAAGTTGTTAAAGTCTTTGTATGGCTTAAAGCAAGCACCTAAGCAATGGCATGAGAAGTTCGACAGAACTTTGACATCTGCTAGCTTTGTTGTGAATGAAGCCGATGATGTGTGTACTATCGCTATGGTGGAGGAGAAGGAGTGATCTTATGTTTGTATGTTGATGACATCTCGATTTTTGGGACAAACCTCAATATTATTGAGGAGGTCAAGGACTTTCGTCCAAGAGCTTTGAGATGAAAGATTTGGGAGTGGTGATGTGATTCTTAACATTAAGCTACCGAGAGGAGGTGATGGTGGGGTTACACTCGTGCAATCCCACTATGTGGAGAAGGTCTTGAGTCGCTTTGGTTATAGTGATTGCAAGCCCGCTTCTACTCCTTATGATCCTAGTGTGTTGTTGAGGAAAACCGAAGAATAACAAGGATCAATTGAGATACTCCTGCATCATTGGCTCATTGATGTATTTAGCTAGTGCTACGAGGCCCGACATCTCGCTTTCTGTGAGCAAGCTAAGCCGGTTTGTTTCAAATCCGGAGATGATCATTGGCGTGTTTCTTGAGAGAGTAATGCGCTATCTAAAGGCAACTGTGAGCTATGGCATTCACTATGCTGGGTACCCAAAGGTACTGGAGGGCTATAGTGATTCAAACTGGATCTCTGATGCTGATGAGATAAAAGCCACAAGTGGATATGTGTTCACATTTGGAGGTGGTGCTGTTTCCTGGAAGTCTTGCAAGCAGACCATCTTAACGAGGTCAACAATGGAAGCAGAACTCACAGCATTAGATACCGCTACTGTTGAGGCTGAGTGGCTTCGTGAACTCCTTATGGATTTGCCGGTAGTTGAAAAACCAATACCGGCTATCCTGATGAACTGTGATAATCAGACTGTAATTATCAAGGTGAACAGTTCTAAGGACAACATGAAGTCATCTAGGCATATTAAGAGGCGGTTGAAGTCCGCCGAAAAGTGAAAAACTCCGGAGTGATAGCGCCGACTATGTCCGCATGTACTAGTAACCGCGCACTCAATTTACAAAGGGTTTATCACGTAATGTGATAGATAGTGCATCGAGTGAGATGGGCTCGAGACCCACATGAGTCATACCACGGTGGTAATTTGTTCTACGTGATCGGAGATCCCGTGAAGTAGGATGGTGAAACAAGTCGTTGGTTGATCGGGAGGAGAGACCTTTACAAGGCTCATTTTTAATGATGCACTTTCTCCTATTTTGTATGGTAGGTTGGTTTTTACCTTAATGTGATCCGAGTGGCTTATTTAAAGCGTAGATGTCGGCCTACAAGACATCTTAGAAGGAACACACCTATATGAGTTCGATCACGGGTCACAGCCTATGAGATTTGGGTGATTTCTAGATACTCATGAATAGGCATGGAGTATGACTTATATGCTCCAACCGGAGGGGATGCTTTAGGCGACCTAGTACTAGTAAAGGAATTGGACAAAGCTTGTTCGCACAAAACCTGTCAATTCAAGGCATAGTCCATTGTTCGGGCCAGGATGAGTGTAACTCCTTTCCTAGATGGTTGTTCAACTTAATAGTCTCCATCGAAACACCGGTATATCAAACAACAATAGAATCGAGAGCATTTCTCGTGTGCCTTGAAATTTGGTGGGGATTGTTGGATTAATTGGGCTTGGTCCATTTAATTTAGCAATTAATCAAATGAAATTCCTAGGCCCACTATTAATGCTAGGTGTAAATTTGTTTAGTCCCACATGGAGGGATTAAGGGAGTTACACCGGTTTATAAGGTGGAACGTGTTAGCCCCTTGTGGAATTGGAGAGAGCCAAGAGACAACACACGAGCTGCGGCCGTGCTTTGCGATGCAGTGCAGATGCGCGATTTTCTTTATCTATTCAAAAACGTAAACGCGATTTTCTTTATCTATTCAAAAATATTGATATTGATAGCGTGTTGGTCTCTGGTCTCTTTATTTTTGGCTATTAAAAAGAGCGACTCTTTCATGGTGATCATTACCTTTGCGGGTCCTTCATGGGTCCTTCATGGTGGTCAATTACCTCTGGTCCTTTATGGTGGCCGAATCGCTGGCCTTTGGACTCGAAGTTTTTGGCTATAAGAGAACAGACAATCGTGATCTTCTACTTACTTCCCTGTCTGAGTTTTTCCACAGTTACGTTGTTGTTCTTTTCTCTGTCATCTCCGGTCCGTGAGCCTTTGCGCACAAGTTTCGGGCGAGTAGGCCTCCTAACTTCGGTCCGCTTGTGTACCGCACGGTAGGCGGGCGATCAAGTTTTTTGGGAGCGCATCGTCGATCGCTCAATCTCGCGACGCCTACTTCGGTGGTGAACCGTCATTGCGACGATCATTTGGTACCGCGAACATCTTCTCGCATCAAGCTTCGCCCCGCTTCACGCTCGATCGACTACATCGAATAGGCCATCATGTCGATCGATGGTAACGGCGCCTCCGGTGTCTCGCCCCGCCCCGAGGGTATAAATTGAAACCTTTTCGTGTATTTCTTTCGGCGCTATGAATATGTTAATAGATGTTTCATTAGCTTGTTCGTTAGCTTAATATGAATACATCGTTGATAGATCTCTCATGCATGTTTTCGCTCATGTTTTATATACTGAATTTCGGATTAAAATATACCAAAATTGACTAGATTTCCAACAATCCAAAAACTTGATAGGTCTTTTTTCGGTAGTTGGCTTTGCTGCTGCGTCGCTTAAGCCACACCCTCCGCTTGATGGTTCAAATTTTAAGAGATGGCGTGCACGCCGATCCTCGTGGTTTACCGCCATGGAATGTTTTCATGTTGCACAAGGCAAGCCCGCCGAGCCTCTCGCTCTCGATGAGGATGAACGCAAGTTCAATGCAATGGATAACTTGTTTTGAGGTGCACTTGTTAACATATTGGCGGACAACATTGTGGATGTGTACATGCATTTGCCTACTGTGCATAGAGATGTGGAATGCACTTGAGGCCAAGTTCGAGTTTCGATCTTTTGGTAGTGAGTCAGATGTCATGGAGCAGTTCTATGACTACAAGATGGTCGATGACCGTTCTATAGTAGAGCAAGCTCATGAGATTGTGCAATCGCAAAGGAGCTTGAGAACAATAAGTGCGAAGCACGGACAAGTTTGTGGTCAAGGTATTATCGCCAAGTTACCACCTTCTTGGTCGATTTTGCTACCTCTCTAAAGCACAAGAGGCAGGAGTTCAAGTTAATGATCTCATTGGCACTCTTGGTGTTGAAGAGAAGGCGAGAGCAAAAGATACTCGTGGCAAGAAAGTTGTCACGAGGAGGTTCTAGTGCCAATTTGGTGCGTAAGAAGAATCCTCAAGCCAGGCCAAGGGTTATACCGTAAAGAAGGCGAGGACTTCTTTGATACTTATTCTGTTGTCTGATTGACCACAATTCGAGTACTACTTGCCCTGGCGCTTCTCATGGTCTCTCTCGCTCATCAAATGGACGTTAAGACAGCCTTTCCTAAATGGAGAGTTGGAGGAGGAGATTTATATGGATCACCAGATGGGTTTGTGGTAGAAGGTCAAGATGGAAAGGTGTGCAAGTTGTTAAAGTCTTTGTATGGCTTAAAGCAAGCACCTAAGCAATGGCATGAGAAGTTCGATGAGAACTTTGACATCTGCTAGCTTTGTTGTGAATGAAGTTTACGGATGTGTGTACTATCGCTATGGTGGAGGAGAAGGAGTGATCTTATGTTTGTATGTTGATGACATATCGATTTTTGGGACAAACCTCAATATTATTGAGGAGGTCAAGGACTTTTCATCCAAGAGCTTTGAGATGAAAGATTTGGGAGTGGCTGATGTGATTCTTAACATTAAGCTACTGAGAGGAGGTGATGGTGGGGTTACACTCGTGCAATCCCACTATGTGGAGAAGGTCTTGAGTCGCTTTGGTTATAGTGATTGCAAGCCTGCTTCTACTCCTTATGATCCTAATGTGTTGTTGAGGAAAACCAAGAATAACAAGGATCAATTGAGATACTCCTGCATCATTGGCTCATTGATGTATTTAGCTAGTGCTACGAGGCCCGACATCTCGTTTGCTGTGAGCAAGCTAAGCCGGTTTGTTTCAAATCCGGAGAAGATCAATTGCGTGGCTCTGAGAAAGGAATTCGCCATCTTAAGGCAAACTGTGAGCTATGGCATTCACTATGCTGGGTACCCAAAGGTACCGGAGGGCTATAGTGATTCAAACCGATCTCGATGCCGATGAGATAAAAGCCACAAGTGGATATGTGTTCACATTTGGAGGTGGTGCTTGCTTCTCGAAGTCTTGCAAGGCACCATCTTAACGAGGTCAACAATGGAAGCAGTAACTCACAAGATTAGATACCGCCATCGTTGAGGCCGAGTGGCTTCGTGAACTCCTTATGGATTTGCCGGTAGTTGAAAACCAATACCGGCTATCTCGATGAACTGTGATAATCGATCAGAATTATCAAGGTGAACAGTTCTAAGGACAACATGAAGTCATCTAGGCATATTAAGAGGCGGTTGAAGTCTCGCCGTGAAAAGTGAAAAACTCCGGAGTGATAGCGACCGACTATGTCCAGCATGACTAGTAATCCGCGCACCAATTTACAAAGGATTTATCACGTAATGTGATAGATAGTGCATCGAGTGAGATGGGCTCGAGACCCACATGAGTCATACCACGGTGGTAACCTGTTTTCACGGATCGGAGATCCCGTGAAGTAGGATGGTGAAACAAGCTGTTGGTTGACTGGGAGGAGAGACCTTTACAAGGCTCATTTTTAATGATGCACTTCTCTCCTATTTTGTATGGTAGGTTGGTTTTTTACCTTAATGTGATCCGAGTGGCTTATTTAAAGCGTAGATGTCGGCCTACAAGACATCTTAGAAGGAACACACCTATATGAGTTCGATCACTTTGGTCACAGTCTATGAGATTTGGGTGATTTCTAGATACTCATGAATAGGCATGGAGTATGACTTATATGCTCCAACCAGAGGGGATGCTTTAGGCAGCCTAGTACTAGTAAAGGAATTGGACAAAGCTTGTTCGCACAAAACTGTCAATTCAAGGCATAGTCCATTGTTCGGGCCAGGATGAGTGTAAATCCTTTCCTAGATGGTTGTTCAACTTAATACTTCCATCGAAACACCGGTATATCAAACAACAATGAGAATCGAGAGCATTTCTCGTGTGCCTTGAAATTTGGTGGGGATTGTTGGATTAATTGGGCTTGGTCCATTTAATTTAGCAATTAATCAAATGAAATTCCTAGGCCCACTATTAATGCTAGGTGTAAATTTGTTTAGTCCCACATGGAGGGATTAAGGAGTTACACCCGCTTATAAGGTGGAACGTGTTAGCCCCTTGTGGAATTGAGAGAGCTAAGAGACAACACACGCCTGGGCTCGCCCTCTTCGCCGAGCCGTAAGCAGACGCAGACTGATCTGACGCAGACGCGATGTGCGTGTCTTGCACAGCGTAAGGCGAAGCAAAACAAAGTGGGCGCGATTTTTTTTATCTATTCAAAAACGAAAAGCGACTGATATTGATAGCGCATCGTTGGTCTCTGGTCTCTTTATTTTTGGCTATTAAAAAGAGCGCACTCTTTCATGGTGATCTATTACCTTTGGTCCTTCATGGTGACTATTACCACCGGGTCCTTCATGGTGGTTTATTACCTCTGGTCCTTTATGGTGGCTGACTGTTGGCCTTTGGACTCTGAGTTTTTGGCTATAAGAGGAACAGAGTACTGCATCTTCTATTTACTTCCACAATCTGTGTTTTTCCACGCTTACGGTTGTTCTCAGCCCGAAATTCCTAGGCCCACTATTAATGCTAGGTGTAAATCTGCTTAGTCCCACATGGAGGGATTAAGGAGTTACACCAGTTTATAAGGTGGAATGTGTTAGCCCTTGTGGAATTGGAGAGAGCTAAGAGACAACACACGCAAGGCCGCCGCTTTCGCCGAAAGCCGCGAGCCGAAGCCGAGCCGAGCCGAAAGCCGCGTTGCAGGTTGCGTTGAAGCCGCGGCTGCGCTTGCGGCGGTCTTGATCGGTGACGTCTGACGCAGATGCAGTACGTAGCGCTGCAGACGCGTGTCAGTCAAAAGGGCGCGATTTTCTTTATCTATTCAAAACTAAACGACCGATATTGATAGCGCATCGCTGGTCTCGGTCCTTTATGGTGGTGTTACCACCGCTGGCCTTTGACTCGAGTTTTTGGCTATAAGAGGAACAGAGTATCGCATCTTCTACTTACTTCCACAATGAGTTTTTCCACGTTACGTGTTGTTGTTCGTTCTTCGTCATCTCCGGCCCGAGCCTTGCGCGCACAAGTTTCGGGCGAGTAGGCCTCCGGAACTTCGTCCGCTTGTGTACCGCACGTAGGCGCGATCAAGTTTTTGGGAGCGCATCGGTACATCGCTCAATCTGCGACGTCTACTTCGGTGGTGAACCGTTCATTTGATCTGCGCGAACATCTTCGTGCATCAAGCTTCGCCCCGCTTCACGCTCGATCGACTACATCGAATAGGCCATCATGTCGACCGATGGTAACGCGCCTCCTGTGTCTCCGCATCGCCCCGCCCGAGGGTATAAATTGAAACCTTTTCGGTGTATTTCTTTACGTGCGCTATGAATATGTTAATAGATGTTTCGTTAGCTTGTTAGATTAGCTTAATATGAATACATCGCTGATAGATCTCTCATGCATGTTTCATCATATTTTATATACTGAATTTCTGGATTAAAATATACCAAAATTGACTAGATTTCCAACACTCATTCCCCAATCTCCCTAAACCTAACCCTCTCCGAACAAAATGACGGCACCGGCTCAGTGCATCACATAACCCTGTCCAATCGAAGCATTATTGCAGCTGTAAGCCCAAATTAAATTCCAACCGTAAGCCCAATTAAAGTGCGAAAATTACTGTTGTGTCATGGCTAACTGGACAATTATACCCCTGTCCATATTATACCACACATACTACCATGGTAAGTATAGCTAAATCCTAATCAATCTAATTCATTGAATCAAACAGAATGGACGCTCATATTCGATACTACCATGGGAAGTATAACTACATCCTAATCAATCTAGTTCATTAGATCAAACAGAATGAATGACCTATATTAATTCTAATGTACCGTAAAAGAGCTCGAACTCTTTTTTATAGTCAGTCACTCGGTCCTCACGAGAGAAAACTAAGTCGTCAAGAAAGCTGAACAGGTGCTGCATGCGTGCCTGCGTCTGCGCGAGTAATTAAACAAAGGAGAAGAAATAGCATAACTTCACATGGCATTCTGTTTCTTTCTTCTTCGGTGCAAATTAAGCCATAACAATATCCCAAGTCTTGCTTTGTAAACTTCACATGGCATCCTAAGTCTTTCTTGCCGGTCATGTGCGCCGTCGACCTAGCTCGCTTTATAAACCTGCACCACTGTGCGCAGTAAGCAGCCACATCTTTTTCTGATCGATCAGCTAGATCCAATCCAATCGTCTTCTCCTTGGACTGAATGGAAGCTACTGCAGCTAATAGTACTGCCTTGTTGAGCCTTGGAGAAGATGAGTTTCTGAGGCTTTGGAGCGATGTGCGGGTGGCGGTGCACTGGAACCTCCTCGCGGCGCAATGCACGTCGGCGTGGGTGCAAGCTAGGGCTTTCGTGCTAGCCCCGCTGGTACGGCTCCTGGTCGTCTTCTCGCTGGCGATGACGGTGATGATACTGCTCGAGAAGATGTTTGTCGCCGCCGTGTGCCTGGTCGCCAAGCTGTTCGGGCTGCAGCCCGAACGGCGGTACGGGTGGCGGCCCATCGCCGGCGACGAGGAGTCCGGCAGCAATCCCTACCCCGTGGTGCTGGTGCAGATCCCGATGTACAACGAGAGCAAGGTGAGTGTGTAAAAGTAAAACCCTCTGGTCGATCTCTCCTCTCGCCCTTGCAACAAACACATGTGCAATTCTGTAGTAATTAATCAGAGCTTGACTTACGTGAAGACTTAATTTACTATTTGCTACTAATTAATCTCTTTGCATTCTGTGTGTCGATTCCCCAGGTGTGCAAGCTCTCCATCGGTGCGGCCTGTGAGCTCCGGTGGCCGTCCGATCGCGTCATAGCGCAAGTCTTAGATGACTCCACTGACCCTGTTGTAAAGGTACTCCAACGAAGCACAGAAATGAGTTGGGGTGTATACATGTTGCTATATAACCGAACAAATTAGTACTAACCCGACCCGCTTGTAATCAGTAACTTGCACCCTCAGGGAGCAATGCTAGCTAATTCATCAGTGATCAGCGAACTCCGCTGTTAACTTGCCATGGCACTTGATTGCTTAATTGATTTTCATTTTTGCCGGCAGGATTTGGTGGAGCTCGAGTGCCAGAAATGGAGGAGCAAAGGCGTGAACATCAAGTACGAGGTGAGGTGGAACCGCAAGGGGTACAAGGCCGGCGCGCTCAGGGAAGGCCTGAGGCACGACTACGTGAAGGATTGCGAGTACATCGCCATGTTCGACGCCGACTTCCAGCCGGAGCCTGACTTCCTCCTCCGCACCGTCCCCTTCCTCCTCCACAACCCGGAGCTCGCCCTCGTCCAGGCTCGCTGGAAGTTTGGTCAGTGATCAGCAGCACACACGTCTCAAGTCTCAACGTGATCAATGACAAGCAACTGAGCTGTTCTGAATTCCGATTGGCTTCGTGTATACATAATGTTTATGCAGTCAACGCTGATGAGTGCCTACTGACGAGGTTCCAGGAGATGTCACTGGACTACCATTTCAAGTTTGAGCAGGAAGCAGGGTCTTCC
Organism: Phyllostachys edulis; assembly: GCA_036346405.1. Lineage (NCBI taxonomy): Eukaryota > Viridiplantae > Streptophyta > Magnoliopsida > Poales > Poaceae > Phyllostachys > Phyllostachys edulis. The sequence goes on along the minus strand of CM070560.1, from coordinate 43,825,167 downwards.
GTGTACTCCTTTTTCGGCTTCAATGGTATACTAAATTCACACTACTACTCTGTATATGTGCAGTCCATCATTTGTTCAATTCGATGCACGGTGTAATTTGGTGGTGTTCCGGGAATGTTTACAATCTTTCAGGGACAGCTGGTGTTTGGAGGATTTCGGCGATCGCCGACGCCGGAGGCTGGAAGCACCGTACGACGGTGGAGGACATGGACCTGGCCGTCCGGGCGGCTCTCCGGGGCTGGAAGTTCGTCTACGTCGGCGAGGTGAGGGTCAAGAGCGAGCTGCCGAGCACGTTCGAGGCCTACCGGTTCCAGCAGCACAGGTGGTCGTGTGGGCCGGCAAACCTGTTCAAGAAGATAAGCACTGAGATCTTGGAGAACAAGGTTTGCGTCTTCGGTTTTTCGCCCTGCCGCCCCGGAAGAATGCATGCACAATCAGATCATGTCGGCTGTTGCATTGCCTGGCATGTTCTTTGTCGGACCCGGATTCTGAGAATCCAAATCCTCTGTGAATCACTGTGCTATTCCCGGATCAAGAGCTAGCACTTCACGGTACACGTTCTTTGAATCATTCATACAAGGCGTGAACTGAAACAAATATATTACAACACATGGTAACATAGACCTCATCGGGTCGAAGTTTACAAAAGGGCCGACAAGGCCAAATATAATACATTACAAAAGAACGACCAAGTCTACTGGAAGCAACAGAGAAGGTAGGCTCATCTCGCACAGCGAAAGCGATCGGGTGTCTCAGGTACTGACAGATATTAACCAAGAAATTTGGATAATATCGGTTGTATGCGGTACCAACGAAGTCTACTTAGACCGGGCGAGATCTAAACTACTGAACTATCCTACTCTCGTCATATCCTTGTCCATCGCCTTCGGTCCATCGTAGTAGGCGTAGTCTCCTTCATCTTCATTATCGAAGGGTGGGGGAGAAGCGAGGATGAGCACTACTACCGTGCTTTCATGAGCCAACACACAAATGCAATTATATATATGCAAGGCTTAACAAGGATGGCTCAGGTTCTTTTATTTGCGAAAGCAAGTTTTGCAATACTATAATTACAAAACCTATGACTTAGCATTTTTAACAAATTGTAATTTTTATAAAGAGAGTAATGTGCAATAATTATTTCAGCAGAGGTTACCTCCACCTTCATGCTTATTTTGATCATGGTTACATCCACCATATTAACAGCACTGGGGTACATCCACCCAGGAAAAACAAATTCAGGGCTAGGTGAGCCCGCCACAATTTTTATACCACCCACAGGGTTTTGAAATAGAACTAACTCAAGTTAAGTTCCCATGTCCGCCTTTGACCGTAGGCACGGCTGTTTAAACAGTTTAATACTCTGCAGAGATAGCACACTTTACCCACAAGAGACAATTAACTCATTGCCCTACACAATTCCTTAGATGTGTAGTCGAGAGGTTGTCACAATAACGTTTCGACTTATCTCGCCTTCTCGTCATTTCGCACATATAGGGTTACGCCCATAGTGTTGAGCGGATGTTTTACTCACGACGGTATAGCGGTGCTATACCTCGACCGGCAAAACGTCACCCTCCTCTCGGTGTCCCATTCAAGCGAATAAATCCCTTGGCTCCCCATTTATCCGCCCAAATAAATGGCATCCAAGGTTCAATAAACCTACTAAGCTAAGTCGCAAGTTTTTCGCAACTTGTGGTTGTACTTGTTTAACACGGAGGTCGTGACCCGATTAAGTCCTTAGGGTTATCTGGCGGTTCATTCCACAACCCAACCATTCTCGTGCTCTTGAGCACCAATCCGCCTCACCATCCGCCCAGATAGAGCTAGCATTTTAGGGTTTTTGAGGAGTAAACCAAACTATTTTCTCGCCTTAGTCATTAGACCACCAATGACTACCCAAAACATTTTATTTTTGAAGACATGATGATTTGGGGTATTTAATACCCGTACTTGAGCAAGGCTAGCATGTCGCCCAAGTACGACCTATAACTAGTATTACCATAGTATTACTAGGGTGACAAGGGTTATTGGATTCAAGTTGACATGGATGGCAATATTAATTAATTAGACAACAAGTAGGTAATTAACTACCTTAAGCTTTAACATACATTTGATTAAAAATTAAAGCATGCAATTTGTTAATTTAAAAGAAACTAATTTACATAAAATGTAGGAGCAACATGGTCAAAGTATTGACTCGCCTTGGTTAGAGGCAAGATGATCGTGATATTCTTGGTCTTGATCAACTTGAGGATCTCCCGTCTTGAATCCTAAACAGGCGATTTAGGAAAAAGCACAACGGCAAAGAGAGCAAGTAAATACAAAAGAATACACAAATAAACTCCAAATTAATCAAGTCCTATGCCATTAGCAAGGTCTCGACTTAACTAATTTTTAGAAATTTATTTTGCAATTTTGGAGCTATAATGGAGGAGATACTGAATTAAACAAGATTGAATTGAAGGAAAAAGGAGAGAGAGAGTCATGTCCACGCATGATGGGTGGACCGGTCCCGTGTGAAAGGCGTAGAGGTGGTCCATGGGAACAGGCGCGAGGGCCCACCGTCCATGAGAGAGGGAGGGGCGGCTTGGTTTATCGAAAGCAACGCCCCGCACTTTAGATCTCACGAAGGGGGTTTTAGGGCAAGATTAAGGAGTTAATGACTACCATTAAGGTTTTAAAACGTCATTAACGCCTAAAGATGGATGCACAAGGTTCTGGTCTGAATTGGACACGCACGCAGACGCCACTTGGCGTAAGGCGGCCGTGGCCGTGGCGGCGGGCGTGCTGGGCAAGGCGAGCACACCGATCACGGGGAGGCGAGGAGGCGAAGGTGGTGACGGGGTGGCAACATGAGGAGGGCGGTGGCGTGGTGGTGGTGGGCGAAAGTGAGGCGGCATCGCACTGCTGGCGAGGTAGCTCGGTGGGGTTTGGGGAGGGGAGGGCGGGTAGAGCTTGGACGAGGCGGCTCGTGGACTAAGCGGAGGCCGGGAGTGGTGTGAGGTGGCGGCAAAGGTTAAAGGTTGCGGCGGAGGCGGAGAAGACGGCGAAATCCGGCGACTCTGAGGGGCAACAGCGAGGGGATCTTGGGGAAATGCTCTCGGAGGTGAGGGGCTCACTGTGACGGTGGTGGCGTGGTGGAGAGTAGCCGGAGCGGGGAAGAACAGTGGAGGTGGTGGCGGCCAAAGTTGGAAGCAGGTGCTTTGCTTGTGGACTCACCGAGCTCCAATGGTGGCGCGTGAGGGAGCAAGGGGTGTCTTGAGGAGGCTTTAAAGGGATGGCAAGGCAACAGGTGGGAGCTTCGGGGTCGTTGGCGAGGACGAAGCGGGCGTCAGCGCGGCGAGGAGCGGTATGGGCGCGCTGCAGAGCGAGGACGCGAGGCATGGGCGAAGCAAGGACACTGCGGTGACGGGCGATGACGCGATAGCAGGCAGGCGCGGCAGGCAAGGCTCGATCCACGCCGATGACGCTGGGCGGTGACAGCGAAGCTTGCACGGTCCGGGAGGCGACGGGCGGGAGTTGGTGACGCAGTGGGCGAGGCGCGCTTCGGTCCACGAGCTTGAGGACGAGGAGGACGGCGGCGCCGTGCCGCGCACTGAGGGCTTCAAAGTCGTCGTGGAGGACGCAGGGCTGGTGCGGCGCCAGACTGGGCGCAGCAGAGGGAGGCAGCGAGGCGGGTGGCACAATGGAGCAAAGCGGGATGGGCGCTGCTGCTACTCAGCGGAGCCGGTGGGCTGCTGGTGGCGAGGAGCAAAGCGAGCAAGTGGGTTCTTGCGACGCGAGTAGGGGAGCTGCTTGGCTCGGCTCTGAGTGGGGGAGGGAAGGGGAGTTGGCGACCAAGCTGCCGCCTGGCTGCTTCGGCTGCTCTGTCGGGGAATGGGAGGAGAGAAGAAGAGGAAGGAAGCTGGAGGAGGCGGGCAAGGTGGTCGGCCCGAGAGAGGAAGTGGGCCGAGCCCGAGGTAGAGGCTTGATCCGGCCTTGAAGTTGGCCCGAAGGTTCAAACGGAGGAGAAATCCCCGAATCGCGAAATTCGAATTTCAAACGCTACAAGCAATGCATTTGAAACTCAAACCGAGGAAGAACGGGGGTTTTTGAAAATAGGATTTAGTTGAACTACTGCGAAGAACGAACGAAATCATTTATTATTTGATCGTCCAAAGCGGACGTTACAAATCCTACCACCTTAAATAGAATCTCGACCGAGATTCGAGCCGATCCGAAAACAGAGCAGGTAGTCTTGCTTGATTGATCTTCGCGTTCCCAAGTGGCTTCCTTGGCGGTGTGGTGACTCCTTTGGACTTTGCAAAGGCGGATGACTTGACGCCTTGTTCGCTTCTCGATGACGCCGAGGATCTTGATTGGATGCTCGGGATAAGTCGATCTTCTTTGAAGGCGATGGCTTCAACAGCGCGTCGCTCTTGTGCACTCGAGACATTTCTTGAGGGAGACGTGAAACACATTGTGAACTTCGACAAATTCTCCGGTAGCTCTAAGCTGCATGCAACTTCTCCACGCTTGGCGGTGATGGGGAATGGGCCTATATATCTTGGGGCAAGCTTGCCTTTAACCTTGAATCTTGAGTTCCACGAAGCGGTGACACCTTAAGGTACACGGCATCTCCAACTTCAAAGGTTAACTTTCTTCGACGGTTGTCGGCATAACTCTTCTGTCTTGGTCGAGCCGCTTGGAGACGATCTCGGATCGGTCGAACTTTCTTCGGCTTGCTTGAGAGTATCCGTCGAAGATATATCCTTCACGGATTGACCAATGCAGAGGGTTTCGCATTTTCTTCCATAAAGTGCTTCAAACGGTGACATTTTCAGACTTGGTCGGTAGCTATTATTGTATGCAAACTTCGGCATACGGTAGACACTTTTCCCAATCTACGGTAAACTCCAAAGCACAAGCTCGAAGCATGTCTTCTAGAATTTGGTTTGTCCTTTCTGTCTGACCATCGGTCTGCGGATGATAAGTCTTTGAAATCAAGGTGTGTCCCAAGGGCATCATGCAAACCGCCGTAAATGCGAGGTGAATTGGGATCCTCGATCGGAGACTATCCTCTTGGGTACTCCGTGTAAACACAATCTGAGCCATATATAACTCGGCTAACTTGTCTCCCTTGTAAGTTGTCTTCACTGGGAGGAAATGGGCTACTTTGGTCAGTCTATCAACTATAACCCATATTGAGTCACAACCGGACTTGGTTCGGGGTAGACCGGTAATGAAATCCATTCCAATCTCTTCCCATTTCCACTGAGGGACTTGCAGGGGTTGGAGCAATCTGGCTTCGATGTTCAAACTTTGATTCACGACATACATCACAACAGGCTACATACTCGGCGATATCTCTCTTCATGCGTGGCCACCAATACAAAATTTTCATGTCTTGATACATCTTGGTGCTACAGGTGCGGGGGTATCTGTTGGTGTGGGCTTCTTTCAGAATCAAATCCTTGAGTTCCTTCTGGTGGGGAACAAAGAGACGTGTCCCATACCATAGAATTCCTTGCTGGTCTTCGATCATCTTGGGGGCTTTTCCTTTAGCCATGAGATGCTTGAATCTTTGGACTCCAGAGTGTCCTTGTTGAGCGGTCTTGATCTGCTCTTCTAAAGTTGGATGTGCTTCCATAGCATCTGCCGTGCCTTGTTCTATCAAACACCAGGTTGAGGGCTTCAAATTCCTTATAAAGCTCGGGTTGATGCTCTTGAACCATAACATTACTGCAGTATGACTTACGGCTTAATGCATCAGCAACTACATTAGCCTTTCCGGGATGATAATGGACATCCAAATTGTAATCCTTTATTAACTCTAACCATCTTCTTTGTCGGAGGTTGAGATCTGATTGAGTGAATATGTATTTGAGACTCTTGTGGTCCGTATAAATATCACAATGATTTCCAATCAAGTAATGCCGCCAAATTTTGAGGCGTGCACTCATCGCCGCTAACTCCAAGTCATGAGTTGGATAGTTGTCTTCATGAGGGCCGAGTCGTCGGATGCATAGGCTACAACTTTTCCTCCTTGCATAAGCACGCATCCAAGACCTTGGCGCGATGCATCACAGTAGACTTCAAAGTCTTGATGAATGTCTGGCAGGGTCAACACTGGTGCAGAAGTTAACTTCTTCTTCAATTCTTTAAAACTCTTTTCACAAGCATCTGTCCATTCATACTTCTTTTCTTTCTTAAGCAAGTGGGTCATCGGCTTGGAAAGCTTGGAGAATCCTTCTATGAAGCGTCTGTAGTATCCGGCTAAACCGAGAAAACTACGGACTTCGGTCACTGATGTAGGTTGTTTCCAATCCATCACAGCTTCCACTTTGGATGGATCAATTGCTATTCCCCTGCGGATACAATATGTCCGAGGAAACTGATTTCTTTAAGCCAAAATTCACATTTATCAGACTTGGCATAGAGCTCATGCTCTTTTAGCTTTTCCAGACCATTTGCGGATGTTCAAAGATGCTCTTCATTGGTCTTGGAATAGATCAAGATGTCGTCTATGAACACGACTACAAATTTGTCCAGGTATTCCATAAATACCTTGTTCATCAGATTCATGAAGTAGGCTGGGGCATTAGTCAAGCCAAACGACATGACTGTGAACTCATACAAGCCATACCGAGTGGTAAAGGCCGTCTTAGGAATGTCCTCGTTTCGATCTTGAGTTGGTGGTATCCGGATCTTAGGTCTATCTTGGAGAAAGCTGAAGCTCATCCAACTGGTCAAATAGATCATCAATGCGGGCAAGGGATACTTGTTCTTGATTGTCACCTCGTTGAGTGATCGTAATCCACGCACAATCTGGCGGAACCATCTTTCTTCCTTACAAAAAAATGGCGAACCCCAAGGAGAAGAACTAGGTCTAATGAATCCTTTCTCGTGTAAGTCTTCAAGTTGGGTCTTCAACTCTTCAAGTTAAATCGTGACCGCCATTCTCAGATGGTCTCTTAGCAATTGGGGAACATTCTCGGCTTCAAATTGATCACAAACTCGATATCTCTGTCGGTGGCATGCCCGCAATTCTTCCGGGAAGACGTCGGGGTAAGCTTGAACTACGTGCGTTGTCTCTAAGGACAACTCTCCAAGGTGGTGGATTGTTCGATCCAAAGGAGGGGCGATCCACACTAATCCTATTGTGGTTTCGAGGATCCTGGCAAGTACCACTTTTCATTGGCGCAATCTATCAATCCATGATATGCGGCCAACCAATCCATCCTAGGATGATATCCGGTGTTTGGGATTCTAGCACAAGAAGAGTAGCTAAGAATCGAGAATCTTCCAAAGCAATTTCTACTTTGGGACTAACTGAAGTAGCATATAGGGTTCCCCCGGGTGATCTAAGTACCACGGGTTTCTTTAGCTTATAAGTCGGCAACTTAAGCCTTTCAACAAACTTTCTTGAAACAAAGGAGTGTGAAGCTCGAGAATCAAACAATACTTGTCTTGGTCTTGAATTAACAGAGAACGTGCCCATCAGTACTCCTATGACCTCTTGTGCCTCCTCTGCGGTGACATGATTCACATTGCCACGGTTCTGGGTTGGGGTAGACCTTGAAGCTTGGGAAGTCTGGTGACTCTTGCTCGGAGCTGAGGTCCGACCTTGAACTGGGGCGGCTCCTGGGTTGTTCTTTGGAGCGGGGTTCTGCGATGAGGGCACCGTTAGCAAAGTGACCTTTTCTCCTGGTGAAGCAATGGAGGTGTCTTCTTGAGGTTGACGATTCTTGGCTGTCCGTGAAGCGGGCGAAGGGTGCGAAACCACTTGCCTTGAGAATGGGAGGCGGCCGAGCTTTTCGAGGTTGGGTGCAGATGATCTGAAGATGAACCGCCTGGAAAGTTGACTTAGGGGATAGTTTCCTTGGGGCTTCGGAAGGGCATCTTCCTCTTGCGGCTAGTTTCGCTAACTTATTCTCATTTTCTAGCGAGAGAGCCTTGTTGATCAAGCTGGTGGAAGTTGGCATAGTCATGGAGGATAAGCTTTCCACGCATGTCACCACGCATACCTTCCACAAAGCGGTCTATCTTTTCTTCTTCATCGCTCGTCATTGGGGGCGAGCGAGCAAAATTGGAGTAAACTTAGTGACATACTCGTTGACCAGTCATATGTCCTTGTTTGAGTTCAACTCATTCTTCTTCAATCTCATTGTACCGGCCGGTGTGCGAAGTTGGTGCGAAGGTCGCTTTGAATTCCGCCCAGGAATTGGTACGCAAAAGTGGTTCATCCTCATCAAAGCGTATACGAACTTCTTCTCGGTCATTTGCGGTTCTTGAGGGAATCGCTTGGTTCTCCAATCGTAGATGCTACGCTTCTTCTTCTTCTTCTTCTTGGACTCTGGACTTTCCTTACCTCTGGCGGCAAGGTAATTCTCCCACCATCTTGGTGCGGCACCTTTTAGTTGGTGGGTGGCAAAGTCCACCATGTCTTTGTTGGAGCAACGAGCGAGTGAAGCTTCTTTTTGGTGTCCCCGAGCCGGTCTTGACTTCAAGAGGTTCGTCATTGCAAAGAAAGGTGAGGGCCTTGTCCTAAGAAGTCGTGAGCTTGGAATTGCGGCCAGCAGTGCCCCTGTCACGATTGTTGAGCAAAGCTTGGAGAATTTGGGTCTCATTGGAACATCACTTGGGCCATTGTCGGATTTGGCTGGTGGTGGAGGGGCAGGTCTTGTCCTTGTCCACGACCACGGCCACGCCCACGCCTCTTCCTCGGCCAATGGCAAAGGCTCCACTGACGGGGGCGGCTCTTCTTGGCGGCATCTGAAGAAAAGATGAGACTTAGAACTAGGGAGAACCAAGGAAAAAGGGTATATGAGGGTTTACTAGCCCTCTAAGGCACACACAAAAGAACCAAACAGAAGATCGAACAGATACAATACAAAGCCTAGAATGGCTGCATTATATTAAGGGGTTAAGTGTTACATGACTTCCATACAAAGCTTATACGCTAAGCTAAGTCATGACACAAGATACACATCGTCTACAAAGGGAGAAACAAAAGTGCTTGCAACCCAAAAGGCGCCTAGCAAGCATCGCTAGCTATCCTAGCCTATCTCGACTACTCCATCGAGGAACGGAGCGGGGCGGCTCGATCAAGCTCGGCGAGAGTGACTCGAGTGATGTCGCGGCGAAGTGAACGGAACGGCGGAGGCTGCGTCCCACGCCGACACCGGAAGGTCGTCGAAGGCGGCGGATCGGGCGCCGCGACGCTGCGCTGTGGTCAACTCCGTGCGGAGTCCCGGGGCGAGGAGGAGCTGGAGCTGGAAGTGAGTGAAGTGGCGAGTGCCGTGGCTGCTTGTGAGGCGTGCTACCTCTGCAAGGGGCGTCTCTCTCCATCTTGATGATGTCTCTGTCCGCCGATGCCGTCTCTCTCCCACATGGCATCATGGTGGGCTTCATCGCTTCGATCATGTTGGTGCGAAGGGTGTTTGAGTGGGCCTCACTACGGTGAGAAGCATCCGGCCGTCGGATCTCGATGGTGTGGGAGTGGATGTTGTGGATCATCGCTGGGTCGGTTACTGTTGGGTCGGGGGGGCTCATCGTCGATGGCGACGAAGGACTCGGGAGCTCTCCATTGTAGAGACACGGAAGAAGCGATCTGGCGACTCTTGCGGAGGACCTCGTGTATCGACACAAGCGGTGTGGCGACACGGCCGCATCTGGATAGCGTCGAGGCTGGCTGAGGCGGGTGCCTCGCAAAGAACGTGGGTCGTGAACTCGCTTGGTCTGGCATAGAGGAAAACCTCCATGTCCCAAGACTCGTGAGCCATAACCATCGTCTTCCGTCCTCGGAAGAGCGGAGGGCGGGGGAAATTAAGGAACTGCATCAGCTCGCGAAGGAGATCGACGAAACCACCTTCATTAATCCCATGAGAGCTATGGTCCCATGGGCCTGCAGCTGGGGGAGAAGCCATCTACAAATTTTTGAAACAAGAGAAAAGATTAGTAACACTTAATGAAAGTAAAGATAAGTATGGAACTAGGAATGATGAGTAGAAGCAATAAATACTCTATATTTTTGGCAAACTTTTCTTAATTTTAAAAATAAGATCCAAGTCCTTAAGGCAACGACCAATCTAACTAAGACTCTCATCGATGCTCGATACCGGCTCATGGGACTCGGATTCTCGAGAATCCAAATCCTCTGTGAATCATCGTGCTATTCCTGGATCAATAGCTAGCACTTCACAAGACACGTTCTTTGAATCATTCATACAAGGCGTGAACTGAAACAAATATATTACAACACATGGTAACATAGACCTCATCGGGTCGAGTTTACAACAGGGCCGCACAAGGCCAAATATAATACATTACAAAAGAACGACCAAGTCTACAATGAAGCAACAGAGAAGGTAGGCTCATCTCGCACGAACAAGCGGTGGGGTGTCTCAGGTGTCTGACAGATATTAACCAAGGGTCGGATAATATCGGTTGTACGCTGGTACCAACGAGTCTACTTAGATCGGGCGAGATCTAAACTCTGTAACTATCCTACTCCTCGTCATATCCTTGTCCATCGTCTTACGGTCCATCGTAGTAGGCGTAGTCTCCTTCATCTTCATTATCTGAAGGGTGGGGAGAGAAGCGAGGATGAGCACTACTACAGTGCTTTCATGAGCCAACACACAAATGCAATTATATATATGCAAGGCTTAACAAGGATGGCTCGGGTTCTTTTATTTATAAAGCAAGTTTTGCAATACTATAATTACAAAACCTATGACTTAGCATTTTTAACAAATTGTAATTTTTATAAAGAGAGTAATGTGCAATAATTATTTAGCAGAGGTTACCTCCACCTTCATGCTTATTTTGATCATGGTTACATCCACCATATTAACAAAGACTGGGTACATCCACCCAGGAAAAACAAATTCGAGGGCTAGGTGAGCCCGCCACAATTTTTATACCACCCACGGGGTTTTGAAATAGAACTAACTCAAGTTAAGTTCCCATGTCCGCTTTTGACCAGAGGCACTACTGCTTAAACAGCTTTAATACTCTGCAGAGATAGCACACTTTACCCACAAGAGACAATTAACTCATTGCCCTACACAATTCCTTAGATGTGTAGTCGAGAGGTTGTCACAATAACGCTTCGACTTATCTCGCCCCTTCGTCATTTCGCACATATAGGGTTCGCCCATAGTGTTGAGCGGGATGTTTTACTCTCGATCGGTATAGCGGTGCTATACCTCCGGCCGCAAAACGTCACCCTCCTCTCGGTGTCCCATTCAAGCGGAATAAATCCCTTGGCTCCCCATTTATCCGCCAAATAAATGGCATCCAAGGTTCAATAAACCTACTAAGCTAAGTCGCAAGTTTTTACGCAACTTGTGGTTGTACTTGTTTAACACGGAGGTCGTGACCCGATTAAGTCCTTAGGGTTATCTGGGCGGTTCATTCCACAACCCAACCATTCTCGTGCTCCCGGAGCACCAATCCGCCTCACCATCCGCCCAGATAGAGCTAGCATTTTTAGGGTTTTTGAGGAGTAAACCAAACTATTTTCTCGCCTTAGTCATTAGACCACCAATGACTACCCAAAACATTTTATTTTTGAAGACATGATGATTTGGGGTATTTAATACCCCGGTACTTGAGCAAGGCTAGCATGTCGCCCAAGTACGACCTATAACTAGTATTACCATAGTATTACTAGGGTGACAAGGGTTATTGGATTCAAGTTGACATGGATGGCAATATTAATTAATTAGACAACAAGTAGGTAATTAACTACCTTAAGCTTTAACATACATTTGATTAAAAATTAAAGCATGCAATTTGTTAATTTAAAAGAAACTAATTTACATAAAATGTAGGAGCAACATGGTCAAAGTATTGACTCGCCTTGGTTAGAGGCAAGATGATCGTGATATTCTTGGTCTTGATCAACTTGAGGATCTCCGTCTTGAATCCTAAGCAGGCGATTCTAGGAAAAAGCACAACGGCAAAGAGAGCAAGTAAATACAAAAAGAATACACAAATAAACTCCAAATTAATCAAGTCCTATGCCATTAGCAAGGTCTCGACTTAACGAATTTTTAGAAATTTATTTTGCAATTTTTGGAGCTATAATGGAGGAGATACGAATTAAACAAGATTGAATTGAAGGAAAAAGGGAGAGAGAGAGCTGCGGGTCCACGGCACAGTGGGTGGACCGGGTCCGTGTGAACGATGGCGAGGTGGTCCATGGGAAGCAGTGGCGCGAGGCCCTTGTCGATGAGAGGAGGGGTGGCTTGGTTTCTTGAGCAATGGCCCGCACTGCAGCGATCTCCTGAGGGGTTTTAGGGCAAAGCATTAAGGAGTTAATGACTACCATTAAGGTTTTAAAAGCGTCATTAACGCCTAAAGATGGATGCACGATGCAGTCGGATTGGACACGCCGCGACTTGGCCATGATAAGGCACGGTGACTCGTGTGGCCGTGACTGGGGCAAGCGAGCACACCGATGGGGAGGTGGCGAGGCGAAGGTGGTGGCCAGGGGTGGCGGCCGAGGAGGGCGGTGGCCGGGTGGTGGTGGTGGCGGGAGGCGGCACCGGCACTGGCGAGGTAGCTCGGTGGGGGTTTGGGGCTTGGAGGAGCACGAGGTAGAGCTTGACGAGGCTTCGTGGACTAAAGGGAGGCCGGGAGTGGCTGTAGGTGGCGGAGTGCGGTTAAAGGTTCGCCGGAGAGCGGAGAAGACGGCGAAATCCAGCTGCTCTGAGGGCAATAGCGAGGGATCTTGGGGAAATGCTCACGAGGTGAGGGCTCACGGTGACAGTGGTGGCGTGGTGGAGAGTAGCGGGAGGCGGGAAGAACAGTGGAGGTGGTGGCGGCCAAAGTTGAAGCAGGTGCTTTGCTTGTGGACTCACCGAGCTCCAATGGTGGCGTGAGGAGCAAGGGTGTCTTGGGGAGGCTTTAAAGGGATGGCAAGGCACGGGTGGGAGCTCGGGGGTGCGTTGGCGAGCGGGCGGCTGGCGTCGAGGCGGCATGGCGCGCAGAGCGAGGACAGCGAGGCATGGGCGAAACAAGGACACCGCGGTGACGGGCGATAGACGCGGCGCGTCTTGGCTTGCGCCTGCTGCTCGATCCACGCCGATGATGCGGCGGTGACAAGCGAGCTTGCACGGTCCGCGGCGGCGGGGAGTTGGTGACGGCCGTGGACGAGGGCGCTTTCGGTCCACGAGCTTGAGGACGAGAAGGGCGGCGGGCGTCGGCCGGCTGCTGAAGAGGGCTTCAAAGTCGTCGTGGAGGACGCGGGCTGGTCTGGCGCCAGACTGGGCGCGCAAGGCGGCAGGCGGCGGTGGCACAATGGAGCGAGGCGGGATAGGGCTTCTTCTGCTACTCAGCGGGAGCTGGTGGCTGCTGGTGGTGGTGGAGCAAAGCGAGCAAGTGGGTTGCGACTGTGAGAGTAGAGGCTGCTGCTTGGCTCGGCTCACAGAGCGAGGGGGGAGGCCTTGAGGGAGTTGGCGGCCAACTGCTGCTGCCTCTTCTTCTTCTTCATTCGAGGAATGGGGAGGAGAGAAGAAGAGGAAGGCCGAATTTGAAATGAGGCGGGCTGGGCAGGGCTGGCCCGAGAGAGGAAGTGGGCTGAGCCCGAGGTAGAGGCGCAGTCCAGCTTGAAGTTGGCCCGAAGGTTCAAACGGAGGAGAAATCCCCGAATCGCGAAATTCGAATTTCAAACGCTACAAGCAATGCATTTGAAACTCAAACCGAGGAAGAACGGGGGTTTTTGAAAATAGGATTTAGTTGAACTACGGCGAAGAACGGAACGAAATCATTTACTATTTGATCGTCCGAAAACGGACGTTACATTCTTACCGGTTGTTTGCATTGCCTGTGCAGATAGTGTCGTTGTGGGGCAAGATCCACCTCTGGTACGATTTCTTCGTGGGCAAGATCGCAACTCACACGGTGACGTTCATCTACTACTGCTTTACGATCCCGGTGTCGGTCTTCTTCCCCGAGATCCATATCCCTCTCTGGGGGTTGGTGTACGTTCCAACGATAATCACTCTCTGCAAATCCCTCGGCAAACCGAGGTAACAAACATATTACAAGGTTCAGGTTTCAGTGATTCAGAATGACTGTAGTTGGTACAATAATGCCGCATTCAGATAACTTCAGTGTTCACTGCTGCTTCAGATCATTTCACCTGCTGATCCTCTGGGTGCTCTTCAAGAACGTCATGTCGTTCCACCGGATAAAGGCGGCGATGGCCGGCCTTCTGGAAGCCGGGAGAGTCAACGAGTGGGTTGTCACCGAGAAGCTAGGAGACCCCCACATGACGAAGGCGGCTGCCGACGTCGACTCAGATGCTGTGAAGGTGGCAGATGCTGAGCAGATCAGGCCTATGATCGTAGTGCTACCAAAGTACAAGAAGAAACTAAGATTCTGTAACAGGTAAGATGTGTTCGCTGAACTCTCAAATTAAGCTGACATGACAGTTTCAAAATTTGACTCCTTGTGCCTCTCACTTCCAGATGCCACCTTTCAGAACGTCTTGTTGGAGCCTGCATAATGCTTATCTGGATGCTATGATCTACTCTACTCAAAGAAGGGATACTTCGTCTACCTCTTCCTTCAAGGCCTTGCTTTCCTCGTCGCCGGCGTTGGGTACATCGGCACAAGCCCTCCTGGCACTGAACTGAACAGTGAATACTAAATAGTGATCATTCATGCCAAATTGCCTGCATGGAAGGGCCATCGATCAACTGCACATATGTATCTTGTAGACTAGTACTAGTAGTATTGGGGCATATCTAGTACATCCTAACTTTTGGTACATCCCCGCACATCCTCTTCAAAACACGATGCAAATAGTAATAATAAAAATTTGAAAACATTTGGTTAGATAAGTCATGATGCAATCAAGTATCTTGCAAAAATTCAACTGAAAACGCGTCGTATATTAGGAGAAACAAAAAAAAAATCTAGTGAATAGTATTGTCAACGAATTGCTATCGATATTAGTGAAAAGGTACGCCTCCTTAGTGAAAAGGTAGGGTTATGGTCACTAGGTGAACGGTTACGTCGATAACCAGTCACTGTTGGACCTAAACCGTTCTGGACATTTGTCCTTCTAGAGTAGTCATACTCATGGTCCAACTACTTATGTAGATCTCCTATGGCGAGACATGGTTGACCAGTCCCACGAGGAGATCGTTGATTGCGAGCTGGAGGTGGTGTATGTCGACTCCTTTCTTGTTTGTCCTCCGGTTGAGCTGGCGGAACAACGGATGGTTGTGGTCGAGGAAGTTCCCGACCTCCTCCCCTTTGTCAAGATCTGTGAGATCGACTAGACGCATAGGGAGTTATCGTGGTTTGAGTTCCAGAACGCGTGAGCCTGTATTGCTTGGCACTTGTCTTGGATTCTAAGATGATGTTCGAAAGCTCTTGAGTGAAAGCATCACATTCTGGAATCCTTGCCAATCCCTACGGAGCGTCTTTAATCAAATCATTAGCTCTTTGTAATGTACGAGCAGCTACCGACTGGTAGTGCCTTCGACTGGGAAGTTGTTGTTGCACAGCAAGCCTCCACCTTTTGGTAGTTTTTGGGTCATCTAATCTACCTCCGGAGGTGGTGTGCGCTCTGGGGGTGCAGTACGATCATCTCTAGAACGTCCATGACGTTCATTAGAGTTCAGACCTCTATCGCTGGGGTGGGAGGGCTCTTATGCAATTTTGATCATCCCTCGTAGGGGATGAACCACGAGGAGTTCCCGAAGTACGACGACTGGGACTACGATTGGGATCATTGATGGTCAGAAAGACCTCCCGACCACTGTTAGTGGTCGAATCCTCCTAACTTGAGGAATATTGAAAAGAGAGTGCCTCTTGACTTAGTGTAACCCCTTCCAGGAGGGGGAATCCTAGGTTATAACCGTCTCCGGAGATCCACAGGTGGATGAATACATATTCTCTGGACAGCTAACTGTATCTAGAGCGCTAGAGTCCCCGACCATCTCCTGGATACTGGTAGCCTCAAAGTGACACATATCATGTAATGATCGAGCCCTGAAATTTGTTGCATTAGGGTTCGGTGCATCGGTTCGAGCATCGTCTGATGAATTCTGGCCCTCGAGGGTAGAGCTCTCAGCATGGTCAGAACCCTCGGACAGTTGATGTTGCTTTTGGCCGCTTGGGTTCTTGGCCTCCAAGGATTCTGATTTCCTCCCTGAGCATTGAGGCACTGGTAGCAGCAAGTCCTCCTGCATCTCATTGGGGGGTCGACTCCTAGGGACTAGCGACAAGTCACGGGAACATGCATTCCCCTCAAACGAGATGATGTCCCGCTCGAGTTCATCTTAGCAGGCATCCATATCAATTCCCATGTAATCTACAAGGTCAAACCAATTCTTCTCATTCTACTCATTTGCCATAAATGCATGAGGGCTGATGGGGAATTGATTCTTGCTGCTGTCTTCCCTACGGACGATGCCAACTGTCAATGAATTGATGTCGATCTTACAAAGTAAATGTGCAAGACGTGACCTAAGAGATTACGCAGAGGAGAGAGGACATTTAGACAAGTTCATGTCTTCTCCTAAGAGAATAACAACTCTACTTTCTATATGCTTATATTGGATGAGATTACAATGGGGGTACACCGTGCTCAGGATGAACAAAGTGCAACTAACATTCATCTGCAACTTGTTCCTTTTATTTCGAATCTGACTCTTTGGTTTGGTACTTCATCCAATCCCCACGGAAAAAAAATACGTCGCACCAATTTCTCTCGCCGCCGAGGCTGAGCCACAACAATGCCATCTAGCACTCGACGTACGTGGTGTTGCCGGGACCGCTATAGCCATCTCCGGGCCAACCAGATGCGATGGATTCGCCTGAGGAATCCGGTTTGGAGGAAGAGGCGGTTCAGGGGCTACATAGGAAGAGGTCGGAGAGGTGAAGGGAGGTGAAGCCAAAGCTACATTGGTGGTGGTGAAGGCATCGGCTTTGAGCGCGGCCGCGGTCTCTGCCAACGCGGCTGTCATGAAGAGGGGCATAAAGAATCAAAGGAACTTAGAGCTCGTTGGGGCGGGGCCATTCGAGAGGGTGTACAAGGTGGTGGTGGTGGGTGAGCAAGTTCCGTCGGTTGCGATTAACCGGTTGCCTTGCCCATTAACTGTTTGATGCAATGCCTCAGTGTATTGCTAGCGTTGTCTGGCTGTCTGCTCTCTTCTGTGAGTAGACTGAGAATTTGGGATGATATTATAGCCATATGTGTATAAGTTTCTTAATGCTGCTTCTTTATATTACCTTCTCAGGGATCGGTTTGTTTGTGTTGTCAAAGAATGGAGTTTATTAATGTCTTCTACGGTCTAATGATAATTACCTTTTAATATGTGCATCCACGTGGTTTGCTGATTCTATGCTTTCATTCTCTTCCCATCTCTAGCTCTGTTTTTCCTTGCACGCGCGGGCTACTAGTAAAAGATAAAGAGAGATGAACAACGGGGAGTTCCCGGAGTACGACGTCCAGGACTGCGATTAGGATCGTTGATGGTAGCAAAGACCTCCTAACCACTGTTGGTGGTCGAATCCTCCTGACTTGAGGAATATTCGAAAGAGAATGCCTCACGACTTGGTGTAACCCCTTCCAGGAGGGGGAATTCTGGGTTATAACCCTCTCCAAAGGTTCCACAAGCAGATGAATCTGTATTCAGACGACCAATTGGATGTGAAGCGCTATAATCCCCGATCGTCTCTCGGATACTGGTAACCGCAAAGTGACTGATACCAGGTAATCATTGAGCCATGGAATTTGTTGCATCAGGGTTCGGCGTATCGGTTCGAGCATCGTCTGACGAATTCCGACCGTTGAGGGCGAAGCCCTCGGCATGGTCGGAACCCTCGGACGGTTGTTGTTGCTTCTGGCCACTGGGATCCTTGGTCTCGGAGGATTCTGATTTCCTCCCTAAGTGTTGAGGCGCTGGTTGTAGTGAGTCCTCCTGCGTCTTGTTGACGGGGTAGACTCCCAGGGACCGACGACAAGTCCCGGGAGCATGCATTAATTCCCCTCGGATGAGATGATGTCCCGCTCAAGTTCATCATAGCAGGCATCCATGTTGATTCCCACGTAATCTGTGAGGTCAAACCAGTTCTCCTTATTTCACTCATTTGCCATAAATGCATGATGGCTGATGGAGAATTGATTCTTGTTGTTGTCTTCCCCACGAACGACACCAACTATTGATGAATTGATGTTGTTCTTACGAAGTAAATGTGGAAGATGCGACGTAGGGGATTATGCAGATGAGGCAGGACGTTTAGACAAGTTCAGACCTTCTTTAAAGAGAATAACAACCTTACTTCCTATGTGCTTGTATTGAATGGGATTACAACGGGGTGCACTATGCTTAGGATGAACAAAATGCAACTAAGACTATCCTTCTGATCCCTCCCCTCTGTCGTCTGACTGTCCCTTATATAGCGTCAAAGGGATGGAAGTTACTGCCTACGGAGAGATGCCTTATCTATTCCTTGATCTCCGATGTGGCGGTTGTTGTCAGTGAATCTCCTTCTCTGCACAATCTTCGAGTAGTTATTGTCAAAGACATAAAGCGAGAATGTGCAGTTGTATTAGAGAGACAAGTGCGCACGTTTTCTTTTAATGGTATATTGTGTATCTGGTCAAACAGTTGAGCCCACATGTCTGGTGATGGTACTTCCCCGACCAGGGGGTGGTCGATGCTCGAGTTGACTTAAGCTTGTTCTCTCTCTGACCAGGAGTATATGTGGAGGCTATTGACCGAGTCTTTGTTTCGAAAACTACTGTAGTCGTCGATAGGCTTATTTATTAAGGATTATTTAATCCTTGTCAAATATCTTTATCTTTTATTTTCGGATTTTATTTTTAGCAAGATTTGTCTTTTTTATTTCTCCTTGTGTAAATTGAATTTAGATTTGAAATTTTGTGGTATGATAGATTGATTTTGTGTCAATCTTGTCAAAAAAATTTGGAATATTTTATAACTATTTTCATCGTGTTTTGAAGAGAATGCACGGGGATGCACCAAAAGTATGATGTACTAGATATTTCACTTCAGAACAGCACATAGTGATCAGGGAGGAGTCTTACAATTAGTCTTTATCATACAATTGGATTTGATCAAACCATTATATGCAGCCAAGAAGGCTATTCATTATTATTGTTTCTTGGAAAATAAGGGCAATCATTAAAGAAGAAAAAAGCAAAAAACAACAGTGTAACCGCTGTAGAGTCCTGAAGGAAGAAACAACAAAACCACAACTGAATACTACACCGGAGATAAGGCTGGTGCAGCATGTTTCCTTCAGATCCCGTTGAAATGCATATTCAATCCCACAATTCAGTAGCAGTTGTAAGTTGTAACTGAAACAGAATGAGCTACCAATTGGTATGGATCTCCAAATACTGAATTAACTGGCCCTTTTGGGCCATATTTACTTAAAAAAAATACCGAAATAACATCTCATGTTGCTTAAAATTGTTCATGTGGTTGGTGAGCAGAAATTCCATTATAACTCGTTAACTCCTGAGTGGAGATGCTATTGTCGTTTCGAGTAAGACCGTTAAACTCCTGTACTTTATGGTTTGCATTAATGGAAGTTGGCGAAAACTTGCTTTTAAAAAGACCTATCATGTTTGCCTCTTCTTACAAACAGCTCTGCAACATGATCTCTTTCTCAATTGAAATTTGGCCACATGGCCACTCAGATGTGAGAGGATCATCGAATTCAGAACCTTGCAGCAACAGGTTTTCACAGCAAGTGTATAATTTTATTTGTTTTAAGGTGCATGTGTCATTTGTGCTAACTGCTATGTGGCCATCTCCAGCAGCAAACAGTGTAATAATAGTGGCACCATGTATCAATGTTGTCCATGGCCCAGGCCAGGCACAAGCATGCTAGCATTCTGCAGTTTGGGACCCCTAAACCTGCATGCTACTATTGATCCTTTTGGCACCAAGGGCCATAGTGTGATGCAGCGTGCTTTGCCTGCCATTAGTAGGTCACTTGGTTGGTGCTTTTTAGGACTTGTTTTGACAAAATGCCATGCCACACAGACAACAACATTCTTCGATAAGATGGAGCCTTCTAGCTTAAAGTTTAGAAGAAGCTAGAATCCAAAAGATAGGACTTATCATTGGTAGGTGAATCTACTCCACGTAACACGAACAAGACATGTGTCACTAACAGGCTGACCTGCCGAGCTGGCAACGATTTTAGCTAGTTAAGTAGCACAGTAGCGCAACCCCACTCGGGTTCGATCTTTGAGGTCCAATTCTGGCTTGCATGTCTCACCAATAAAAGTTCCTAGCTTGAATAGTACACGCACATATGGTTGTATTCGATAGTTAAAGTGTATATTCGTGCTTCGTGAGGTCTAAGCCTCCGCTTTAGATTAGGCGTATGTTAAGAATACACCTACGTGTGCATGAGAGTGCGTGTGTGGTGTGTGTATGTGAGTACGTCCGGTGTGTGTATATAAAAGTAACTGTGCGATGCTATTTAGCCATGCGCCTCTGGAATTTGAGGGTACAATAGAAGATGAAGATAGATGAATTTTGTTGGGTATGGATTTATTTATTTCGAAAAACACTTGTCAAAAGCGTGCCATCACTTTTTTAAGAAAAAAATGTCATCAAATATAGTTCTTGTGAACATTTTCCTGACGGAAAAAAATGATTCCAAACAAATGAGCAAAACAAAAAATCCCGAGAGAAAACAAGCAATCATTTTCTGTGAAAGAACAGCAGAAACAACCAATAGCACGCAATCGTTGGACAGCTTAATTTGAGGCCAAATCGTCCACCTAATTTTCCTGGATGCATGTGCAGCCGGAGCAGCAAAAATCTATATACAGCTCCAAAATTCAATGGCCACATTGTTCTAGATTCTAGAAGTCACAAATCGTTTTCTCATGTTTTCCTGCAACAACTCTGTTAATTTCATCATGCAAATCATAGCGTCTCTTACCCTTGTAATTAACCTGATGATGAGATCCCAAAGACGAAGTAATCCACGTCTCCGAAGACACCAGCAAGTTGGTAAGACATGGCATCACTGGCTACACTCTAACCATCCTAACAAAGTACGCATTGTACACACTTCACATCCGATCCCAAAATCATCATTTTCTCTCGCCAATTTAAACCCAATTACTGGGCAATCCAGTTAGCTACCACAATTGTCATGTTGATCACATGATCGACTAATCCTGCAGATGTGTGCAACATGAGGCGTGGCGTGCTTGACCTTGACACGGCGCAAAGACTACTGGGCACCAACACATTTCTCATGTATCACATGATCGACTAATCCTACAGATGTGTGCAACATGAGGCGTGCTTGACCTTGACACGGCGCAAAGACTACTGGGCACCAACACATTTGTCATGTAAATCGTGTACTGGCCTGACAAATCTCCTCTACCCCTTCTGTGGAATTTCCTTGCTGGCATTTGTCGTCGGCGACGGATCCGCTACGGTGAGAGCTTGTCGGACCCTGGGCGTGGATTACTCGTGGATCTTATGTGTATATTTTGCTAGTCCTAGGAATAAAGGCTAGCACACACGTTCATAATATTTGGCACCACATTCATACATTCACATACTAAAGTAAAGCAAAAATGTGTACTAAAGTAAAGCAAAAATGTGTAATCTACTTAAGCGGTTACAAGAGTTATTACAACTCATGGCCAACCGGCCAAAAAAAGTAGTCATCAGAGAATGTAAAATAGCAGTGGAAGATATAGTAGTAGTAGCAAAAGTCCAGCGGCATGCCCATCTGATCCCTCTGGCAACCGACAAGGAAACAAGGCCTAAGTAAACCTATCACCGAACCCTTCAGTGCCAAGTGCAAAGAACTCGTCGTCTGGCGTCGGATCATCTGCAAATTCTAAAGCAACAACAATAGCAAGATTGAGTACTTGTGTACTCAGCAAGACTTGTAGTGTATCGCAAAAATTATATTAGATGCAAGGCTAACAAGTGTATGTCTCTACTCTATAAGTTCATTTGCTCAAAGCCAAGTTTATTTGCAATAATCATAAGTAATAATTTGCAACAGAATTTGAAAGAGCAGTTTATGAAAAAGTAAGTACAAGACAGTAAATAAAGTAACTGAATAAGTAACAACAAACACTTACAATCTTACCCGGTTGTAAGCAAAAATATAATCAATGTTTCGCCATGGAAATGGCACTGACAAATTCGGTTCAACCATAGACATGGCAATACTGCTATAGAAATAGCAAATCAGTCATAGAATGACAATCGGCTATAGACATAGCAACAAACCATAGACATGGTAGTTAACTCAACAAAGTAAAACCCTATGTCATCACCCCAACATTTTATGACAAAACGGTTTGGAAAACAAAAGCTACCGCCATACTAGCTGCACTAAGCATGCTCATGACCGCGAGCGCGGCTATTCGAATAGTTTATCACTCTGCAGAGGTGTACAACTTTACCCATAATATGCGGTACTCCAATTGCCTGGAATATCTCTATATCGTTGCTCACTGCCGAAGGTAAGCAACCTAGAGTTCGCGACACAGCCTTTACATTATCTAGTCCTAACTTTGCACTAGCCCTGCGAATCATTATCCTCATCCGTCGGGAAAAATAATAATAACAACACTGATGGCAACAAGGTAACACATCGGATGAGGAGCCTTACTCACCCGGATGGAAACCCGTTGAGCAAGTCCCTCACTTCGCCCGGATGGAAACCCGTCGAAGTGAGACATTCGCAGATGTGTCGGCATTACCGATCCTCCAGCAATGTGCGCACTACTTCTGCCTACTGTCATGCAAGGCTAAGATTTCGATAACTTAGTTAGCTACGACTATCCCACACTAGTACATATGGTTGTATGATTAGGTCTTAGTCCCGGATTTGCTAGCTTCAGTCCTTAATCGACTACGGGCAAGATCTCCACCCTATCTACCAGTGAGTTTTAATCCCCACTTTTTCAGAATGCAACAATAACTTGGCCCGTGTCTAAAGACTAAAGTTTTCATATCATTTTCATAAAAATAATAGAGGTAACTCCTCTGGACATTTTACAAAATATTCCCAAACTCACAAATTAACATATTATCCTTCTATCAATTTTCAGAAATTCTATTGCTCTAGTTGCATTTGTGCAGAGACTGCACTCGAAAATTTCCAATTGACATTACATATTATCTAACCCATAACCTAAAGGTTACAACAGTAAGAGATCAATAATAAAAGGAGACATATGCAGCAAGTAGGATGTACAACTACCATTTTCCCGATAATAGCATTTTCATACAAACATACATGCATGCATAATAGGATTTGCAAAACAAAGTACAATAAGTAAAATACTGGGATCAATATGATCAAAGGGGGTGCTTGCCTTACTCTTGCTGTTCTGGAGGTATAATGGATTGATCGTCGCAAGAATAACCCGAATAATCGATGTCTAAAAAGAGCCGAAAAAGAATTAAAATAACATCGAACAAAAGCAACAGTAACCAAAATAAAATATTTTTATATATTTAGGTAGATCATGATTTTATACGAATTTAGAGACTGATTTCACTGAATTTGGAGTTGTGTAGCAAAAGTTATTAAGCTTTTACTACACTCGGTTTGATAAATCCAGAAATAAATAAAAAGTACGTTTTCTAACAGAGAAAGCGTATTTTCCATTTTTTTTCATTGGATTTCCGATTAACACTGACAGATGGGGCCTACTGCCAGTGACTAGGTTCACTAGCTCTCACTGTGTACTTACACCGTGGGGCCCGCATGTCATAGACTCAAGCAAGGTTAATAGTTTGAGTTAACTTAAATGCTCGGTCCCACATGTAAGCGACTAATTAGAACTAACTAAATAATTAAACATTCTGTTAAAACTAAAGACAAGATTAGGCACGTTGATGACGTGCTACAGTGCCGTTATCGCGGTGTCGCACGATGGTGCTTCATGGTTGCGCTACTCGCCGGTGATGTGGGGCTTAGCGAGGCAAGTGAGTGATCAAAATAGAAACCACACACTATTGCACACCTGCCGGCACCAGCGGTGTGGCCTGAGGTGGCTCAACGCGGTGACACGCAGGTGGCGAGCGGAAGGGCTGCTACGACAAACGACGACAAGGCAAACGAGCGAAGCTCTTGGCAAACTAACGCGTGCATAAGCAACTAGAGACTACTACGAATGTACCGGAATGACGCGGAGAGGCTGAGATGGTCTGAGGTAGTTTGTCGATGGTGAGGTGCGATGTCAAAGTCGGTTGCTCGCGGAGAAGAAGCTCGGGTGAAGGAGAGTGAAATCCAATGATCGTAGAAGCTTCAGTGAGTCTTGGCGATGCTTCAGGTACAGTGAATTGGCTCGAGGTGCACTGAATCGCCGGTGAGGCCTTCGCGGTGGTTCTGGCCGGAGACGAAGAAGAAAGACCTGATCGAGAGCTCCTGTGGATCAAAAGCTAAATTGAGTGAGGGGAAATACTCAAGGTGTCAAAGGACGCGATGTGACGCGAACAAAACGACACCAAACCCTTCACGGCGCCGGAGACGAAGACGACGGCGCACGGTGATTTTAGGGTTTTAGCTCTCAGAGCTCTAGAGTTGGATTGAGTGGATGAAATGAGAAATGGGTGAGCGCATGGAGTTGGAAAAGAGAATGCGAAGTTCGGGGTGGCCTTTTTATAGGCTGAGCAGCGGAGATGAACGAGAAAGGGCTCGGGCAGCCATGGCCAAAGTGGCGGAGCGCTCTAACGTAGTACAGGCTGCTACGAGTTGGCGTGGGTAGGCATGGGCATGGCGTTGAATGGTGATGCGACCGGAGTAGCTGAGTTGCAGCAAAACCACTTGCGGTGAGGTCAAAACCGGTGGGTGGCGGAGCTCAACAAGGTGCTGCGCTGGAGCTCCCGGGCGCAAGGTAGACGAAGGTCCATGTGCTTGGGGCCCACCAGCCAGTGGCTCAAACGAAACGATAAGAGTTGATCAAATCGTGAAGGTCTGATTAGAAACGAATGGCTGAGATTAATTGTGCTGTTCGGATGGTCCAAACGACCCAACTAATCTGGAGCATTCATTTGATAATCAACGGCTCAGATGAAATGTGATGTTCGGATGGTCCGAACGGCCCACTCAATCTGATTCGTTCGATAAGGATCCAACGGTGCGCGCATGTGTTTGTTGGGATGGCCCGATAAAAAATGAGTGGCCCAGATTGCGCAAGCGTTCGGATGGTCCGAACATCCCAGTTGATCAGGGCGCTTGGCTTTAGATCCAACGGCTCACAAGGGTTGCGCTGTTCGGATGGTCCGAACGACACCTTGAATCTGGGCGGTTGGTTTGCAAATCCAACGGCTCAAAACACTTGCGCTCTAATGAACTGGTGCGATTGCGAAAAGGGTTGGGTTCAACCGTGAGGGTTTTGACTCAAGCCCGATGAACAGTACATGCTTTAGGGTTTTGAATTATCAGCTAATTTCTTTGCCGATTTAATTCACCACCCAAACGAAGTCCAAATTTATGAAATTTTTGTGCAGGCTACTGGGCTCAAGTAGTTCCTACAGTAAATTTTTTAGAGGCTAACACCTTTCATGAATTTCTACAAAATTCAAACGAGGTTCTGATCCTAGGTGTTTGCAAAGATTTTCCTAAACAAAATTTCATATAGAAATTTTGGTTGAATAGTTCCTGGGATAAAATCCCGAAACCATTCTCTTACTTAGAGAAATTTTATTTTGTTTTCTCTATTTCTTTTTTAGCACCTAATGTTGTTAAAGTTTTAGTTTTAAAACCAACACAAGATTTTCAAAAGGACAAAGTTTAAATGCAAATGTTCAAAGAAATTTTTCCTAATGCATTTTATATTACTTAATCCCAAGATTAGGATTTTAGGATGTTACAGAGCTGTTGAAGAACAAAGTAATAGTAGGAATTCAACAACCAATCTCTACACAGTAGATGAACAATTACACAGAGACGAACGATGTAGACTCAATATGGGGAATCTCTTTATTGATAGATTGATCTTTTCTGAGTACAATGAGATCATATCTAAAGACAAAACCCACCGGAGGCAGTTTCGGTATTATGCCCTTCAACCCTTAAATAAGAGTTATAGATTGTATCACGTCTATGTTTATGAGTTGTAGAATAAATGTTATTATATTCCTTGAATGAATTATCACTTATAAAGATTAACATGTATGTGACTTGGTGGTGAAACTCTTTAACTTATATGATGTTATTCTAAATGTATCCTTGGTCAGATGTCACTGGTGAGAACACTAGTAACTTATCGACCAGCACATGTATTAATTGATGACCATGTTTCACCGGTCATAGATATAGGGATATCAAATCAATAGTGTAAACACATGTTAGAGAACATGATGTTGAATTGACCCACCTTGAGACACTATTAAGATTTTTATAATTTTATGTGTCATCAGTTGGTCTCAAGCAATGATAATGTATAATCCTTAGACCTGAGATTAGCATGATTTCCTACATGTGCAATAGTACACTTAGGGGTTGTCAAACGCTACTCTATAACTGAGTAGTTATAAAGGTAGCTTTCGGGTATACTATGAAACATGCGGAGGGATGTGACTGGTCGGATATGAGATTTGCTACTTCTAACATAACAGGAAAGATATCTCTAGGTCTCTCAATGTGGTCGGATAAAGAAAGTGCATGGCTATTCCACTAGTGGTCGAAGAGTCGACCACATGAAGTTATCCGTCACTTGATCGAGAAAGTATTGAACAGTCCATGGATGATAAAATATCTCACCTGAAGTTCAACTGGATATCGTGAGGCAACGGGAGAATACACAAGCAGGTCATTCAGTTCGACCATATACGGACTGGTCGTATGGAGATACGAGCTGGTCATAGACTAGTCGAACATAATCACTAACCGGTCGTAAGCTGGTCATAAGGAGTTACGAATTAGTCATGACTAAATATAAACTGGTCGTATAGAGATACGTGTTGGTCGTAAGTGATAAAGATCTAGTCGTAGATCATATTGCATTAAGGTTCATCCGATATAGTTTATGTATATTCGGGAATCATTATGTCCTACTAGGAACCGCTAACGACTCATGGCTGGAAAAGAGTTTTCGAGTCATAGTCGATTATGCATGAACCTACAGGGTCACACACTTAACGGGTTGGAACAAACGAGTTTACATAGGATCCGTCATGAGCTCTTTATAAGAGGATGCGTGAGGCTGTTGGGATAGACAGCGTGAGTTGCATCACCGAAACCCTAGCCGTCATCTCCTTGAGGGCCCTACCGTGCAAGTTGTTGCTAGCACACCAGCATACGGTGTTCCATCCCTAGACGTGTGGATACCGTAGAGACGCTACTGCGATTGCTGTTGTGTTGAATGAGGACGATCCACGATCATCACAAGGAACACGATTGGTTGCTAGAAGAGAGGATCAGCATCGAGGACGCTGAACGATCGACTACAACCACTACATCGACGCGCTCGATGTTGGATCAGGCTGCTCCAACTCTTCATCTGCTGCAGTGCGCGTCTAGTAGTAACGATCTATCATCTCTTACTTGCATGACTTCTTGGTTTATGTGGTAGAAGTTTTGAATTACCAGCTAGTGTAGCCTACTCGTATCCCTTTAGAAGAGGGAAAGGGGGAAGACGGCGTAGAGGCGGCAGGCAGCGGGGCAAGACCGGTGCGGAGGCGGCAGGGCCGATATGGGACAGGCGATGTCGGGACCCAAATGTGCATATATAGGCCCTATGTGTATAATGCACTGGTTCAGGATCACGCTAGTGCACATAGTGTCAACATAGATGAATATCATTCCACACTAGACGAATATAAGAATAAATGACTAATTTGATTAAATAAATAGCAGTTGTGACCTTATGGTCGAGTTTACATTTATTAAGACACGTAGGGCTGACACTAAATAAAGAAACGGCAGTGGAACGAAAGCAACTCCAACGGATACCCATCAACTTGCCTGGAGCAACCGACTGGGATCAAGACCTAACAATCACCATACTTATATAGCTCCTCCTCAAAGGTAGGCGATAATTTCTCCACTTCAGCTGAATGATTGCAAAAAGAATGAGTACTCCGAGTACTTAACAAGTTGTACCACATAATCCAATTATAGATGATGGCTTATTCCAAAGAAAATGGCTTTTGTGGCTATTTTACAATAAAACAACATTTGCAGTTGAATACGAATAATAGATTGAAAGCGTAATTCAAAACAAATAAATAATAATAATTTTAACAAATATTTTTACAAAGCTCTCATAACCTAATCAATTTCTTTGACACAACTACATAAGTTTTTCCCACACAGCTGTCTCTTCCCAATTATTTTTATAAAAATCTACCCCTCATGTGAAATCCCTGAGCATGTCCATGACCGCGGACGCGGCTATTCGAATAGATTAATTAACACTCTGCAGAGGTAGTACACTTTACCCAAGCACCAATTATAACAAAATTTTTCCGATACTTCATCTTAACAACTGACATTCCTGTTGTGCTTACTGCTGGCACCAACCCCCACATAGGTGGTTAGCCAATCGTACACCGTTGAACCTGAAGACGGCGAACCGGTCATAAATGTGAATCGCCACACGGACAGAAACACGTATCCTCCCTAGCACATAGCTTGAACTATCTGCCTGAGTAATCAATATCAAGACTCCATAACTTACTAGGTTAGGCCTGTCCCATACCAGGCATGTGGTCGTACAGTTATGACTCAGTTCAATGGCGCACAAAGTTAAGTCCTTAATTAACTAAGGCGAGACTGCCAATTTCTAACTACATTACCAAGATTTTATATCTTTCCAGTCCACAATTCCACCATATCACACAGTTCCACCCACTCGCCTCAGTCTAAATATTTTTCCCCTTGTTGGTTAAGTCCAACACATGCTATCAACGAGTAACAGTATACTACACACAATTTTACACAAGTTTCATAATCACTTAGTCAAGTTTATATTTGCAACTCAAATGATATCAATGACTCGTTGCATAGCTAAGCATACTATTCATATCTAACCAACCCACGTTGGTGCTATGATAATACCAACTAATAATTAACCAATTTAGGATGACAAAAGATCATGATCATACAATAGGCAAAGTAGATATAATCAAATTGGTGTATCACTAGCCCCAAAACATTTAAATAAATACTTAAATTAAAATGCACTAATTTGAATTAATGTAATTTTTAAAAACTGGGTTCAACATGGTCAAATATACAACTTGCCTTGGAACAAGTATTGGTATTGGTTTTGAGCTTGATCAACTTTTTCTCCTTCGAAAGCTCCCGAAGTATTAACGTCCACTCACAAACGAAAGCAAATAACTAAATAAATACAAAAAAAGAAATAAATAAACTCCAAAAATTAAATTAAATCTTATGAAGGTAGAGCTTGAATTTATATGAATTTAGAAACTTGAATGGGTTCAATCGGAGTTTGTATGAGGAAGAAAGGGCTTTTGGAAGATCTAATCCTAAGAAAAAGAGAAAGAATTTTCTATTTCGAATTTTTAGAATTTTCTTTCTAAAGGAAATTCCAAAATATTGCATAAGCATAATGTCAGCAATGATTTTTGAATTAAAATAAAATCCGAAAAATAGGAAACAAAGGCTGACATGTCGGACCCTAGGTCTATGGACCAAGTCCATGGATTTGATCTACTGGTCTATGGCTCACGGGTCTATGGCACTATAGATCTGACATGTGGGACCCATATGGTAGTGGCCAGGCTCATGGTAGACTAGGTTTAACTGGGTTTAGGGCTTGGGTTTTGGTACGGGTTTGGATTGGGTTTGCCACGCGACTGTTGTAACATCCCAAATTTCGGACTTTTCAAAAATTTATTTTAAAAATAATTAATTCAAAGAATTAGATTTTAATTTGGAGTTCCTGCTATTTCAAAGAGCCTTTTTGAAGCTTTAAAAATAAAATGAATCATTTGCAATTTATCGATTAATTTAAAGCTTAATTTGAATTTTAGAAAATAAAAACATTTTAAATGATTAAAGTAAACATTAATTAAATCCAAAATTATTTTATTCAATCTTTTCAGGTTCCAAGGATTTTTGTGGGATTTTCTTGGATTTTTTTCAAATTTATTTTATTTTTGGATTTTCTAGATTTTCTTTTGTTTTTATTTTCTCTCTCCTCCTTTCATCTTCTTCACGTGAATGCTCTTCTCTGTTGCTTTCTTCTAGCCGAGAGCTCAATGGTCATGCCCCTCCTCACCATCCAATTCGACCACCGGTCCTGGCCACCGCCGTCGACTACGCCGCCCTTGGTCCCGGTCACCTGTGCCACCTTCCTCCCCTTCCCTTGCTCTTGTGGAGCCCACTGTCGTGCAGCCCAAGCTCCTTGGCCATCAATGGCTGCCGGCCATTTCTCTCCCCGTTCACCCCACTCAAACATCCAAAATCAATTTCGTTTGAAGCAAAATGACCGCGTCTTTATCACCCACACCATACATCCATCAACTTTACGTTTCCACCATCAATTGCATTCAATTTGGCCGTTTCTTTCCGTTCTTCTTTTGCAAACCGAAAATTGAAGCATTATTCCCCAAGCATTCCCCGTCAACTCAAGCGTCCCCTTCACATTATAAAGAGAGCATCATGTGTTCCCAGCTCTCCTCTTCGATTCATCTCAAACCTTACCCCCTAACTCTGTTTCGTTTGTCCGAAACAAGCGATGCCATCCGGTGTCTTCCCGAAGTTCGGCGACGTCGCCTTCGTGTTGTTCTTCCTCTCCGTTGATCCACCGACCAAGGTGACCGTGTCATAATGTGTTCCTGGTATCATTCTTCCAATCCCCCACCTTGTTTCATCTTCTTCGTCACCGAGAAGCCCCACCACCGCAAGCTCTTCGTCGTCGTTAATGGCCACCATGGTTGCATCTCCTCGGACCTTCCCTGGCTGAACCGACCGGCTCTACATGATCCCCATGCCGAGGCACACCCCCGTGCTCACCTCCCCTCGTCGGTGCCATCACCCGAGCATCGCCGCCGCCACCATGCGCCCCAGTCGTCATTGCCGCCACCTCGCTCCGTCTCCGGCCAAACCACCACCACCAGTGTGTAGAGGACGCCGACGGGTTTCCATTTTTTGTGTTTCACCGGCTGCCTCTCCCTTTCCCTCACCAGCGCCGACGCCGACGCCATGGCCATGAGCTCCTGGAGGGCAGTGCTCTGTTCTTTTGTTCTGTGCATTGCCTCTGTTAACTGTTCTTGAGTCAATGTCTACTTGGACCCATGTGGCATTGACCCTCTCTTTTCCCTTTCATTTCCTCTCTCATCTCACTAGCTTGTGGACCTTCCTTATCATGCACACAAATGCTTTGCTCTTCTCTATAAGAACCGAATAGCAAATTCTTGAAACAATATTTATCTAGTTTCTTCTCAGTCCATAGCTTTGTATGTATCCATTTTTGGTGAGAATTGATTTTTTTTAGAAATTCATTCTCTCTCATACGTACTCCAAATTCATAAATTCTTTCTCCTAAATTCATCTAAATTCATTCTCTAATTTCTAGAATTTATTCTATGATTTTTAGTTTTTATTTAGTTTTTGTTATTTATTTGGTCTGATTCGCGCATGTAGAGTCTGACGTCGCCGACACGAATTTGGATCAACATAAAGCGCTTACCTCCAACGCCACCGAAGGCGAGTCTCCTTTGACCACTTTGAACATATGATTTGTAAGTTATGTTTTCAGTTTTAAAGTTATGCATTGCTATTTTATTTAAATGGTAAGTTTAAACTGTAGGTTGTTAGTTAAAAACCTAAAGTTTGCTATTATCATCCTTGATATTTGATATCCTGCACCTTTGTAGCCCTAGCATAGAAAATTCTGCATCATTGAATACAATTTTGCAGAATAGTTTGATACGGTGGAATTGCTTAGACGTGCTGTTTAGTCCTGTTTAACCTTTGGGATAAAAACCTTTAATACTTGTTATGCTTTAAATTTTAGAAAATATTTGACATTAGGTAATGTCAATATTTAGAATATTTTACACTAGGGTGAGTGGCATGAGTCTGGTTTGTCTCACTCTGGTCGATTAAGGACCGACTCTTGTGTTTATTCAAACCAAGCATTACCGTGCAACCACACGTCCTAAATGGGAATGACCTGGCTGAGTAATTTACTAAGTCTGAACATTTAGCCCGCAGGCTGTAGATGGTAGGTTTTACCTATAGTGCAGACGATGGTAAATGACATCCATGTCTGTCGGGGCTTGCGTCGGACGTTGGTAAAAGACATCCAAGTCCGAGCAGGTTATCTCCCACAACGGTGAGCTCCAGGTCGATGGTAAATGATGTCCATGACCTAGGGTTATGCTCATCAGGCGGGCTAATGTTAGGATAAAGTATTGTAAAAGCCATGTGATAATCACTTAGTCGCACACCTTCGAAAGTATGTGAGCGGATAGTATAACCTGATTATCTCGTGTGGGTCAAGCTGTACAACCTCTGCAGAGTGTTAAAAAACTATTCAAATAGTCGTGTCCATGGTTAAGGGCGGGCAAGGTGTGTATACATATGGTAGATTTTAGTTTTGGTTTTATAAGAAATAGTTTGGGAATCCTGGATTAGTTGGAACTCTTGGATTGTTGTTCTGGCAGTTAGAGCCAATTGGGCAGTTAGAGCTCAATTCATGAAAACTTGGCGGATAGATCCTCTTTACTAGTGTATGGTAGTTGGAGCTTGCACTAGAGATTAATTTAATTTACTTTATCTTTTTAATCATCTTTTGTCAAATGGGCTTTATAAAAGATGTTTAAACTTTAAATATTACTTTGTGCAAATGAACCATATATGTCCAATTGTTAAAGCTATGCATATGCATCATTTTCCAAGACTCGTGGAGTACTTTATGTACTCACATGCTACACTCAACAAATCTCAGAAGTCTACGAAGATGCCGAGAACGACTACGACTACTTCGCCTGCGGTTTCGATGAAGGCTTCCCGGAGTACTAGGCTGCATTCCCCCAGTTGAATGCCAGTAGGCGATTCGATGGGTCAACCACGGAGTTTATCATTTTTTATTTCCATTACTGTGAGACTTAAGGTCTTTGGACCTCTTTTGTAATAAGTGGCCATAAGGCCGGCACTCAGTTATTTATTAATGTTATATCGTGATTTGAACTGGTTATCAATAATGTTTCCACTGTGTGCACTAGCTACTGATCTGGGACTGGTGCAGAAATACACAGAGAGTTCCGGTCCTGACAACTGCCACGTGGTGATGATAGGGATGACACAAAGGCGACGGGGGGATGTGGGCCCGAGGTGGCATGCCACGGTGGCTCTACAGTGGTGGAGGCTCTGGGCCCAATGGGTTTCAGCGAACGACGACTCTCCAGCAGCGACAGAGGTTCAGATCTAGGCAAAGGCGATACAAGGAATGAGATGACGCGGTTGATTCATGTCGGAGATGACCACAGCGGTGGTGGCGAGGAGTTGTGCGGCAGAGCGGCTCGGCTTGCGGTGGCGACGGTGACTCAGGATTCCTCCGAAGATGCAAGCGTGCACATCATGTAGAATGCGAGGAGGCAATCTCATTTTCGGTGATGAAGAGGGCGAAGGCTCACCGGTGGCAGCACACTCCGACAAAGAAAGCTTGCGGTCGGCGAGCTTTGAGATTGAAATCCGGCGGCACTAGGGCTTTAGGGGCGGTGTGGCTCTTGGAACCGGTTTGGGGATGAGAAGGTGAGGCCGGGGTGCCTCTTTTATAGGGGGAGGGTGACCCCAAGATGGTGTACGAAGTAAGGCATTTTTTCGGAAACACAGTGAAAATAGAGTCGGGTGGCAATAGAAAGGGGATAAGAACCGGGGTCAGTTGTGGTAGAGATAAGGATAAGGATAAGGATGGCACCGATAGTGCGAGATAATTGGGTTGTTTTCGCCCAATTTTGGAAGAAGCTCGGACGGCAACCATGGTGAAGCGCATTCTGCCGAGAGGAGGAAGAAAGAGAGGAAGGAGGAAGGACTGACCAGTGGGGCCCACGGGACAGAGAGAGAGAGAAGAGTGGAACGAGCAAGCTCGGCTGAGCGTGCGATTGGGCCATGATGGTGGGCCGTGCGTGGGAAGGAAAGGCTGGAACAGGGTTGGGTCGGGAAGATTGGGCCTAAGAAAACTCTGAGATTTTAAATAAGTTTTGTAATTTAGAAAGAGCAGAAAATCCAAATGGCAATTAAAATTAGCAATTGAACTTGGAAAAATTCCAGAAAAATCTGGAAAATGCTTCCAAGTAGGGGTGAAAACGGATCGGATATGGACGGATAATAGCTCTGCCATATTTGTTTTCATTTTTTTCCTAGATGCGGATACAAATACAGATGCGAATAATATCGAATACGAATACAGAGCGAATACGAATCGAAACAAATATGGTCACGGATATTTTTTCGGAACATAAAATACCCTTAAATTGCATGCCAGAAATTAACAAAAACATTTAACTAGTTTATTTGATGCAAACATTCATGAATTGTTCATGTTTTCAGCATCCAAAGTTACTTCATAGTCCTTGTAAACTATTTTGTGCAAATGCATGTGGCCACATATGTAAAATATACAGTCATATTTGTGTAGATTGTATTCATGGATGCAGCATACAGAATTAAATTGCTATATCAACATTAAAAGTTCGGTCAATGTTTCCTCCTTTTCTGTAGTAATAAATTATTTTGATGTTAACCCTGCTCAATGCTTTAGGGTAAGACAAGATATAAGAGTAGGAGCCCAAATTGGTGCTCTATTGGCATAGTCTCTCCAGTCTCCACTTTACAATAGCTCCGCCCGCCGCCTCCCCTTCGGCCCATCGCCTCCACTCCTCCACCCGCCTCCTCCCCCTCGGCAGCTCGCTTGCCGCCCCCTTTCCCGTCCCCTCACTCACTCACTTCCGCCTCCCTTCCTCCTTGTGATCTGCTCTCCACTCGCCCGGCTACCACCGCCATTCCCCACCGCGCCCTCCACCTCGGCTCATGCTCCGCCGCCCACCTCCTTGGTTCCCCTCTGCCGGAGGCCATCGAGGCGAGGTGGAGGCCATCGAGGCAGCGGCCGCCACCGCCCCTTTCCTCCTCATTGCCGTCCTCCAAGCTCCGGCCACCGCCGCCCTTCCATCAAGGTTGTCGTCCAAAGCCGCCTTGTTGGCGCCAGGAGGATGGAGGAGATCAGATCAAGAAGGAGCCTGCTTGAATGCTTGATTTGCTTGTTTGTTCTTGCGATGAATCATGAATGCTTGCTTCTGTTTTCTTGATCTGTGAATGGATAGATTATTTCTTGATCTGTGAATGGATGAATGGATGAACTTATCTTTGTTACTACCTGAATCGAACTGATGCCGCCACGAATCGATGGTCTCAATCTTTGGGGAGGAGGCCGTGGGGAGGAGGCCAGAGAGGAGGAGCTGGGAGATCTGGGAGGAGGAGGGTCTGGGAGGAGGAGGTGGGAGGAGCGCACCGGGGGAGGAGTGGCTAAGTGCCTAAGTGTCGGATATCCAGACATGCTCTTATCCGAATAATCGAATCCGTATTCATATCCGACGGATATCATGTCTACTGTATTCGTTTCTGTTTCCGATAAAAAAAATCGAATCCGTTTCCAATCCGAAAATTATCCGAAAAAAATCCGATCCAAGACCATCCGAATCCGTTTTCATCCGGATCAGACGAAAACTATCCGATCCGTTTTCACCCCTACTTCCAAACCAAAAGAACTCGAATAAAATAGTTTTTAAATTAATTGATGTTCGATTAATCACATTAAATTGTTTTGATATTTGAAAGTCCATTTAAGCTTGATTAAATTAAATTAAAATTTGGTGAATTTTCATGAGGAACTAAACTATTCAAAAGGATTTTAAAACTCAGAAAATTGGGATGTTATAGGTGACGCCACATGGGAAGCAGGGGCGGCGTGGACGCCGCAAGTCGCACGCCCACATAGGGAGAAGGGGAGGTAGGGGCGAGGCCGGCCGCAGAGGAGAAGGAGGCAAGGGTGGGGCCGGTGCTGGATGGGTGCGGAGGTGGCAGGAGGCAGGGGCGAAGCCGGCCATAGTGCCATTGTGGTACTACTGCACAGGCATGGCGCATGCGCACGAGAATAGAAAAGGGGGCGAGGACGACACGAGCCAGGTCGGCACGGCACTGTGTCGGCATGGTGGGTCGTGCTTGGAATGACATAGGGGAAAAATAACCATTGGGGCCCGTTTGTCACGTTGGTCCATGCCTGGCACAGCGCGGCCCATTTGTCCCGTTTAGCTCGGTAACATTCGGAGTTTTGGAAAATCCAACCGTTTTTTTACCATTTAGGGCTTAAAAATAGTCTAAAATAAAATAAAAATCCCCAAAAAAATTCTATAAATAGCCACCATACCCTCTCCTCATTTCGCACCCATCCATTCCCCATTCACCCTTTTGAATTCTGTTGTGCAAATTGAGATTCTTTGTGAGATAATTTGGTAAAATTCAAAAAAATTATGCCAAATTGTGGAAAATTCAAATTCCAGTAGCAAGCCAGCAAAAGATGTACAATACTATTTTTTGCATTTTTTTATTATTTGTAATGCTAAGATAAAAAAAATAGTGTAAGTTTCTATTTTGTAGTTGTCGTTACGGAAAATTACGATAGCTTTGCTCTTAGTAATTACGGATTTTTACCGAGGAAGTTGCATCCATGGAGAATGTCGCTGCCTCAAACCAACCGGAGTTGTTATTGGAAGGGCAAGGAGGAGTTCTTTCATCAGGCTCTGTGGGCAGCATCTTCGTTAGCAACCACCGGAGCAAAGAGGTCAAGGTCGGCTACGTTGGGAGTCTGGGAGAATTTCGAGAGGACAACCAAGGATGTCTATTATCTAATATCTCCTCTTACTGTGCATAGTATTTTACAGATTGCTAGTCAATTGAAAATGTATAAAAATGACATAGTTTTATGAGAGGCTATTGTTGCTATGAAAAGTAAATACCTTAAATATTGGAGAGAAATTCTTTTCCTATATGCATGTGCATTAATTTTAGATCCTAGAGCTAAGATTTAAGGATTTGCTAATGTTCTGGATCTTCTTAGTGATGCTACAAGGCTAAACTATTCTAATTATTTTGCAAATGTTTGTTCTCGATTACATGAGGTTTTTCAAAGGTATGAAAATAAGTTTCAGGGAGTCCACTTACAACGACCTCCACTAGCACCCATCTCAAGTAACAAGACAAATCTGTGGGGCAAGATCTGGGGTGGAGGCTCTTCCTCTAGGTCCAGGTCTTCTTCTACTACGGCACCTTCTGAACCAAGACCAACCTCTCACCCAAGAAGTGAGGAACTATCCATCTATCTGGACAGCGATACAGTGGATTTCAACTTAGAAGGCTTCGAAAATTTGCAATAGTGGCATAGCCATAAGTTAACATATACGTGCTATCTATACTTGCACATGATGTGTTAACTGTTCCCGTCTCGACGGTTTCCTCCAAGTCTACTTTTAGTCTTTCTGGAAGAATATTTGAGGAGAGAAGAACACGTCTCACGAGTGAGATGGTGGAGATACTTCTAACTGTGAAGGACTGTGAACAAGCTGATTTATAAACACAACACTCTGTGAATAATCCAGAGTTGTCGAATGTATTCGAAAATCTGTACCTAGACAACGACACTTAGAATAAGGATGTATGTAAAGCTATAGGTTGTACATGTTTTTCTTTGCCAAGATTTTCTTATTTTAAGTTTTTACTTGGCAAAGGTTTAAATGAGACAGTCATTTGAACATTAATAAAGCTCTTTATTATATTTGTAGTTTGTTTATCTCATTTTTTTTATGATTTTCATATGTATTTATGAATTCTACATATTTTTTTGATTTTTAAATTTTCGGGTCTAAACGGGCTACGCTAACTGGCCTCGGCCCGTCAGACTAATCATGCTTGAGCTGGCACGGCACAAAGTGCCAACGGGCCATGTCTGGGTTGGCTCCCTGACACATGGACCGGCACGGCACGACCAGATTATTTTGCGGGCCTTATCTTGGCGTGCCTAAATGGGTCTAGGTCGTGCCGTGCCACCCGTTTGGGGATCCGATCTTTCTAAAGGCAACAGATGCAAAGCAGAGGTTAAAAGGAGAGACAAGTGTGCATGAGTGCATCATTCGGTCCCAAAAAAATAGGACAAATGTTGTAGTACATAGTCTGTAGTGCTTCCGATCTAGAGGTTGATGATGACAGAAAGGGGATCAAGAGGCATGCAAAAATTTGCAGGAGGCACACATGGGGATGGCATCTAGGTTTTTGTCACCTGTCATGCTTGACGGATGATGATGGAGTTGGTTTAAAGCGCCGATCAAGCTTGTTAGAATCTCAATTTTAGTCATACGATCATACGTTTTTTATGACCCAGATTGAAGGGAACGATCTTACCTATGATAGAGTTTTAATTTGGTAGAATTTAAATATTAATATGATTTTAACAAAAAAATATAGAATCATGATCAAAATTTCCATATGATCATACCCAATTCTAGTGATTTATTATAAATAATTATTTGCATATGTCCATTTCATTGTAAATTTTTACTTTTTGTTTCTTCATGTCCATTATAATTTGCATAAATAATAAATCATATTTTTTTGCGCTACATTTTGGTAAAAAAGTTATAAAAGTACAGCTTTTAAAAATATAGAAGTATTAAAATACAAGGTAGATTTTTTAAAAAAACTTTTTGTTAGAATCAGATGAAATCTTAGATTCTATGTCGATTTTATGATTCGCGATCTTGCTGAACAACCTCCAATCCGATTCACGATCACAATTCTAACGACCTTGCTGCTAGTGTGATTTGTGGCTCTTTTGGTTGAGAATCTTTACGTCGACATCTAGGTCAAGAAAGTCCTAATGTTCAAGCTGACCTGTTTGGGAAAGTTGGAGCTGAAGTTTAAAAGCGTTAGAAAGTTAGACTTGCCTGAAGAGGATGCAGCTAAAGGGCTTCCCATAAAAAGCTAAGCCCCTAGGACCTTAGGGCCTGTTTGTTTTATTTGTGCTTTTCAAAAGCGGCTTCTAATTTGTCTTGCCGACTTCGGGTTTGTGAGTTGAATGGCTGGACTTTTCTGATTTAGTGTTTGGCTGTTCGGCTTTTAGGTAGGTTGGCTACAGCTTTCGAGAGGGGAAATATCTGAAATGCCCCCGAGGACAGTAATAGCTTGATTGATGCCGTTTAACATAATTAACAACATGTAATGATGTTCAACAACATTTAATGACGTTCAACAACATTTAACGACTATTAACGACGACTAACGCAATTGACGAGAACTGCCAATATTGACCACGATTAACGACAATATACTGTAAACAACGCAATAAACCATAATTAGCGTATTTAACGATAATTATTACAATAAACATTTATTACAACAAATAATTATTATAAACAATTATTACATAAATAATTATTACAATAAGTAATTATTACACACAATTATTACATTGAATAATGAATACACCTAAAACAATTATTACAATGAATAAATATTACAATAAATAATTATTAAAAACAAATCCATGTTAGCATAATTTAAATTTTGATAATGCTCAGTCAGTCAGCAATTCCATGGCATACATGAGTAGCAGCAATTTTAACAGCATGAACACTAAAAAATTTAACCACTGCAATCATTATTCTGAAATTCATCTGAAGACAATTATGGATAATTTTTACATAGACACAAACATTAAACATTGCAATAACAATCAATGAAGGCAATTATGGACAATTTGTATCAATTTAGCTGTATATGTAACAGGAACATGCATTAATGGATATAATTACAATAAGAGTAACTGAACAAATTTCTATAGATGTCGAGGCATCCAGAGTTACTTCATAGTCATTGTAAACTACTTTTGAACAAGTTTCACTGATCCTCTAGATATCAAGTACACCTTACCAACCTCAATTAGGTCATAAAACTGATCAAGCACCGAATTGAAGCATGTTACACGAATTTCTCCACCATGTGAATCAAGGAGATTAATAAATTCCACTGCCATTGCCATGCCAAGAATTGTCAATGTTTGGATTGATTGATACAATCTACAGAATTAGTGACAAAGTGATAATGTTTGGATTAGTTAGTTTAGTACAACAAAGTGACAATTCATGCCCCCTCTACTTTTTTTCCGGGCTTGGGACCGGCATTGGTAGTGTTAGACACCCCCACCCTCACACGTACCCCCAAAAATAAAACTAAAATTTGCTCATGTACATTTAATTACCCCTCTATGTAAATTTATAGGATAATAATTAAGAGAACAAAATAAAACTCATGTTAGGGAAGACAACTAGCTCATGTATGTACATAAATACAAGACCATGTTCCATGCAAAAGGTCCATCCATTGATCATGCTAGGATCCAAACTAGATGCAAGAGAAATCAGATTAATCATCTTCACATCAATTGCATATCCATTCATGTTCCAATATACACTCTAAAAATTGCATGGTAGAGATCACAATTCACTGCAGTACATCATCAAAGTAATTTACAATGTAGCATCTACTCACAACAATGATGATAGCTCCTCATGAAGTCAAAACTCATGTACAGATTGATGGTTCATGGACATGTAATAGCAACCAAAATTCTTCATGAATTGATTTACTTTGCGCTAAAAAAATTGATGCACTCAGATTTCAGGTATCATCTGAAATCAAGTAACATAAATTCTTCAAGCACTATGAAGAACAATCTACACTCAAATCAAGATGCATATGTATTCATGGAAATGATGAACTAGTTTGAGATTCATGGCAAGCACACTCAAATCAATCTAAACTCAAAACAAGCACACAAGTAATAGCAAGCACAAGACAGGTCCTTCTGTTATTCTCTGAAGAATAGGAAAATATAAATGCTATGTTCAAAGGATATGTTTCCACTTTCCGGAAGTAATGAACGAAATATTTCACTCAACAATCTGCAAAAGAGCAATTCTTCCAAGGAAACCAATTTGCAGGCAATAATGTAGCAATTCCAGTGGCATCATGAAATCAAAATTAGATACAAGAACTTGGAAAATATGTTGTCTTTGATGTGCTGAAGAAGAGAAGGGAGGAGGAGTTGCGTGGCTCAGGGGGAGGAGGAGGGGGAGGTCGCCGGCGGCTCAGGGGAGAGGAGGGGGAGGCCCGCGGCGCTCGAGAGGTGGAGGGAGGAGGCGGTGGCTGGGGGAGGAGGACGAGGGGTGGTGCCGCGTGGGGAGGAGGAGGGGCTTGGCCATG
Organism: Phyllostachys edulis; assembly: GCA_036346405.1. Classification (NCBI taxonomy): domain Eukaryota; kingdom Viridiplantae; phylum Streptophyta; class Magnoliopsida; order Poales; family Poaceae; genus Phyllostachys; species Phyllostachys edulis. Next base: position 43,783,884 of record CM070560.1, on the reverse strand, counting down.
TGGGGAGGAGAAGGGAGGGGCGGCGCCGGCGGGGAGGAGGAAGAGGAGGGGCTCGGGGCGCGTGGGGAGGAGGACGAGGTGGGCGTGGGAGGAAGACGCTGAGGGCACGAGGGGAGGGTTAGGGTTTCGAGTGCGAGGGGAGGGAGGAGAGGGGGTTTTGTGCGATAGCAATCAGCGTGTAAATTATCCCGAACTTCGGGGGCATTTTGGTAACGACGGTTGCGGGAAGCGGCGGAAGCGCCGCTTGGCCGAACCGAGCTTCCGTCTTCAGCGTTAAGGGACAAAGCACCGACCAAAAAAGTTATGAAGCAAACCGTTTGGGGCGGCTTCGGCTGGTAAAAGCGGAAGTCAAGCCGTCCCAAACGGGGCCTTAAACTCATATAAATTTCTCTAGAAATTAAGTTCGTCTTACGAGAATTTGGAAGAAAGGTAGTTGTAAAACGCGTGAAAATCGAAATGGTGTTGTGAGCCTGGCTTTAGAAAACGGCGATAGCCATGGCCCCAAAAACAAGAGGTGAAGAATTTTGCCGTGGAAATGAAGATTGTGGCCGAAGGTAGCTCTAGTTGCAATGTGCACACCATGAGGTCCACATCTTCATCAAGGATTGCACAACGGTGGTCTCATGGACTCAGATGTTCAGATGTTGAGAGCACTCCGCAACTACTCCATTTATCGTGCGTAGTGTACTACGATCAAGGCACTGTTCGGTATTGATGTTAGTCTTGATCTATTTTGATTTGTTGGGCAACTACTCCATTTATTGTGTGTAGTGTACTAGTTTACTACGATAGGTACAGTTCGGTATTGATTTTAGTCGTGGTCTATTTCGATTTGTTGGTCCTGGCTATGATTGGGAATCCATGTGGCAACTTTGGTCTGTCAAAAGCTCTGTTTCAGAAGAAACACGGACAACCGTTTACTGCAATTTCACAGGGGAGAAAGCTGTGCACACCTCAGCAAACACATATGAACTAAGGGCATGTACAATGATATAGACAGTGGTTGTTTATAGTAACTTCATATCATTTATAGAAAAAACTAAACACAACATATACAATAGATTGTCTCTAAATTGTCTATATATGATCCTAAAAAATAAGGCCACAAAATATATGGGTGTATGGATACAACAGAAAAAGTAATGTCTATAAGAGTCTTATAGACCGTCTATTGTATACTTGTATGCTAGATGGTTTCTTCCTCTCTCTTTCTTCTCTCTCATCTATATCAAAAAAAAAAAAATCTTACGTGACGAAGATTATAGACGACTAATATCACCCTATTGTACATACCCTAACCGTTTATTACAGGCTCATTAGAGAGAGAATGTTGTGCACACCTCGGAATGAAAATGGACTGATTAACCGTTTATTATAGGTTCATTAGAGAGAGAAAGTTGTGTACACTTCAGCGTAAAGTTATACTAGCAAATTAGCTCCTTAGTCGCTTACTATATCTGACCCCTCTTGTTTAAGATGGATAAGGCCCATCTGAAATGTGGGAATTTTTCTAAGCTCCTGCAAGACCTGAACTCTTACATTCCCAATCCAAATAAGCATATGTCCATTAGACAAGTCGACAGAGAGAGAGGAGCACTTTTAAAGGAAGAGAAAAAGAAAAGACAGAAAATGGAGGGGAGCAGGGGACTGATCGAGAGAGTGGTCGGCCCCATGTGTCCACATCGATCGTGCTGGACATTCACCACATGAGCACACGGCGTTTTCCATCTAAGTTCTTGAGGTTATAAATTAACCCGGATTTATTTATTTCCCGGAAGTAAAAAAAACTACTAAGATGAACAAAAAAATTAATGTAGAAAAGTAGATTATCATTCAGTGACCAAAAAAAATCCATATCTTATACATCAACAAAATTAACCTACGTATTGCAACATGCAGTTTACATTCTTCTATGTGTCACAATGTTCAGAAATACGTGCGCAAAAATCGAAAGGCTGGAGTAGTGGATTTTTTTTAAAAAAATAAGCTATTCTTTATTAGAAATTACAAAAATATTCTAGCGTTCTTTTTTTTAGAAATATCAAATGCATTGCCGAGCGATTGGACGACTGGACCCAGTCGCTTGACTATTAGGCGACTGAAGTGCTATCGCATAACCGATTGAGCATAAGCACTTGATCGCCGAACAATAAGCGACAGTTCTGTCGCCCAACCGTAAAGCGACGGGTAACTCTGCTTTTGTAATTGATCTAGTAAATCGATTGTATGATGTTATTTATTTTCAAAATAATAGTGTTGTGACGATTTTGGTTGGTATGTTTGTAATTTTGTAGAATATCAGCAGTGCGAAATTTGTGAGACTCATAATAACATTTTGTGATCATCGTATATTGTTGTAGTGCACAAAATTTACAGAGAATTTTGGGAGAACGATTGAGATAGTGATGAGTTGTAAGTAGAAAGGTAAGTGATATTATCATGTGCGGGGATATGATTGAGCGAGTGAGAACGCTCGTTGTGATTATGAAGATGCCCTAAAACATAGAGGATTGACGTCGGTGCGAATGGTTCTTTACGGGATTGCACTAGAAGAGGCATACTTGCAATGTAAGCTTGCTTTGATGGTTTAGCGGATACACGAACCAAAACTACATTAGAGTCATGATGAAGCACGTTACACATAGTCACATGGCATGATGGTTCGACTAATTGCTTTAGTCATGCTCACTACTACTAGGGTACAACTGCGACATAACATCCAGGACCATGTAAGTCTACATGCCTTTAGGGGATAGTAAACAACATGGGGGGTAGGGCGGGGGACTACTACGTAATGACGACTCTCTGCGTGGACCGGGCCATTTTCCTTCCTTGGTAGCTCGGCGTTGAACTCTCGCCGGCCTTCCCTTCCCTTGTCACGGAATTTGTCCACGTCGGTTTGGTATGTCGAAGTCGTCCATGTCCTCTGATTCCATTATGTAAGTGCATCAGTATAGTGAGAATCGTAGAAGGATGTAAATTCTTCATAACTCACGTCGTGAATCGGATTACGCCGAAGCGGCCGGATCTGTTGTGGTCGGGCTCAACCGCATGAGCCTTTCCTTGCTCTTGTCGCGGGATTCGCCCACGTCGGGCGGTATGTCGAAGTCGTCTATGTCTGTGATTCTATGATGTAAGTGCAAGTATAGTGAGAATCGTAAGAAGGATGTAAATTGTTCATAACTCATGTCGTCTATCTGGATTACGCCGGCGGCCGGATCTGTGTGTGGCCGAAGCTCACCCGCATGAGCCTTTCCTTGCCCTTGTCGCGGAATTTGCCCACGTCGGGTGGTATCTCGAAGTCGTCCATGTCCTGCGATTTCATATGTAAGGGCACAGTGTGGTGAAAATCGTAAGAAGGATGTAAATTTTGATAACTCACGTCGTCCATACGGATTACGCTTGAAGCGGCCGGATCTGTTGTGTGGCGGGCTCAACCGCATGAGCCTTTCCCTTGCCCTTGTCGCGGGACTGTCCACGCCAGGCTGGTATGTCGAAGTTGTCCATGTCCTGCGATTTCATATGTAAGGGCACCGTGTGGTGAAAATCGTAAGAAGGATATAAATTTTTTATAACTCACGTCGTCCATACGGATTACGCTGAAGGCGACAGAATCTGTTGTGGCCGTAGGGCTCAGCCGCATGAGCCTTTCCCTTGCCCTTGTGGTGGGACTATCCACGTCGAGCTGGTATGTCGAAGTCGTCAATGTCCTGCGATTTCATATGTAAGGGTACCGTATAGTGAAAATCGTAAGAAGGATGTAAATTTTTTTATAACTAACGTTGTGTAGTGCTGGGTTTGGTTCAACCCCCTTTTATAAGCCCCATGGTTGGCATGGTGTGGTTAATTTCATGCAGAGTATAGAATCCTGTCTTTTAATTCTAAAAAGCTGAGGAGGTAGAGTGTTGTAATGTCGGTCTGGAAAGCTGGCAAGGCATAGTGTTGTCACGTATTACTTTGTAGTGAGAAGTCATATCTTGCTTTGTAGAGTGTTGTCATATCGGACTGAAAAACTGGCGAGGCAGAGTGTTGTCACGTCTTTCCTTGCGGAGTCTTGTCCCGTGTGGTCTTGTCATTCGGCAATAAAGTTGCCGGCCCGTCTGGTCTTATCCAAAGACAAAGTCAAAATTTATCGGCCCGTCTGGTCTTATCCTGGTATAAAGCTGCGCCAGAGTGTGGTCTTGTCATTGCATAAAAGGCTGTCGGCCCGTTTGGTCTTATCCTTTGCGCAAAGCTGCCCCATTTTGTCTTGTCCTTTGTGCAAACTGCCCGTTTGTCTTGTCTATGAAATGCTTTGTTAGCCTCCCTGGCGAGAACTATAAAATGCTGCCCACGCTCAAAATTTGGACCACTCGACCCTTGAAGCGTAGGAAGAAGAACCTTCTCCGTCTTATAGTAACAAGCGATGGCGACGCAGAGGGACGATCAACCGGTCGCGAAGCCGGACCTTCGCGTCGAAAGGAGGGAGAATTGGCCTAACTACTGTTGATGCCGAAGAAGCGTGCTCAACCAAGTATGGCGAAATCACGGACAGGGAGGGCGTGGTCGTGCGAGTCATAAACGGCCCTTTCGATGGTGGAATGGCGTTTCTTCCGATGCCCATACTCTGGGGTAAATAAGTTTTGTTCATGTCACTGCTAATACATCCTCCGTACTAACCGTCCCTTATAGCAAATGGCGAAATGCAACTTCACCCGCTGGATCGATCCTCCCAATGAAGGACATGCTGCGAGGTACTTGGATGTATTGTGGATCCGAATCTTGGATTTGAGGCGCCAATTAACGATCTGAAGGAGCAAAATAATGACCTCATATGAGATCAGATGGCGTGAGAGGGGCAATGAGGAGGTGGTGAACATAGGAAGTTCCTATGATCCCACATGCTGTTGTGCCAACCCTAGCTGCATATGTGCGTGCTACTACAACGACGGCCAACCACGTCCGAGGCGTCTAACTAGAGAACACTCTATGTGGGTAGGGAGAGGCACCTTCTACAATTAGGCACGGGCGGAGAAACTTGTACGTCGGTAGTCTCCCCTTACGTACGCACTTATGTTCAATCTCCTAATGCATGTAACTAAATGGTGGACGCGTTATTGCGGTTGCCTTTTATGGAGTTGACATGTTGCATCGATGTGTCGTGTCTTTGTAAGTTATATGCATCGAACAAACTCATTCATGGGTAGGTAATGTCCTTTGGTTTATTCTCATTCATGACGGACTGCGATGCATAAGTAAAGAGTGGACATTACATCTCATTACAAATAAACTTCTACTTGGCAACAATAAGAAATAGTAGCAGAAAGACCACAAAACTAACTAGCTTAACTAATTTCTTAAGCATGTTCTCAACTCTTTCCATCCTTTTATCCAGTCTTTTAAGTCTATTATCTTCGTTCTGCGTTGGTGGCTCGGAGGGTCGAGTAATAGGACGAAATGCAGCAATACCACGAGAGTCATCTTGCAAGATAGCAATTTACAGTGCAATATCTTGAAGCACTGGGACAGCTTCGTCAGCCTACTACCAAAACCGACATGTTGTGCTCTGAAAAATAATTGCAGCTTCTAGTGAAAGAAAAACTATATGTTGTTTGGAATGAAATTGATTGGTGGTGATTACGCGCAAGTTACCGTAAGATTTGAACACCTCATGAACACTCGAGATGGATTCGTTGGCGTATGTGAGGTAAACACATTCACGGGATCATTGCAGCGAGGGCAAACCAGCTGCTGCCGCAGTGATTGTAATTGTCTGCTCACTCGAAAGTTAGATGATGTCGAAGACATCCTGTCTAACAATGGAAGAAAGGAGAAGAGGAAATGAAGAGTGAGGTCAATGGCAGCCAAAACATCCATATATAGCATGCAGCTGAATTGCAATTGGGTAAATAGTTTTGTTCATGTCACTGCTAATACATCCTCCGTACTAACCGTCCCTTATAGCAGATGGCGAAATACAACTTCACCCATTGGATCGATCCTCCCAATGAAGGACATCTTTGCGAGGTACTTGGATGTATTGTGGATCCGAATCTTGGATTTGGGCGCCAATTGACGATCTGAAGGAGCAAAATGATGACCTCGCCAACAGATGCGGCGTGAGAGGGCAATGAGGAGGTGGTGAACATAGGAAGTTCCTATGATCCCACATCTTGTTGTGCCAACCCTAATTGCATATGTGCGTCATTACAACGACGGCCAACCACGTCGAGGCGTCCAACTAGAGAACACTCTATGTGGGTAGGGAGAGGCAAATTCTACAATTAGGCGCAGGCGGAGAAACTTGTACGTCGGTAGTCTCCCTTACGACGCACTTATGTTCAATCTCTAAGCATGTAACTAAATGGTGGGCCAGCGTTATTGCGGTTGCCTTTTATGGAGTTGACATGTTGCATCGATATGTCGTGTCTTTGTAAGTTATATGCATCGAACAAACTCATTTATGGGTAGGTAATGTCCTTTGGTTTATTCTCATTCATGACGGATTGCGATGCATAAGTAAAGAGTGGACATTACATCTCATTACAAATAAACTTCTACTTGGCAACAATAAGAAATAGTAGCGAAAGACCACAAAACTAACTAAGCTTAACTAATTTCTTAAGCATGTTCTCAGCTCTTTCCATTCTTTCATCCAGTCTTTTAAGTCTATTATGTTCGTTCTGCGTTGGTGGCTCGGAGGGTCGAGTAATAGGACGAAATGCAGCAATACCACGAGAGTCATCTTGCAAGGCAGCAATTTGCAGTGCAATATCTTGAAGCACTGGGACAGCTTCGTCAGCCCACTGCCAAAACCAACATGTTGTGCTCTGAAAAATAATTGCAGCTTCTAGTGAAAGAAAAACAACATATTGTTTGGAATGAAATTGATTGGTGGTGATTACGCGCAAATTACCGTAAGATTTGAACACCTCATGAACACTCGAGATGGATTCGTTGGCGTATGTGAGGTAAACACATTCACGGGATCATTGCAGCGAGGGCAAACCATTCTTTGCCGATGATTGTAATTATACGCTCACTCGAAAGTTAGATGATGTCGAAGACATCCTGTCTAACAATGGAAGAAAGGAGAAGAGGAAATGAAGAGTGAGGTCAATGGTAGCCAAAACATCCATATATAGCTCGGCCGACACGGGCGTCTCTGGCGTCACCGGCCATGAGTCTTCGCCGGCTCGTCCTCATCCGTGGCTTGCACCATCGGGTGATAGGTAGTAGGCCGCGGCTTGAGCTGCAAGTAACAAAATGTTAATCTGAAAGCTACGTATTGCGAGAAGATAGTGTGGATATATACTAACCTCACTGTCCAGCGTGGGTCCAGCCTCCAGGCCACTCGAGGTGTCCGCGTGCGAATCACCCCCAAGATAGTCGCGTCGGCGGCGCCGCGGAGATGCGGGACACGACGCGATCTTGCGATGTAGCCGGTCGATCGCTCCTCCGGGAGGCGAAACTCGATCCGATCCGTGAGCCATACGCAACACAACTTCAAGTTAGCAAATACGCGGAAATGAAAAATTGAATGTAAAGAATAGTACATGTAACTTCCAAACACACAAATCAAAAAGTACTACCTAGCAGGACAATTTTCCAAAGTAATAAAAAAGGGATAGTACTACAGCAACTACATAAACATTACGTGCAACGTACGATATATGTGTTACGACATTACGTACATGAAATAAAAATTGCGTAGTACCAGAACCGTTACACGAAAAATACAAAGTACAGATGACAATCTACACTGATTTGCACACTCCACACTGCAACAAGTACTACCGCAAACCATGGCAGTGCCTACTCCTCGGTGGTGCCTTGCATGTTACGGGTGTGTGTGGCCTCTCCGCCCTGAGTGCCCTAAGCGTCTACAAGCGCCCGGCTTGTGCCGTCCATATCATTGGTATCTGACGACTCTGCCAAGCGACCCTTGCCACCCTTGGCATGGCAATATCCGGAATCCAGATCCTCTTTGCAATATCCAAGGTGGCGAAGTTACCCACAACCCTAAAGCCCCTAAGCTCGCTTGATCCATGCACGCACCAACCTCTCCTTCAAAAGTACTCGGACACAAAGTTGAAGGGTCCATCGCCTGATCCACATGCTGGCGAGCACATGAGAGCATGGTTTGTGTAAAGCTTGATTTGTTGCACGTCTTGACTAGGTTCGTTCACATGATCTCCAAGGCATACCTCGTGGGTGATAAGAGAACGAGCGTCCCAAATCGGTCTATCTCGGAGAACACGTCAAGCGATGCTCCATATTGCCCATCGTGTAGGCAGGTGTGTGACTAGATCTTCTCTGTCTTCGCTTGCATGTATGCCGTAATCTTCGAGCAGCACGGTGTTTAAGGGTTGGTGGCATGAAGTGCGGCATTTGCGTGCCTCTCCCTGAAATATCCGATTGTCTTGTGCGAGAACACCTTCCACGATGGTGACGAGGGCGACAACGAAGGCCCCTAAGAACCCGATTGTACACCTCCATAAGGTTACTAGTCATTATCCGTACCTTGCCCGTCCGTGTCATCTGGCGAGACCACTTGTCCAGCGGCTCGGTCTCGATCGATGGGAAAGCTTTTCGATGTTCCTCGAGGTCCTCGCCTCGGACAGCGAGTTGAGTCTGCTCCTGGTTCCTCGTGTCACGTGTTTCTCTTTGTGTTCATCGGCGCCCATAAGCGTCAAATTTGCGTTCTTTGGTTACGCATAGACCTCTTGAATAACTTCACCAAGGGTTGCCGGGAACTTCTTGAAGAAGTTGGCCCCAGTGGCGAATACACCATCTACTCCTCATATCGGCCAAGAAGCGCCTCATCCGGGTCTTCACGAAGTTTTTATGGCCTTGACATCCGGCGTGGCGATCATGGATCACGCACACACGAGACGAGCTCGAACAACTCCCCCTCGGATGTTGAAGGAACCACAACCGGTGTCGAAATTCTCACCTTCAACAAATCGATGGCCAATGGTGAATTTGATTGTTCAAAATCAACGCCTATGGCGTGAGATCTGCCCTTGTATTTCCGGTCAAAAGGTCCGATCCTTTGAGATCATGGGCAGCATATGCCTAAAAGCCTCGATCACGAGGGCCGAAAGCTCGAAGGCCCTCGCAATATCAAAAACCTCGCGGAATTTTAGATGGCATATCCTCTCTGATGATGTCGTGCGGATTTCTCTCTGCGGCACCTCAAGCATACGAGGAAGGTTGTCGTCGCCGCCTCAAAAGATCCAAACCGTCTTTCCAATGCCTTACTTTACGCACGCACGCCAGCGTGGTGATCTTGTACTTGAATTTCTTCTCAATAGCCACCATAATGTGCTTGGCCTCCACATCCTTCTTCTCCACTATCTCTCCATACATCAAATTGGCTATGAAGGTTGGCGTTAGGTTACGATGTACGCACAAAACACTCTTGAGCATGCGAGTGCGGCTCCACTGCCGAGACAATCCGGTGAGTCTCATACTTGGTCTATGTGTGTGCACTCGCCAGGACAACCGGCTGCTTTCGCATTTCACGGTGTCTTGCTCTTGGCTAGATTTGACGACCAAAGCGTCCATTGCATAGACATAGCCCATACTTAATAGCATCTGCAAGGATGTCTTATCGACAAACATTGAGTGCAAGCCAGACCTCCGTGGCATGGTACTCCCACGGCGATTTGTGCTTGTCATGCGTAGATAGACCCTCGGCGTCAATCTATTCCATTCGAGGGGATGGGAGCTCGAATCCTCATCGGAATTGTCCTCGTTGTCTTCTTGTAAAGCCGTCTTGACCAAGGTCATCCGGTCATCGCTTTCCATTTGATGCAATATGTAATCCCTATGCTCTCCTTCATCGACCTATCTGTAGGCTCACCATGCGATGACCGATCTTCCTCTCCTCTATCTATCGCGTCGGTGATCGAAGCAACATTCTCTGAACTCTTCATAACCTGACCCTCCGGATCCTCTTCTTCACCAATATCTTTGGGCACCGAATTGCTCGCACCACCCGGATGATATCCGTGGGGAACCTGCTGACTTCTTTGGGCATGGTTGCACAAGTATCACACAATCATATCCACGGCGCGACATCCTTCTATAAAGGCCTTCCACACCGTCGCGTGTCGATCTTCTCAACTCCCATCGATGTTCGTGGGAGACCGGCTCAAAGCCCTTGTATGTCGTATTTGCACACCTCGGGGTTCAAAGAAAGTGCGGGTGAGCCAATGCTTCACATCTTCGATTTGTGCATTCTCGCCGTCGGTGTACAACGATGGCTTAAAGCTGCGCCAGTCAACACCGCGGACCTTCACGAGCGGTGCCAACACCATAATGCACTTTCAATGTAGTGGAGTGCAGGCATGACTTATTGTATGGCGCAAATATTTTCAACATTGCAACTAGTCGGATCGCATAGCATACGATATGCAAGTTATGCTACATTGTGATTTACATTTCTAAGGCCCTTCGCTATCGTCCACAACTACACGACGGCATGATCATTCATTACCTACTGATGCAGGCCACAATGAGCGTGCGAGACGATATTTACATTCAACATCAAAGCGAGCTATTCCATAGCAGGCATTATCCGATTGCACGCTAACTTGCAATCCGAAATGCTATAGGTGGCGTTCTAGTCTTCTCTGATGCTATACATATTACCTAAGTCAATTACTTCATACTAATTAACTTCTACTAATTAGTTTATACAAATAATTCATCCTCCTTATCGCTTCGGTCACGGATTATTCACCCAATAATAGTCGGCCACGCATGCAATCACATAATCGCAATACTTCTCTGCAAACACTAATACTCCTCACAGACTATTTTTCTCTAACTAAAGTTTCTTATCGCGACTACTTACATACAAATCAACAACATTTCTATTTTCTACTTTTTTTCTCTAACTAAAATTTCATACAGTACTACTTACACTACAATTTGTACTAAATAAACTATTTACCTACTACAAAATTTAAAATACAAAATAAAACAAACTTACCTCGCAGATGCTATTTTCCTCTCCTCTCCCTCTTTTCTCCCCTCTCCCCACGAGCAAATGTTTCCTCTCTCCTATTCTGTGCATTGGGACCATGCGGTTTCTTATATAGGCATACAGTCGCCCAACCATTGGGCGATTGGAGCCGTGGTCGCTCTACGGTGAAGTGACTACAATAATAACGCCTATATGTTGGCGTCCGCGCCTTAAATGCGAGCGGTTGGGCGATAGGTATCGATCGCTTAATGGTGGAGCGGCCGGATCAATCGTCAATCGTTCGCGACGACGGATATTTCTGTAAAAAAAAGAACGTTGGAATATTTTTGTAATTGTTAATAAAAAATAGATTATTTAAAAAAAATTCGGGAGTAGTGTGTCTCGTCCTGTTCGATCGGTCTTTCTCCGCCCTTCTTTTCCGGGCACTACGGAAAGCAGCTCTGCAGCAAACCTAAATGCATGCAATCAGCAATCGCGTGCCTAATTTTTAAGACTTTTGATTCAGGGACCAGAGACTGCCCATTCTAAACAACAGAGACGGTCCTACTCTCACAATCGTCGTTTGGTAAATTTTTGGACTGAGCAACGAGCTTCGCATACCACTCTTCAGATCCTTCGCTTGCCCATGCCCTGTTCTTGTCTTCAGAGTTTGGAGCTTTAAAAAAATGAGAATGCTGTCGTGGGATCCTCTTCGGGATCAGTTAATAAACAAACTATGTCTTGGATCGTAAGATAACGACGAGAAGACAAGTTGCCAACTCGAGCTCCAGTTCATTTTTTGTCTAGGTTAACATGCATCTTCTCTTGACCTGTTGTTCCCTGTTGGATCTCTGACAATTACTGTTACATGGACTCATCCTGGATCAGCAATTCAGTATATTTTCTTCTCCATCTCGTGGAGCAGTAGCCTCTTCGATTAATAAAAACTATCTTTATTCCGTAACGGTACGCACTGTTATTCCTGATCTGCGTTGCATCAGTTCATGGTCCGACCGGGCGTTATGCTGAACTATATTCAGGCATGTTGAAGAAAGCAGAATTCCGCACACGCTAGAACATTCACAGGTGTTTCTTCAAAATAGAACATTCACAGGCAGTCCTAACAGTACCACATTGACGTTTCCTGGATCCTGAATCTGCAGATGGCTGCGATTAATGGCCGTGCGTTGGCACTAACGAACCCCAGCGAAGTAAATCTGCCGTCGTACACTGCGATAATGCGCAAGAGATCCATCCATCCAGGCATCTCGCACAACAACGTCCAGGCCTCATTTGAATGCAGTGATCTTGCAAGAATTCCACGGAATTGAACCGCTTCCTATGAAAGTCAGGTAAAATTCCGGCGTTCCAAACACCTCCGGCCATTAGACCGGTTCTGCCGCCATGCCAGGCGAAGCCTATATAGGGCGGGACAGCAAAGGAACTGCAGACGAAACAACAGAAACATCCTATATTGGCAGTTCTCATGTAAAAAAGGGAAGCAGAGTCAAAACTCACGGGGAGAAACGCTCACACACCGAACACACAGGGGTAGGCTGATCGAGCTGAGGCTGGCGGAAAAAAGTCACATGCCGCCAGTTAACTCATTGTTCCCCCACGTGAAATGCGCAGCGGCTTGCCGGCCGAGTCGACAGCGACCCTGCGTCTTTAGTGTGGAGTGTGCCTGCCTGCCCGTGTCCGGAGGACTGTGATGTGTGCACGGCGAGCATGGACCCTCTGCGTTTACCACCTCAGCAAAGAGCCGGTTAATTTTCAAAAAACGCTGGTGTGGAGTGGCAATGCTTATTTCTCACATACAACGTATTTAAGAAATGAGTATTCAAACTCGGGTTGGCTAGCCTTCCACTCGTGGTGTTAGCCAACTGGCCGAGAGACTCCTCTAAAAACGACAATATCTAGAAAGAGCTAGATATCTTTTTCCATTAAGAAGAAGAATAGATATCAAAATTCGAGTCGAGGAGAATCTGAATGTGAAGGGTGGAAGTGTAGACGCACACCTCCTACCCAACTGAGCCGCTCCTTAGCCGGTTAATTTGGTTAGGCCTATGATTTCCAGCCACATGGATCCAAAGGGCGTGGTAATACTAACTGTTAGAGGATTCTCGTGCAAAAGCTTACATGCAGGTGAGCATCTTCAACTTAGCCTTATGATAGATTTTGAGGTAAGCAAAGAAAAAAAGTTTACATATGACAAATCAGTTATACACTTGTCAGTTGTCACCTATCAATGTCCCACCCAGAACCCCAAGCCGCGCAGTGCTCGAAGATCTGGACCAAAATACGCTTGAGTCCACACAGGCACCGTGGTAAGTACGCATTGTTTGTAATAAGAGGATTTGGATAATCCTCTGCATCGGAGGTAATAATAGATGATGAACAGTACCCTACATTAGGAGCGTTTTCCAACCATCCGATCAAAAGCCAACGGTTCGGATCAAATGCTACAGTCTTTGGAGCTGCAGTAGAATTTCTTCCGTGTAGTAAAATCCATCGGCGTGCTACGGTGGAAAATGCTACGATGCCACTGCAAACAATGCGTGTAAACACAGCTCCAACAACATAGCTTCTGGGTTCAGACAAGCCATGGATCTGCTGAATCACACACCCCATTGGCCATTGGCCATTGCCACCTCACCTCTCATCTTCTTCCTCTAGTCTCCTCCCTTTCCTCTTACTATTTCTGCACCAATAATAGACACCAAGTGGTCCCTAAAAACCTCACCACAACTTGTCTACTACTGCTACTTCCGCACTGCCTTCCTCACAGGTCACAACTCACTACCCTCTCCCGTGGCCTCATGGCCTTAATTCTACATCATTCCCCCATGCATCTCACCAACCACCACCAGATAACCAGAAATCATCGCCCATGTATCCAAGTTTAAACCCAGCTACTGGCCGGCTATCTAAATCTCCTGCATCTTCCACAAGAGAGAAAAAAATGCTTAACCAGGCCAAGAACATCTAACCACACCACATGCAGAGCCATATGAGTAGCCCTTCCTTTTTTAGTCCCCATCATTGCTCGCACCACTAGTAACCTGCCATGTGCTATATAAGCCTGCGCCATTGTATCTCGCTAGCTAGCACCTTGTCCTAGATCCAGTCACTAGCTTGTTGTGCCCTTGCGTTGGCCAGGAATCGATGGACGCCATCGCCGGCACCACTAGGACGACGTACGGCGAGGACGAGGTGGCGAGGCTGTGGGGCGAGCTGCCGGTGCGGGTGGACTGGGCGGCCGTGGCGGCGCAATGCGCGTACGCGTGGACGCAGGCGAGGGCGTTCGTGGTGGTGCCGGCAGTGAGGCTGCTGGTGCTCCTGTCGCTGGCGATGACGGTCATGATACTGCTCGAGAAGCTCTTCGTCTGCACCGTGTGCCTCGCGGTGAAGGTGTTCCGGCTGAAGCCCGAGCGGCGGTACCGGTGGCGGCCCATCGCCGCCGCCGCCGCCGGCCTCGGCGACGAGGAGGCCGGCGCCGCCGCCGCGTTCCCCATGGTGCTGGTGCAGATCCCCATGTACAACGAGCGAGAGGTGAGTCCGTGAGAGTGATTAATTAGTGGAGTTGGTAATTAAGTAGTAGTAAGTGAAACTTGACCTTGCTGCAGTGGGATTTATTTACTGTGATTAAGATTGATTTGGGCTTTTGTTTTGGTGTGGCTGGAATGGAATGGGAATGTGCGGGGAATGAAGGTGTACAAGCTGTCGATCGGGGCGGCATGTGCGCTGGACTGGGCGTCAGACCGCGTCGTCATACAGGTGCTGGACGACTCCACTGACCCCGTTGTAAAGGTAATCTCTCGTCATGCTTGGTTGATGTTAATGTCCAACCCGGTAATCTCGAGCCATGGGCTCGTTTGGCCTCCTTTTGCAAATAGAATATCAAATATAGTCTCCTTTCTGTACGAATTGACAAAAAAATATCACATTTACCGTGTTTTTTGTCTGCGAAAGTCACCCACCGCGATCTTCGCGTGCGGCAGACCATATGTTGTGCTCTAATCCATGGTAGAAACATATCTGCCTGCGGTGCTCATATGCGCATGCCATCCTGTCGTGGATTGCAAATGCGACAGGTAACCTATCACGCACAAAGATCGCAATAGGAGACACATGTTGTCTGCTTAACTTGTCGCAATATCATTTTTTTTATTTCAATCGCGGATGGGGCTACATTTGATTTTCCAACAAACAGGCTACATGAGCTAACGTCCTGCCTCACAAGTGTAGTGTAGCAAGCCATGGGATGAGTTCGCTACTACTGGCAATGAATGTGGCTTAGGGGCGAAACTGGGCCTCGGATCACTAGAGCAATAGTCTGAGACCCAACTCAAAATCGCTTGTTGTTTAGAGGGTGTGCCTCTTACTAAGCTGGGTTGAATGATAAGTTTTGGTTGGGCTGGCCCGAAGCCAGTGGCTGGCTGGCTACGCCCCTATCCACGCTGGCATTCGTCGGCTGGCAAGTCAGCCCCAGTCAACGGGTGCTAAGTTACCATGCGCCGGTGGCTCTGACATGCCGCCCCGTCCTCCACGTAAGAATTCGCTAGGACCACCACATCGACAATGCGATGCGCGTACCGCGTACGTACGTTCCGCAAGCGTACACGTGGACGCGTGCCATGACAGGTAGGCGCGCCCAACTCTGGTGCACTGGCCAGCAGGGTGGGCCAACCGCGCGCGCGCACGCGTGGACACAGTGAAGCTTGCGGCCAGTGCTCGGGCGCACGATTGGCTGCAGGGACACCGCCCGCAGGTAATCCCGCGCGAGCGAGCCCCATCCCGCAAGTACGGCCAAAACTAGTCCACCGTGGAGCGCACGGACTCAGATGGCAGGATCCGTCCCTCTGTGCGGCCGTGTGGCGCTAGCGAAGTTAGCGATTGGGCGATTGGATGCGCCAATAATCTTGGTAGGCGCTCGCTGCCATTAATTCTGGCACCACTCTTCCACTCTACTACCAGTACCCCTTCCGTTTATTTTAGGCACAATTAAGAATGCGACACTCAACAGAAACTGTGTTTTACGTTGGGGGAATTCACTATTTATCCTCCTTTTAGTTGCGTTTTCAGATTTTACTTTTTTTCTCGACCTAATACATTTTTTACCCCCTCCTTTGTCGATTTCTTCAGATTTTGCCCTCTTTGCATTATTTTATTCTTTTATGCCCGTTTTCCCGTTACATGGCATACAAAATTACTGCCTTGCCCCTCGGTCAGCACAGCCCTAGGGGTTCTTGCGGTGGGGGAGATCTCAACCGTCGGTGTGGAGATACGGCTGAGGTGCCTCGTGAGCTCGTGCTTATCACTTCGCTATCTCCTTTCTCGGGCTCCCTTCTTCACTGCTGCTTACTGTGTGCTCTCTCTCCCCTCCTCATCCCCTTGTCCAAACAGCTCGAAGCTTTTGGTGCTCCGAAATGGCGAAATTGCGGCCGATTGGAGCTCAATCGAGCTGGACACTCCAAAATCGCCTTCTTGGCGATCTCTCATTATCCCCAAAAATCCGAAATGAAATGGCGCCATCGTATCCGTCGAGCTCGCGACCTTCGATTCGATGGTACTTTGGGCGAGGATTGCAAGAGCTGCAGGTTTCATGATTTAATCTACTTGCTCACCGCTTGAGCGTGGACTTGGTTTGTCTGAGATACGACTCGCATTTTCACCGCAAGAATGGCTAATCAAAGTCGGCTTTTATATGAGCTTTCCATTGGGGGTTTGGTGTGTTCATTTTGTGTGATTTTGATGGTTTCGTTCTAGGGTTGGTGGAATGATCGTGTGAGTCTTTGTGGCGTCGATGGGGAGATGGCGGCGGGGAGGAGGAAGAGCTGGAGACGAGCTTGTTGCTTAGTGCCGATGGCGGCGGCGGCGTCTGCGAGGAAGAGGACGCCGAGAGAGGGCGGAGCTCAACATATTCAAGCGGGTCATGCGCCACGACCGAGAGGTTCATCTGAATGCCATCGGTGGCCCTCCATGGCGGTGGGGGCGGCGGCGGATCGCCGCCGTGATTCCGATCTTTGAGGCGTTGAATGGGCATGGTGGACTCTCTCGGAGGATGAGCTCGGGCCGACTCCAAATTTACCGCCCTACTACTACTCACATGGCAATCTGAACCCGTGGTGCGCCATCGCTGGTGCTATCCAGGAGGGAATGACAAGCGCTGACGGAGCGGGGATGTACCGACCGAGGGGCAAGATAGTAATTTCGCATGTCATGTAACGGGAAAACGGGCATAAAAGAATAAAATAATGCAAAGAGGGTAAAATCTGAAAAAATAGACAAAAGAGGGGGTAAAAAATGTATTAGGTCGGGAAAGAGGGTAAAATCTAAAAACGCAACTAAAGCAAGGGCAAATAGTGAATTCCCCCTTTTACATTTTGTTATCGTATATAGGAGTACAATTTATGATTTACCATTATATAGAGTGTTATTTTAGAATTTATCACATTTTGACAATTTTGCCCTTACCTCTCTTCTTTCTCCCCTTCTCTTTTCTTTGGCCATGGCGGATGAACGGGAGGTGGCCTCCAAGATCGAGTTGGCAGCGGCGGCGAGGCGGAGGAAGGGGTAGGGGTCCAGGAAGTGCCGCCGCGCGGCGGCGACCTCGTCGGCGTGGGCGCCGTGCGAGGCAGGAGAAGCGCCCCGCATAGCCTCGGCCACGCGCTGCTTCGCGTCGCCGTCGGGCTTGGGCGCGGAGGCTGTTGACTTTCACCATGGGCTCGGCGGGGTTCGAGGTAGAGGAGGTGGCGGAGTCGACGGTGAGCGCGCGCTAGAGCTCGGCGAGGAGGGTGGAGAAGGCGGAGGCGGAGCTGGTGAGGACGGGGTGGCGCTCGAGGGAGAAGGCAGAGACGAAGCCGACGGGGAGGAAGGGGTCGTCGTCGTCGTCGTCGGGGCGGAGGAGGGCTGGACGGCGGTGAGGTCGAGGATGACGAGGGGGAGGGGGAGGAGGGGGGGAAGAAGGGGTGGGGCGCGGAGGTGGCGCTCGAGGATGAGGCGCGTGCAGGAGGGCACTCGGAGACTGCGCGAGAGAGCGGCGGCTGCGTCGTGGTGGATGTGGAGCGGCGGCTGCGTCGTGGTGGACGAGGCGCGTGCAAGAGGAGGGACGGAGGGGAGGAGGAAGATGGGGTAAAATTGTAAAAGACAGGGCAAAATGTCCATAGTGGCAAAGGGTAAATTTGGTCTTGCATATAATGGCAAACCGTAATTTGCATTCTACATGACAAAATGTAGAACGTGGTTATATTGAATGATATATTCTTAATTGTCTTTTTATTTTAATAAAACATATTTTGGTTGGACATGGGGATTAAAGAGCTCACAAAACCAAGAAATGATCATAGTGTCCATTGATGTTAATATTATCTTGGAAATAATAGAGATGATAGTTGTGTTAGTGTTTACTCGTAAATGTAAATGCTGAAGAGGGAGGGGTTAATAAGGGCAAAAGAGAGAAACTATATAGTAGTAGCCATTGGTGTGGCCTGACTTTTGCTTGCTTCCCGGCTCGGAAATGCCGGATCGATCTGGTCAATACAAGAGAGCTGAGGCACTGATATATAGTTATATACTAGTTCGTGTTTAGTAATCGACCTAGGGTTACGGCGAGTCGGCGAGCGAGCTGATCGCGGCGAAAACATGGCTAGCTCGAGACATTCGCTTTAGGCGACAAGCTAGCAAGGGGGCGTGCTGTACTGGTAGAATCCTCAAGGTCTATTCTATTAAAAAAAGAATTCTCAAGGTAATTATGGGCGCGCGTGAGTCCACTCCTCCTGCATGCCCCCACCGATCTCCATCCATCCATGGATCGCTGCAGCCTTGCCCTGATGCCTCCTGCTTTGTCGCCGACCGGCGCAGTCGAGTTGCGCGGCGGACGATCGTCGGGGCGGCCGGCCGCCGTGGACGTGCCCGTGCATCTGATACCGCCCGCCCGGCCGGGCAGTGTAATATAGATGCAAATGAATGCGCGTACAACAGCCAGGCAGGGCTGCTGATCTGTGGAACAACTTATGCAGAATTTTGTACACCTTTTCTTTTCTTCTTTCCCTTTCGTTTCTTTGTAATCTAGAGAGAGAGGGGGGTCTGGACATCTTTCATATCCTTTCTCATTTTCCTTCATTCTTAGTTTCTTATTTTTGAGAGAGAGAAGGTAGGGCACCTTTTTTCTTATGATGATGGAAGTAGGGGCAAATGAAAGCTCCTTTAGACTTTAGTTAGAGATAATTCCCAGTCTTCAGAGTGGATCCAGACTCTCTGCTGTTACTACTCAGAACATTGCAAACATGGTTTTGAGTCTATACAGCAAAAACCGTAGAAACAAGACATATTTACTGTAGTGATTTACTGGTCTCTTCGGTACCCTAGTGTTCGATCTAAACTGTTCGATGTTGCCCTAATGCTAGTCACTATAGATCCTCTGTAATCTGTGTCCCTCCGGAGTCCTGAAAGCTGCTACTCCGCCGGTATTATGCTTGTCTCCACCGATGTCCTCATCACTCAGGATACACATGTGGCCAACAAGCCCTTTAACATCGGGGTCATGCTGTGCCAGCTGTGGTAACAGCGTCAGAGATCAGTACAAGCATAGAACATGGCTATCGATTATGGGGGAGCTCAGATCTCGAGGCGATCTGACGGTGATGACGGCAATGTACACAATAATACAATATTGGTTTGCTTAATCATCACAAGGATCGCCCTGGCGATAGCTAGCCATTGTTAAGGGTGTGTTTGATTGTCTGTACGAGGTTGGCTTGTATAAGTAGATGTAAATTTTTTTGTGTTTAGTTGTTTGGTTGAGTGGGTGAGTCGGTTGAGTGGATGCAAGATTCTTTCTCGGACTAGGCTCGAGGGAAACGCTCGATTTGAGCTTCCCTCCTTAGTCAGGCTGAGCGCATGCAGGCTGGCCAGCACTCGTGAGTCCGTTCACCTTCTCCTGCGTTAGATACAGGCAATCAAACAATATCTCAGCACAGTCTAGCCCAACAAAAACAGGTAACCAAACAACATCATTGCATCCACTCAGCAGGTTCAGCCTCGATGATATAAACGGATCAGACTGAGAATATAGAGGCAACTAAACACACCCTAAATATACCTTGTAAAGAACAGAGCTAGCTGGAAATAACTAGCCACCTGGTTGTGCATGTCGTCATGTGACGAGGAAACTTTCGTCAACACTTCCCTGGTTTTTTTTTATGTCTCCAGTTTACTTCACACACTTCTGACCGGGTAATTGCTAGCTAGCATGCATCATGCACGGTGCCCTTGCTTGCCGACGGCGACGGCCACCGTCGACACAGGCCACACGTGGCAATCGCACAAGCTGCACGTGCGTTGATACTGCGCCGGTTGCTGCAGAACATTCATCTGTTGCATTCATGCACCAATTTCAGAAAGGACGAAGCAAAGATGAAAAACGAGAGAGAGATGAAGAAATTAATAAAAGAGAATCAAAAGTAGAGGACTGGAAAGAGGAGAAATTTTTCACTCTCATTTAGCCTCCTTTTGAAACAAAATAACAAAACTAGCATCTAAAGCTCAAAATAACAAAAATGGCATCTCTATCGCACTAATTTGCCACGGAAACCACGTGTCGCGTACCTAGATCGCGGCAGGTGGCTTGCTAGCGCGGCAGCTGGCCTACGCACGTTTCTACTGTAGTCTGGATGCGCAGCAGATCGCTTGCCACAGTCTGGACAAGCGACACGTGACTTCTGCAGCAAAATAGTATGATAGAAGTGTCATTTCTGTCATTTCGATCTCTTAGGCTAGTTTTACTTATTGCAAATAAACAACGTGCCATTTCAACCAAAAGACCCGGAGTGTCGTTTCAACTAAAAGACTCGAAATACAACGCTTCTTAATTGCATGCTCCAAGCTGCTGTTTTCCGGCACATGAATATGATGTAAAGCACATGTTATTCTCTCTTCTTCGGCACACAGTAAAAAATTCTGTGGCACCCTCCCTATTTCATACAGTGGGCATGCTCTGAGCGCGTGCGACGCCACAACGCGCTAGATGACGCGATGGCGACCCCCGGCCGGGCGGGCGTGTACGCATTTACTAGTAACCTGGCTTTCATGGAAAAAGACGGGCACATACGGTCACCCTACATGGGGCCAAATATACTCTATATAATCTATTATCTAATAGCTGAAGAGATCGCCGGCCGTTTTTGAAACCATATCTAGATCGTCGTGTCAGTTTTTTTTTACAAAAATCCTCCGGTGTTTCCGAAATTGCGTTAAGATCCTCCATATGGTTTTTTTTTGCGAACAGTCTTTCTGCAAAAAAAAAACGTTTTTTTGAAAAGAAACCTTGTCTGCGCTTATCATTCTAGTAAACTTAAATGGATCCTGACCCTCTTCGATCTATTCCTATCTGGCTTTTAAAAAAAGAACCTGCTCCTATCATCGAAGAGGTTGGTGGCAAATGTTGCAAATTCACACCAATCATTGAGGGGGACAAGCTTTCTCCGTCAGATCCGGCGTCCATCTCTTCCTGAATCCTGATGCCATGCCATGCTAGCCCCACTGGCCACTACTAGCAGCAATGCCCTGCGTAACCTAACATGGAAGATGGAAGCTCTCGCTCCGTTGTGAACACATGAATTTAGCAGAAAATAGAAATTCTTTCCGTAAGGATCCCCGCCTTGGAACGGTCCAAAATTTCGGTCAATATTTTGAACTAAAATCTCGGTCTATCTACGGAGATAGGTCAAGAATTTAGGTTAGCCAAACAAACCCTTATTTAGTTCTTTTTTTCCTTTTTAAAAAATCAAACCTAGGAATCTTGTGAATTTTCAGGGGAGTTTTCACTTTTCAGGCTTCGTCACTGGCATGGGCTTTTAGGCTTAAAATATAGCATTGGGCTAGACTTAGGACGTCGTAGGTTTGATCATCTCCCACTGATATTGCGGCTTCAAGAAAAGAAAAAGAGTAAATATCACTAAATCATAGGTTTTAGGGCAGTTATATCTCAAAACCCTAAATTTTGTAAATTGTATCAATTAACTCTAGGTTTTGTAGATTTAGATCAGGCTTAGGATTCAGAATTGTAGTTACAATGCATCTACTACCTAGGTTATGATTTAACACTGTCTGTAGATAATCTCTAATCCTCAGATATTGCTGCTTGTGATTCCTAAGCCTGATCTAAATCTATAAAATCTGGGGTTAACTGATACAATTTACAAAATATCACTAAACCACAGGTTTTGAGATACAACTGTTCCAAAACCTGTGGTTTAGCGATATTTACTTAAAGAAAAAAGAATCCGTCAAAAAGAAAAGAAAAAGAAACTCCGGCGGGGTCCCGCCGCCTACGGACGGCGAGGATGTGTCACGCCCACGCGCCCTCTAGAAGCTAGCGGGTGAAGACGGCCACAAAGGCATGGCAAGCATGCGTAAAGAGGCCCAATTTGTATGCGTGTGTGAGTTGAGTTGTTGAATTTCATTATGGGTGATGATTCGGTGGGACCACATCGAGTTATAAGCAGGGGTTAAAAGGAGTAGTAGCACTTACGACAAACACATTCGAAAAATACAAATGAAGTTTATCCCCATCCCTTCTCGAACTCTCATCCCTTGCTTGGATCTCGCAAACCCGACACTACAAACCACCGGTGATCGCGGCTCCGATCCTTACGAGGTTGGGACACCACAATCTGATATCGAGCCACAACATCTCGATTTCTTCTTCCGTTTATACGATCGGCGGAGGTTGATTCTCGTTGGAGATCGTAATACCCACCGACGATTGATCGGAGAAGAAGAGAGTTCCTGTGGCGCCTCGAAACCCACCGTTCGAGACGCGCCAACTACTCACGCCATGGAGGATCAAAGAAGCAAATGGATGGGAAGCTATCCGAGATTTTGTCGCTTTGATCAAGAGAAACGCCGATCGAGAAATCGGGGCCGGAGATCGACATCTCGGGCAACAAGTAGAGATCACGCAAGAGGCGATGGATGAAGTCAAGAAGAAACAATCTGAATGGAAGCAGGCACCGCAACCACCCCCTCCGCCACTTCCTCGTTCATTAGAAATGAATGTTGTGCCCACGATGGTCAATACCGGCATCCTGACGAACAATCGACCGCCATTACTAAACCAACCTCCTCCGCCAAACATAGCACATCAGGTGATGACTACGCCAACCACCAGCACGGAAGAGGATCGGTTTTTCAGACCACCCCGACATGACTTTCCGAAGTTCCAAGGAGAGAATCCCCTGCTATGGTTAGATCGTTGCCGCACTTATTTTGAGATGTACCGTGTTCCGGTGATACAGTGGGTGTCCACGGCAACACTTTACATGGAGGGTCATGCTGCTCTCTGGCTTCAAGCATTCAAGAAGCAGCATGTGATTGCAGGATGGGATATGTTTTGTCAAGCGGTGGAAGACGAGTTTGGTGCGGATGAGTCGAGGCGATATGAATCGTTCTTCTTGCTTTCAAACAAAGCGGAACGATGAGCAGTCTACGGTGACTTTTGAAGCTTGTATGTACCATTTGCTGGCATTAGATGCAACTTTGAACAACAAATTTTTTGTCACTCAGTTTGTAATTGGGTTGAAGGATGAGATCCGCGCCGCAGTGCGTATGCAAGCTCCCACAAGCGTGACTCGAGCTGTCGTGCTAGCACGCATTCAAGAGGAGGAGATTGAGGTTTCCCGACCAAAGTCTCGAGGTAGCTCTACGGTGAGGCAGTATCACCCACCGCCCAATGCATCTGCAGTCACACTAACTCAGGCTGCACGAGTCGAAGGTCCAAAGCGTCCGATGGGGGAGGACTTATGGCGTGAACGGCAACTGAGGGACTACAGGCGCTCTAACGGATTGTGCTTCAAGTGCGGTGAGAAATACAGCAAAGAACACAGTTGTAAGAAACCTGCTCAATTATTGACAATTGAAATGGGGGAGTTCGGTGAGATACTTTCAGATGAAACTCTTCAGGTTTTGGATGGAGCTGAAATTGGCACTCAACCACCAACTCAGCAAGAGTGTCTCAGTATTTCTCTTCATCTTTGTGGTGAGGCGATGTAGCAAAGACCGTGAGACTCAGAGCATTAATGGGGAATCAGACTATGCTATTTTTGGTCGATTCGGGCAGTACTCACAGTTTTATTAATCAACAATTTGTAGATCGGATTCATTGTCAGTCAGAACCAATTTCAGCTGTATCTGTCAGGGTAGCCAATGGCGACAAGATGATTTGTTCACGGCAAGTTTCCAAACTCAAATGGTGGATACAGGGAGTGACTTTTCAAACGGATCTACACATTTTAGAATTGGGAGCATATGATGCTATTCTCGGAATGGATTGGTTGGAAGCATTTAGTCCAATGGATTGTCACTGGACAAACAAAACACTTTCATTTGATTATCAAGGCCGCAGGGTTTGTTTACAAGGAGTTATATCTCAAAACAAGCAGGAATTGACTGAAATTTCAGTGGACCAATTACATAAATGGTGTAAGGGCAACGAGGTGTGGGCTTGTGCTATGGTTGACACTCAGTTGGCTTCAGAACAGGAGGACAATTCAGAACAACTGCCGGTAGAAATTCAGCACTTACTGGACAAATACAGCCATGTGTTCACTGAGCCCAAAACATTGCCACCCCATCGACAATACGACCATGCTATTACCCTACAGTCCGGTACAAATCCTGTCAATTCCCGACCATACCGCTACTCACCTCTGCAAAAAGATGAAATCGAGCGACAAGTCACTGAGATGCTTGAAGCTGGTCTCATTCAACCTAGTATGAGCCCTTACGCCTCCCCAGTGTTACTTGTTCGGAAAAAAGATGGTGGATGGAGGTTTTGTATTGACTATCGTCACCTCAATACCATTACTGATGAAGAACAAGTTTCCACTTCCGATTATTGATGAACTTCTTGATGAATTGGTTGGTACACAATTCTTTTCCAAATTGATTTGCGAGCGGTTATCACCAAATTCGTATCGTCTGCGGATGAAGAAAAAACAGCGTTTAAAACGCATCACGGGCATTTCCAGTTCAAGGTCATGCCGTTTGGACTTTCTAATGCACCGGCAACGTTTCAATGCTTGATGAATTCGATCTTTGCTCCTTATATTCGTAAGTTCGTAATTGTCTTTTGGATGACATCTTAGTATATAGCCGTGATATGCAAGAACATTTAACACATTTGCAGTTGGTGCTTGAGACACTTCGAGACAATCAGTTGTATGCCAAGTTGTCCAAATGTTCCTTTGCCCGGCAGTGTATTGATTATTTGGGCCACATCATCTCACAGGAAGGAGTAGCTACTGATCCGGACAAGACAGCAGTGATGACAAATTGGCCTCCACCAAAAACAGTGACTGAACTCCGAGGGTTCTTGGGCCTCACGGGTTATTACCGCAAATTTGTAAGACACTATGGGATTATTGCCAAACCACTCACCAATTTGTTAAAGAAGAATGGCTTTGCTTGGACACCTCTTGCTTCCCAAGCTTTTGAACAATTGAAACAAGCCATGGTGAGTACACCAGTCCTCGTATTACCGGATTTCAATCTGCCATTCCAGGTAGAAACGGATGCTTGTGACACTGGAGTTGGCGCAGTTCTTATGCAACAAGGGCATCCAATTGCGTATTTGAGCAAAGCTTTGGGAGTACACAACCAACGGTTGTCAATTTATGAGAAGGAGTTTTTAGCTGTTATGATGGCCATCGATCGATGGAGAGCTTACTTACAGAGGGGGCCTTTTCTTATATTGACCGATCACAAGAGCTTGTGTCATTTGGAAGATCAACAGTTGACTTCAGATTTGCAACGCAAAGCAATGTCCAAATTGGTTGGTCTTCAGTTTAAATTTCAGTATAAGCGTGGTATTGATAATGGTGCTGCGGACGCGCTGTCTCGTGTCAGTCATTTATTCCACCTTCAAGCTACTTCTACCTGTCAACCGATTTGGGTCCAAGAAGTATTGAACACCTATGAAATGGATGTAGCAGCCAAGGACTTGCTCACTAGTTTATCGGTAGTCAGTCCTAATGACAAAGGATTTGCCTTAGAGCATGGATTGATTAAGTACAAGAATCGTGTCTGGATTGGTTCCAATACTGCATTGCAAACTAAACTAATCAGTGCATTACATGACAGTGCTATTGGAGGACACTCGGGCATTCAAGCTACTTACCAACGAATCAAGAAGTTATTTTATTGGTCTGGCCTCAAGTCGGCTGTGGAAGATTTCATCAGACAATGTCCTATTTGTCAACAAGCCAAACATAGCAACCAGAAACCAGCAGGAGGTTTACAGCCGCTCCCTGTTCCTGACGGTGCTTGGCAAGATCTCACAATGGATTTCATCGAGGGCCTCCCCAAATCCGAAGGCTATGATGTGATCATGGTGGTTGTTGACCGTCTCACTAAATACAGCCACTTCATACCCCTCAAGCATCCTTTTACTGCGGTACAGGTTGCTCGGGTCTTTCTCGACCAGGTGGTCCGATTGCATGGTGTTCCTCACTCCATAGTTTCCGACCGAGATAAGATATTTACCAGTACCTTTTGGAAAGAATTGTTTGCTGCGGTAGGCACTCGCTTGTATTCTGACCGCTGTACCACCCCCCAAGCAGACGGCCAAAGTGAACGGGTTAATCAATGTCTAGAGATGTACCTTCGCTGTGCTGTGCATGATTGCCCTCGCCAATGGAAGAAGTGGATTGCAATGGCTGAATTCTGGTACAATTCTTCCTTTCACTCAGTGCTGGAATGCTCCCCTTTCAAAGCACTCTATGGAGTGGAACCAAATTTTGGTGCTATGCCCAATATCGCCTCTTCTAGTCAGACGGATGTGCAAGAAATCCTTCGTGACAAGCAGACTTATACGGAGATGCTCCGCACTCAATTGACCAAAGCTCAGATGCGCATGAAAACACAAGCTGACAAGAATCGCTCTGAACGTCACTTTCAAGTAGGTGATCGGGTTTTACTGAAGTTACAGCCCTATGCTCAACATTCCGTTGTGAATCGACCATATCCTAAGTTGGCTTTTAAGTATTTCGGTCCGTTTGTTGTCCTGGAACGAATTGGGGCAGTTGCATATAAGTTGGACCTCCCTTCCGATTCAATGGTTCACCCAGTCTTTCATGTCTCTCAGTTGAAGCCATTTCTTTCCAGTTATACACCGGTGTTTTCAGCCCTCCCGAAGCCTATTGACTTAACTGTCGGAGTTCCACAGCCGGAAGCAATACTGGATCGTCGTCTGGTCAAAAAGGGCAATTCGGCGATGCCTCAGATCCTAGTCAAGTGGACGACCATTCCAGCTGATTCCGCTACTTGGGAGGATTATTACGTTTTGCGGCGGCGCTTTCCGTCAGCAGGTATTTGGGACCCGGCTTCGTCTTCAGGGGCGGGTGGTGTCACGCCTCCACCAGCTACCGGCTAAGCGGGTGAAGACGGCCACAAAGGCATGGCAAGCATGCGCGCAAGAGGCCCAGCTGTATGCGTGTGTGAGTTGAGTTGTTGAATTCTGTTATGGGTGATGATTCCAGTGGGACCACATCGAGTTGTAAACAGGGGTTAAAAGGAGCTGTAGCACTTACGACAAACACATTCTGAAAAATACAAACTGAAGTTTATCCCCATCCCCTTCTCTGAACTCTCATCCCTTGCTTCCGATTCTGCAAACCCGACACTACAAACCACCGATGATCGCAGCTCCCGATCCTTACAGGGTTGGGACACCACAGGATGGCGCGGGGTTAGGTGGCGTGCGCTGGGGCTAGTCGGGCGAGTGGCGTGGCTGGGGTAGAACGGCGGCGATGGTGGACGCGGGTAACATGTGCGGTAGAGGACGGCCGGCGGGGGTGCTTCGGGAAGGCGCCGGAGTAGTAGGGTATCTCGTGGGGAATGCGTCGTCTCGGCGTCTCATGGATCGGAGGTATCGCACTTTTTTTTGAGCGGGGTATCGCACATTTGGTATACGGGATTAGCTTGTCTTTGCTCTTGGAACGACTTGGTAGGAGAAAGATTCGATTTTTAGGAATATTTTGGCTACTTTCTGAGCAATCTTTATTCGCATGTGTGAAATGTGATCAGTCGGGGCTCGGGAAAATTCAATTTTCAGGAGAAAACACTTGCGTTTTGCTCTCTTAGGCTCACCTTTATTTTTCTGGTGCTAGAAGCATACCAATAGAGTGATACTCATCCTATAGTGTAGGGTGTAGCATATGCAAATTGGAGAAAAGGCATGAATGTTTTGTTGGAGATATAGTGTAGCACTTCTATAGTCTTGTTTGGTCATTCAAAAAAGATTGGCCTGCAGAGTGATACTCATCCTTTCCAGCAATGAACACATTTTCTATTGGGCCTCACCGTTCGATAATCTTTAAACCCTCACATTGAGCCATATTGATCCTTCCAGCAATGAACAAATTCCCAACTTTTTTTCTATCTCTATTTTCAGGACTTGGTGGAGATGGAGTGCCAGAGATGGAAGGGCAAGGGTGTGAACATCAAGTACGAGATCAGAGGGAACCGGAAGGGGTACAAAGCCGGTGCGCTCAAGGAAGGATTGAGGCACGACTACGTGAAAGAGTGCGAGTACATTGCCATGTTTGACGCCGACTTCCAGCCAGAGTCTGATTTCCTCCTGAGGACCGTTCCGTTCCTCGTGCACAACCCGGAGATCGCCCTTGTACAGACTCGCTGGAAGTTTGGTCAGTACATATGTTATCTCTTGTTGTACTCTATGTGTGCAGACTTTGGTTTGACAAATGGCAAAGATATATTGTGATGACTCAATTGATCTAAGTGTTGTCGTGCTGCGTGTGCAGTTAATTCTGATGAGTGTCTACTGACGAGATTCCAAGAAATGTCATTGGACTACCATTTCAAGTTTGAGCAAGAGGCAGGGTCTTCGGTGTACTCATTTTTCGGCTTCAATGGTAGTCTATTTCCTCATATTTATAGTTCAATAATCAAACTCAGCATATTAAGTAATCTACTAACCTTACAAGAGTGTTTTTCCCCATCTTTCAGGAACAGCTGGTGTCTGGAGGATTGCGGCAATTGATGATGCCGGGGGCTGGAAGGACCGGACAACGGTAGAGGACATGGACCTGGCTGTTCGCGCAACACTGCAGGGTTGGAAGTTCGTTTATGTTGGTGATGTAAAAGTACGCCGGTGCTCATTTACTTGCTTGTCAGCAATTAGAGAACAAGAAACAAACCTAACGATCCGCAGAATGCTGTGTATGTATGTGGTTAGGTCAAGAGTGAGCTACCGAGCACATTCAAGGCATACCGGTTTCAGCAGCACAGATGGTCATGTGGACCGGCAAACCTGTTTAAGAAAATGATGGTAGAGATTTTAAAAAACAAGGTTGGTGTTTTGATCAGGCTGCCTTTGGCAAATGCATCACATCATCTTATTGCCTGACATGTTTACCCTTTTCTCTGTGTAGAAAGTGTCATTTTGGGACAAAATCCACCTCTGGTATGATTTCTTCTTTGTCGGGAAGATTGCTGCTCACACAGTGACATTCATCTACTATTGCTTTGCAATCCCGGTGTCAGTTTTGTTCCCTGAGATTCAAATTCCTCTCTGGGGGGTGGTCTATGTTCCAACGGTTATCACCCTCTGCAAGGCTCTTGGCACACCGGGGTAACAGCATTCCAAGATTCAAGTTTCAGAATGACAGTAGTACTAGTATAGTTACGATTAGTTAACACCGGGAAATTTCTCTGTGTTTCAGTTCATTTCACCTGGTGATCCTCTGGGTCCTCTTTGAGAATGTCATGTCGTTGCACCGGATAAAAGCAGCAGTAACAGGTATTCTAGAGGCTGGAAGAGTCAATGAGTGGGTTGTCACCGAGAAGTTGGGAGACGCCAACAAGACAAAGCCAGTCACCATTGAATCAGATTCTGTGAAAGTGATAGATGTGGAGCTAACAACGCCCCTAGTACCAAAGCTCAAGAAGAGGCGAACAAGATTCTGGGAGAAGTAAGTAAAGTTTATTGTCAAGAATTTTCAAAGCTGATATGATATATACCTTTGAAATACTAAATACAAAATTTTACTGACTTGCGAGAATGTACATACTGCAAAGGAGACATAACTTTCTAGTTTTTGGCAGATGTTGATACATGTCTTCTTTGTTTCAGGTACCATTGCTCAGAACTTTTTGTTGGAACCTGCATAATTCTATGCGGTTGTTACGATGTGCTTTACGCAAAGAAGGGATACTACATCTACCTCTTCCTTCAAGGCCTAGCTTTCCTCGTTGTCGGTTTTGAGTATATCGGCACAAAACCTCCTTGCGCTGAATAAGCTGCCATTGATGGAACTGACATGCGTGTTTACAAGAAATTGCGTGCAAGTAAAGCCCCTCTCCTGCACATATCAACTTCAGAACATAACAACCATGGAGCGTTCTTCCCGTCAGTCTTTGTCGGATTTGATCCAACCATTCTTTACTGCCAAGAAGGCTGTTCAAATAACATCGCCATTCTTTTGATTATTACAGTATTTACTGGAGCACCATGACAAAAAGATTGGTGCAACAGCATTCCATTCAGATCCTGTAGAGATGCATTCCTCACATTTGCAATAATAACAGCAGCTGTAAATAAAATAACATGCTTTGCCAATTACTGTAGATCTCCAAAATTAACCTACCTTTTTTTTGGCCAATTTACTGATGTAGCTTGCAGTCATGTAACAGTGGATCATCAGCACCCTCAGTCTATAATTCTATATCCTGTGCAGTAGGCTAAAACTTGTAAATGTACACTGTTTCTGAACACCAATAATTCTGTCAAATTCAGACAGATCTTGAAATGCATTATAAATATAGCATGTAAAATAAGCCCCGGAAGCCAAGTATTACCTCTGATCTGACATTTCACTAGATGTGGCACATGGACTAGTGGCTCTATACTCTATTGGCAGCCAATGTATATTGATTTCCCCTGCTTCTAGCTGTGAGTTGTCACTGTAATTTTGGTTATTCTCATCTCATGTTCCAAGCGCCGACAAATGTAAGTCGTGAATTGAATTCAACGTGGCTGCGCTGTAATGCCAAGCTGTGAACCTTCACGGCATTCACCCCAGTGTGATAAACTGGACTTCGTTTAGAGTAAATGTCACAAAACCCCAGGTTTTGGGGCACTAGTATCAGAAAACCCCACGTTTTGTGATTTGTTTTAGAAAACCCCAGGTTTTGGTCACGCCACAACGCGTGGCGTGATAAAAACACGTTGTCACGTCACGGACCTCGGCGTGACCAAAGTGACAATAGCCTTGTCACGCCAAGATCCATGGCGTGACAGTACGCGTTTGCCACGCCAAGATCCGTGACGTGATCAAAACCTGGGGTTTTCTAAAACAAATCACAAAATGTGGGGTTTTATGATACTAGTGCCTCAAAACTGGGGTTTTATGACATGTGACTAATGTTCGTCACGCAAATCAATGCACGATTTGCGTAAACAATTAGGACCATATCACGGTTTTTTTGGGGGTCAGACCAGAAGAGTCAGCCAACATGCTTGAGAATTTTAATATGTTTTTCTTATTCTCCCGAGTTCCAACAATGAACTTGATCTACCCTCACACACACAAAAAAAAAACAATGAACATGATCTGCACATATCTGTTTTTCTATTTTTAACTCGTAATGACTTGCATATAAGTTACTAGATTCAACAATGGCGTGGAGGTAGCATGAACCAAACTTAAAATAACTTAGCATAGAATAATGCGAACATATTGGTTCTAGACATCCAATTGGTGTTTACTACTTGATTTGCAACTGGGGACGCAGGTGTTGCTACCTTCTTTAATTAGGATGCGTCTGATGCTAGCACGATCGGACGGATGATAATCCTTTTTAACGCGATTGAATGATTCCGAGTTTGCACCTTGGCACGGATGATAATCCCAAACAGTGAACCGTGCCTTGATGTGCCACTGGGCTTATTCATCTTAGTTTGTTTTGCTCTAAGATTAATCGTCAACGACGATCTTGAAAATTATTTAGGGAGCAGATTAAAAAAAAACACATGCACAGTGCCAGCACACGGCCCTGGGAATCCAAAGAAAAAAGTTGCCGCAGGTGAGCAGTTGAGTTCGTGTCTTTGGTGCCGTGGTGTGCTATTGAATCATTGGGCATTTGTAAACTGTAATAGAGTTCATTGTTTTCTACGATTTATTTTTTTTAAAATTCTACTAGTATGGCGATTGGCGAGATCTAGCCTGATCGTCTAGTTTCAGATCTGCCATTCTCAGGTCGTGCCCGGCTGATCGTTGCATGTATTGGTTACTGTATCACTGTATGAATGCTTTCAGCAATGGCGAGGACACGATGTACGACCTGTAGTAGTATTAGGGTGTCTTTGCTGAATTGACACCATTTTTATTTGTAATAGCAAAAATAGCTCCGTTCGTACAAAATTGCAAAAACAGCACCATGGCAGGCACCGATCTCGCTCTCCGTCCATGGAATCCACCTTCCGCGCTCCTAATCCACGGCAAAAACGTGCTTGCCTGCAGTGGAATCGTGTGCATGTCATCCTACCGTGGGCTGGAATCATGGCAAGTGGTCTGCCGCGGACTTGGAGTGGAAGGTGGCTTCCGCGGACGGGGAGCGCAGTAGGAGATACGTGTCGCCTGACTAGCCTACCACGATGTCAATTTTATCATTTGGAATGGGCTACATTTGCTATTTTGTTTCAAAAAGAGGTTAAATGAGCCAAAAAGAACTCCAGGTCCCAGTGCATAAGTTGTGTTTGCTTCCTGAAGAGAATGCAGCTACTGCCTACTGGAAATATTCCATTCCCCTAGTATTTGTAACACGCGCTGACAGATAGGTTTCTTGAATTTCACTGGTGTGTATGTTCGACCTCATCTGCAAAATACAATTAAGGTTCGCTTATTCACAATCATACATGTAGCAGAGCTAATATCTCAAACTCCAGTACGTTGTGAATTAAGTCTGCCGCGAATCAATTGACCCAAAAAAAACAAACATAAGTCTTCGAAATAATTGAAAAGAAAACACAAAAATCAGCAACTCAAAAAAAAAAAAAAGTCATATCGGAGGTAGAAGAACATGGACCCCGTACGTTTCCATTAGGAAATCATGTGACAACAAGAATCGATGTGCAAAAGTTGAGGAATTCGTATAACTGAAAAGGAAAAATACTTAAATACATAAACCGCCGTTGCCATCTGCAGGAAGAGGAAGCCGAAATGTCAAAGCTGCGTCGTGCTAATACTCCATCACATCACATCATGTGATTCGCATGGAAGCAAGACATGCATCTCGAATTCCCTCTCGGACCGGCGGTGAAGATCAACCAGCTGCTGCAGAGGATATTCCCAGTTAGTTAAGTTTAAGCAAAACATGCATCTCGAAGGCATCAAACAAGAGACAAGTAATTAATGCGAGTGACCGAATGGTGATAGTAATTGCTGTGCTAACTGCAGTACTCCTACACTTGACACCGTAACAAAAATGGCAATCCCAGGTTAATCGCGGTCTTGCTGAGACGAGCAAGAGACAGAGGTAGTTGGTGAGTGAATCTGCGAGTCTGAGTGGGAAAAGAATCCTCTGTATTGGCTACAGTACCTTGCAACAGGAGCACTTTGGACCATTTGATCAAAGCTTGGATGGCTAGAATTGTGTCGCTATAGGACTATATTACAGTGTCAAGCTATAAAAAGAACAGCTACATCACCCTGCTACAATGCTCGTGAAATCGGGACCATTCGCCTTGAATCCAACTGTTAGAAAATTAATACAAAATACTGTAGCACGTTCATTTAGTGGAGTAACGCAGAGAAGAATCCGAATCCGAATCCGGCTCAGCGAGGAGTAGGGCATCGGGACAGGGTGGACCCGCACACCCATGCAGGCCTGCACCTGCGGTCTCGCTCGCCAATGGCGTATGCGACCATGTTGACTTCAAAACCCCCTTGCTCTACTCCACTGCACTGATCGAATCGCACTCCACTCCCCTCCCCTCCCCCGCTTCCTCACCGGCCGGCGAAATGGACGCCGGTACGCGCACACGTCCGCCGCACGCACGCGCCGTCGTGCACTGCCATCGCTTATATACCATCTTTTCTTTTCTTTGCAACGCAGGGTGGTGGGACGGCGGCGGCGGCGTGGCCCCTCGCGCGCTGCTGCTGCGGTGGCTGACCGGCTTCTACGAGGCGGCGGCGGGGGTGCTCCTCGCGTCCGCGTCGGTGGCCGGCCTCGCCCGAGAGCTGTGGATGATGGTGCGCGCGGCAGTGCTGGTGCAGGCGGTGCGGTGCGCGGTGGCGGCGTGCCTGGTGATGTCGGTGATGGTGATGCTCGAGAAGGGGAGCATGGGCGCCATCAGCCTCTACGCAAAGCTGTTCCGCCGCCGGCCGCACCGCGTGTACCGGTGCGAGCCGCTCGGCGGCGACGAGGAGGCCGGCTCCGGCGCCTTCCCCATGGTGCTGGTCCAGATCCCCATGTACAACGAGAAAGAGGTCAGTAAACTATAATGTTACTACTAGCTCTTACTCAAAACGGAGATGTCAGCATGTTCCTCTGCGGTGAAGAATCAACTGCGCTAGCTGTGAAATGTGATAGGACAAAAAAAGGGAATCATTGTATGTGCTACTCCCAATTTCAAAATATTTCCGTGTGATACGGCCACGTGGGTCCGGTCCCATGTGTTAGTAAGACAATCAGTGAAAATATACAACATATTAAGGTCCTATTTGGAACATAGGAATTAGGTCTGCGACTTAACAAAGGCATGTACAAATTTGTAGGAAGAAATTTTGGTCGGCAGAGTGTGAGAAGTTGATGTTTCAATTTGAGAAAAATGTACTTTAGGTTTTTGAATTTATAAGGTTGTGCCACTTAGTCCTCTAAATTTGCGTTGAAGCGAAGTTCATCGGATGTGATACCGGCGACTTCATCCCCTCTAAATCCGGTGGATTCGTCGACACCCCGTTCCGGCCGTGTTCATTGTCCCTGTCACCTCACGCCGACAAACGGATTCTTCGGGCTAGGAACACACCGAGCTCATGTTTTCATCAAAGCTTCACAAATCATGACTTCTGCGCTTCGTCCTGCCTCCTCTGAGTCGGCCGTGAGAGAGAGAAATACATTACCAGTGCTAGAGCAGGAGCACAATACTTCTCTCTCTCACAGTGATTCGATAGCTCAATCTTTTCTGTTAGCAAACGACCAAATAGGCTTCGTGTAGGGTGAGTAGCTTCTACTTTGGCACTGGAAATGTACTTCTCTCACGGCTGATTCAGAGGAGGCAAGAGCGAGGGCGGCGGCAAGCTGCGACGGTGGAACTTCAACGAAGACGCGAGCACGGTGCATTTCGGGACCGAAGAATCCATTTTTGTCGGCGTGAGGTGCGGAGACGATGAACACGGTTGAAACTGGACGGCGACGAGTCCATCGGACTTGAGAGGGGGCGAAGTCGCCGGCATCGTATTCAGTGAACTTCGCTTCAACGCAAGTTAAGGGAGCTAAGTGATACAACCTCGTAAGTTCAGAAGGCTAAGAAATTAAAATGCAAGTTCATAGAGTTAGGTGGAACAATCTCACAAGTTTAAGAGACCGAGAAAGTAAAATACAAGTTTAAAGAGCTAAATAGTACAACCTCACAAGTTTAGAAACATACAATGCAATTTTCTCAATCAGTTTGCTATGGCAAGTTCAAATGACCAACATAAAGTGTGCTCCTACAGTCGCTTCTGAAGTGCAGATACGCAGGCTGGGCACAAGAGGTACGAAATGAAATCAATCACGGATACTTGTTTAATTACAGGTGTACAAGCTGTCGATCGGCGCGGCGTGCAACTTGATCTGGCCGGAAGACCGGATTGTGGTCCAGGTGCTGGACGACTCCACCGACCCAGTCGTCAAGGTTAGCCAAATTTCCATGGCTTTGATCTTCGGAAAGATTATGAAGTTAACCTACGACCAAACTAGTACTAGTGGAAGTACCGAATGAGAATGAGCAAGCTACGGACTTGGCAGTTTGGTTGATGTGGCATGGGCGTGAATTGAACTGATTCATATAAAATTCTTCTGTTTCAAACCTGCCTCAAACGGTCGTGTGAGACAGGAGAGTACATGTAATGCTCAAAGGAAAGATGAGAGGGAGATTACCAATTTGTGGTGATGTTTGCGGTGAACTAACTGCTGCTGCTTCTTTTTGGATAATGCTACGTGCATCACGTCCGATTTGAGCAAAGCGATTGGACGCTACCGCTCATCACTACAACTGATTTCGTGCGTCACATCTGTGGTTCCACGTGTTTCAACCTTCATCACATGATAACCTTATCTCATCAGCTCACACCCACCTGCATCACAATTCATCACCCTCTTCTCTCTCGCTGTAGCTCCCTCTGTCACAGCACATGGCTATGCCAGATTAGAGGCCCGATCATAGCTGAGCGCCCTCTATGCTAGCTCCTCTCTTGTCGGACCCCAAATTTGTGGGATTTGGAATCCTCTGTGTCAAGGCGTGCTATCACTACTCTGAGAAGCCTCATCACAGACGGTTGGAACCGTCATCACGAGCAGTTTTGGCTGTCTATATTTGTTGATGCTGTGATATGAGCGATTATCCTGAGCGGTTCAAAACCGTCGTGATCGCACTATCCTGAGCGGTTTTTGTTGAAACCGTGCATGAAGGCTATTATCACGAGCAGTTTTCATCAAAAACCGTCATGAAGGCTATTTTCCTGAGCGGTTCTTGTTCGAACCGTCGTGATGAGTTTTCCTGAGCGGTTCTTGTTTAGAACCGTCTGTGATAGCCTTTTCGGGCAAAAAAAAAAACCAGCAATTTTGCTAAAACTTGGAGGCCGTTTAGAGGCCCTAAACGATCTTTTGGGGTTTTCACTTTTTGAGACCTCATGAAGAATTTGACCTTGACTTATGGATTTTCGGATTGAGCTTTTCGTTAGCTTTCCAACGAGCCAAGAACGTCGCAATCGGAGTTCGTATGCAAAAGTTATGATGATTTTGCGAGCAGTGCGCGATCTACCATCCATATTTTTGCCCAAACCAAATAACTCAACATGAACTACACACATCACGGTAGCATCACCCACATCACAGTAGCATCAACTCGATAATCCACATCACAAAGCAAAGGGGAGTAGAGAGTGAGGTCGTGGGAGGCAGGCGGCAAGTGGAGGCCAGCGGCGAGGTCGTGGGAGACCCGATGGCAGCAGGTCAGGCGAGTTGGAGGAGGCGCCGGCGACAAGCTCGGCGGAGGCAGGCGCAAGGTGTGAGGAGGAGCAGAGGAGGAGATGGAGGTATGAGCTGTGAGGAGGAGAGACCGCAGAGGAGGAGATGGAGGTTATATAAAGCGAGTTTTGATGACCGCCATTGTGTTCAAATTTTCGTTTCCGCCCAACAATCGAGAGCGGTTCTTGTTAGAACCGTCGTAATCTATCCCTATCAAGCGGTTTTTAATAGAGCGATCATGATCATTCACATCTGGTTCTAATTACAAACCGTCTATGATAATTCGGCGATGGCGGTCGGCGATAGTGGCGATGGCGGT
The DNA here is from genome assembly GCA_036346405.1 of Phyllostachys edulis. NCBI lineage: Eukaryota > Viridiplantae > Streptophyta > Magnoliopsida > Poales > Poaceae > Phyllostachys > Phyllostachys edulis. The sequence goes on along the minus strand of CM070560.1, from coordinate 43,746,361 downwards.
CTTGGCGAAGGATATCACGAGCGGTTCTTAATTAGAACCGTCGTGATTGAGGATATCCTGACGGTTTGTAAATAGAACCGTCTGTGATAATCCTGAGCAGTTCTATTTACAAACGTCGTGATATATGACTATCCTGAGCGGTTCTAAAAATACCGTGCGTGATAGGCTTCCGCGCCACCCATTGGTCGGACATACCCAACACGAGCGGTTCCAAAGGAAATGCAGTGATAAGCGTCTACTATAACTTTGTTTTGTAGTAGTGTATTCTCGAATCGATAGATAGCACATCTGAGATATATTCTTGGACCATTCCCATAACCAAATAAACTAAAGCAGACCTACGGTCGAGTCTATAGTTGTGACCAAACTTGGTCGAAAAAGGAATTACGTGGTCTTGAAGAGATCACGAAAGTCACGAGAGATGTCGAAGGAATCTGAAGAGGTCTGGAGTCGTCGAGGAGATCTGGAAGGTCTTGAAGAGGTCTGAGGAGTCTGTAGTGGTCTTGAGGAGGTCTTAAGGAATCTTTGTAGAGGCGTCCCCGGGAGGTCTGAGAAACTTGTAGAGATATCACAGGAGGTCTTGAAGTGATCTTTGAAGAGGTCCTGGAGTGTTCCTTCTGCAGGTCACTGCTTTTTTCGTGTACTGGTCCTGGAGTGGTCTTGAGGAGGTTGTGGGAGGTCTTGAAGGTCTTAAGGAGGTCCTGGGAGATCTTGAGGAGATCTTGGAGACGTTCTGGAGGAGGTCTTGAGTGGTCTTGGAAAGGTTCCGAGGAGGTCCTGGAGAGGTTTCGAGGAGGTCCTGGAGATGTCTGGGTGATTCTAAGGAGGTCTTGTAGGTTACTGTGGAGGTCTTGGGACATCTGGTAGTGATCTTAGACCATATAGGGGTGGTCATGAATCATCTGGTAGTGATCTTAGACCATATAGGGATGGTCATGGGACATTTAGTAGTGGTCTTAGACCATGTAGAGGTGGTCGTGAGACATCTAGTAGTGGTTAGGTACAAACTAATAGTGAATCTTGCTCAATACGTTTAGTACTTGTTATGAACAGTGCAAGCCCATAATCTCTACTACTTAAAAGAAGAAGTTTACCGTCGTCCGTCCTTCCACTCTCGTTCCGTCCGTTTGATCAACTCAATGCCCAACGGCTCGGATTGCGTCGGCAATGACATGTCTCTGTCTTGGTGTGCCTTGCACACGCCGCCCACTCAACCGCCCCATCCGTGACACCCACCTCCCCACTCCGCGCCCCTTGCCCACCGCCCACCTCCCCTCTCCTCTCCATCCCCACCTCTGCCCCGCTATTCTCTTCTCCTCGCATCTCTGCCCCCCCCCCACCGCCGCCCCTCTCCTCCTCTCATCTCACAGCGCCACAGATCCCGCCAAGCAGGGCAGCGAGGGAGGAAAACGATGGCGACAGGCGCCTGAGAAAAGGCCGGATCGGCGCGCCGCTGCCTCCCACTCTCTGTCGCCCGCTCCCTCCCCGCCATGCCCCCTCTCTCTTCTCATCTACGCCTTGCTTGAGATCCGCGCCGCCAAGCCGAGGCAGCGAGAGAAACAACGGCGACAGGCGCCTGAGAAAAGGCGGATCCGGCGGCAAGGCCTCGGGATGGTGGGATCGGTGGCGCTAAGCTAGCATGCCGCGCCGAAGGCGGATCTGAAGAAATTTTACAAGCGGTAAATGTTCTCAGGGGTGGGAGCCATTCCACTTCCTCGACTTTGGAGTGCAGGGCGGTTCCTGAACCGCCACGAGATAGCGACCACCGTGACCACGATGTCCGTGGCATGCCAAGGGCTGCCGGTGGCATAGCGTTCACAAGGTTTTCGACCTCGTGCGTTCACGCGGTGTTCATGTCTCCAAAGGAGTTTGAGAGTGGATGCCCTATGGATGTAGCAGCTTTGCTCCGCCACGAGAAGGGTGGTTGTTGGGTCCATGGTAGGATTTTTCAAGAAATAAGCGACCGCTATCCTTTGCACAATGTTTGCGTGCTTGTGAGCTTGTGGGCATCTGCTGCATTGAGCAGTACCATCCACATTTAGGCTTGATGTTGTTCTTTGCACTTCATCAGTGTCTGCTACCTGCTTCCATTTCTAAATGATAAAATCATTACAGGTGCTCCTGTTGGTCGAGACTCACAGACTATGTTTGGTCCCTTCATGAGGCCTGCTAAAAATGAGGAAATCATGGCTTCCATTTTCGATCCAAGCAGTAAATTAGTTGAACACCCTTAATCGTTTCCAAACCAGGACAAAACCTCCATCCGCACAATTAATACATGAAATTGTCGTTGTTAGACAACACCAAATGTACAAGTGAAGAGGCTATATGCATAATTGATATTTACTATGCCCTGTAATTGTTTTATATGTGCACTTGTTGTCAATAATCATGTTTTTTTTCAATGGCAGAATTGTTCATTAAGGCAAAGGGATGGGTTGTGGATTTTACTGGTAAAACTACTCTGTTCTCTGCATGTGTCTTCCATTTGTTTACTTTCCGCTCATATATGCATCAACCATTGCGCTCAACTTCTTGTTGATTAGGATTTGGTAGCTTGGTTACGATAGCAACTAATTAACGGGCACTAGATGCTATTATGTTGAATGTAAGTATTGATTAGAGAGTAAGATTGGAGTGGAAATAGTGGTTTTCCACGATCTGGTGGTAGAATTATCTTTGTGATCTTCTTGGCGGTGCTAGCTTTGGAAAACATCGAAATGAAGGGAAAGAAGAAATGATGTTACTAGATGAATCGGGACCTCCAATAAGCGTCATTGAGTCAATTAAGTTGAATTAAGATAGTCTTCTTAGGTCTTCTGCTAGGTTGAGTTACAATGTCGGGACCGGACCGTGAATTAGTACACCGGTGTTTGATGAATAGCAAAATTAAAGATATATGACCCGAGAGCGTATATTGCTAGACACTGATTTCCTTAGGTTGTATACTCCTCTTAGTGTTCAATATCTTTATGCTTGAGGATAACCTCCAGCTATATGTTCAAATACATATCTGTGCAGAGGAGAATGTATTCACACTTTAGTTAGGTTTAGGATCTAATGACCTATTGAATTGGTAGTCGACGCATGTAATACTCCTGTAATAGGCTTCATGCACTCTTCTTTTCTGTGTGATGATATTCTATCCAATTTTCCATTTCAACTCTTTTTTATAAGACTGTTTTCCAATTAAAGATATTTTATTATAAAATCTTTGACTGGTTTGCTATTTGAGTCAAGATGATTTGTCCTAAACATAAGGAATTTAAACATTACAGTTGAACATTCTTGTCGATCATTGGTGGAGTTGTTGCGGGAATCGCGGGATTCACAAGCTTGACCGGATTTGTCTTCTACTTTCTGATAATGATGGTTGCATTACTCGGGCTCTTGGTAAAGTCAAAGTTTCAGTCAACACCTCTTACATGAGTCATCTTTGTTGTGGATTTCACGGTTAATTTATTACGATTTGGGTTTTAGGGTAACATGTTCCAGATTTCCCCCAGGACTATAAATCCATCGGCGAGGATATCTGGTGCTAATTTTGGAACATATGTTGATTCGAGTTGGTGCTCTACTTGTCATTCCCCTCCGATTTCCTAGGCGTATTAAGCTCGGATGTTCTATCATCCTATGCATCCTCTCGGGTTGGTTACAGGTTTTAATTTTCAACTTTATTTTGTTCTGCGAGGCGCTCTGTATGCTTATGGAGGAGGTGTTAAATGGGTTGTGAAACCTCATGTCTGGTAGGTGCTCTGTCATCGTGTCCTTTCTGTTGCCATTCTTTTTTACTACCATTTGGAGCGATAAATTCCTCTGCATTTCCCATTTCCATATAAAGAGGTTACTTTTCCTCTTTTCTAACAATTCTATTTATTGTTGTTCATCATATTAAATTAGATGTAGTTGTTGTCTGACATACATGCACCGCATGTCAGATTCTCCGAAACTCCCTAATATCACATCTCTTAGTTGCTTGCAATTGTCTATGCTTCTCTATAATTTAGGTAGTTAAGTGTTGATTCTTGATCATACTATAATATATTAATATCGATAGGTTCTGAAGGCGGTAGATTGGAGTCTTGCTTATGCGAGATCATAGCTTAGTCAAGCCAACATCGGTGTAGTTCTAACTTCTCATGGTTAATCTTACTCGGTATTCTTCTACAACAACTAAAATTGTGTTGTTTATTCCTAGGTAGGTCGATACATCTTTGTTGTTCCGGACTACAGTTCCAACTAAATGTAGGTGGGCGGTTATGTAGAGCATCAAAGCGGCTCAAGTTGGACGTTCCTTCTTTATCCCTTTGTGATGAAAAAGCGTACCTTTTGTACACCACCTTTCAGGTTTTTAAGATGCATTTGGATGCAACTATGTCTTTGCCGAGTTGCACCACTTGACAAAAAATACTTGACATTTACTGACAAGGTGCAATGAGACATATTATTCATTATTTGTAGTGCGATTCTTTGGTATATATCTTACGTTAGTTTGATACAATTTGATTTCTGCTTTCTTAGGTTTTACGAGTTATATATACGGTGCCATTTGGCTCTCGATGGAATTCTCTAAGGCCCAAAAGTCTCCAACAACAATGCATTGTTTTTCTCTGAGAGGAAAATAAAGGTACACCGACTAACAATAGCCAATTTAATCATGTTCTTTATGTTCTGCCCTAAATAAACAGCTCTTCCTATGTATGCAAAGAGTGTGATATATGTCATGGTTTAATTGAGTTAGTTGTATAGCTACTTTTCGGATGCATAATTTGCCACTTTCCTTTGGATGTTAAGCGAGGAATCACATCTCTTCAATTGTCTTTGTTGGTTTTCCAAGTTAATTGTCATGATCGAGGATTCCCAAATCCATACACTTTGTGTAGTGGTATGCATCTCTCCTACCATATATAAAGGAAAGGGCCCACTTCACACATCTCGCTAGAATTCTATGTCCAATAATGCTTGGATCGTTGATATGCATAGTTAGTTTCCATGGTAAACAATCAAGCATATGCAGGTTTTAATCTTTAACGATGATATTGAGTAGTTAATGTCCCTTCGCAACTCCTTGAATTTTTTATAATCTATTTGCTTTGAAGATTAGTTGTTTCTTCCTTTCACAAACAGATTTGCTAGCTACATTCATGCATTCAATGTGCAACAAAATTACACTTCGTAGTGTGCAACATAATTGAACTATGAGAAGAAGTTGTAACCAAACTAAGCTAATTACTTTGTTCTTGCCTTCCAAGTTTTATACTCTCTAAGCTAGTGAAATTGTCATTTCTCTCTTTGCTTAAAATTGTAAAGCGCCTTCAAGTTCTCGGGTGACCTGCGTGATCTCGGTCACATGGAGATCGTGCAACCGCCTGCTCTGAAGCGATCCTCGATGAGTGTCAAGAGAGAGTCCGATCAAGTAAGAGAAATATACTGTTGCTTGCTGAAATCTAAATGCTTATCATGATACTTAAGCTCATCACTTATTCCTTTGAATACTTGCAAGATTTTCAAAAGCTCACTTTGCTAAATCAATGTCCTCGGTAGAATCTCCTTGCACAAAAGGATTTTCGACCAATGATTTACTCAAAGAGGCATGTGCTAATGCACAAGTGCAACTTGAGAAGAGCGGAAGGATATATAGCAATCTTTATCCGACATAGTGGATGTCGGTACCAAAACTAGAATTACGAGATAGTACTACTTTTTAAAATTGGTATTTATATTGACTTATTGTCTATGTCGTCTTTTGTTACAAAATCTTATCAGATGAAGGAAATCCAGGATAAAATATGTCGTTTTGAGCAGAATGGGCTGGTGATGGAGGAAGAGCGGCGACAATCGCATTATTTAAGGGAATTGCTTTTCACCGATCAACTAAGCGCTTGTCCGACATAAAGCGGGCCCCAAGCTGTAGCCACGAGAGCAAGGACAACGAAACCAAAACCGGTCATCGGCATAAGTTGATGGAAATTGAGCTTCCTCATAGGCTCATAGCATGGGTTTGATGCGAGAATTGAAACTTAGGTCCTCTACATCTCAACAAGGGCATCCATACGATGTAGTCTGATATGGGCCTTCTTCTTTATTTTGCTAGCTCTAGAGTACTATATTCAATTTGTGTGATTGCATCAATTGTTGTATGAATGGTGTCTCATTAGTTTCTTCTGATCTATATAATGAAAATATTGTTCTTGTTAGAGTTTGAATGCGGGCTATGTGTATTATTTGAACTTTGCATCGAAGTCTTGGATGTCGTTATGGAAGATATGCATCACAAGTCTTTACATGCTACTTTAGTGCATACAAATTACAAGAAAGTAGGCGCATTAAAACAATTTGATAGTCAACATGTCTTTGTCAGTGATATACACATTTCTAAATGGTTGATTCGATACAAAAAAAATCTGTCAAATTAAAGCATGTGACAAAAGTGAAAAAAATCCTATAAAGGTATAGTTAAATCTTCCTAGGCGGTATTAGCTCGGGAAGGATTTAGCTTAAGCATGACATGGAATACATTAGATTTACTTTTCCCGGTGAGTGCCATCATATTATCCTAAACTTAGTTCTATTGTAGCTTCACTGTAGTTCGCTCCTCTGATAATTTATCTCGGGGTTTTGGCGAAGCATCGTTGTATTTTAGATAGCTTCAACCTCGAATGGGGGTTTCGGCGACACGCATGAAGTTTCTGGTGAGCAGCGAGCAGTCGAGGTTTACTTGACAAGCTAGATATGATGATGAATCTTCCATAAGACTGCGGCATCAGCTTCATTTCTTAAGAAGGGCTTCAAGTGCACATTCGGACGTGGCATTCTCCACCTATATTTCAACTTCAAGCGATACCGCTACAGCCGATAAATACCACACAAAGGAAAGAAGTTGATCATTGAGCTATTAGAAGTTGGGATGTGCATTTCTTGCCTAATAGCATGTGCAAGCGAGCCCGCATGAGATAGCGACTGGAGTGAAGTATACATCCTCAAATTAGGTCCTTACCTTGTATTGGAGTACAAATTCAAAAGCTCTATACATATACGCTATACATCTTATGCCTTTTTTTTGTGGGAATTTCTTCAAGCTAACAAAAGAAACAAACGATATATTCTCTGTGTTGCCTATTTGTTAGGCATGATCATCTTTGATAGCGACATAATTATATACATATTAGTGCAAGAAAAGTTTCCTTTTCTAATTTGAAAAGAGCTCTTTTATGGTGACATAATTATATACATATTGTTCGCTTCCAATGCTCTCAAGCCTTATTCGACACATGAACCACTTGCAATAAGGAACAATGTATACTTAAATGAAATGATTTGAACATTCTATGATTGCACATTCAAGTGAATAGTATGTTTGAGACACAGTTAGTGTTCATTGCACAAAAATTATTGGTACAAAGTATGAGTTTCCGTTGCAACGCACGGGTACATGACTAGTATACTACATAAATGTCAAGCCATACGACCAGCTGTTTACAAAAGTGCCGCTTAGGAAGGGGTTTTACAAAAGTCAAGAATGAGAATATAAGATAAGTGCGGAAGCAAAATAAATCATGATGGATCCATTCACTTTGCCTACGAACAGCGACTAGGGTCCCGACCTAGGCTTCATTATCGTCACCACCATCGGATGAACCACGTGAAATCTTGGTAGGGGTCTTGATCATTTAGATGCGAAAAGATTAAAATGGCGAGCTCGAGTACACAACCGTACTTTCATGAGCCAACACACAATGTAAATCGTATAGATGCAGGGCTAGTCAAGGGGAGTCTTAGATTCTTTTATTTGCACATAGCCAAGTTTGAAATAGATAGATAGTAGGAAATCCTGAGACTTAACATTTTTAACAATCTGTTTTCATAAATAGCTTTTGATTTTGTAAAGTACTAGTGGAGGTCCTACCTCCTATACCATTGAGTGGCTCTATCCACCCAGTGCTCGGGCTATCCCGTAATTACCGCTGGTCCCCGACCACGCTTTTCAATTACCACTGGTCCCCGACCAGGCTTTTCTCAAAACCCTGGGGTCCCACCCCCATCCTTTCTTTCCATCACAAATGGTTTTATGAAAACGAAAACTATATCCAGCAAGTTCTCAGCATCGCTCTTGACCGTGAGCACGGCTATCATGATAGTTTTCTTACTCTGCAGAGTTCGCACACTTTACCCACAAGAGGCAATCGCCTTGATATATACACACGTTTCCTTGGACATGTGAATCAAGGGGAGATTACCACAAGGCCTTTACAATGCTCAACCTCAACGCACTCCATCCGTTCACTAAGGTTTCCACCACCCTGAGCCCACTCCCAAGTCTCCGGAGGCCCCTCTTGTGCCAATCACGGTTCTTGTAACCGTTCTCCCGGCTATCCACCACAATCATCCCGGCGGATCTCGTCGAGGCGAGCAAATTAATCGACTAGGTCATTGCCCATAATAGACTTGTGGTTGCACTGTTTTTGCATGAGAGGTCATCACAAGATTTGGTCCTTACTTGACCAGGGCGGCACATCCACATACCAACCTCTTCTCGTGCCCCAAGCACCAGCCACTCTTTCCAGCCGCCCTAGTCGAAAATCAGTTTTTGGGTTTTATTGTTTTGAAAATATCATTTACTTGACATACTAGCCGGGCTCGGCCTTCTTGCCTAAATCATTTTCCAAAGTTTTTAAGGATTGTGGTTGGGCAACTTAATGCCCTGATGATAATGTATATAAGCAAGGCTAAGTATGACACTTAGATACAGACCTATCAACTAGTATGTAATCCATTAAGTCTAGGATGACAAAGGATAATGTCCAAGTTCAAGGGTGGGAAGTTTATACACAAGTATTTATTACGGCATTAACTATGATCTAGACCAATTTAGTTTGATAAAACATAGCAATGCAGGTTCTTAATTTAAAGCAACATAATTTGCAAAAGATAGGCTCAAAATGACCAAAGTGTTGACTTGCCTTGTTCAGAGTGCTGCTGATCGGGATCCTGGTCCACGAATGGTTCTTCGGTTGCTTCGGCTTCTATAATCGCAAAACAACCGAAGAGCAAATAAGCACATATTCCAACTTAAATCGTTTGTCAAATATGCAAAGAACTTCCAAATAATGCAAACTCGTAGATTAAAAAGGTGAGACCAGCACAGTTGAACACTTAGTGGTTGACGGGTCCGTGGTGGTCGCAGTAGTTATTGTGTTTCTAGAAAGACACGACAGAGAGGTCATGGAAGTACTATGACTTGGGGTGGTCCTGAAATTACTGTACCCAAGAGAGGTCATGAGAGTGCTAAGACTAAGAAAGGTCGTGGACCATGAGGGTAGTCTTTGCAAAAAGATCAAAATGAAGGCCTAACGAGAGGGAGGTCTGAACCATCAGATCTAATCGAAAAGAGATCTGCACTGTTAGATCAAAACGAAGGGAGGCCTTGACCCTTAGATCAACGAAAGGAGGTCTGGACCCTTATATCTAAATGAAGAGAGATCTGGACCCTTAGATCTAAATAAAAGGAGGTCTGGAACCTTAGATCTAAACGAAGAGAGATCTGGACCCTTAGATCTAAATGAAGGGAGATCTGGAACCTTAGATCTAAACAAAGAGAGATCTGGACCCTTAGATCTAAATGAAAAGAGGTCTGAAACCTTAGATCTAAACGAAGAGAGATCTGGACCCTTAGATCTCAATGAGGGGAGGTTTGGACCGTTAGATCCATTCGAGGGAAGGTCTGGATCGCTATATCCAATCGAGGGGAGGTCTGGATCGCTAGATCCAATCGAGGAGAGGTCTAGGCCGTTAGATCTAAATAAAAGGAAGTCTGTACCCTTAGATCCAAGTGAAGGGGAGGTCTGTTAAATCTAAATGAAGGGAAGTCTATACCCTTAGATCTAAGCGAATGGAGGTCTAGACCGTTAGATCTAAATGAAGGGAGGTCTGTACCCTTAGATCTAAGTGAAGGGGAGGTCTGGGCCGTTAGATCTAAATGATGGGAGGTGCATGCCCTTAGATCTAAGCGAAGAAGTGTCCGGTTGTTAGATCTAAATGCAAGGAGATTTGGAACCTTAGATCTAAACGAGGGAGGTTTGGACCTTTCGATCTCAATGAAGGGAGGTCTGGACCGTTAGATCCAATTGAAAGGAGGTCTGGAACGTTAGATCTAAACTAAGGGAGGTTTGGACCCTTAGATATGAATGGGGGGAGGTCTGGGCCCTTAGTTTTAAGCGAGGGGAGGTCTGATCTTTTAGATTCATGCGAGGGAAGGTCCCGACGGTCAGGATAGAACCAAAAGAGGTCCTGACGATCAAGATTAAACCAAAAGAGATCCTAACGGTTATGATGAACGCAAGGGAGGTCCTAACGGTCAAGATGAACGCCAAGGAGGTCCCGACAGTCAAGATGGAACCAAAGGAGGTCCTGACGGTCACGATTGTACCAAAGGAGATCCTGATGGTTACGATGAACGTAAGGGAGTTTTCGACGGTCAAGATGAACGCCAAGGGAGGTCCCGACGGTCATGATGGAACCAAGGGAGGTCTCGAGGGTTAAGATGAATGCACGGGAGGTCCCGACGGTCAATATGAGCGCCAAGGGAGGTCCCGGCGGTCACAATGGAACCAAGGGAGGTCTCGAGGGTCAAGATGAACACGCAGGAGGTCTTGACGGTCAAGATGAGCGCCAAGGGAGGTCCCAACGGTCAAGATGGGACCCGGGGAGGTTCCATATAGAATTTCCAGCTTTGAACTCTCATCAAAACCAAATGTTTACATTTATTTGAGAATTTGAAATGGAGATGCTCTTGGGAGGTCACGGGAGGCCTTCTGACCAAGTGAGGTCGTGAAGGTGTTACGACCCGAGGAGGTCATGCTAGCATCACGACCAGGGGTGGTCGTGGAGGTGTACGACCAAGAGGGTGGTCTTTACAAAAGGGGAGGTCACAAGCTAGAGGGTGATCTTTGTAAAGTAGGAGGTCGCGGCCAGAGGGTGGTCTTGTAAAATGGGAGGTCGCGACCACTGGGTGGTCTTTGTACAATGGGAGGTCTATGCAAGGAAGGAGGTCGTGAGAGTGTTAACCGTGCGTAGTCGATCGAGAGAAGGAATAGATTACACAACGGTGAACAAAGAAACAAATGCAAGACTGTATTGTTGCAATAGGATGATTCAGCAGAAAAACCAAAAAGAAGGACCAAATGTACATCCAAGAGAGAATAAGGCGACTCAAACTACGGAGAGTTTCTATCTACTAGGAACTTACCAATATGGAACTGGAAAGTGGTTAGTCGGAGCCTCGCTAGCGATGGTGGATCACAATATTGGATGAAGCTCCGTGCTGCAAGTAACTTGAGAGAAAGGAGGGTGGTCTTCGGTCCTCAAGGTTGCTCTTGGGAAGCAGGTGATTGGCCTATTCGGATGTCTTGGGAGGTCCTGGTCGGAGATGAAAGGAGAGTGGTCTCCAAGGCGATAATTACTGCTGACAAGGCGGTGGAGTGGGGGTGCTTAACAGCGACGAGGGCTTGAGTTGGACTGGAGCTCGAGCTCTCTTGGAGGATGAAGAGAATAGGGTTAGCACTGGAATGGCTAAGAAAGCAACAAGGACTTGGGCAAGCCTATATACACACATAACCTGTCCAGGGGGAGTGGTCAGAGTGGTTGCATAGTGCAGTTGAGGGACATCCTAGGTGATGGCTATTAATGGCCGATGGACAGCCTCAGGCCTAAACTCTTGCCTAGTGCAATAGGCGCCCGAAAAGAGAGAGAGAGCCACTACCTAGTCTCTGACCAGAGGTCTTGGTCAGCCTTTGGGCTTGACGATGGCGGTCGAAGGATAGAAAAGAGAATGCTGCGGGAGGCGGGGTGGGTCGGATCGAGACACTAGGTGATCATCATTTTAACTAAAGGAGGTAGGGAGAAGGAAGGAAAATTAGATAGACTTAAGAAAAGGCAAATTGACGGGATGGGAGATAAAATTATGAGAGCGTAAAAGGTGTAAAATGTCCTCAAACAAATCTCAAAGATGTAGGCAAGCTGTAGGACGAAATGGCGACAGAGGGGGTGAATGTCGCTCTCTTTAAAATCGCCCAGAAAAGCGTACACTAATTTTTTTTTTTTAAGAAGAAGCAAAACAAAGTAATTCACGAGAGTTAATTCTGCTGAAACCTGGAACGCATGTGACACTGAAAAATTCAGCATAAATCAGAGACCAGCCAGTAAAAAATTCAACTGAAAATACCGCTGTTTAATCTGCATGCAAAATGGTTGAAAATCAGCAAAAAAAAAAAAGCACTGTAGCAGTAAATAAAAGCCAAAGTCATTAAGGGCAGCCAAAGTCAATAATTAAATCTAAAATAGCAACCTTAGTCACATCATGAAGGTAGCTAAGCAATAAACTAATCAATACCAGTTGAGTCATCATTGGAGACAAGCAAATAAAAATAGCTACTGCCAAGAGCAGCTACTACTTTTTCTACGAGCACTCAGCCAAGGAACAGCATCAAGGCAAATAGATAAATCAGGAACAGCACTTAAATCAACTATTGAAACAAGCTGCCACAGATATGGTCTTCTAATTCTCCAGGGGCAGCACAAGCTGATAAACAATTCGGTCACAGGGCAGTTAATAAAGCCATGTATCAAACAGAACCGAACCGAGCCATGAACAAGAAAGAAATGGCGATGCAAAATCCCAGATTCCCTTTCAATTAAACTAAGGACTAGATCTACCGAGAGACAGGCTACAGCAAAGAGATCTTACTGATTTTGTGCGGACAGACCAGGCAATAAATAGATCCAAGAAAATCAGGCCGCAATAGGGTTCAGATTTAGCAGCCGCCGCAGACTCCAGTTCTTGCGGTAGTACTACAGGCGCACAGTCTGCTGCCAAGAACTCAAATCTTTCCCAGGAACCGGTCGCTGCCCAGGAGCTCCCATAGCTCACTGCACTACAAGCTTGAGAGGGAGAAACACACACGCACTCCACAGCAATAATGCTGCCCTCTCTATCCAGAGCAGCAAAGAACCGGGCACACAAATCCACCGATCCAAAATAATTAAAAAGGCAAAAACAACAACTCGATGGAAACCATGCAAGCACAAGGATCGATGTCTACCTAATGACTACAAGCAATTGGATCATCAAGTACTAGGGCAATAAACAAAAGCAAGCATCAAAGAGCAGTCAGATTTTGAAATTTGTCTACAGCCAATCCATGGATTTCTACAAGCGCCGCCGAGAGGAATGATTGTACAGGGAACACATATCTGTCTACACCAACAACCCTCAACAACTAAAGCCTCTTTTGACCCTAGCAAACCCTAAAAATCATTGAAGTGTTGATTTGGGCAGCAGCCCTCCATCCTATTTATAGCCCATGGCTAACGGGTCTCCACCCGTTCGCCCGCTAAATCAACGAACCGCTCCGCTTATGCGATATTGCGAAATTCGTTCTTATACGCACTTTAAGGGAAGCTTCCGCTCCTCGTCTCGACGCCTCATAACCACCTCGAGTCCACGTCGTCTTGACACATCCCGACCGTTCGACCTCGGCGCCACCGCACCTAGTCAGGTCCACGTGTCTCGCCACGACTCCACCGATGTCCTGCGGTCACGAGACAAGAAACACATCAAATAGCACCGCTCGATACATGAAAGCGTAAATACCAACATACTTACCATGACAAAATCCAAACTTGTCGAATCAAAGAATATGCATCCTAATCCCATACGACCAAGTTTGACCAAACCGACCGAGCTGTTGCACCACATAGCGACATGGTCCAAACCACCCAAACCAAACTCGACTTCCTAAACCTATGTCAATTACTCAACACACACACAGGGGCGACCTCCACATGGTCTCTCACAAGCGAGCGATAATAGTCATTTACACAAAAATTTTAAAAATCCCTCATTTTTACAATTATGAATTTTTGGGCTGTTACATCTCTCTACCTCCCATCCCCTCTATCTCGCTACATGTGGTCGTGCCTGGAGCTCGCGGCAGTTGAGAAGCCACCGTCACTTTGTGCCCGCGAGGAAAGGAAACCGCGACGGAGCGTTGGACGGCGACCAGAGGAGGAGTGGGGGTGACGCACGGAGAGCCTATAGCGACATCCGGGAGCTGAGGGCAAGCATGCCGCCACCACCGAGGCTGAAGCCGAGGCAAGTGAGTCAATTGTTTATTGCAGTAGAGAGTTTTTTTTTGTTGCATCAGGTGTTTCAAGATGTTGGGACTATGTTTTTAATGTTGCGGTATAAATTCTCGAGATGTTGTATTTCACTATCCAAAATGTTACGTCCTTCTCATCTGAATGTTGACGGTTGTTTATTTTTCAATATTGCAATAACTTTTTTATTGAGAGAATTAAAGAGTTATATTCCAATTTTTCCTTATTGAGAGAATTAATGAGTTATATTCCATTTTTTTCATGTGTTACAATAGTTATTGTGCAATGTTGCACACACAAAATCAAAATGTTTTATGAGTTAGTCTTAATTGTTGCACGTGGAATTGCTGAATGTTTTTTGTTGCAAACCAATGTGGGTGGTGTTGTGCTTCACGCCTTCACTGTCGGGCATCAACTTTGTTGCGATCGAGGAGGGAGTATTTTTGTTGTGTTATCGTGAAGGAGATCCAACGGTGTGGGTTTTGTGGGATGGCTTTTCGGTGAGAATATGATTTTTTTTTTCAAATTTTATCGGCATTTTTAACTGTTATTTTGTATTTTGTTGCATGCGTTGATTATAATTGTTGCACAAATTGTTCACCGTTGTTGCATCAAAACGTCTCATCATACGTCTAGGTGCTAGTTGTTCCCTTCTTTTCTTCTTCTATTTTTGAGACTAGTATGGTGCTCGTGCGTTGTAACGGAATCCAGAAAAGACTGATACATATCAGCAGAAGGGATCACAAACCACATAGTAAATATTAATTTTTTTTACACAAATATAAACGAAACATTAACTCCGTCTATTGCATCACCTACTACTACTACTACTACTACTACTACTCCTCCTCCTCCTCCTCCTCCTCGAAAATTAAAATTTTGAGCTCGTAGATTGTTTACTTTTAGAAGTTGAAGTTAATATCGACTTCCCTCCCCGGTGTAATGCCTATTTTCAGCCATTGTTGGCTAACATGGAAGAGAACTATATGTCGATGGCCACCTTCTTCCACCTTGAATCCAAGCCACGACTCGGTTCTCACGGCCATTGGCCTCTGCAGCCCTCGCCAGGCACATTGCGTCGAGGAGGTGGGAAGACGGGGGTGGAGGCGATGGCGGCATCGCGGTGGTAAGCGAGGAGGAGACAGCGATGCTTGCTCAGCTGACAAGGAGCAGGAGGCGGCGATGGCGCAGGGGAGGATTAGGATGAAGATGATACGATATGGTGAACTCGAGACGACGACGGCAAGCGAAGGATGCTTTGTCTTTGCCTCTTCCTCGTGTGCCATCACTGCCTCCCCTCCCTTCCTTGGTGACGCCACTTCTCCCCCAAGGTACCGCCTCATCGCCTCTTCTCTTCCCTTCCGGTGCCTTCTCCCGTCCCCGACGCCACCTCCTGTCCCTGTACGTCCTCTTGTTGCCGACGCTACCTCCCCGCGTCGCTGCCTCCTATGCTATCGGATCTCCTCATCTTCGTGCACCTTGTCGTTGCAACCCGCGAATCTTTGGAGGGTCGAGATCTCTCGAGATCTGAAGTGAATCTTGGGACGAGGTAGTGACGAAGTTGCGGTCTTGAGACAAAAAGGAGTGGTATGACGACAGATTTCGATGTGTGCATGTGAAGAAGAAGTGGGGCGACGGCGATTTGGGTGGTTGCGGAAGAAGTGGGGGCATGGATACATTCGTGAGTCACGGGGGATGGCGGGGCAAGACTTTGTCCCTATCAAGTTGGGTCCATATTGCCGTAGGGGCAGGCCATCGGTCGCCATGACCCGACAAACACCATAGGCCCCCCAAGGGGGCCTGAAGGCTACAAGAGGGACCCTGAGGGGGCCCCAAGGCAACAAGAGGGGCCCCGAAGTGGGCCTGGGGGGCCACCGAAGATGCCTCACAGGGCCACCTCGAGGCAGCAAAGGGGCTCGGGGCCTCCTCGGCCTGGAGCCACCCTGCAAGGTGCAAAGGACCAAAGAACACCGGTGGACCAGGCGTACCAACCAGGTGGACCAAGACCAGGAAAGTCCACCACGAGCCGAAGGCTACACATAAGGGTAGGAAAAGCCTCTGCAGCCTCTACTAGCGTAGGACCTTTTTAGAGGTAGATTCGTAATCTCATGTACCGTGTCAGGAGACTATAAATAGACACCTTCCCCCATGTAATAACTTAGACCTAGCTTTTGGGGCAATCAATATGCATATTTCTCCTGACAACTGGTCCCCTCTCCAAGGATCCCCTGGTCGTTCTTAGGCACCAGGCGTCCCCCTGTTTTAGTGTCTAGTCTTTCTTACTACGACAGCTGGCGTCATCCGTCGGGACCGGCAGAAAAGTCACAAAGCATAGCTCCAAGACACTAGCATGGCCCCTCGGAAAGCCGCACCCAAGGTCTCAAGAAACAGGCGGCCACGACATACCAGGATCCCGGCACCTCAGGGCCAGCGGAGTAGAACCTCCGTGGCGGTGGCGACTACCACCCTAGCCACAGAGGAGGAAGCAAACAACTCCACACACAAAGACATCATCAGAAGCGACACCCAGCCAGCTGAGGCATCCCTCCCCGGGATCCACCTGGGGGGACCACAGCCTGGGTCAACAAACATAACACACGAAGCATACGAAGCCCTCCAGTAGGAACCGGCGGACCTCCGCCAAGAGATGGTAAGTCTTCGAGAGGGATGCTAAGTCTTCGACAGCCGGGAGAGGCAACCCTCGCAGCCTTGCTCCGGCTCGTGCAAATCACTAGAGTGGGGGAGGCCGCCCTTCCGGCACCAACAACCGCATTTTCCAACTCCATTTGCCGGGGACCCTAACTCCCTACTAAGTCTTGAGTCGAGACCTTCTTGGCCCTGTGGCTTCAAAATGCTAGAGGTCAAGCCCTTCGAGGGGTGCACGGACCCCCTTGAAGTTCCTCGAGTGTACAAGACCGTCATCGAAGCACCCGGGGGAGACAACACAACGAAGGCAAAAAGCATCATCCTCGCCCTCAAAGGTGTGGCGCTGACATGGTTCTTCACTATCCCCCTCCCCAGTCCATATACACGTGGGAGTAGTTGCGGAACGTCGTACGCAATAATTTCTAAGGAAATTACACATAGCCAAAGGACGCTGGACACCTATTCGCAATAAAACAAGCCCTAGGCGAGCCCCTCCGCAGCTCCTTTAAAAAGTTCCCGAAGGTGAAATGTCAGGTGAAGGGGTTCAACGAAACCACTATCATAAATGCAACAACATGCGGACTCTAGAAGGGCCCTCTATTAGAAAGACTAGCTTGCAAACCTATCTGCACAGTGACGAAACTCTTCGACAAAATGGAAGAGAACGCTTGGGCGGAGGAGGATAACATCCGGAGGGTGAAGGCCCAAACCCCCGCTACCTCGGCTTCAACCCCAAGCGGGCTGGCCAGGAAGGAAGGATTTGCGGCCGCCACGGCGGGGGCACCCGCCAAGCCACAGATCAACGACTACCGCTAGAAGGGGCGGAACATCTACCACGTAGATGGTGGGCAGCCCCCCGAAGGGGCGAAGCGAGGAGGCCGCGGACATAACGGTGGGAGACCAGATACCGAGCCGATGCCAAGGCCCCCCGCTATTTTGCAACCTCCACGATGAGGGGCTACACACAACCAAGGAATGTTGCACCATCATGGCCGTGCAGGACTACATGAACCGCGGTCAATAGCTGGCCGATCGTGAAGATAGGAAGGGGCGCACAACTAGTTGCCTGCTCCACCACCAAGGCCCTGCATAGAGGGAGGCCACGGGGAACATCGTAAGAGGAACATAAACATGATCGCAGGAGGATCATCACTCGGCATGACGTCAAAAAGGCAGTGGCATGCATACGCCGACAAATCCACCACGTCGCGACGTACCCTACCTCTAGCCCACCTCGCTACGCCGAAATACCAATCACCTTCAGCCCCGAGGATGCCCGGGGTCTATATTTTTCACATCAAGACCCCATCATCATCTCCGCCAACATCGCAAATTTCGAGGTCAGACACGTCCTCGTAGACAGAGGAAGCTCTGCGAACCTGCTGTTCGCGGATGCTTTTGACAAGATGATGATCCTCGAGATCGCCTTTCACCCCGTGCATACCTGGTAGGCTTCAAGGAAGACCGTGGATGTTTCTAGGTCGATTGACTGGCCATCACGTTCAGCAATGATTTCGCATCCCGGACCGAGGTCGTTACATTCGACGTTGTTCAAATGCCCTATCAGTACAACGTCATCCTGGACGGGCCACGCTGAATTCCTTCGGCGCAATAGCACACCACAATTACCTATGCATGAAGATCCCTACATAAGAACATAGTTACGGTGCGAGGAGACCAAGACCTAGCAAGGCAAACAGAGCTGGAGGCACTTTCATCAGCCCGCCACGTCCATATAGTCGAAGCAGACACATGCGCCTGAACTAGCACCAACTCGGCAAAATGGGTACCGAAGGCAAAGCCAGAAGGTCAACTTCAGAGTCCCCCTAAGTGAAGCCTCCCCAGAGAGGACGGTGACCCTTGGAGTGGAGCTCCCAGCGGGAACACACGATGCCATCCCCGAGGTGCTCCGCAGCAATGCGGTTGTCTTCTCCTAGGGCCTAGAGGACATCCCCAGGGTGGCACGGGAAACCATTGAGCATCGCCTCTTCATCCGAAGCGACGCATCCCCCAAGCAATGTGGTTGCGACAAGATGTCGGCAGAGAGAAATTAAAGCAAAGAAAGAAAGAGATAGCCAAACTGCTAAAGGGGGGGGGGTCATTCGCGAGATTAAATACTCCGAGTAGTTGGCCAATCCCGTCATGGTGCAGAAAAGCACTGGCAAGTAGCGCATGTGTGTCGACTTCACCGACCTCAACAAGGCATCCCCGAAGGATGATTTCCCTCTACCTCGACCAACTGGTGGATGATACTTCGGGCTACGAGCTAATGAGCTTCTTGGACGCCTACTCTGGGTATCATCAAATATTCATGGCCAACGAAGATTAACTAAAGACCACCTTCATCACCCCCGTAGGGACCTATTATTTCACCCGTATGTCGTTCGGCTTGAAGAATGCGGGGGCAACCTTCACCGTCTCATCACGAAGGTACTAGCCGGCCAGCTCGGTCACAACGTAGAAGCATACATCGACGACATAGTAATCAAGAGCAAGCTCGTAGGCTCACACACGAAGGATCTGCAAGAAACATTCGCCAGCCTCTGGGCGGAGGGAATCAAGCTCAACCCCAAGAAGTGCGCCTTCGGCGTGAAGACGGGAAAGCTCCTAGGGTTTCTCGTATCCGAAAGGGATATCGAGGCCAACCCCGAAAAAATAAGAGCCATCCAAGAAATAGAGCCCCTTCGCAATGCCCGAAAGGTGCAAAGGCTGACAGGACGCCTCGCAGCCCTTAGTCGATTTTTGTCCTGCTCTGCGGAGCGGGTCCTACCATTTTTCAAGACACTCCGGGGAGCAGAGCCGTTCCAATGGACGGAGGACTGCCAAAAGGCGTTTTAGGAGCTCAAGAAATACCTCGCCCATCTACCAAGCCTAACAACCACCGAGGCCAAGTGCGAAGTTCTATCAGACTCGCCAAGATCCTTGGCGGTGGTGAGCGAGTCCTCGCCGAAGAAAGCGGGCGATGGCCCCGTATTACAACTTGGAGGCCCTTCAAGGGGCCAAGATTCGATATACGGAGCTAGAAAAGCTGGCGTATGCCCTGCTCATGGCTTCACACAAGCTCCGACACTACTTCCTAGCGCACATTATCATGGTCTCGACGTCCTACCCGCTAGCACTGATGCTACGGAACAAAGACACCTCAGACCGAATAGGCAAGTGGGCAGCCAAGCTAGCGCCCTTCGACATCACCTTCGCGGCATGAACGGCCATCAAGTTGCAGGCCCTAGCCAACTTCATCGCCGAATGGACCCTGCAAATCAAAGAGCAGCCACCAAGCAAGATCGAGGCACTATGGACAATATACACCGACGGATCATGGTGCGCCGTAGGGGCCGGCACAGCGGCCATCCTGGTCACCCTGGATGGACGAAGCGTCTCCCACGTCGCCTGCCTCGACTTTCCAACAACAAACAACGCCTCAGAGTATGAAGCGCCACTGTTGGGCCTCTGTAAAGCAAAAGCGTTGGGAGCAAAGCGCATAATCGTCAAAAGCAATTCCCGCCTCATGGTAGGTACTTCGAGAAGTCATTTACGGTCAGGGATACCGAAATGGCCAAATACCTAGCGGCGGTTCGGGAAGCAGCGAAACACTTCCTCGGCATCACCGTCCAAACCACCCCAAGAGGCAGCAGACAAGCTCGCAAAGCTGGATAGCTCCAACGAGCGCCCTCCGCCAGAAGTATTCTACAAGATACTAAAGGCCCCGTCGGCTACGCCCGAAGCACAAGGGGCTGAGCACCTTGTGCTCCTCATCGACGAGGCTGATTGGCAAGATGTCATCATTAAATACCTCATAGGCGAAGAGCCCGAAGACACTACCGAAGCAAACCGCCTCCAGCATCGAGCCAGAAACTACCACATGATCAGTGGCTAGCTGTACAAGGGGGGCGTTTGCGCTCCATTCCTACGATGCATATCCCGGAACAAGGGCCAGTCCCTCCTAAGGGAAATCCACGAGGGGCTGTGCGGTGTGCACCAAGCGTCCCGGGGCCTCGTGTCGAAGACCTTCCGCCAAGGTTTTTATTGGCCAACAACGCTCTGGGATGCGCAAGACCTAGTCCAATGCTACTAGGGGTGCCAGTGGGCGGTCAGAACTTGAAGGCACCAAATAGCCCCACCGCTACCCCCGCCTCGTGCTGCCCTTCACGCGCTGGGGGCTCGATATCATCGGCCCGTTCCCGGCAGCCAAGGGCAACCTCCGCTTTGCCTTTGTCACCATCGAGTATTTCTCTAGATGGGTGGAGGCCGAGCCAGTCGCCAAGATCACAGCCGCAGCAACACAACGGTTCACATGGAAGAACATCATTTGTCGCTATGGGGTGCCACACGACATCGTCACCGATAATGGCACCTAGTTTGACTGAACGTCATTTCAAGCATTCTGCTAAGGCATAGGCACAACAATATGCTTCGCATCCGTCAGACACCCCGAGTCCAACGGAGTGGTCGAGCGAGCCAATAGCAACCTACTGGCAAGACTGACGAAGCGCCTGGTAGGCTTACCAAAGGGGCTCTGGCCCAAGGAACTCCAAAAGGCATTATGGGCACTCTGGACATCACCAACAAGGGCCATGGGTTTCTCCCCATTCAAACTTCTTTTCGGTGATGAAATGATGACCCTAGGGGAATTCGCGACGAAGTCCCTCCGAGCAACGGAGGACGCCAGCCCCGCAAGCCGGGAGATCTCCCTCGACCTCCTTGAGGAGCACCACATACAAACCATATCAACCATGGCAAAGTACACCGAAGGAGTAGCGCAGGCATACAATAGAAAGGTCAAGATTTGTGCTTTAGCGCCAGGCGACATGGTCCTCAAGTGAGCCGCAAATCCCATGACCTTGAGCAAGCTAGAGTCCAAGTAGGAAGGACCATACATCATCACCCACAACACAAGGACAGGCTCCTACTACATCGTGACGCCCGAAGGGCAATAGCTAAACCACACATGGAATGCTAAAAGCCTCCGAAAGTTCTATCTTTAGGGCTATGTAAAAACCGGCTACGCCCGGAAATTCGCCACTAGCCGTCCTTAAACGACAGGGCATGTACAAAAGCAACTATACGACCTTTTGGTATTTTGCCCCCATCCAATAAAAACAGGCAGCAGGGGTCACTCTCACCCCAAAATGTATAAATGAAGACACCACACATGGCCGTTGGCCCCAGTGCAAACCGATGCCCCCCGCAGGCACGAATGTATAAACAAAGACATCGTGCATGGCCTTCGGACCTAGTGCACACCGAGCCCCCCCGCAGGCACGGGTGTATAAACGAAGACACCGCGCATGGCCCTCAGCCCGGGTGCACACCGATGCCCCCCGTCAGGCACGAGTGTATAAACGAAGACACCGTGCATGGCCTTCGGCTCCGGTGCACACTGATGCCTCCCGTAGGCACGAGTGTATAAACGAAGACACCACGCATGGCCTTCGACCCCATTGCACACCGGTGCCCCCCGCAGGCACGAGTGTATAAACAAAAACACCGCGCATGGCCTTCGGCCCTGGTGCACATCGATGCCCCCGCGCAGGCACGAGTGTATAAACAAAGACACCGTGCATGTCCTTCGACCCTAGTGTACATCGATGCCCCCCTGCAGGCATAAGTATACAGATGAATACGCCGTGCATGGCTCAGGCCCCAGCACACAATACCTAGTCCCAAACACTAGGGTACACCGTGGGGACGATGGCAATCTTTGCCTCCACCCTCGCAAAAAGTTAGGGCTCCCCCAGAGCCCTATCTTAAAAAGGATGGGGGACGGCGCTAGGCTTCGCCTCCTCCCTCGCAAAAAATCTAGGGCTCCCCAAAGCCCTATCTTAAAAAGTATGGGAGACAGCAGGTTTTGTCTCCCCCTTAAAAGTTAGGGCTCTGAGCCCAATCTTAAAAGTATGGGAGCAGGCGCTAGGCCGCCTCTCCTCATAAAAGTTAGGGCTCCCCAGAGCCCTATCTTAAAAAGTATGGGGGACGGCGTTAGGCTTCGCCTCCCCCTTGCAAAAAATTTAGGGCTCCCGGAGCCCTATCTTAAAAAGTATTAGGGATGATGCTAGGCTTCGTCTTCCTCCTCGTAAAAAAGTTAGGGCTCCCCAGAGCCCAATATTAAAAAGTATGGGGGACGGCTTTAGGCTTCGCCTCCCACCTTGCAAAAAAGTTAGGGCTTCACGGAGCCCTATCTTAAAAAGTATGGGGACGACGCTAGGCTTCGCCTCTCCCTCGCAAAAAAAGTTAGGGCTCCCCGGAGCCCTATCTTAAAAAAGTATGAGGCACGACGCTAGGCTTCGCCTCCCTCGTTGCAAACTTAAAAGTATGGGGATGGCGGTAGGCTTCGCCTCCCCCTCGTAAAAAAGTTATGGCTCTCCGTAGCCCTATCTTAAAAAGTACGGGGGACGATGCTAGGATTTGCCTCCCCCCTCGCAAAAAAGTTAGGGCTCATCGGAGCCATATCTTAAAAAGTATGGGAGACGGCACTAGGCTTCGCCTCCTCCTCACAAAAAAAGTTATGG
The DNA here is from genome assembly GCA_036346405.1 of Phyllostachys edulis. Taxonomy (NCBI): domain Eukaryota; kingdom Viridiplantae; phylum Streptophyta; class Magnoliopsida; order Poales; family Poaceae; genus Phyllostachys; species Phyllostachys edulis. Next base: position 43,723,055 of record CM070560.1, on the reverse strand, counting down.
CTCCCCCGGAGCCTTATCTTAAAAAATATAGGGGATGGCACTAGGCTTCGCCCCCCCCCCCCTCCAAAAAAAAGAGGAAAACAAGAGGAAGTTAGGGCCCCCCTCAGAGCCCTATCCCACGGAGCCCTAGGCCTCCCCCCCAACTCGATGGAAAAATGGCAAGGCTCAAGCTGGGACAAGAGCATGCCAAGGTGCCAAGAAAAACTACTTTATTCATCACAATATCAAGATACATAAGGTACACAAACCGGGGGGGGGGGGTTGTTGGGTCGCGGGGTAGGCTACGATAGCTACAAACAAAAATTTCTACCACGCAAACCAGGAAGCCAAGCAAGTAGATGATCACAGATTGTTACCACCAGACGCGCAGAGCAACGGAAGGAGGGTTGGAGCAGCCTGGTCCAACGAAGAGCGCGTCGATGTAGTGGTCGAGTCGATCGTCTAACGCCCAAAGAAGTCGATCGCAGCTCTCGTGAAGATCGCGGATCGTCCTCAAGCGCAATAATCGTAGTAGCGCCCCACGGTATCCACACGCCCAGGCAGGTGAACAACCATACGCCGGGTGTGTTAGCACCAAGTCGCACGGCAGAGCTCTCGTGAAGATGGCGGCTAGGGTTTTGGTGGTGTTTTCGCTGTACCTCCCAAAAACCTCATGCATCTCCTTATATAGTGCTCGTGACGGATCCTATCCCAACACATTTCTGAATCAGATTCGTCTTGGTTTGTTCCAACCCGTTAAGTGTGTGACCTCAGAGGTTCATGCGTGTCGGTTGTGACTTCGGAAACCTTTCCGATCACTAGTCGAAGCGGCTCCTAGCGTAACATAGCGATTCCCGAATACACACAAATTATATCGGATTTAACCTTAATGCAATATGATCTACGACCATGTCCTCATCACTTATGACCTGTGTCTATACTCTATAATGACTGTTCGCTTTGTGGTCACGACTCATTCAGAACTCCTCACGACTAGGTTACGACCACTCTGTGATTACGCTCGACCGGCCTATGACCAGCCAGATTCCATTCGACTACCCAGAATCGATCAAACCGAGTGACCTACTTGTGTATACTCCCTTTAGGCCACGATATCTGTTTGAACTCCGGTGAGATGTTGTGTCATCCATGGATGTTCAATTCTTTCTCGATCGAGTGTCGGATAACTTCACGTGGTCGAACACTTCGACTACTAGTGGCATGGCCATGCACTTTCCTTATCCGATCACAACGAGGGGCCCAGAGACATCTCTCCTGTTATGTTAGGAGGGGCAAATCCCATATCCCGGTCACATTCCTCTCCATGTTTCACAACAATACCCGAAAGCTACCTTTATAACTACCTAGTTACGGTGTAGCGTTTGGCAACCCCTAAGAGTGCTATTACACATGTAGGAAACCATGTTGATCTCAGGTCTAAGGATTATACATCATCATTGCTTGAGACCAACTAACGACACATAAAATCATAACAATCTCAATAGTGTCTCAAGGTGGGTCTAATCCAACATCATGTTCTCCAACATGTGTTCATATTATTGGTTTGATATCTCCATATCTATGACTTGTGAAACATAGTCATCAACCAATACATATGCTAGTCTATTCATATGTGTCCTCATATGTTTCCGACCAGGGAATTTATAAGAATAACTATCGCAGAAATATATAATTTCACAACCAAGTCACATACTTGATAATAAATATTAACAATATTATTCTAGGAACAAGATAACACATTATCCAATGTCATGAACATAATGAAATACAATCATCTCTATGATTGCCTCTAGGGCATATTTCCAACAGGGGGGGGGCTTGGTGTAGTAAAAAAAACAGAGAACATAAAAACCACAACCTCCACTGCACTACACTCACAACCACACAACATACAAGGTACAAGACGGCTGTTGCAGACGGCTATGGTGCCACATCCCACACTTTCGTGTGCAGCACCCACTCAAGCAGCTCCTCGTCGGACGGCATGACCCTTTGCGAGAGTCCTTCATCGATGGAGCCGTAGATCCGGCAAACGAGGGTAGAGTATCCTCAGCCACGGTCGCGGGGCCTCGGTGCTCCCAGAAAGCCCGTATCTCCTCACGTGCTCTCGCCGCCTTGCGCTCGCGAAAAAGCCAAAACTCTTCCATGGAGCTGGCCAGATTTGCCAGTTTCCAGCGTTGCCACTTGGCACCATGACATACGACGCCTCGGTAGCACAGCTGTAGAGGTCAGATGGACACAAGACCGCGCTCATCCTTTGATCATCGCGAAGGGACACTCACCTTAGTCATCCTCATCTTAGAAGGACGAGGCCCCCTTCAGGCAATGCATCGGAACAAACGTGACTCGTCCTGCGTAAATGAGGAAGATAAAGCATAAACAACGAACGAGGGAAGGAACAACGAGCTCCAATACAGCCAAGTTTCGCAAATCCCTTTTCATTCATAAGTAGGGGTCATTACTAAAAGAGGTCAACCCCTCATTAAACCCGCTCCGGCGCACAAGAGAAGGCCGGAGTAGGGACAAAAATTCTAACAAAAAGAAAAGGGCTAAAAACTATTGTTGTCGCTAGAGAAGAGCGGAGGGTCACACCTTGCCTCCGGTGGTGGCCCCCCACTCGTCGGCTCCTTCGCCTTCCGCCAGGCCCTTGCCCTTCTTTCTTTGCGCCAGTACGGCCCAGAGGGACTCCATCACTGCGTCGCGGCCGCGCGGCGCCAAGAAGTCCTGGGCAAAGGCATTGCTCACCCTCCACGCCTACTTTTGGCGAGAAGCAGTCTCGCCATTGACGCCATGGGCACGGAGCGAGCACTGAGGGCGTTGACATGCCCGCACCCGGCATGCTGTAGGGAAACGAAGGCCGTCGTCCAAGCCACCTTCGCGCAATGATCGACGTAGGCTCGGGCAGCTAGCAGAAAAACCTCCCCAGCACGGTGAAGGCGACCTAGTGTGACATCCATGTACGCAGGGGAATGCTTCCAGGGTGGTGTCATGGCGCCCTCCAAACACTCCATCGCCTCCCAGGTAGCACACGACACGGTGTTCGAAAGTTGCCGCTCTGCTTCAATTTCAGTCTCGAGGACTGTGCGAATGACTCAGAGTGTCTGCACTTCCTCTTGTAGGGCGCGCCGCTCACCCTCTAGCTCAGCAACCCTCGCCCTCTCGGCAAGGGCCGAGTGCTCGGCACTCAGGGACTCATTCCGTGTGTGCTCTGAGTCGACCCGCTCCTAGGTCTCCATGTAGCCGCGCTGAAAGCCCCCCTCGAGCGCGTGGGACAACAACAGGATCTGCGCGGGCGTGCCGTTAAAAAAAGTAATAATATATAACAGAGGAAATAGAGGGACACGCATATCTGAACTTACCCTCACAACGTTTGCCTCGATCGACCAGAACATCTGGTCCATGGGCATGCTCCGGAAGAGCTCCGCCAGGTAGGATGGGGTGGCAAAGAGAGTCACCTCCTCGTAAACAACCGCCGCCCCGGGGCTAATCTTAAAGTCATTGGTACACAGTGGACCAATGTCCATGGTATCCGCGGCACCGGGCGCACCAACAGCTGCCTCGGACCCCCCAGCACTAGAGCCATCCTCGGACCTCCCAACGCCGGAGCCACCGTCAGACCCTTCTACCCCAGAGCCACCCTCGCTGCCCCTAACCCCCTTCGCCGCTCCGCACTACATAGCGTGAAAGTAAGTCAAAGGCAAGTGCAAAAACAAACAAACAAAAATGCGAGGGGGTGAAAGACTAACTAATGGTCTCGCGGCCGAAAGTGGGTATCTCCACCAGGTGTCCTCAGACCCCCAGCCATACACGTGCGACGGCGTACCAACCGACAACTCCTTGAGGGGCAAGTTCGCTATGCCGAACGAGCTCGCCACCACCTCCGCATCTCCAGCACCGGCTGCAGGAGCAACCGAGCGCCCCACCGACGAAGAGGTTGTTGAGCTGCTTCGTTCCACCTGCCCTGCGGGAACCTACGATGCCTTCTTCAAAGGCCACTCCGTCGCGTCGACCCTCGCGCAGCTAGGGCTTCCCGCGCCACTAGCCCCATCGAACCATAGGGGCACCACGCTGATCGGCCCCGAGTCCTCCAACCTCTCGGGCACGCGGGCCCGCTTCTTCTTCCCTGTGTTGGGATCCGAGAGCTCTGCCAAGCAAACCGCCGGATCCACGTACGCCCAGCTCAGACGAGGCTCACAGACCACCACCCCCACTTCACGTGCTCCTCCCCTAGGGGCCCAAAGAATTGCTGCGTGGCACACACACCTGGCCAATAGGCATAATCACAGGAGCATCAGTACACCTCATCGAAACCAATATATATATATATATATATATATAAGAGAGCAAGAAAAGCCGAGGCCAAGAATCGGCACCTTCATGATCCACCAGCTTGAAGGGGGGATGGTCGCCCCTCGGCTCCCTAAGCTTCACGCTCTAGTCCCACACCAGGGGCCACACCCGGAGCGCGCAGAACTCTTCCACGAGATCTCTCGTTGAAAGCCTCCGCATCGTGTTAAGCAGGAGTCGGAGCAGCACATCCTCCCTCGAAGTAAGGTTGATCTCCGGGGAGGAAGTGAGTTGAATAGGCCCTCCGATGGAGCGAAGACCGTCGTCCGTGGGGACTTGTGGTAAAACCACCTTCGGGCCCAGTCGGTCTCCCACCGGTTCTTAGCCGCCAGAGCAGGCGCGTACCGAAGATGACGCGCCTTCGGTTGAAAGTTGATGCTCTCAAAGTTCAGCGTCTCGCCAGTGTCCTTTTTCTTCTTCAGTTGGCATCGCCCGTCATGAAGGTACGCGAAGAGCCGCCCCTCCCCGTCACTCGTCCCTGTGGAGCGCAATACCCACTCGAAGACGCCAAGCTTGACAATGGAGTTAGGCGTCAATTGGGCTAGCTCCACCCGGTAAAGCTGAAGTACCCGGGCCACCAAATCCATGCAAGGGAAGTGAAGACCGACGTCGAAAAAGGCCACGAACACGACCGCCTGTCCTCCCGAGGCCCCGGCACGGTCTTCGTCCTGGGAGCCTGCACATTCGCAAGATCCCCCAACTTCCCCTCGTCCTTCAGCGTCCGCAGCACCTGTCAAGTCACGGTGGAGTGACCTAGTTCGTCGGTATACACCACCATGCCGCCACCATCCTTGCTTTGCTTCGTCATAACGAGATGTGGAGGGGCACAAAGAGCGAGCACCGGAGCTCGACATCCTCACAAAGGCAGCGTGGGGTTAAGAAAACCAGAGACGGGTTTGCAATGGTGCGATGAAGGTGGGGCAAGGAGGACACCCCCTATTTATACAAGTAGTAGGCCCACAAAAGGACAGGATAGGGGAGCCAAAGAGCCACGGGCCAGTCATGACATGACACGTGCACCTCCAACAGGCACCAAACCAACAACATTATGGCACACAGGAACCAACAGATAGCCTTAAAGCGCACAGCGCCCAACCAACATGCACGCTACTCGAGGGGGCGCCATTAACTCAAACAGGAGCTATCATGGAGCACGATGCCCAACCACGGTGCATGGTACCCAAAGGGACACCATTGTATCTGCGAGGTTGACCCATGAGTCGAGGAGGACCCTATCAAGCTTATGCTTCGGCCAGTAGAAGGGGACGGTGCAGCCAGACCCTCCGGAAAAGGGCACGGTTTCAACCATGACGAAGCAGGATCTCAACAAGGAGGGGCTTGTCGTAGGGACAGCCCACCGGCCTCCACGACTCGGCAAACACCATAGCCCCCCCCCCAAGGGGGCCCGAAGGCTACAAGAGGGGCCCCGAAGGGGTCCCAGGGGACCACTGAAGATGCCTCACGGGGCCACCTCGAGGCAGCAAAGGGGCTCGGGGCCTCCTCGGCCCGGAGCCACCCCGCAAGGTGCGAAGGGCCAAAGAACACCAGTGGACCAGACGTACCAACAGGTGGACCAAGACCAGGGAAGTCCACCACGAGCTGAAGGCTACGCGTAGGGGCAGAAAAAGCCCTTGCAACCCCTACCTGTGTAGGACCTTTTTAGAGGTAGATCCGTAATCTCATGTACCCTGTCAAGTTGCTATAAATAGCCACATTCCCCTATGTAATAACTCAGACCTAGTTTTTCGGGGCAATCAATACACATATTTCTCTTGATAACTGGTTCCCTCTCTGAGGATTTGTCGAGACCCAAAATATGCAATTCTGGACCCTCTGTGTATAATGCACTAGTCTAGGATCAAGCTAGTGCACACAGTGTCAACATAGGTGAATATCGATCCACACAAGCGGTTAATAACATAAACGAGTAATTTGATTAACAATAAGGGTTTTGACCTTATGGTCAAGTTTACAATTATTAAGCCACGCAGGTTGACAAAGAAAATAAAATAGCAAATGGAACAAAGAAACTTTGGAATCCCATCAATTCACCACAGTAAACCGACTAGGATCAAGACCCTACGATCAAGCACCTTCGATGAACTCCTCCTCAAAGCGATGACTCATCCTCTTCATTGCATGTTTTATAACAAGCATGAGTACACAACCGTACTCGCAAGTCATACCACAGAAATACAATTATAAATGATGGCTTATTCCAAAGGATTGGCTTCTGTGGATCTTTTACAGAAATACAGCATTTGCAATTTAAATACAAGTAATAGATTGAAAGCATAATTCAAAACAAATAGACAATAATAATTTGACAGTTTTATTTCACAAAGACACATAGCCTAAACAAGTTATTCACATAGCCATATGACTTAAGTCACACGCCTCCTTCCCAAGGTTTTCATGAAAATCTACCCTCGTGTGAAATCTTTAGCATTGTCTATGACCACGGACGCGGCTATTCGAATAGATTGATTAACACTCTGCAGAGGTTGTACACTTTACCCATAAGATACAACTAGTATAGCTAGCACTAGCCGTAACAAAACAGTTCAGAAACTTTATCTCGACATTGACACTCCCGATATGCTTAGTCGCCACAAACGCACACCGTTGGATGAGGAAACGATTTAACCGTCCCGTGATGCGACTACTTGGTAGTACACACCTCCACCCAATCCGACATGCCTAACCTACAACCTGAGTAATCAATGCCAAGACTCCATAACATACTAAGTTAGGCTCGCCCCATACCTGCATGTGGTTGTACGAAAGGCTCGGCTCAATGGCGCACAAAGTTAAGTCCTTAATTGACCGGGCAAGACTTCAAAATTCTAACCTATCATTCCCGCCAACACAGATCCACCATAAAAGTATACCAGACCACTTGCCCCCGTCCAAAACCTTTTCCCACCCTGTTGGTTAAGTGCAACATATGCCATCAACGAGTAATAGCACATAGTACACATAGTTTTTATCAGATAGTTCCATAGTCACTTAGTCAAGTTTATATTTGCAACTTACATGAGATGATGACTCGTAGCATGGCTAAGCAAACTAATTGCATCTAACCATCCCATGTTGGTAATACAATAGCACCAACTATATAAACCAATCTAGGGTGACAAAAGATTATGGCATACAATTAGACAAGGAGGTCATAACAAATTGGATATTAACTAATCCCAAAAATATTGATATAAATAAATAAAGTAAATGCAATAATTTAAATCAATATAACTTTTGAAAACTGGGTTCAATATGATCAAAGATATAACTTGCCTTGGAATAGGTCTAAGTACTGATCTTGCTCCTGAGGTGCTCCTTCTTCTTCAAATCTTTCCGAAGTATCGACGTCTACTCGCAAACAAAAGTAAATAAACAAAACAAATAAATAACAAAGGCAAAAAATATCCAAAAATCAAATAAAAATCCCCAATAAATAGATCTTGAATTTAGATGAATTTAGAAATTTGAATGGACTCAAACGGAGTTCGGATGCAAAAGATATGGACTTTGGAAGTTTGAATCTAAAAGAAACCCTAATAATTGGATTATTTCGAATTCCAAATTATTTCTCTAAAGAAAAATCGGATTATTGCGCAACGATGACGTCAGCAATAGAATTTCCGGAATAAGAAAATAAAAAGAAAATACTGACATGTGGGACCCACATGTCAGCCTCACGGTCCATGGTAGACCAAGTCCATCGAACCGGCCGCGACAAAGTTAGATCTGAATCGCCACGCTTGTGACACGCGGACGCCGACGCTGGGCCCACGTGGTCGCCACGCAAAGCACGTGAGATTTGGCGGCGCGCGACGCGACGGCAAGGGCGGGCAAGATAGAACCAAGGGCAATGGCGAACGACGGCGGCGTCTCAAGAACTAATGGTACGGAGTGAAGCCGAGGCTATTCATAACCTCTGGTGCAACTCCGGCGATTAGGGCGTCGGTGGTGGCGGGCGAGCTGAGGCGGCGATGAGCTACGGTCATTGCCTGACGGAAGCTCCGGTGAGGTTTTAGCGCATGGATGGTCGTTGAGGTAACCCTGCGACGGCGGACCGGTGGCATGCTCCAAGACCACGGCGGCGAAGATGGCGACGAATTTGATGATGAAGAAGTTTCGCCAAAACCCTAGATGAGGGATTACAGCGGCGCTGGGGCTCTAGAGGGGCGATTGCTTGAGGGATTATGGTGCGGGCGACAAGTCGATCCCGGGGGTCCTATTTATAGGGTCCGGGGAGGCACGAGGAGGCGAGTTGGCGGCGGAGTCCCAAAAGAGTCCGAAACCAACACGAGGAAATCTCCGAGTTTGAAGGAGATTCGGGATTTGATTCTACCAAATTTGGGTGCGAGAGATTAGAGATAAGTTTTGTTACAGATTTCTAGAAGAGCTTGATTGGAAAGATTGTGTTGTCGTGACGGCTTGGACTCCAACCATGGTGGATGCGAGCGGAGCTGCGTGAGGAAGAAACCGGGCGCGAGGAGGACGACGCCGAGGCAAATTCACTCGTGCGGTGACACAAACGCTTGCAGCCCACACGCCAAAGGGATTTGAACGCATGATGCTGGAGTCCTCGGTCAAGACACCACGTTGTTATATGAAAGGATTGGGCCGGATTATGAATTGACCCAAGCGAATAATTCGAGATTTTAATATATTTTCTTTTTAATAAAATACCATAGATTCAAATAAGCAATAGAAAATAGCAAATGGACTTGGAAAATTCTAGAAAAATCTAGAAAATATATCCAAGCACAAAGAATCCAAATAAATTAATTTTGACCATTCTTGATGTTGACTTTAATCATATTAAATTATTTTGATATACAAAGTCCATGTTTAAGATTTTGAATTAAATTCAAATAAAATACTAATGGTGAATTTTATCCTACTAACTATTCAAAGGATTTTTGAAGCTCAGAAAATTGGGATGTTACAGGATTCCCTGGTCGTTCTTAGGCACCGGGGGTCCCCGTCTTTTACTGTCTAGTATTTCTTGCTACGACACAAATATTGGTGTGCCTCGATGAGAAATTTGAAAAGGGTGGAAGACCCCAACCGCACACACGGAAGAAACGACATCGTCCCATTGTACCGAGGTAAACTGCTTTTTTGTTAGTTAAGATAAGATAACATGTAAACCAATTGCCTTTGGTAATTGCCTTTGAAGTACCCCTAAGTCCTACCATTTTGTTTCCTTCTCCGGTTGCTGACATGTTGTGCAGTAGCCGCTACCTAGTCCTGGCACTCCAGTACAATTAGCTAGAATTACAGGACAAATCGAAGAGGTAGAATGGTTAGAAAATGCTTCACTTTGCCCATCAAAAAGTGAAACCGGTACCAGAAAAGCGCCACAACTAATCTTATGGCTAACGGCTGGTAGCTTGCTCTAATCTAATGGCAGGAGCTGGTGCGGTCGGAGTGCGAGCAATGGCGGGGCAAGGGGAAGAACATCAAGTACGAGCGGCGGGGCAACCGGGCGGGGTACAAGGCCGGCGCGCTCAGGGAAGGGATGCGCCACGCCTACGTCGCCGCCTGCGAGCACATTGCCATGTTCGACGCCGACTTCCAGCCTGCGCCGGACTTCCTCGCCCGCGGCGTGCCCTTTCTCGCCCGCAACCCCGCCGTCGCGCTCGTCCAGGCCCGCTGGCAGTTCGTCAACGCCGGAGAGTGCCTCATGACCAGGATGCAGGAGATGTCCATGGACTACCACTTCAAGATCGAGCAGGAGTCCGGCTCCACCTCCTGCGCCTTCTTCGGATACAACGGTATCTTGATCTTGATCTCTTTTTTATGCAATGCAAGTCATGCAATTTGGTGTCGATTAGCTTGAGATCGATGGTTTCCAGGGACTGCTGGTGTGTGGAGGATACAGGCGATCACCGAGGCCGGCGGCTGGAAGGACCGGACGACCGTGGAGGACATGGATTTGGCCGTCAGGGCTGGCCTTGGAGGATGGAAGTTTGTCTACATCGGCAACATCAAGGTATATGATTACTTGATTAGATGTCAGTTGTTTTTCTAGATTGCTACTTAGAAAACAGTCTATAAATTTGCGATTGTCAAGATTAATATTGATAATTACTGACTTGTTTCGGTGATGATGAGCTGAATGTTGCTATGACGAGTTGTTTCTTGGCTTCTTAGGTGAAAAGCGAATTGCCGAGCACCTTCAAAGCTTACCGCTACCAGCAGCACCGTTGGTCGTGTGGACCGGCAAATCTATTCAGGAAGATGGCGTGGGATATTATACAGGCTAAGGCTATCATTGATTCATGTTGTGCAAATGCAATCCGTTTTAACAAGGAAGTATACTGAAATAAAAGGGTGTGAACTGGGCAAGTCCTGATATACTGATAAGAAATTGTTAGGTTAAGAACTGTATTTGTTGTTCATTGTGCCTTGATTGTGCATTTTCCTAAACTAGCATGTACTTTCCTGCTGCAGAGGGTGTCGGTTTGGAAGAAGTTTTACGTGATCTACCATTTCTTCTTGGCACGGAGGATTATCTCGCATATGGTCACCTTCTTCTTCTAATGTGTGGTGATCCCGGTGACGGTCTTCTTCCCTGAAGTAGAGATACCCAAATGGGGGGTGGTGTACATTCCAACGGCAATTACTCTTATGAACGCAGTCGGCACTCCATGGTTAGGAATTACTGGTTTACAAAAAAATTTAGGAATTACTAACCAACATTCCTTTCTGATAGTTCTTATTTCAGTCATACAGTTTGTGCAATCCTTGGCCATTAGTACTTCCCTTTCATGGATGGAAGCTCCTGATGTGCTTTCCAGTTAAAGATGTTGTGAATCTAATATGAATCACTATTCTTTTCTTTCATGAAATAATATAGGGAGTGTAGTAATTTGCCTGTTCATTATTTTCCCCTTGGTATCACACTTCATACATTAGGCCATCATATAGATGTTTGTCAATGGGTTTCCTTTGTAGCAGGACATATTGCATAATTTCCTCTTGCAAATCAAAACAATTATGAATAATATTGTTCATTGTCCACCTTGTAGGTCCTTCCATTTAATTATCTTCTGGGTTTTATTCGAGAATGTCATGTCCTTGCACCGTTGTAAAGCTGTCTTCATTGGCCTCTTCGAAGCAGGAAGGGTCAATGAGTGGGTTGTCACAGAAAAACTAGGAGATATACTGAAGACAAAACCTAATATTGCCATTCCTAAGAAGTTCCAATTCACAGCATGGAAGAGGTAATTAACCTTGCATATGATCTGTGTTATACTCTAGTACCTCGAATACTTTGGTGGATATATTCACTGAAAGCTAAAGGATGTCAAGACCATAAGTGCCTTTCGGACAGATAAACCTGCGGACAGATTGAATGTCTTGATACTGAAGCCTAATGTATCTGCAATTCTGCATTCCTAAACTTGTGCTACACACAAGAATAATAAAAAGCTGCAGAACATTGTGCACAGGTGAAAGCATCAACAGTATGTATCTGAAAGTGAAGCTAAAACTGTGTTTGAAAAATCCATGGTTCATTAATCAACTAAAAATTCTTGTCACTGAACCACCATCTGTTGATGAACTAAGACAGTGAGTGGTCACAGTCATATGAAAATACTTGAAAGCAAAAGCCTGAAAATGTTATCGGATGGGTGTCTAGAATTTTTGAGGCAGTGATCCAAGCATGGTGTTACCGTTGAATAGGCTTTTCTCTCCCCCTTTTTTCTGGGGGAAAAGAACTGATAGATTTATCTTTCTTTTATTTGTCAGGTTCAACACGTCGGAAATTGTCGTTGGGCTGTACCTGCTGATATGCTCTTGCTATGACTATGCATACAGGAAAGATTACTATTTCATTTACTTCTTTCCTCAGTCCATCGCGTTCTTGGTGATGGGTTTTGGTTACATAGGAACAATCATCCATAGCAACTAGCCAGGGGAATCCAGCCTAGACTTCTCTCTCTGTGATTCTTTCATATTCTTGATTCTTTTTTGCCTTGGGTGGCACGAAAATATGAACAATGTACAATAAATAAGAGTTGCCCGAATCGGGGCTTCGTAGGATGAAGGTTTATTGAATTGGAGGAACTTTTTAGGAGTGGGGGCGTGGGGCTACTTGTTCTCAAGTCACAAACTTCATCTGGAGTTGGCGAAGGAGTTGGTAAAGGAGCAGCAACAGGTAAACTGACGAGCAGAAATATTCTTCGGAAACATAAGACTGCAGTTGGGAAGTCGTGGATTTAGGTTGAACAAGTTGCCTTGCAAGCTGTATCTTTAGATTGTATCATAGTGTTCTTGCCCATTAGCATCTGTGTATACAAGGCAAACTCATGTCAGATGTAATTACATCGGTCAGGCACAATTTTTTAAGGTGAAGGTTTCCTATGTACATTTAGGTCTTCTTCTCTCGCATTTGACAGTTTTCGTTCTGCTTTCTATGACTGCATAAGCTATGATAAATTTATACATTTACCTCGAGTGGCTGATGCATCAACGTGTTGGAACTAAACCAGGAACTCTCATTGCAAATCGAATTACTGACTGTAGTTGTTCAAAGAAGTTACCGTAGCTTGCGCTGCTTTTTTGTTTCATAACTTACTTACACTCTAAACCATTCCTCACCTAATACATGCGACACTCTCAGACGTGAACATATCGACGAGTAAATTATTGAATAAGCAACGAGATTAACTAACAATCACCCCTTAATCTTGTTCGCTCATAGTCGCCGAACCGCCGCTTTCACGCTTCGACGATCTCTAGTCATCTTTCTCATTGGGCTGACTGCATAGACCTCCAAATGCCGAGTAATTACACTACGTACACCAAAGAAGACAGTTCTATACTCATTTTATTCTCGGTCCATTCATGCATGCAAAGCTGGACCGCTTCCTACCCAGGGCGTGCACAAAATACACTCATTTTCTTGCACCTCGAGCATGGCTGATGCATCAACGACACCATACAAGATAGCTTTTATGGTCGTCGTCGACCGATGGTCAGTACCCAGCACTGTATTCGCATGCGCGCGACAATATGGTTTGGAAAGTTTGGGAAGAAAACTGGTTTGGTAATACCAGCCGTGCGATTCAGTTTCGGGAAGCCTATCGTATATTAGTATGGTGAATGGACCGAGAGACAAGCAGTGTTAGCTGATGTTTGGGATGGGGGGAATCTTAAATGTACTTTTAGGAGATGTGTAGACGAAAGAAGTATTAATTTGTGGTTAGATGTGGTAGGCATAACTGAGTCTATTGCTTTTGTTTCGTGTTAGACCATACGGCTTTGTCGTAGTTTTAGCTGATGAATAATTGACTTTTGGGTTGTTTTAGAATTTGTGGTTGAAGTTTTTATTGTTTCGTTTGGGTGGTTGCGAGGAGGTCTTCCAGGTACTGTAGCGAGGAGGTCTTCCAAGATCAACCAGGAGGTCTTCTATGACCACTCAGGACGTCTTGCAGGACAATCTAGGAGGTCTTTCAGGAGCTCTTCTAGGACCAACCAGGACGTCTTCTAAGACCACCTAGGAGGTCTCTTAGGAGGTCTTCTAGGACCAACCCGAAGGTCTTCTAAGGCCACCTCGGAGGTCTTTCAGGACCATCCAGGAGGTCTTTCAGGAGGTCTTCCAGGATCACCCAGTACGTCTTTCAGGACTACCTAGGAGGTCTTCTAGGATCAACCTAAAGGTCTTCTAGGACCTCCCATGAGGCCTTCCAGGACCACCCTCGGTGAGGAGGTCTTTTGAATACTATTCATCTCGAGTACTGCTACAGTGAGTAGTCTTGTTGGAAGTGGTCATAGACCTGGTAGAACTGGTCGTGGACTTTGTGGAACTGGTAGTAGACTTACTGGAACTGGTCGTGGACCTTGTTGAAGTGGTCGTAGACTTTGAGGATGATCTGGATAGTGCTTATTGATTGTTGAGAGTGTGTTTACAGATATTGGTCAAGTTGGAGAACTTGTGCCTAGAATATGTTCTTTGGTCTTTGCATGTGGAGGTTGAGCGTGAAGACGATCATGGTCGATGACGAGGACGACCGGGACTAGGATGGAGAAATCTGAGGTTCAGGCGATCGAGGATGTCACGAGGTGGTCGGGATTATGCTGGAGCACGTGGAGATCAAATGTGGTTGCATGATGCATGGAGAAGCTTCGGGAGGTGCAGTCCTGAAGGCTTACAACGTGTGAGGAGATATGGAAAGTGCTTCATATCTAGAAGGTTTAGAGATTTGGAAAACCTATGTTTAGAAGGGTTTCAGGTCCCTTAATTCTCAGAAGAGATATGTTTTTGTATCCATGTCGTTGAGGATACGGATTAGGACTCTGCCTATAAAAGGAGGTAGAAGGGAAGAATTTTCCCGTGGTTTTTTGCGCGTGGCTTTTGTGTGGGATTTGGAGAGGTCTTTCGGTAGAAAGCTTTGAGGGTGCCGTGAGGAGCACTTTGTAACTATAGAACAAGGTTGAGAAATAAAGCTCAGGAGGTCTTCCAAAAGCTTTGTAACCACGTGCTGTGTTGTTCACCCGATTGTCGCCAACCACTTCGGGAGGTCGGTTGAATTAGAAGGAAGAAATCAGTATAATCACTCACCCCCTTCTGATTGTGCTTTACGATCCTACAAGTGGTATCAGAGCGGGTTGCTATGGCATCAGAGAGGTATGTGAATCGCCCCCCATGCTAGATAGTACTGATTTTGCGTTTTAGAAGTGTCGTATGCAAGCGTACATTGAGGCGCAAGGTAATGATGTTTGGAATAAGGTTTCTAGACCGTATGCGGTTCCTGTTCCTGTTACCAATCTGAATAAAACAGATGTTGATTTAAATGCTTAAGCTCGTAACTTGTTGTTTCAAGGAATCTCTCGCAAAGAATTTGATCGTGTAGCTCATATTAATTCTGCTCACTTAATATGGAAGACTCTTTGCGATTATCTTGAAGGAACTACTAAAATCAAGAAAGTGCGTAAAAATCTTTATCAAAAAGAGTATTCTGATTTTGTTATGAAATCCGGTGAATCTATTGATGATCTTTTTGCTCGCTTTGGGAAGATACTGAGTAGTTTGTGTGGCATTGATGTTATTCCCACTGATGAAAATAATGCATCTAAAATTTTGATATCTTTAGGTTCTGAATGGTTGATGGTTGTTACAACTATCAATCAAACTGTTGATATAGATACTTTAACCATGGATGATCTTTACTCTAGATTGAAAACCTATGAGATGAAAGCTTTGCCATCTAAGATTGATAAATCTTCACCTTTAGCTCTTGTGACTAACCCCATGCAGACCGCTTCTTCGAGCTCTTTTCTTCTATCTGCCTTGTCTTCTTTTTCCGAGGAACAGTTCGAACAACTTCCTGAAGAAGACTTGGTGTTGATCTCCTCACGGTCATACAAGGCACTCAACAACATGAGGATGAAGAAGCGGGGAGGCTTCTCAAGTTCAATCAAATGCTATGAATGTGGCGAGCCTGGTCACATTAAGGTTGAATGTCCCAAGCTCAAAGGAAAGGTGATCAGGGAAGACAACAACTACCGTGGTCGGTCATCCAAGAACAACAACACCAAGAGTGGAAATTTTCGTCGAAAATTTGCTGAAAAAGTTCTTTCGGCTATTGAGCAACTTGGTTTTAGTGATGTGGAATATGAGAGCTGCGACGACAACGACCATAACAATAATAATCCTAAAGATAAGAAGAATAACAACGACAACTTCACGGACATATGCTTTATGGCAAGAAACGACAACGATAATGAAGATGACAGTGATCCCGATGAGGTAAGACCATCCTATGACGAACTTGAAGATGGTTTGATTAAACTTGCTGTTGAATTTAAAAAGACTAAAAAGAAACTGAAAGAAAACAATTGTCTTGTTGAAAGCTTAACTTCTGAAATTGAAAAGCTCAAGTTCAGTGCACCTACTTGTTTAGAGTAAAGTATTTCAAATGCCCAAATTAAAACTTGCTCTAATTGTGGATTGCTAGAAGCTAGACTTATTCATCTCAAGAAACAATTCAACAGATGCTTTATCATGAGATAGCTTCTTGCTCTAAATTGAAGCTTTGACCAGACAACTTGCTGATTTTGCTGAAAATGAAAGGGCGGCTCAGTCTAGCGGTTCGAAGAAAATTGTGAATGAATCTGTCAAATGCACAGCTTGTCCTACTCTAGCTAAAGAAAATGAGTATCTTAAGGACACCTTAGAGAGATTTTTTTTGGCAAGAAAAATTTGAATATGATCCTAGACAAGTCAAAAGTGAGTGTTAAACATCATGGTCTAGGATTTAATTTTGTTGAGCATGCCAAGAATAATCCCCTTAAGATGGTTAAGCTTCTTGAACCTAGAAAATTTCAAGTAGAATCTGAACCAAAACAAATTATTTTTAAATCTGCTGGTATTGCAATGAACTCATCTACCAAATTGAGTGCTGTAAAGGCAATAGACACAACTTCTCATAAATTCAAGTATCATTGCACTCATTGTGGTAGAGACGGTCATTTGGTTCAATTCTGTTTTTGGAAGCAAAGAAAGAAAAGAAAGACAGATTAAGAAAATTTTCTCATTCGGCAATGGAGGTTGGTCAAGCTCCTTATCATCGATTTGCTCCCTCTAAACAACTGTCTGCTGGTTTGGGAGTTTTTGCGAGTAGATCGGTCAGATCGGAGTATTTTTCGCGATCAGACCGACGGGCGGTAAGACCGGCGTTTTACACTCGGTCATGCCGGCCGGAGATCAGATCAGCATTTCAACAACGATATGACCAGAAGTGCCCAGAAACCAAAAGTGCTTTTTCTTTGCCTACTGTTGCTCCTGTTCGTCGCGTATCTCAGTACTAGTTACCTAAATCGTTACTCTCTAACCCCAGTACTAAGATACCGACGATTGCTTGTAATCTGTAGGCTCGTCGCAAGCGAAAGGAGAATATATGGTTCATTGACTCCAGTTGCTCTCGCCGTATGACCGGAGACTCACGATGGTTCTCCTCCCTTACTCATGCCACCGGTGATGAGATGATCACTTTTAGGGATAATGCGCAAGGACAAGTTCTTGCAAGAGGTACTATGCGCGTCAACGACAAAGTTCATTTTAAAAGATGTGGCTCATGTCAGTAAGTTGAGCTATAATCTGCTTTCGGTCTCACAATTGATTGATGACAATCTTGAGGTAAGCTTTAAAAGGCATTCTTGCTGCATTTTAGATGCATTTGGTGATCTAGTGTGCAAGATTACTCGAGTTGGTCGGTTGTTTAAAGGTGATTTTGATTTTTCTTCCTCATCTGATCTTAGATGTCTTGTTTCATCTGATTCCAAGGTTTTGTTTCACTGGCATCGTAGATTAGGTCATATTGGTTTTGATCATCTTGCTCGTATCAGTAATATGAATTTTGTTAGAGGATTACCTAATCTTAAAATTGAAAGATCAATGAATTTTGTTTGTTCACCCTATCGTCACGGTAAGATGGTTTCTGCATCTCATCCTCCTCTCTCACTTGTTATGACCGATGCACCTGGTCAATTGTTACACATGGACACTGTAGGTCCTGCTAGAGTTCAGTCAGTTGGAGGTAAATGGTATGTTCTTGTTATTGTTGATGATTACTCTAGTCACTCTTAGGTCTTTCTCATGGCATCCAAGGACGAAGTTTTTGGTCACTTTAGAGATCTTATCCTTAGACTTGCCACTGAACTCCTAGGAGCACTTAGAGCAATTAGAAGTGATAATGGAACAGAATTCAAGAACACATTATTTGCTTTTTTTGTACTGAAAAAGGTTTAGATCATCAATTCTCTTCAGCTCGTGTGCCACAACAGAACGGTGTTGTAGAACGTAAAAATAGAACTTTGGTTGAGATGGCTAGAATGATGTTAAATGAACATACTACACCTAGGAAGTATTGGTCTGAAGCTATTTCTACCGTCTGTTATATTTCTAATAGAGTATTTTTGCGTGCTAAATTGCATAAGACTTCCTATGAACTTCGCTTTGGTCATTCTCCTAAGATTTCTCATCTGAGGGTGTTTGGGTGTCGATGTTTTATTCTTAAACATAGAAATCTTGATAAATTTGAATCTAGATCCTCAGATGGTATTTTTCTTGGATATCCAGCTCACACTCGAGGTTATCGTGTACTCAATCTTGAAACTAACAAAATTGCTGAGACCTGTGAGGTCACTTTTGATGAGGCTAGTCCTATTATTAGAACCAATAATGTAGGTATACAGGTAAATAATGCTCCCGAAGACATCTTCTATGATTCTGACGACAATGAAAGGATAAACCTGATTCATACTACACCAATGAAGTCTACACTTAGTGGTTCTGCTCCTACCTCCAATGAGGTAGAGGCCACTACTGCTACACCTATGTCACCAACGACTACACATGCACCTCTGCATATTTAACGACGTCATCCCCCTGAACAAATAATTGGTGAGTTAGATAAGAGAGTTCTTCGAAACAGGTATAACTCTAATGCCTCATATGCTCATGCTGCCTTTGTATCCTCTTTTGAACCCCAAGATGTAAGTCATGCTTTATTTGATGAGTCTTGAATTAATGCCATGCATGAAGGATTAGAAATTTTTGAGCGAAATAAAGTCTGGACCTTAGTCTCACCTCCTCTTGGTCATAATGTTATTGGAACTAAATGGGTCTTTAAGAATAAACAAAGTGAAGATGATGTTGTTATTCGAAATAAGGCAAGGCTTGTGGCTCAGGGTTTTACCCAGGTAGAAAGTCTTGATTTTGGTGAAACTTTTGCACCTGTTGCTCGTTTGGAAGCCATTAGAATCCTTTTAGCTTTTGCTGCTGCTAAGGGTTTCAGGTTGTATCAAATGAATATTAAGAGTGCTTTTCTTAATGGCTATATTGAGGAAGAGATTTATGTAAGACAACCGCCTGGTTTTGAAAATCCTAAATTTCCCGATCATGTCTACAAACTGTCCAAAGCTTTATATGGTTTAAAACAAGCACCGAGAGCATGGTATGATAGGCTTAAATCATATTTGCTTAAAAATGACTTTCAAATGGGCAAGATAGATAAAACTTTGTTTACACTCAAGCTTGGCAATGATCTTTTACTTGTTCAGATTTATGTGGATGATATCATCTTTGGTGGTTCCTCTCATGCTCTTGTTTCCAAGTTTTCAGATACTATGAGCAGGGAATTTGAGATGAGCATGATAGGAGAGCTCACATTCTTCCTAGGTTTTCAGATAAAGCAATCAAAGCTGGGTATTTTTGTTCATCAAACCAAATACACCAAGGATCTCCTTCGTCGTTTTGACATGGGGACAAGCAAACCAGTCTCCACACCAATGGGATCCACTACAGTGTTAGACCCTGACGAGGATAGAGAGTTTGTTGATCAAAAAGAGTATAGAAGCATGATTGGTTCACTTCTGTATCTCACTACTTCAAGGCTAGACATTCACTTTGCTGTATGTCTATGTGCTCGTTTTCAACCTTCCCCACGTGCTTCACATCGTCAAGCAGTTAAACGAATTTTCTGGTATCTTCAGTCAACTTTAGAATTTGGTTTATGGTATTCTTCTTCATCATGCCTTACCCTTAGAGCTTACTCAGATGCTGATTTGGGGGTTGTAGAATTGATAGGAAGAGTACCTCTGGCACATGTCACTTCTTAGGCACATCTCTTGTGTCATGGGCTTCTAGAAAATAATTGTCTGTTGCACTTTCCACAACTGAGGCTGAATATGTAGCTACCGCTTCTTGTTGCTCTCAATTGCTTTAGCTGACTTCTACTCTTAAGGATTTTGGCTTAGAAGTGGATAGTGTACCACTTTTCTGTGATAACACTAGTGCTATTTGTATTGCTAAAAATCCTATACAGCATTCAAGAACCAAACATATTGATATTCGATATCATTTTCTTAGAGACCATGTGGAAAAAGGAGATGTTGTTTTGCTTTTTATTGATACAGAGTCTCAAGTTGCTGATATTTTCACAAAACCGCTTGATTCTGCACGGTTTGCTCATTTGCGAAGTGAATTGGGTGTGTTGCATCATATGGGCTTATCCTGAGGGGGAGTTTGGGTTTAAAAGTTCAGAAGCTTTGTTTATTATTCGTGTCAAACAAATCATCAAGTTCAAGCCATTGAAATCGAATGAGTTGTAGAGCTTTCTTTATCATATTTATTCATGTGTTGTGTAGCTTTGATCATGACTGATTATAATTAATTTGCTACATTAGAACTAAAGCATGACATGGCAAAATTCTTTGACTAGATTGATTATTGTTATTACTTTGCGATGTTCATCGAAAATGATTAGCTTGATTGTGAGTCTTATTTTAAATCTTGGATTTGAAGCTAGTATGTCTCTCATTGCAATTCTTTTATGCTCACTCATTTTGGCATGTTATATATATATATATATATATATATATATATATATATATATATGTGTGTGTGTGTGTGTGTGTGTGTGTGTGTGTGTGTGTGTGTGTGTGTGTGATGAGAAAGAGACAATTGAAAAGATGTATACTTCAAGCATGCCATACATATCTATGTATATTCAAAAGAAAAATATATATACGCACACAAAAGTGCTTAAATGAGAAGAAGTATGCTTGAAGTATGTCACCAGTGAAAAAAAGTATGCTTCAAGCATGCCATCTTAAAAATAAGTATGCTACAAGCATGCCACATGCATAAGATTTGAATGTGGAGCAATCGGTTGTTACATGAGACTACTAGCTCATCTAGATTTAAAGTTTGCCTCACTATTAGGCTTTAACTTTTCATGGTGATATCTCTTTGTGATGTTTATAATCAGTTTAGTCATTGTTGAGATGCCTGTCATTGAGTTAAAATTGCTTAATCACTCTACAGATGTGTTTTGACATTGCTATATGGTATATGACTTTATATGATCCTATTAGCTCTACTAAAAAAGATGGCTTGGTTAATCTATTAAATTGATTTGAATAATCTACACAGTTTCTTGTCTTTTACTCTCCTTGCTCCTTTCATTGAAGTTTTCTCTCTCTGAAGTTCTTATTGAGTACATTGCCAAAGGGGGAGAAAGATGGGAGAAATTGTGCTTGTGGTGAGGGGGAGTTTCTAGTTTGTTGCTGTGTTTTGTCACAATTCTTTGCCTTGTAGTTTTTGAATTATTGAAACCTTCTTTTTGCAAATTCTTCTCTTTATTTTGAAGTATTGTCAATGTATTCATCAAGGGGGAGATTGTTAGACCATACGGCTTTGTCGTGGTTTTAGCTAATAAATAATTGACTTTTGGGTTGCTTTGGAATTTGCGGTTGAAGTTTCCGTCATTCCGTTTGGGTTGGTTGAGGAGGTCTTCCAGGTACTGTAGCGAGGAGGTCTTTCAGGACATTTTCCAGGACCACCCACGAGGTCTTTTAGAAGGTCTTCCAGGACCACCCAGTACGTCTTCTAAGACCACCTAAGAGGTCTTTCAAGAGGTCTTCCAAGACCACCTAAGACGTCTTCTAGGACCACCTAGGAAGTCTTCCAGGACCAACCCGAAGGTATTCTAGGACCACCTCGGAGGTCTTTCAGGACCACTTAGGAGGTTTTTCAGGAGAGGTCTTTTAGGTGATCTTCCAAGACCACCTAGGACGTATTCTAGGACCACCCAGGATGTCTTCCAGGACCAACCCGAAGGTCTTCTAGGACCACACTTGGTGAGGAGGTCTTTTGAATACTATTCATCCCGAGTACTGCTACAGTGCGTAGTCTTGTTGGAAGTGGTTGTAGACGTGGTGGAATTGGTCGTGGACTTCTTGGAAGTGGTCGTGGACTTTGTGGAACTGGTCGTAGACTTACTGGAACTGGTCGTGGACCTTGTTGAAGTGGTGGTAGACTTTGAGGATGATCTGGATAGTGTTTATTGATTGTTGAGAGTGTGTTTACTGATATTGGTCAAGTTGGAGAACTTGTGCCTGGAATATGTTCTTTGGTCTTTGTATGTGCAGGTTGAGCGTTAAGACGATCATGGTCGATGACGAGGAGAACCGGGACTAGGATGGAGAAATCTGAGGTTCAGGCGGTCGAGGATGTCACGAGGTGGTCGGGCTTACGCTGGAGCACGTGGAGATCAAAGGTGGTTGCATGATGCGCGGAGAAGCTTCGAGAGGTGCAGTCCTGAAGGCTTACGACGTGTGAGGAGATATGGAAAGTGCTTCATATCTAGAAGGTTTTGAGATTTGGAAAACATGTGTTTGGAAGGGTTTCGGGTCCCTTGATTCTCGGAAGAGATAGGTTTTTGTATCCGTGTCATTGAGGATACGGATTAGGACTCTGCCTATAAAAGGAGGTAGAAGGGAAGAGTTTTCCGTGGTTTTTTGCGCGTGGCTTTTGTGTGGGATTTGGAGAGGTCTTTCGGTAGAAAGCTTTGAGGGTGCCGTGAAGAGCACTTTGTAACTACAGAACAAGGTTGAGAAACAAAGCTTAGGAGGTCTTCCAAAAGCTTTGTAACCACGTGCTGTGTTGTTCACCCGATTGTCGCCAACCACTTCGGGATGTCGGCTGAATTGAAAGGAAGAAATTGGTACAATCATTCATCCCCCCCTCTGATTGTGCTATACGATCCTACATTTTGTTTTTTTTATGAAGAAGACTCTCTGGTCTGTTCAGGGGTTTATAGTGTCCAGTCCTTTCTTCTTCTTCTTCTTCTTCTTCTTCTTCTTCTTTTTGAGGATAACAGTCGAAAAGTATCCTAATGTAGATATAAAATAAAATTAAAATTAAAGAAGAAAAGAGAGCTACAAAGTAAGTAAAAACGAAAAGAAAAAACATAGCTAAGTCAAGTCAGCTAGCCATTCTTCAATTTCTAGGAAATACTTTCTTTTTGGGATGGATAACCGAGGCAAATCCACGCTTAAAATTCATTCCCCATGCTTCAAATGTGGGATCAACAGCTTGAAAAACTTTCTTATTTTGTGTGATCCAAATGCTCCAGGCTCCCAAAATAATAATCTCTATGAAAAAAAGGCTTGTGAATCCTTAGTTTGAGATCAAGCAAGGCATCCTGAAGTGGTAAGTTCCTCATTGTGAAAGGACAAATATAGTCCTAGCATTGTTGCGAGAAAGAACAGCCAAAGAAAAGATGATGAATGGTTTCTTCAGCCACCTGCCCACAAAACACATAAGTATAATCCCTCATTTGAAAGTTCTTCCTTCTAAGCAAATCTCGAGTGTTCAGCCTGTCTCAAAGAAGCAAGCCAAAAGAAACCTTTGTGCTTAGATTGGCAAGAGCTCTTCCATAACCATTGAAAAGAAGGTGGTGTTTGAATGCGTCCCATGAAGATCTTGTACGCCTTAACTAAATAAAATGTAGCATTGTTCCAAATATAAGTCCACTGATCCTCCTCTGTAGTTAATTCATAATCTTTGCAGCAGGTCCTTGAGCACATTAAATTGCTGAAATGCTTGCTCAGATAGAGGGAGATTGAAAAGATCTTGCAGTTCGTCCTCAAGCAAAACTTGCTCCAGAGTGATATCAGCAGTTTTCACAAAAGAGAACAATTGGTGGTATTAAAGCTGTAACAAATGACCATTCCACATATCCTTCCAAACGAATACCGAATTACCTCTTCTAGGTTGACACAACGTGATGCCCTTGTATATGTCCAAAAGCTTTAAATTATCTCTCCAACAAAAAGAACCATCCGTTAATTTTTTAGGAGGATGACTGTTGCTTTAGTATCTTTCCTAGAATAGCTTGACTCAAGGTGAATTTGATGGTTAAAAAATTTGTGAATGTTCTTAAGAAGTAGAGCATTATTATGAGCCAACAAGTCCAAAACCCCAAGTCCCCCCAAAGCTTTTAGTTTACAGACTTTTTTCCAAGCAACTAAAGATGGACCCTTGTTCACTGCTGATGATCCCCTCCATAAATGTTGTCTATATTTATCAATTTTCTTAATAACCCCTACTAGAAGTTTGAGACTACACATGTAGAAAATTGGCAGTGATGAAAACGATGCATTGGCCATTGTCAGTCTTGCTCCATACGACAAATGTAGGGCACAACTTTTGCCTTCTCTCGACTCTTTGCACCGAAGGAAAGAAATCATCACCTTTTGGTTTTATCAATCCCAAAGGAAGCCCAAGATATGTGAATGTAAAGGTCCCAAGTATACTCATGTTGTTTGGAAGCTGGTTGTACCTCCGAGAATTCAAGTGTTTCTTTGGCTCTTATCCAATAATAAACCGCTTACAAGAGATAACTTGAGTAAGTGACAATCTGTCCTTGGTTTAACTTGCTTATTCTGTTACAAGAAAGAGTCAATTCATCATCTATTTTTTTATAGGTTAATTTCTTATTTGCCACCGGAAGTTGACCACATCTCTAAAATGCCATCGCGAAACTGCTCCTCTCTTTATTACCATCGGATCTCAACTTTCATCCCCTTTTTGCCACTCTCGTCGATCAATCATGTGTTGACCGTCAAATTGTGTGTGAAAAGACATATTTGCCCTTTGCATTTTATATGTTAATAGCTCACTGATTACTTGTAACTAACCTCTAATTACTTTATTTGTCCACTAATTAACACTACTAATAATGCAAATTGCTAATCGAAACTCTATTACTAATTAACCTACTAATTATTCTAGATTAGTCACTTAATTAGGTGGGCCTACGTGTCATACATAGGGAGACCTAACACATACAGAGAGACAGAGAGAGGGAGGCAGCAGAGACAGAGGGAGGGGAAGTAGAGAAAACAAGGGAGCAAGGGCGGCGGCTATGGTGGGGCTCAACACCGGCGGGGGAGGTCATGGCGGTAGTTGTGGATGGGAAAAATGGAACCAGGTAAGGGAGGTGATCTGATGGGTGGTGGTGTCGTGGCCTGAGGTGGTTGGTGGCGGTCAGGCGGCGGTGCATGACAGCCGGGATGGGGGAAGAAACGGGACGACGGTGCTGGAGAGGGAGGGGAGGAAAACGGGGGTGTGCACGGGCGAGAGGGAGGTGAGGGGAACTCACCGGGGTGGTCGATAGCGGCAGGGAGGAGCCGAGGCGAGTCGGCACTATGAGCCATGGGCAGCGCGACTAGGTCAACAGGGAGGCCGTGACCTAGGGGAAGACGGACCAATTTAGTGGCGGGGAAAGATTTGGGAAGGTGAGGGAATGCTTCGGGTGAGAGGAATCGAGGGGGAGCTCGCTGGGAAGAAATGGCGGCAACGGCAGGGCCTATCGGCTGGAATCGGGGAAGAAGATAGCGGCGTGGCAGCAGGGCCTATCGGGCGGAATCGGGGAAGAAGACAACGGTGAGGCCAGAGGCAGCACGGGCGGTGCGGGTGATGTGGGAGGCGGCGCGGAGGGGCGAGCGGCGCGGAGAGGGGAGCAAGAGCGGAGGGGCGTCACGGGTAGGAGCGGAGTGGCGCAGAGGGGTGGTGTGGCAGGAGCGTAGGGGTGGCGCAGGCAGGAGCGGAGTTGCGTAGAGGGGCAACACGGTGGGAGCAGAGGGAGGTCAAAAAGGAAGAGTGGGTGAGAAGAAAGAAGGGTAAGATGGACATTTTTGATATTTTAGTGGATAACAGTGACCGGATGTAACGACGCTAATGGAAGTGGCAAAAAAGGGATGAAAGTTAAGAACCGATGGCAATAAAAGGAAGAACAATTTCACGATGGCATTTTAGGGATGCGGCCAACTTCTAATGACAAATAAAGAATTAACCCTTTTTTTATTCTGTGGTTTCTAAATTTGCTGGGCGTGAAGTTTCAGAAATGCTTGGGAAGCGCGGGTTGGCGCAAATTACGAATCTACTACGAGATGGTGGATCAGTGATACTAAATATGAAGTGACTAACATTATTCATTTGCTCTGCAACTTGCTGGTCAATTTGGAAACTAAGAAATGATTTGCATTTTCAGCTAGAACTCTTTTGCGCCTCTTTCCACTCTACCACCGTCGTTTCAGCACCTAAGTTTCCACCGGTAGCTTAGCTGTCTTCATCTTCTTCAAAGCCATCCTATCCTCGGTGGAGAAGAAGCCGCCCGCTCCAAAGTCCCAATATAGTGATCCATCAGCAACAACTCGGTTCTTTCCGAACCGTGCTGTGTTTGGTGGTAGCAGCAGCCTCGCTGCCTGTAAATCGATTCCTCTTTGAATCATTGTGTGTTTGGTAAATGGTAAGCAGCCTCGCTTCTGGCCGTTTTGTCCTGTACTGTATTCCGTCTTCTTCTTCTTAAAGAAGACAGAAGTAGGTGGTGAGCGAGAGCCTGAAACACAGAGCAGGGCGTCGGGACAGCATGGGCCCCTGCAGTCTCGCTCGCCAATGGCATATGCGACCATGCATGTTGACTTCAAAACCCCCGGCCCCTACTCCACTGCACTGGTCGACTCGCACTCCTCCTCTACCTAGCTAGCTAGCTGCTCCCCCTCCTCCTCGCCGGCCGGAGATATGGACGTCGGTACGTGCAAACGTCCGCTGCAACGCACGCACGCGCGCTCCGCCGTGCCCTCTATATATTATGTGTACCACCATGCATGCGTCTTTTTTTTCTTGCAATGCAGGGTGGTGGGGCGACGACGACGGCGGCGGACCGTGCCCGGGAGCTCTGGGTGGTGTCGCGCGCAACCGTGCTTGTGTCGGCGGTGCGGTGCGCGGTGGCGGCGTGCCTGGTGGCTGGTGATGTCGGTGATGGTGGTGTTTGAGAAGGGGAGCATGGGCGCGCCATCAGCCTCTACGCTAAGCTGCTCCGCCGCCGGCCGCACCTCATGTACCGGTGCGAGGAGGCCGGCTCCCGCGCCTTCCCCATGGTGCTTGTCCAAATACCCATGTACAATTAGAAAGAGGTCAGGAACAAGTACGATAATTCTTACTCTAGCTCTTGCAGAACGGAGATTCCTGCATCTGCATGTTCCTCTGTGGTGACGAAGCAATTACACTAGCTGTGAAATGTGAAACGAAAAAAATGGGAATAATGTATATGCTACTATCAAATATCAAAATATTGTCCTCTGATACCTACATGTCATGATCCTGACGTCGCGCCAGAGGATTCGAGACGATTTCACGGTGATTGAGAGGAATGAGCGAGGTGAGGAAGAACAATATAGGAGAGGATTGATAAATCCCATATGTTTTTCGATGCCTGACTCGGTCTCAGACAGAGTCCTAAATCCCCTGTGAGCTGTAGCCCAACAGGCACAACTGTAGAACAACCAACACAATGAATGCGGCTGCAGCCCAACTACTTACACGGCCCAATTGGCCCATAAACTACTTACAGGGGTGCCCGGAATTGGCCCATAAGTCTGAATCTGAATATCCTCCTCCGAATCTGAATACGGAGCGAATCTGAATTGAAACGAATACAGCGGATATTTTTGAACATAAAAACCCCTTAAATTGTATGTCAAAAATTAACGAAAACATATAACTAGTTTATTTGATGCAAACATTCATGAATTGTTCATATTTTTAGTAACCACACATAATATTGGCACTAGCAAGCTGCATTAACTAGTTCATCACAAATATAACACTTAGTTTACCATATTTAGCTCATAAGTCATAACTCACAAAGTCACAAATTATCACGCATTCACACTTCGTTCATCACATACATAAAACTTAGTTCACACTAACAATGATCAGGCTGGATGGTTAATCTATACGTAAATGACTGTAACATCCCAAAGTATGTTACAAAAATAAAATTAATAAAGTTATTATTTTATTGGATTTTTATGACATTTAAAAGAGTTTTATTGGTTAAAAAGAAAAATAATCAAATAAAGTCAATTATTTAATTTCCTAGTTTAGTTTTAATGTCAAAAATAAAATTTATTGAGTTTTCTGAGATTTTATTGGATTTAAAGTGAAAAGGAAATTTTAATTAATTTCTTGAATTTTCTAGATTTTAAAAGGTTTTTTCCCATTTTTAGAAATTAAAAATAATTTATGTGCAAAAATAAAACCAACTTTAAGTTGGAATTAATTTTATTAAGTTCAAAATAATTAAAGGAATTTCTGTGATTTTTTCTATAATTTTTAACTCTATTTGCTATTTTCTAAAATGCTATTTGATTTGTTGCATTTTAAAATTCGAAATCAATTAAAATCTCATTTTTCTTTTGGGCCAAAATCATCTTTTGGGCTGAAATCAGGATATCCGGACTTCGTCTTATCCGGATAATCCAGATTCAGTATCCGTGATCCATGGGATAGCATGCCTCTTAGTATTCGTTTCCGTTTCCAACAAAAAAAATCCGAATTCGTTTCCGATCCGAAAATTATCCGAGAAAAATCCGATCCGAGAGAATCCGAATCCGTTTTTGTCCGGATCGGTCGGAAACTATCCGATCCGTTTTCACCCCTAGCTACTGGTGATGCTCCTGTGTCTTTCTCTGTCAGCAACGCCAAGAGTGTGACATTCTCCCCTGCTTGAATTCCAGCTTGTCCCCAAGCTGGAGCTGATGGAAATATTTGCTGCACATCTCTCATGTTCTCCTAGGTTGCCCATTGCAGCAGAATATGGGACCATCGCACTAAACCCTATTGTATCAGTTTGTGCCCCTTGCGGCTCCATCGTCTCTCAACTATATTCAAAGGAAACAGAACAAGGTTAGAATAAATGAGATTGAGAGAATCATCCAGACTCACAGATTCCGATTGAATGATGGCTTTCTTAGTTGGGATACATGAACCACCGAATGAATAAGGCTTGTTGTTGGTAATTTCAGTTTGTATGCCATTTTGCCCACTCTTTGAATGATCTCGTAAGGCCCAAAGTATTTGAAGCTAAGTTTCTATGAAGACCTTTGAGCTACTGAAAGTTGAACATATGGCTACAATTTGAGATACACCATATCACCTACTTGAAATTCACGTTAGGTCACTTTTTATCAACTTAATCTTTCATTCTCTGTTGTGCTCAAAGTAAGTGTTGTTGGATGAGTTTGGTCGTCAGATATCGATCTTGTAGCCACTGATCCAGTTCTGGCATAGAACTATGATCACCATCGACAATGCCAAGATGGCGAGGAGGATGACCATACATTACTTCAAAAGGGGTCTTGCCTAGCGTTGAGTGGTATGTGGTGTTATTCCATAATTCAGCTTGAGGCAACCACTAGGCCCATTTCATGGGGCTAAGCTTGGACCATACACCAAAAATAAGTTTCCAGACATTGATTCAATCGTTCTGTTTGGCCGTCGGTCTATGGATGATATGCTGAACTCATATTCAACTTGGTGTCAGTTAGTTTGAACAGCTTTTGCCATAATGCACTGATAAACACTTTGTCCCTGTCAGATATAATGACCTGTGGCAAGCCGTGTAGTTTGTAGATGTTGTTAATGAATAACTGAGCCACTGTCCAAACAGTAAACGAGTGTGATATTGGTAGAAAAATGCCCATACTTCGAAAACTTGTCAATTACCACCACAATGGTGTCACAATTCTTGGATTTGCGCAACCCCTCGATGAAATCCAAACTAATAATGTTCCAAGCCCAAGTAGGTACGACAGAGGGTGCAACATCCTGGGTGTTTTGGTGTGCTCAATTTTTGCCTATTGACAAGTAGTGCAGGCTGCCACAAACTGTTGTATGTCCTTTTTCATTCCAAGGCAAGCAAATAATGCCTTAATCTTATGATAAATGGCAGTAATTCCACTATGTCATCCAATTCCATTGTCATGTAATGCGAGTAATACTGCTTGGTGAGTTGCAATGTGTTTACCTAACCAAATCCTACCCTTATATTTAATGATTCCCTCTTGGAGAAGAAACCCTTCGATATTGGAACCAGTAAGTGCTAACTCAGTTAATAGTGCTTTAGTTGTGGGGTTTTGTTGGTAACCTTCAATCACAATCTCTAACCATCTTGGTTTGCTGATGGACATGGCTGAAATTTCTACACCTGTTTCTCTTCTTGATAAAGCATATGCTGCCTTATTATCCAACCCCTTTTATACACCACCTTGTATTGAAGTCCCAATAGTTTCAAGAAGGCTTTATGTTGCATACCTTGAGTGAGTCTTTGTTCTCCCAAATGCAATAAGCTTTTATGGTCAGTAGCAATGGTGAATTCCCCATGTTGCAAATAAGTTTTCCATTTCTCCACAGCCATGAGTATAGCTAGACATTCTTTCTCATAAGTAGAGAGAGCTTTAGCCTTCTATCCTAAGGCTTTGCTTAAATTAGCAATTGGGTGTCCTTGCTGCATCAGGACTGCTCCAATACCCATATCATTGGCAGCTGTCTCCAAAATGAATTCTTTTATAAAATTAGGTAAATCCAATACCGGGCTTGTACTAGTGTTTGTTTAATTGCTTCAAAGGATTCTTGTTGCCGTACTGTCCAACTGCACACTATATTCTTCTTCAATAACTCTGTCGGGTTTTTGCTTATGATCCCATAGTGCTTGATGAACTTTCTATAATAGCCAGATAGTCCTAGCAACCCCTTGAGTTGGTTAACATTTTGTGGAATGGGCCAAGTTTGAACTGCTAGTATTTTGGAAGGGTCTGTTGTCAGTCCTTGTGCATTGATGATGTGACCTAAATACTCCAATTGAGGTTGAGCAAAGAAACACTTGGACTGTTTAATAAGTAATTGATTGTCTTTAAGGACATTGAACACTTGTTGTAATTGTTGTATATGCTCCTCCAAGGTCTTGTTATAGACCAGTATGTCATCCATAAAAACTAGCACACACTTTCTGATTAGATCATCAAAAATTGTGTTCATCACTGTCTGAAATGTGGCTGGTGCATTAGTGAGTCCAAAAGGCATGACTCTGAACTCCCAATATCCATTGTGTGTTTTGAAAGCTGTTTTGTACTCATCTTCTTCCACTAATCTTATTTGATGGTATCATGCTTTCAAATTCAGCTTTGTGAACCACTGAGCACCATGTAATTCATCATCAATTGGTAGTGGATATTTGTTTTTGACAGTAGCTACATTTAGTTTCTGTAATCCACACAAAAACGCCAGGTGCCATTCTTCTTCACTAGTAGCACTGGAGAGACAAAAGGACTAGTATTGCTTCTTATAACTCCATGTTGTAGCATATCTATAATCTGTCTTTCAATCTTATCCTTATGTTTAGGTGCATATCTGTAAGGTCTAATGTTGACCGGTTTTGCCCCTGGTAGTAATGGAATGGAGTGGTCTAGTGCTCTGTGAGGTGGCAAGCCTTTGGGTTCATTAAATAGATTAGCATATTTCTGCAACAATACTTGCATCAATGGAGGTATTGTCTCTACTCCCTTTGGGTTGTCTACTAATGTGAGTTGTATTAATTGAGAGCTTCTTTTCGACCAAACCTTGGAGTTTCCTGGCCGAAATCTTGTGACATTTGCTAGTCACATCCTTAACTCCTGTTAGTGTGATTCTTGAACCCTTATACATGAATCTGAGTTTCTTTCAACTCTAGTGTATCCATATTGGCCCATCCTCCTCTAACCAATCCATACCTAGTATCATGTCATAGCATCCCAACTTGAGTAGCCTGACATGAGTGGTGAAGGTGTAACCTTGAGTCCACCAAATGAGCCCCTTGACTTGTTGGTTACTACACATCCTTCTACCATTTACTAGAGCAACATATACAGCCTCAATAGGTTGTGTGGAACACTGTAGTCTTTTCAGCAATTCCTCACTGATGAAATTTCCAGAATTGCCAGAATCAATTAGAATCAAAACTTCTTGGTCCTCTATCAATCCCTAAAGCCTGATTATTCTCTTGCCTTGCACTCCAGTAGCAGCACATTGAGAGATATTCATCAAAACCTCCTCCTCACTGCTTTTACTGTCCTGATCACTTCCTCAGTGTTACCTCCTTCCAATTGCAATGCTTCTAGCCATTCTTCCAATACATGTAACGACACATTCTTTGGACATCTATGTCCTGGACCCCACTTATCACCACATTTCATACATAACCCTTGAGCCTTGCGTAGTGCTCTCAGGTTATTGTACTTCTCCTCTACCTTTGTCCTAGTAGGCACAGCCCCCATAATTCCCTTGCCTGCATAAGTCTACGGCTTGTGGGTGAATCTCGAATAGTCCTTTTGTTCTTGACACAGATGATATCTTCTTGCCGTTGAAGCCAATTCCTCCTCTCGCAATAGGGCCAAAGAGATAACACAACATCAACATCCTAGGTTTGTGTAACACAATGGCTACCCTGATATCCCCCTCAACCCATCAACAAACTTGTTGACAAAGAACACATCATCGTAATTTCTATTGTGAGCTAAGACTTGGTGCACAATATTTTGGAAACTATCATAGTAATCTTGTGCACTACCCGATTGCTTAATACTTACCAATGCCTTCATGTAATTATGATAGAGATCCTTCCCAAATTTAATGTCTACAGTCACAGATATTTCCACCTAGTTATCTATGGTGTGTTGTGCTTCAAATATTTGCAACCACAAGGCAACATTACCATGGAAGTGCAAAGTGGCATATGAGCTCAAAATTATGCAGGAACATTGAACATATGAAAATATTTCTCACACTTATCCTTCCACACTCTAGGATGTTCCCCCTCAAACTTAGGAAACTTAGCCTTAGGCATGCAGAATTCCCTCAGAGAGCAGTTGTAGTTACCATGCGATCCAAACAATCCCTTATTACTACCAACTCCTAATTCATAAACTGTGGGGGAATTTTGGTATGGAAACTCATGCTTGACTAGGGCTTGCCCAAGGGTGGTGAATATCCCTTGAGCATCACCCTGGTGGTTCTTCTCATAGTGGTGCCTGTCGGGCCGAGGCTTTGCTAGGCAGGGCAGATTGGGCGGCACTCCCTCCAACGAAGAAATCTGCACACCTAGATTCTCCACCGTATGCCGCAGTCCTGTCAGAGTGTTGTCGACGGTCGGCCTCCATGCTTCTGCATTTTTCATGCGCTCATCCATTGCCGTGAGCATCGACAGGATGGCCTTCACATTGTCGTCCAGGGTGAAGACATTTTCTTCTGTCATCATCATCCTAGTGGTGAGCGTGGGTTGCGCTGCCTTCTTCTTCACCACGATTGCCTCGGATCTGATGGCTCTGATATCAATTTGTCATGATCTTGGCGTCATGCCAGAGGATTCGAGACGATTTCACGGTGATTGAGAGGAAGGAGCGAGGTGAAGAAGAACAAGATAGGAGAGGATTGATAAATCCCATATATTTTTGATGCTAGACTCAATCTCAGACAGAGTCCTAAATCCCTTGCAAGCTGTAGCCCGACAGCACAACTATAGCACAACCAACACAATGAATGCGGCTCAAGCCTAACTACTAACACGACCCAATTAGCCTATAAGTCACTCCTCCTCCTTATGCTCTGTGTCTTCTGGTGATGCTCATGTGTCTTCAATCGTTGGAAAATACAAAACATCGAGGCCCCATTTGGAATGTGTTTTGTGCAAAACTCCTATGAAAGTCTTAGGTTCTAAATAGTGCGTGAAACTTCAAAGGGGCATACAATAATTTGTCAAAAGATCAAAAATAAAATTGGTTGGGTTGGGCCGGAAAGGCGTGACAGGTGTAAAAACCAAACACGAGTGAGGGTGGACGTTGGCCATCTCGCGAGCCATCGCCCACGACTGTGAGACCGAGGTCATGTGCATGGAGTATTTATAGGCTCTTGGGCTCAGCATAAATGACGAGAATACCCTTAAAGACAATCGTCTCTCGACCAAGGGGCCCCTAGAAAATACAAAACATCGAGGCCCCATTTGGAATGTGTATCGTGGACGCCCTGTGGAAACTCCTATGAAAGTCTTAGGTTCTAAATAGTGCGTGAAACTTCAAAGGCCCACGCATGCGTCCATGCGTTTCGACCTGTGCTCGCCCGCCCGTCAGATTCGGCCATGTCCACTGGCCGGCTCGGCCTTGCAAGTGTCGGGGGCATCGGGCGTCGCCAGCCTGCGGTGGCGCCGCCTCGCGAAAGGGAGGCGTCTCAGCGTCACCGGTCGCCGCGTCATCGGCGATCCGACGGCCCATGCGATCCGCCGGATAATAATTTGTCAAAAGAGTTTTCTTTGTCTTCTCGTGAAGATGCACCTTTTGAAGCACAAATCCTACAAAAGTGCGGTGCGCTAGTTGCTAGGGCATTAGTTAACTTCAACGTTGTTTAGACGCTACTCTAAGAGTGCATCCGAATTCGCGAAGGTGTTGATGGTTGAAGTTGCACAGGCGTGGATAACCAATTGGTAAAATTGATTGGGCGTATTTTTGCAAGGAGATACAATAGTTGTGGTTCTCGATTTTGCTGGTTCCTTCGATCGTTTCTGCTGTTGGAAGCATTGTTTTTTGTCTAGTGTTTTTTTTAGCATGAGGAATGGATGTGGATGTTCTGTGGGACGAACTCGGGGCCGAGCAGATGCCCCACGCGGTTTTTGCCAGGGCGCTAGAATAGCAAGTTGCGAGGGCGCTGGCGGAAGGGCTGTGCGCACGCTGCCATGGGCGTCCATTTCGAACGGTTGGCATGGAGGCAGGTGGCTTTTTAGTGTGGCCAACTAGTCACATGGGTAAGCCTGGCCATTTCCCAATCCTCTCACGAGTAATTAAAGCATCTTTTTGGTGGTACCAACTGATCACGTTGGGGAAAGAAAAGGATGGGCCTAGCTGTCCCCAGTTCCTTCGCGAGGAAGCTAAAAGGAGAGGCCGAAGGCTCCAGCAAGCTCCTCAGGCCGGCGCTTCTTCATGCGTTGAGCTCTGGGAAGGCGGAGCTTTGTTGGTGTCGTGCGGGAGAGCTGGAAAGGTGAGCCGCCCGGAGCTTCCTTGGCCTCGTGCGGGAGCGCTGGAAAGGTGATATTCTCCGACTGCAGGGCGCTCCAAGCCTCAATGGGGCGTAAGCTTGGCGCAGATGCGGCGTGCGCCCGGCCATGGCGTCATGGGGACGTGGGCGCCATTAGGTAAAAGGACGCTACCGTGACGGGGATCGCCGCCGACGGGCGCTGGCGCCGCGGTAACGCAGACGCCGCGCCAGACGCGCTGGCTTCGCCACGTGGGCGCAGGCGCTTTGCCGACAACTCAAGGGGCGTGCGTACAGAACGTGGCGAAGCCGCAGGCGAGACAACACTTAGATCATCCCATGGCATTGGGCGGAAAGATAGAGCATAGGAGATTGGTGAACAAAGATCCGAGGTGCGAGGGCTCAATGCCACGAGGGTGCGAGGCTTGACGGTCCCGGCCCCGAGGCACGAGGCGACGAGGCCGAGGGCCCCGAGGCCCTGAGGGCACGAAGGCACGAGGCCGAGGGTCCCGAGGTGCGAGGCCCCGAGGGCACGAGGGCGCATGAGGGTGCGAGGTCCCGAGGCCCCGAGGGCACGAGGCACGAGGCGATGGTCCCGAGGACACGAGGGCACGGAGGTGCGAGGCCCCGAGGGCACGAGGCGCATGAGGGTGAGGTCCCGAGGTCCCGAGGCCCGAGGGCACGAGGGCACGAGGCTCGGTGATGGTCCCGAGGCACGAGGCACGAAGGGTGCGAAGAGGCACGAGGGTGCGAGGCCGAGGTCCCGAGGCCCCGAGGGCACGGGCACGGGTATAGTCAGGATGTCTGCGTGAACACGGCGTGTAGCGGCGAGTATCCAATAGGCCTCAAACCACTTCTAGTGGGTTGGTGGCCCAAGCGCCGAGGCAAGGGGCTCACGCCCACCTCTTGTGCGAGACTTGTCAAGTATAGATCATTTTCAGCGGGAGGTGGTCGGATTCCTCGATAGTGTAGCCCCCTGTCCCTTGGGCACTTGTAAGGGCGCCCAAGGGGTAAAGAAGAATGCCGAGGTTTTGTATCCTGTTGACGAATATGCTTGGCCAAAGACTTGACCAAATTCCAGCTTGACGGGAATGTAGACGCTCGAGGTTTTTCCAAATTCTGACTCGGTGCAGCGCGAGGCACGAGAGCTGAGGAATATGCACAAGGGCACCCATGACTTAGCCAATTTTGGCTTAGTGGGCACGGGCGCCCAAAGACTTATGCTTATTTTGTGCTTCATATCGCGTGAGTGCTCCACGCGAGGGCGGGTACCAAATTGCGCTTCTTCTTCGCCCTTCGTGTCGCATGGTTTTCGTTTTCGATCTGAAGGTGAAGTAATCTTGAATCTGGCCCCACCGAGGCACAACCTTCGAGGCGGGTGGCGCATCAGAGCGAAGCCTCTAAAGTCGTGGACGCGAGGCCGCTGAGCCGAGACATAGCCTTCGAGGCAGGCGGTGCGTCAGAGTGAAGCCTTTGTAGGCGAAGTCTTGGATGCGAGGCCGTCGAGCCGAGGCATAGCCTTCGAGGCGGGCGACCCGTCGGAGTGAAGCCTATGCAGGCAAATTCCAGAACGCGAGGCCGCCGAGCCGAGGCATAGCCCCCGAGGCGGGCGGCGCATCGGAGCGAAACCTATGGTCGAAGTTGTCCTTTTCTTGCTCCGCGGTTTGATGAAAGTCGTCGAGGTAGAACATCTTAGAATTGTCGTAGTTTGAGCTAGAAACGTTGCGGGGACAGGTAGATAACACGAGTGTCTTTTAGATACTAAGATCTTCGAGGTGATGGCCTTATGCGAGCATGATGGTCCTTGATCAATATTCGAGCCAGGTCGACGGTAGATGATTTGAGCTATGAGAATGAGTCATGGACATATCAAAGGGGTGGCCACAAGACTAAGTCGTGGGGCACCGAAAGGCCCATAGGGGTGGTAGCCCCCCAGTGGACTTGGAGGCACCTATGAGGCTAACTCATGTGTATCTTGAAGGTGCGCCCACAACACTAAATCATAAGCACATCGGAGGGGCGTCCACGAGACTAAGTCGTGGGGGCACCGAATGACCACTAGGGATGGTAGCCCCCCAGTGGACTTGGAGGTGCCCATAAGACTAACTCATGGGCACCTTGGACGTGTGCCCCTGACAGTAAGTCACGGGCACATCTGTGCCGCCCACGAGGCTAAGTCGTGGGGCACTGAACTATGGGGGCGATGGAGCCCTTTTACCCCGTAGGTGGGTTTTTTTTGTTATGATCGGGAATGCATGAGAGTGGTTAACCTTTGCGAAGCGATGAAGCTAGGTGTGCG
This sequence comes from Phyllostachys edulis, assembly GCA_036346405.1. NCBI lineage: Eukaryota > Viridiplantae > Streptophyta > Magnoliopsida > Poales > Poaceae > Phyllostachys > Phyllostachys edulis. The sequence continues at coordinate 43,685,700 of CM070560.1, read as the reverse complement.
GGGACCCAGAGGTCGTTCGGTGCGTGGCCTGGAGTTTAAGGGGGACGAGTCCTCAACACATCCATCAACTTGGTACTGGGCCAAAGTTGTCGCTCATGCCCTAGGTATAGTAGGACACGAACTGCCATGGTGGAGGCGACGGACGCCCAAGCCACCATGGACTTTTGTTAGGGAGACGCGGAGGTCGTGACGCCTAAGCACCACAAGGGTGGTCGCTCATGCCCTAGGGCCAGTAGGACACGAACCGCCATGGTGGAGGCGACGGACGCCCAAGCCACCATGGACTTTTGTTAGGGGAGACCGCGGAGGTCGTACGCCCTAAGCACCACGAGGGTGGTCGCTCATGGAGGGAAAGTGTCTTGAGAGCCCATATAAGATTTATATGTCGGGAATGTCCCCTAACAATAGCGCGCTAAGGGGCAGTCCTCGTAGCGAGCATTCATCGCTCGTGCTGCATGGACATCATGCGTCCTGGGGGTGATGGTTGGCCTTAGAATCCTTAGCCTTCTGGCTGCGAGGGTGCCTTGAACTGCTCGCCCTTGGCTGGGCCTCGCATCAACTCGCATACGGGAGGAGGACGCGCATGGGAGCCCCAGGGCATGTAGGACGTTGCCATCCCGAGGTGGATGGCCCTGATCTCTAATGAGGGTGCTCGGCTGGGGCTCCTTCAAAGAGCGGATGGGTCGTCCATGAGATCATTGCCCTCCGGAGCCGGGAGGAGGTTTAAATGGACTTAGAGTATTTTTGGTAGGAGACATAGCCTTTGATCGATTAGCTACGTCCCTACCTGGCCTCGGCGCCAATGTTGTAGGTGTAAAACCAAACACAGTGAGGGGGTGGGCGTTGGCCGTCTGACGGCCATCGTCCACGAGGGTAAAAATAACTTGAGGATTTATCTGAGTTCGGGGGACAGACCACCCTACTCTTGTCGGTGAGCCCGGGGGTTACCTCCGGAGAGGAGCTCAGGGCTCACCAGTTTGAACATGTTTCTTTATTGCTCAAGAGAGCCATCCCTTTGAAAGGAGAGATACATGGAGTATTTATAGGCTCTTGGGCCTGTACAAATGACGAGAATACCCTTAAATGAGATTGCTAGTCTAAGAGTACAAGCAAGAGGTATTACAGTCTTTTATGAGTACAACAATATTTCTTGGGTCTGTACGTGTCTCCAGCCAAGGGGGCCCCTAGACTAAGGAGGGATGAATTATTCTTCCAACAAATAGTATGGGGTCTCCCAAGAAGGGTGACTGCCACAGTGGTTGTCCTCACCACCTGGAAAATTTGAAAGGAACGCAACAACATAATTTTCAATAACAGATCAACCACTCTTGTGGATCTAGTTGCAAAGATTAAGGAAGAAGATATAACTTGGACCTCGCGGGAGCCAAGTGCTTGGAGCATTTCACACTTGTATAATTAAGATTCATCTCTAAATTTGTCCATCTTTATTTGTTTATACTACCTTCTTTATTAATATATTAGGCAGTCCTCCTTCCTGTTCCTCCTGTCTGTTCTTAAAAAATAAATGGTTGGCACCATGCACTGAGCGAGGGAAGTTGATGTTTCAATTTGCCATGACAAGTTCAAATGGCCAACTTTACACAATGTGTGCTCGTCCAGGCGCATCTCAAATGCAGATATGCAGACTGGGCACTGGAGGTATGAAATGAAATCAATCACGGATACTTGTTTAATTACAGGTGTACAAGCTATCTATCGGCGCGGAGTGTAACCTGATCAGGCAGGAAGACCGGATTGTGGTCCAGGTGCTGGACGACTCCACTGACCCAGTCGTCAAGGTTAGCCAAATTTCCTTGTCTCGTGTATATCAGCCTACGGCTAAACTAGTACTAGTGGAAGGAACGATTGAGAATGAGCAAGCTATATATGGACCTGGCAGCATGGCTGATGTGGCAGGGCCCTATGTCCCCTATGGTCAATGAGCAAGATTTGAACTGATTCATGTGAAATTCTTGCCAAATCTCTATACCTGAATAGCAGTGTGAGACAAGAGAGTACATAATGCTCAAAGGAAAGACAAGATGGAGATTATCAATTTGTGGTGATGTTTGCAGTGAACTAAACCATTGGATTTTGGTAGTATCTCCCAAGCCCTACCATTTTGTTTCCTTCCTCCGGTTGCTCACATGCTGTGCAGTAGGATGCTAGCCGCTACCCAATCCTGGCACCCCAGTACAATTTGCTAGAATTATAGGAGGAATCGAAGAAGCAGAACGATTAGTAACTACTTCACTTGGCCCATACAAACAGTGATTCGATACCAGAAAAGTAGCGCAAGATAGCACATGATGCAGACTCGTATCTAGGTGTAATCTTGCAAACTTTGCAGGATAATGAATAAAGGTAGAATCTTTTCGGGACAATTCAGTATTTGCCACTCTATAGAATAACGTTTTAGGATTTACTATCATATATATTGGAATTCAGAATTTTTCACTCTATAGAGTGGCACTCTAGGATTTGCTACTTTTTGACAGTTTTATCCATGTCTAGACCATTATGGTCCTCTTCTTCTTCCTCCCCTTCTTTTCTTCATGCCCCACCATGACAGATGAACCTACCAACCTCGGCCATGGGCAAGCCCAGCGCCGTCGGGGCACGCAAAGAGGGCTCACACGGTGGCGTCGAAGTCGGACGCGAAGGCGTCGATGGCGAGGTGGGCCGAGGCGACGGGGGCGGGGACGGTGGTGGAGGGGAGGGAGGAGAGGAGTTGAAGGGAGTCGAGCGAGGTGGCGGAGACAGGGTCGGAAGCGAGGTGGTGGAGGAGGTTCAGGGAGGGGAGAGAGGGGGAAGGGGAGCGCCGCTAGGAGCGCGGTGGCCACAACGGTGGAGACGAAGGGGTCGCCCACGTTGTGGTGCAGGATCAGGGACGCGTCCGGCACCGATTCGAGGGGGGTGGGGTGGCGAGGACACGTCGAGGTGGAGGATCATTGTTGGTTTGTTGGTGCTGCCATGGCAAGAAGAAAAGAGAAGGAAGAAGGTGGCAAAATCGTCCAAGGCAGGGGAAAATGTTCAAAGTGGCAAATGATGAATTTGGTCTTCTATAGTATAGAGTGACAAAGGATGAATTGTAAATTTGCAATGTATATAATGTCAAATCCTAAAACGTATTATATGGAGAGGCAAATACTGAATTGTCCCGGTCTTTTCAGGCCTAGATCAGCCCGTCTTTTCTATCATAGGCTATTGGCCCAGTCTGGGCCGAAGACGCCGGCTATGCACGCAATGCAAGACTGTTTGGTCTAGGCCATGGGCTTTTAAAGGTCGACATGGGACCTTCAGCCCAAGAAGGCCCAGGTGCGAGACTAAGGGTTGGCTGGTTGCTCTAATGGCAGGAGCTGGTGCGGTCGGAGTGCGAGCAATGGCGGCGGAAGGGGAAGAACGTCAAGTACGAGAGGCGGAGCAGCCGTGCCGGGTACAAGGCTGGCGCGCTCAGGGAAGGGATGCACCACGCCTACGTAGCCGCCTGCGAGCACATCGCCATCTTCGACTCCGATTTCCAGCTCGCCCCGGACTTCCTCGCCCGCGCCGTGCCCTTCCTCACCCGCAACCCCGCCGTCGCGCTCGTCCAGGCCCGATGGCAGTTCGTAAACGCCGGCGAGTGCATCATGACCAGGATGCAGGAGATGTCCATGGACTACCACTTCAAGGTCGAGCAGGAGTCCGGCTCCACCTCCTGCGCCTTCTTCGGATACAATGGTATCTTGATCTTGATCTTGCTTTTCTTTTCTTATGTTACGCAAATCATGGAATTCTGTGTCGACGAGATTGGGATCGATGGTTTCCAGGGACTGCTGGTGTGTGGAGGATACGGGCGATCACCGAGGCCGGCGGCTGGAAGGACAGGACGACCGTGGAAGACATGGATTTGGCCGTCAGGGCTGGCCTTGGTGGATGGAAGTTTGTCTACATATGATTTTATGTCAGTTCTTGTTCTTGATTGCTATTTGGAAGAACAGTTTACTTGTAAGTTTGGAATTGTCAATATTAATAGAGATAATTACTTATAAGTTCTTGGCTTCTCAGGTGAAAAGTGAATTGCCAAGCACATTCAAAGCTTACTGCTACCAGCAGCACCGTTGGTCTTGTGGACCGGCAAAATCTTTTCAGGAAGATGGTGCGGGATATTATACAGGCTAAGGTTAGCAATTTAGCATTGGTTCATTCATGTTGTGCCAATGCAATCCGTTTTAACAAGGAAGTATACTGAAATAAAAGGGTGTGAAGTGGGCAAATCCTGATATTCTGATAAGAAATTGTTAGGCTAAGAACTGTATTTATTGCTCATTATGCCTTGATTGTGCATTTGCCTAAACCAGCATACTTTCATGCCGCAGAGGGTGCCGGTTTGGAAGAAGTTTTATGTGATCTACCATTTCTTTCTGGCACGGAGGATTATCTCGCATACGGTCACCTTCTTCTTCTACTGCGTGGTGATCCTGGTGGCAGTCTTCTTCCCTTAAGTAGAGATACCCAAATGGGGGGTGGTGTACATTACAACGGCAATTACTCTTATGAACGCAGTTGGCACTCCAAGGTTAGGAATTAATGCTTTACGGGGAAAAAAGTTAGGAATGTTTCTGCATTCTTAAACTTGTGCTACACGAGAATAAATAAAGATTTTAGAACATTGTGTAAAAACATCAACAGCGTATATCTGAAAGAGAAGTTTCTCGCAAAAAAGAAGAAGAAGAAGGAGAAGAAGAAGAAGAAAGAGAAGTTACAACTATGTATGACAAATCCACGGTTCATTAACCAACTAAAAATTCTTGTCACTGAACCACCATTTGGTGATGGAATAATGACAAATCCACGGTTCATTAACCAACTAAAAATTCTTGTCACTGAACCACCATTTGGTGATGGAATAAGACAGTGAGTGGGCAGAGTCATCTGAAGATGCCTGAAAGCAAAAGCCTAAAGATGTTATCAGATGGGTGTCTAAATTTTTTGAGGCAGTGACAAACACGATGTTACACCATAGACTTTTCTCTCCCCGTTTTTCTTTTGGGGAAGGAACTGATAGACTTATCCTACGTTTATCTGCCAGGTTCAACACCTCGGAAATTGTTGTTGGGCTGTACCTGCTGAGATGCTCTTGCTATGACTATGCATACAGGAAAGATTACTATTTCATTTACTTCTATCCTCGGTCCATTGCGTTCTTGGTGATGGGTTTTGGTTACATAGGAACAATCATTCCTAGCAACTAGCCAGGGGAATCCAACCTACGCTTCTATCTCTCAACACGATTCTTTCAATATTCCCTTGCTATGACTCTGCATACAGGAAAGATTACTATTTCATGTACTTCTATCCTCGGTCCATTGCGTTCTTGGTGATGGGTTTTGGTTACATAGGAACAATCATTCCGAGCAACTAGCCAGGGGAATCCAACCTACGCTTCTATCTCTCAACACGATTCTTTCAATATTCTTGATTCATTTCTGCCATGGGCTGCACGCAAATATGAACAATGTACAATAAATAATTATACGATTATTGAATTTGCGGATTTTTTAGGAGTGGGGCTACTTGTTCTCAAGGCACTAACTTCATCCGGAGTTGAAGGAGCAGCAACAGGTAAACCGACAAAAAACATAAATATTCTTCAGAAACATAAGGGTCTGTGTTCAAGTAGGGAAGTCACGTATTAGGTTCAGCCGGTTGCCCTACAAGCTGTATCTTTGGATTGTATCATAGTGCTCTTTGCTCATTAGCATCTATGTATAGTTAGAACAGAGAAAATCTTGTCAGATGTAGATCTCTCGGGCTCAATTTTTGAACATGAAGAGTTCCTTGTATAGCATTCCAATTCTCATTCTGCTTATGCAAAGCCATGATAAATTATACACTTGGAGTCTGCTTTCCCTCGTCGCAAATTGAATTTACAGATGTGAGAGGCAACTAAGCTTGCTTCATAAATTGCACTGTAAACCATCTCTCATCCCATTTCCCCACTAAGGCATCACTCTCACTCTCACTCTCTCTCACTGACTGCATAAATGACAACTACCAGTTACCACAGCTCTGTATATTCTTGCACCTCAAGCATGCCTCATGCATCTGCAGCTGGGCCTGCCTTGCCTCCAATTCCAATTACAGATTCTTTTTTTACAGGTACATGAAACACAAGAACCATATGCATGCATAGATATATTATATATATATATATATATATATATATATATATATATATATATATATATATATTATAGAGTGAAGCAGTACTACTGTTGCAGCAGAGGGCAGACATTGCTGAAAAGCATGGTCCCAACCTTGAAGGCCACCCTGATCCCACCAATCACCCACTGTTGCAATTCACAGCAAAGCAGCAGAGAGATGCTTTCTTCCCTTCCATGTCTTCCCTACCTGTTGAGATCAATCTCTGCTGAGCTGCCATCCTCTGCTTCTGCTGCTTCTTCTTGCTCTGCTTCATGCCTCTGCAGGAAGGGGAACGACATCTTGCCCTGCACCAGCTGCTCGACGGTGCAGTCGCGGCAGTGCATGCTGGTGTAGAGCCGCTTCGACCCGGCGGCCATGCTCTCGGCCTCCGACGACGAAGACGTCACGCAGCTGTCGGTGGAGCGGTGGCGACGCCGCGGCGGCGACGGGGAGGAGGAGAGGCACTCGGTCTCCACCGCGGAGACGAGCTCCGAGAGCTCCGCCTTGGCGGCCTCCGGCGAGCTGGCCGGGCTATGGTCGGCGAGGACCTGCTGCGCCCTGCGCAGCACGGACTGCAGGTACCTCCCCTGCGCCTCGATCCTCAGCTGCAGGTGCCTCTGGACCTTCCATGGATCGAACGAACATCAGCTCAGCAACCGCGAACTGACAATCTGGAAAAAAATTATGTGCCGGAAAGTGATTCGATCTGTACCTCGATCTGCTCCTGCAGCTTCCTCTGCACCTCCCTCTGCATCTGCGCCATGCTCCTGGAAGAATCACAGAGCGCTTCTTTAGTATCATCGTCACCGTCGTCGGCGCAAACAAATGTATGCAACTCGGTGGTGCTATCGTCGTCGTACTCGTTCGGTGGGCTCTCCAAGGGGGACGATCGGTCGTTCAGGCCTCCATTGCCGGCAAGCGAGGCGGTGAGGTCGCGGCTCATCGCCAACCGATACTTCTGCGGCAGCAGTGAACTTACATGGTCAGAAATCAGAATACTTCAGTTCATAAGAATCAGCTGCTCGGATCATTTGCCGGTGACCGGCGCCGCACCTGGAGGTGGCTCTTGAGATGGTACAGCGTGAGCCCCGGCACGCCCATCGCCCTCAGCACGGACTTGGGAGTCGCTCCTGCAATGCCAAGAAACGATCAATGGAAGGAAGGAGCGAACGTTGCAAGCCGGCCGGCACGGCGAGCGGACGACGATCACTTACCGTCTGCGCCGCCGAGCTCCGACACGGCGAGGACGAACCGCTCGTGCAGCTGGCGCGTCCACCTGAGCCGCGGCCTCGCCTCGCCGTGCTGGTGCGGGTGGTCGGACGACGACATTTCCAGCGAGCCCACCACGGTGCGCGGTATCGCTGCAGGATCAGTGGCGTGGACAGCATGAGAAGCCGCGGCGACCCGGAGAGGAGGTGGCTGAAGGCAGCAAGCAAGCAAGCTCAGTCGCTCTCGGCCAACAAGAAGAACAGCAGCAGCTGCAGACCAACACGCACACTTGCAAGTGATGCTGCGAGCGAGCCGTGCCCTCTTATAGGCAGGCTACCTCAGTTGGTTCCTTTCCTTGGACTCCACTACTCAGATATATTCCTCCTCCTCTCTCTCTCTCCCCCTCCCTCTTCGTCTTCCCCTTCCTCTTGTGTAGTAACATGTATGGATACAACGGCGATGGATACAAGGCAAGGCAGCACGAATGTGCAAGGGAATATAACGCATGAGGTTGCTGGGGGCCAGCCATCTTTTGCGTCTGGCTCGCCTCCACACCCATCGCTCACCTCTCTCTTTCTCTCTCTCTCCCCTTAATTGTTCCTCCTTTTGCTTTCACTTCTTTGACCTGAAAGGGGGAGAATCTTTGAGCAGTAGGCAGGGAAAAGCAAAACAGTTCAACTACATGGTTCTCAAAAGGAGAGAAAAAAAAAACTAGAAAAGAAAAGATTAAGGAGAGAGAGAGAGAGACTAGAGCCTCCTATTGTTCGTGGTTTGTGGCTTTGTGCATTGTGATTGTTCTCTTCTCTTGCTGTTTTCTCACACTTCTCACCTTCTTCCTTTGCTGGATTCTCGGAGCCCCACCACCACTCTTCAGCAATGAGGATGCATGCAACTTTAATCCCCCACACACCAAATTTTGCTTTCAAGGAAGATAGATAGATAGATAGATGTTCCTATGATCTCACTGCCTGCCTGCTGTAAGAATAAAAAAATGAAAAGAGAAAGGGCGTGAAGAAGAAGCAAAAGAGAGGGTTGATTGGTGGTTTTTGAAGGGATAGAAATGAATTAAGAATAAGCTTTGCACGCGTTTGAGAGGAGGGAGGGGCACCCAGCCCCAATAGTATCCTGATGCAATCGGCAAACTGCCTTTGGCTCTTCTGATGACAGGGGAATCAAGGAATCTAATCCAGATCTCAGAGCACGGAAGTAATCCAGACTTAGCTATCGGCATGGATCAAAAGGAAGTTTCTGTTAAAAGGCAGGCGTGTATGTAGGTATTTATGTTTGTATGCGCCTGTGCTTTGTGTGCGCGGTGACCTAGGAGTGGGAGTGACAGTACGAGAGTGGATATCCAGTCAGGTGCTTATATTATCTACTTTTTTCAAAATTGGCATAGCTTAATTTAAGAGAAATTTTACATTACATTCTACTGGTAATATATAGTAGTAGTATAAATAAAATTTGACTATTGATTTGGTAAAGACATAATAGACTTTTCTTTGTATTTATATTTTTCCGTGAGGGTATTATAAATTTTTCTAACTAGCGTTGAAAATATTACCTTTGTGTCATGTGATCCCTCACATGGGCAATTACTATTCTACCCTCTTGAAATTCTACTACTCATACTAACTAAATCCTAACTAATCTGAATTACTGGATAGAAAAGAATTGACGGCCCGTATTAAATTGAGTATACCGTAAAAGAGCTTTAATTTAATATCATTTTTTTATAGTTTGGAAGTATTTTTTAGAACCGAGCTAATGAGCTGAGCCGAGTCAGAGCGAAATTCAATTTCTTTCGAAATCAAATCAACTCATTTCAATGTTTAACTAATTAACTAGTGTAATTGAAGCAATTTTTAATCGAGCCACTGAGTTTTACTGACGAGTTTTTCTTTCGCCCCTCGGATTCTTGGGCGTACGACGATTCATTTCTATCCCCACAAAAACACGAGAACAACCACTCACTCTTGTATGGTGCTATTCAACTTAGGATGGATACTGCATACATAAGCTAGGGAAACGATTTCAGGAAGAAATTTATGCCTTTTTTTAACTGAACTGTGTGGGGTTGTAGAATCTGTGCAGTTTTCTTTCTTAAGAACACGATAAGAAGAGCGTCCCATCTGCAGGATGGAAGAGGATTTCAGCTGAGGGTGGATAGAGGCGAAGCTTCGGTCACCCTTGTGCTGCTCGGCGGCGTTGCTGTCGACCGGTTAGCACAAGGCTCCGACGTTGGCCAACTTGGGGAGGTAAGCCTAATATATTTCTTGATTGATCTCTCAATTACACTAGGTTGCCTATATAGCCTAGGTGCAGGGATTTCGATTTATTTCGAAATCAGGATAGCACGTATTCAAAAAGGAAACTAATACAAACTTGAACTCGAACTCGAACTCTAACTCAACATCTAATTCAATCTCTTAAGGAGATACTAATTGATCTCTTTCTATCTTTAACCTTCCCTCTTTCCGATAAGATTATTCCCGAACCAGCACAATTGCCTTGTCCTGATTAGCTATAGCAACCGAACTGGATTTGGTTTCAGTAACTCCAGCCGAAGGTTGATCTGTCAAATTCTTGGAAGTCTTGCGTTTGCATCACTGATATGTCTTACCAATAAATGTGTCCACAATATTTCCTCCCTCGCCACGAAACAGCTCATCCTCGAGCTGGAATAAGGGATATTGCTGCTGAAAAGACTCCAAGGACTCCTATGTAGCATCTGCTGCAGAGGAGCCATCCCATTGAACCAATAACTCCCGCATGCCCCGATTCAGTCGAACCCTAACAATAGATGCTGGAGAGGGAACAACTTTACCATGCACAATCTCAGGCAACCGCCCCATGCCCGTAGGCGTTGGACCTTGGTACGGTTTTAGAAGCGCAACATGGAAAACATTATGGATACATGCCTTAAGTGGAAGATAAAGACGATAAACCGCGAATTCAATACGTTCTTGGATGACAAAAGGGCCATAAAAACGAGGAGCTAGCTTGGACCATGGAGATGTAATGCCAGACGCCGAACGGTGTTGAAGACTAAGCCAAACCCAATCGCTAACCTCAAAGGTGACTACTCTGTGATGCTTATCACAGCGTTCCTTCATGTAATCTTTAGCTTGAAGAAGACATTCTCTAATTTAAACAAGAAACTCATCATGATCATGCATTTGGTGATCGACTGCCACCACACAGCGAAAGATAGGATGATAAGTCAATAAAGTTGGAGGATCGCGACCATAAACCACTTGAAAGGGCGTGGTTTGTAAAGAAGTCTGGTATGATGTATTGTAGCAAAATTCAGCCTAAGGAAGCCATTGTAGCCACTGTTTAGGACGATCACTTGACAAACACCGCAAGTACATAGCAATGGTCCGATTAACTACCTTAGATTGTCCATCAGACTGAGGATGAAAAGCCGAACTCATTTGAAGTTTGACACCCAAAAGTCGAAAAAGTTTAGTCCAAAAATTGCTCGTGAAAATCGGATTGCGATCGCTAACAATGGAACAGGGAACCCCCGTGGACACGAACAATCTCGTCAAAGAAAGCACGGGCTACCGAATTGGCAGTGTAGGGATGCCCAAGAGGAATAAAGTGATTGTATTTGAAAAAAAACGATCAACGACCGTTAACACCACGGTTTTGCCGCTCACCTTTGGAAACCCTTCGATGAAATTCATAGAAATATCTTCCCAAATCACCGATGGCACAATCAATGGCTAAAGTAGACCCGTGGGATGTAAGTGTTCAGTTTTACTCTTCTGGCAAACCACACACCCTTTGACATAGTCCCGAACCTTTCGGTTAGCACCAATACTGAAGAAAGAGGCTCGAAAGCGATGTAAAGTCTTTTGAATGCCTTCACGACCCATATCGTGAGCATCGGCCAATACGTCAGTCCAAAGAAGCGAAGATTCAGCGAGAAAAATACGTCTTTTGTATAAGATCAAGCGGTCAACCAAAGTCCATCCTGGTTCAGCTGTGCTAGCCAGAATTTGATCCCGCAACACGATCAATTCTGGAATCGAAGAAACTTCCTTTTGTAGAGTTGTAAAAGAAAGAGAATTGTGGACTGGAGATGGAGCGGGTGGCCAGTGTCTCTTCATCACGATGTGATAATGCATCGACAGCGGCATTCTGCCGTCTGGGCCTAAACTCAACTGAAAAATCATAGCCAAAGAGTTTACTCACACAGGTATGCTGCAGAATCATTGAAAGACGTTGATCGAGCAAAAATTTGAGATTGTAGTGATCTGTACAAACCACAAATGCACGACCCGAAAGATATGGACGCTAATGATGAACTGCTTTGACTAAGCCAATTAACTCACGTTCATATGCGGCCAACTTGACGTGATGAGGCGCAACCACATGACTAAAAAAAAGCAATGGGTCCACCACCATGGTGAAGCATTGCACCAAAGCCGGCACCATAGGCATCACGATCCACAGCAAAGGACTTGGTGAAATCTGAAAGATGTAGCACTGGAGTTGAAACAAGAGCCCCCTTTAAAGCGGCGAACGTGAAATCAGCTTCAGACATCTAAGAACATGCCTCTTTCTTGAGCAATTTGGTGAGAGGAGCCGCGACTGAGCCATATTCTTTAATAAACTTGTGATAGTAACCGGTGAGGCCGAGAAACCCACAAGTGTGTGAAGTGAGCGAGGTGTCGGCCATGCTTGAACAGCCTCCACCTTATCTTTATCCATGGCCACACCTTGGTGGAGATGATATGGCCGAGATAGGCCATGAACTCTTCGCCAAAGACACTTAAATTTCTTGAGGGCTAGCTGATGATGAAACATAAGTTAGAGGCTACGCCTACTAATAAGCAGATATGAACCTTTGTCATGGAACTTGTAACGCCCAATGATAAGTGGGTCCAACGAAAAGACTCATCAGCTTTCACTGTTTTAATATTTGTAGCGAGAGTTCTAATCAAAACACAACTTTGTCGGCCGGGATAGTTTTTGAAGGCGTCCTACGGAAACTTTTATTATTAATTAATCATTTTTAAAAATTTATTTTAAAGTTAAACCCGACGAACTTTATTTCCAATTCTGGTATCTTTGGTCACGCCACCACCTATAGCGTGATAAAACAACGCTATCACGTCATAGGACAAGTCCGATAAATAGCATCTTTTGCCACGCTACCACTCGTGGCGTGACAAGAGCTTGTCCAGATACGGACTGACGTGACAGCGTTGTTTTGTCACGTCACGGGTAGTGGTGTGATCAAAGAGATCAAAATTGGAAATAAAATTCACGGGAGGTTAACTTTAAAATAAAATTAAAAAATGATTAATTAATATAAAAAATTCGTCCTACGGAGAGGGAAAGCAAAAAGTATGCAATGTTTTTCGAAAACTTTGCAGGGTCAAACATCAAAATCAGGGGATTTTTTCAGAGGAATATGTCTGAACTGAAAACCAGGCCAGAGTAGCAGGGGCATATTCATTCTGTACTTGTACATTGGCGGCAAGCTCTGGTGCACAAGAATTAGAGTCCTTTTGCAGCGCCAGAAAACAATGAACTTTCAGACCTCACAGTGGTGCAACATGCAGGCCATTTCCATATGCTCTCATGCATGTTGTTCCCATGACAAGTGGTCACTGACAAATATCTGTCACTATTCATACCAGGAAAGGGAATGCAAACACATGTACAAGATAGGGATAGCTTTGGCTTGCTCACTATTCATTCACACAAGCTCCTTGAAGCAAGTACATACATGAACCATATGCACGTCACCTTGTGTGCAGTTGCAGTAGTAGAATCTGTTATGTATTTGTGTATATGGCCCATGTGTATAAGGCCTATAAGCCCATGAACTCTAGGGTTTAATGTAGTATATGTACTGTAGGGTTTTCATCTGCAGTGATTGAGGTTCTTACTGTAACATGGTATCAGAGCTGGCAGCCGCCGCTGCCTTCCGCGCTCGTGTGTCCTCCTCGCCGAATAGAGGAGCTCGTGCGCCGCGGTAAGGCCGGCGCGGTCCTCCACCTCCACCACTCCACCGCCGCTTGTCGCATGCTTTTCGTCAATTTCTCTCCGCGGAGGGAACCTTTCCTCAGCTTTTCTGTCCTGGTGCCCATGCTCAGAACGGTGTTGCTGAACGTAAACATCGTCATCTTATTGAGACTGCTTGTACTCTTTTACTTGCATCTCATGTTCCACGACATTTTTGGGCTGATGCGGTTTCTACGTCTGTCTATCTCATTAATATGCAGCCATCTTCTCGCCTTTAGGGAAAGTGTTCTGGAGAACTCTTGTTTTCCACTCCCCCACGGTATGACCATCTTCGGGTTTTTGGTTGTACGTGCTATGTTCTGCTTCCGCCTCGTGAGCGCACCAAGTTAACAACTCAGTCTGTTGAGTGTGTTTTTCTTGGATATAGTCCTGAGTATAAGGGTTATCGCTATTATGATCTCTCTGCTCGGCGTATGCGCATTTCTTGTGATGTTTTTTTTTTGTTGAGGATCGTCCCTACTTTTACTCTTCCACCACTCGGTCCTCCTCTCCTGCTGAGTCTCTCTCTTTTCTTTACCTTCCACCCATTGTTTCATCCGATACACCTCTTTCTGTGGAGTCCTCTTCTTCACCGTTTCCTCTTCACTATACTCGTCGGTCTAGGGTCCCTCCTGATACTCAACCTTCTACTATTTCCTCCTCTGATGGCATGGCTAGTGCTGATGATATTCTTCCAGATGATCCTCCACCAGCACCGTCATCTCGGTATGAGCTTCGTGATCGTACTACTATTGCTGCTCCTGACAAATATGATTTTCTTTCTACTGCTGTTATGCATGAGCCTCACACTTATCAGGAGGCTGTTGTTCATCCTAAGTGGCAGTTAGCTATGGCTGAGGAGTTGGCTGCTTTGGATCGTACTAGTACGTGTGATCTTGTTCCTTTACCTGCTCATGCTGTTCCTATTACTTGCAAGTGGGTTTTTAAAGTTAAGACCAAATCTGACGGTTCTGTTGAGAGGTACAAGCCTCGTTTAGTTGCTCGTGGTTTTCAGTAGGCACATGGTCGTGATTATGACGAGACATTTGCCCCTGTTGCTCATATGGTAACGGTTCGCACTCTTGTTGTTGTCGCTGCTGTTCGCTCTTGGACTATCTCTTAGATGGATGTGAAGAATGCTTTTATTCATGGTGGCCTACAGAAGGAAGTTTATATGACACCACCCCAGGGTGTTGTGGCTCCTATTGGTCATGTTTGTCGTCTTCGTCGTGCTCTTTATGGCCTCAAATAGGCTCCTCATGCTTGGTTTGAGCGGTTCAGTTCAGTTGTGTTAGCTGCTGGTTTAGTAATCATGATCCTACATTGTTTATTCATATATCTCCACGTGGTCGTACTATGCTTTTACTCTACGTTGATGACATGCTGATTACTGGAAATGACAAGGAGTACATTGCTTTTGTTAAGCATCAGCTTAGTGAGCAGTTTTTGATGTCGAATTTGGGTCCTCTACGTTATTTTCTGGTTTCTGGGGATTGAGTTTACTCGCATAGATGATGGCTACTATCTCTCTCAGCAGCGTTATATTCAGGATTTGCTTGCTCGTTCTGGTCTTACTAACAGTCGGACAGCTGCTACTCCTATGGAGCTTCATCTTCAGCTTCGTCCTACTGATGGCACTTTGCTTGAAGACCCCTCTCGTTATCGTCATATTGTTAGGAGTCTTGTCTATCTTGCAGTGACACGTCCTGATATTGCTCATTCTGTTCATGTGCTCAGCCAGTTTGTTTCTGCTCCCACGTCTATTCACTATGCTCACCTACTATGTGTGTTGCGTTATCTACGAGGGACTGTTGATCGTTGTCTCTTTTATTCTCGGTCGAGTTAGCTTCAGCTTCATGCTTATTCTGACTCGACTTGGACGAGTGATCCTGTTGATCGACGATCTGCCTCTGGCTATTGTATATTTCTTGGATTTTCGCTTATTACCTGGAAGTCCAAGAATCAGACTGCAGTTTCACGGTCTAGTGCTGAGGCTGAGCTTCGAACGTTGGCCACTACTACTTCAGAGATTGTTTGGCTTCGTTGGCTTTTAGTTGATCTTGGTGTGTCATGTGGTACTCCTGCATCTCTTCTGTGTGATAACACTAGTGTCATACATATTGCTACTGATCCAGTGAAGTATGAGCTGGCTAAGCACATTGGTGTGGATGCATCTTTCACACGTTCTCATTGTTAATAGAAGACTATTGCTCTTCAGTATGTACCTTCTGAGATTTAAGTCGCTGATTTCTTCACAAAGGCTCAAACCCGAGAACAACATCGTTTCCATCTATCCAAACTCAATGTTTCAGATCCTCCTGACCCATGTTGAGTTTGAAGAGGGGTGTTATGTATATGTGTATCTAGCGCATGTGTATAAGGCCCATAAGCCCATGAGCTCTAGGGTTTACTGTAGTATATGTACTGTAGGGTTTTTATCTGCAGTGATTGAAGTTCTTACTGTAACAAAATCATCTTTTTAAATTTTTACTAGTTAATTAGCCACAGTTTGTGCCATTTGATTCAGTGAACAATCTAACCAATTAAAAACTTGTCCGTGATGATGTTTTTTCCAGTATTGCAGATCTGAATGAACGGTACAAGGAGCAGCAGGCTTGCAAGGTGACAAGTGAAAACAGTCGTCCACTCAGAACAACGCACGTTTCCCTCTGAAAGCACCGGTCCTTTTCACGGTTCCACACTTGGAGCCCCCTCGCTGGCTTTGCAATATGCTGTCAGCTCCCCTCTTAGCTTCTAGACAAGCATCTTGTCCACTAATGAACTACTGCTTTGGCCTGCATTGTCTTGCAACCTTGCCTTGTTTCTAGCTTGCAAAACCTTTCCTTGTTCCGGCATCTCATGATTGCGTATTTGCATAAGCAGTGACTTGCATGGGAGGGGAGGGGCATGTTGATATTGGCATCTTATGTGGCATCCTAGTGCTTGTCTGAATTTCCAACGCGAATATTCATATTCGTATTCATATTCATGCCGAGGGTTAAAGTTCGAATCGAAGCATCAAGCCGAGATACGCGAATTTAATTTCTTTCATCCTCATCTCACCTGCCTTTCTTCATTCTGCCTCCAATTCAGCATGAAAAAAGGGTCTGTCTAAAGCCTAGACAGCATTTTGGAAATCAAGGAAGGGT
This sequence comes from Phyllostachys edulis, assembly GCA_036346405.1. Classification (NCBI taxonomy): domain Eukaryota; kingdom Viridiplantae; phylum Streptophyta; class Magnoliopsida; order Poales; family Poaceae; genus Phyllostachys; species Phyllostachys edulis. Next base: position 43,669,135 of record CM070560.1, on the reverse strand, counting down.
GGCTGGCTTTACTTTAAGCAATCTGATGTAGTACTTGTTAAAAATGGCCTCTTTTTCGCGTGTTTTCTTGCTGCTTTAACATATTCCATGGCAAGGAGAAAAAAAAGCAGATTCTTGAATGATGCTGGGCTAGGTGAGGGAGGGAAGAAGCAAGCACTGACTGCCACAACAAGTCACAGGTCATTTGGTAAAGGTGAGAGCATCATCAATAATTCTTTCTAAAGAGCTCATCAAAGTCTGTCATCAGATTTTTAAAGGCATCAGGAAGAAAAGAGGATTGAGAGTGTGTGCGGGCCCGAGGGAATCGGAAAAGTACTCCGGCAAGATGCCAAGGTAACCCACATGAGGAATTCCTATGCATCTGTCAGTGAAGTAACATGCTTGCCCCGGACAAGCACATAATTGCTGCATAATTACCAGACCATGGGGGGTTGGCTTCCTATTCTTATTACTGTTATCTTACAAATCCAATTTTATTTTATTTACGCAACATGAAGGTCGGAACTCGGAAGGTGTCGGACCAAATACCATGTTGAGTTTCATGCACGGGCATACTAGTCATTTTTCAGGGTAAAAGGAAAATACATCAAATGATTAGGAAGGAAACGATGTTTCTGTGCTGCAACTCTTCTTCCTTGATGTCTCTTGCTAGGTTTCATGTGAGCTCTGATGGTTTTACCATGAGCTCCTCCAAGACCAAGTACCAATTTATGGGAATCTTGCTTTGGCTTTGTGGACTTTTGGAGAGAAAGCCGTGGTAGCCATAGAATTTACTGGTGGGTAACCTTGCAGCATGAATCTTAATGAAGAAATCTTTACTTTGAAGGAAAGGCTGGGAGATTGTGAAGGATTTTTTTATGACTAAATGATCAGAAAATGAATTGTTCTTTCCTATCCTGAGAAATAATTGAATTGGTATCGGTTGCAACTGCAAGTTACACAACTTGCACATCAAGCTAAGCTATTGGTTAGGTTCTGAATATACTGAACTTTGCTTTAGCACACATCTCTTCCCACCTCTTCAGAGATAAGGTAGGCAGGATTCCAATGATCCACTAAAGAAAGGCATTAACCGAATATTAGATAGAGATGAGAAACAAAAGGATCAAAAGAGGATCAGGGAGAAAAGAAGGGGATAAGAAAGCAATTAATCAGCACATTTGCAAGCATTAGCTAAAGTAACTTATCTAGATCAAACTCCACTGAAGTTTTAATTACCAGGTGTTGTGTACTAATCCCAGACTGAAATGAAAGAACTACTTATTGATTAGCCGATCAGCATTTTGTCGGTGCGTGTGCTGTGTGCTTGTTTCTCTATATATCTGACACACACAACTGCAGTATGCAGAGGACAAGTGACCGGCATATCAACATGCATGCTGTGAATAATTCACCTCCTAGGATGCTTTTGTTCCCTGAAATGCCTGTTTCACTCATGCAGCTGCTTTGTAAAGTCCTCATGAGCTTATGATGCATGAGATAGAACCAGCTATGTTTCAGACACCTATTCAACCCCAAGACAGTTTAGGTACTGTTTACTGGCCAATGCTCCAAATATCCCTGGTCCAATATTCAGCTTTCCCAATTGTGATGTCTCAGTTTGGAAGATGTATAGACATATAGTAGGCGGATCATGACAGATTTAATTGCATCAGAGTTGAATCATATTTGACTTCCTCACCGAATAGAGACAGTTCAGTGGTTCCAACTTCCAATGAAGTGCACTACTGTTTGTTTCCAGATGGAAAAACGATGAGCTATTCTTCATAAAACTTTCAGAACTGGAAATCTGTAGCTAAACAGATTTGTGCTATGTAATATTCTCAACTCTGCATTTACAGAAGCAAGTTTCAGTAACTGAACGTACATCTCCCCTCAGTTAAGACAACCAATTGATCCCTATGCACCTTATATAGGACACTATGCTACATAAAACAACAGAGCGAATAAAGATTTTTTAACATTTAAACACACTGCGTGTATGCCTCACTGAAAAATACTCCAGCTCGACCCCAGTGGCTTCGGGGACCATGTCTGTTCAGTGTCAATAGGACTAAGTCCTTGCTCTCCAACATTGTCATGGCATCCTCTGATCTCCATTGCCATCTTCAGATAAAAAGAGAAGCGGTCTAATGTAGCTTCTTTTCTTTCAGACATCCTAGACTGAACAGCAAGCATGCACGAAAGCACAATCACTAAAACCGATAGATCATTCAGGAGGACGATAGATGGCACAATGTTTGCTTCAATGCTAAGGCTTTGTGGATGACTTTAATTTGGAGCACTGCTTTTAGCTGATTGCATAGAGCTATGCTCTTGCAAAAGCAGCCTTTGCACTCCAACTCCAATGTGTCATATACATGGCCAAGCGATAACTGAGAACAATTAAAGTAGCTAGGCCAGGAACAAAAGAAGGCAAAGTAATGTGCTTTCCAAAGATGTGAAATTTGCTTGCAGAAGTGGTGGCATTAGAGTCAATCATTTGGAGATAGAACATCAAATGAGGTGATAAGCAGATACAATAGTGGTTCCGTCTTCATTTCACTCACTTAACTCTCCCAAATTTATACAGATACTGTTGCTGATCACTTGTGCCCTTCCTATCAGCTTGCAAAAAGAACTCAAACTAGGCCATTCTGTCGTGAACTAACTGGGTGAAAAAAGGGGAAATTCATACAATTACTATATGAGGAGAGTTACGGAGAGTTACAAGCGAGGGATGTTACAGTGATGTGTTAACCAATCCCGTACGACTACATAGGTATATATAAACGGTACAAAAGACTCCAAACTGGAAAAGTAAACAAATCCGAAAATAGCACTAATCCGTACCGCTGACCCTCCACTCTCACAAACCATCCTCCTATCATAATTCGGAACAGAAAAACAAGTAGTTATCATTACCGTATGCTCTCTATAAAAACATAAAACGACTGGAAGTAGAGGTGTAGAACAACACAGTTTATGGAACTTCTGGATTCAGAGTTCCTGCAGGACTTTCGGTTAACGAGAGTCGTTGTCGAAACTGACGGAATATAATCTACGTTGTCTGAGGTTCACGGCATGAATTACCGACAAGATATGTTTGTTCTTTTCTGAGATATGGATCGTCCATGATGGGGCAAGCACAACGAGGGAGCCAACCTAGTGGCTCGTGAAGAAGAAAGAAAATGCTTGTTTAGTGGTGAGTGGAGACGCATCGGAGTCAATAGGGAGAATGGAGAAGGAAAAGAAAGAGGGAAGGGGGGAAAAAGAAGAGGAAAGATCCCCTTGATCCCCTTCGCTGCCAACCACAAAAAATATTATCAGTGCAGGAGACCTTATTTGTAAGTAAATGCGCGTTGTTGAGCGCAGTGTTCATGCCGAGTGTGAGTAGAATGGATTGAAGGACGCGACTCGTGAGTAGCAAGTGCGGAGTGTGGTGATGCCTTTTGCCGTTCGGTTCTTTGCTGGTGAGACTAGTAGCAGCCTGTCTCCCGGCGAGCATGATCCTGGATGATCCTGGACGGTACTCACTCACCATCTGAAAGTGCGAGTTCCTCGTGGGATGGCCTGACACCGTGGTACGGGCGCCAAGTATGTGCGGAGTGCTGACTGCCCGAGGATAGAGACGTGCACAATGCCCGTGTTGCAACGGATCAACATTCCCCGGGAATTCTTAGAAGACATGGGAGTTAGTGATATGTCTCGAGAGGCAATTATAAAGATTATTGTACCATGTATATATTTATGAGTTATAGGATATATGTTAATATATTCCTAGGATGAATCGCTATTTATAAAGATTAGCAAATATGTGACTTATTGATGAAGCTCTTTAATAGTTGTATGATATTATTCTAAAAAGGATCTGTGGTCGGATATCACTGGTTGGGATACTAGTGACTTATAAACCAACACATGTATTGATTGATAACCATATTTCACTGGTCATAGATATGTGGGTATCGAATCAATAGTATGGGCACATGTTAGAGAATATAATGTTGGATTGACCCATCTTGAGACACTATTGAGACTGTTATGTTTCTATATGTTATTAGTTGGTTTCAAGCAACGATGATGTATAATCCTTAGGCCTAAAATCAGTATGATTTCCTACATATGTAACACTACATTACCACAAGTGGTAGAAGAGTCGACCGCACGAAGTTTATTCGTCACTAGATCGAGAAAAGATTGAACAATCCATGGATGACATATATCTCACCTAGAATTCGACCAGATATCGTGAGGAAAAAAGAGATTACGCAAGTAGTTCGCTTAGTCCGACCAGATACGAACTAGTCGTATGGTGATACTGTAGGACCGGTATGGCAACAGAGGAGAAGGGGTGGGGGGGGGGGTTGAATGGTGCTTTCAAAATTTTTCTCAAGTATTCAACAATTCTTCACTCCAATAGCTATGGGAAGCTATGAAGATCAAGAACCAAAAAGTCTGAAAATCGCTGTGTTGCAAAAACAGCACTACTTCAAATCCAAAAATCATGAAACTTTTGATCCATAGATCTAAAAGACTTGAAACTTGAACCAAGGCTGGATCATGACCTTAAGAACCTATTCCAACCAAAAATCTTAAAAGAACTTAAGAGGATTAGGATCTTTTGGTTCGTGAAGCTCCGTTGCACCAAAACAGGGGCAAAACCTAAAATTGAACTAATTCTCAATCCAAAGCTCTAAATCACTTGAAATTTGGCATACACCTTCTCTAGGATGTCAGGAACCTATTTCAATCAACGATTAAGAAAATCATTGCCAAAGTTCTGTCATTTTTTCATTTGAACGAAAGTTGCACCAAAACCAAGCAAAAGCCAAAGACGATGAATATGACTTGCTCGTGGATGGATGATGGCCAAGATGGCTCTAGATGTGTTCTCACATATCGCAGCAAGAAAAAAAACCAAAGAAATCGAGGCAAAAATAGCTGGATCAAGAAATCACTCGGAGAGGCCAAAAAGAGCAAAAAGAAAAACCAACCAAATCAAGAGCAAATAAATCAACTCAAAATAGATTCATGGAGATGAACAAAGATTGATGTGTTACTACTTGAGGATAAAGATTTTACAGCCACTCCACTTGGAGGACAAGAGAGCACACCACAACACTCAACTTCTCTCAAACCCTAACCATAGAACTCATAAATACTTGGTCTCAAGAGAGGATGGTTGGATGGATGACCACAAGTCTTCATCCCAACCTCTTAAATAGATGGGCAAGCCAGCCACATCCAACCCTTAGTAGATACTATCCACTTAGCACAATGGAGGAAACCCGATAACCCTACACACATGGGTTTTAACTCACACTCCACTCTTATACACGCTTTTCAAAGTGCATAAGACCAAATCCGCTAAGTCCTTAGCCTTGATCCAACTTGATCATACCGACTTCTCCATGACCTAAACCGCCTTCTAAAGAATCTAGACCCACCACTATAAGTTAATAGAGTATTTTGGTTATTAATGATAAATCTATTTGTGAGACTAATATTTCTATTGTTATACCTATTGTTTAGTCTTAGTTGGATAAAAAGGTGAAAATCATAGATGTATGCATTCGACATCGTATTCTTATATCTTGTTGCCTTCCTTGGATCCAAAATATAGGTTGAACAACACTAAAAATCTAGGGTTTCCCTTCACCTCCTCTCTTTATTCTTTGGATTGGATTTCATTTTGGTTGGTTCATCTCACCAAAATATGAAAACCTAGGTGAAGATGTTCTCTCAAAATCTGGCTATTTGATCATAAATTTCTTCAAGGATTCATCTCCTTGTCCTCCCTTTTCATCTAAGCTGGTAAATCTCTCTTTCCCTACTTGCAAATTGCCCCCATTGTGAATTTTCCCAATTATCTAGGGTTTGACATGAATGTGCCTAAACTTATTCAAATGGGTGGAAATCTTTGACATGCAAGTAGATTAGGATTATATTAACAACTATTCACTATGCCATTGCCCAAATTTTGCAATTTTTGGGTTCATCCCAGAAGCAGATTGCCCCTTTTTGTCACTGGCGGTCTGACCGACCATTCTGGTGGTTCGACCGGCCGTGGTAGCGGTTTGACCGCCTGTGACAAAAAGGATTGACAGAAGAGGCATTATGAATATTTGTTAATTTATTCCTTGAACTCTTTTGATAATCCTTGCACTCCTTTCATAGCGACAATGCCACACATGAAAACAGTGAATCGTCCCGCAGCTCCTCCATCTCCATCAAAAGGAAAAGCTCCTGTCGAGGATGAAAATAAAGAAGAGGTTGAAGAAGAAGAAGAGGCAAGTGACAAAAGTGACAATAGTGATAACAACTATGAAGAATCAGACCATGATGAGGATGAGGATGATGCTCCAGATCAAAGTCAATTTGTTGGACTTGATGTGGCAAGGTTGAAGAGTGAAAAGTATACCATTCTGAGGCACATAAATCAATTCATATTTCCAAGGAATGCTACCATGAGTATGTTCCACACTCTCTTTCAACAAGAAGTTTATTAGATCATTTATGGAAAGAAGAAGTTTGCCAATCATAGATTTGTGAAGTGGAGCAATCTAGGATAGAATCCAGTATATAATGGTCTGTATCATCTGTTTAGAAATGTGAGCTTGGATTCCTTAGTTTCTTTGAGATGCAACTTTCATGCGAAGGTGATTCACCAATTTTATCAACTGTATATATGTCCACTGACCATGACCATCTCATCTGGATGACGGACAACAGTAGCTAAAAGCCTCTAAGGTTGATTTTCTGAATGCCATGAGTTTAGGAGACTCTAGAAGGATAAAGGTACATCTTCAGGAACCTCTTGCTCTTACTCAGGTGGATGAGTTCTATGATCAAGGTATTCACTTTATCCGTAGAAGAGTAAGTGGTCTTCTCCCTCTTCCTAGCATCATCAATAGGATCATGGGAGCTTCTTTCTTCCCTAGGAGTGGGAATAATGATGAGATTCATGAACGTGCTTGGAATGTAGTTAAATACATTATGGATGGCACAAGGATTGATGTGATGGACTTAATGATTAGAGAGATTACCACATCAAAGGGAGATAAGGCCAAAAGCATATATTTTGCTCCATACATTATGAAGCTCATCCAGAGTAAGATTGACTTTGACAATCCTTGTGACATGGAGCACAACGAGTATAGACCTAGAGATGCCCCTCCTCAGGTGCCTCCTCTACCTCCTCCTCAACCTCAAGGGCAGGGATTGCCTCCTTAGGGACATAGAGGGCAGCAGGCTCCTCAGGAGCAAGATCTAGTCATGATAGCTCTATTGCGCCTTCAGTCGAGCTTTGATCGCATGGACACAAAGTTTGATCAGATGCATGAAAATCAGATTGAGACTCGAGCCATAGTTGAAGGATTGAACACGAAGTTTGATATTTTGGACTCGAGGGTCACCCATATTGATGAGAGGTTCACAGAGTTTCAATAGCAGTGAGTGCCTCTTGTCTATTAGAGGTTTGGACGTGGTCAGCGCCCTCCCTCCTTCACTCAGCGTGGTGATCATCCATCTTCGTCAGAGGCTCCTCCTTTGTCCTAGAGTATCTCATAGAGTTTAGTGTTCTTATTTAGGTCTATAGATCTTGTCTTGTAAAGATAAGCTTAATATTCACTCTTGTAATATCTTGTGTAAGCTTATTGAATCTTGAATGCTTTTAGATATGTTTTGAACACCTAGATGATTTATGACTTATGTTATGATTTATGCCTCTTATTGTATCCTTGTCTGAGATATTGTTTTGATTGAATATTTATTGATGTTGCATGCTTATTCAATTCTTGATTATCTCTTGTGTCACGCTTCCTTGGATTCAATATATAGAGGAATCTCTATCAATATTCATAAAAGACTCTATGTGCATGATTTTTGATTCTCATCTCTATATGCATATATTTAGGGGGAGTTTTTATCTATATGGTTCTTGCTTGCAAGAAATTCAAAATATCTCTTAAAATAAAATTCTTTTTCTGAAAATTATTTTTGAGAAACATTTGAAGTAGTCCTAAGTTAATATCTTGAAAACAAAGCCTTACTTCAAAAGGGGGAGAGTATTTCAATGATCAAAATAAAATGAATTCAATTGCCAAGCTCATTGTTTTGCAAAAACTCTATGTTGGCTTAGATTTGTTTTGGATTTTTGGTGATTAATACCAAAAGGGGGAGAATGTTTATATGATCAATATATTTCCACATTTGGTTGAGTAGTATATTCTATATTGTGATTTCACCTTTTCATGCCTATCATTCTCACATTCATAATGATTGAAGCTTTAAATTTCCTAGTGACATGCATGGATACATTTCATAGCTTAAATTCCTAACTTATGTTGATCTATATCCAAATGTTGCTATTGATAAAGAATTTGTCATCAATTACCAAAAAAAGGGGGAGATTGAAGAATCTAGACCCACCATTATGAGTTAATGGAGTATTTTGGTTATTAATGATAAATCTATTTGTGAGACTAACACTTCTATTGTTATACCTATTGTTTAGTCTCAGTTGGATAAAAAGGTGAAAATCATAGAGGTATGCATTCGATATCGTATTCTTATTTCTTGTTGCCTTCCTCGGATCCAAAATATAGGTTGAACTCCACTGAAAGTCTAACTTGAATATGTACATATATTTCTATTACACATCTGTGTATGCACATATTTAGATGGAGTTCACTCTATGTTTTGTGGTTTCATTAGTATTGATCCATATTCTTTTTATCCACTATATATTAAGGATCTTTACTTTGAAATATATCAAATTAGTATATAAAACTTGTGTAGTTCATATATACTCATATGTCTTTATATTCAATTATTTGCAATTGTGATGGTTGTCATCAATTACCAAAGGGGAAAGATATAAGTATCTTGACCCACCATTATAAGTTGATGGTATGTTGTGGTAATTAATGACATTCATGTTGTGGGACTAATATTTTCTATAAGTTGGGTAAATAGGTTATGTTCCAAAAATGATGAAGACTTTGGATAAAATCATGAGTTGAGAATCATCAAGTCAAAGTTCAAAGAAGAGAATGCATCATGTGTTGATGAATATCAAGAACTCGAAAAGGAAATCATCATGTGTTGATGATATTCAAGTCAAGATCTTAGAGTAGAGGATGCATCATGTGTTGATGCACATCAAGATCCCGAAGAGGAGATGATCATGAGTTGATCATCAAATCAAGAAAAGATCCATCATGTGTTGATGGAGGTTAAGTAAAGGATACATCATGTGTTGATGCATATCAAGACAATGACCCAGACTTGAAGAGATGATATGCGTCATCAAGCTTCAAGAGAATGTGCAAGACAAAGGTATGACTAGCTAGGGCTAAGGATATGTTCCTAGTCTTTTACTAGTCTTGGTGTTTGGTTGGAAGACTAGATTGCTAGCATAGATTGCCGTACTATTAAAAGGGGTCTTGATTAGTAGCTTAAGTTAGTCATGTATTGATAGTTCTTAGTGCTTGCTCTAGCTCTCGTTTGCATGTTACCAATATTTGCGAATGTGTTTTGCAAATAGTCAAGACTTATGCAAAATCCTTGTAGCATGTGCCTTTAGTTTGCGAATGTGTTTTGTAAATGGTTTAAGTACATGTACCTTCACTACTACAAAAAGGCTAATACTAGACGCCTCATCACAGACGGTTGCCTAAAACCGTCTGTATTACATGCAATCACATACGGTTTTGGTTTTGCTACCATTTGTGTTACTAGCTACGCTAAAAACTGTCTGTGAAGAGGTCATATCACAGACGGTTAATATTGAAAACCGTCTGTGAAGTATCACAGACGGTTCTGAACAAGAACCGTCTATGATATTACTAAGTATCACAAATGGTTTCAACAAACAACCGTCTGTGATACTTCATAGACGGTTTTAATAATAAACCGTCTGTGATATGAGACCATATCACGGACGGTTCCATTGTGGAATCGTCTGTGATAAGTATCACCGACGGTTCCATAATAGAACCGTCTGTGACAAGTCTCTTTATTAGTAGGAGCCCGCTAGGGTTTGCGCTCTAACTCGTCACTCTCCAGCACCCTTACTCTCGTCCGTTTCCCTCCCCACCCTAGTGACCCCGTCGCCGACGCTGCCATGCATTCTTCTTGTCCCCGACGGTTGTGACACCACAATAAGAGTGTCTTTTTCAGTGTCACTGTTGTGCCACAACTACGGTGACTCTGCGCGCCTTCCCCTCTTCCTCCTCCTCTCGGCGTGCACGACTCTGGCTACCTCTCCACCGGCGATGTCGAGGTAAGACAGATCAATCACCTATTGGTTTGTGTTGTTGGTATTCATGTGAACTGAGCTCCTCCTCCCTCTTGCCACCAGCTCCGCACCTCCGGATCAAGCTCCCTCCTCCCTGCATCTCCAGATCAAGCTCCCAGTCCTCCCTCACTGCACCGCCGGCCCTAGTTCCTTCCTACACCGTAGCTCCAGTTCCTCCTCCCTCTCGCCGCCGGCTCGTTGCGCTACCTCGGACCTCCCTCGCGCCTCCAACCTCTCCGGCTCTCCCACTAACGCGTAAGTCCCCTTCTTGTCTTCTTGATGTTGTCTGGTTGTTGGTTGATGCTGATGGTGATGGCCATTGGCCAGAGCCCAAATGCTAAATGTGTAATACATGCATACATGAAGAGAAGTGCATCATTGCAGAGAAGTGTAAATGAGTAATACATACATGTAGAGAAGTAGAGAAATCATAAATATAAATGAATGCAATGATTGTGCACTTGTAGCTGATTGCTGATTGCTGAATGAGTGAATTCAGAAGTGTAAGTGTTGTCTGCTATTGAAGTATTGGGCTATTGATATGTATGGGCTGTTGTCTGTTGATATGTTATATTGTTATGAGTTATGACTTATTCAGAAGTGTCAAATGTTGTCTCTTTTATTGATATGTACGGGTTGTTGATATGTTATGACTTATTGGGTTGTTGATATATATGGGCTGTTGATATATTATATTGTTATGAGTTATGACTTATTCAGAAGTGTCAAGTGCTATATGATTGATGATTTGCAAAAATAGATGTATAAAATGTGCGATATGTATGTTATGACTTATTGTTGATTTGTCATTTTGTTAAGATGTCATCCATTGCTTCTCGCCATTCATTTCACCTTTGTTTGTGTAACTGTGTTCATGCCGGTCAAGTTCTCTTACCTTGCGTCCCAGGTACGTCCTACCATTCCATTCCTAATCTCTTCTCTATAAAGTCTCCAAGCAGTGACTGCTTGTGCCTATATATATATTGTGTTCTAAGTCCCTTAGCCACTTTCGGGGGGATCGTCCACGCAGCATGAGGAGGATGAGACAGCAGCAATTTCATCGAGCCTGTGCAAGTTTAAGAAGCGCGGCTGCTAGAATAGCATTAGGACATCCAATTACCTGGTTGCTGATACGTGACGCCACTTCCCAGTCGGAGTACATGCCGTTCTTTAAGAAAGTGATGTGGACACGCAGGTACTCCGACTGGGAAGTGGTGTCACGTATCAGCAACCAGATAATTGGATGTCCTGATGCTCTCCTGGCAGCCGTACTTTTTAAACTTGCATGGGCTCGATGAAGTTGACCGTGGTTGCTGTCTCATCCTCATCATGCTGTGTGGACGACCCCCTTGAAAGTGGCCGAGAACTAAGAATATATATATATATATATATATATATATATATATATATATATATATATATATATATATATATATATATATATATATATATATATATATATGATGCCGGTTTTAAAGGCACAAGTAGTCACTGCTTGGAGGCTTTATAGAGAAAAGTCATCACAGACGGTTTTAGCCACAAACCGTCTATGATATATCAGTCATCATAGACGGTTTTAGCCACAAACCGTCAGGATATTAGCTATCACTGAGCGGTTACGAGTTAATAACCGCTCAGGATAGTGTGCATCATGAGCGGTTCAAACCGCTCGTGATGACCTCATGTCATCATTGACCCAAAAACTCAGACGGCTCACGAAACTGTCTGTGATGACGTTTTTGAACTGTCTATGAAGACCTTTTATGTAGTAGTGCTTATTCCTTGTGGTGTGATTCTAAAAGTTGTCAAATGTGTTTTGCAACTTGTTGAGAATCTCGCCTTTATCCCTTGTTTGCATCGCGCATCAATTGACAAATGTGTTTTGCAAATTGAGTTGAAGCGAAGTGCGAAATCTCTCTCTCATCTCAGCTCTGGCAGTCTGACTGCAGGCCTTTGGGTGGTATAACCGGCCCATCTTGAGTGTGATCGTGCTGAGCGCTGATCTTAGTGAATTGGAGGTCTGACCGCCAGTAGCGACCGACTTGACATACTAGTCTGACAGATGGGCGTTTGGTCCGACCGCCATGTCTTGGCCGGTCTGACCAGATCCCTGGTCAATCTCCCTGGCTAGCTTTTTCCAAAGAATATATTTCTTTGGTTTTGGCTTGCTCCTTTGTGGAGCGGTCAGACCGCCCCTTTGGCGGTCTGACCGGTTTGGAGTGGTCTGACCGACCATTAGTTGGTGGTTAGTCTGGTTGTGTGTCCAATGGCTAGTTTTATAGCCATTGAAGCAAAGGCGGCCTGACCGTCCATTGGTTGGTGGTAAGACCGGGTTTCCCTATTTTTTTTGGAATCCTTCATCCAACGGCTAGTTTTTCTTGTGTGGATATATATACCCCTTGTGTCCGGTTGTGGGAAAGGTAGTTGGTGCTATTTCTATTCCCTTGAGGAAAGAGCAAGCCTCTACTCTCTTTTGTGCATGTGTTGCACTTAGTGAGCTTTGAGAGGCAAATCCTAGTGCATGTGTTGCATTAGATAGTGGATTGTGTATCCACTTGAGCTTAGGCACTTGATTCATTCAAGTGAATATCTTCGACTTGTTACTCTTGGTGTTTGTTGACACCTAGATGGCTTGAAGGAGTTGCGTCGGTGATCTTCTCTAGTAAGGTTGTGAGAAGACCTGGACGGTAGTTAGTGGTTTGGTGCTCGCCAAGGTAGTCAGAGTCGAGATCCCGAGTCGGATCGATTTGCCTCTGGTAGGATCGAATCATAGTATCGAATCGTAGAATCGGCGATTCTACGGATTTGTAAAAATACACATATTTAACATCTATACTATAAGTTTGTATGATTGTTATATGGTTTACCACTTGCATGTTCCTTAAAAGTAGCTAGACATACTCCAGGAATAAAAATAGCTTATCATTATCAAGCTCAAGATTGCTCATGCCATAATATAGATATTTGTACTAGCATTACCACATCGATACAATATTTTGCATGCTCCTTATTTATTTATAGTTTCATTCTCGAAATTAATATCAACACATTTTCTCTAAAACAAAATATCAAAGCACGGCCTCTAAAAAAATTGCCCTAAGTCTCTACGAGTAGGATCGACAGTGAGATTTGGATCGACAGGCTGTCGTGGGTTCGTAGAACCGTAAGACTCTAAGAGTAGGATCGCGATCCTACCGACCTTGAGTAGGATCGGATCGGCAGTAAGACTTGGATCGACAGGCTGTCGTGGGTTCGTAGAGTCGTAAGACTTTAAGACTTGGATCGCGATCCTAACTACCTTGGTGCTCGCCATCTCTGGAGTGGAGAAGAGCAACCCCGAGTGGATCGAGATGTTGGTTCAAGTTGTGAGCTGGTCCAACGTGGTTGAACTTACCTCAACGTGTATTAGGGGAGACCGACAAGTCTCCGAACATCACGGTAAAGCATTATCGTCATTGTGGGTTGTTCTCTTGTGTTTTACTTTGCGCAATTTATATTTATAGAATTAAATTGCTTATATATTTTTGTATGATTGCTATCGTCATCAATAGTTTTATTGTTTGTGCACTTAGTCAAGACTAGTTAATTTAGGTTTTAATTGAGCAATACCTGTTGTAGCAGGGCACCTAGGGGTGCCTGTAACATCCCAAATAAGGGGTGTGTTTCAAATGTAACCAAATCTAGATGTGTGTTTCAAATGTAACCAATTATGGGTATGTGTTTCAAATGTAAGAAAATGAGTAGAAATTAAAACTTTTCTTACATCTTGAAGTTTTGAACTTTTCTATAATTCTTGTCAAAAGAATTGTGGAATTCAAAAACCTAAACCTCCAGTTCACTAAAGTCAAACCCTTTTTCAACTTCGTTAAGAATCTTGTGTTCAATCTCAGGAAATATTTTTTCTTGGTTCTAGGGATGCTGTGTGACTCCTCTGAAAAATTTCATAATTTTTAGAAATTATTTGATAATTTTTGGAGGCAAGTCAAACCAATTTGACCTTAGGTTAAACCCTAGAATAAACCTTAAGGAATTTCTTGAGAAAAATGCAATGCATAAAAATCTCTGAAAATTTTATGTAGGGCTAAGCCTGGAGTGAGGAAGCTCCAGTCAAAATTTCAGAATTTTTGGAGTTAGTTTACTACCTCTAAAAATTCTTCCAAACTTAGCTTCAAATTCTAAATTCAAATCTGGTTCACTGTTCCTCGGGCTTGCCCGTTCGCGACTGTTGGGCTCGAGCCACTTGACTTGGTCGAACCAACTAGCTGTACCGACCGGGTCAATTCGGCGCGTTCGCGGTGAACCGTCTGATCTCCATCGCACGGTCCACGCTTGCGCGGAGCCGCGATCGCCCGGGCGCGTGTGAGCCGTTGGATGAAAATCTGACACTGGGCGGGTCGTCCCCTTCCTCACACTCGCGCGAGCGCTGCGCCATGGCGTGCGCATGGCGTGGGGCAGTGCAGGGTCACCTCCGCGTCCTCGCCAACGGGTCCTTCTACAAGCATTAAATGCGCATCGTGGTTTCGCCCCCGGAAGTCTCCTTCCTTTGCGTTTCACCTGCTCCCATCGTGCTCAAGTGCTCCCGCGGTAGGCTTGACCGTGGAGGAGATTGCCGTTGCTCTCTTTGCTCCCTCGGCTACTTAAGCTCTCAGCTCCCTTCCTTGGCTTCCTTTCATCACCCCTCAGCTCTAGCTTGCACCCTCTATGCTTGTTGAGCTCAAAACACCCAAAGCCCCTCGGCCGCCATTGTTGAGCTTCGAGCTCGTCGGTGAAGGCAGTGCCCTAGTGGCTTTTCTTCTTCTCTCTTTGCGTCAGCTTGTGTCTCTCATTTCGGTGGTCAAAACGCCTAACTTAATTTTAGGTTGCTTCTACAGGAGCGGCTTGAATTTGAAGTTGGATCCTTGCGGCCAAAATCACCCCCTTTCGTCTCCATTGCCGGTGAGTGCTTCATTCTTCGATTGCTTGCTCATGGACCGTCCTTGAGCCTTATTGAAGCTGTCCCGATGACGCGTGTAAGATCGAGGAGGCCGACTAGAGGGGGGTGAATAGGCGTTTTTAAAAACTTCTTTGGCTAAAACCGATTTCTAATGCGGAAACTAATACAAATACGGTTTTGCACAGTTAAAGCCTAAATCAACTAGGTTCAACTAAGTGCACCAACAATATGAGACCATTTAAATGATAGCAATCATACACATACAATTAAGCAATTTAAATACAAGTAATGTAAATTGCACAAGGTAAACAAACCACAAATGACACGGTGATGTTTTCCCGTGGTGATCGGAGGCTTGCCGGTCTCCCCTAATCCACGTTGAGGCAAGTCCAAACTAATTGGACCGGCTCCACGAATTGAGCACCCGCCTCCGAGGTAAGTCCATCCACTTGGACCGGTTCCAAACCGAACTAACACCTCGCTCCACTAGGGTTGCTCTTTGCTCCACTCCGGAGATGGTGAGCACCACACCACTCACAAACCGCTCGAGTCTTCTCACAATCTTCTTTGAGAAGCTCACCGGCGCAACGACGCCACCACGCTGTCTAGGTGTCGGCAAACACCAAGAGTAACAAGTCTCCAATGCTCACTTGAACCAATCAAGTGTCTAAGCTCAAACGGATACGAAATCCACTACCTAAGGCAACACATGTACTTAGGGTTTGCTCTCTAACCCCACTAAGTGCAACACATACACAAAAGAGAATGAGAGGCTTGCTCTTTGCTTAAAGGAAAGTCTAGGAGCACCAAAGACACAACAAAGAACATCTCCCAACCGCCAAGGTGGCTATATATAGCCCACACACAAAAACTAGCCGTTGGGGAAAGATTCTAGAGAATCGATTTAAATCGGTCTCGACCGCCATGTAATGGCGGCTCGACCGCTTAGCTCCAACGGCTATAAAACTAGCCGTTGAGCTTACTGCCGGTCTGACCGCCATGTAATGGCCGGTCAGACCGCCCACCAGTCAAACCGCCCAATAAACGCCGGTCAGACCGCTCCACAGAAAGTGGCTAAGGACCAGAAAAGCACTTCTCTGGAAAAAGTTGACCGAGTCTCCTGACCCGGAGGTCCGGTCAGACCGCACCAACAATGCCAGTCAGACCGCTGATACTGGCGGTCAGACCACCAGCAGCCAACAAGTGTATTTTGATTTTTCCACAACTCAAATTGCAAAAACACATTTTGCTAATTTGATGCAAGATGCACACAAGGTTAAAGACAAAACTCTCAACAAGTTGCAAAACTCATTTGCCAACTTTTAGAATCGATGCCTCAAATTTCATTACGCTTCAACTCAATTTGCAAAACACATTTGCCAAATTGACGCGCGATGCAAACAAGGATTCAAATGAGATTCTCAACAAGTTGCAAAACACATTTGCCAACTTATAGAATCACACTACAAGGAATAAGGTACATGGACTTACACCATTTGCAAAACACATTCGTAAACTTAAGTCACATGCTACAAGGATTATCCACGAGCCACAACTATTTGCCAAACACGTTCGCAAATATTGGCAACATGTTAAGATGAGCTAGAGCAAACACAGTGAGCTATCAACACATGACTAACTCAAGCTACTAGTCAAAGACCCCTCTTAATAGTACGGCAACCTATACTAACAATCCGGTCTCCCAACCAAACACCGAGACCGGTAAAAGACCAGGAACAAATCCTTAGCCCTAGCTAGTCATACCTTTGCCTTGCGCAACCACTTGAAGCTTGATGACGCACATCCTTGCTTCAACTACGGGTTCTTGACTTGATATGCATCAACATATGATGCATCCTTTACTCCAAGCTCTTGACTTCAATATCATCAACACATGATGATCTTCTAAAGTCTCCAACTATAGAACTCAACCTATTCAACCAACTCATGGAAAGTGTTAGTTCTATAATATGATTATCATTAATTACCACGCCATACGATTAACTCATAATAGTGGGACAAGATACCACAATCTTTCCCTCTTTGGTAATTGATGATAATCACTTCAATTGCAAGTAATTGAATGTAGATTGGTATGAGTATATAGTCACTACACAAGTTATATATACTCAAAGGATATATGAGAACACAAGTCTCATATACACACATGAATATATTAACTACACAAGTTAAATATATTCGAGGATATGTGAGTGCACATTAACTACACAAGTTATGTTATATTCACATATAAGTATACTTAGACTACACAAGTCTTATATACTCATATGAATATATTAACTATGCAAGTTGAATATATTTATAGGATATGTTTCAAAGTAAAGATCCCAAATATATGTGGAAACAGGAATATGGATCAATACTAATGAAACCTCAAAATATAGAATGAACTCCCCCTATATGTGTGCATACATGAATATGTAGTAAGAACATATGCACATATTTAGGTTAATTCTTTTGGTGAAGTTCAACCTATATTTTGGATCCGAGGAATGCAACAGGGTATAAGAATACAAAGTAGAATGCATACATTTTTTGTTCTTTATATCCAAACGAGACTAATCATAAGATATAACAATAAGAGAGTTAGTCTCACAAATAGATTTGTCATTATAAATGCATACCTGTTTGGATTTTCCTTTTGTTTATCCAATGAATTTGATTTGTCATTAATCACATACATGCCTTCATGATTATCACCTTTATATCCAATTGAGACTAAGCAATAAGTATATCAATAAACATGTTAGTCTCACAAATGCATTTGTCATTAATCACCAAAACACTCCATTAACATATAATTGCGGGCTAGATTCTTCAATGCGGTCTTGCTCTCTTTGCTCAGGCCGTCTTCCCCACGTCATCGTCTCCAGCCCTGGTACTGGTCTCCGCCGCCTGAGCTTCTCTGGCCACCTTTGAACTCCTCCAGTGCTCAGGTAGACTCTTGTTAGTCCCTAGATGGCTGGGCACCTGCTTCCTTGGACTGTGGCGGAGCTTTCTTTCGTTTTTGCCTTTTGCCATGCGCTGCCGCGCCGCCCCGTTCCGGCTCGCCGGCATTCTAGGCCACCGCTGCTGGCGTGAGTGGTACCAGTGGGTGCGCATTGCTATTGCGCACCCGTAGCTGGCCTTGGTTCGTGCCGTCGTGGTCCACGTCGCCGGCGGCGAGCCGGGAAAGCCACCGAGCTGTTGTCGGATGCGCCGGCATGCATTGTAGCTTCTTCATTAGGAGTTAAGCGCGTCATTAACTGCTAATGGCTGTCTTAAGCGATCCAATGAGTCGCTGACAGTGGGTCCCACGCGCTTAAACGTGCACTGTGCGCGGGCATTTTGTTGGGTCGCTGTGAGCCGTCCATTTCTGGATCTGGGGCTCAGATTCGCCCGGGCGTTCACGTGTGCAGTGCTTCTGTTCGTTTAGACCGTGTGATTCTCAATCGACGGTCCACGTTCGTGAAGGGTTCGCGCGCGCGTCCGTTCGCCCGTTCAAGTTGGGCTGTTGGATTCAAGATCAACGGTCCACGTTCATCTGGTCTCGCGCGCGCGTCGTCGCATCGTCCCGTGGGCTTGGACCGTCTGATTCAATATTGACGGCCCAGGCTTTTCCACGTCGTTTTGATTTAAGAAATTTCCCGAGAGATTTAATTGTGAACTGAAAAAGGTAATAAACTTCAAAATTGCATAACTAATTCATTTTAGCTCCTTTTGAGTTGATTCAAATTTTGTTAGCTCTGGTTTGAACTGAGCTTTAATCTAAAAATGGTTGGAAGCTTAGTTCAGCTCCAGAAAATGGATTGGTAAATTGGTTTAGAAAAAGGCTTTAATTGTTGCTCTAAAAATTGCATTTAACTTGTAAATTGCATAAGTAATTCTATGTAGATCATTTTTTAGTGAATCCAATTTTGTTGGCTTCCTCTATTAGTGTACTAAATGGTAGCATAGGTTTTATACATGCCACTATTTTTAAAGTCCTTGTGGTTGCATTTTATTTGTGCTCTTTTGCATGACTTTGAAAAATTATAGAAAATGCATCCTAGCTCCAAATGAGGTGAATCAAATTGTGTTGTTCATCTCATGAGGTGCTTTGCTTACCATAAAAATCTCAGGTGCAACACCTCTTTGGAAAATTGTGCTAAAGAATTAAATTCGGATGAACAGACCGATTGCAATTTTTCAAAGATTTTCCAAACCGACTGATTTTGTTTTGGCCATAAATTTTGCATTGAGAATCCAAATCAATTGGTTCTTATTGATAAATTCCTTAGAAATCATGATCTTGCTGCTGTAAAAATTTCAAAGCATTTGGTGAGAGTTGGCTGTTGAGTCTTTTTGGTATCTTCGTTCTTATCGGTTCTTTTTCGCTTTTTCGTTAGGTGCCGACGAGCACGTTGGTCTTGAGAGTGATCCTCTGCAGCATAGTGAGCAACTTCAGCAAGGCAAGCAGTTTGATCATATTTAATCCTATTACTTTCAAAGTCTAATATATTGTTTGCAAAGTGTATGTATGCATGCTCTATTTTGTTGTTAAACTATTGTCGATTAGTTGATCCTATAGATGCATACTCTGTAGGTAAATGTTCAATCTCTACTACTAAGCCTAGGAATATCTTGCTGTGATTTAGAGTTCGTTGGATGAGCTCTTGTCACTTAGTAGATTACGTGTTGATATTGCTTAGAAACGCTTAGCTAACGGTAGAATTGGGCGGTTATCGACTTAGTCGATAACTTTGATCACACAAAAATTATTATTCCATTATGTCCAGCACTTGTGCTTTGTTAATTTGTAAAGTCAAAAACTGAAAATGAAAACTGTTTGGACTTGGGCACAATGGATGATGGTGTGATTTGTTGGTGTGTGGAATGGTGCCTAAGTCAACAAGGACCGAACATCTTGTTACACTAAACCAAGCAATTTTGCGTGCTAATCATACGAGGGTATTGGGAACCCCTCTTGACTAAGTACTTTGGGAGGTATTAATTGATGAGTCGCGGGTGGTAAGAAAAATGTTTGTCTTGGGATGAGAGGGATGGGTTCCTTTCTAGGTTCTCCATACCTAGGAGCACCCACAGTTGCTTCGGCTGGGCCGGTGTCTCCGACTCAACGTGTGGGTTCTTAGTGGGAGCCCTTGGTGGGCGGTTCACTAAGGCTAACCCCCATACGTGCGACTCTTAATTAGTACAATCCAATGGAAATGTCTCGTAGGACTTAGTCGTGCCAGCATACTAAAGGAAGTGTGCTAAATAGCTTGGTAAAAAGGTGGTCTGACGTGTGGGTACATTGGTACACCCTGCAGGGTATAAACTATTCAAATAGCCTTGTCCTAGGTTATGAACACGCTTGGGGAGGTCTTTCGAGAGTTAGACTATAACCTTTTAATTAAAACTTGATGTGGGTGGTATGAATGGATATTCATGCTATTGTTGTGGTGGCTATTGGGTTAGTCACTTCAGGATTGTTGTTGTCATCTATCTATTGTTATTATGTGGTTGTCTCGCTGTTATTTGCAAAATAAAAATAGATTGTAAAACTGCTTTAAATCTATTACATTATTGCAAAGGAAAACTTGCTTTATGCTGAAAATGAGCCTAAAGCCTCCTCCACTTAAATAAGTTTGCATGTAGCATATGTATAGGTCTGTTACACTACGCGTAAGTCTTGCGAGTACATTTTTGTACTCATTTACTTTGCTTAATTAATTTGTTGCCCACAAGGATGGCAATGTCAATAAGCCCATCACCGTGGCAACAAAGACGCCGCACATGGCCACGAGCCCTAGTGCACACTAGCTCGCTCCCCGGAGTGAGCAGCGAAAGCCCACAAGGATGGCATCGTCAATAAGCCCATCACCGTGGCAACAAAGACGCCGCGCATGGCCGAAGAGCCCCAGCGCACACCTCGCAGGCTACGGCCTCGGTGTATAAGCCCACAAGGATGGCATCGTCAATAAGCCCATCACCGTGGCAACGAAGACACCGTGCATGGCCTCGAGCCCCGTGCACACCAATACCCCCCGCGGGCATGAGAGTATAAACTAAGACACCGCGCATGGCCTCGAGCCCCGCTGCACACCGATCTAGCTCACCCGCACGGGTGTGTAGTGCAAAGCCCACCACTGTGGCAACAACATCGCGCTCAGACGCGCACCCCTAGTCATTCCGGAGGCCCCGCCTCGGTGACTAGGGAGTCTCCCGCCGCGAGGGCCTCGCCCCGACAAAGAGACATTTCAAATCGCACTCAGATGCGGACCCCTAGTCGTTTCGGAGGCCCCGCCTTGGTGACTAGGGAGTCTCCCACCGTGAGGGCCTCGCCCCGGCGAAGGGACACTTCAAATCACGCTCAGATGCGCACCCCTAGTCGTTCCAGAGGCCCCGCCTTGGCGACTAGGGAGTCTTCCGCTGCGAGGGCCTCGCCCCAGCAAAGAGACATTTCAAATCGCGCTTAGATGCGCACCCCTAGTCATTCCAGAGGCCTCACCTCGGTGACTAGGGAGTCTCCCGTCGCGAGGGCCTCACCCCGGCGGAGAGACATTTCAAGTCGCGCTCACACGCGCACCCCTAGTCATTCCGGAGGCCCCACCTCGGCGACTAGGGAGTCTCCCGCTGCGAGGGCCTCGCCCCGGTGCAGAGACATTTCAAATCGCGCTCAGACGCGCACCCCTAGTCGTTCCGAAGGCCCCGCCTCGGCGACTAGGGAGTCTCCCGCCGCGAGGGCCTCACCCCTGTAACATCCCAAACAATGGTGTGTGTTTCAAATGTATAAAAATGAGGATAAATTAAAACTTTTTATGCCTCATGATGTCATTTGAAAATTTTTGGAAATTTTCCCAAGGGTTTCCTAATTTCTAAGGCCAATGTTTCATTTGGTGGAAGCATAACCCTTGAAAAATCCTTAAGAAAATCTTGTGATCATTCTTTGGAAATATCTTTCCTAGCTTCTAGATCACCCTAGTGACCCCTCTAAAAGGTTTCATAATTTTTAGAAATTATTTTCTATTTCAAAAGGGCTAGTCAAACCAGTTAGACCCTTAGTCAAACCCCTAGGGCAGCACCTTGAGATTTTTCTAGAGAGAAATTCATTGCATAAAAATTTCTAGAAAAATTATACAAGGTTTTCCTAAGATCCAGTAAGCTTCCATAAAAATTTTAGAATTTTTGGAGCCATGAAACTACCTCTAAAAATTCTCAAACCATCTCAGCCTATTTTTCAAAAACCTGGTTTTACTATTGGGCCGACCGAGCCACTTTGACTCGGCCGAACCCAACCAGCTAACTCACACCGCACCCTTTCATTTTGGGCTATCCGATCGAAAATCAACGGCCTGGATCATGTGTGCTGTTCGGACTGTCCGATCGTTTCCTTTGCATGGACCGTCCGATCTGGATCTAACGGTCAAAACACGATCCGCTCGTTTAAACCCAACAGAGCCATTTCGTTGTTTCATCGAGCCGCTTCACCTGGTGTCGCTGGTAAGTGGTCCCCATCAGCAGATCTTCGTCTCCACGTCGCGGCCGTTCTAGCGCCAGCTCGCCCGCGCGCGCCAATGGCCTTAGCTCCACTCCCGTCATTGCCAACCACCTGCCCCCGGTTTGCGACGAGTGCCCCTAGTTTCTCTACCTCGACCGCGTTACCTGCACCTGCTCCCATTGCCTCATGTCCTCTCAGCGTCCATGCCTAGCTCCATGGACCGAGCTCACTGTGGAGCTTTGTTCTCGCGAGTTCTCCGTCCTCCAAGTATAAAAGTCTCACTGGTTCCTTCCATTCTTTCTTTTCGGCACTCCCGAACCATCCGCCACTTCTCCACTGCCCATTTGAGCTCAAGCCAAGAAGGTCCGAAGCTCCGGCCACCACACCTCATCGCCGTTTCGCCCGACCAGTGGTTCTTCAGCAATTCTTTTCGCGTCATCTCGTGCCAAAGGATCCTAGAAGAGTTTCCCTAACTCGATTTCTTCTGTCATCTTCAGGAGTCGTCGAATTTTGGGTTTCCTCTTCTTCTGTCAAAAATGACACTCTTCTTCCCCATCTCCGGTAAGGAAGTCCATTGTTCAATAGCTTGTTCTAGCACCATCCCTGAGCCTCACTAGTGTTTCCCCTACCCTCATTTCCCTTTATCTTGGCTCAGGTGAAGCTCTCCACGATGAAGCTCCCCCACCGCCTTTGTCCTCCGCCGCAGGCCCAACTCCGGCAACCTCTTTGACTCCGAGTCATCATGGTGAGTTCCTAGGACCTAGGAGTAGCTCATGCGCGCACTAGTTCATTGAATGCGTTGTCAGTTTAGAGTTGGCCATCTTGGCCGAAGCTCTCTTCCGCCCATTCATGTCGCGCCGCTGTCTCAGACCACCGGAGAACTCGCCGACGACACCTTTGTGTGCGCAAGGACTAGACGGCTCCGTTTTGATCACCCACTTGTGCGGACGGAGTTGCCGGCGAGACGCCTGGCGAGCTCGCGGCTGCGCGTGCTCTGCGTTGTCGGAAACGGACCGACACTGTAGATCGGGATTTGGCCCAAATCCTTGTTGTAATCATCGATTATTGTGTAGAATTGGTTCATTTACTCTGATGTTCCTCTGATTTGTGGGCCCGCGCACAGAAATCCCGGCGGTTAAAGCGCTGATTTCTGCACAAACGCTGACGCGTGGGCCCATGGCCATGTTGACCGAGCCGGCGCTGACTAGATCCGCTTTGATCGTGGTCCCACTGGTCAGTGACCATGGCTAGGACTAGGCTGGGTATAAAAAGTATTTATTGTTTTTATATTTTTCGAAATGCTTTATTTTTGTACTGTTAAATGTGTTAAACTTCAAAATTGCATAAGTATTTCATTTTAACTCCAAATGTGATGATTCAAATTTTGTTGGGTTACATTTCTAGTGTAATTTATTTTGGTATATTTTTTGAGACTTGTTACTGTTTCAGATTTGGTTGATTAGTAGATTTACTTTTGGTTTAGATTTATTTTGCACTAAAAGTTGTTTTAACTTGAAAAATGCATATGTTTTTTCTCTGAAACTCCAAATGGAGTGAATTTAATTTTTTTGGATTCCTATGTTAGTGTAATTTATTGTAGAATAGGTTTTGAGCATGTTACTATCTCTGAAAATCTGATTTTACAAATGTTTTGTACACTACTTTCATGACTTTGAAAAATCATAGAAAATTCATCTTAGCTCCAAATGAGGTGAATCAAATTTCATTGTTCATCTCATGTGGATATCTGTCTACCATAAAAGTTTCATGTTCACCACCTCTCTAGAAAATTGTGCCAAAAATTTAATTTCAGATGAACAGTAATCGAAATGAATTTTTCAGCATTTATTCAAAAAGCTGATTTTGTTTTGGCTATAACGTTTGCATACAAACTCCAAATCGATCGATTTTTATTGATAAATTCATTTAAAATCATGCTCTACCTTATGTAAATTTTTCATGATTTTTGGGTGACTCTGAATTTTTGAGTCTTTTCGGTGTTGTTTGTTCTTATTGTTTCTTCTCGATTCTTTCGATAGGTTTCGACGAATTTGTTGAGTACGAGAGTGATCCTCTGTAGCAAGAAAGTTATCTCTAGCAAGGCAAGTAGTTTTCCTTTGTTGCACGTTGATCCTATTATTTGCGCATATGCTAATATTTCAAATGTTTCAACTGTATATATGCATGCTATGTTGTCAAGTTATTTCTCAGTCGCGATAGTTTACCTAATTAGTTAATTGAACTATAGGTAAACATCCATTCTTTACTACTGAGCCTAGGATTATCTCCGTTGTGATTTAGAGCTCGATGGATGGGCTCTAGTCACATTATATTGTAGTATACGAGTTGTGTCGTTTAGCAATGTTTAGAACGGTAGAATGGGAATCATCGCTTCGGCGATGGTTATTATATCATCACTTTAATTTCCTTGGGTTAGGGTACACATGTATATATTGAATTTGAGAAACTAAAACTGAAAATAAAATATTTTAGACTTGGGCATATTGGCTGATGGTGTGGTTATCGGGTGTGTGGATAGTGCCTAAGTCAACAAAGACCGAGTTACTTGTGTCACTGATCCAAGCATTATTGCGTGCATTCCACATGAGGGCCATATGGGAACCCCTCTTAATTTGTACTTTAGCGTGTGTTACAAGGTAGTCAGAGTCGAGATCCCGAGTCGGATCGATTTGCCTCCGGTAGGATCGAATCGTAGTATCGAATCGTAGAATCGGCGATTCTACGGATTTGTAAAAATACACATATTTAACATCTATACTATAAGTTTGTATGATTGTTATATGGTTTACCACTTGCATGTTCCTTAAAAGTAGCTAGACATACTCTAGGAATAAAAATAGCTTATCATTATCAAGCTCAAGATGGCTCATGCCATAATATATATATTTGTACTAGCATTACCACACTGATACAATATTTTGCATGCTCCTTGTTTATTTATAGTTTCATTCTCAGAAATTAATATCAACAAATTTTGCTCTAAAACAAAATATCAGCAAAGCCTGGCCTCTAAAAAAAATTGCCCTAAGTCTCTACGAGTAGGATCGACAGTGAGATTTGGATCGACAGGCTGTCGTGGGTTCGTAGAACCGTAAGACTCTAAGAGTAGGATCGCGATCCTACCTACCTTGAGTAGGATCGGATCGGCAGTAAGACTTGGATCGACAGGCTGTCGTGGGTTCGTAGAGTCGTAAGACTTTAAGACTTGGATCGCGATCCTAACTACCTTGGTGTGTTAGCTCCGAGTCGCAGGAGGTTGTGTGTGTTGTGTATAAAAAGAAATGTGTTGTTGTGTGTGTTGGGTGTGATGGGGTGGGTTCCTGCTAGGTTCTCCACACTTAGGAGCATCGGTAAGTTTTCTCTCTGTCGATGACTTCGACACAACGTATGGGGGTTTCCATTCCCATACGGGCGACTCGTAATTAATACACAATATTGGAAACGTCTCGTAGGACTTAGTCTTGCTGACATACCTTCAGAAGTGTGCTTTATCTAGTGGCAAAAGAGGCGGTCTGACATGTGGGTATAGTTGTACACCCCTACAGGGTATAAAATATTCGAATAGCCTCATCCTAGGTTATGGACATGCTTGGTTAGGTCGTGCAAGAACTAGACTATAACTTTTTCCTTGAAACTTGAATTCGGGTGGTACGAATGGGTAATTCGTGCTATGTTGTGGTGGCTGTTGGGAAGTCACCTCTAGGTTGTTATTTATGTTGTCTCGCTATTATTTAATCAAATAAAAACAGATTTGTCAAACTGCCTTCAATCTATTATCTATTGCAAATGAAATATTGCTTTGTGCGTTAAATGAACCTTATGGCTTCTCCTTTGAATCAGCTTACATGTAGCTATGTATAGGTTTGTTATGCGTAAGTCTTGCGAGTACATTTTTTTTACTCAACTGCATTTCTTAATTGTTGCAGAGGAGGTTGACCCCCAAGGGTTTAACTATTGTGAGACCGATTTCGTGCAGGACGACTAGCTTGGCGGCCTAATCGGTTGCCTTGTGGGTAAGGGCAAACCGGTTGGCTTTTGTTTATCACCATCTTATGGCTTATGTTTCCGCTGCTACTTTGTTTATTTACCTTGTCTTTGGTCGGTCGGCCCCTTCTGTAATAACTCTATTATGTATGTCTTTTGTGATGTAAAATGAAGATTTAGTATTGTATGACTTGTGTATGGAATGGATGCTATATTTTGTGAGGTGTATGTGTACTGCTATTCTAGAAAGTACATATTCACCGAGAGTCGGGATATTTGGTTTGTCATGCTAGGGTCAAGTGGATGGCTAAGAATTACAAGTTAAATACCCTAGGTTCTCACAACCCCGGTAGAGAGATATTTCAAATCGCGCTCATACGCGCACCCCTAGTCATTCTGGAGGCCCCGCCTCGGCGACTAGGGAGTCTCCCGCCGCGAGGGCCTTACATCGGCGGAGAGACCGCGCATATCGCGCTCAATTGCACAAAGCCCTAGTACGAGGCCACTCGCAGGCATGAGTGTACAAACAAAGCCACCGCGCATAGCCCTCGGCCCCGGTGCAGGCCAATACCATCCACAGGCATGATTGCTCGACAAAGACGACGCATAAAGCTAACCCTGCCACAGCACGGTCCCAAGACCAAAACGTACTAGGGGGATGGCGTCATCCTCGCTGACGCAACAAGCAGTAGGGCTCCCCGGAGCCCTATCTAAAAAAGTATGGGGGACGGCGCGAGACTTCGCCTCCCCCTTCCAACAAAGCAGTAGGGCTCCATAAAGCCCTATCTAAAAAAGTATGGGGGGCGGCATAGGGCTCCACGGAGCCCTATCTAAAAAATATAGGGGACGGTCTCTCCGCCCCCCCTGCCGGTCAATCCAGTCCCATCACGAACGACGGCAAGGTCAGCAAAGGTCAGGTGGCACTTAGAACCTAACCTAGCTAGGGATGATTGCTGCTAGTGGTAGGGAATACGGAAGGGCTCGGACAGTTCGATGGATCAAAGCTCGA
The DNA here is from genome assembly GCA_036346405.1 of Phyllostachys edulis. Classification (NCBI taxonomy): domain Eukaryota; kingdom Viridiplantae; phylum Streptophyta; class Magnoliopsida; order Poales; family Poaceae; genus Phyllostachys; species Phyllostachys edulis. The sequence goes on along the minus strand of CM070560.1, from coordinate 43,641,426 downwards.
CGCGTACGCACCCATGCTTCCCTCTCCCATCATGGGGGACGGCGTTCGGCTTAGCCTCCCCCTCGCTAGCTTCTGGGCTCTCAAATGAGCTCAATCAAAGAAAGTTGGGGGACGACGTTCGGCTTCGCCTCCCCCTCGCTAGCCTTGAGCTCTCAAATGAGCCCAATTAAAGAAAGATGGGGGACGGCGTTCGGCTTCGCCTCCCCATCGCTAGCCTTGAACTCTCAAATGAGCCCAACCAAAGAAAGTTGGGGGACAGCGTTCAGCTTTGCCCCCCTCGCTAGCCTTGAGCTCTCAAATGAGCACAATCAAAAAAAGAGGGGGGACGGTGTTCGGCTTCGCCTCCCCCTCGCTAGCGTTGAGCTCTCAAACGAGTCCAACCAAAGAAAGTTGGGGGATGGCGTTTGGCTTCGCCTCCCCCTCGCTAGCCTTGAGCTCTCAAATATGCACAACCAAAAAAGTTGGGGGGACGGCGTTCGGCTTCACCTCCCCCTCGCTAGCATTGAGATCTCAAACGAGCCCAATCAAAGAAAGTTGGGGGACGGCGATCGGCTTCACCTCTCCCTCGCTAGCTTTTGGGCTCTCAAACGAGCCCAATCAAAGGAAGTTGGGGGACGACGATCTGCTTCGCCTCCCCCCTCATTAGCTTCTGAGCTCTCGAACGAGCCCAATCAAAGGAAGTTGGGGGACGGCGATCGGCTTCACCTCCCCCTCGCCAGCTTCGGCACCCTCAAACGAGTCCGACAATAAATTCTCAAGCAGATGGACGAAACCCTTCGCGCCCCTCCAAGTCACGAGCACGCTTGACCAGGAGCGGCCAAAGGGGGGGGGACGGTACCAGGTCCCCAGCAGGAGCATCACAAACGGTCACAACAAAGAAGCAATCAGATACGAGGATAGCGACGACTACCATGGCTAACCACTCGCCTCGAGGGCCATGGCTCAATGTGGCGGTTCCGTGTCGACTTCGCCCCCACGGGCTCCGCCGCCGCTCACTGCCCGTCTCGAGGCTATCGCCTCGGCGGGGCGACCCCAACGCGCTACCCACCTCGAGGGCCATGCCTTGGTGTGGCGGCTCTGCGTCGACTTCGCCCCCACGGGCTCTACCGCTGCTCACTGCCCACCTCGAGGCTATCGCCTCGGCGGGGCGGCCCCGACGCGCCGCCTGCCTCGAGGGCCATGCCTTGGCGTGGCTGCTCCGCGTCGACTTCGCCCCCCACAGCTCGCCATTGCCACCACCCGCCTCAAGGCTATTGCGCGACAGGCGGCCACGACGCCGCCCGGCCTCGAGGGCCTTGCCTCGGTGTGGTGGCTCGCGTCGACTTTGCCCCATGGGCTCCGCTGCTCACCGCCGCCTCGAGGCTATCGCCTTGGCGGGGCGGCCCCGACGACTACTACCCGCCTCGAGGCCATGCCTCGGCATGGCGGCTCTACGTCGACTTCGCCCCCATGGGCTCCGCCGTCGCTCGCCAACTGCCTCAAGGGCCATGCCTCGGTGTGGCGGCTCTGCGTCGACTTCGCCCCCACGGGCTCCGCCGCCGCTCGCCGCCCGCCTCAAGGCTATCGCCTCAGCGGAGCGGCCTCGACATGGATCTTCCTCTAGCGCACCCTCAGCGCGAAGCCACCGGCCGCCTCTGGAGCACCCTCGGCGCTCCGCCTTCGGCCGGCTCCAGGACCCCTCCGCTGGTTCACTTGTGTCTCTCGGGGTATCCCGACTCTCGAGGGGCCAGGGGCGGCAGGATTGCATCTACTCGCCTCTCCGGACCGCGGGACCTGTCCTCATGACCTCGGACTATGCAGACGAGGGAGTTGTCGCAGCAGGGCACCCAGGGGTGCCCGCACCCTAGGATTGTCAGGAATACCGGTGTGCCATCAGGGATGCTGTACATATGTAAACCTAGTCTGTATAGTGTATTTAGGCAAATGTACCTAAATTACCCTCTCTCTCTCTCTCACCTATGAGGGCAAGAAGGTAAATGCCCCTTCTTGCCCTCCTATAAATAAGGCCCCAAGGGCATATGTAAAGAGGACTCTCTCTCATTCATACACAAGCAATACACATACATATGCTCATATCTTTGGCCCTTCTCCTCTCCGGTCTCCTCCTAAGACAAAGGGTATGGAGTACCCTCCGTACCCGCTGTCTAGTCTTTTAGCTACGACAATACGGAATTGATTTACAATTTCGCATAAAACTCAGTTTTAGCCAAAAGATTTTAAAACCGCCTATTCACCCCCCTCTAGTCGGCCTCCTCGATCTTACACCTTCCCAAATGCCACTCAAGCACCACAGTTTTCTTCCGAAATAGTTTTCGGTATTTTGGTCAAAATACCAAAATACCCTTCCTTGACCCGGTCTTCTCTATCCATTTCAAGCAGTCGTCATGCTTGCCGCATGTAGATGCGCCACTGGCTTGTCGCGTGTCAGTAAGTCTCTCCCATTTCGGTTCCACCAGACCATGCCTCACTTGGACCGACCAAGCCATATGGTGCAATCCTGCCATTCGAACTTCCCTTCAACATTTTTCACCTTTCTCGTGCCATGCTTGAGCTCACCACCTCACCAGACATCCTCGATCGTTCTGGGCCTCGGCTCCTCCATGAGTGTATCCCTGATCCTTGCTATTGACCGTAGTTGATTCCAAGCAACCTTACACATCCAAAGACAAAGAAATTGTTTCAAGGCACAAGTTCTTCACAACCTGACCCACGTTAGTAGTAACATGCCTATGCAACCTATAAACTCTAACCCAAGTCACCCAAACTCATCCCACGACTCAAACTCTCTAAAACCGAAACCCTGGCTAAAGCACCTCTGCCAAGCCTGTCTGATCGGACGACATGCAAACAGCTCTAGAAGTCCGACAAATTTGCAAATCAATTTTCTGACCTTCCCAAATTACAATGGTTCATCACAACATAATCTAGGATCCTCTCACATGGTCCTTCAGATATGGACTGGTCGTACATGATCACAAACTAGCCGACGAACTGGTCGTAAGGTGTTCTGTTATTTGTGACCAGATCTTAACCGAGTCGTAAGGAGTTCTGTCGACCGTAAGTAATGAGGATCTGGTCGGAGATCATATTGCATGAGTTTCGTCCGATTTGATCTTTATGTGTATTCATGAGTTGCTATGTCCTAAAAGGAACCACTACTGATTAGTGATGGAAAATGAGCTTCCGGGTCATGACCGATTACACAAGAACCTATAGGATCACAAACTTAACGGGTTGGAACATATTAGTTCGGATTAGATCCATTATGGGCTCTTTATAAGGGGATAAGTAGGGCTTATGGGACATATTGGATCACCCATTGAAACGCCGCTGCCACTTCCTCGAAGACTCTGTTGTGCATGCTGGCGCTAGTACGCTGGCGTACAACATTCCAGCTTTGGACATGTGGATATTATAGAGGCGTTGTTGCGCTGATCGAGGATGATCCGCAACTTCTGTGGGGAATGCGAGAGACCACAGGAGGAGATAATCGGTGGCCAAGAACGTTAGACGATCGACTACGACCAATATATTGACGCACGCAACGTTGATCCAAGTTGTTCTAACTCTTCTTCCGCTGTAGTGTGCATCTGTTGATAACGATTTATGATATCTTAATCGCATGACTTTCTGGTTTATATGGTAAAATTTTGAATTGTGTGCTAGTGTAGTCTACTCGTATCTCGTCAGTACGCTGACCCCTGTACTCGTTGTAAGGTGGGCATGGTTTCTATGTGCTCCGTCGGCCTCGATCGGCCAGCCAACGCGAGCCATCTGCATGCAACGCATCATGTCTGTCGTCTTGATCTTTGGACTCGCCACTTGCGCTTGGTCGTGGCGGGTGCTACGGTTATTCTGTGGTGCCGCCACAGCCCACAGGGCCAGTTCTGTCGCGAGGTCTCGGCCGCGCCCGCGACACACGCTCTCCTAACCGGCCGCGCCCGCGTGTGCGCGTGTTTGTCTTCTTGTGCCGTGTCGCGCGCGTGGTGGGATCACGCCTCCCTTCCGCAGCCTCTTGCAGCGCGCGCGGGGAGATCTTGGGTTCCGTGGACGAGTTGAGATGGAAGGCCGAATCGGATGCAGACGGTGCTGGTTACGAATACGAATGTGGATAGTTTCGATCATAAATACGGAGCGAATACATACAAAATCAAATACAGCTTGTCTCGGTCACGAATACTTATTCGGATGTTGCGCGAAAACAGAAACAATATATGTTGCACAAATAAAGATCAATCAACCATACTACATGTCCAAAATACAACTAGATTAGTAGTTTAACAAGCAAATTTAGATACACGATAACAAAGGATAGTTAACTAGTTAAGCAAGTAGTAGTAACTACTAACTAGTAACTAGCAAGTAGCAAGTACATGACAGGGACTAGTTAAGCAAGTAGTAACTACTAACTAGCAAGTAACAAGTCACCACTCTCACATAGTCTAAAATTCAACTAGCCAATAGCCATAGCCAAGTATATCACTAGTTGCACAAGTAGCCAAGTAGTAATAGTAAATGCTAAGCATGATTGTCACGGCGAGCTTGGTGACCACGGCGCCTAAAGGGTGCTAGGACACCTAGTTGTCAAGCCGGGCGCCATTCTTTTACTCTTTTTGCATACCTTGACGAGCCTGCCATTCTTTACTCTTTTTGCAGGTAGCCAAGCACCCCCATCGGTAGAGAGAAACAATAGAGAGCAGCTTCACAAGAATACAAGATCATAGCCATTGAAGTCATATGTTCCTGCCATTGAGAAAGATAGCAAACATTAGCATGTATAGTTGTAAAATGAGTTACTGAATATTGAGCAATTGAGCATTGAATATTATTATTTCATATTTGTAAACTTTAAATGATCAAATGAAATAAGATTTAGAACTCTGCCAGCCTATGGTTTGGAATGAAGCAAGCAATATTTATGAACCTACAATTTTACAGAACATAAGAGATCATCAATTGTGCATATTCTCAAAAGTCAGAAGAGAAGTTAAGACCAAATATAGAAGGCATCTTTTTTACTTTTGTCAGTATATCAATCAGTGAGTATATCCTCAGCTGGTATAAACCAACTTCCCCAGTTTTGCTGGATTCTATTGTAGGCATCAGTAGATTTAGCTGGTATAAGATCATGCTAGCACTAGTTCAAGGTTTTCCCATCTACCAGCAGTCCAACATTCAGTTTCCAACTTCCATGCATCCATCAAATTCCATCTGAACTAACAGCAGTCAGCAACAAAAAAAAAGTATCAGTCATACAAAATTACAAAAGCTGTTTCACAACACCGGATGATGAATATACTTGGTTGCCACCAACTGTGACTGTGACTCTGTGAGAAACAGTGCCCACTAGCAACATAAGATAATGACCAAATAATCTTTTGAATCACAGATGCCAACTCAAACACGCCATTCCTAGAAATAGTAGCAAAGACATCGAGATTGAGATTGAGAACACTTCTTCGCTTCAAGATGCTTCACAGTTCACAATTTCACATTATCAACATTACTAATCACTAGTTCACTACATCAGTAAGTAGACAGTAGCAGGCTAGCAACACATTCACTTTCAGGAACAACATGGCTTGGACTAATAGCATTGTGCAATGTGTTTCTGCCGAGGAATATCAACTAAAAACAACAACATAGTAGGTGAGCATTCATGTTTCTCGTACCAACATGAGCATCGACAAGATGTGGTTTTATGTATTGCTGAAACAGCGGAAACACGGTGGTCATAATTTCACTATGGGAAATAGAAAAGCCTGCAAGATTCTTGTCTCTATGTATTCCTGCGATAAGATGCGAATGAACTCCACCAACCTAGTATGAGTGAATACAATAAATCTCCACAGAAAAACTTATAATGAAGTAGTAAAAAATGCGACTAGACTAATAGTTGAAGATTTGAAAAGAAGAATCTTACAACAGCAATCCACAAATCTAGTGATTTCCTTATAGTAGGATGCAAAGTATAGACACCTTCAAAGATTACTTGGTAATCCAAAAGTGCAAGTCAAGAAACATGTTTATTTTCATAGTTTCACATTATCATCAACTTAAATGAGCATCCATATTTGAACACGTAATTTGTGTATCTAATCCTCATTAGAAGAGTAATAGATGTAACTATGTTCTTTCAACTAGATTAATTTTGAAACTCCAACCTGATTTAAATATGATATTCTATTTGTTACACATAAAACTGATCTTATATTCTATTTGTTACATATAAAACAGATTTAACATACAACCATCCAACATAAATGATAGGTATCAAATATTAAGAACAGATTACAATGCACAAGAGAAGTTGATTCTCCAGAGATGATAATACCAAACTACAGAGATGATTATTCAGAAATCAAAATTATATAACCCTGTTGAACCACAGCAAAATGTACTCAAATGAAACTACAAAAGCACTGGATGTGTATATATTTTATCACTTCACATTCCTTGGAGACTTGAAGCTCCTTGAATCCATTTTTGCTGAACTTCTTAAAGTCGAAGCAAGGAACTTTTGCTTTATGACTATTTCTGATCTCCTTAATATCCTGTATTGCAACAAGAGAGGTTCCCGTTTAACAGGTAGTAAAGAAGAACCAACCACATGCTTGTTCGGATCATTTACAAAGAGGAGGAGGCGGTCGGTAGCTGTGGAAGAGGGAGGCGGCGAGGAGGCGTGGGTGGGGGAGGTGAGGAGGGAGGCGAGGCCACGACACGAGGGTGGGGGCAGGCGACGCTAGCTGTTGAGGAGGGATGGGATGAGGCGGCGGCGGAGGAGGGCATGGGTGGGGGGAGGTGAGGGAGGGAAGCGGTAGCGGTCTTGAGGTGGGGTGGGGAAGGCGGCAGAGGAGGGAGGGATGAGGCGGGAGCCGGCCGGCGGAGGCTGTGGAGGAGGAGGCGGCGTGTGAGCCGGTGAGGGTTAGGGTTCAAGCTCTGGAATCTGGATGCTCGGCGTCTCGCGTCTCGCCTCTAATGGGTGATGGCCATGGACTTGGTGGACTGGGGGGTTGGGGGCTGGGGCGTAGGGGTGAAAACGGATCGGATACGGACGGATAATGGCTCTGCCATATTTGTTTTCATATTTTTCCCCGGATGCGGATATGAATACTGATATACTGGATACGAATACAGATGTGAATAATATCGAATACGAATATGGAGCGAATACGAATCGAAACGAATACGGTCATGGATATTTTTTCGGAACATGAAAACCCCTTAAATTGCATGACAGAAATTAACGAAAACATATAGCTAGTTTGTTTGATGCAAACATTCATAAATTGTTCATATTTTCAGCACTTAGTGTAACACTAACCTTGATTCTTTTTTAAAGAGGAGTTAACTCTGATTGTTGAAAGTGTTTTTATCTACTGTATCTATGTTTAATTGATGTGCAGATGAAACAAGAAGAGCTTTACTAAATTGGAATAAACACCTAGCGATAATCGAAGGCATAGCTCAAGGACTTTGTAACGTCCTGTTTTCGGATGGTAAATAGTGTTTACTATTCTGGTTTTCGTCTTTCGCCGTATTTCAAAGTAGCAAACTATTTTTGAAAATCTTCTAGCTTCTTTAAGCTCGGGTTTGTGTTTCAGATATCCTTGACATCTGTAATTCAAATTTCAGTTTGAATTCCTCTCTTTTGAAGTTTGGGCCCTCTTCTCTTTTGGTCCTCTTCCTTCTTTTCTTGGGCATGACATGAGCTTACATTCAACCATGCCGTGAGAATGAATTTTTCATGGAACATAATTCAGCAATCCATCAAGTCTACAAAACAATAGACTATATATGCATATATCACCCAATTAGCAGTTTTCAGTCCACAGTCGTCTTAGCATCCATGTCAACACTATGGTCCTCTCCGTCCAGCAAATCCGGTGCCATCTGGCATTCCTCTGCAGCGTGTGCCTCCGCCATCTCGGCGACGGCCGCCGCCGCCGTCACGATTCCGAGGCGTCGATGGCGTCTGGAGCGCCGCATGAGCTCCTCCCGACGGCTACCCTCGCCTCACGTTCCCACGCAGCGCCTCCGCCTCGGCCGCCACCCTCGCCGCGACCCCATCCGCCTCCTGCTCCACGGCTCGCACCTCCCGCACCATCCTCCACGCCAGGAACCCGCGCGTCGCCGCCTGCATCCTCATCGCGGCCTCCTCCACCCACAGCGCCCGCTTCTTGGCCGGCACCGCCTCCTCCGCCATCCTCCCAGCCACCGGCGGCACACTCAATTCTGCCGCGACGGCTGCTGGTGGTGGAGGTACCCGGCTGGAGTGGGTAGTAGGGGGAGGGAGAACTGATGGTGCGGCGCGGCGCCATAGGCGGCGATATCGGCGGGGAACACAGCGGCGGGCTCGGCCGTGTCGGTGCCGGTGGGGGAGTTGGACTCCTTGCGGTGGAAGTTGCAGGCGGCCGACGGCGAAAAGGGGGATCCGGCGGGGCCGTCGTAAGGCGGGAGTAGGCGGATGTCTTTGGGGCAGTGAGGGGAGCGCGGAGGTCTTTGGGGCGGTGAGATGGCGGCGGCGGCAGATGGCCACAAAGTGGATCCGGCAAGGCAGCTCGGGGTGTGACCTCGTGAGGGGAGCCGACGAAGGCGCAGCCATGCAGGGGAGCCAGCGGGGGACGGGTGACAGGGCGAGATGGCCGGTGGAGGCGGGCCGTGGGCGAGGTGGCCACTAGCGGCGAGGCGAGGGCGGCGCCACTGGACTGGAGTAGCCAACGGCGAGGCGAGGACAGCGCCAGGGAACGGGCGATGGGCGAGATTGTTGCGAGAGGGCGAGGTAGGTGGTGGCGGCTGGCGCGGCGAGGCGAGGGCGGCGCCACCACTGGACTGGAGTAGCTGGCGGCGTGGACTGGAGTGTGGAGTGTGGCTGAAGGCTGAAGCTCCCTGCCCTAAGCCCCTAAGGACTCGGTCATGTTAAGGTGGGCCGGCTGGGCAGTGGCCAGTGTGCCAGTGGCCCTGTTGCAAATTCCAGATATCCGGATTACACTTATCCGAATAATATGTATTCATATCCGTTTCTGCCAGATATCATGTCTACCGTATTCGTTTCCATTTCCGGGAAAAAATCCAAATCCGTTTCCGATATGAAAAATATCCGAGAAAAATCCGATCTGGGACAATCCGAATCCGTTTTTATCTGGATCGGTCGAAAACTATCCGATCCGTTTTCACCCCTACTAGGGCATCTCGCGTCGTGTACGCCCTACGCGGCTTATTTTTCTCGGGTAGTAATCGGATAGGATAGCTCCGAAATCACCGGATATCTACTGTCCGAATCCGAATCCACCGAGAAATAATCGGATTCGAATCTAAACAAAAATACCCAGATATCCAAAATTGCTATCCGAATATAATCCGAATTTATTCGATCGGTCGGATGGTTAGGAACTATCCGTTCCGCCGCAGAATCTTTTCAAGATAACATGGTGGGCCAGGTAGTGCGTGGGAAACCACTGTATGAACTGGGCCGCATCCCACCCAACCAGAGCCTGCTGTCCTTTGTAAATCCGCACGCGAAGTTGTGGTCTTTCATTGGGGCCGCACAGACGACGACCCGTGTAGACGAGTTTGGGCTGTTAAACAGGTTTGACTCCAAAAATTTGGGTTTTTTTCTTGTCCTCTCCAACCTCCGGGGTCCAGGTGCTGCCCACCCAGCCATCTACTATTCCGCTGCCCTTCTCAGCCACGTGCCTAGCGCTGCGCATATGGGCTGTGCATTGGCCTGGCGACACTAAAAAAAGGGGGGAAATTAGCTGAGTAATCTTTTTTTAATAGTATTTTAAACTTACACCCTCGTCTGACCCCTTTAGTCACGCCATGATCCGTGGCGTGATCAAACCGTTCTGTCGTGCTACTGACCTTGGGGTGGCCAATTCTGTCACGCAAGCCCTCGCACACACGACGTGCCAACATGAAGGGCATGTGTGGCATTTGTCACGCCGGAACTAATGGCATGATAAACCTGCCTTGTCACACCAACTCGCGTGGCGTGATAGAGGCGACTTAGTGCCAGCGGCCCATCCAGTTCTTCATTTTCCCCCAAACTTACCCTCCCTCCCGAGCGCCTTCTCTCCTCCCCACCTCCCTCCTCTCCAAATCCGACGATTTTGATCTGTTTTGAAGTTCTAAAACCTGTGGAGATCATCCCCCGAGGTAAACCTACCCATTCCCTCCATTTATTATGATGAAATTGGTTAGTTTTGTTGAATTAGGGTTTTGACCAAATTGGTTTTTTGAGAGGAATTTGATTGATTGTTCGCATGTCGGAGTGAATTGGATTGCATTACTACGGATTGGTAGGGGTGAAAACGGATCGGATAGTTTCCGTCTGATCTGGACGAAAACAGAATCGGATGGTCTCGGATCGGATTTTTTGGGGATAATCTTCTGATCGGAAACGAATTCGGATTTTTTTTCCAAAAACGGAAACGAATATGGTAGGCATGATATCCGGCGGATACGAATACGGATTCAGATTATTCGGATAAGAGCACATCCGGATATTCAGAATTTTCGAAACAACCTAGCCCAGCCCACTCACCAGCCGGCCTACCACGATCCATTTAGGCACTTAGGCACTTAGCACTTAGGATTATTTTTATTCTTGACTTCCTTTCCTTCTGTTCTTTTCTTCCACATCCTAGAGCCGACACATGATAGGGCGCCTTGTCGCTGGCCACCTCGCCCGCCTCCATCGGCGACGCCGCTACTCTAGTCCCCGCCTCGCCGCTGGCCACCTCGCCTGCCTCCGCCGCACCCGATGCCGAGACCTATCGCTGGGGTCGCCCCCGTCATGGAGGCGGGAAGAATAGCGGCCCTGCGGTTGTTGCTTGGCTGCGGCAGCGTGACGCCCCCGCCACCGCCGCCGCAGGTGGCTGCTTGCTCCGTCCGCCCTTCTTCTTCTTTACCTCTCCTCTCCTCTCCTCCTTTCTTCTTCTTCCCCCATGTCCCTTCTTTCTCTCCCCTTGCCTCTCTTGGTTGCTCTTGGTTCCATTAGGGGCTGGGGCCGCCTCCTTCTGCCCCTATTTCGGCCTGGCACCACCACCTCCGGCCTCCCCCTGGCTCGGCTCAACCGCGTGCCTCCCGCCCTTTGGCGGGAGGCGAGGTGGAGGCGAGGCGGGAGCACAGGCTGGGCTTGGCGAGGCGGGCGGCGTGGGGAGCAGGGGAGGAGGAGGCGGTGGTGGACGCAGGAGATGGCAGGGGCGACCGAGGCGGAGGAGGCCATGGGCGGGTGGTGTTAGGGATTTGGGCGATGGTTGGGAGAACGATGGTGGTGGAGCAGGGGAGGAGGTTGCTGTGGATGAGGGGAGGGCGTTGATTGGGCCAGGTGGACTGATATTTTCCCCAAGATTTGATACTAAAACTAGAATAAATTTCTAATTCGGTGCTTGATCAATTTTATGACCTAATTGAGGTTGGTAAAGTGTACTTGATATCTAGAGGATCAATAAAACTTGCTTAGAAGTAGTTTACAAGGACTATGAAGTAACTCTGGATGCTGAAAATATGAACAATTCATGAATGTTTGTATCAAACAAACTAGTTATATGTTTTCGTTAATTTTTGGCATGCAATTTAAGGGGTTTTTATGTTCTGAAAAAATATCCGTGACCGTATTCGTTTCGATTCGTATTCGCTCTGTATTCGTATTTGATATTATTCGCATCCGTATTTGTATCTGAGGTATCCATATTCGTATCCGCATCTGGGAAAAAAAATGAAAACAAATATGGCAGAGCCATTATCCGTCCGTATCCAATCCGTTTTCACCCCTACGGATTGGTAGAGTTGTTCAAATTTGGCAGGCCCGAGCCCGGCCCGGCCTGAAAAGGTGAATTTTCTATTAAAATGCATTATTTTAATCTTTTTTGAATAAAAAAGTATTTTTTTTTCAGGATATTTCTATTATTTTAATTGTTTTTTTTCAGGATTTCGGCTGGGCCGGGCTTCCTTCGGGCCAGAATTGCGGTCCCAAGCCCGGCCCAGACATGATCGGGCTCGGGCCGGGCCGGCGGGCCGGGCTGCCTGTGAACAGGTCTATTTGGAAGTTTTTGTCAACCAAAATTCTGCACCTAATTTTGGATCAGGAGATTCCTTGATCCACCAGGCATCTTATTCATAGTTCAACTTCCTGAGAAGAAACTACAATGGAGAATGGACAATAGATAACGGTGACATAATCAGCGAAGCAGACGAGCAAACATAGAAAAGAACAGAGGAAAGAAGAGAAATAAAAACGTCAACTGCAGCAGCAGCAACAACAACAGTGTCCTAACAATGGTCAGATCAGACGAGCAGTCCAAATCCTAACACATGCCTCTCCACCACCACAACAAGCTCTCTTTAACTCTTACTGAAGTGGTGCTTCTTGCCGCCGGCGCCCCTCTTGCTCGCGTGCGCCGTCGTGTTCTTCAGTATCTGCGCAAGAACACACACACCAGACATCTTATTCATAGTTCTGGTTGAAGCAAATTATTTCAGTCCAACTCAAAGCAGTGTAAAAAGGTCAGATCTACCATGACTCTGTAACTCATGCAGATGCTAGTTCCGGATTCCTCCACACAAATATTAGAAAATAAGACTGTCAATTAATTTGTTCTTGAAGTATTCGTCTTAACAAAAAGTTATTTTTACCTAATGCGTGCATCATATGTATATTCTATGACCTCTCTGCATTAGCATAAACAGTTATCTTCCTATTCTGTCTAGCAACTAAAGGAAAGTACAAGATCAGAAGGTTCTGATCAGTAAGACGATCTATTTTCTTTCACTTGGAATCTTTCATACGCGGCCTTCGCATTGCTGTATTCTTTCACTTCTATGTGATGTCCCTATCTCATATTTCTTTTCACGTAGTGAGAACTTAGGAATTAAGTTTACAGAAGCATTTGAAAGTTACTATATAGCACAAAGCAAATCCCAAGCAACAGAATGAGTTATAGCCTGGAGTAACAGAGCTATCTACTAGTAACAGAGATATATGATTATCTACTAGTAACAGAGATATAAGATAACAGAATGGGTAATGTTCAGAAAAGTATCCCAAGTTAGTCTCAGGACTTCCCTCATTTTATAAGTCAAATTTGTAAAAGAACTTGTTTCCATCTTTCTTTGAAACTTAGAATCTATTTTGGTCAGACTTTCATGGGAAGAAACCCCCGTAGTAGTACAAGAATGCACAGGTTTTTTTTTTAATATGGTGGTACCATTTGCAAACAATTTCATTTGGCTTAGTTGAATCTTTATATAGTACTTGTGGTAGTTCGTACGTATGGCATGAAGTACTGACTTTTGCAATGTTTTATTCACATTGTTGGATGTAGATGCATAAAGTTGTACATGTTTGTACTAGTGGGCCTGTTAGCCAAACGGGTACTGTTGCGGACTTTGGTGGCACGGAAGTGACCGTTCTTATGTTTTGAAAATCACTAGCCTTTCAAACTCTTCTGACGAGGATTAAGTTGACCTTTGGATAGGATGAACCGGAGGTCGTTGTTGGAATGCAGGGGCGATATGATGTTGGGTTGGGTTCTAAGGTGTTCGTCTTATTGATGTCAATCTCGTTCAACGATGATTCAGACACGTACAAGGAGACTATCGTTGGCGAGGATTTACGAATGAATTTGGATGTGGTAAATGGCAACATAGAGGAACACGAATCCACTATGGATCTTTCGCAAGGCCTCTCAATGGAGGAGCAACCGTCCCAAGAATTCATTGGCGTCGGTCTTAACAACGTTGCCCCCATATGTGCCTGTTTCTTCGCCGCACTATGTTAATGACCCTGTGACTGATTTCAATTGTGCTGTAATGAACAACGAGCTTGACGAGCAGGTGTTCCAAGATAGAACAGTCCGTGATGTTGAGTCCGAAGAAGGCTAGAGCTCGACCGCAAACGATGCTTCCGCTCCACTTTTCTCCTTTGAGGAAGGCCGGGATCTTTGTAGTGTAATGGATGAGGTCCCGTCGGCGCATGCATTCGATGGTGAAGGAATGATTGGTAACGCGCTCTGTGCAAATGGGTTGAAGAGCAGGAATGACATTGCGGACCTAGACAATGAACTCATATGCAAGGACACGTTTGCAAGCATGGAGGATATGGAGGTTTGGCTGTAAGAATACTCAGTGAGGCACCATCGTCCGTTTGTAGTACAACACTCTAATGTGAACAAGAGGTATACCATGATGTGCGAAAGAGGGTGCAGATGGAAGGTCTCGAGGCGCAAAACTAGGGACAAGCAATGGAAAATAGCGAATGTGAAGCAGCCTCATTCTAGTAGGACTGCACAACTGTCTGGGGAGCACCTTCAGGCGACCGCAAATTTCATTGTAAGGCGCATAACAGGGGTTGTGGTTGTCGACCCGAATGTGACCGTTGCCACCCTCATTGAGGCTATATTCGGGTTCATTAAGTACCGCGTGAAGTATGGGAAAGTATGGAGGGCAAAGTAGAGAGCGATGTAGTTATTGTGGGGGTGATTGGAAGGAGGCCTATGGATTGCTTCCTAGAATCCTAACCGCTATGCAGCCCAAGAATCCGGGCATGGAGTTTTATCCTTGGCACGGGAACCGAATGGAACCCGATGAAGGGGTTATGAAACATGTTCTTGGACGGATGTACTAGTCCTTTGGGCAATGCAAAGAGGCCTTTAAGCATTGCAGACCTGTCTTGTCAGTTGACAACGACGAAGAGCAGGAGGATGACGACGACATCTACTTCGGCTGCACGACAAGACGAAGAGCAGAAGGATGATGACGACGTGGATGCCAGGTTTCCCGACGAGATGGTCTTCTCAGACCTTGTCGGTGCACCTACCCCAACGTATCCTACTCAGGCCACGCCTCCGCGCCGTAGACGTCGTGATCGCGCGGACATTAGTTCAGTCAACGTCGTTGAGGGCACGCGTGGTGAGCATCCGATTACTAGGTACACACCGGGTACGAGTGCACGTCGAAAGCGCACCGGATGTAATGAATGGGTATATGCATGTACGAATGACTAAGTGGAATCAAATGCCTGCATGAAATGAAATGATTGAATAGACGATTCTTGTTGAATGAAATGAAATGAAATGGTTCAATGGATATATGAATACATGTCACTGTTTGAATAAAATGATTGAATGTATACATGCATAGATGTTGCTGTTTTCTATTTGCAGGTACTGTCACGCCAGTTTACTTGGTGACGCAGAATGGTACTGTCACGCTAGGACTCCTGGCGTGATAGGACTTAGCACCAGAAGCGGGGAGCTGGCTTGCATAGCCTCTAGAGTTGCCCAAGCATTGGTGTGGCAGCAGTGTTCTGTTATGCCAGTGCACTTGATGTGACAGAATGGTACTGTCATGCCAGGTGGCCTGACGTGACAGGCCTTAGCACCAGAACCGGGGAGCTAGCTTGCATAGCCTCTGGAGTTGCCCACACATTGGCGTGACAACACTGTTTACTCACGCCAGTGCCCTTGGCGTGACAGAATCGTACTATCACGCCAGGAATCTTGGCTTGACAGGACAAATCATCAAACTTAGGAAGCTGGCTTGCACAGTGCTACTTGCGTGACATGACCCACCCAAGAACAAACCAAAACACTACCTCGCCCAGGCTTCTCACATCAAATAACCACACTGTGCCACTAGCTTTTCAGATTGACATGACAATAGCCCACCTCGCCAGCTTTTCAGACTGAAAAGACAACACTCTACCTCCCCAGCTTTTCAGTTTGACATGACAAGACTCCACCTATCAATCTTTATGTTGAGAACCCAGCAGCTGTTGACTGAGGGTGTAATAAAAAAATAGTCTATCAAGCTATTTATCAGTATCCTATCACCAGTAAGGATCAATGTTTGCATTGCATGCAAGATGCAACACAATTCACTCTCACATTGGCACATCTCCCTATGCATTTCCTGTATCTACCACTATTTATGTTGAGAGTTGAATCTAGTAGTGGACTCAACTTACAAGCAAATGACTATTTCGTTCTAATTGATTTTGCTTTTCAAAAAGAATAGATCGAAAACTGCCTCACCAGCTTATCAGAATGACAAGACCATACTCTGCCTCGTAGGGTACTCACATGCATTTAACCACACTATGACGCTAGCTTTTCAAATTGACATGACAACACTCTACCTCCCCAGTTTTTCAGACCGAAAAGACCAGACTCTGCTGTGCAAACTTTTCGGAGGGACATGACAACAATCTGCCACACCAGCTTTTTAGATTGAAAAGACCAAACTCTGTCATGCAAACTTTTTAGAGGGACGTGACAACACTCTGCCTCACCAGCTTTTCAGACCGAAAAGAGAACACACTTGGACTCAACCTTTTCAGAATTGGACACACCACACACATCGATTTCTTGTGTGTTCTCACTCCAACAGGAGCATCACACCCAATGGCTTATAAAAAGAGGTGGAAGAGAACACTACACAACCAAATCCAACACTACACCAGGGCTTGCTTCACACAACTAGGAGGAAGGCGATGGAGAACTCAGCAAACATGTACAAGAGGATAATGCAGAAGCGCAAGTGGTTAGCCAAGAAGGCTAAACCCTACCCGGATAAGTCTATGAAAGATGCGCCGGTACCACCGCAGTTTCTAGTCCCACAATGTGTGTGAGAAAAACCGGTAAAGATCATCCAGTCCACACACCTGACGACGTCCGCTCAGGTGTACTACACGTGCGGTCACCACCTCGTAAGCGTATCTTGCACACACAATGATTTTTTACATCATACGTTATATTCCACAAATCCCTGATTACACACGCCCATAATGACAACCGGAGATGCAATGCAACTTCTTTCAATGGATCGATGGCCCAGAGATGTACGATAGGACGTTCATCCAGCAGAAGTACATATTGAACTTTCCATGTGGAGCTGAGACCTTCCAGCGCTGGATACCTTACGTACCTGACCCCGACCCAACTGAAAAGGCATTGGACGAGCCCAAGAAAGCAGGTGAGTGCCACAAGGCCAAGCAGGCAGCGGACAAGGGGAATGCTCATGCAACCGTTGGCCGTACTACCGCTCCCCGTCGCCTTGGCACACTTTGGATCCAAGAGGTAAGTTATGTTCATTATGCATCATAATTATTAATTTGGCCTGACGTTGTGTTATCCTAACATCATTCAACCATCCAGCCCGTCTCGCAGGATATGGATGACTTGAGATCGCCACCGCCAGTGGGCGACAAGGGGACAAGGGAAGGCTCACGCAAGTGAGGGTATCCACCGATATACGCTCCCCATCGCCCGGGCACACTCCGAATCCAAGAGGTAAGTTATGTTCATTATGAATCATAATTATTAATTTAGCACGACGTTATGTTATCCTAACATCATTAAACCACCTGCCTTGTCTCGTAGGATATGGATGACTTCGAGACTGAGTGTCGCTGTCGTCGCGGGTAGCAAGAAGACAAGGGGAAGGGAGCGATGGGTCACTGAAACTAATGATCTTTGTTCCAATCGACTTTATTTTCATATAAAAAAGGCACATATGTATCGTAGGTGTATTTCGGTTGGTTGCATCGTGCATGATGTCGTGGTTTATGCACGTAACCAAACCCTGTGCGCTGTTTAATTTGCGACTTTATTATAAAGTCTATTTCAATTTGCAATTGCGTTGTAAAGCCGACTTCAAATCTTGTTGTCTTTTCGCATTCAATTCTTCGCGTAGCTAGACAGGGAACGACATAAAAATAAAGGTCCCAAAGGTGTGTTCTTGAAGTAGGCACTAAATGGTCTTTAGCCCCAAAGTGACGACGAGCACCACCTATCATTGCAATAGGATGAGATGTGCCTGCCTAATCATCCATCTGTTCATTCAAACTGACAACATCGCAGGTCCGAAATAAAATCTACTGCCTAGGATTGTGCATTCACTTGTGCATTACAATTTCATCTTTCGTGCCAAATGGTCCACATATCTTATGCAACAAACGTAAGATTTCATCGTCTAAGAACACCTTTAAATAAGGAAAAATTTGATATATACCATTGCAGAGTTCATGGATCCAAATGTGCCACTAGAAAGTTTTTAATTCTAAAAATACCACTCCCTAGTATAAAATTTTACACTAGGGAGTGGCATTCTTAGAAGAAAAAACTTTTCAGTGGCACATTTGTGAAACATCACCTTTGTAGTGGCATATATCAATTAAATCCTTTAAATAAAGGCCGGCACTATCACGCCAACTCTCATGGCGTGACAAAGTGGCCTTGTCACGCCATGGGTGTGGGCATGACCACTGCCACTCCAGCCCTCCACACCAGCACTGTGCACGGCTGAGGACTTGCGTGGCAGATTTGGCCACGCTGGGGACAATGGTGTGACAAAACGATTTGCCCATGCCACGGGTGATGCGTGGCCAAAAGGGTTAGAATTGGAAATAAAGTTAGCGAGAGGTTAAGTTTAAAATATTATTAAAAAAGATTAAATAAAAAAAATCCTAGAAAAAGAGACCCGCTTCTCTAATATGCAAAAGTAGCTTTTCTTCTATGCCACAGTGTTGAAAAATCTCCCGAGTCTTTAGCAATATACAACTCCGTCGTGAGTTACCGTTTTCCTTCGAAAAAAGAAGCGAGAACAAGAATGAGCCCAGACCTTACTTGATCGCACTAGACCATCATCACACATCACCTCTCATGTCCCATGCGTCGCCATCACTAGGGCTTCACTGTCGCCTCCAAGCGTCGCCCTCCTCTGAGTCCGCGCGCGCTGCCCCTCCTGATGTCGCCTCTCCACTGAGCCTCCCGCCACTGCTCCTCTAATCCCCCACCATCGTCCCTCCTAGCACCACCCCTCCTCTGCGCCCATCACCGCCCTGTTGTCTTCGGTGGCAGTGGTTGATACCTATGGCTGCGGAGGATGAATGGTGTTAGGAGAATGAGATGGGATCGTGATGATGAGGGTTGGTCAAGCGTTGGAAGAAAGTAGAGATGAAGATGGGGTAATGAGATGGGTTTGGGAGAGACCTAGTCTGGTTGAGCCACCTTATGGGCAAATAGGTAAATTCACGCCAATATTAATGGGAGGGTGAGACGGAAGGTGATGGAGTGGTATACTATCAGATTTCGATGGTATTAAAGTGTACCAGGATTTTATTGTGTAATATATCGAAACCAGGCACATTTTGACGGTATATATCCAAATTTCACTTAAAATTCCGTGTCACTTCCATTAGCCCCGTTAGTTAGAGTCGCTGTTATACCAATGAACCTATCAGTTTTTTCAAATAATTCTCATCCTACCCTTAAGCTGTCCCACAGGCCAGTCCTCATCTTATTCTCCTTCCTTCCCTAATCTCCTCCCCCTCTCCCTCTTCTCTATCCTGCCCCACTACCACTAAGAAAAGCAAGGCTAAACTGGGGAGCATGAGCACGGGCTCGGCTGTCCATGTTTCTCTATCCCTATCTTCTCCTCACCCTCCTCTTCTTGGTCCCACCACCGGTTACCCTGTCCCTCCCACCATAGGCCATAGCTACATCCTGTTGAAAGTAAGGGCAATATTTTAATTCCAGATTTTAATAAAAGGCAAAGATTGCAAATGACTAATAATGCATAAATCAGTACTAACAGCAGGCAACTCATTGTACTTCGCAATATATGAAAAAAATGTAAACAAGTCAATCAGTCACACGAAAGACTTCTCGATCCGTCGATGAAGGGCGAGAAGCGTATGACAGACTTCGATCTGATCAAGGCGAAACATAGATGAATCAGCGAAGCAAGCGATCACGTAGATGTGCATTGTCCAGAAACCATATAGCCGCCCCCTGTGTAGGTCTTCACGGTAGCAACGGCTCAGAGATACTACTCCCCTTCTTCACGGTGCATGCCGAGAAGAAGAGTCGACGAGGTTCAGACGGCGCAATACAATAGCACAGGTTTATAGAAGGAAGAAAAGAACAAATGGAGGCAGCGGTTCTATGCATTATGCTCTGGACGTCTCTAGGCATAAATATAGAGGTACAGACTGTGAATTGACCTAATTAAATAGTCATTTACTCACTGATAACTGACATATTTAACTAGCCATTTACCCACTGGTAACTGCCTGTCATCAACACCCAATAAAGCCTCAAATTCAAACATTTGAATCTCATTCAAACACACACACACACACACACACACACACACACACACACACACACACACACACACACACACACACACACACACACACACACACACACACAGAGAGAGAGATGCATGGTTCAGCAAAAATAAGGCGAACTTGGTATGCCAAGTGGTGCGCCATGTCACGGCACAGTCGCGCGTCGCAAGTCACGCGTAGGCCATAGCTACATGCTGTTGAAAATGAGGGCAATATTTTAATAGAAGGCAAAGATCGTAGATGACTAATGATGCATAAATTAGTACTAATAGCAGGAAACTCATTGTACTTCACAATATATGCAAAAACAGAATGTCAACAAGTCAATCAGTCACACAAAAGACTTACTGATGGGTCCGATGAAGGACAGGAAATAGCGCAGATGCAGACTCGATGCAATGCAGAAACATAGATGAATCAGCGAAGTGAGCGGCCACGCAGATGTGCGCTGCCCAGAAACTTTATTGCCACCCCCATGCAGGTCTTCATGGCAGCAACGGCTCGGAGATACCACTCCCCTTCTTCATGGTGCACGCCGAGAAGAAGAGTCGACGAGGTTCAGATGACACAATACAACAGCACAGGTTTGCAGAAGGAAGAAAAGAAGAAATGGAGGTAGTAGTTCTACGCACTATGCTCTGGACGTCTCCAGGCATAGATATAGAGATGCAGACTGTGAATTGACTTGATTAAACAGTCATTTACTCACTGATAACTGACACATTTAACCAGCCATTTACCCACTGGTAACTGCCTATCATCAACACCCAATAAAGCCTCAAATTGAAACATTGGAATCTCATTCAAATAGAGAGAGAGAGAGAGAGAGAGAGAGAGAGAGAGAGATGCATTGTGAGACCCCGACGTTATTAGGCTCATAATACTTAGTCATCCAATTGACCCTAGTATTATCAACCAAATAAACTCGGTCTCGAGAGATGTATACTTCCCAGAATGCAGTATACATACCTCACAACAAAAGAATGTATCAATTCCATACAACACATAGTACATAAGCACTAAACCAGAAGTTAACATTAATATGGAATAGATATTACAAAAGAGAGGCCCTTAGGCCAAATAACAATAATTACAAAAGATAACAATGAAGCAAAAGTGCCATAAAGATGGCCCAAAATAAGAGCCAACCGGTGTGCCTTTAGCCCACAAGGCAATCGACCGGACCGCCAAGCTAGTCGCTCTCCCAACCACCAAGACAATCTTCATAAAAGTAAAGCCCTTTGGGCTCTACCTCCTCTGCAACAAAGTTGTTAAGCAAAGCAAATGAGTACAATAAATTGTTTATTGTACTTGCAAGACTGACGTGTAAGATAACAGAACTATAATTTAGCTACATGCAAGCTTTATTTAAGTGGATGAGGCTTTGGACTCATTTTAGCATAAAGCAACATTTATTTGCAATAACATAGTAGATTGAAAGCAATTTGACAAAGCATTTTTTTAATTGTTGAAATAACAACGCGATAATAACATAGTAACAACAACAAGAACAGTCCTGGAAGTGACTAACCCAAGTCACCACAACAATAGCATGAACTCCCCGTTCATACCAACCATGTCAAGTTTTAATTAAAGGTTGTAGTCTAGTCTTGAACGACCTTACCAAGCATGTCCATAACCTAGGACGAGGCTATTCGAATAGTTTTATCCCTGCAGGGTGTACCACTGTACCCACACGTCAGACCGCCTTTCCATTAGGCACACTACCTTTGGTATGCTTAAGCACGGCTAAGTCCTACGAGACAGTTCAATGGACAATGCTAATTTCGAGTCGCACAACCCACGGGAGAAGGAGACATCACACAACCTTCCGGAAGCTAATGCTCCCTCCCACATCACACACACATTTTATCTTTAAAACACACCAACCGGCGACCCCAATTAACACCGCCCAAAGTACTTAGTCAAGAGGGGTTCCATATGCCCCTCGTGTGGTTAGTCATAAAAATCGCAACTTAGTGACCCAAGTACTCGGTCCTTAGGGACCCTGCATACCACCACATCCAAAACCACGCCATCCATCCAATATGCCCAAGTCTAAATCAATCTTTTATTTTCAGTTTTTGATTTTACAAATTAATCAAAGCACAAGTGCTGGACATATAGGAGTAATAATCAGTTTTGAGTGATCAAGACCATCGACTAAGTCGATGATCGCCCATTTCTACCGATAACTAAGCATGTCTAAGCAATTTAAATCGAAACTACTAAGTGATAAGAGCTCATCCAACGAGCTCCCACCACAGCAAATAACCTAGGCTCATGGTAGTAGAGGATAAACAATTCCTACAGATTATGCAACTATAGGCTTGCTAGCTTACATTTAACACAAAGTAGCATGCATACATAGAAGTAAAACGATATATTAAGCTTTAAAGTAATGGGACAATGATGGAAATGATCAAACTGCTTGCCTTGTTGCTAGCCAAGTTGTGGCAGAGGGTCGCTCTCGGGATCACCACAAATGTCGAAACCTAACGGAAAAGCGAGAAAGAACCGATAAGAACGACGAAAAACCAAAAAGACGCAACAGAGAAACTTCTCCGAAAGCTATGAAAATTTTACAGCAGCAAGACAATGATTTATCATGAATTTAGCAACAAGAACCAATTGATT
Organism: Phyllostachys edulis; assembly: GCA_036346405.1. NCBI lineage: Eukaryota > Viridiplantae > Streptophyta > Magnoliopsida > Poales > Poaceae > Phyllostachys > Phyllostachys edulis. The sequence continues at coordinate 43,618,652 of CM070560.1, read as the reverse complement.
TGGATTCTTAATGCAAAAGATATGATGAAATCAATTCTGCTCAGCCTATTAATTAGAAATATGTTACTGTTCATCGCAAAATTTTCTAGAATAGAAGTGAAGCTGAAATTTTTACTGTAAAACCAGCACCTCATGAGATGAATAACACAATTGAGTTCACCTCATTTGGAGCTATATTGCACTCTCTACAAATTTTCAAAAACAAGAACTTGAACAAAATTATAATGCACAAGTCCTCATTTTCCTAACAGCAACATGCTCAAAACTAATTTTCACAGTGAGTTCACTAAGAGAGGAAACCAACAAAGTTGGTCTCACCCAAAAATAGTCTATAGAGCATTAGTTTTGTATTTTACAAGTTAAGCATTGATTTAAGTGTATATTTTAAAGTTGGTTTTAAAATCTAATGGCAAACTGTGCTCTGGAGCTGAACTCAACTTACAATCATTTTTGGATTAAAGTCAAGTTCAATACAGAGCTAACACAATTTGAATGACCTCATTTGGAATTAAAATGAAAGAGATATGAAATTCTAAAGTCTATACCTTATTTCAGTTTAACTAAGACCTCACTGGAATTTCTAAAACTCACAAGGGCATGGGAGGACGTGAGCCACAGATCTTAAATCCAACGGCTCAAGACCTACCAGAGAACATCACACTGCCAAGACGTGAAGGTCCAGAGGTCTGGACCTCTTAGCAACTCACATGCGCGAGGTGAGGGGAGGTCGTGGCAGAGATGGGAGATCCAACGGACCACAACACAGAAAGGAGGTCCGAACGGACCAGATCTAAAGGGAGGTCCTCAACGGTGAGATCTTCCAAAGGAAGATCTAAACTATCAAGATCTCCCCAAGGAAGATCTGCATCGTCAAGACCTCACAGGGGAGGTCCTGGACGGTCCAGATGTTCCAAGGGAGGTCCTCGATGGTTCAGATCGTCCGAGGGAGGACCTTGACGGTCAAGATCTACCCGGGGAGGTCATGAACGGCTGAGATGGCTACGGAGAGGTCCTAAGGGAGGTCCTAACGTCACAGACCTCCAGGGAGGTCTGGACGGCCACGATTGCGCAAGGGGAGGTCTTGGACGCTCCAGATCTCCTCGGAGGAGGTCGGACGCCCTGCACTCCAGCGCTTTAACTCGCGACGCACTTGGACATGAATAAATGCGCGCTGGACATCAAGGAGGTCCGCGCGTGCGCGCGGGAGGTCTTAAATGCGCACATTAAAGGGTGGATTAAAGGCAGTTAAGACATCCAATGATTACAATGATTGGAACACATGATTAGCGCATTAAAATGGTGAAGCTTTGTCCTAAAACGACAATGACACGCCGGGACGTCCAACAAAATCCCGCGCAAAGATGTGGTCATCGCGGCGATGTAGACCTCATGGCGAGATCCACGGTACCGTTGGGTCCGCAATAACCATGCGCACCCAAAGGACCTCCTCTCAACGGCGGCGACGATTTTGAACGCCATGAGCCGAGAGGACAACGAAGACAAGCACACAGCAGAAACCAAAATGCAAAGGAAGCTCATGGCACCAAACAAGCGTGTGCCCAATTTAAAGCTCCGCGACCTCATACATGCGGGTGCCAGCTAAAGGACTATCAGGGAGTACCTGGAGGTCCTAAGGTGCTGAGGAGGTCGAGGAAGGGAGGACCGGTGCCGGGGAGGAAGGGTGCTCCACGGCCAAAGCTTCAACTTCAAGCTCCACTTTGTCCCCCTCTGTAAATGCCCAAACCAAAGCGAGTTAGGTCTTGGTCCCAGAGGGGATGGTACAAATGGAGTTCAGGAAAAAGGAGGAAAACTCCAGGGACCCTTGTCCACCGAGGAGCTTCAAGCTTCTCAACAATGGCGGCCAAGAGGGGAGGAGAGGAAAGCTCAAATGACACGGTGCAAGCTTAGAGCTTAGAAGTGTGCCAAAGAAGCTAAGGGAGGAACCCAATGGTGACTTATAGCCTGAGTGAAGGTTATGAGTGGGGCTAAGCTCCATGGTGAGCTTAGCCCACGGGTTGGTCCATGGGGTGGACATGACATAAAGTTGACAAAGGCGGTGTCTTGACTGAAGGCGGAAAGCGACTGCATTAAATCTTGGTCAAGAAAGAGTCATAAAGGTGCAGAGGCTCGGCGCATTAACTCCACCGCTTCGAGCACGCATGCGCGCAGAGGAAGGAGAAGAACAGGAGGTCCTTATGACCGTTGGATAAGACACGGGAGGTCCTAACCATCGGATCTCATTTTGAACCGTTATGTTTTAAGTGGTGGGAGGAGGTCCCACCACACGATCAAGGATGGGAGGTCGTGGCCCTCGATTTTTTAATCGCGAAAAACGCACGTGAGGAAAAGGGACAGAGGTCCAAAGCGTTGGATCTCCATCCAACAGTCTGGACCTCCGGTGAGGACTTAACTGCACGCGATCAAAAGACATGAGGGAGGTCATGGCCTTTGGATTTAAATCAAGGGCACACAATGACCGGGAGGTCTGATATGATGCGCAATGAGCAAGGGAGGTTAGGATGTTAGATTTAGATCTAAGGGTTCGATCAAAAGAGGTGGAGGTCTGAGCTTGCATAACGCACAAGGGAGGTCATGGCCTTTAGATTTAGATCTAAGGGCTACGATCTCACGTCTTGTTGGGAGGTCTCAAAAGCATGAGACAAAAGGAGGTCGTGACCGTAGATTTTAATCTAACGGTGCACACCAAAAGATGGGGGAGGTTGTGAGTGCTTGATAACACGGGGAGGTCGTGAGCTGTTGGATCTGATCCAACGGCTACGGCCTTGGTTAGGTGGGAGGTTTGTTTAGTTTAGGTTGAGAGGAGGAGGTCAGGGCCATGGATCTTGGATCCAAGGGCTATGACCTCACGTAGGTGGGATGACCTGACTGAGTATGTTGAGGAGGAGGTCATGGCTGTTGGATTGGATCCAACGGCTACGACCTCAACAAGGTGGGATGACCTCGCTGCGATGGTTTAACAGCTCGAGGAGGTCTTTGAGGTTTAACACACAGGGGAGGTCATGACCGTTGATCACGGATCCAACGGCAATGACCTCATGAGGTGGGGAGGTCCTTGCGGTGTTGACCGCGGAGGAGGTCGTGGCGGTTGGATGTAAATCCAACGGCTACGACCTGATCAAGGTGGAGATGAGGTCTGCTGAGGTGTAGACATGGTTGGGCTGGACCAACTTTGAATATGGCTAGCCCAAGGAACAGTGTAGGCTTTTAAATTTAGTTTTTAACAGCTGAAACTTACCCGAATTATTTGAGATAGCAAATGAACTCCAAATTTGATGAAATTTTAACTGGAGCTTGCTGACAATGAGATCAACCTTGCATAAAATTTCCAGAGGTTATTATGCAATGCATTTTTCTCAGGAAATTCATTAAGGTTGTTTAAAGGATTGTTTTACCTCCAAAATTTATCAAACTAGTTTTACAACTTGTGATATTTTTCAGAGGGGTCCCATATCAGTTTTGGGACCAAGGAAAATATATTCCAAATGTTTGACACAAGATTTAAGATAATTGGAGAATGAGTTTGATTTTTGGTCAACAAGAGCTTTGTGTTTTTGAATTACACAACTCTTGGACAATAATTACAGAAGATTTTAGGGTTTTTCAAGATGTGAGAAAAAGTTTTAATTTCTACACATATAATTATACTTGATTAACCCTAATTATACATTTGGGATGTTACATGCATGGTTCAGCAAAAATAAGGTGGACTTGGTATGCCAAGTGGTGCACCACGTCACGGCACGGTCGTGTGTCGCAAGTCACGCATAGGTCATAGCTACATCCTGTTGAAAATGAGGGTCTGTGCGACATGTTCTCTTGAATTGCGACCACACAGTGAGGCTCAAGTAGGTATATCCTTTCTAGGTATCCTATAGGCTAATACCTTTTCCTCATTTGGAAAACAAAATATATTAAGGCTTTATGCCAACCATCCATACAAGCGAGAGTAATTTGTCTATTAGGACATGGGTTCAATGAATATGTACTCTCTTGTTACAACATCAACAACTTGTTTTTCCCATTGCCTAAGTCACGGGATCTCCGATCAAGAAGGTAACTCAAATGGGTCTTATTCCCATGTCCATAGATGCAACTGAAATAGCTTTCCGTGCTAACCCCTTTGTAAAAGGGTCTGCCAAATTTTTCTCAGTACGAATGTAATTCACAGCAATCACTCCGGAGTTTCTCAGTTTTCTGACAGATTTAAGCCTAGGCTTCACATGTCTGGAGGATTTCATATCATCCTTGGCGCTGGTGACTTCAGCCAACACTATTTGATTATCACTGTACATCAGGATTGCTAGTATTGGTTTCTCAACCAATGACAAGTCCAACAGAAGCTCTCTCAGCCATTCAGCATCAACAGTGGTTGTGTCAAGTGCTACAAGTTCTGCTTCCATGGTTGACCTCGTCAATATGGTCTGTTTGCAAGACCTCCATGAAACTGCAGCACTAGCTAAAGTGAACACATAGCCGCTTGTAGCTTTGATCTCATCCACATCAGAGATCCAATTGGAATCATTTTATGCTTCTAATGCAAAAGGATATCCAATATAAGTAATTTCAAGAGATGTTGTGTCTTTTAATTAACACAACACACTTTCAAGTGCCTCCCAGTGATCATCTCCTGGGTTAGATGTAAACCGACTTAATTTGCTCACAGCAAATGAAATATCAGGTCTTGTGGCACCAGCTAAATACATGAGTGACCCAATAATTTGTGAATATCTTAATTGATCTTTTCCTAGCCCTTGGTTCTTTCGAAGCTTAATGCTCGCATCATAGGGTGTTCAAGAAATTTTATAATTCTCATAGCCAATACAGCTTAAGATTTTCTCAGCATAATGGGATTGGTTCAAAGTGATCCCATCCTCGTTCTTGATCAATTTAATATTCAGAATGACATTTGCCTCTCCTAAGTCTTTCATATCAAAGCATCGAGATGAGAAAGATTTGACCTCATCAATTACGGCAGTGTTTGTTCCAAATATAAGTATGTCATCCACATACAGGAACAAGATCACTCCTTGACCCCCCACCATAACGATAATATACATATTTGTTAGCTTCATTCACAACAAAGACAGCAGATGTTAAAGTTTTATCAAACTTCTCGTGCCATTGTTTAGGTGCTTGCTTTAGACCATATAAGGATTTCAATAATCTGCATACCTTATTTTCCTGTACAGAAATCATAAAACCATCCAATTGATCCATATAGATTTCTTTCTCCAACTCTCCATTAAGAAAAGCTGTCTTTACGTCCATTTGATGGACATGTAGACCATACAAAGATGCTAACGCAAGGAGCACTCTGATGGTGGTTAGTTTGGCGACAGGAGAATAGGTATAAAAGAAATCTTCTCCCTCTTTCGGGGTGTAACCCTTGGCCACAAGCCTTGCCTTATACTTCTTAATAGTACCATCAGACCTTAATTTCTTTTTAATGACCCACTTACATCCTACAGGCACTACAACAGGACCAATCTATTCTAACACACACTTTGCAACACATGTAGACCCACTTACATCCTACAGGCACTACAACAGGACCAATCTATTCTAACACACACTTTGCAACACATATAGCATGTGTTGTAGGAAAACTCAACTACAACACATATTGTCATGTTGCTACGACCCAAGTGTAGAAAGCTCCAAATATACTCAGCCCTAGTATGTTACAACACTTTGTAATGTACGTTACAACACTTAATAGACGTGTTGCTAGGGCAACCTACAAATTTTATGACCAATTTACCAACTAATGTTATACAACTAATAAAAATAAATTGGTAATTACAGTAGTTGGAAAGATACGATACTTCATTGTTTTTTATTAGAAATGAACATGCATGCCATCAGAATGTGGTTGTTGATTATCTCACCATGGCACTTGAGTCCAATGTAGAGTGACTATGTCCCCTATCTTAAAGGGGAAGGAATCGGCGGCCTCTCGGGCTCCCACCTCGTCGATTTTATCAAAACCCCCTCATAGTTTTTGAAATTACGATGAGGCCCGTCTATACCAGCGGCTGCTCAGATTTGTATCCTACCACTTTTCCAAAACGCCCTCATTTTGTTCCGTAATTATGTATAGGTTCATGTTTTCTATAGCCATCCGATCTTGCACCTAGAGGTCAACATGGTCGCCCTTGTGCACCCATTCCCGTGACCTAGCCCCTACCCAATCGAAGCGCTCGGCCCACCTTGAGCCCCATGCCGTGTCGTCCCCCTTCTCACTCCCGCATTCCCCCTGCCGCCCTCCTTGCTTCATCCGACGCCTTAGCTAGCTCTCGTCGTTGTGAGCTCCATGCCGTGTCCTCCCCATCCCTCCTACATCCCCCTTGCCCTCCTCCTTGCTAAATTCGTCCGCTCCCTCAATGGTGCAGCGATTCTCCTTGCTCCCGCGAGCGCCGCCTCCTCTCGAGGGTGCCGAGTGGCGGCGGTTGCAATGAGCTAGCGGGCCGTGATTGGTGGTGATGTCGCCAAATTTGCCACTTCTTCTACTATTGAGAGCGGCTACGTCTTTACCGTTGCTACCAGGGCTGCCGTCGCTACGAGTGACCTACAAAAAATCTTTGATCTCGGCATTCGAAGGTACTGCCAGATCTACTATCTCTCTTCGATTCTAGGTGCTATTCGGAGGAATCAGCATGTTCTTGCCTTTTTTATTAAGAAAGATTTGATATTGGAGGGGAAGAGAGGGTATGAATGGATGAGGTTGGGATGACTATAGGGTTCGGTGACCAGAAATCCCCATGGCTTCAACATAGGAAATCCACCAGTTTTGCTACTCTGCCGCTGCCTTCCCCTCTCCCCTCTCCCACGCCGCCGTCCTCCCCTCTCCCGCGCCGCTGCCTTCCCCTCAACCCTCCCCTCTCTTCCCACTGCCCCCTAGCGCCCCTGCTCTACTTGCTCTCTACTCCCTCTAGCGCCGCAGCTCCCCCTCCTCTGTTGCTCTGCTATTATGCTACTCTGCCCCCAGCATTGCTAGCTACTGCTAGATGTGATGGTGCTCTGCCGCAGCCGAATCGAGCTCTGCTGTGATGGTCCTCTGCTGTGAGCCTATGACTGCTAATTTGAGTTTTGATTGTGAATACTGAATTATTCCTGATGATGATTTGCTTGCTTTTTGTGATATTTGTGACTCCTGAATACTGCTCTATTGTGATTTACTTGCTTTCTGAATTCTGTGTCATCTGTGATATACTGCTATGATTTTGCACCATTTGCTTGCTTTTTGTGATATGTGTCCCGACTCGTGAGCATACAAGATATGTGTGACTCCTGATTCCTGAATACTACTCTGTTGACTGCTGTGATTCATAATTTTGATGATTTACTGGTGCTTCTATGCACTCACATCATTTGTTGCATTACTTGCATATCCATATTTCATCTTTATCTGGTCGACCTGACTCATCAATGTGACAATGTTTCATGACTTCATCATTAGGTTTTTATTCCCTGAATTGACCTATTTATATTAAGTTTACAACTGTCCACTTATCATCAAGTGAACAGATTAACAACTACACCAACATATATGATTTAGTTCTGGCATTGTATTTGGCTATTTTCTTTATCTGCTGTGTCTTCAATGTCGATATCATCTTCAGAGAGAAACATAAGAGTATATGACCATAAGTTTACCTAGACCCTTGAATATATGTATGTTATGAGTTATGACTTATTGTTGATTTGTCATTTTGTTAAGAACTCAAGATGTCATTCATACATTCTTTCTCAGACAATAGCAAAATAACTCATCATTGATTAAATATGTAGGTTTACATCATTATTTGGTTACGTACATATTTACATCAAGCTCTTAGAGAGGAGATAATATACATGACTACATTAAATTTCCCATGTCTTGCTTTTTTAGGTAATTTTCCTTCTATCTTGCTCAATTTTATGCCTGATACTTGCTCAATTCATCATATTATTCCTGTTATGGGCTCATCTGCACCATAGCCAAGCCAGCCACTTGGGCGCCACCTAGTCCACCTAGGCGCTAGGTGTTGGGCCACCGCCCGCCTAGCGCCTAGTGCTTTCTTGAACCTTGCTATTTTGTGGATACCCTGTAAGCTATAGTAAATATATAATTGCCTACTTATAGTTTAGTGTTTATGTATTTTGAATTTGTGTTATTTCATCCATTGAGTTTATCATATTATGTGAAATTAGTTTCAACCTATAAGAGTTGATCTGTTAATTCAGCCGCTAATTGTCATCTTTGACTTCCTACTGTGTAAGAAACTAGTTATATTGTGATACTTGTGTACTGATTGTCTTCTCTGATGGTTGATGTAGAAATAACACCAGTTGTCTCATTCTACAAATGATTTTTCGTAAGTACAAATGATTAATTGGCAGAGTATGGTGGCAAGGTACCTTTGCATTGGTTTCTCTAGTTAGATTTATTTCTCTTTTGTTTCGCCTGTAAATAGGAAAACATGGCTCAGATAATAAGGACTCAGTGATGGCTATTTAACTATAGATTTCACTCATTCTGAAGCAATAGTTTGCACTTGGTACTTTGTATCTCTCTAAGGAAGCTTGGTTCTTTACCTAAAGGAACCTGTAAGATGCTTAATTCATTGACAACAATTTCTGAGAGCTACCTTTCTATTTCACTTGTGAAACCTCTGTCCTTTGTAGAAACCACAAAATATGCTTTGCAGTTCCATTTTACTGGTGCTATGCTTGCTCTGTAAGTACCATTTTTTCCATTTTATCTTAGTTTGCAACTTGTTTTATAATCATATAGTATTGGAGTATGACTTGGCTAGAAGATTGCTATGTTCACCTTAGTTTTAGAACTAAATAGAAGAAAATAGTGTTACAGAAATATCCTTCAACTCATCTTGGTCCCCTGTTATGATTTAGCATGCATGGTACCATTTTTTATAATGTGTTAGCTAGATGCATTCCTAGATCTATAGAGTTAAAGTGGTGATCAAGATCAGACCTAGAAACTTGACGACGTTAAGAAGTCTAAGTGGCATTACAGAAGTAGGCATAACATGTTTTATAAAGTTGGTAGGGACATAATCAAAATGACATGTCAACAAAGACTAGAAAGAAAATTACATGTAAACAACTTCATTTAGAGGCCCATACATAATATAATTATTGATTAGTAAGTCTGTATTGATTTTTGTCATAGACTTTTCTATATGTTTATGTCCAATTACATACCATTGTTTTTTTACAGTTATTGTATAAGTTCTTTTGTGCAGTTTTGGTAGTTGATCAACTTAAGCACCAATATATAGTACTCTTAGCCTCATTTCCCTATTTGTGCTTTGTGAATGTATGTCATTTAATACAATTTTATATTAATAAGTTAACTAACAGCACCTTAACTCTGTAGGCTGGTGTGCTATGCTCATGAGCTTCATATAGGACACACGCTACTGCAAATAATCCTTGAGATGTTACCATTCTATGGTTTTAATGGCTTTGTCTGCTCTGTACGCTTTTTGAGATGGTGCAGATTGAATGTATCGGTTGATGATTGTTGATATTTTTATACTAGAGAGATGCAGAAGAAAAACCTGTAAATGATAGATAGACGAAGCTAGTTAAGATTTTACCTTTTTAGACTAAATTGTATAATTTCTTCTCACAACTTGATGTATTCAACGGATATGGTTATGTTTATATATGAAGATGTAAAGAATATACTTGAAAGCATTTGCTTTGTGCAACGAGAAATATTTGTCTTTGTGGCGTGTTTATTCTTCTGTGATGTGTTATGGTATGAATATACGAAAATACAAATGTATATTCTGAACATGTTGCAATAGGGCTAAAAATAGTGATGCTAGGAACTGTAGACTATATCTCCTAGCAAATGCAGGTTGTTGTTGCTAAGAAAAGGTGTTGTAGGTTGCTACATTGCAACACTTAAATTTTTATATAACAACATATATTATATGTTGCAGTAGACCAAGCATAGCAACACCACGTATAACAGCACTTATGAATTGTATTGCTACGAGTCATAGCAACACGTTTTTGAAGATACAACAACACATACATGTGTATCTATAGTTCGTTCCTGTTGTAGTGAGGTTTGCACCCGATAGGACGGTCAGTGATCTCCCAAGTCCTGTTAGCCATGATAGAGTCCATCTTGTTAGAGACTGCTTCTTTCCAATACTCAGTATCAGAAGATGCATAAGCCTCTGAAAGAGTTTTTGACACATCATCCACGAGGTATAAAATAAAGTCATCACCAAAGGTTTTCTCAACCCTTTGTCTCTTGCTGCTGTAAGGAGTTTTTGCAACTAGATTGTTATCCTCATCAGGGATATCACATATTGGTTCAGAAATAGTGGGAAGTTCAAAAGTTTGATTATTCTCACTTTCAATATTTTTAGTTTGAACATTCTCGATTCATGAAGAGGTCTTATAGAAAAATAATCATCAAAGAATGAAGCATCTCTAGACTCCATTATTGTGTTAGCAATAATCTAAGGAGTTTCTGATTTAACTACTAAAAAACTATAGGCCGTGCTATTACGAGTATATCCTAGAAAAATACAATCGATTGTTTTAGATCCAAGCTTTCTCTTTTTCTGCAATGGTATATTGACCTTTGCCAAACACCCCAAAATTCGCAGAAAATTGACATTAGGTTTTCTCCCCTTCCATCCCTCATATGGAGTAATCTCACTCCTTTTAGTGATTACTCTGTTTAGGACGAAAGTTACTATCAATGTAGCTTCCCCCATCATGCCTTAGGCATACCAGCACTCTCTAACATGGCATTAACCAAGTCTGTTAATATCCGGTTTTTCCTCTCAGTTATCCCATTTGATTGGAGTGAATATGGTGGTGTAAATTCATGGACTATTCCATGCACAGAACAGAATTGGAAAAATTCATGAGAGATGTACTCTCCTTCACAATCAGACCCCAGTATTTTTATTTTCTTCTCTAGTTGGTTCTCAACCTCGGCCTTATAAGTCTTAAAGTAGTTTAAAGCTTCATCCTTAGTTTTTAGTAAATACACATAGCAGTAGCGTGTTGCATCATCAATAAAAGTTAGAAAAATACCTTTTGCCACCTTTTGCCAACAATCCATTCAGTTCACACAAATCTGAATGAACAAGATCTAATGGTGCTAAGTTCTTTTCATCATCTAATCCCTTAAAGGGTTTGCGAGGTTGCTTTGCTTGCACACATGACTGGCACTTTGATCCTTTGTGTAGGACCAGAAAGGCGACTAGAGGGGGGGTGAATAGGAGCACCTCACTTTTTCACCCTAATTGAATTCAATACTAATTCACTCCAATAGCTATAGAAGCTATGAAGATCAAAGTACAAGCACAGTGGAAGACTTGTATTGAATCCAATTAAAACCCCGACGCAAAACACCCAAAATTACCAAAATCTCAAATCTCAGAGAGTTGGGCGGTCTAACCACTGATATTGGCTAGTCGAATGTTTTGCCTAGCGGTCAGACCGCCCCTGACGATGAACAGCAAAATCAGCACAGTCAGCCTGAAAAACCGAAACGAAAATCGGTCTAACTTTTGATCTACAAGGCCAAACTTGACCAAATTTGGAACACACCTTCCTAAAGATATTAGGAACCTATTCCAAGAAGAGATTGAGTAGATCCACGCCAAAGTTTTGACCTTTTTCTGTTTTACCGAAGGAGGGTTCAAAACCGGGCAAAAACGAAAAACTTGATCCAAATCTTGCTCGTGGGAGATTGATGATCTAGATGATCCGAGATGTATTCCCACACATCACAGCAAGGTAAAAGAGGGAAAGAAACCAACCAAAAACCACAGGATCAAGGAAGCACCCAAAATCATCAAAAGAGAAGGGAAAGCACAAGAAGATTCATCTTTGAACAATCATCCATGGATTGATTCATGATTGGTTGCTGGTTACAGCCACTCCATCAAGGAGGGCAAAACTCAATCCATGAGCACACAACTCAACACATCTCCCTAGAACCCTAAGCCTCTTCTCTTTCTCCTAAGCCCTAAGACAAACTAGGGTTTACAATGAAGTGCATGAGGTGGCTGCCTAACAGCACCCCTCCTATTTATATGAGGCCTAGAGCTTCTAGAAGACTTAACCCTAATGGGCTCCTGTTAAGGCCCAATACAAACGGGTCACACACGCACGTATCTCAAAGCGCCGTCTTCATTTCTTTTGACCTAATCCACTTCTTGACACACCGTCTTGCGCCGCGGGTTGGCATTAGGTCACCAAGGCGATATTTGGTGAAATTACCAAAATACCCCTTCTCGATCTTTTCCGAAGACCGAGTCCAAACTGCGCGAAACATATCCATGCTTCGCCACGTGTAGGTTGATCCAGTGGCTCTCATCGTGTCGGCAAGTCTCTCCCATCTGGTTCCCACCGGACCACCTTGGCACTTGCACCGACCCCCGCATCGCTTGATCCAACCAGTCGCACCGAACTGCCTGTTCGGTCATCTTCATCCATTCTGCACCATGCTTGAGTCACTTGACCTTACTCGGCATCCATGATCGTTCTGGACCTTAGCTCTCCAAGCTTAGTCCCGATCCTCCTCACCGTTGACCGTCGTTTACCTCCAAGCCACCTGCACAGCAATAGACAAGCAAACACGAATCTAGGAACAAGTTCTTCGCAACTTGACCCACGTTAGCTAAAACATGCAATATGCAACACATATGCATTATCAAACAAGGATATGACCTATCCCAAAATCAATCCATAACAAATATCACCATTCAACATAAAAATTGGTCAGACCGCCGGATTGGCCGGTCTGACCGCCACTGGGACTAAATAAGAATTTCACTTAAGGCTTGGCCGGTCTGACCGCCCAAAATGCCGGTCTGACCGCCAATGACCTGACAACCCAGAAACTTTGTCGAAAACGCTTGAAACTTCAAACCAAAAGCAACATTGCCAATTGTTTCATCATCCTAAGATCATGGGCATATCCCCATGATATCCACACTTTGATAATTTTATATTTTGGAATTAAATCTAATCTAGACATTCTAGTAATACTATCAAAACCAATATGACAGAAACAAGAATGCCAAATATTTGCCTCACATTTATTTAAACCAGTTGCAACATTTAGCTTATAACAAGACTCTAAAGTACTTAGATGGAACAAGCCTCCACTCTCATAGCTTTTACCAACAAAATTTCCAAACTAAGACATTATAATTTTATTTGACTCAAAAACTAGCTTATAACCATCCCTGCATAGGACAGAACCACTAATGAGGTTCTTGTTTATTGTAAAAGCATGCTGCACATTCTTCAAGTGGATAATCTTCCCTGAAGTAAGCTTCAGATCCACCGTGCCAACACCAAGAACAGAAGCATGTGACCCGTTTTCCATTAGGATGGAGGAAGCCCCTACTACTTGGTAAGAATAAAACAAGGAAATATCAAAACATATATGAACATTAGCACCAGTATCAACCCACCAATCAGTGGATTGACATGCTGAAAAAACAACAGGAGAATTACCATACCCTCCTGAAGTTGAGGCCTCGCCTATGATCACATTGACAACCTTCTTCTTTGGCAGTTTGCCATCTCTTCTCTTGCGGAAGCAATAGTCCTTCGCCACATGACTGTTGACGAGGATTAAAACCTCTATGTATTAATTTAAATACATAAAAGACCATACGTCTTCATGGTCGTAACCCCTAAGGCTAACGACCTCACTGGTCGAAGGATTCCAGAGGTTACACGATGGGTACCGGTGGGACTAGGTTCCACCGGTGGTCGCTTCGAAATGTTATGAACAGGTACCATTAACCGTATGATGAATGGAACACGTGCTAAACGTTCCATAACTTATGGTAACATACAAGACTCTGACGATAAACCACCTTGCGGTTAAATGTCTCACAAATACTTAATCGCAAGGCAGTTAGCACATTGTTAACTACCTTAAACCTCCAACCGGTTGTAACGTTTCATCAGGGACGTCTTTCCCAGAAGTAACTGCCGTCCCTTCGGGAGTTATTTAATGGTGAAACGCGGAAGACGAGAGAGACACATAACAGTGAACAACAGAAGGCAACACAGAAGCCGAAGCAGTAGTATTCAATACATTCAGTGTAATTGGAGATAATCCCTAGTCAAGTCTTGTAAACCCAGTTCATATAAATAAAGAGCAGCCCCCATTCTCTTCCAGGATACTCTACGTCATTTTCCTCCTTTTATTTTCATAAGATCAGCGATTTGATCGTCGACAGCTGGCGCCGTCCGTGGGGAAGAAGATGTAAGTTTCCTGAAGAAACTTTTCGCTCATACAAATTCTCACCCAAGTTCCGGCAATCGTTAATGCGAATATGCCCGGAGTCTGGGATGAGGAGAATTGGTTCGACTTGGCGGACTATGACAACCTCGACATGGAAGGATGCATTCGTGCCATGGAGGAAAATGGCAGATCATCCTCATCTTCCTCCTCCGCCGGCTCGCACGTCGCCGACGATAGCGAGATCGACCGGATGGACGAGGATACGCCACCGTTACCGGTGGCGCAATCATAGGAACCAGCCATTCCAATTAGTTCGGAATGTTAGGGGATCTCTTCAAGCCCGGCCTTTTCGACCGGCAAAACTGGTGAAGAAATTTCAGCACCTTCACTCGAAAATCTCTATACCCTCGATGAAATCATGGCTGAAAGATACTCTCCTACGGCTTCTGGCAATTCCAGGAGTCAACCGACATCTGGTAACGGTGTCGATGAAGCCTCCACTGGTCATAGACCACGTGGGGATAATCACACTCAGCATACGATCGACATTACGCCGAATCAGGCTGAGGAGACCTCAGGAGGTGCTCATCTCCGACCGCTCTCCGTCGTGGAAACTTCTGGCAGAAGCACTGATAAGCTCTCCATTAGTTACGATGGAAGCTCATCAGAAGATCGATGCTGGAGGCACGAAGTCAACGCGATCGGAGATGAAAATCAAGATGCCCTGCACGGTCCTACACTCTCTGCCACGCCATCACGTGTTGTTAGAGATGATCCGAGCCGTCAGGCACCAACTTCCGGAGGCTACGGGCGATCGACGCCCATCAACTAATTAAATCGCACGCCCCACCTAGAATAGTTGATAGGGCAGATCAAACCGAGGTCGGGGAGGTTCAGTCTGCGTACACCTACAACGATCTGAACCCCCGAGACCCTCAGAATCGCATAAAACTTGCGGCGTATTCAAGATATATTAAATAATTCTAATCGCTTTAGCAGAACTCGTGTTTTGTACAGCTTGTAGGTCAAGTATCGAAATTCTCCAATGCACCATGAAGCGCCGATCAAGCATATCGGGAACAAAGGGTTTGGAGTCAAACTATGACTACATCTCACCGTTCCTCCTCAAATAGGGACAAGATGGTCATACTCGGAGCGATCGATACCAAGGCCTCATCGACGATTCCGACCAAGGAGTCATGAGGGGAGAAGGTTATTTCACGAAGCCACTCCCCCATCACGTCGAGAAGAACCATCGCTTGGACCTGACGATCTTCGGCATCGTCTGAATCAAGTAGGCGATTGGAGACATCATACTAATGTCCACGACCGGATCGGCACACTGGAGTTCCAGCATTCCAATCTTAGGAACCGGTCTCCGACCGATTACAATCCGGCATCTTCCCAGAGAAGGCGTCATGAATCAATCACAGGTTGTCGGGCCTTCTCTGCAGGGCTCCAAGCTGTGCGTTGGCCTAACCGGTTCCGACCGGCCAATTTGGACAAGTTTAATGGAACTCAAAATCCGTTGGAATTTCTCCAAATCTATACCACCGCCATCAGAGCTGCTGGAGGCGATGAAAATGTGATGGCCAACTATCTACCCACCGTGCTCGAAGGGTCTGCCTGGTCGTGGTTGTTGAACCAACCAGTCGGAACGATCTATACTTGGGAGCAACTCTGTGACCTTCTGATTGCAAATTTCTAGGGTACGTACGATCGCCCTGGAAAGGAGGATGATCTCCACCGAATCCGGCAGGGCTCTGATGAGACTCTATGTCAATACATCAAGAGGTTTAGCCAGGTTCGCAATTCTATTCCCGAGGTCGCAGAATCCTTTGTTATTCAGGCCTTCAAAAGCAGTGTCGAGGAATCGGCGGTTTCACGGAGGATGAGCAATGAACCCCCAAGAACAACCGTTGAGCTTTTTGATATGGCTAACAAGTATGCCACCGCTAGCGAAGCAATCGAGTGGGTGCGGCCATTGATCGGAAAGACAAGATTCCTCGGCCGGCCTAGACAAACCAGAGAAAAGAACAAGAAGTCTCTCAAGAAGAAGAAGAATCGCAGATCCGGCGACAAGGAGGTTCTAGCCATTCCGATAAATTCATGAAGGGCAAAAAGGACTACACCGGTCGGGGCAAGACAAAAGCTCCGATCAAGGATTCGAGTAAAAGAAGAAGTGGTGTCCACTTCACGGTGAGCAGTGGCATGATCTACGACTGCCGAGTTTGGCAAAAGAAAGCGGAAGATTATTATGCGGTGAAGGACCATTTCCGCAATACCGTAACCCGGAGAAACGAGCTCCAAAAGGATAAGGATGGCGATTTAAGAGATGGAGTACCAGGATCCCCAACATACAGTCAACATGATTTTTGGAGGATCTTCTTCATACGAATCCAAACGTCATCTAAAAGCCGTGGAGCGGGAGGTCAACCTCGTCGAATCTCCGAACACTATCAAGCAATCGAAGTGGTCAAACATTGCAATTTCCTTTAGCAAGGACGACTGCCCCATTCCTTCGACTCGACCAGGTAGGTTCCCTATTGTTGTCGAACCAACCATTAATAATTGTAGGGTTAATCGAGTCTTGGTAGATGGAGGTAGTTCTTTGAATATATTATTTTCGGGAGCTTTAGAAGAAATGCAGGTCCCCATGTCAAAGGTGAAACCAGTGAAATATGCTTTTCATGGCATAGTTCCTGGCTCCACCGCTAAACCAATAGGACAAGTTTTCTTACCGGTTACGTTCGGAAGGCCTGATAAAAAAACCGATCAAGCAGAAGCTGCGGCGTTTTGCACCTAATCGGAAGGAGGCAATCCAGTTAGAGATTGACAAGCTTCTCAAAGCTAGATTCATTCGTGAAGTCAACCACCCTCAGTGGCTCGCCAACCCTGTAATGGTTAGGAGGAATAATGGGAAATGGCGAATGTGTATCGACTTTACAGATCTTAGTAAAGCTTGTCCGAAGGACAATTTTCCCCTTCCACGCATTGATCAACTGGTAGATTCTACCTCTGGGTGCAAATTACTAAGTTTTTTAGATGCGTATTCAGGGTACCACCAGATTAGTATGTGTAAAGAAGATGAAGAGAAAACTTCCTTCATCACTCCATATGGCACTTACTGTTATGTTAAGATGCCATTTGGTCTCAAAAACGCTGGTGCAACTTTTCAAAGGTTGATGCAAAAAACCTTTAGCCTGCAAATAGGTCGGAATTTAGAAGCTTACGTTGATGATCTAGTCGTAAAGACCACCAACGCTAGCAACCACATCTCTGACTTACAAGAAACTTTCAGCAACCTGAGAAGGCATAACCTCAAGTTGAATCCGGAAAAGTGTGTGTTCGGAGTTTCTGCTGGAAAATTGCTTGGTTTCCTAGTCTCGGCTAGAGGTATCGGTTTAATCCAAAGAAAGATAGCGACCATCGACGGATGCACCTCCGACCACGAAGAAGGAAGTCCAAAACTAACCTAGGTGTATGGCGTGTAAGTCGTTTCATAGCAAGGTTAGGAGAAAAAGGGTTACCTTTCTTTAAACTTCTCCGGAAACATGGGAGTTTTGAATGGACTAGAGAAGCAAACGATGCCTTTGAAGAACTTAAAAAGTACCTTACAAGTGCCCCGGTTTTAGTCTCTCCGAGACCGGGAGAAACACTGCTAATGTACGTGGCAGCAACTCCACAAACAGTGAGCGGTGTACTGGTCGTGGAAAGGGATAACATCCAACGACCAGTTTATTACGTAAGCGAGGTCTTACATGGACCAAAGGAAAGATACCCACAGGTACAAAAGTTGCTCTATGGTCTCCTTATGTCTTCAAGGAAGCTAAGGCATTACTTTCAGGCCCACAAAGTGGTCGTACCGACGGGATATCCCCTTGGTCAAGTCCTTGGAAACAGGGAATCATCAGGACGAATAGCAAAATGGGCGGTTGAGCTAGGGGCGTTCGACCTCCATTTCATTTCACGAACAGCGATAAAGTCCCAGGCAGTAGCAGAATTCATTGCCGAATGGACAAACCCTGAACCCACCCAAGGGCCCGTGTATGAACACCACGAGGAGTAGACAATGTACTTTGACGGTTCTTTCATGTTAAAAGGGTCGGGGGCTGGAGTGATCCTGATATCCCCTACTGGCGAACACATTAAGTACGCCATCCAGTTAAATTTTCCTGCCACAAATAATATGGCAGAATATGAAGGTTTATTGGCAGGACTCCGAGCAGCTCATTCGCTCGGGATTCGCAGATTACTAGTGAAAGGCGATTCTCAACTGGTAGCGAATCAAGTAGGGAAAGAGTATCAATGCTCAAGTACCAAGATGTCATCTTATCTGGCGGAAGTACGAAAACTCGAAAAGCACTTCTTCGGTTTTCAGATCCAACATATTCCTAGAAAGGAAAACTTTTGGCGCACCGGTTGGCACGGATGGCCTCCACGAGGTCAACCGAGTCCGCCGAGTTTTTCTCGAGCAACTCGATTCACCCTCGGTAGTTGAGCCTTCCGAGAACATACATGATTCTTTGGTCGAACAAACCAATCAAAAGAACATGGATGCTCCACAAAGTTGTTGACGGTTGGCGTATCACGATCAAGGTAGAGATTGGATAACATCGATCTACAATTATCTTCAGCATGACATAATTCCAGAAGATGATGTAGAGGCTGATCGTATAGCATGAAAAGCCAAATCATACACTCTAATCGAACATACCTTGTACAAACGAGGATCTCATGGAGTGTTGATGAGATGCATATCTCAAACGAATGGCATTAAGTTGCTAACCGAAATCCATGAAGGAGTCTGTGGAGCACATCATTCCTACAAAACTCTGGTCGGTAAAGCCTTCAGGCAAGGATACTACTGGCCAACTGCCCTTCATGATGCAAAAGAACTTGTGACGAAGTGCGTACAATGTCAGTTTCATAGCAGACAAGTACATCGGTAGGCACAAGCCTTACAAACGATTCTCTTTTTGGCCTTTTGCAACTGAAATTTGGACGACATTCAGGACCTTTCCCAAGAGCACCCGGGGGCTTCGAATTCCTTTTCGTCATGATTGACACGTTTACAAAATGGATCGAGGCGGAGCCGGTTGTTAAAATAACAACTGAGGCCACTAAGAGATTCCTAATGAAAAATGTGATCACACGATTTGGTGTACCTAGTCGTATAATCACAGATAATGGCGCCCAGTTCACTAGCAGTCAATTTCAAGAATTCTGCGATGAACTTGGTGTAAAAGTTCATTTTGCTTCTGTCGCTCATCCGCAGAGCAACGGAGCAGTTGAGCGAGCCAATGGTATCATTATGCAAGGGATCAAACGCCGAGTATTCGACCAGTTAATCAAATGGTCAGGAGCTTGGGTTCAAGAACTCCCGTCTGTATTATGGGCCGTTCGAACCACGACCAGTCGTGCGACTGGTGAAACACTATTCTTTTTGGTTTACGGGGCTGAAGCCATGCTTCCTCCAGAACTCAAAATTGGCTCTGCTCGAATTATCATCGTGGTGGTCGGGTTACCCACTGTGTTAAATCTGATTGGCTATGTCGATGGGCAAATTTTGTCAAATTCTTGGAACATTGATCAATTCGTAAGTTCTATGTTTAATTATTGTTTACTTTCTTTCATTTCTTTCAATTTCAATAAAATCATTTACGCTCTAAATAATAATAATAATAATAAGTAACATTGCTTATATATATATATACCTATAGGCTGGTCGTTCATGGTTGTTAATTTAAACTGGTTGGAGAAGACAATTTTCTCCGATATCCTTTCTAAGGATCTCTATTACTCTCGCAAACGACTTCTAAGTCATCTGTTGATTTGTCCTAGTCGTGAGCATTTTACCACGCACGACAACATTCTTTTCTTAAGGAAATATATGAGTAATCGAGCATCGTACAAATAACTTTTCATCTTGAGCGATATGCCTAAGATTATGAAGGTTATATTTCATTATTTCAAGATTCTCGCTCTGCTCTTGTCGCTCTTTGGTGGGACACGGAAAGCCTCCTAGTCGAAGTCTCTCCTTTTTTATGACGTGGTCACCTTAATGGAAGGAGCTTCCTAGCGATGGTCCTTTTCTTACGATCCTCGCTACGATCGGATAGAGAGTTTGAACACGTTTAGCGAAATATGATATGTGAATTCAGATCTAAAGCATTCCTTCCACTGGACTTTAGGATAATAGATATAAACAAAGTTCACTTATAATTTGCTGCATTCATTTTTGGCATTTCTCCTTATGTCACAAAACAAGGTCTCTTATCCAACCATATATAACTTTTTGATTGGTATTTCGATCATGGCAAACAAGGATCTATAACGAAGCGAAGTCATAAGCTGGTTCCGACCACAATGATTTCCTAGTATTGGTACGATCAGTTTTGACTTCATATCGGCACATACCTTCAAAATTATGGTTTCGACTTTTTTTTATTCTCTTTCTTGGCTACCTACTTGTATAGTAAAGTTCTTCTACTATAAAGCAGTCGGGGGCTAGGAGGTGTGTGAGAATTTAAAAATAGTCAAACAGGATAAAACAACGGCATTGTTAAATGACATAAAAGGTAAGTTTTACACATATTCAATATTCTTACACTTTTTTGCAGGAGTCTACTCTAGAAATATTCCCAGACTAATTACTGCTTGATGGGGATCCGACCTCCATTTCCTCTACTACTTTATCTCCAAGTGGCTTGAGTTCTTCCATGAACTTGGTTGCCTCCTCAGGTAGGCAGTTGAAGTCATCTTCAACAACTTGGAAATCAATAGAGGGGTCGGAAGCTTTCAGTTTTGCCAAAGAAAAACTAACTCCATTAGCAACGCCTGTTTTCATAGCCTGGGCATAGTTCTTCCGAGTAGTCTTGAGCAGATTGTTAAGATCCTCTAGAAGTTGACCAAAATAGTTCATTTTCTCTACTGGATCTCTTAAGGTAGGCAGGCTTGATCCTGATCCCATGTCAAAGATCATCTTGTTCAAAAATATAGTCTTTTCATCTAAACTTTGAACGAGAGCTGCCTCCTTGTCTTGCTCAAATTTTAGAGTTTTCTCTACTCTGTCCAAAACTTGTTTTTGCTCTGCAAGAGTAAAACAGGTGATAAGCAAGAAAATAATTGGAGGAAAATAATAAGTCAAGTTTACGACCTATTACCTTCAATTTTCTTGTTAAGGTCTTCCTTGCTGGTCGTAGCCTCGGCGATCGACCGGTCCTTAGCTTTGATTTCTTCTTCAAGCAGAGCCGTCTTGGCTTTCTCAGCTAGGATCTCTTATTTTATTTTCTCCAAATCTATCAAATATGATAAGGGAGAATAATTAGCAAAGGGCGAAGCATTGAAGAAAGAAAAAAGCAAAGGGGAAAGTTCTTACTTTCTAATTCGGAGTGTTTCGCTCCAAGTCTTTAATCATTTGGTGGGTCCTCCGACCACAAAGAAAGTTCTCGACCATATCTTTGTTCAAATAGCATTTTCCTCTTTAAAAGACTTTTAGGAGAGATTATGAAACCGGTCGTAGATACTTACCCGGATTGCCAAATCATTGTATCCACCAAAAATGGAATCGGGATGCATTTTGATTTGATGGTCGATATCTTTCCCCATGCCTCGTCAAGCTCCTTATCCTCGATGAATCGGGCGAAAAGGAACTTGTCGGGGTTGAGGAGAATTACCAACAATGGTCGGAACTCGTTGAGGGCCTTTAGGGCATCTACCTCCATGAGAAAGTTAGAACCACCAATGGTTCCAACTCAACTGCTGGCCTTGACGCTCGGGGCTTCTCCGACCACTCTTTCCTCAGAACTTTATCCCGGAAGTGGTGCGCTCATGGACCTCTTCGTATTGGGTCCTTAGAAGGAATCAGTCGGAAGCGATTTAACGCCAGAGGACCTATGCCAAGCAAATAAGGGAAGTTAAAAAAGGAGAGAGGCATCAAATCATCAAGAAGTTATTAAAGGTATGCGCTTATACGACCACTTTCATTTGAGCGTACCTAGTTAATTTCCGGGATTTGACTTTGAAACGCGGAAGAGTAAAATCTGTACCGTCTCCCTTCCTTTTCTTTTCTTCTGGCCTTGCCGGTTCTGATCCGGCAGGATTGGCCAAATCTGTTGCATTATCCAACAGAATATCGGATGCGATATTCTCGATCAGCTCGTCAAAAGTTACGTCCTTGATGATCTGGTCGGACGGAGTGGTTTCACCAGCCTCCATACCAGTTGTTCCAGCAACAAGCGTCCGTTAAATCAACGGCCGATGCAGGGGTTAACAACCTCGTGAGTCGCATCTTTGGTGGCCTTGACCTTCTCCACCTAAACCAATAAATGAATTTGGTTAGGTGATGAAATCTTTTATCTAAACTATATATATATTTCTTTTGAAATATTCTGTTACCTCGGGAGATTCATCCTCTTCCAGTGCATCTGGGCACGAGTCGGTTGGAACAACGGTGGGATGTTTAGCCTCACCAATGTGTGTAATTCGCAACCCGACCAGCTACAAAAACAGAGCATGATCAAAAACCTGATCGGAGATTATATATATATGCATGATAAAAGAGATTTTTTACCTTAAGCCTTGTTGTTCTCTCTTCAGCAGAGGCTATGGCCAAGATCTCAGGAAATCCAGCTTTTTCTCCAGGCTCCCCTGCACAGATCAGCCTAATCCTTTCTCTAACTTCCTCAGGGGAAAGAGCTTAAAAAAAAGAGAGAAAATAAGACATGAACATGTTTTAAGGTAATACATTAATCAAATGAAAATACTAGTCAGAGTTATCTCAAAGACTTACCACCTCCTGAGATAGCTTCATCACGACCAATGGACCAGATCAGGGAGTGAGTCCGAAGCTTTAATGGGCTGATTTGGTGCTTAGTGAAATCCCTCACCACATGCCAAGAGGTCAAGCCCTTGACTCGTAGGTCGTAGATGGCATCCACCCATCGCTCGACCGCTCCTGTCTTCTCCACGGTCTTTCTCCATTTGGGATTTTCCGTTGCTCTCATCTCGGCGAAATAGAGGTCGTCGTCCCTCGTAACCGTCATATAGAACCAGTTCTTCTTCCATGACGACCACGAGGATTTTGAGTACATATGAATGTACTCATCGGCCTTTCCGTCGTGAAGGCGCAATGTACATTCCCCGGGAGTCTCCGTGGTTCTCCCCATCACCATTCGGTAAAAATACCTGAAGAGCCTTAAACTCGGAGCCAATCCCAGGTATGCCTCACACAAATATGTGAAGATGCTGATGTTGGCGATGGAATTTGGGGCCAAATTCACTAATTTCACTCCGTAGAATTCAAGAACACGGAGAAGGAATTTGTGTACCGACAATCTCAGCCCACATTCGATGTAGGCGAGGAAAACAAGAATTTCCTCATTTCGTGACTTGAGAAATGCTCTCCAAATGCCGATCTCCATCTGATCAAATTCTTGTCCGGAAGCATCCTGATCTTCTCCAAAGCTTCAAGCTTTTTCTTGCTCAACTCCGACGGCAACCACTTTGTGATTTGCTCCGACATGATGAAAATCCTTGAGGATGAGCAGAACTCGCAGGAGATTTTTGTGGTCGGAAGAACAAGAAAGGAAGGGCGAAGATTTTTGTGCAGGTAAAGAGATCGTAAAAGGATCTGGAAGCATAGAAAATCCAAAAGGTCTAGCGATGGGGATTTTATAGCCTAGGGTCTTTCGAATTACGATCGGAGGCTATCCATAAAAGTCTGATCGACAAAAAGCTTCTTTTTCGCCCAACGGACAGAGAAACTCTTCGGTTCCCAAGGCAAGTTCTCAACTTTAAAATGAACACAAACCACCTCGGACGTCACGACATTAAATGGTGGTTTGCCCGATATGAATTCATCGGGAGAAGGCATTCACACGACCTGTTCATTTAAAGTTCGAGGGCTAGTTGACGAGGATTAAAACCTCTATGTATTAATTTAAATACATAAAAGACCATACGTCTTCATGGTCGTAACCCCTAAGGCTAACGACCTCAGTGGTCGTAAGGATTCCAGAGGTTACACGATGGGTACCTTGGTCGGACTAGGTTCCGACCAGGTGGCTGCTTGGAAATGTTATGAACAAGTACCATTAACCGTATGATGAATGGAACACGTGCTAAACGTTCCATAACTTACGGTAACATACAAGACTCTGACGATAAACCACCTTGCGGTTAAATGTCTCACAATACTTAACCGCAAGGCAGTTAGCACATTGTTAACTACCTTAAACCTCCGACCGGTTGTAACGTTTCATCAGGGACGTCTTTCCCAGAAGTAACTGCCGTCCCTTCGGGAGTTATTTAATGGTGAAACGCAGAAGACGAGAGAGACACATAACAGAGAACAACAGAAGGCAACACAGAAGCCGAAGCAGTAGTATTCAATACATTCAGTGTAATTGGAGATAGTCCCTAGTCAAGTCTTGTAAACCCAGTTCATATAAATAAAGAGCAGCCCCCATTCTCTTCCAGGATACTCTACGTCATTTTCCTCCTTTTATTTTCATAAGATCGGCGATTTGATCGTCGACAACTGTCTTTTCCACACACAAAGCAGGTGATGTCTCTCAAATCCTTGTTCTTAGTTTTCTTCTTCTTAAAGCTAGTTGTCTTGTTTGGTTTGTTGGATCTGTACTTCTTTGCAACAATCTTTTTCTCTATGAAATTTGCATTGTTCTGACCAGAAGTGCTGGGTGCATCTTTTGCTCTTGCCTTTTCTTCCACATCGAGGGCAGCAATGAGATCTTCAACGAAAATCTCTTCCCTCTTGTGTTTCAAGCTAGTGGCAAAATCCCGCCAAGAAACAGGAAGTTTGGCAACAATACCCGTAGCCACAAACTTAGGAGGCAACACATAGCCCATGTGCGCAATCTCACCAACCAATAGCTGGAGATTATGTGCTTGTCCAACTATGGACTTAGCCTCATCCATGCTAAAGTCGAAGAATTGCTCACACATGTAGAGCCAGCAACCTACCTCTACCTCTGCATATTTGTGCTCTAGTACATCCCATAACTCTATGGTGGACTTATAGTCCATATACACATCGTAGAGTTGATCTGCCAGAATGGTCAGAATGCAGCCAAGAGCAGTGCTGTTCACATTATCGAACTGCATAAACTAGTCAATCATAAATGGATACGGCAGGTGGATTACCCACCACAGCCCCAAAGACATGACCCAGAACTTGGCTTTAGTCTGCCATCTACGAAAATTCTAACTAGAAAATCTCTCAGGTTTCATAGCATCAAAAGCACCAGCCATTGCTGTATTGCAACAAAGTTGAAAATAAGGTTTTTGGAATGTTGAAAATGAGGGCAATATTTTAATTCCAGATTTTAATAGAAGGCAAAGATCGCAAATGACTAATGTTGCATAAATCAGTACTAACAGCAGACAACTCATTGTATGTCACAATATATGCAAAAACAGAATGTAAACAAGTCAATCAGTCACACGAAAGACTTACTGATCGGTCCAATGAAGGATAGGAAGCAGCACAGACGTAGACTCAATGCAGTGCAGCTACGTAGATGAATCAGCGAAGCAACTGGTTGCGCAGATGTGCGCTGCCTAGAAACCTTATTGCCGCCCCCACCCCCTGGTGTAGGTCTTCATGGCAGCAACGGCTCGGAGATACCGCTCTCCTTCTCCACGGTGCACGCCGAGAAGAAGAGTCGACGAGGTTCGGACGTCGCAATACAACAACACAAGTTTGCAGAAGGAAGAAAAGAAGAAATAGAGGCAGTGGTTCTACGCACTATGCTGTGGACGTCTCCAAACATAGATATAGAGATGCAGACTATGAACTGACCTAATTAAATAGTCATTTACTCATTGATAACTGACACATTTAACCAGCCATTTACCCACTGACAACTGCCTGTTATCAACACCCAATAAAACATCAAATTCAAACATTTGAATGTCATTCACACACACACACACACACACACACACACACACACACACACACACACACACACAGAGAGATGCATGGTTCAGCAAAAATAAGGTGGACTTGGTATGCCAAGTGGCGCGCCACGTCACGACACAGTCGCACATCGCAAGTCACGTTATTTTCCACGCGAAAATACGCGAATACACGCGCGCGTGCGTGCACGTGTGTGTTTAGCCAAAGCCCTCCTCATGCCCCCCTCATCTATGTGTCATATGTTTCAAAGAGTGGTAAGGACTCCACCTTATATATTAGTCACCTCCACCTTGCCTTTGCAATATGATACTAAACCATACATGCTTTGGAATTATAAAAAAATGGGCCTCACTCATATGGGTCAATTTCCAACACATCCAAGGTTCGAGCTTGACATCCTATCTGCGCACTGGTACTGTATATTGACTAATTTGAAATCTTTTATATAATGGAAGAGACAAAACCTCTCCTGACCTCTTTATCAAGGATGTACACAGTCCATTAACTAATGGCTATATGTATATTACTAACTAATGGCTATTCCAACTGGTATGATGCCCGGGTCTAGTGGCTAACGGCGACGGTTCGAGTACGACTAACTACATGTTAGGTTAGTTTATTTGTACATTTTGTAGAATTTGATCGAGCTTTAGGTATAACTACGATAACCAACCACAATTTGATGATGCAGTCCAGCTGCTTGAGATTTGAAATCAAACATTGGTCGCATGATAGGCCAGAGGAATAATTCAGAACATTCCATGTCACAGACTTTTGAAGGGACACCATAAGAGGCGTGTAGTAATTACCGTATGCACAGAACAAATCCAAGTATGCAACCTCGTAGCTTCCTTGTTATTGCCTAAATTTTCCATTTGATTGGGCAGGCATCAAAGCACTTTTACATCACAATTCAATACACGGTGAACCAGGATGGATTGTTGCCGTTGCCGAGACTCTGTCTTGGCTCACTAGAGTCGCTCCCTGACATAACTATCTTTTGAGCTCTGCTACACGTACTGTCTTTTATGCTTACGCTTCTATTATGAGAAGATAGAAGGAAAGAGATGGGTTGGTCATGTGACCTATTGTATTTATGTCGTACAACCAAAAATCGTACGGGAAGCATTTCCCTATCTTTTTTTTTCTCGTACGAGGAGTCGAACTCTCGGGGAAAGGAAAAATATTAGAGTTCTGCTAGATGTGCGATATTACACCTTCCACACACCCACCAAGAGAACAAAACGAACAAACTGCAATGCTCTTCTCCACCAAGTCGACAAATCAAAGACAAAATCCACGGTTGGTACCAAATGAGAAGGAAGATATACAAGATCCATGTATGTTTTATGTGTTTAGTTATCTCTGTTATGAATATTGTGTGTGTATTGAAGAGACCTAATGGGTAATATATATATAGGATACAAAGGGAATACAAGACTAAACCCTAGTACAATAGGAAATACCACTAGTACTCTTAACACTCCCCCTCAAATGCAAGGCGTATGCAATAGCATTGTATTTGATAAGGGTTCTATCGATGTTTTACTATCGACCTTACGAATGAATGAATATTTGGGGGTCTCCTAGATCTAGAACCACGCAGAGGATGACACAGAGATTTTATATATGTTCATACCTTCTCCGGAGAGAATAACAATCCTACTCCTATTGTATTGTATTGAGTGTGTTATTTACAATCAAGAGGAAAACTAAAACCTAATGTCTTATGCTCCAGATTGCTCCTCTCTTGATTGCTTTGTCCCTCTCTGTCCACCGACTTCATCCTTTATATAGCACATGGAGAGGTGGCAGTTCCCCCGAGCCAAGAGATATCCCAACGTTCCAAATGATGAACCGTTGGTGGAGGTTGCTGTCAGAGAAATAACTCTCCCATGTCGCTAGGTAGTTATTGTCAGAAACAGAGATATAAAACGTGCAGTTATTTACAGAGAATAACAACGTATGTTAATTGCCCCGTGTGCTAAATGCGGCGCATAAGACTCCCTAATCGACTAGACCCACATATTTTTAGGCTTTATCGATGATAGGGCGGTTGTAGCCGACTAGGTTGTGGAGAGACTTACGACCACAAGGTGCTCGTAGAGTAGGGTCACAACCTAAGACGAATCGTAGAAAAGCTTACGACTAAAGACTAGTCGTAGAAAAGACTTACAACTAGGGAGTGGTCGTAGAAGGACTTATGACCACTTGGTTAAGCTTCTCCCGTATGAACGATAAGGGATATACTTGTAACAGCCCAAAATCACTAAGTCGGATTAGTTAAGCATCTAATGTGCATTTGTGAAATTTTGGACTTTTAAAAACTGTAACACCCCAGCCCAACTCGAGCCTGGAATGCTACTAAACTAACAACATACCACAATAAAACTAAGACATTTTACTAAATTTCGGCAGAACCTTATTTGTATAGCTAACTATACCAGAGGTTCCAACAGTTAAAACAAACATCATAATTAAACAATCCAATATCCAGCATAATCGATAGGTATTCAAGATATGCTAGTCTACTAAAGCATAACCAAAGGTATCCAACATATGCTACTCATCACTATTACAAATGATCCAACGCATAAAACATAACCATAACAAATCCTTTAAGCAGTATGATCATTTGTTAAGGCGTAATCTAAAATTTAATCAACTATAAAAGATTCGTGGTAGTGTGTGTCCGAACATATGACTACTCCCTCCCATGCATATCGTTCTTGTAAGGGGTACCTAAAACCACAAACAAAGCAAGAGTGAGTCCACAGACTCAGCAAAGTACAAATAATAAGACATTAAAACACACCAATATAACATCAGCATCCATTCTCGAATCTTTACCATACAACATGTCATATGCTTATGCAATGCTCAATGCAACCTTTCTCTTTAACTCTTTGTGCATTTTACCGGTAATGCAAGGTATGCAACCGTCGATGCATACCCATGCCTGTGCTCGCAAGCACAAGGACCAAGAGCCCAATACTCCGCAAGTAATGGGGACCTCAAGCCCACACTCCACAAGTGTGGGGACCTCAAGCCCGTCATATACATGATGGGGACCTCAAATCATTGCTTGGTCACCACGTGACCAAGCCTCAAATATGATGACATGATGCACATGTACAATTCATCTTTCCATCATTAACATGTAAAAGCCAATTCCTCTATTCATCATTAACATGTAAAAATAGCAGCATCATGTATGAATAAAACTTACTCATACTTCTAGTATTCAGGATCATTAAAATTCATATCATTCTAGCATCCAAGTTTAGCGCACACATTCATAATACTAGCAAACATGAACAATCACTCATAGATTATCTATCAACAAATGTACTTGCCTCAACCGTGCGTAGATGGAAGACGCGAAGAGGGCGCTGCCCCGGAACCACACCCCACCTGATTAAATTTAACAAGTACACTAAGATAGAAATTCTGGACCAAACTTATCTAGAAACAAATATTTAACTCACTACGCTCTCTAGCGCGACCCAAAACTCCAAATTCCAATTTTATCGATATGCCTCCAAAGCAGACAGTCATATTCCAAAATTCATAACTTTTCATACATAGATCCAAATTAGGTGATCTCAGACTTGATGGAAAGCTTATAAAATTACCCACCTAAACCTAGTTGGTGAGCTTTACAGATTCGGTCATATAATACCCTTACTAAACTGATTAACAGAGCAACTAATTCTCGTCAGGGTTTCTGGACAGCGGCACTAAATATAGCATAACTTTCAGTCCAGACATCTAAAAATTATTATCTTTACCTTTCTGGAAACCTTAGACAATAACCTACAACTTTCGTTATGGCGAGACCTTCTAAATAATCCATTAACTTTAAGCTACAGACCGATTAACAAAAACTGTCAGCATTAGAACAGAATTACAGAACAGCGACGCTACGAAAATCATAACTTTTGAACCGCTCATCCAAACGACGTGATCTAATACTCTACGGAAAGGTATCGACGTCGTCTACAACTCTCTAGGAGGAGACCAGGACAGATTCTGCCGCTAACAGCCCTAAATCAGATGAACATTAAAAACTGCCAGATTACTGATCTAATACCGACATTGCTACGATACACAAATCTACGACTTAACGAACGATGATCAAGGATTACCCTTGGAGAATCGCTGAAGAACTTGAAGAACACCATGTGACCACTCTCCTTCCTCTCTCCCTTCTTCCCTTCCTTCTTCCTTTCTCTTCCTTGGTCGGCAGCACCTGAGGAGGCTTCTCCCTTCCTCCTTCTTGGCCGGCAGCGAAAGCTAGGGGTGGGAGGGCACTGTAGCATGCCATGATACTGTAGCACGGCGGCGGTACTGTAGCCGTGCTACTGTAGCAACCCTAGGGTTGCCCCCTCTCCTTCTTATGTGGCCAACTACCCCTTCCCCTTGGGCCTAAATGTTGTGGGCCGGAAGCCCACAGCCCAAGTTGTCCAAATTATGCATAAACCCCCCTCTCATCTCCTGTTAAAACACTTTTCTAATTGGTCATTCTCTCTAATTTATTTCTTCTCTCTCGAATACATTACCGTGTGCTAAATGCGGCGCATAAGACTCCCTAATCGACTAGACCCACATATTTGTAGGCTTTATCGATGATAGGGCGGTTGTAGCCGACTAGGTTGTGGAGAGACTTACGACCACAAGGTGCTCGTAGAGTAGGGTCACAACCTAAGACGAATTGTAGAAAAGCTTACGACTAGAGACTAGTCGTAGTAAAGACTTACAACTAGGGAGTGGTCGTAGAAGGACTTATGACCACTTGGTTAAGATTCTCCTGTATGAACGATAAGGGATATACTTGTAACAGCCCAAAATCACTAAGTCGGATTAGTTAAGCATCTAGTGTGCATTTGTGAAATTTTAGACTTTTAAAAACTTTTTGTGAAAACCTTTTGTTGAAAATTCTTTGGTTTTGAAGATTAGAATTTAAAACCTAGAAATCAAATACTCCTCCAATTCAAAAGCTCAATTTGAAGTTGGGGCAAAACTAAAAAGGTTTCGAGTGTGGGAATATTTTAGTTAAATTTTGGAGATTATTTGGTTCCCTATTTAATTTGCATGTTCAATTTTGAATTTGAATTTAAAACTCAAACCTAATAGATAAATAAAACAAATGGAAATGAAGATTGATAATTAAAAATCTAAACTCAGTATAATTATTCTAAGTATAAATTGAGGAATTAATTAAAGCATGTTTTGCAATTTTCTCACTTCAAGTAATAATAATCAATATTAAATCGAATGGTTTGAAAGACTTCATTTAAATTTATTTGTATCGATTTCTTGTTTTCGCATGTATCGCAAAAATCATATCGTCATGCATGCATTAGTATCGTCGTTTTATTTTTCGATTCGACCAACCGCAGGTAGGCCTGGAAATGGTTTGGGTTCAAATGGGTTGAGTGGGTTGGGTTTAAGGAATGTGTACAATTGGATGAATTTAAATGGGTTGAAGAGCAAAACTGACTGGATTGGATCGAGTTTGCTTGTGAAGTGAGTTGATTTGGGTTGGTCGAGGTGGAGTATTTTCGGTTTCATTCAGTTTGAACCCATGGGTTCTGTGTGGTTTGGGACTATGGGTTGAGATCGACGGCATGATGCCGCGTTCGCTAGGCTGTTCCGCTGGGACCTTTCTCCTCGGCGAGCGGCTTGGCCTCCGCGCCGCGCTGCGCGTCGAGCGTGACCGTCTGATGTCTATAGGCAGCTGCCACCACAGGCACCAGTCCGAAAGCACCGTGGACGCTGCCTCTCAAGATGGAGCGCGTGTGCGCTTGTGTAGTTGGGCTGGTACTGGATTGCAACCTGGTGAGCTCTCGGCCGGCGCTCATCTCTTCGCCAGTGGTGGTGCTCCCACCACTGCCGAGGCACCCTAACCGCCGCCCTCTTCCTCAAGGCCATGTGTGCTTCGAGCTCTTCCTACGTCCAAGCCAGTGGCGGCAGAACACGCTACCACCCACAGCCGCCTTCCTCCTCTTTGTTCTAGCTGTGGTACTATACCTCTAGTCCTCTACTAATTTGCTGCCTTCATCTTGTTGGCTTAAGGGAGTGGTCGATCGGTTGGTCGAGCAGTAAGCGAGTTGTTTGATGCGAGTTCTTGGTTCGTTTCTTCTTTTTTAGATGTCTTGGTTCGTTTCTTGGTTGGTGAATAGTTATTCAAAAAGATTTAATTTTAGATAAATGTTATGAACAAATGTATCAGTAGACATCAAGATTGGAATATTGGGCTAGATATTAGAAGCGACAACGGCGGAGAACAAGATTTGTGAGTGCTCAATGCACCACAAGATGGTAGTTTTGAGCCTGACAGACAAATGCGTGCAAATTCTGCAAATTTACACACTAGCTACTGTAAGATATTGTCTTCACACCCAATTGTGCACAAGTTTTCAAGTAATAGTTTGATTTCTTGGACGAATGAACTGTGTCTGAAATGTTCAGGACAAATTGGTCTTTTGGGATATTGATGGATAGAAGAACATTTCCCTAGATGCAAGTTTGCAACATTTGTATTGGTTATAGCCATGCATGAGTTGTTGGTCAGTCTAAACTGGTGTGTTACAATAAGCTTGCAAAAATTGTAAAAAATCATATGATGGCGTGACAGATCGCATGTCAAGAACTCAAGGGCAAGCACTAGTAGTAGATGAAGGCATGCTTACTGCTTAGTAGGAGATGAATTGATAGTGAACTTGAGAATTAACACTACCATATTGAGCCCTCTTCCTCTCACAGCTGTTGGTCACGCTTTTTGCTTCATTGTTAAATCTGTCTGTCCTACTTTGTCATTGTTCGTTCTCTCTTTCTAATGCTACCGTCCCATCTTTCCCCTCCCTCCATTCTTGCTACTCAACCTTCTTTTTCAGCTCCAGAAACCTCTAAAATTGGAGCAACACATTTTAACATGACCTTCAGTCCAATTAGGCAATTAAGGTTCTCATTTATTGTTGTCTCTGTACAAAAAAGCACAGGTAATCAAAGTATGCGTTTGAAACAAAATAATGTCGCTGTCCCACATTCGTGTTTATTTACTAAAGTTGTTCTGTGTACTACAAAGTCATTTCAGTTTCACCTGTACTGAGGTCTGAGGCTAACCTGAAGTAAAATTGGTCGTTCAGTTCATAACTGTATAGAATTAAAATGAAAGTAAAACTAAAAAAATGCTTGCTAATGTTTGGTCACGATCATTTCTAGTTATGGCAGTTGTCTAGGGCGTCGCTCATTCTTCTCATGTAGTAGCTTGGATAAGCATGCATATGACTTGTGGGGTAGGAATGCGTTCTAATGGGTTGAACCCATGGGTTCCAATGGGTTGAACCCATAATGAGGTAAATGGTTTGAGTTGGTTTGGGTTGAAGTTATATGTGGGTTGGGTTGGTTTAGTTTTTGAATACGGGTTGGTGGGCTGGGTTGGATTTGATTCGTGTGCTTTATTGAAGTGGGCTGGTGTGGGTTTGGGTTGGTTTCTAGACTATTATCAGGCCTAACCGCAGGCGAGACCCCTGTGTGTCCCTTCTTTTCCTGTCATCTCTCTTTTTCCTTCTATGCTAACTCCTTTCTTTTCTCTCCTTTAAATCTCATCCAAAAACTCAAAACCGAGCCATGCATGTCATACCACCACGATCGTCATCGCATAACCAACCCATTTCTGCAATTCGTTTTCGCATGCATGGTAGTTTGAGCGATTTCACAAAAGGAGAAAAGAAGTAGCACATAAAATACCTGCGTGTTCATTCTTTTCCCCAACTTCTCTCCTCGCAATCACAACCAAAAACCAAAAACCGTGCAACGCATATTATACCGTTGCAATCGTTGTCTCGAGAGCGTTCTATTTTAGCGGTTGGTTCATGCATGCAAGGTCGTTGGAGAAAAGAAGGAAGAAATGCACTGCTATTGATCATCTCCTCCCCCAGCCGAACCCAAGCCTCCAACTACAATCTTCCCCTAGCCAAACAATCCTCTCACTCATAGCCACTCATCCAAATCCCCCCCCCCCACCATTTTCTTTCCTCCCCACCAACAGAACTTCCCATCTCCTCATGCTGCCATTTTCTTTTCACCCACCAACCAAAACCACATTGCCATCACCATTCCAACCACTGTCATTTTTCCATCCTTGGTTCCCACCCGAAGCCCACAGCCATTCTTCTTCACCTCCCATTTCTTTCTCTTCTCAAGCAAGAGCACCACTTCACCCACAACATTCTCCAACTCTTGCCCCAGCCGAACTCACTTGGTACCCACTGCCCATTTCTTATTCCCCAGCCGAACCACCTCCCTCCCTTTCACTTCATTTCCTCACCACACCATTCCTCTTCTCACCAACAGCAAGAATACCATGAACACAAGCTCAAGCTCCCACACTTCTCTCCTCAAAATCACAACTATAAATCGAAAATCAGCCCATGCATGCTATTCCGTTGTGATCCCCATCACCTAAGCATCCCATTTTTGCAATTAGATTTTGCATGCGTGGCCGTTTGAACACTTTTACAAGAGGGGAGAAGGAGTGGACAGCGGCAACGGCGGCGTCGGCAAGCAGCAGTGGCACTGTGGCCGAGCCGAGCTCTGGCTCCAGGTGACAGTGCATGAGGCAGTGTGTGTGGCAAGCCGAGGCACTATAGTAGCGGTGAGTAGTGGCCAGTGACATGGCGCGGTCAACGCGCATGGCGTGGCATGGCGCACTGTGGCACGGTAGCCCAGAGGTGGCCAAGCCCGGGCATGGTCGAGGTGGCGCACTGGCGGTGCTGCAGCCCAGCATGAACACAAGGGTGCTGAGGTGCTGTCCAGCGACTCCGTACGGCACATCAATGTATGCGGCACAACAACCATGGGCGTGGCCAAGCGCGGTAGCCCGGCGATGTACACAACATGGTGGTGAAGGCGCATGCGAGCAACGCGGCCCAGTGAGGTGGCACCGAGAGCATGCGTCGGCTTGGCATGCGGTGTGGTGGACGGCACAAGGCAGCATGGCGTGACGAGGCCGAGCGGTGGTGCTGTGGCTTGCTGCGGCCACGGCGTCAACGAGGTGATGTCGAGTGCGTGGCCGACTCGGCAGGTGCATGCGTGCGGCCGACCTAGATGACGTCGGCAAAGACGGCGCATGCATGCGGTGGCACTGGGACACGGACGCGGACCCGGACACGGATGAGAGGCCGAGCAGATGCGGATGTGGAGGTTAGAAGATGACGTCCGGTGGCAATTCACACGATTAGTGCTACGGTTAAATCTTTAGTGATTAATTGCATTACCGCGTTCCGTTATTACTTGTGCATGTTGCATAATCGTATTAAGCATGGCATTTTATTATTCATGCATGTTTAAATGTAATTAACAAATGGATGATTTATTTTAATTAGGAACTAATTGATCACTCAAAGCTTTGCTTAACAAAAGAGTATTTGAATTAGTAAGAGACCTAGTTAGCAAACACACTTACTCAGAAATTTTCCTCTATTAGGATGAATGAACAACAGAGAAGGTTAATCAAAATAAGTACAATGATTAGGTACCAATTCATATCAGTATGCATTTAGAGAAATTCATTAGATAATACCCCAAGTCAAAGATTAGTTTAGTAACCCTCATATTAACTAGCCATTGGTATTTAATCTAATAGAGTAAGGTTATTTAGAAGGCAAGAGTTAGGTTATATAAATGTCATAAGACAATAACCTTATGTCATGGTTATGACAATAGAAATAGTAGCAATAAGCCAATGGGATGGTTGGTAAAAAATTGATAAAGCATTTAGAGTTTAAGAATCATTAGTACATACTTAGAATAAAATTCATAACTAATTCAAATCAACTCCAAATTGAGTGAAACTAATTTTGATGGTTTTCACTTTTAATGTACTTTCACATGGAATAGGGTTGAAACATGTTACTGTCCCATAAAATTTCGGAAGTCAAATTCATTTCGGAAACAAATTATTTTTACACTAGAAATTGAGTTAACTTCAGAAATCCATAAGAAATTCTTTTGAACTCCAATTGGGGTGATTCAATTTTTATTGTTCATAAAAATTTATTCTATTCCAAGCCATGTAAAATTTATATTCACTAAAACTCCATAAAATTTCGTGAAAAGAATTAAATCGGCTACAATAATCGAAAGACATTTTCTTGAATATTCTTTACGGCAGAAATCGTTTAGGGCATAACTCTCACATAAAAATTCCAAATCAAATAATTTTTATTTCTAAATTCATATAAAATCATAATATACCTTATGTATTAATTTTATAATTTTTGGAGACTTTTGGAATTCTGGTGTTTATTCGGTATTTTCGCTTTGTCGGTTCTTATC
Organism: Phyllostachys edulis; assembly: GCA_036346405.1. Taxonomy (NCBI): domain Eukaryota; kingdom Viridiplantae; phylum Streptophyta; class Magnoliopsida; order Poales; family Poaceae; genus Phyllostachys; species Phyllostachys edulis. The sequence continues at coordinate 43,582,089 of CM070560.1, read as the reverse complement.
GTTAGATGACGATGATTCGGGAGTGCAACTGAAATGATTGTGAGAATGTCCAGAGTACCAGAAAGCAAAGGCAAGCACCCATTCCTTTGATGCATGTTGATCCTATTATATTCCACACTATTATCTTGTTTGCAACTATATGTATGTATGCTTTATTTGTCAAGTTATGTTTGTCGATTAGAGGTAGTTAATCCTATTGCATGAGTTCCCTAAAATTTTCATCGCCTGCCACTAGCCTAAGTTAATAATTTCGTTGGTGAATCAGAGCCCGGTGGATGTTATATGGTCTATTTATGCTTATTCGATGTTATGCTTAGCAATGCTTAGCTTCCGGTAGATTGGGCGGTTGTCGACTTTGTCGATGATCTTGATCACATAAATTATTTTATTATACTATGTTCAGCACCCGGTGCTATTATAATTTGAAAACTAAAACTGAAAATAAAATAATTTAGACTTGGGCAAGTACAAGTTGGTGTGTTGTTGGGTGTGTGGATGGTCTTGCCTTGGTCATTAAGGACCAAACATCTTGTTTTACCGTTTTCCAAGCACTTTTGTGTGCATCCACATGAGGGGGATATGAGACCCCTCTTGACTTAGTACTTTGGGGTGTGTTCGCTCTGAGTCGGAGGTGGTAGTTGTTTGGAGAAAAATGTTCTCTTGTTCTGTTGTTGTTGGGAATGTGCACGGTGAGATCAGGTTAGGTTCTCTTGCCCGAGGAGCATCGACAGTTGCCAAGGATAGGCCAATGACTTCGACACAACGTATGGGTCCTCCGTGGGAACCCGAGATGGGCGGTTCGCGGAGGGTTAACCCTCATATGTGCGGCTCTTAGTTAATACACACCATTGGAAAACGTCTCGTAGAACTTAGCTCTGCTGGCATACCTTCGGAAATGTGCTTTATCGCGTGGCAAAGAAGCGGTCTAGCGTGTGGGTAAAGTTGTATGCCCCTGTAGGGTATAATCTATTCAAATAGCCACATCCTTGGTTATGGACACGCTTGGGAAAGGACTTGCGAGATTTAGACTCAACCTTTTTGAATTTGAACTTAAAACTTGATCAGGTGGTATTGAGAGTGGCGCTCATGCTATTGTTGTGTGATGCAGGGGCAGCCACCTATTGTTGTTAATTGTTGTCTAATGTTAATTACTGGTTGTTATTTGAAGTATTAAAAATGTTTGCTCACTTGCCATTTAAATCTACTACATTGTATTTAAGTTGAAATATTGCTTTGTGCTAAAAATAAACCCTATAGCCTTCTCCATTGAGTAGAGCTTGCATGTAGCTATGTATATGCTTTGTAAAGTCTTGCGGAGTACATTCGTGTACTCACTGTTTGCTTTTATTTACTAATCTGGACAGCAAGTGTTGAAATCGAATCGGGTAAGTAAAGATGCACAGGAAACATCGTTTTGCTATGGTTTGAACCAAGTCAGTTGCCCTGTGGGTTATGGAAAGCCATTGGGACTCCATTGCTGGTTAATTTATGATTTTGTTTCAGTTTATTTACTATTTTCCGCTGCATACTTGATATTTTATCTTGCTATTTGGCCGGTCGGCCCTATGTATGAAAATTGTACCTTGTATGTTTATATGTTGTAAATTATGAAGATTGCGGTATTGTAATAACTTGTGTATGGTTTGATATTGTTTGTGGAGGTGTATGTGTACCGCTCTTGAAAGGTACATAATACACCGAGAGCCGGGTATTTTTCTTGTAATGCTAGGACCATTTGGAAGGTTAAACATTACAAGCTAAATCTCCTGGGGCTCTCACAATACTTGGGAGTAATATTGTAATACCCCGATTATTTGTTATCGAATGCAACAAAAATTGAGAGAGACTTAAGGGAAATAAAATAGAAAATGTAATACCCCGATTATTCGTTATCGAATGTAACAAAAATTGAGAGAGAATTAAGGGAAATAAAATAGAAAATTCAGAATTTTAGGAGAGGAATGGGCCGCCAACCCATATTCGAGAGGAGGGGAGCCGGCCATAATGGCCCAAGGCCCATGAGTGGGCTGGCAGGCCATTAGAAGGCAAGGGAGGGGGGGGGACCAAACCCTAGCCACCCTTTGCTATAGTAGCCTCCATGCTATAGTAGCGGCCATTCTACAGTGCCTGCACCGCCTGCTGCTCCTCCTCTCCCCGGCGCCATATTCCCTGTTGCTTATGGCCGGCCGTGGGAAGAAGAATGAGGGGAAGGAAGAGAGGACAAGAAGAGGAGAGGAGCACCTCGCGGGGATCTCAGTGGGCACGTGTCTTCTAGGGTATCAATTCACTTCCTTGTTGTTTTAGTTCAATTCGTTCTTGGTAGATGTCGTTTATTGATTCGTCGCTATGACTATGATTAGAAGCAGATTTTTGCTCTATGTTGTACGCCAGTTTTTTTTTGTCAGGTTTTCACAGAATCTGAGATCACCTGAATCGAAGTTGTAGTTTAGGAGTTACGGCAATTTATTTACTGCTGTCCAGAAACCCGGTTAGTTTACCATAGTCATTTTAATTAATAGATTGAATGTTGTTAAACTCCGAATCAGAATTTCTCCCCATTATGAAAATTGTAGGCCTTTGTCTTATCTTTCCAGATTGATAAAGAACACTAAGTTTGGTTCAGCCAATTAGAAGTTATGTCTGATACCGTGCCGCTGTCCAGATTTGTCAGTTAGTTTCTGACAGAAGATGTTCATCTGTCTATTAAAGTTATTTACAGATAGAATTCAGGATGTCCACCAAATAGGTTATTTTAGATATTTCTGTTATATTTCCAGCCAATCTGAGTTTGCATTTTTACGATTTTTGGAGTGAAAGTTATGTAGGTTTTAAAGATCCTGTCCAGATTCATTTTCTGTGATTATGTGGTCTGTTTTCAGAGTAGATCAAATAGTTAATTCTTGGGTTGTCAGAAAGGTGTTGTAGAACGTTGCGGGTAGCATCTTGTACCATGTTGTTCTTATTTTGAGTACTTACTTGTGTAGGCGGAGAAGCTTCGGGTTTAGGGGCATCTTCATTGCCTACTAACACGTCGCAACGCGAAAGGCAAGTACATTGTAATTCTTAATGTTGATGAATGCTGTGTGTATGTATTCATACTGTTATTTCTATGAACCATGATTACATTCAATGCTTCATGTTTCTTTCATATCCATGTTGAAAGAGAGGATGTCTTTCATTATTCATGTTTCATTCCATCCATTCATTTGTTCATGTTTGTTTCACAGGAGTGGAAAATAAAGACCCATCAATTCTAGTATGGGCACGTAAGACCCACCATTCCAATGTGGGTAGATTTGGATCCCCGTATGAAACGTTCTTCATACGGGCCTTGGATCCCCGCATTTCGTTAAATGCGGGCCTAAATAAACACCGACGGGTGTGTCACTGGCTATACCGGTATAAGTAGAAGTATAGTTCATTCATTCCATTCATTCATATGTTTCTTTTAGTTATATGTTCATGTTCTTAATGATATTGTATTATTCATATTTGGTGTAGTTCCATTTATTCTTTGTACTTGCTGAGTCTTGGACTCATTCTTGCCTTTGTTTGTTTGTTCTAGGTGATTGCTGTTGATGACATTCATGGGAGGGAGTAGACACACATATTTCATTCATTTCACAATACTCAAGTTTCAATAATATGATTTTATTCCTGTCTTTCATTCGTTAAGTGAGGAATTGTAATAAATAGAGGTTAATGATGGATGATAACTTTCTCTATGTTATGGTTGATTAAATAACTGCTTGTGATTCTTGATTACTCCTTTGATATAATTATTTGGATTCAGATTATATTTCTGCATTTGTTCTATTATATGTTAACCTCTTTATACTATTAGATGAGTTATTGTTTAAATTCTTCCGCAATTTGGTTGTATGTTAGTTTTTAGGTAACATTTTGGCTTCTGAATAGCCAGGGTGTTACAGTTATAAAGATATTGCTATCGATAAGAAGAATTACAAATAAATAATTAAATGAGGATGATTAGATCCTTGTCATCTAGCCCCCTAGCTTCAAGTGAAAATAATTTACTTGGTATAGGAGTCGTAGAATAGTGGTCGGAAGTAGAACCCTTCTGACTGGTATTTTATTTGACCAGGAATTGACTTGGTCAAGAAGGTAATTTCACTTGAGTTGAACAGACATAATCGGTTTTCCCGAATAGACACATTAAAGAATCGCAATCGACTCTCACAAACCTGTCTGTTGATGCGGTTCTCGAAGAGGTGGTAACTGTTGAGTTCCCACGATCTTTAATCTCAAGCGTGCGACTATAAAAATCCGCCACGGGCGTGACTTAGGGTTTTTACTCTCCCCATTCGCTTCAACTGTTCTACGAGCCCCTACTCTCTCCGCCACCAACCAAGTCGAATTCTTCTTCAAAGCCTTTCCAAATCCAAGTCAATATCACTTAGGGAAAATGGCCAGGATTGTTTCTAAGTGTGTTGAGTCAGAGATGGATACGACGAAGATGAAGGTTTTGGTCACCACCGAGAAGATCCTGAAGAAGGAGTATGTGAAGTGGGTTGAAGCCGCTGGGCAGCATTGGCCCTCGGATAAGGAAGGCACAATTCCAGTATTTCAAGGATACTGCGAATGTGGCTTTTGATTGCCCACTCACCCCTTCCTTACACTAGTACTCGTACACTTTGGGGTGAAATTGGTAAATCTTGTTCCCAATTCCATCACAATATTAAGTTTATTGGTGTACTTGTGTGAAGCCTACCTGGGGATTCCGGTGGACTTGGAGCTCTTCTAGTACTAATACGGGATGAGCTGACATGCCAGAATCGCGGGCAGCTAGGTCTGAAGCTTCACGATGGGAAGTCAAAGCTGTACATTCAGATGTTCACGGGTCATCATGGCCTGTAATAGCCCAATTTTCATTTTCCATTTTAAAAAATAAAAGTTAATTATTTCCCTGGATTTTTCTAGAATTTTAAAAGCTTTTTACTATTTATTTCAAAGCCAAAATAAATTAAATGCAAAATTAAATACCAAATATAAGTTGGAAATATTTTATTTAAGTCCAAAATGACTCAGGGAATTTCTGTGAAATTTCTCATAATTTTTGGACTTTATTTGATATTTTCTAAAGCCTAAATGAATTATCTGAGTTATTTAAATGGTTAAATCAATTAAAAATCCAGAAATATCACTTGGGCCGAATCCTTCTTTCAGCCCATTCCTATTTCCGTGTGCGGCCCAATCTTCCGGCCTGGTCCTCCCGTGTGCGGCCCGCTCCGTCCCCGTCTGTCTCTGCACCTCACCGCTATGTGGACCCCGCCCCGCCACGTCATCATCTCCCACCTTCGTTTCATCCATGCACGACAGCGCTGTTACTGCTGCCATTGTCGCACCTTAGAAGCTTTCCAAAATCCTTTAAACCTTGCATCAATCACCTCGTTTATGTGCGCATTTAAAGGCGCAATCAACCGCTCGTCCGTTACCACCACTCCCCCCTTCCTTTCCCATCTTCAATCCCCTTAATCGTGCCGATAACTCCCACGGTCATCTGTGCGCTCTACGCTGCCTCAGTCTCGCCCATGCCATATAAAGGTACGCACCAGGAGCCCCATTCCCTCCTCATCAAAACCCCTCAAGTCACTTACCTTCTCACCCTCTCAATCAGCGAGATTTTGAGTTATCGCGGCGGCACCCGAAGCTTCCTTCTTCGTCTTCCCTAGCACCGTCAAGCGTCCCTCAGCGACCCCGACCCCCTCTACGGCATTGCCTTGATCCCACCTACCCAGTGCGCACGCCATCCCGCGTTGAGGACCGCCGGAGCACCACTTTGCCACAACCCTAGTTCACGCCACCACCAAACCTCATCACCGACGACCAAAACATTGTGCCCTTGAGCAACTAAGGTGAGCCCTAGACTTGTTGTGTTACGATAATTATTTTGGTACCACACGCATGGCTCGCCGTGGTGCGAAGCGCTGGTGAGCTTGTAGCCCAAGCGCCGTCGCTCACTGGTCTGACGTGGCATTCCCACGTTAGCGCCATGTAGCGGCCATGTCATCGTCGGATAGGCCCTAGAAGCCTAGTCAGCACCACATGGACGCTAGCACGGTAGGCTACGCTAGCGCATACGCCCTTCATACTGTGTTATGCACTGAGTCCACCGTGGACTTTGATCGCGCCGTGAACCAGGTCCACTAACCTTGGGGCCCACATGTTAGTGAAACATTTAGGATTTCCTGTAGAAAAATAATTCAGCCGAAATGATTTTCGAGCGATGAAGTTAGCTTGCATCATTAACTGAATTTTCAGTATAAAAATAAATCAAGAAATTCCAGAAATTGAATTTTAGGTATTTCTTTAGGGTTTAAATTTCCAGGGGCTCGTTCTCCTTCATACGAGCTCTGATTTCGACAACTCAAATTTTTAAATTCATCTAAAATCAAGATCTAGCCAACTAAACCAAAATTATTTAATTTGGAGTTAATTTTCATTTTCATTTGAATTTATTTGTGTTTATTTGAATTTGGCTTATTTTCACGTATAGATTTCGACGACTCTGGGGAATTTGAAGTAGTTGAAGAAGAAAAATTTGAGCAAGACAAGTTATACCTTTGACCATGTTTGATCCTATTATTTTAAATTATTTAATTCTATTTTAAATTATTATTGCTTGTATATTTCTATTCAGTTATTTTAAAATTCTTGTTTTTAGTTCCTAGTTAATCTATTTCCTTTGTATGGCCAATGTTGATGTTTGAATAGTAATTTCCTTGTCACCTTAGTTAAAAAAAATGAATTAGAAGAATTATATGGTTAGACAATGCTTAGACCAAAATATTGATTTTGGGGAATTTTAGTCAAATGACAATGCTTTTACCATAGAAGCTTTATAAAATGTTTTGACCTGAAAAATAAAATAAAACTGGTTTGGACTTGGGCGAATTGGACTGTTGATGGGTGCAATTTTATGCACAGGCTCAATTCAGTGAATGGTTGAGGCCCATGGGTTATTTTGGAAGTCGCCTAGTCATATAAGGATCGGTCTGCGAGCCGCGGATTGTTAAGCCAAACTCGTATCACCACAAGTCTGGAGTGGGACAGACTTGGCTAACTAGTCTATATTATTTCACTGTGATTATGTCATTCAGAGGTGTGAGTATCGTGAAGACTTACTATTAATACTCACGTAGCGCAAGAGGGGGTTATCAGGTGGTGCGAAGCCTACGATAACGAAACCTTAGTGGGCATAATTACGTTGAAACAATGTAGGGTAAAGGCCTTGTGATAGTTGCTTAGTTGCACGCCTTCGGAAGCGTGTCATGGCCAACATTTAAAGCAACCTATCTCTTGTGGGTAAAGCTGTACAGACTCTGCAGAGTATTAATCTATTCGAATAGCCGCGTCCGCGGCCATGCACATGCTGAGGAAAGCCTTTCGTGGATTAGACTTGGTTTTATTTTAAAATAAAATTTCAAACTCAGAGGTTTTTGGATATTTCATCCAATTGGGAAGTTCAGGAAGAATGCTTGGTGTAAGGGAGTCAGTCATTCACTAATTGTGTATGGAGGTTTATCCTACACTTGAGAATTGAGAATTCAATAAATAAAAGTTTGATTTTAGTTATAACTTAAAAATTTGCCTTGGAACTTAGTAATTATATTTGAATTAGAAAATGCAGCTTTCTGCAAAATAGCCATATAAACCTTCTGATGACATTATCTTGCATGCATTATATTCTGTTATTAGGGTAACTTGCTGGGCACGGTTGTTGTGCTCACTCTTGCTGAATAAATTACTCAGGTGAAGATTATTACCAAGACGGTGAGGATCAGGACGACTAGACTACACCCCTAGACGATTGCCTGTGGCGAATCGTGTGGCCTACCTATTTATTTTGCTTTCTGCTATTTCTTTTCATTTGGCCTAAGGCCCAAATTTGTAATAAACTCGGATTATCAATGAATAAATAGATGATATAATTTTGCTATCACTTTTGTTTGACTGTGCACACTTGCTATTCTTGGACTAGTGTATGAAACACAGAGAATCTGGGATCCTTCGTTCGTAGGTTTGACATGGCCGGGGTGGAAGAAGAGGTGATTCTACTGGACAACAACCAAAGAGGACAACCTCTTCTTCGTAGGAAAAGCTACTGACAAGAGTCCCTCTTGGGACTCGGTTCCTAGCGAGCTCGACCGGATCGCTCCGTTCATTCAAGCCATAAAATACTTGAGAGAAGAGGGGCTCACCGGATGACACGTGGTGAGTGATTTTATCATGCACCGCATCAACCCTTTGAAGAACTGAGCACATCCTATGTGGATGTACTCAGGGGCTAAAGATTCGATCAGATATTTTGAAGAACGTAAATGATCTTTCAACTCAGCTCTTTTTGAATAATTTTGAGCTTGATTGTTGAGTAGTTCCTTTACCATTGCAGATCTCCCACAAAAAGAGATTGATGCCCTAGTCAAACTCATTCGTTAAAAAGCTCTGGCACCCACGTCGACTGGGGTTCCTTGAATCCTGGCGGTCGTGTCCGCGAAGGAAAGGGAAGAATGCCTAAAGGTAATCAAGAGTTGATTTCTTCTTTAGGGTTTTGTGGTCGCAGATTTTGACCATCGAGTCATGTTCTTTTTTTATTTATTACAGAAAGTAGGCATAGCAGATCGTCGAGACGACCAAGAGGTCGAGTCGAAGATTGTCGAAATAGGGCTGAAGGAAGACAAAGTTCCTCTGGCCAAAAGGCGCCACCTTGTGAGGGTCGTTGACAAGAAAGTCGAAGGCTCAAGCTCTGCTCCTCCTCTAACCAGCCCCGTCAAGAAGTTCTTTGTAGACGTGATTGCTGTAGAGAAAAGGGGACCAGTCAAACTGCCTGCTCACAAATCCCCCAAGACCAAGGTACCATTCTACTATGACGATAGGACTTTCTTAGTTTCCGCTTCTCATGGCTTTGTTAAGCAATTGGAAAAGGATAACTGGAAGAGTTTTGTGTCTTTTGTGAAGAATGTTGCTGGATTAGCAGAGCCAATGGTCGAGGTAGGCGCTGTCCCTCAAGTGGCCGAAACAGGTTTCGATCACGAAGAGGGGCAAGAAGCTTTGGGAGCTTTAGTTCTCATTCAATACCTACGACCGGACATGGTCGTAGAGGTCTCCAGCCCTCAACAAGGTCTTCGAGCAGACATGGTCGAAGAAGCCCTAATGTCTCAATATCGTGGCATCGAAAGCCCCCCAAGGGTTGAAAGTGTTGCGAGGATAGAGGCGGTCGATGAGAAGAAGAGAAAGAGACCTTTCTTAGGGAAGGTCTCTTCTAGATTCACAATTAAAACCAGAAAGCCAAGGTATGTAAAAAGCAAAAGCATATGGATAACATATTTTCTCTTTTCTGGAATTTTAGTCCTACTCCTCCAATCCCGAAGGACGCTTCTATCGAGAGGCCTACTGTTATTTCTCTTGCAATCGAGGAGATAACAGTAGAGGAGGTCGAGGGATTGACCACTATCTCTATGGTGGAGGAGGGCACTGCCATTGAAGCAACTACGACCACCGAAGTGGTTGTAAATGCGAAGGCGAAGATGGCGGAAGATCCGGTCGCTATGATGATCGAGCCGGTTATTGATGATATCAATAATCGGACAAGGGACTTGGTCCTTCGATCACTAGAAGCTTTTGGGCAAGACGAAGGACGAACCTCCGGCCACTAGGCTTGAAAAGAAGTCGCGGAGGACATTCCTCCTAGCCCTCGAGGAGTTGCTGATGCAAGCAACGAAGAAGATGAAGAAGAGTACTTCAAGTTCTTCTCCGAGTTCTTTTGCCCAGCATCCGTTGTGGGGTCTTCTTCGTTCAGATCTCGTGACCGAGTCCCACACCCCAAGGATATTCCAAATTGGAGAAATATTTTTGATGACGAGCGTCTTCAAGAAATATGGTGGGACAAAGTCAAAGACATCGATGAACTAAAATATTCGCAGAGGGTCTACGCCAATTTTGCTCGATCAACCATCAATGTAAGTATTCGATATCAAATAGTTACATATTTGGTTTTTTCTTGCATCCCACTGTAATATCCCGATTATTCAATATCGAATGCAATATAGTTTAGAGAGGGATTTAATCTAAAAATTCAATTTGAGAGGGGTTCGGACCTTGGGCTTTCGGCCCAAGCCTTTGTAGGCCTTGTGGACCGGCCTTAAGAGGCCCATGAGGGGGGCACCGCTTTAACCCCAGCCGCCACTCCCCAAATCCCCCTTGGCCGGCCACCACTCCCCTCCTCTCCCTTGTGCCTCCCCTCCAAGTTCCCCTACAAGCCGCCACACCTCCTGTCCAGCACCTCCAGTGCCGTCCCCTCCCCTAGTGCTACCTCCTCGCTACTGGCCAAAGCTGCGGAAGAAGGGAGAAGCCGTGGGATTGCTCGCCAAAGGTGAAAGGAAGGGAGTGGGGAAGAAGGAATTCTTCGTAGGGGATCTCCAGCGGGTTCCATTGGTGTCTTCAAGGGTAACGATTGTCTCCCCGCTGTTGGATCAAGATAGATTAGTATTTTACCATCGATTAGGAGATCGTTGTTTCTGCTGTGATTAATTTCAGTAATCTGTCCACTCCTTGTTCGTCAGTATATGTGTAGTTAAAGTCTGAATTAGAGGATAGCGTCTCCTAGAGATTTGTGGGGTATGTCTTCATCTTTCCATAAGTTCAAAGTTCACCAAATTCGGAGTTGTGGTCTAGAAGTTACGTTGATTTCATTACCATTGTCCAGAAATTCTGACGATTATTAGCAATCGTTTTGTTTATTAAATAAGTTTGTGTTAATGGCTAATTCAGGGAATTCACCCAACACAATTGTTGTAGGAAATTTCTTAAGATTTCCATATTGTTAAAAAACATGAATTTTGGTTCATCCATTTGAATGATATGAATTTTCTTGTATTGCTATCTAATCTGTCTGTCAAGTTGTAACCTTAGATTTTCAACTGATTATTAGACTTATATTTTGGCAGAATCAGAGGATCTCGCCAACTAGGTGATGATTCTACGAGAGTATGTATAGCTTTCAATATATATTCATTCATTCATGTTCACCCACGGGAGTGGGTAGTGAAGTTCCATCATTCCAATATGGGCAAGTAAGACCCACCATTCCAATGTGGGCAAATTGGGTCCCCGTTATGAAATATTCTTCATGCGGGCCTTGGATCCCCGCATTTTGGATAATACGGGCCTGAGTGAACACAGACGGGTGTTCACTGGCTATGCCGGTATAAGCAGCAGAGAAGAGCATGCATTTCATTCTTGCATAAGATTTCTGCCATCCTAATTCATATTCAAATATTATGAATGATATGTCCTTGTTCTAGCATGTTTTCATATTATTCTATTGTACTTGTTGAGTCGTGGACTCATTCTTGTTAGTGTTTGTCTGTTTTAGGTAAACACTAAAGACGGCATGCTTGGGAGGGATTAGTCATGGATCACTTCATTCACTTCACTTATTTCATATTTTAGTCAATGGACTTGCTATTATTTTTAGTTTGATAAATTTTGGATTGTAATAAATGGAGTTATGATGGTTGAGATTGTCATTCATTGTGATTTGGTTGAAATAGTTAATGCTTATTATTCATCGTATAGATTCTTGATAGTTTTAAGTTGAATGGTTTATTATGAATGGATATTTAGAATTTTGATATGTTGCTGAAATCCAATTCAATTCTTATAGTCTTTCTCTTGTGAGATGATCTTTACCTGTTTTTAGCTGTTAGAATGTTGAAATTAAATCACATTGTTGCTTTATGTTAGACTTTAGGTAATATCTTGGCTTCCGCATGGCCATGGTGTTACAGTTGGTATCAAAGCGGGCTTTAGGTACATGGTAATTGAAAAATTAAATTACACACTGTGCACAGTAGGTGGGGTTTGGCTAATCCATTGTATCTGCGGTTCTGATAGTATGATTCATTATGTTGAACTGTTATTGAACTGATTTTGCATTACTGTTATTATTGATATTTAGCTGAATGGTTAGCTATATATCCTTGGTATTTAGAAATGGCGAGAGGTAGGGGTCGTGGTCTTGAAGCGGCCGTCATTGTGGTCGTGGATCTTGATCCGAGTGTCTTCATCCACTACCGAGGAGGAGGTGGTGAGGCCGCTGAGGAGGTTGCCTCAGCTGCTCACTCGGCTGCTGGTGGTCAGGCCGTGTCGGCCGCCCTCCTTCAGGATCTTCAGAGAGAGGTTCAGCAACTCCGTCAGCAAGTGCTGCAGCCCCTCCCACTGTTGCACTTGTTCTGCATGCCGATTGTTTGCTTGACTGCTCCACATGAGGCTAGGATGAGCCTCTGCGAGTGGATGTCGCTTCGTTTGGACACTTTTGATGGAGCGGACACTCCATTTCAGGCAGCGGATTGGCTCCGCTATATGGAGAGACAATTTGGAGCTCTTGAGATGTCGTCTCTTCAAAAGGCACGCTTCGTGGCCTTTCAACTAAAAGGTCACGCAGATATCTGGTGGGAAGGGGTGTTGTCAGCTAAGACCCCTGTTTAGGGACCGGTTACTTGGGAGCTCTTCATGGAGCAGTTCAGAGCTCGTGGAGTTCAACCAGATATCGTGAGGCAAAGGGAGAATACATGAGAGGTAAGCTTAGTTCGACCCGACTACGATTTGGTCGTATGGAGATACAAGCAAGTCGTAGACTGGTCGAACGTAATCATAGAGTGGTCGAAACCAAGTCGTAAGGAGTTACGAGTTGGTCGTGATCGAATACGAACTGGTCGTATAGAGATAGGACCTGGTCGTAAGTGATGAGGACTTGGTCGAGATCATATTGCATTAAGGTTCGCCCCATATAATTTGTGTGTATTCGGAATCGTTATGTCCTCGCTAGGAACCGCTATTTACTCGTGGTCGGAAAGGGTTTTCGAGTCACAACCGAACTACACATGAACCTAACGGGTCACACACTTAACGGGTTGAATAAACCAAGTCGAATACGATTAAAAACGTGTTTGGATAGGATCCGTCACGGGGCACTATATAAGGAGATGCATGAGGCTGTTGGGAAAAAAGGGTGGACACGAATTGCCCTACTGAAACCCTAGCCGCCATCTTCTTGAGAGCCTTGCCGTGCGATTTGGTGCTAGCACACCGGCGTATGGTTGTTCCTTCCCTGGACGTGTGGATACCATAGAGGCGCTTCTACGTTGTTGCGCTTAAGGATGATCCGCGATCTTTGCAAGGAACTGCAGAGGTGCTGGAGGAGACGATCAACTCACGAGGATGCTGGACGATCGACTACGATCAGTACATCGACGCGCTCTTCGTCGGACCAGCCGCCCGACACTTTTTCCATCGCTGGCGTCTAGTGGTAACGATCCGTGATCATCTTCTTGCTTGGCTTCTGGTTTACGTGGTAGAAATTTTGAATTGTTGCTATCGTAGCCTACCCGTATCCCTTCAAAGGGTATCGAGCCATCCTGCGTAGTTTTTGATCCGGATCGATCGCATATACTTGATATGTGGTAGTAGTAGATTGATCTATTATCGGTCGATCTGAAACCTAGGCCCCGGTCGATTAGATCGACCGCTGTGGTAGAAGATGGGTATACGAGGAGGTACAAGTTAAGAGCACCAGATGATTCACTCGACTTGTTTTTCGACTACCTTGCATAATACTCCTACCGGTCGGAATTCCGCCATCGGAGTATGTCGCATTATGTGGTCGTATCAAGGCAGTAATCAGATTGGCTCGGAATAGGGTTAATATGATTAATCTGATGATTTCCAAAGCTCGGAAACGTGAATAAGATTCATGTCTCGGAAAAATTTTCCGAAAGCGCTGCCCTCGACCAGCGGGACCGCCGTGCTGGCTATTCATACCGCGTGTTATAGGTAATATGTGTTCATGTCGTCCGATAGAATTGGATTCTATGCGTAACTTGTTTTTGCAGGGATTGATGTGAATAGTATGGCCCATTGTGTATGTGATGCATGTATGGATTTTTCATGACCTGCGTGTCGTGTTGTGAGATAGCCATCGAGCTACATATTATTGTATAACGGTCTGCGTACCAACATGTGATGCTTGATATTATCCTATGTAATTCATTACTAGCTCTTAGGAGTAATTGCTTAGTAGATGAATGCGGTTGGAGACTTCAAGCATGGTGGTCGGAGGGCAGGAAGCATGCTGATGGAGATTGTCATGTTAAGGGCCATACTATTTCACAGTGATATGATTATCTGTGAATGTTTGTGTTTATTCCAGTCATGATATTAAGTCATGTTTTTCATTAGATGCTTTTAACATGATAAAATTAAAATCCCCTCACATAATGTTAAGTTAAAATTGATGCCCCTCCAATAAGCTGCACCATCAAAAGTCTTGTATTTTAATGGTAGGTCTTGCTAAAGTGGAATGCCATTAACTTTCCTTGACTAGATGGGTTTGTGTCGGACACTTACACGCATTGCATTGGTTTAACTTGACAAGGTCATCATAACGGTTATGGACCTTGGGGCATAGGGTTGGGTGCCAAGCATAGAGATCTTGCCCAACAACAAGAGTCATATAGAGATATGATTAGCAAAGGGTTGCTTACGAATTCACTAATCTTCTAGCAGTGATGCCAAAGCTCACTAGTAGATTACCTGATTGTGGATCTTGAATCACTAAATGTCATAAGAGGGATATGGTATTTAGTGGGAGTATCTTTATCAAATTGTTTTATAGAAGTTACTTTTCTTGAACATATGTCTTAGTTTTATGATTTTATGTTGTAGATCATGGCACCAATCGTTTGTACCAACATCCAGTTTTGCTTTACGTTCGATACTTGAAAAGGAAAAACTAAATAGAACAAATTTTGCGGATTGGTCCCGCAACCTAAGAATTGTTCTTAGGCAAGATAAAAAGGAACATGTTCTAGAGGAACCAATTCCAGATGTGCTGCCGATAATCTTCTTTGCATCTTAAATCCGCCTATAAAAAGGCATGTGATGAATCCCTTGATGTTAGCTGTCTCATGCTTGCTGCGATGAACTCAGACCTTCAGAAACAGTTTGAGAACATTGAGGCCTACGATATGATCGTGGCGCTCAAAGGCATGTTTGAGACACAAGCAAGAACCGAGAGATTTGAGATCTCAAAGAACTTGTTTTCGTGTAAGCTAGCTGAGGGTAGTCCGGTGAGCCCACATGTGATCAAAATGGTTGGTTACACACAGAGCTTGGAAAAACTTGGTTTTCCACTGAGTCAAGAGTTGGCTACAGATTTGATTCTTGCTTCGCTTCCTGCAAGCTATGGTCAGTTCATTCTGAACTTCCATATGAATGGCTTAGACAAGAATCTCACCGAACTACATATGATGCTTAAGACTGCAGAGGACAGCATTAAGAAAAGCAACAGTCATGTGATGATGGTGCAAAAGAGTACAAGCTTCAAGAAGAAGGCTAGGACTTGGGTCAAAGGAAAGGGCAAGAAAGTTTTGGATGGGATCCAAACTAACAAGCCTAAGCCCAAGACTAAGTCTGGCCCGACTCAAGAGAATGAATGCTTTTCTTGCAAGGAACCGGGATATTGGAAAAGGAACCGCAAGAAATACCGGCCGATCCGAAAAAGAATGGTGGGACTAAACCTTCCACTTCGTATTAATGTTATAGATGTTCTTCTTGCGATTCTTACGTTAACTCATGGGTATTTGATAAGATTCGGTTGCTCATATTTGCAATTCAATGCGAGTCTAACAAAGAATAGGAGAGTTGCAAGAGGGGAGATGGATCTTCGCGTCGGGAATAAAGCAAAGGTTCTTTGCATTATCCGTCGGGACTTTACCATTGGTTTTGCTTCTTGATTTATTATGGAATTGAATAATTGTTATTACGTTCCACCATGAGTAGAAACATTATCTCAAACCTCATGTTTGATGGCAGAGGGTTATAAATTCATTATTGAGGACAATGGTTGTTCTATATTTTTGAATGATATGTTTTATGGCTATGCTCTGTTTTGAACAGGTTGTTTATTTTAAATCTTGATGATGCACCCATCTTTAATATTAATGCAAAGAGGCTTCGGCCTAATAATATGAATTCCACTTTTATCTGGCATTGTCGTTTGGGTCACATAAGTGAGGAACGCATGAAGAAGCTCTATGATGATGGAATCCTAAACTCATTTGATTTGGAATCATTTGAAACATGCGAATCTTGTCTACTCGGGAAGATGACCAAGACACCTTTCACTGGTCGGAATGAGAGGGCGTCCAACTTGTTGGCACTCATACATACTGATGTGTGTGGACCAATGAGCACGACAGCTAGAGGTGGTTTTCAGTACTTCATTACTTTCACCGAGGACTATAGTAGATATGGATATATCTATTTAATGAGGCACAAGTCGGAATCCTTTGAAAAATTCAAAGAGTTCCAGAATGAGGTACAGAATCAACTTGGCAAGACAATCAAATCTTTGCGATCTGATCGTGGAGGTGAATATTTGAGCCAGGAATTTGGCAATAATTTGAAACAATGTGGAATTGTTCTACAGCTTACGCCACCGGTACTCCACAATGGAATGGGGTGTCCGAGCGCTAATAGGACCTTGTTGGACATGGTTCGATCGATGATGAGCCAATCTGATCCGCCATTGTATTTTTGGGGTTACGCCTAGAAAGCGCCGCTTTCACTTTAAATAGGGTACCATCTAAATCAAGAGATAAGACACCATATGAGATATGGTGGGAAGAGTCCTAGCTTGTCTTTCCTAAAGATTTGGGGATGTGATGTCTATGTTAAATGTTTGACGCCCGATAAACTCACACCTAAGTCGAAAAATGCTTCTTTATAGGATATCCTAGGGAAACCAAAGGATATTATTTCTACAACCAAGAGGAGAGCAAAGTGTTTGTTGCTCGAAATGGTGTCTTTTTGGAAAAAGAGTTTCTTTCCAAAACAGCCAGTGGGAGAAAGGTGCAACTCGAAGAAATTCGGAAACATCCGAAAGTGTTTCAACTCCTATTGAAACTCTACAGATGAACAAAATATTGTTGAACTCAGAGATGAGGCATCACCCCACGAGATCTAAAAGGCCACGCCAAATGCCTATAAGGTATGGGCATGACGTATTATTATTGAATAATGATGAGCCTAACACTTATAAGGAAGCGATGATGGACCCAGACTCTGAGAAATGGCTTAGAGCCATGAAATCCGAGATAGACTCCATGAGAGACAACCAAGTTTGGAACCTGGTCGATCCACTTGATGGAGTTAAAACCATTGAGTGCAAATGGATCTATAAGAAAAAGATTGATATGGATGGAAATGTTCACATTCATAAAGCTCGACTAGTCGCAAAAGGTTTTCGACAAGTTCAAGGAGTTGACTACGATGAGACATTCTCACCGTAGCGATGCTTAAATCTATACGGATCATTCTAGCTATTGCTGCATATTTCGACTATGAGATATGGCAAATGGACGTCAAAACGGCTTTCCTTAATGGAAACCTAAGTGAGGATGTGTACATGACACAACCTGAAGGTTTTGTTGATCCAAATAATGCTAGTAAAGTGTGCAAACTTCAGAAGTCCATTTATGGATTGAAGCAAGCATCTCGGAGTTGGAATATACGTTTTGATGAGGAGATCAAAAGATTTGGTTTCATCAAAAACAAAGAAGAACCTTGTGTTTACATGAAGGTTAGTGGGAGCGCACTTGTAATTCTAATCTTATATGTGGATGACATATTATTGATTGGGAATAACATTCCTATTTCGAATCTGTTAAGGCATCATTGAAAAATAGTTTTTCTATGAAGGACCTAGGAGAGGCAAGATATATCTTGGGAATAAAGATCTATAGAGATAGATCGAGAAGGCTAATTGGATTAAGCCAAAGTACTTATATTGACAAGGTGTTGATTCGGTTCAACATGCAAAATGCCAAGAAAGGGTTCTTGCCTATGTCACATGGCATAAGTCTTAGCAAGAGTCAGTGTCCTTCGACCACTGATGAGCGAGACCGCATGAATGGTATTCCATATGCTTCAGCTATTGGATCTATCATGTACGCCATGATATGTACTCGACCAGATGTATCATATGCTCTAAGTGTTACGAGTAGATACCAAGCTGATCCTGGTGAATGTCACTGGACAGCTGTGAAAAACATTCTTAAATACTTGAGAAGGACTAAGGATGCGTTCCTAATTTATGGCGGTGATGAAGAGCTGGTTGTAAATGGTTACACCGATGCAAGCTTTCAAACCGACAAAGATGATTATCGTTCGCAATCTGGTTTTGTATTCATTTTGAATGGAGGTGCGGTGAGCTGGAAAAGTTCCAAGCAAGAGACGGTAGCTGATTCTACAACAGAGGCCGAGTACATTGCGGCTTCGGAAGCTGCAAAGGAAGGTGTTTGGATAAGAAATTTTATTGCTGAGTTGGGTGTGGTTCCGAGTGCCTCTAGCCCAATGGATCTCTATTGTGACAATAATGGAGCCATTGCTTGTGAGCTAAGGAGCCTAGATCCCATCAAGTCCAAGCACATACTCAAGGCGTTATCATCTCATTCGCGAATTGGTGGATAGAGGAGATGTTAAGATATGCAAAATTCATACGGATTTAAATGTTGTCGATCCGCTGACAAAGCCTCTCACACACCAAAGCATGAGGCGCACACAAGAGCTATCGGTATTAGATACTTAAATGATTGACTCTAGTGCAAGTGGGAGATGTTGGAAATATGCCCTAGAGGCAATCATAGAGATGATTATATTTCATTATGTTCACAATATTTGATAATATGTTATCTTGTTCCTTGAATGAATCATCACCATGAAGATTAACGAGTATGTGACTTGTTGGTGAAGCTCTTTTAACTTATGATGATGTCGTTCTAAAATATCCCCGGTCGAAAGTCCTTGGTTGGAACACTAGTGACTCTCGACCAAAGACATGTATTGATTGATGACCACGTTTCACGGTCATGGATATAGGGATATCGAATCAATAATGTGGACACGTGTTAGAGAACATGGTGTTGGATAAGACCCACCTTGAGACACTATTGAGATTGTTATGATTCTATGTGTCGTTAGTTGGTCTCAAACAATAATGATGTATAATCCTTAGACCGAGATCGCATGGTTTCCTACATGTGTAATAGCACTCTTAGGGGTTGCCAAACGCCGCTCAGAATCGGGTGGTTATAAAGGTAGCTTTGGGTATGCTATGAAACATGCAGAGGGATGTGATTGGTCGGATATGGGATTTGCCCTCCTAACATAACAGAGAGATATCTCTGGGCCCTCAAGTGGTCGGATAAAGAAAGTGCATGGCCATGCCCTTTGGTGGTCAAGAGTTCGACCACATGAGGTTATCCGATACTCGATCGAGAAAGCATTGAACAGTCCATGGATGACACAACATCTCACGGAGTTCAACCAGATACCGTGAGGCAAAGGGAGAATACATGAGAGAAAAAGCTTAGTTCGACCAGCTACGGACTGGTCGTATGGAGATACAAGCAAGTCGTAGACTGGTCGAACGTAATCACAGAGTGGTCGAAACCAAGTCGTAAGGAGTTACGAGTTGGTCGTGATCGAATACGAACTGGTCGTATAGAGATAGGACCTGGTCGTAGATCATATTGCATTAAGGTTCGTCCCATATAATTTGTGTGTATTCGGGAATCGTTATGTCCTGCTAGGAACCACTACGACTCGTGGTCGGAAAGGGTTTCCGAGTCACAACCGAACTACACATGAACCTAACGGGTCACACACTTAACGGGTTGGAATAAACCAGTACGAATACGATTCGTAAACGTGTTTGGATAGGATCCGTCACGGGGCACTATATAAGGAGATGCATGAGGCTGTTGGAAAAAAAGGGTGGACACGAATTACCCTACTGAAACCCTAGCCGCCATCTTCTTGAGAGCCTTGCCGTGCGATTTG
Source organism: Phyllostachys edulis (assembly GCA_036346405.1). NCBI lineage: Eukaryota > Viridiplantae > Streptophyta > Magnoliopsida > Poales > Poaceae > Phyllostachys > Phyllostachys edulis. The sequence goes on along the minus strand of CM070560.1, from coordinate 43,562,166 downwards.
GTGCTAGCACACCGGCGTACGGTTGTTCCTTCCCTGGACGTGTGGATACCATAGAGGCGCTTCTACGTTGTTGCGCTTAAGGACGATCCGCGATCTTCGCAAGGAACTGCAGAGGTGCTGGAGGAGACGATCAACTCACGAGGACGCTATACGATCGACCACGACCCTTCGCATCAACGTCTTTGGGCTATTTGGACGATCGACTACGATCAAGACATCGCGCGCTCTTCGTCGGACCAGTCGCTCCGACACTTCTTCCGCTGCTCTGCGCGTCTAGTGGTAACGATCTGTGATCATCTTTTTGCTTGGCTTCCTGGTTTACGTGGTAGAAATTTTGAATTGTTGCTATTGTAGCCTACCCGTATCCCTTCATATATTGTACCTCGAAACTGAAAAAAATGCTTTTCAAGCTTTCTGACTTCCGATAAGTACCGAGATATGATCGGATTAGAGCATTAGTACTCTTTTCCGACCTGATTCACGACTAGTTGAGAGTCTCCTCTCACGAGTAGTCGTTAAATCCCAAGCGCTTTCGCTGCTCGTATGTCAGCCAACAAACCTTCGTATTCTGCCACGTTGTTAGTGGCAGAAAAGTTTAATTGAATGACATACTTTAAGGTCTCTCTTGTAGGATATTTTAGGACCACCCCAGCCCCTGAAACACTTAGTGTATGTGACCCGTCAAAGTACAACGTCCACTGGTCGTGGGAATTGTACTGGGGATCCTAAACATGTTTACGATTTATCCATTCGGCAACAAAGTCTGCCAAGATCTAGGATTTAATGATCATTCGGGACACGAAATGGAGGTTGAGCTCTCCATGTTCGACCGACTATTTTGCCATGCGTTCCGCTGCTTTCCTATTCTGGAGGACCTCTCCTAAGGGAAACTCGAACGACACAATTATCTTGTGCGCCTGAAAATAATGACTCAGTTTCCTTGAAGACATGAGGAGGTCATATAAAAGTTTTTGGACCTGAGGGTAGCTCTCCTTAGGCCCATGTAAAACTTCACTTATGTAGTAAAGTGGTCATTTGCATCAAGTGTTGAAAAGAAGCGCCATCATTTTTTAGACTAAATGGCATTTTGACATAGCAAAATATTCTCAATGGTGTAATAAATACGGTCTTTTCTTCATCATCTAAACACATACTAATCTAGTGATAACCATAATTTGCATCTAGAAAACTTAATATTTCACAACTAGCAGCAGAATCAACCAACTAATCAATACGAGGAAGAGGAAAATCATCCTTTGGACAAGCTTTATTGAGATCAGTTAAGTCCACACATATACACCACTTGCCATTAGACTTTCTAACCATTACAGAGTTAGCCAACCACTCTAGATGGTCAACTTCTCTTATAAAACCTGCTCTAAGTAGCTTGTCCAATTCTGATCTAATAACATCTCGTTGATCAAGTGCAAATGATGAATCCATGGTTGTCCCGATCTTCCGATAGGATGATAACTTTGATTTGGAGGAGAATGGAGGAGAACGACTTTGACGATGCAGGCTTCTAACCAGTCACGACCAGAGCACCAAGCAATCGCTAAACCACACTCCAAGTCATTATCAACCGTGCCAAGAATGCGGTTGACCTGACCACGAAAGTCTGTTCCTACATGCAATCAAACAACATGCAAGAACAAGATAATAACCTGTAATATATGTTTAATTATTTGAGTACTTAACAAATTAGAAGAAATAATTAAGGAATTAATTTAGAAATTAGAGGAGGAAATAGAGATGGGCCTTTGGCCCACGGCTCAAGAGAGAGCTAGTTGCCCTTAAGAAAAGAGGGAGGTCCCTAAAAACCCTAGCAATTTTGTTTCCTTGTTTTCCCGTGCACCGCCACCCTCGTCTTTTTTTTCCTTCTTTCGCCGGCGTGTGGAGGCCATTACCCTGTAATTGCACCCGGCCAGGGCATAGCCGCCTCCTGCTAATTGCCGCGTGGACGCCCGCTGCCGAGGGATTGGTGCCGCTTGCGCCCGCGCGCGCGAAGCCCTGCCTGCCCGCTTATTCGCCCGCCGCGTGCGTGCACGATGCTTGGACGGCGCTTGCCCACGCAAAGCTGCCCGCCTGCCCGTCGCGTGGGAGCCGGTTGCCCAGGACGTTTTGCTGCCTGCATGCGTGAAGGGAAGTTCGACTGCCACATGGTTTTCCTGCCCGCACGTGAGGAAGCCTTCAGTTGTTCAGCCATGTACGTGAATCCTTTTGCTGTTGCCACTCCTAGCTAGCCGCATGCATGCATAACTATGCAGCGTTGCTATTAATTTGCATGCTACTGCCGCACCTAGCTAATCATGCATGCTGGCTGTTTGTTTGCATGCGAAGCTGTGAGGCAAGGAAAAATCAAGGGAGCATAGTAGGAGGTTAAATCAAGGAAGAACCCGGAGAGTGAAAGGAGGAAAAAAGTAGTGTTTTTGGCGTCCTTCTCTGGGTAACTGTCTGGTTATTTTTTCTTTGTTTTGCTAATTTAATTAGAGATTAAAATCGAGTTTGGAAGAAGGAATTAGCATGTTTCTAGTCAGGGAAAACTCGAACAGTAGATTGGATTAGTCTGCTGTTTTGTTGTATGATTTATTCGGGGTATTTAAATGGCGAATTTTGGGAATGTCATCTACTAGTTAATTGTAGATAATTTCAGTGTCTTTCTGTAGAGTATTTAATCATGTCGAGCGGATGAGTAGTTTTCGAGTTATGAATTTTGTAAGCATGCTGTCTAGGGAGTTGTCGTCTTTTGGCATCATCTTGGTAGACCATAGATTACAATTAGTAAATGAGCTAATTAGAGTTTATGATCTACATGAAAAGTGTAGCTAACTATCTAAGGGTTCTAGAGAATCTAAGAACATGAATTTTGGTCGGTTTGGCATAAACATGTGAGGTCGGTTAGTGTGATGGGTTGGTGCTGTGATGATGTTTTCGAGTGTGTGTTATTACTTGCTTGTTCAGGGACTGTGGCCTCATGCGTCGTGCCACATTTTCGTCAACCGGCTTCGAAGAGCTAAGAGGCAAGTACATGGTAGAGTGGTGAACAATGGGTTGTTTGCCACTGTCATTGATATTATTTATCATGCTATTTGTTATGCTTTTGTTAGCTTATTCTTATGCATGATATTGATGACATTGAGTGAATGAGATTACGATATTGAGTTAATGAGAATGAGATATTGAGTTAATGAGATGAATTATGTTGATGAATAATTAAAGATATTGCATCATTTACATTCATCATGACAGGAGTTGCATGAGCCAGGTCAGTGAGAAAGTCATATAACTATTCCGGTGAGGTCGGTGAGAAAGATGCATGGCTAGTCCGGAGTGCTCTAGATAAAATCCTACTTCGGTGGGGACTTCACGGGAGTGAAGGATAGAGTGCGTCATCGACGGGTGAACACTCCGCTATACTGGTATCAGCTGATGAGATGCATATGAGCATGAGCATGATGGTGCATTCGCATATCTGAGTAAATTGTTAAATTGTGCAACTTTACCTATATGAAATATGGCTTGTTTATTTGAGTATGAGAATGGCATTAGATAGATAGATGATGATGATAACCTTGATTATGGTTGATAAACTGTTGTTTATGGCTTTATTATGTATTTGCTGAGTCTTGGACTCATTCTTGCTCTATGGTTGTTTTTAGGTGACCATTGATGACGTCTCACTTGGGAAGGGCTAGCACACTTGGAATCATACACTACTCCCAATTACTTGATTCATTGGACATGAGAAACTTTTAGTATAGCATGATGATTTATATCTAGGACATGATGGTATTGAATAACCTTAGATGCTTGGTTTGCATTAATCTTGGTTTATTACCTTGCTATGCTTCCTAGAGATTAATTATCTATGATTGTTATATCATTATACTTGTTTTCTTGAGACCCGTGGATAGGTTATATTATTGAGATGCTTGCTATAATTTGTTATAAAATGATGTTAAAATTGATAGTTAGTGTAGTTAGTGGTATTCTGGGCTCCGTGTCGGGTTGGGGTGTTACATAAGCAATCTGAAATTGCAAATAAGATTAAAATATTTGATAAAGTTGGGATTCCGAAATGGTATTCAAGGTTGGTCTAGTCGACACAAGCCAATACACGAAGTTGCAATGTAGCTAACTTTTAACTTAACAAAATCCAAAGAAACTAGAGGGGTGCGGGTTCCTTAAATAGGGAAGGGAGAGCCACCATATCTAAGAAAATTCGGTATGATACTATACATGGTACTGTTCACACATGAACAGTGGCACATGAACAGTACAGGCCGCCTGGGGTAGCTCCTTCCCTTAGGCCCAAGCATTACAAGGCCTAATTTGGCCCAAAAAGGTGATGCAGCACCTTCTTTTGATGATTGCGGTGTGCTCAGAAGGAATTTGGAGGTAAGGCTAGATCCGTTGGAAATAGGACGAGATAATCTTTCCATCAAGTACTCATGGACCTCAAACGGACTTCGTATGTGAAAGTTATGCATGTTTGAAGTTGGTGCTGTCTTCGGAGGCCGATTTGGATTCCAAAACGGGTCCAGCTCGAATTGCTTGCTTGTCTTGGACCAAAAGTGACATGGTGCTGCACATATATATATTTTCATCATTAGGTAGCATCATATAGTTCATACAATATAAAGGCACTCCTAAATACAAGCTCACCTGATAATTTAAGTGAAACGTATGAGCTCTTGTACTTAGAACATCAAGCATAGCAAATATGGTCGTATCCATAGGGGTCATGTCCTCATCATCCTCCCCTTCTTGAAAACAAATCCATCCTCAGCTTTTGATAAGCGGAAAATAGGGTAACAAAGAAACCAAGGTGTATGTATGATATATGTATATGTCATTCGTTTTAACGGTTCTTCGTTATTGCACAATTAATGTTATAAAACAACAGCGATCATAAAAGCTCATTGTATTATCACCCTAAGAATAATCATATATGTTAGTGAGCAAAACAAAAATTCTCACACAACAATTATTGCAACTAGTTTTGCAAATGTAAGTGAAACATTTGTGCCATTCAAATCTCTGAGGTTGTAAACTTGCAGTGGTAGTACATATGAGCAAATCTACAACTTTTGGAATCAAACAAAGTTCATCCATATAATCAGATTTCAATCGAGCTATAGCAAATTCATCTAGCAAAGGTGAAAAGATTTGTATTTTCTTCCATAATTCAACATCTTTATTCAGATTGTCCGTACTAGATGGTGCAATAAAAGGTGAACACATAGGCATGGGATGAGCACTAAATTTTATTTTACTCTCATATTAAACAAGATTCAGCACACAAGGATTGTTGTCCAAAACAGCAAGCTTCAATTCATCCATGTGATCACAAGTTATGCATATTCGATATACCAGAAATTGGTTGTCTACACCATAATCTCCAATTAATTTAAAATGATAGGTGTAGGTGCTAGAAAGAGAATTTAGAGATGAAAGTTTAGAAACTTTCTCCATAGCACATTCCAAACTAACTAGATCATTAAGCATGATATAGCACAAAGCATCAGCAGGGGATATTCTATCAAGTACTTTCGTATGTGTAATTAATTCGACATGTGCAAAATTATGAGAATTCAGATCAACACATGGTTCGTTCAAGTCAACATAAGGAAAATCAAAAGATTACACTACATCAGGTATATACTCACAAGGTGGCTCTATGTCTTGCTGTAGCACCAAATCAGTACCTTTGTCATTGTTGTCCTCATCAGATACTGTAGGTACCTCAAGCTTCTCCTCTAATGACTTAAGATGCACCAGATCATCGTTCATCTCTTCAAGCGTCTCGGCGGTATCTAGAGATGAAGTAGGAGCCAAAACAATGTTAGCATTTTTAGTTATCTTAGGTTGCACTTCACTTGTGACTATGGGTGGTGGAGGTACAAAACGACGTTGCAATTTCTTCTTCATCTGCTCCCATGTGTACATGAAATGGTACTCCAGATTCGACCACCAATGTTGAACATCACCGATCAGTGCCGTCCTTGCCATGCTCATCTTCTCATAAGGATCAAGGTCCTGTCTTTCAAAGTAGCTATCCAACATATTAACCCATATAAAATAGTCCAACAACATACTCTCAGCGGTGAGTGGTAATATGTATGCAGGTAGTTGTTTCCCTTTGAGTTCAAATCTGCCCGCGATGACATCGTAATCTACCAACTTCAATCAACCTGTCATTATTAGTAGAAAACAAGGAAACAAATCACAAGTATATGTTCTTATCAACTACTAGGATCTGGAGGCTCAAGTCACACACCCTCAAGCTCTTACCAAGCTCTTGCAAGTTCTTACAAATGCAAATAGGTGGTGCAACCGGTGGTTGGTTCATGATAAACTTGACTCAAGTGATGAGTAGAGCGATTGCAAGGGTCAGTTCGACGTGATCTACTCGGTTAGTAGAAAGTGGAGCTTGGACAGGCTTAATATTAGGTAGCAAGGGAAACAATCAGTTAATTTCAGAAATTGCACATAATTGAATTATAGTTCGTATCTAGCACCTAGCCTATGTTGCTGATGAACCAAGGATGGATGAAGGCTAAAACAAGTGTATAACAATGTATAGGAGTGGTAGACACAGGATAATTCAAAAGAATGCAATTTGGAGTGAATAGCACAAGTCTTGACCCAATACTGAAAACTGTGGTTTTCTGTCCACTGGACAATACAGTGGTATTTAGCCCGTAACTTTTTGTCAGATACCTTTTTTTTAATGATTCTTTTTTTCTCTGTTTCCTGACGGCTTTTTCCACAATTTTTATTTTGGGGCCACTTTCTGAAAACCGATTGAAAAAATTGCACAAAAATCACAAGTGCAGACAGTTTCAGATTCAAACAGAAAACTAGGTCAACTTTCAACGCATATAAAATTTTATTTCCTTGCTGTATTGAGGTGAATTTTTACAGGAAGATATATAACCAAATTATCGATCTAATGGCTGTGGTTTCACTCAAAAAGGATGAAGGAATCAAAAGTTATGGCGATTTTTGTGGCAGCGGTAGAAAAGGGGGCCTTCTGGCCGAAATTGGAAATTTGGGTTTAGGATGTTTTAGTTGGATTTGGACGTGGAGAATTTCTTTTGGAGCTTATTTTTGGGTTTAGGATGTGATGGATGGGCTAGGATTTCAATTTTTGGATTTTATAAGACCAAACATATGATCAGCAACTAGACAAAGCTAAAATGGACACAAATTCAATTTAGCAAACCAAAGCTAATAGATTGAAAGGCACAATGGGGTTTGGACAGCGGATAATTAACTCTTTTTGTAGGGCAATTTTTTCTGGACTATGGGAAATAAAAACCTATCTACTAACTAGGGATACAAGAATTCCTACCGGTCAACTTTAGCTCTGATACCACCTAATGAATCCATGGTTGTCCCGATCTTCCGATAGGATGATAACTTCGATTTGGAGGAGAACGACTTTGACGATGCAGGATTCTAACTGGTTACGACCAGAACACCAAGCAATCGCTAAACCACACTCTGAGTCGTTATCAACCGTGCGAAGAACGTGGTAGACCTGACCACGAAGGTCTATTCCTGCATGCAATCGAAGAACACGCAAGAACAAGATAATAAGCAATATGAAATTGCAAATAAGATTGAAATATTTGATAAAGTTGGGATTCCGAAGCGGTATTCAGGGTTGGTCTAGTCAACACAAGCCAATACACGAAGTTGCAATGTAGCTAACTTTTAACTTAACAAAATCCAAGAAAACTAGTGGGGTGCAGGTTCCTTAAATAGGGAAGGGAGAGCCGCCATATGTAAGAAAATTCAGTATGGTACTATTCATGGTATTGTTCACGTGTGAACAGTGGCACATGAACAGTACGGGCTGCCTGGGGTAGCTCATTCCCTTGGGCCCAAGCATTACTAGGCCCAATTTGGCCCAAACAAGTGACGCAACACCTTTTAATGATTGCAGTGCGCTCAGATGGAATTTGGAGGTGACGCTGGATCCGTTGGAAATAGGACAAGATAATCTTTCCATCAAGTACTCGTGGACCTCAAACGGACTCCATATGTGAAAGTTATGCACGTTTGAAGTTGGTGCTGTCTTCGGAGGCCGATTTGGATTCCAAAATAGGTCCAGCTTGAACTGCTTCCTTGTCTTGGACCAAAAGTGACGTGGTGCTACACATATATATATTTTCATCATTAGGTAGCATCATATAGTTCATATAATATAAAGGCACTCCTAAAAACAAGCTCACCTGATAATTTAAGTGAAACGTACGAGGTCTTGTACTTGGAACAGCAAGCATAGCAAATATGGTCGTATCCATAGGGGTCATATCCTCATCAGCAAATCTCCATAATTTTTGTTTTACAGGTTTCTTGGCAAGCTATAGAGCTAGCCTGTGCTCGATCACCTCCCTGGGGACTCCGGGTATGTCGGATGCTTGCCACACAAAGACATCTGCGTTAACTTGGAGGAAGGTGACGAGGGTGTCTTCCTATTTGGGGTCGAAAGTATCCCCAATGCGAACAATCTTTGAAAGCACCTCTGGATTCAGCGAAACTTCTTTGAATTGATTGTTCGGCTTTGGTGCAGCTTTAGGCTTTGACTGTTTGGTCGAAGGTTGACTCTTGTTTCTTTCTCGAGTTGGTACCTGGCCAACCATCTTGAGAGATCAATGGTCGCATGTAAGCGCCATCTTTTATCACAGCTTTCTGTGTTCTCACTTCTTTGGGACCTGGCATCTTAAGACATTGATAACTATAATGAGCAGCCATTAGGAACCGTGACAAAGTTGGTCGTCCGAATATAGCATTGTATGCTGTGTCGAAATCAACCACATCAAAGGAGATTTTTTTTGTCCTGAAATTGTTTGGAGAACCAAACGTTATTGGAAGAGAAACCTGACCAATTGGTTTGGCCGAAGACCCCGGTATGATCCCATGAAAAGAGTATCATACTAGTTTTACTTTGGTCCTGGGTACTTGCATTTCATCCAGGGCACACATAAACAGAATATTTAAAGAAATACCACCAACAAGTAATACTCAATTTACTCGACAATTGTTGATGGTGGGCTCAACCACGATCGAAAACTGACCTAGTCGAGTGGAAGAGATCGGACAATCACCCCTGTCGAAAGAGATGGTCACTTCTGACCACTTCGGCAATTTATTGATAAGAGGAGGGTCAATGGAGTTTACCTCGCGTTCTACAGCCTTGAGTTGTCATTTTGACTCATATGCCAAAGATCCTCTATAGATGTGATCGATGGTGAGCTTCGGATCTTGGAACAACATCTCCTTATTGTCGTCCGACTGCTTTTGACTACTTGTCTATCCTACCTCCTGGAGTGTAGGAAGTGGTCCTTTGCCAGTGTAGTAGTCCTTGAGCTTTCGTTGGAAAACTTGTCAATTGCAAAGGTCATGTCCTTCCTTTTTATGGTAAGGACACCACCTAGGCTTGTCATTCTTCCACTCAGGGCGTTTTCCCTTGCCCCGGTCTGAGTATGGTTTGGAACTCCGAGGCTCCTTATCGATTACGGCCAATACTTCCTTGGAACTGTTAGCTTGAGGCTTCTGGTTTTTTGTTTTTTTTCTTAGATTTTTTGGCCTCTTTATCCTTTTTCTTACTACTTTCACTTGCATCTTGAGGAATCTTGTTGTCTTGATCGATGGTTTTGTTCCACTCGACTGCTTCAGCAGTAGTCACATATTGATCGGCCATCTCGAAGAGCTCGGCGATATAGCTGGAGTATTTAAAGTGATATCCTTGGTGATCCTTTACTACGGACTCCTTGCTTAAATGCTCTGATAACAGAAGAATCAGAAACTTTAGGTATGGAATTGTGAACCTAACTGAAACACCTGATGAATTGGCATAGGGTTTTGTGGTCATTCTGTCGCATCTTGTGCAGGTTGTCTTCCTTCTCGGGACGATGGTAGGTCCCCTGGAAATTCATCAGTAGTAGGTTGCAGAAGTGTTGTAACGAATAGATCAACTCCAGTGGTTGATTTAACAACCACAAACGAGCAGATCCTTAGAGCAAAGTAGGAAGGTAGTTTTCCAAGACATGCTCTCCTCCTGTTGCTGAAACAGCGGTCGTGTATATCTGAAGAAATTCGATGGGATTCTGCGACCCATCAAACTTCTCCATGTTCACTGGTCAAAACCGCGGTGGCTAGCAAACTGCTCGGAGATCAGGTGAGAACGCCTGTCATCCGGTAATGACATCATGACACCTCCTTTGTGACAATGAAGGGTTGACATCCTTGGGTGATTGTACATGACGATACCCAGTAGTAGGCGGACCCAACCTATGTTAGGTCTCGGTCCCACGAGGGTAATGCTTGTCATATTCCATCTATGGCTATAGATTTCGGGGTCAGAGTGGTGAATGATCACCTCCCTTGAGAGCTGGTCGATCATCAGAAGTTCGAAGAACTCTTCTCTGACTGGAGTTATGGTTAGGGGAGCGACATGACCTGTTGTCGTGCCAATCTCCATGAGGTGAGTTGTTCGAACGACTGGTGTTCAATGTAGTCATCCCGGTACGGCTTCCAGAATGATGTCGGCGAGGTTGCTCAAGTCTGGCCATCGTGCTCCGAAGCCTTCGTGTGATCTCTTCAGCGAAGAGGTCGTAACCTGGCGGTCATCCAAGTTCTTGAGTTGGGTTCTTGGGCAGGTCATTGATATGCTGAAGTTCTCGAGCTTCCTCTGACCGATATTGAATGCGCTCAGGCAAAGTTCTCTAGGTGGCAATTCTTCTCCTCCAGATAGTCTCAGGATCTTCCACATCTGAGGTTGCTTGAGTTCGCCTCAATGGAGAACGATCATTTCTAGGATTTCTCTCACGCTCATGAGAGTGTTGATTCTGTTCATCGTCGAAGGCGTCCTCGCCATCACCACGAGAGGTCGCAGTGTGTGAGAGTTGGGGAGCATTCTCAGTCCTGCCTCTAGGAGAGCAACTAGGATCTAAGGGGAGGACGAAGACCACTTGTATATGATCTCCACTTGCGCTTGAGGTCTCTTGGCTTGAGGAGCAGTCGAATGACAACACCTCGCGACTTGGAGCAAGCCCCTCCAAGAAGGGGAATTTTGGGTTATAACCGTCTCCATCCATAAGTGAGCACTACGAGGGTACGTGTAACATCCAAAAAATTTGGTTTGTTTTGAAGTTTAAAAAAAGAAAAATAACCATTTGAATTTTGTTGGTTAAAGTTAAAGCTTAATTGAAATTTTCAGAGTTCAAAAATAATTTAATATGAATAATCTCAACATCAACTATTATCAAAATTATTTCATTTGGATTCTATGTGCTTGGATATATTTTCTAGAATTTTTCTGAGTGCATTTGCCAATTGGATTTTCTGCTATTTTCTAAAAAGGAAACCTATTATAAATCTCAGATTAATCTTTGGGCCGAATCTCCACCAAAGCCCGTTTCTATTCCTTTCTTTGGCTCAATCCCATTTCCTTTTCCTTGGCCCACTTATTCTCTTTGGCCCGGCCGGTTTCCTTCTTTCTCCCTGGCCGAAGCCTAATCGAGCCATCTGTTCCTTTTGCGCGTGGGAGCAAGCCCAGCCAAGCCGAGCGGCAGCCTTCCTTTTGGTTTCTTTCCCTGCCGATGGATCCCAGCCACCACTTGTCCATCGTCTTCTCCTGGACTCTAGAGTCCGTATCAAGCACGAGATGGCAGCATCGGCTCTCCCTCGGATTCTTCCGTTCCCCAACCTATTTAAGGCTAGCTCTCTACGTCAATTTCTTTGCCTCTCTTCGCGCGTCCAAAACCCTAAAGTTCCGTCCCCAGGGTCATTGTCATTGTGCCAGATTTTGGTCAAGACTGAGCCACCGCCGAAGCACTTGATCGTCAAAGTTCTTTGTCATCCGTTCATCTCAGCCCGAGCCACTGCCTGCATTGGGACCGCATCAACGTGAGCTTCGTGGTGCTCTCTCTATCTTTTCCCGGAGATCACCGCTTTGCCGTTGTTAGTTTCATCATCAAGACCCAGCCATCGTCGTTGTTCCGATCTACCTTTACCGGTGAGCTCCTTCGCCCCTAAGCACATCATCTTGTGCGCAACACTATTCTTGTTCGATCCTCTCCCTTCGCGTTGCTTCTCCATCACCGTAGTGCTTCTCCACCGTCGTTCTTCTTCATCTTCGGTCATCTTTGTTGCACTGCCACTACGGATGTTCTCTAGTCGCCCCGATCCATCTTCTGTGATCCCTAGGTCAGTGCCGTCTCAGTGCTTCGTTTGATCTACTTCGAGCGCCCCTCCTTTGTCTTTCACCGTTACCAAGGAGCTCAAGTCACCGGCCATGGCTTCACTGCTCCCTCTTTGTTTTTCTCTCCCAGGTGATGTGGCGTGCCACCTCTTTGGCCAGCTCAGTGTCATCCCAGTCAAGCCAGGTGGCAGACCAAAAATCCACCCGAGACCAAAGTCCAAGAACCCGTCCATGATACACCTAGTCAATGCAATGTAGGACCCACTTGTTAGCCCATATTTCTTTTAATTCTTTTCGACTGATAATCTGTGCTGGCATCAGCTGACATCATAAATTGCTTTTCCTTCATAAAAGTAATTCAATAAATTCATGAAATTGTGATTTTCATTATTTCATGTGATTTCAAACTTCCAAAGCCCATATCTTTTGAATCCGAACTCCGATTGAGTCCATTCAAATTCCTAAATCCATATAAATTCGAAATCTATTTATCTAAGATTTTTATTTAATTTTTGGAGTTTGTTTTATTTCTATTATTTATTTATTTGGTTTATTTGCTTTGTTTGCGAGTAGACATTGATACTTCAGGAAGTTTTGAGCAAAGAGGAGTACATGAAGATCAAGATCAATCCCAGGATCTATTCTAAGGCAAGCTATAGTCCTTTGATCATATTGAACCTATGATTTCAAAAGTATATTGTTTTATACAATTGCATGCTATCTTTATATAAACTGTTTTGGGATTAGTTATTACCTGCTGTCATTATTCCTCCATTGATTATTTGAATGCCATGAATCATTTGTCACCCTAGCGTGGATAATTTTAGTTGGACATGTTTATATCACCAACTTGGGTATCGTACAGATGCTTAGTTCAGCTTAGTTACGATGGGTTCATCATCACATGTGTCCTAATGATTAATCTTGATGATATATGGAATCATGGTGGTTAGCCACTACTGTTATTAAAATTTGTGTACCATGACAGGGGTATGTCATTGGTCTTGGTTAAACAAAATGGTTTTCGCTTGGACGAGTGGTTGGTGGATAGTGGGGGTGTTTCAACACGTTGTGGGTTTGTGGTATTCTCGCTTGAATAACTTGTCAAGGACTTAATCTTGTGCGCCATTGAACTGTGCCTTTTTCGTACAACCACATGCCTGGTATGGGATAGGCCTAACCTAATAGGTTGTTGAGTTTTGGCTTTTGACTACTCAGGTAGTATTTGGGTGGAGGTGTGTATCCTTTTCTAAGTCCATATTGCTGGACGGTTTGCCGCATCTCTATCCAACGTTGTGCGTTAACCCACGTTGAGGTTTTGGGAGGGCTGTATGCACAACAGGAGAGTCAATTGTTGAGACGAAACCTCTGAAAGGTTTTGTTATGATTAGTGCTTGCTACACCGGTTATATCTTGTGGGTAAAGTCACTACTACAAAAAGGCTAATACTGGATGCCTCATCACAGATGGTTGACCAAAACTGTCTGTATTAAATACAATCACAGACGGTTTTGGTTTAGCGACCATCTGTGCTACTGGCTGCGCTAAAAACCATCTATGAAGAAGTAATATCATAGACGGTTCTGAAGAAGAACCGTCTGTGATACTACTAAATATCACAGACGGTTCTTGTTCAGAACTGTCTGTGATACTACTAATATCACAGATGGTTCTTATTCAAAACCGTCTGTGATACTTCACAGACGGTTTTCAACACGAACCGTCTGTGACTTCCCGTTCTCATCATAGACGGTTTGTATTAAAAACCGTCTGTGATAAGTATTTTTGATTTTACCATGGCTTGAAATCACTAACACTCTGATTTTGCCATGGCTTCAAATGCCTAACACTTTGATTTTACCATGGATTGAAATGCTTACCATGGCTTGAAATCACTAACACTCTGATTTTACCATGGATTGAAATGCCTAACACTCTGATTTTACCATGGCTTGAAATGCCTAACACTCTGATTTTACCATGGCTTCAAATCACTAACACTCCGATTTTACCATGGCTTGGAATCACTAACACAGACGGTTTTTAATACAAATCGTCTATGATAAGATATATATCACAGACGGATTTTAATACGAACCGTCTGTGATAAAATACTTATCACAGATGGTTCAGATAAGAAGCGTCAGGATATGTCATCACTGAGCGGTTTTTGTATGAAACCGCGTGATTCATCTTGCGGAGTTCAAAATTTTTGAACGCGTGCGTGGGAGGCAAAATGTTTTTGCGCTGTCCTTATATATTATAGCCACCCAGCCTTATTTTCCATCAGTCTCTCCCTCTCCCCTCCCCACACCAAGCTCTGGCAACCACCCTCGATTCCCCGTCGCGGTTCAGCGAGAAGACACAGCCGACGACGACGATGAGGAGGGATGCGAAGGAGATCCTTGTCTATCGCAGGAGGTAGACTGCCGGAAGGTACATGTACATCCCCATAACATACACAATTTGTTGGCTGTTTGTTGTAATGAAAATTATCTTAATTTTGTGTTACCTAAGGTCAGAGCACCACTAGAGGTTTTTAGTCGTCTCTTCTTGCCGACGAGCTTGAGTCGAACTCGACGACATACAAGAACATCTTGTGATATGTTGGTGAGGTACAGAGAGGAGCTCACAAGACCAATCCAAGAAGCCGATGAGTTCTTCAGGAGCTTGGAGGCATAGATGGTTTCTAGCTAGTTTAACTTTGTAACTTTATTCCTTTTTTCCCATTCGGAGGGGATATTGTGAAACCTTTTGGTTTCCCTTTCCTATAATGTGTTTGCCATCATAATTTTAATTGGATTTTAGTTGTCTTGCTAGAGGTTGCATATGGAAACTACTGTCTAGCAATTAATTGGTTTGGCTCAAAATCTAATTTTTTTTTGCAATAGAAAAAACTATCACAGATGGTTCTCAACAAGAACCATCTGTGATAATTACTTATCACATATGGTTCTTGTTCAGAACCGTCTATAAAAATAGACTATCACAGACGGTTCTGAACAAGAACCGTCTGTGATAAGTAATTATCACAGACGGTTCTTGTTTAGAACCATCTATGATAGCTTTTTCACAGACGGTTCAAAAACCGTCTGTGATGACCTCATATCATTACTGACCCATAAACTCAGACGGCTCATGAAACCGTCTGTGATGACGTTTTTGAACCGTCTGTGAAGACCTTTTCTGTAGTAGTGAGTGTACAACCTCTGTAGAGTGTCAATTGATCTATTCGAATAGCCGCGTCCTCGGTTATGGACATGTCCTGGGATTTCACACGAGAGATAGAGTTTCTCATAAAATGTGTCAGAGTGTGAATAGGAAGTTCACTTGATGAATATAATGTTTGTTTGGTGAACGGGTAATTCACTTGGTTGTTTATGTCGATTGGTGAACTGGGGATTCACTTATCATTGGTTTGGTTGGGATGTGAATGGGAAGTTCACTGGTTGTTTCAAAGAAATTGTTTACTTACTTATTATTGTTTTCAACTACGCATTTCAATCTATTTATTTTATTTATCGTCAATGCTGCTTTCTACAAGAGAACCATACAGCTAACCTTTGTTAGGCCGTGCATGAATACTATTTGCATACATTTCCCTATGGCTTGCTGAGTGCTTTATGTACTCACAGCTTATGCCATTGTTGAACAGTTGAAGAATATCAAGCTGTTCAAGAGTTCTTTCAGAAGGAGGACTATGAAGGTTTTACGGATTAGGATGCATTCTCCACTCGATTGCTTGTGTGCATGTTGATTGGCCATTTCAAGAGTTTCGTTCCGCTACAAGAGTTTATTTGTTTATTTAGCCCTGCGTGGCAAGTTAAGTAGACGTTGACAATATGGTCCAGTTATTATTATTAGTTGTCACTTTGAGATCTTTTCACTTAAATCGAATAAATGGATGGTATTTTATCACTGTTTCCTGTGTGAGCTAGCTACTGATCTGGGACTAGTTCAGAATACAGAGAGGGTTCTTGAATCATATTTTTGGATCCCGACAGTACGATCGAATCCGCAGGAAAAGCGTGCTTGACCATATCCATTGTGGGGGTAACCGGAGAGTGACGACCACCAAATGCTGATGGAGTCCCAGAATGATTGCTTCCAGGACTTGCCGTGCCAGGTCGGTCGGCCTCAAACGGACTTGAAGACTTGGAGGGGGAACCCTCGTTATGTTCTGTGCCTACCTTGGCGTAGTTCGAATTATGGTCGGATTGACCCTTGCCCTCTGAGGAATTTGGTCTGTCATTTGGACGTAATGTTCTGGGGGAGAAGAATCCCTCCTCAACTCTGTGTGTGGTATGGTCTCCGGGATCTGGTGAAAGGTCCCTAGAGGCGGTATTACCATCAGACGAAACAATACTCTACTCATATTCATAGCAGGCATCCATGTCAAGTCCTACGTAGTCGGCCAAGTCGAACCAGTTCTCCTCGTTCCACTCTCCTGCCATGGAAGCATCAGAGTTGAGAAAATTAAGAGAACTTGTTGAAAGTGAATCACTGGAAACTCCCCACGGTCGGCGCCAGCTGTTGATGTTTTACTATCGATCTTACGAATGAATGAATATTTGGGGTCTTCTAGATCTAGAACCACGCAGAGGATGACACAGGTATTTTATACAGGTTCAGGCCTTCTTCAGAGAGAATAACAACCTTACTCCTGTTGTACTTTATTGAGTGTGCTATTTATATTCAAGAGGAAAACTAAAGCCTAATGTCTTGTGCTCCAGATTGCTCCTCTCTCGATTGCCTTGTCCCTCTCTGTCCACCGACTTCATCCTTTATATAGCACATGGTGAAAGCATCTAGGCCCCTAAAAATTGTTTTGGTAATTAATGACAATATATGAATATGGGACTACCATATTATTGAGTGTTTAAAAAGGTTTAGTCCCGGTGACAAATATAACAACCTGGAGATGCATGTTAAAGATCAACATGAAGATCAATAAGGTTCAAAGACAAGGTACAAGTAGTCTAGGATCCTTTTTGTCTTTACCGGTCTTAGGAGAAAAGGACGGAAAAAGCGGATTTTAGGTTAAATGTCGTACTATTAAGAGGGATCATGACTAATAGCTTGATAGCATATCCTTGTGTCATTTAGATCAAGCTAGGATCATGCATGCACTTAGAGTTTGTTTTGAAAGCCAACTAAGCTTTTCTTAGGAAAGTCGGTAGTACCGACGTTTACTTGGCAGTACTATCGCACAACGGTATGACCGAGAAAGTGGTGCGGTACTACTGCAACCCGGTCGGACCACAATCTAGTTGGTGGTTTGTTTTTTATAGAGTGACACCTTTTGGTGCATGTTTGCTCACCTGGAAGGCGGTAGTACCGGAGCTTTCTTGGCGGAACTACCGCATAGCGGTATGACTTCAAATTTTGGTGGTAGTACCGGAGCTTTCTTGGCGGAACTACCGCATAGCGGTATGACTTCAAATTTTGAGCGGAACTACCACAACCCGGTTTGTCCGAGAAATAGTCGGCGGTACGTTATTTTCAGACAGGGTCTGTTATGGACCTCAAAGGAAAGCAGTCATACCACCCTATGTGAACGGAATGACCGGAGAGCGGAACTACTGCATGATCAATGGCGGTAGTACCATGCCACATTTTCAACAGCTAGATCAGAGGCATTAATTGCGCCTACGCTAGCCGTTACTGTGCATTTGGAGGAAGTGTGGTAGTACCGACCATTGAACGACGATACTACCGCTCGTGCTGAAAAATTCAGGGTTTTGCCTCCAACGGTCGAATTTGTTTGTGTGGGATATAAATACCCCTCTACCAGCTCTAGGACAAGAAGGAGAGACCTCATTTAACATCCTTGAGCTAAGAGTATTCTCTCTACACCTCATATACACTTGTTGCATTCATTGTGAGGTTGTTAAGCAAAATTCAAGTGCATTCATTCTAGATTTATCCTTAGCATTTGATTGTCATCAAGCGAAGATTGTTGTTCTTTACTCTTGGTGTTTGCCAACACCTAGATGGCTTGGCGGGAGTTCGCGTAGTGATCTATTCAAGAAGATTGTGAAGAGGCCCGGTGCCAAATTGTGAGTGGTTTGGTGTTCGCCATCTCCGGAGCGGAGGAAGAACAACCACTAGTGAAATCGAGGAGTAAGGCTTAATTCATGGAGCCGGTCCAAGTTGCTTGGGCTTTCCTCAACATGGACTAGTAAAGACTGGCAAGTCTTTGATACCATGGCAAAACATAGCGAGTCATAATTTGGTTACTTCTTTGCCTCTACTTTCCGCATTTATATTTCTAGCAAATTGAGATTGTCTTATTTAGTTGTGCTAGAGATATATTTGTAGAGTCTTGTTTTTGTGGTGACTTAGCTTTACTAGAATTGAGTAGGTCTTGTTTTGCAATATAAATTGTGCTTAGCTCTAAAATTGTAGAATTAATTTTAGAAAGCAAGAATACTTTTAGAACCTCCTACTCACCCCCTCTAGTCGGTTATCCTTGATCCTACACATGGAGAGATGGCAGTTCCTCCAAGCCAAGAGACGTCCCAACGTTTCAAATAATGAATCGTTGGTGGAGGTTGCTGTCAAAGAAATAACCCCCCCTCACCAGGTAGTTATTGTTAGAAACAGAGGTATAAAACGTGCAATTACTTACAGAGAATAATAGCGTATGTTAACTGCTTTGTGTGCTAAACGCGGCGCATAAGACTCCCTAATCGACTAGGCACACATATTTGTAGGCTTTATCGATGATGAGGGGCTCATAGAGTAGGTTCACAACCTAAGGTGAGTCGTAGGAAAGCTTACGACTAGAGACTAGTCGTAGAAAAGGCTTACGACTAGGGGGTGGTCATAGTAGGACTTACAACCACTTGGTTAACCTTCTCCCTTATGAACGGTAAGGGGTATACTTGCGAGTAATATAAAGATATTATTATCTATAATAAGAATTATAGATAAATAATTAAATGAGGATTATTATATCCTCGTCAGGTTCACACTAAAAATAGGAAAAATCCGAAGTCCGAGTCTTGATAAAGTTGTCGTAGCGTGCAACTCTTGAAAAAATATCGAGTATCAAAAAGATCTCCTCCCATCCGGGGTCGTGCAACAGCCCATAAAGCACAAGGTGTAGGGGCTGAGAAAGTAGATGCAAGCGGGAGCAAAGTCGACTGCGGCAACACGATGAAGAAGATGATGAAACCAACATGAATAGAGAAAGCTGTCAAATCAAGCTTGTCAGTGTTTTAGAACCGAACTTACATAAATATTGTTTGATTTGGGGGTCTCCAAGACTCAAATCACGTAGAGAGAGTGACACGGGGATTTTTATACAGATTCGGGCCTTCTCCGGAGAGAACAACAACTCTACTCCTGTGTGGATATATTGAGTATGCTGGTTTTCAAAATCAAGAGAAAGACTCGAGTGAGATGTCTTGTGCTCCTGATTGCCTTTTCCCCTCTTTTCCTGATGATCCCGCCTTTTATACAACCTTCGAATTGGGTTACTGTTTCTCCAGTCCAAAGGGCGTCTTAATGCTTCAGATGATGGAGCCGTTACTGGAGATTATTGTGGGAGTAGTAACATTCCCACATCGCTAGGCAATTATCACCATGACAGAGAGTTAAATCATGCTATTATTCTAGACAATAACTGTAGGACCGGAAAGGCGACTAGAGGGGGGGGGGTGAATAGGAGCACACTCACTTTTTCACAAAGATCGAATTCAACACCAATTCACTCCAATAGCTATGGAAGCTATGAAGATCAAAGTACAAGCACAGTGGAAGACTTGTATTGAATCCAATCAAAACCCTGACGCAAAACACCCAAAATAACCAAGAACTCAATTTGCAAATAGTTGGGCGGTCAGACCTCTCAGAACGGCGGTCTGACTTCTCCAAGGGGTGGTCTGACCTCTGATATTGGTGGGTCAAATATTTTGCCTAGCAGTCAGACCTCTGATATTGGCGGTCTGACCGCCAGCCTAACGATGAATAGCCCAAACAGCCCGAAAACCGAAACTCAAATCGGTCTAACTTTTGATCCGTAAGGCCAAACTCCACGAAATTTGAGACACACCTTCTTAAAGATATTAGGAACCTATTCCAATCAAATATTGTAGAGATCCATGCCAAAGTTCCTATCTTTTTCAGTTTGAACGAAGGGTGCTTCAAAACCGAGCCAAACGCGAAAACGGTGATTGAGATGATTTCGTGGGAGGAATCAATCCAAGATGACTAAGGATGGTTTCCCATACATCTTAGCACTCTCAATCATAGGAAGAAACAAGCCAAAAGCTCTCAAGAGCAAAACCCCCGAAAATCACCCTTTCTTCACCAAAACCGGGCAAAACCAAAACTTAGATCCAAAAGCTTGCTCGTGGATGATTGATAATCAAGATGAACCTAGATGGGTTCCCACATATCCCAGCAAGTAAGATCAAGTGAAAAAACCAAGTAAAAACTCCCGGATCAAGAAAAGCCCCAAAAACATCAAATAGGGAGGATGAACACAAAGAGACTCATCACAAGAGATTTGGTTGGATTGATTTGAGATGGATGATTGTTGTTTACAGCCACTCCACATGGAGGACAAAGCTCACCACGTGAGCAAACACTCTCAATCCAAACCCTAGAACCTAGCTCTTATCTTTCTCCTCAAAACCCTAAACACACAATAGGGCAACCACAAGGGTTTTGGGCTGGCTATCTCCTTGGCTTCAGCAAGCACCAACAGCCCACAACATCCCCCTATTTATAGTGGAGGCTAGCATCTAGGGTATATTCCATTAGGGCACCCATTAAACCCTAACACACAATGGGTTAATACACGCACGTATCTCAAAGCGCCGTCTTCATCATCGATTGACCTAAACCGTTTCACCATGCGTCGACCCGCGCCGCAGTTTAGCCAAAAGGTCACCAAGGCGGTATTTGGTGAAATTACCAAAATACCCCTTCTCGATCCTTCTCCAAAAGACCGAGTCCATCTGCGCGAAGCACTCGCCTGCTTTGCCACGTGTAGGTTGATCAACGGCTCCATGTCGTCAAGTCTCTCCCGTCCGGATCCCACTGGCACCACTAAGCACTTGCAACGACTCCCACGCCACTTGATCCAACCAGTTGCACCGAACTGCCCGTTCGGTCATCCTTGTCCATCCTGCGCCCCGCTTGAGTCCTCTGACCTCACCTAGCATCCTTGATCGTTCTGGACCTCAGCTCTCCAAGCTTAGTCCCGATCCATCTCGCCGTTGACCGTCATAGACCTACAAGCAACTTGCACAGCAATAGACCAAGAAACCATTTCCGGGAACAAGTTCTTCACAACTTGACCCACGTTAGCCAAAACATGCATCATGCAACACATATGCAATGACATCCATGAACTTGACCTAACAAAACAATCATCGCCACCGAGTTGGCCGATGAACAAGTTAAAACCGTCGACCGCCACCCTTGGCGGCCTCGACCACCAACGGTTTGACCGCCCACTGGCCGGTCTGACCGCCAACTAAAGGCTGGTCTGATCGCCACATTGGGACTTAGCCAAAATTCCTCTGAAGGAAATCCGAACCTCTCTGGAATTTTCAATCGAATATAACTTTTCCCTGGAAGCTCCAAAAATTATGGGACCAAGTGCAGAAGAACCCTCTCACTTGCCTACACCCTCTAGTTTTGGCCCAGCTCCAAAATCCAAAGTTATTAAAGTGGCCGGTCTGACCGCCAGCAAAGCCGGGTCGACCGCCCACCGGCCGGCCTCGACCGCCACTCGGCCGGGTCGACCGCCACCACCACTCCGAGAAAAAACCACACAAGGCATGGCCGATCTGACCGCCACCATGGTCGGTCAGACCGCCAGAGGCCTGACAGAACTAGAGCAACGCCGAAAATAGGTGATTCCGCAAACCCTCAACGCCATTGCCAATTGTCTCATCATCCTAAGATCATAGGCATACCCCCATGATATCCACAATAACAGCGTAATTGACTGCACATATCCTTAGATATGGTGTAGAAGATTTCCTGATCGACTAGGCCCACCTGTCTGTAAGCCCTATCGACTAGAGACTGGTCGTAGAAGAACTTATGACCACAGACTGATCGT
This sequence comes from Phyllostachys edulis, assembly GCA_036346405.1. Taxonomy (NCBI): domain Eukaryota; kingdom Viridiplantae; phylum Streptophyta; class Magnoliopsida; order Poales; family Poaceae; genus Phyllostachys; species Phyllostachys edulis. The sequence goes on along the minus strand of CM070560.1, from coordinate 43,539,865 downwards.
AGGAGGACTTACGATCAGGGGATAGTCATAGAAAGACTTACGATTATGGAGTGGTCGTAGAAGAACTTATGACCTCCAGCTTTTTCCTTATGAATATTAAGGGGTATACTCAAGAACCATATGACGTTATTTTTTATCCATAATATGAATTATAGATAAATAATTAAATGAGGATTATTATATCCTCGTCATCTAGCCCCCCAACTTCAAGTGAAAATAACTTACTTGAAAAAGGAGCCATAGATGATCTTACGACCAGCAAGTGGTCGTAGGATGGTGGTTGAAGGAAAAAACTCTTTGACTGGTATTTCATTTGATTGGAAATTGACTTGGTCAAGAAGGTTGTAGAAAATATTATGACTTACAAGGTGGTCGTAGAAGATCTTACGATCACCAGGTGGTCGCAGTACTGTAATTGGAAGTAAAACCTTTTCGATTGCTGTTTTATTTGACCAGAAATAGACTTGGTCAAGAAGGTAATTTCGCTTGAGGTGTAAAGACAAACTTGGTTTTCTCGAGCAGACAAATTAAAGAATCTCAATCAACTCTCATAGACCTGTCTGTTGGAGCGGTTCCCGAAGCGGTGGCAACCGTTCGGTCGCCACGTCTTTAACTCAGGTGTGCAGTTATCAATACTTACCGTGGGTGAGACTTAGGTTATTTAACTTTCCCCAAATTGTTCCCACTATTCATCAAGCTCTCGCGCTCTCCATCATCGACCAAATCGAGCGTCCTCCTGAAATCTTTCGAAGTCCAACTCTCCAACCCTTGAGAAAGATGGCTGGAGCTGCTTCCCATTGGGCCGAATTGGAGATGGATGTGACTAAGGTCAAGGCTCTGGTCGCCGCTGAGAAGGTCCCGAAGAGGCAATTCATGAAGTGGATCGAGGCTACTGGGCAGCATTGGTCGTCGGGGGAGATTAGGCAAATTCCTGTCTTCTAGGCATTCTGTGAGTGTGCCCTTCGATTGCCTGCTCACCCTTTCCTCACTCTCGTAGTCGAACACTTGGGGGTGGAGTTGGTGAACCTCATTCCTAATTCCATCACGATGTTAGGTGTGTTCGTTTACTTGTGCGAGGCCTACTTGGGGATTCCGGTTGACTTAGAGTTGTTCTAGTACTTCTATGGAATGACTAGGCTAGCTGGAGTCGCTGGTAGCTGTAGTCTGAAGCTCCACGACAGGAAGTCGAAGGAGTACATTCGGATGTTCACCTGGTCGTCGTGGCCGGGATGGAAGAAGAGGTGGTTCTACTGGGAGACGACTAGTGAGGATAGCCTCTCCTTCGCTGGAAGTCCGGTCGATAAGATTCCTTCCTAGCACTACTACAGAAAAGGCCTTCACAGACAGTTCAAAAACGCCATCACAAACGGTTCCGTGAGCCGTCTGAGTTTATGGGTCAGTAATGCATTAGGTCATCACGAGGCGGTTTTCAAGCGCTGCGGATAATCGACATCACGCAGCGGTTTCATCTACTGCATCGTTTGTGATAGTTCCTGCTACTGAGCGATGTCAGAGAGCGAAACCATCGTGATGATATCGACTACCACGAGGCGGTGCGTAGATGAAACCGCGTGCGTGATAGTCCACTATCACGCATGGTTTCATCTCTGCATCGTAGTGGTAGTCGACTATCACGACGGTTTCATCTACGCACCGTCGTGGTAGTCTTTGCATTGCTAAATCTATTTCGTTTATTGGCTAGCCTCAGGAAATACTAGCCATACCCTCTGAAACAAGCACATCCAATTCGCATTCATTTCAGAAGCACATCAAAATTGCATTCATTTCAGAAACAAGCACATCCAATTCACAAATCAATTAACTTTAACCATTAATGTACATTAATTTACACACATGTACCATTATGTTCAATCTATCCCAATCAAGTTCCATCTACACTGTGGAAACTCCCATCTGGATTTATGACCTGTCTGTTCAAGAATGATGCAAGGTGTGATCGAATTTTTATGAGCTCGCTTTGTTCCAACGCAGTTTCAGCGATGGTCACAACCTGTCGATAGGAAGGTTAAATTCGAGCTTATATAAATTGGTAAGTATATATGAAATAATTGTTGAAAGATTGACAAACCTGATGATCATTGGTGATCGCGGAACCGATGAGTAGTTGCATGTTGTGGCAAACATAGTATCCACAGACGTTATGCCCGTGACTCTTGGTGGCACTGCAAAAATCGAATTGGTTAGTTCGAGAGGCATTGCTACGAAGTGTTATATAGGATTAATGTGTACTAGCTAGCAAGTACCGGGAATTTTTGATCATGTGACAAGCGTCCTTCCTTGATATTCCATCCTCTAGCATGTAACACGTCGAACACCCCACGTGACTCCAAGAAGTTAGCCTTAGCCATTGCAAAGGAAGGAAAGACTACAATAGAGTTTCTATGGAGAAAATGTGTTTACGATGATTAAATTCGAGATAGTTGTGAAGTTGTGAGTGGCCCTCTGTAGGGAATCTAGGTATATTACGATTTCGTTTTGGTATAATTACAATTAGAATCGATGGTACCTACACGGGTATGTCAAGATGGTCATTAAACCTAAGTTCGTGTTGCTTATAAAGTACAAATCAACAAGTATAGCTAGTAGTGCAACACTACTTACTTCGGTTGTAGGGCAAAAGTATGAATTCCTTGTTGCGGTGAGCCATGAAAAATCTATAACGTAATTCTCGATTTAATGTTGCATTCGCTATGATGCTTTGCTCGGAGACAATGTGTGGGTCGAGGAAACCTACCGGTGATTTCCTTCTTTGGCTTCACAGATCATGTATCTATTATACAAAAGCTAGGAGTTATATATAACATTTATCGATATTACACTTAACATTGACCGTGATTGTACACACTTACGTTGTCAAAGATCGTATGAGTGAGACGTCGAGCTCGTCGTGGTTGAAGAGACAGAACAAGTCGTCGAAGGTCACCGTGAAGACAGCGTCTTGATACACGTGGTTAAAATGATCCTCCTTGAACATGACGGTGAAACCTGAGCGTCGTTGATCAACCGGCTTGTTGGACTGTTCCATGTACCATGTATGCAATTCCGTGCAATCCAGTCCTAGGGTAGGGCTGTCTAACTTATCGAGCAACGGCTCGCCTAGCTTGAATTTCCGGGCCAACGGCAAGAAGGGGATATCAGGAGAGGACTCGATCGTCTTCGATTTGCCCTTGCCCTTGCTGCCTCACTTTGTATAGGTCGACTTCACAAGAGTCGACTGAGCACGAGGTGTAGATGCATGTGATGCAGCGGGCCCTTGCCATGTCAGTGCAAGTAGCCGGGCGGTCCAGTCCGTGGACTTGATGCCGTTCTGCAGACATTCCGTGAAGTTCACACCGGAGCAGGTAGCTCCAAGCAGATGTCCTCCTTGGGCCACTGGATGAATGTTCCAACGGCTTGCCCTAGAGTCATGACCTCATCGTTTGGGGGAATTTTCTGTGGGACAGCCTCGAAATTGGCACAAACACCATCCACATTCACTTTTGTGAAACCCGGCGCTAAATTTGCACCGTGCACCAAAGCTCCGACACCGGATGGATACACCGCCCCAAGCAAGATCTAGGGCAACAGAGACATATCTCACTTGGAGCTTGCATCAGAGCCACCCACGCACATAACGATACAAAATTAGCTACTCCAACAGGCCTATCAATGGATTGAGCATTCCGAGATAATAATTATTACCGGATGTCATCGACGGAAAATCTGTCATCACCTATTGTGGTAGGGTTAGGGTTGGACCCAGACTACTCGGATGTTTGGGGGGGCTAGCAAGCAAGACAAGAGGGGCAGGGCTTCCAACCGACTTGGGAGTTGCAATCCCTAATCCTTTCCTCAAAGGTCTCTATCTCGCTTTTGCTCGGATGCACGAATCTCCAATCAAGGATTGAGTGACCTCTGTCTGATTTTTGAGTGACCTCCTCTCGATTTTTTCGGTGAGCTCATCTCGAGGATGCACGAAGATCCTCTCGTAGCTTTGCATCGCGCTCGGCTTTGGCTCTCTTCCTACTCCGTGCGATCCGAGTCCGCTTGGAACCATTGTTCCCATGTAACAAAACACACGGCGCCTCTTGTGCGATCCGGATGCTCACTTGCTTCCTAAGGCCGCAGAGAGTATATCTTTCTCCCCGCTCCTACCGAATGAGTCTTGGGAAGATTGTGCACTCAGCGTTATCTGCAATAGCCCGACATGTCATTTCACTTCCTATGAAGTTATGAAGTAATTACAAACTAGGTAGTTCGATATCTTACCAGGCGCTAGGACACTTCCTGGTCTTCGGGGTTTGGAAAGTACGGTTCCCCCGTAGGCCCAATATATAACCTCGCAAATAACCACTGTCGGGAGCGCACATCAGTGATCTCGGGAAATAGCAGGAAGAGATTCAAACAGCTTGCCTGCTGTTCCTGATCCCTCCATATTGGGGCTTTAGCCGCATACCCAGCAGATCCGAGTGCGTGGGGTGCTTGTTTTTGCTCGAGGGCCGTGCGCCGTGACTTTCACTCTTAAATTCATCTGTCGTCTTCTTCGCCACGAACTCGGCCCAGGACTCTTCCAAGAATAGATACTTGTGGAAGGGCGGCAGATCCTTCTCCACGTAGTTCTTGACAAGCGTGTTTTAAAGTTCTTCCACGCTTTGCACGCCTGTAGCAATGTGTGTCGTTGCACGGAGTCCGTGTTCTCAGGGATCTCGAACGATGCGAGAATATCCGCCAACCTGGCGGTTTTCGATGGTCGGGCACCACCTTCCACGAATCGTAGGTGATCTTGACCCGTTCCGTGCAACTATTCCGACCGCTTCTCCGGAATGCGACGCCTTTCGGCGAGGATTGATAGGGGTCCCGATCGATCGACCTCCGTGATGGTAAATCGCCCGTGGGCCTTTTCGATATTCCTCTTCTTCTCTGCGGTTGGATATTGTTCGAGAGGATGGTGCATCATCGGACACATGAGGCGGCGATGACTCGTAATGAGCGGAAGACATCTTCACAAGAAATAGAACATCATGTGAACAAATGAAATCAGCATAAAGCTAAGATTTAACATTTTGATATTGCTATCGATGTAGAGTAAGCATTCCAATTAGAGCTCAAGTACAAACCCGATTATCAAAACAATTTCAAGACAAGACTATTATCATCACAGAGCATTCATCTCAAGCCCACCACACCATATTGCAATATATTCGAAAGAGTAGTATCAAAACAAATATCATATGAATAATCGACTAGAACAAATACAAATTCCTAAAACAAGTACAATTATCATGAAGGACCATGACAGATTATTGATAGAAATAGTTAGGGAAAGGCGTGGGGGTCGGCAACTTCGGCATTGGTTACCTTTAAGGCCGAGGAGAAGGACGAGCAGGAGCAAGAGCGAGCAAAGAGGGGAAGGCCGAGGGGGAGGAGTGCTGCCTGGGAGGGGAGGAGGCGGCGGGCTCGGGCGGGAGGTGCGGTGGGCTCGGGGAGGCGCACGGGCTGTAGGAGGAGGCTCAGCGGGCTCGGGGAGGCGCGCTGGAGGAGGAGGAGGCGGCGTCGGCGAGGATCGGGGAGGAGTCATGGCTGCTCGAGGAGGGCGTCGAGGACGGTGGAGACGGGCTCGGGGAGGAGGGAGCGAGAGGAGTTGAGAAACTTAATCGTTTGAGAGTGGCGGGCGTGGCAAACCCTAGCTAGAGTCCGAATATAAATAGGGACGGACATCACAGACGGTTCTAAATTAGAACTGCTCAGGATGATACTATCGCTGAGCGGTTCTAACTTAGAACCGTATGTGATATGTGATGTATCATAGACGATTTTAATAAACAACCGTCTGTGACATGTGATGTATCACAGATGGTTCTCACTTAGAACCGTCTGTGATATGTGATGTATCACAGACGGTGTTAATAAACAACCGTCTGTGATATACATATATCCTGAGCGGTTTTAATAAACACAAATCTGTGATATACATATGAGACGGTTGTAGTTCAAACCGTCTATGATATTATTTTGTATTGGTTAATATCTAGGTCTGTTTATTGGCTAGCCTCAGGAAATGCTAGCCATGCCCTCTGAAACAAGCAGAAAAGACAACAAGTACATGTATATACATCCAATTCACATTCATTTGAGAAACAATCACATCCATTTCACAGTACAAATCAATTAATTAACTCAAATGAACTAAAATTAACAATTCATCAGAACGTACATACATATACACACATTGTTCAATTAATCTTTAAAAATTAGCCCTTCATGATGATCGACACGTATGTAGCTAGTTTCGTCATGTTCTTCTTCCTCGACCCTTATGCCATTTCCGAAAGGAGGCAACTCATCAAAACGATGAGATGGACCATGATATGGAAAAACGACGGAGGGAAATACATCTCAAGATCACATAGAGTCGTCACCACCTCGTCCTGCAGAGCATCTAGTCCTTCGGGATCGATGACCTTCTGAGCAATTGTGTTAAAAAAAAACACAACCTCATGATTGTCTCTTGGACCTTGATCGGCAAAATACTTCTAATTGCAACAGGGAGCATTTGTGTCATCAACACATGACAATCATGAGACTTCATGCCAATTAACTTCAAATCTTTTATCGAAACAAGTTTCTTCATGTTGGCGGAGTAACCAGACGGAACTTTCACACCATGCAAGCACCGGCACAGTTCGGTTCTCTTGGCCTTGGACAGAGTGTAACAAGCAGGGAGAAGGTACGTTCGTCCTTTATCGGTCCTTGTTGGTGCTAACTCAGGTCTGATGTCCATATCAACCAAGTCAAGTCGTGCGTTGACACCATCCTTTGTTTTGTCACGAATGTTCAGTAAGAGACCAATCAAGCTGTCACATACATTCTTCTCTACGTGCATGACGTCGATGCAGTGGCGAACTTCTAGGTGCTCCCAATAAGGTAAGTCCCAAAATATTGATCTCTTCTTCCACATGTTCTTCTTACTTGTCCTCGATTTACATCCCTTTCCAAGCACAACATCTAAATCCTTAACCATATCATAGACCTCTTTTCCGCTTAAATGCCTTGGAGCTGAACTGTCCTCCTTCTCTCTGTCGAATTGTTTCTTCATCCTGTGGTATGGGTGAGCCCTCCGAAGGAACCTACGATGACGCATGTACATGGTTTTGCATGAGTGATTCAGCCACACACTCTCGGTATCATCTAAGCAAAGTGAGTCTGTGCTTTGGCCCTTTTGTACTCGGCCCGACAGATTAGCAGGGGGGGATAATCATTTATGGTGCGAGAACAACAAGGAACGTAAAGTGAAGTTCTCTCGTTTGTACGCATCCCATATTGCACCCTTCAATCCACAAGATTTTTAGATCTTCCATCAATGGTGCTAGGTACACATCAATATCATTATCAGGTTGCTTCGCCCTTGGATAAGTATCGATAATAAAATATACTTCCGCTTCATACACAACCAAGGAGGAAGGTTGTAGATACTGGAGCGCCACGGGCCAAGTGCTATGTCACGCTCATGTTACCGAAAGGATTCATTCCATCTGTACTCAATCCAAACCTTATATTCCTCGGTTCCGCATCAAGTCTGCAAACCTCCTATCGATGTTTCTCCACTGGGCGGAATCAGCAGGGTGTCTTAACTTTCCGTCATTCTTACGCTCATCTGAGTGCCAATACAGCAGTTTTGCATTCTTTGGGTTTGCAAAAAACCGCTTCAAACGGGGAATTATAGGAAGATACCATGCCACCTTAGTAGGAGGTCCTTTCTTCACCTCAATTCCCTCGTCGTCATCTGATTGCTTCTTACGCTCAGATCGGGATCGTTGCACACGGACATACATGCATGTTTGTATACTCATTACGGTAGAGGATCTGATCATTCGGACATGCATGTATTCTTTCTACTTCCATTCCCAATGGACAAAGAACCTTCTTGGCTTTGTAGGTGGTTTTGGGCAACTCATTTCCCTCAGGAAGCATGTCCGCTAAGAGACCTAATGACTCAGTGAAACTCTTGTCGGACCAACCGTTGCTTGCCTTCAATTTCAGCAGTTTAAGCACGGATGACAACCTTGTGTATTCTGACTTGCAGCCCAGGAACAAAGGTTTCTCTGAGTCCTCCATCACGCCCCGGAATTGAACATACTCCCTCTCATCACAGTTCCCTTCTGCATCGCGAAGCATCTGATCTAGATTGTCATCGTGCAGCCTATCCGAATCGGAACCACAATCGACATCATTCAGCGGCATATCGTTGACTTCCTGTATAATATGCTCTTCACCGTGATTGGTCCAACATGTATAACCCTTTTTGAAACCCTTTCGAATCAAGTGTGCTTCGATCTGCGCTCGGTTGTTAAACATCTTCAAATTCTCGCAGTCAATGCATGGACAGTACATATATTCCGCCCCCTTATTCAACATATCCTCCTCGGCGGCTCTTGTAAGCGAGACACGCCATTAATGTACTCTTCACTCACACGGTTCTCGGTGTACATCCAAATTTCGGTCCATCACACGGTTCGTATTGAAAACCCTGAAAATAAATAAAAGGGTGATGACTTTCGAAAGCGTATTTTCTGAGGCTTAATTACGCTTTTTTCATTTTTACATTTTTTCGGATTTTATTAACTTACATGTGGGCCCTACTTGTCAGTGACTCATTTTTTATTTCATTATTTTATTTATAAAATCTATGGCGGTCCCACATGTCATAGACTCGTTAGTTTATTAACTAAATGATTAAAAACATTAGGATTTGAAGCTCAAACTGGGCTTAGGGGTGACATCGCATTGCTATAATAGTCGTGGCTCGGCCCTAAGGTCGCTTGAGGCGAACCGACGGTGATGACCCGTGGAGGCGCCTGAAACTAGCGATTTTGGCGTAAACGCCTGAAACTACTCAAATTAAAGGATGCTTATGCTCCAGTATCTCACCTCGATCATGAGGAAGGTGTCAATGAAAGTCGGGGAAGGTCCAAGGCGGCTGGTCGTCGATCGGTGAACAGAGGCGACGGCAAGAAGCTCCTCGGCAACAATATATAGTCGAAATGGACGGTAGGCTCGGTGAGGTGAGGCGATACTCAAACCGAACGCAGGCGGCGATGGACCTACCGTAGCGCCAGAGATGGAGATCAAGAAGACTCTGTTGGCCGGCCGAGGAGCTATATATGTCTGTGATGAGTTAATTATCACGGACGGTTTTTAACAAAAAACCGTCTGTGATATTAGGTAATATCACAGATGGTTCATGTTTGGAACCGTCTATGAAGTAACACAGACGGTTCGACGATTAAAACCATCGTGATATTGGGTAATATCACGAGCGGTTTTAGTCGTAACCGCCCGTGATACTTCACAGACGGTTCCAAACATGAACCGTCTGTGATATGACATCTTCACAGACGGTTTTTAGCACGGAGAATAACACGGGCGGTGGGTAAACAAAACCGCTCGAGATTGTGTTTAATACAGATGGTTTCGATGAACCGCCTCGTGATCAAAGCGCCCGAGATTAGCATTTCTGTAGTAGTGTAGGATTCGGCTCCCAAGGATCTTGACTGGATCGCCCCCTACATTCAAGCCATTAAAGGCTTGAAGGAAGAGGGGCTTACCGGATGGCACGTCATGAAGGATTTCATCACGTGCCGCATTAGCCCTCTAAAGAAGAGGGCTCATCCCATGTGGAGGTATTTGGGGCCGCAAGACCTGACCAGAGATTACGAGGAGGGTAAGTAAACTTCCAATTCTTAGCCTTCTTTCTGTTAATTTTGAACTTGGCTTATTGAAAGTTTACTTGCTCCTGCAGACCTCTCACAAGAAGAAATTGGCGCTCGAGTCAAGCTTATTTGTGAGAAATCCCCGTCACCAAATGTGGTGGCTTCTCAAATCCTGGTGGTCAGGTCCGCAGAGGACAAGATGGAGCGCCTAAAGGTAATCAAGAATTGATTTCATCTTTAGGATCTTGTGGTCGTAGAAAAACTTATGACTGGGTTCTGGTCGTAGAAGAACTTACGACCAGCATGTTGCTGTACAAAAATTTACGACTAGGTACTGGTCATAGATGGACTTACGACCAGAGGATAGTCGTAGAAAAACTTACGACTGCTTAGTTACATTTCTTTTTCTAATTTCTATAGAAAGTAGGCATGGAAGACCGTCAAGACGATGAAGTAGTCGAATTGATGGTCATCGTCGCAGTGGCGGAGCAAGTCGATTCTCCTCCGGCCAAGAAGCGTCAGCTCGTGAAAGTCGCTGACAAGGGCGGCGCAAGTTCAAGCTCCACTGCTCCGACTGGGCCCTTTGCAAAATTTGATGTAGACATGGCTACTGGAGAGGAAGCAAGGGCGATCGAAGTGAGCATCAATGCTCTCAAGCACAAAGCCCCTAAGATCAAGGCACCCTTCTACTACAATAATAAGTCTTTTGTAGTCTCTGCCTCCTGTGGCTTAATCAAGCAACAATAAAAGAAGAACTAGAAGAGTTTTATGTCTTTTGTGAAGAAAACTACTACACCAGCAGTGCCTGTGGTCGAGGGCAGTGCTGCCCTTGAGGTGGTCGAGATAGGTCTCGGCCATCCGGAGTGCCAGGAGGCTCAAGGAGTAGTGGTGCTCACTCAAGACCCACGACCAGACGTGGTCGTGGCTGTTCCCTTTCCTCAACTCGAGTCTCGACCAGATGTGATTGAGAAGAAGTCGAAGAAATCTTCCTTAGGGAAGGTTTCTTCCAAATTCAAGATCAAGTCTGGCACACGAAGGTATGTAGAAAGACAAAAGTGTAAGAACAGCATTTACCTTTTGCTTTTTACCATTTGACGTGTTTTCTTTTTTATGATCTTAGCCCAACCCCTCTAACCATCAAGGATGTTCCTACTGAGGAGCCTATTGCCCTTTTTCTAGTAGTCGAAGAAATGACAGCGGTGGTGGTTGAAGGGTCGTCCACCGTCTGAGTGGTGGAAAGTGTCGTTTTTGCTGAAGCGGCTACGGCCACTGAGGTGGTCATGGAGCTAGAAGCGAAGACGACAGAGGTAGCAGCGGAAGCATCCGGCCATGGGGGTGAAGCATTCGATCACCACGCTGGGAAGGAAATTGTTGTGGATGCTCCTCCCATTCCCTAAGGTCAAGCTACTAATGTTGCTACCATCGAAGAAGAAGAAGGGTCCAATTTCTTCGACCATTCCTTTGGGTTCTTTGGCCCTGCTACCATTGTGGGATCTCGTGCGTTCAGATCTCGTGCTTGCGTTCCTCACCCTAAGGACATTCCCAATAGAGGGGATGTTCTCAACGACGAGCGTCTCGAAAATGTGTGGTGGGACCGAGTTCAAGAGATCGACGAACTGAAGAACCCCATGAGGGTATTATCTTCGTTTACTCGAACAACCAGGAATGTAAGTACATGCCATTTGGTATTCACATATGTATCTTTTCTCGCTTCTTATTGTCTTTCTTTATGCAGAAAGCTTTGGAACAAATTGTCACTGTTGCTGAATACAACAGGCAACTTGTCCAGCTGCAACAGGAGAAAGCGGTACTCTGCGAGCAGGCAGAGAGATGGTAAGTAACTATTACTTGTAGTCGTTTATGTTTTGACCACTTGCACAATACTTATGGGGATTGTCATAGAAGATCTTACGACTACGTACTGGTCGTAGGAAAACTTATCACCAGAGGATTGTTGTAGAAAAACTTACGACTGGGTACTGGTCGTAGGAAAACTTACGACCAGAGCATTGTTGTAGAAAAACTTACGGCTGGGTATTGGTCGTAGGAGAACTCACGACCAGAGGCTCGTCGTAGAAAAACTTACGACTAGGTACCGGTCGTAGAAAAACTTCTGACCGCTTGTCTATGCTCATGTCTACTCTTTTCTTCTGTAGATTCAAGAGCGATGAGAGAACCTTAGCTGATTCGCTCGACTACGAGAAAGCCGAGACGAAAAAGCAAAGTGAGAAGAACAAAGACCTTCTGAAGAAGCTTCAGAGGCAAACTCTGCAATTGAAAAGTTGCAGGGACTAATAAACGGTAAGTGCTGAACTTAAAACCGCTTATGACCTTTTTTTTCTAACTCTTATTCCTTTTCAGAAAAAGAGGTCGAAGTGGGAAAGCTCATAACCGAGGTCAAAGAAAAGACCTTGGTAATTCACGAGGTTTCCCGCATCGCTAAAGAAAAAGATCAAGAGGTCCAATCGTGGGAGGAGCACTGTACAAAGAGCACTGCCTCTCACCATGATGAAGTCAAGAAGTTAGATTCTCGACTAGCAGGTAAGCAAGTCTTTACCTGTGATCAGTTTTGTTTTCCTTTCGAGGTCATTTTACCTGACTGGTCTTATTTTTTTCAGAGCAAGCAGTCGAAATAAAATGACTCCATGAGGCTTCAACTCGTAATTATGAGGAGATGAAGTCGATGAAGGTCAACCTTCAAGACAACATTTCTCTTTTGAACAATGTACTCGGTGAGCTTCATGCTGAGGGGATCACTCCTCGTGAAGACACGATGATTGCTCACTCAAGTACTATTGGTGATCAAGTCGGAACTTTGCAAGGGTTGGTGACCACTCTGAAGACCAACCAAGCCGATTCGATAAGAGAGGCGGTCAAGGGTGCAATAAGTTTTGTTTTGGTGAAACTTAAGGCTCATGACCCCAATCTTAATATGTAACCAATCAAAGCTGACTTCGACTGCTCTAAAGCAGAAGCAGAGCAGTTGATAGAGGAAATGCAGTCGATCAGCGAGGAAGTCATGGAGGAGATGCAAATAGGATCTCCTTCGTCAGAGTAGCCTGTACTTGAAACCTGTAAAGACAAGTTTTTGTTGTTGGTATATATAATCTTTTCTTCTTCCTGCAAATCATCTTGTCGAGTAGTTAGTAACTCATAAGATAATGAATGGAAAAAGAGATTAAGACTAAGAATTGAAGTCATATTGATAACTTTATCCTAACCCCCGACTATTTGCTTAGTTTATTTAGATAAATCTAGTAAATAGTGTGAAATGGGTTTTCTTAAAAAGAGAGAGGTTTATCTAACTTGTAGTTTTTCGATCACGATTTTCTCGCACTGGTCGAAAGTGTAGGAATGAGTCGACACTAGGAAGTTCCTTCTAGTAGGCAGGACCACGTGCAAAAAGGAAAGGCTTCGACTAGGTGATGTTATCTTCTTCGACCAGATTAATCAAATCAAGAACAGTCAACTTGAGTTAGACAAACATCTGGAATACCTTAAAAATTCGTTCAACTTATTCTAGTGCACTCGGTAGGTTCGCTCTGGTAGCAAGAGTTAGAAACAAGACAACGCTAGTAAGTTTCTTCTAGTGGGTAGGACCACGTGCAGAGAGGAAAGACTTCGACTAGGTGTTGTGTCTTCCTTCGACCAGTTGAAATGAAACGAGTTTACCAAAAGTAGTCGAGCAAATTGGAAAAATGTACTCTGCTTAGTTTATTTTTCAAAAATGAATGAAGAAATAATCTAAGATACCAAGAGTTGACTTGAAAATATTTTGACTATGTCAGTTGAACCCGAGTCCTTTGTTTTGGCAGCAAAAGGTAGGAATGAGTCAACACTAGAAAGTTCCTTCTAGTGGGCAGGACCACGTGCAGAAAGGAAAGGCTTCGACTAGGTGATGTTACCATCCTTTTGACCAGTGTAAAGAAAAACTGAGCGTTGGTCGTAGAAGGATGTACGACCAGGGTATTGTCGTAGAAAAACTTACGACTAGGCTTTGGTCGTAGGGAAACCTACGACCAGGGAATGGTCAAAAAATTATCAAAGCGCTAGTCAAAGTAAGACAATAAAGATAGAAATAACCTGATGCTTTTTTGTAGGGTTGGTCGGTTACACATAAAATTTGCATAACTGGTCGATGTTCCATGAATTGGAGAGAATTTAACAATCTTTCATTGCTAGTCGTACCGAACTTGGTCGCATGACTTCGACCACGGTGTAAGGATCTTCCCACCTGGGGGAAAGCTTGTTCCGATTAGACTGGGATTGAATTTTTCTCAATACCAAGTCACCTACAGCAAGGCTACGAGGTTGAACCTTACGATCGTAGTATTTGTGCAGGGCTTACTGGTAGACTGTGGAACAGATTAAGGCTTTATTTCTCTTCTCTTCGAGCAGGTTAAGGTCATCTGCTCGAAGTTGTTCCTGGATTGACTCATTGAAAGTTTCGACCCTTACTGACCTGATCTTTAGTTCTGGTGGAAGTATGGCTGCACCGAAAACTAGGAAAAAAGGTGTTTCACCTATAGCTCGACTAACAGTCATATGAACTGCCCATAATGCTAAGGGTAATTCTTGTACCCAAGCCCCCGAGCGCATGACAAGCTGGTCGAAGACTCGAGTTTTGATTCCCTGCATTATTTGGCCATTTGCTCTTTTGACTGCCCCATTGCTTTGAGGATGGGCAACAGAAGCGTAACACAGCTTGGTACCCAACTCATCCTAAAATTGTTGAAATTTTGCGCTCGAAAATTGCTTACCATTATCTGTGATTATTTGTGTGAGGCCTCCCTGGGATCAGATCCGGTTCAAGCTAAGTGATTGCACCAAAAGTGCAACATTTAACGAGAAATGAAAACAATTCCGAGTGCCCAGATATGTGTCTCATGTTAGCTCCCAAGGATCAGTAGCTAACATGCACATATCGTAACACAACATTGCATTCACATCCATACACAATATACAAGAATAATGGAATCGTAAATACAAAGTCATTAAATAGAACCTTTAAGTACAAGTTTGCATAAGAGGGCCAATCAGCCAAAAGTAATTATCAAATAAGAAATCGCAGCGGAAGACAAAGTTAAAATAAAAAGGGAATAACCGAGTTGGCATGCCCACAACCCACAAGCAACCAACTGGAGTTAAAGCCGTTACACCCGTCGTTCTCACCTGAACAAATGGACAAGCCGTTAAAGTACAAAGTTGTACTCATGAGACTTTTCAAGAAAAATAAGGATGCATGTAAGTATCAAAGAAAGGCTACTACACTAGTCAATTTTTGGCATAAAGCAAGTTTTGCAATTAGATAAACCATATAGATTCAAATTTCCATTTTTAAAACATTTAGAAAAGATTGTATAATAGTAAGTAATGATCAACAACAGTATAATCTCCAAATATAATCAACACGCGAACATCCCATTCGTGACACAATTCATTACATAACAAATTAACACGCGAACTTCATATTCATGATAACATTTCAGATCTGAACAAGCTAACATAATGACATAACATTTCCAACCATAACCCAAACCAAAGTTCCCATAAGCTAATTGTGCATACTTTCCTACAAGTGATGTCCATAACCGGGGACACAGCTATTCGAATAGATTTACTTCTCTGCAGAGTTGTACAGCTTTCCCCACACAATATGAATACCTTGTACTGTCGCCATGCACTCTACCATAGGAGTGTGACTGAGATATCATAACAAGGCTATTACAATGTCATCTCCTAACTATCAACCCACCCGAGGAACGACACCACGGCCGAAAGTCGCTTATCGACACCATGGGTGTACCAGTTGTGTAAGTAAGTCCCTTGCGTAGCAATCCGGCATACGCAAAAGACCCTTAAGGGCAAGAAAAGAAAAAAATAATATGCCCCTCCTAGATTGACAAGAGAGCCATTAGACATAAACAACACAATTATCAATCTAATTGTGTTTTGATAACTAACACACAACAAATTATTAAACCAAGCCATCGCCCATAAACCCGGAGTGTGGTTGTACGTAAGACTTAGTTCATCACACCACAGACCGGTCCTCAAATACCCAGACGGGGCTATGCGAATCCAGGACCATTCCCTTCATCAACCTATCACCCGTCCAAGTCCAACACTCAACAACAACTACCCAACAAGTCCACAAGAATCAAATGCGAAGATCTAGATATATTCCTCAAATTCAACTTAATTCAATCCATATAATCCTCAAATTTCATCATGATTTGATTCAATCCATCGGCCGATGGACTAGCTCCATCAACATTTTTCGACTACAACTACTAGCATGACTAAACATCGTTTTACAAATTAGCAACCGTTCCCATATAATATATATCCTTAATCATTCAAGGCAAAAAGGGTAATCAACATTCAAAGGAGGGTCAATGCAGCAAGTAGGAAATTAACTACTTCTACCTATGAACATACTTTTCAAAATAGCATGCAATGACAAGATTAAAAACCATACAAAACCTTTGAAAATCAATAGGAGCAATATGATCAAGAGGAGGGTGCTCACACCTTTGCTGTACCACTTGTTCAATCTCAGGTTACACTCATGAAATACGTTCGTATTGTCGAGAAATCTATCGAAAGAACAATATTGCAATTAACACCAAATAAGCCAAAAATTCAAAATACTCAAAAGTGCATGAAAATTATACAGTGGGTAGATAATGATTTTATATGAATTTAGGTGAAAGATTCATTCCATTTGGATTTAGCATGCGAGAGTTATAGAGGTTTGAAGATCAGATTTTCTGGAAAATCCAGAAAAATCCAATCGGTTACTGTTCATCCTAAATTAATTATTTGGTGAAAATTTGTAGAGCAGTGGTGAGGCAAAGGAGTATATGGATGGATAGAGAATATTAATATAAGACCAAAATAACTTGATTCATCTCATTTGGTGTTTTTATGAATTAGTTACGAATTTTCAAAGTTAATAGTCTTTTCTAGTTCAAAAATAACTCAGTTTTGGATTACTCTCCATAAAATATATTTTATGTGACAATGAGTTGTTTGAAACCTATTTTAAAATAAATTTCATCTAAAATGATAATTATCAAAACTGGTTTCACTCATTTTGGAGTTAAGATATAATAGTTATGAAATTTTGAAGTTAAATGTAGTTTTCAGTGTACAAATAAATGTATTTCGAATTTTCATAAGTATTAAATACTTTTTCTATTGAAGCGAACCTAGCCAAAGTCTATGACAGGTGGGGACCACTGCATAGTGCAAAGGTTCACCGGGGCTGGACTGTGTACTTAATGGCCTTGGGCCCACATGTAATACACTTTAGCATAATCTGGTTTCAAATACATGCCTCAATTTCTGTTCACGGGCACACATGCCATTCAAACAACAAGCACCAAAATCTGTACTAATAATTCCTAATGATTACTTTACCCTAAACAAACCCAAATTCAGTTAATTAATGGCATGATTAGGGAATGTCCGAGCATGCCACGCGCTCTCACGCACATGCGCGGTGGGCGAAGCTCGCCGTCGGCGCGGCAGCGGAGCTCCGGGCTCGACACCGACGTGAATGGATGCACAAGGCTACAGTGAGCTCACTAAGGGTGGTAGAGACGAAACGACTGCTCTCGTGGAGAAGGCGCTACGGATGATGAGGGAGCTCGGGAAAGTGTGCATCGTGGTCATCCAGCCACCAGGATCATTTGAAGCGTCAGTCGATGGAGGCGGAGTGGCACTACAGTGGCCGGGACATAGACGGCGATAGCGCAGCCATGGAGCTTCACGGTGACAAGCTAGGCTTGGCAACGAGAAGGCGGTAGGGAGCTCAGAGGAGGAAAAGGATGACCTTAGGAACCTAACACACGCATCGGTTGAGGAGGAGACTCACTGGAGCAAACGAATTGCTCGGCGGCGGTGATTTACCGCAGTTGAAGAAGAAGGGGCCGTTTTCCCTCGGCACTACGCCAAAAAACAATTAAAAGCATAGGTGATCTTAGTGTGATGGTGCGAGCATGAGGGACAAGGTAGCGCGCGGTGG
Source organism: Phyllostachys edulis (assembly GCA_036346405.1). Classification (NCBI taxonomy): domain Eukaryota; kingdom Viridiplantae; phylum Streptophyta; class Magnoliopsida; order Poales; family Poaceae; genus Phyllostachys; species Phyllostachys edulis. The sequence continues at coordinate 43,522,123 of CM070560.1, read as the reverse complement.
ACTTGCCTCTAGTGCGGCGGAGCACGGTGATGTTGTTCGGGCACGCTCTAAAGGCGGCGATGGCGCAATTTCGTCCCGTGAGCTACAATGCGAAGGTGAGCTCGAGTTAGTGAAAAATGGAAACGGCATGGTACAGTGAAGAGGACGGTGCTGCCGTAGAGGATCCTACCAGAATGAAAAGGGAAGCTTGGCCTCCTTCTCTCCCACGGCCAGGAAAAGAAGTGAGGGAGAAAGGGGGCAATGAGGGAGTTTTGTGGGAGTCCGAAGACAGAGATCAACATGGTGTTGAGAGGCGATGCTCATGGATAGGTGGAAGAGGGCGGTGCGTCACGACGTTGACGGAGGCGCGGTAGCGACGTGGCGCACCGTTTTTGCCCGAGGTGGAAGAAGCCACTATCGCGCGGGGCCCGCTGGTCAAAGACTGCGAAGGGGTTGGGTGCGCCTTGGAACAGGCTGTGGCTTGGTCGAATTGCTTGGGCCGTTCGATTGAGAATTGACAATCCGAATTTCGCGATCAGTTCGGACAGTCCGAACGGACGGGGATGTTAGGACCACTCGATTAAGATCAGACGGTCCGGATGTGCTGGCCATTCGGACTGACCGGGGAGGTGCGGTGAGTTGGTTCAGTCAAGTCGCTTGGCTCGGGTCGGTTGAATAGTGCTTGAGCCCGAAGTTGTAATTAGATTTGACCAATAAACAAAAGAGTTTGACCGAGGCTTTAAAAATAGAAATATATTTCTAAAAATCTTAAAATAATTCAGGGGGTTTCCTGGGACATCCTAGTACTCAAATAAAATTTGAAAACCCACTATTCATGACTTAATTTGTATATTTTAATTTCAAACCTAGAATAGGTTATTGATTTGAATTTGAATTTTCCGAGGGTTAAATTCAGTTCCAAAAATTTGTTAGAAATTATATTAATCCATGAAAAATATTATAGTATTTTAATAAATTAGTTTCAGATTATGTTCATAAGTTTTTATTCTGTTTTCTTTTGAATCTTAACTTTAAGTTGTATGTTTAATATTTTGATTTAGATTTTCCAAGTGCAATAAATGATGCAAATGATTCAAAAACTACATGCATGTTAATAAGATGCATACTAATTATTATTAATTAACTTGGGAATGTTACAATTCGACTTGAAACCCCAAACCGAGTGATCATGCTTCTCATCATGAACCGTTTTGCTACTTCCGTTGTTATCCCAGTCACAGGTTCGGCTTCGATCCACTTTGTGAACGTATCAATAGCCACAAAAAGGAATTGAAAGCCTCCTGGAGCTTTTGGGAATGGTCCTAGGATATCAAGACCCTAGGTCACAAAAGGCCCAGATAAAGGAATTATTTGTAATGCCTGAGCCGGTTGGTGTATTTGCCTTCAATGAAACTGGCATTGTACACATTTCTTAACCAGCTCTTTGGCATCGTAGAGAGCTATTGGCCAATAAAAACCTTATCGAAAGGCTTTTCCGACCAGCGTTCTATCGGAAGCATGAGTTCCATAGATGCCCTCGTGTATGTCGTGAAGGAGGTTTAGTCCTTCTCTCTGCGATATGCATCGCATGAGTACCCCTTGAGTGCCTCGTTTATAGAGGACTTCTTTGACCAAAGTATACATTTTGGCCTTTCGAGATAAGCGATCTGCCTCGAGATCATCGTTAGGTATGGTACCCGTTTGAAGATACTTGTTGATGGGATTCATCTATGTATCATCATATTCTAGAGAGACTGTTTCAATAGGAGTTGTCTTTGGTGTTTCGACCAGAGACGGCTTTTGGAGCTATTCCAAGAAGAGTCATTTTGGTACTTGTGATCGGGAAGAAGCTATACGAGCAAGCTGGTCTGTGAGGAAATTATCCTTTCAAGGGATAAATTGTACCTCAAAACCGAAAAAATGCTTTTCAAGCGTTCGAACCTCCGATAAGTACCGAGACATGGTTGGATTAGAGCACTGGTACTCTTTTCCAACCTGATTCATGACTAGTTGAGAGTCTCCTTTCACGAGTAGTCATTGAATCGTGAGCACTTTTGCAGCTCGTATGCTAGCCAGTAAACCTTCGTATTCTACTACGTTGTTAGTGGCCTGAAAGTTTAATTGAATGGCATACTTTAAGGTCTCTCCGTTAGGAGATTCCAGGACCACCCCAGCACCCGAGCCACTTAAAGTAAGTGACCCGTGAAAGTACATCGTCCACTGGTCATGGGTATCGTACTAGGATCCTGAATAGGTTCAGGATTTGTCCATTTGGCGACAAAGTCTACCAAGATTTGGGATTTAATGGCCGTTCGGGACACTAAATGGAGGTCAAACTCTCCAAGTTCTACTAACCATTTTACCATGTGTCCCGTTGCAAACCTGTTCTAGAGGACCACTCCTAAGGGAAACTTAGACGGCACAATTATCTTATGCGCTTGAAAATAATGCCGCAGTTTCCTCGAAGACATGAGGAGGGCATATAGAAGTTTTTGGACCTGAGGGAAACGCTCCTTAGGCCCATGCAAAAATTCACTTATGTAGTAAACTAGTCGTTGAACATTTTCACGCTCTACAACCAGTACTGCGCTCACTGCCTGTGGTGTGGCAGCTAGATAAATTAAGAGCGTCTCTTTTGGTTTCGGTGAAACCAAAATAGGAGCACTTGTAAGATACCTCTTGACGTCCTCAAAGGCAGCGTTTTCCTCTTTCAACCACTCGAAACCCTCGTGCTTCCTTAGAAGTTTGAAGAAAGACAATCCTTTTTCTCCCAATCATGCAATGAAATGACTTAAAGCCGCCATGCATCCTATGAGTTTCTCGACTTCTTTCTTCGTGGTTGGAGGGCACATTTGGACGATGGCCTTTATCTTTTTGGGATTTGCTTTGATTCCTTGTACAGAGACAAGGAATCTAAGCAATTTTCCTGAAGAGACTCCAAACACACACTTCTCAGGATTGAGTTTCAAGCGGTGTTTTATGAGGTTGTCGAATGTCTCCTGCAAGTCAGAAACATGATTAAGCCGCTTGATGCTTTTTACGACTAGATCGTCAACATAGGCCTCCAAATTTCGGTCTAGCTGAGGTGAAAAAGTCAATTGCATCAAGCATTGAAAAGAAGCGCCAGCATTTTTAGACCAAATGGCATTTTGACATAACAGAACGTCCCAAATGGAGTAATAAACATGGTCTTTTCTTAATCTTCTAGACACATATTAATCTAGTGGTAACCAGAATATGCATCTAGAAAACTTAATGTTTCGTAACCAGCAGTAGAATCAACCAGCTGATCGATACGAGGTAAAGGGAAATCATCTTTTGGACAAGCTTTATTAAGATTAGTGAAGTCTACACACATTCGCCACTTGCCTTTAGACTTCGTAACCATTACAGGGTTGGCCAACCACTCTGGGTGGTTGACTTCTCTTATAAAGCCTGCTTTAAGTAGCTTGTCCAATTCTGACCTTATAGCATCTCGTTGATCAGGGGCAAATCTCCGCAATTTTTGTTTTATGGGTACTTTGTCAGGCCGTAGAGCTAGCCTGTGCTCGATCACTTCCCTGGGGACTCCGGGCATGTCGGATGCTTGCCACACAAAGACATCTGCGTTTGCCCGGAGGAAAGCGATGAGGGCGTCTTCCCATTTGGGGTCAGAACTATCCCCAATACGAACAGTCTTTGAGGGTTCCTCTGGATCCAAAGGAACCTCCTTGACCTGATCGTTCGGCTTAGGTGCAGCTTTAGGCTTCGACTACTTGGTCGAAGGCTGCCCTTTGTTTTCTTCTCGAGCTGGTATCTGGTAAACAATCTTGAGGGACCGACGATCACACGTGTGTGCCATCTTTTTTTTATCACAATGAATTGTGATCACTCCTTTAGGACCTGGTATCTTAAGACATTGATACCCATAATGAGTAGCGATTGAGATTTTGCCAAAGTTGGTCGTCCGAATATGGCGTTATATGCTGTATCGAAATCGACCACATCAAAGGAGATCTTCTTTGTCCTGAAATTACTTGAAGAACCAAATGTTAAAGGAAGAGAAACTTGGCCAATAGGTTTGGCCGAAGACCCCGTTACAATACCATGAAAAGAGTATTGTATCGGTCTTACCTTGGTCCTAGGTACTTGTATCTCATCCAGGGTACTCGTAAACATAATGTTTAACGAGCTACCACTATCAACCAACACTCGATTTACTCAACAGTTGTTGATGGTGGGCTCGACCACAATTGGAAAGTGACCTGGTCGAGTGGAAGGGATTGGGCAGTCACCCTTCTCGAAGGAGATGGTGACTTCCGACCACTTTGGTAATTTATTGACAAGAGGAGGGTCAATGGAGTTTACCTCGCGTTTGACAGCCTTAAGCTGTCGTTTTGACTTGTATGCCGATGTTCCCCCATATATATGCTCAATGGTGTGCTCGGGATCTTGGAATGGCATCTCCTTGTTGTCGTCTGACTACGTGCAACCACTTGCTTGCCCTACCTCTTCGAGGGTAGGAAGTGGTCCTTTGTTGTTGTAGCAGTCCTCGAGTTTTCGTTGGAAAACTCGGCAGTTGCGAAGGTCATGACCTTCCTTTTTATGGAAAGGACACCACCTAGGCTTGTCATTCTTCCGCTCAGGGTGCTTACATTTGCCTCGATCAAAGTATGGCTTTGAGCCTTGAGGATTTTTATCGCTCACGGCCAAGACCTCCTTGGAACTGTTGGCTTGAAGCTTTTGGCTCTTTGCCTTGTTCTTGGATTTCTTGGCCTTCTTATCCTTCTTCTTACCACTTTTGCCCACCTCGTGAGGAACTTTATTATTTCGATCAATAGTGTTGTTCCATTTGACTGCTTCAGCAGCGGTAGCATATCGATTGGCCATCTTGAAGAGCACGACGACAGTGGTAGGAGGATTTAAGGTGATATCCTCTGTGATCCTTCTACTACGGACTCTCTGCTTGAAAGCTCTGATGACAAAAGAATCAGAAACCTCAGAAATGGAATTTTGAACCTGACTGAGGCGTCGAATGAACTGGCGTAGAGTCTCGTGGTCGTTCTGTCTCATCCTGTGCAGGTTGTCCTCCTTCCCAGGGCGATGGTAGGTGCCCTGGAAATTGGCCAGTAGGAGGTCACAGAGGTGCTGCCATGAATAAATCAACTCGAGTGGCTGATGTAACAACCACGATCGAGTAGATCCCTTGAGAATAGTTCGAAGGTAATTTGCCATTACATGCTCTCCTCCTCCTGTTGCTTGGACATCGGTTGTGTAGATCTAGAGGAATTCAATGGGGTTTTGAGATCCAGCTAACTTCTCCATGTTCACTGGTCGAAATCGAGGCGGACAGCAGACTGCTCGGAGGTTGGGTGAGAAAGCCTGACCCCCGGTAATGACTTCTTGATGCCTTCTTTGCAGAAAAGAAGGATTGACGTCACTAGGTGATCGTGCGCGACGATACTCAGTCGTAGGTGGACCTGACCTGTGGTAGGTCTCAACATTATGAGGGAAATACTCCTCGTATTCCATCTACTATCGTAGATATCTGGGTTGGAGTGGTAAATGATAACCTCTCCTTTGATCATCAGGCAATCGAGGAACTCTCCTTCGACTGGAGTGAAGATCAAGAGAACGTCATGATCTGTTGTCACGCCGATCTCCACGTGGTGAGTTATTCGAGCAGTTGGAAGCTAATGGAGTCATACTGACGAGGATTGAAACCTCTATGTATTACTTTAATACATAATAAAAGACCATACGTCTTCATGGTTGTAACCCCTAAGGTTAACGACCACACTGGTCGTAAGGATTCCAGAGGTTACAAAATGGGTACCCTGGTCGGACAAGGTCCTATGCCTAGTCTCCGACCAGGTAGCTGCTCGGAAAAGCTATGAACTGGTGTATAGATATGATTCCAGGTATATTCTTTACCGTGTGATGAACGGAACACATGTTGTATGCTCCATACCACGCGATGTTACATAGTCCTAAGACATTGACAATAACCACCATACGGTTGAGTGTCTCACAGACACTTAACCGCAGAGCAGTTAGTACATTATCAACCGACGCCTTGCTCCGACCAGTCGCGACGCTTCACCAGGGACGTCTTCTCCAGGAGTAACTACTACCTCTACAGAAGTTATTTAAGGGAGGAGCGTAGAAGACAAAAGAGAGAGATCGAAGTCAAGAAAATCTAGACAAGATCATCCGACATAGCAAACCGCATTCTCTGTGTAATTAGGATTAGTCCTTTGCCTGGTCTAAGGCACCCCCTTTAAATCCAGTTCATATCAATATAGAGCAGTCCCATTCTCTCCTAAGAAATATCGTGTCATTTTCCTCTTTTATTTCATAAGATCGGTGTCTCGATCGTCGACAGCTGGCGCCATCCGCGGGGAAGAAGATGCAAGCTTCCTGAAGAAACTCTCCGCTCATCAAATCCTCACTCATTCCTCATAATCGCTCATGCGACTATGGTCGGAGTTTGGGACGAGGAGAATTGGTTTGACCTGGCGGACCACGCTGACCTCGACATGGAAGGATGTATCCGCGCCATGCAAGAAAACGGCATGGCATCTTCCTCCTCCGTCGGTTTGCACGTCGCCAACATTAGCAAAATCGACCGGATGGATGAGGATCCACCAGTACGACAAGTGGCATTTTCAGCCATTCCGACTAGCTCGGAATGTCCAAAGACCACTCCAAGCCCGGTCCTTCCGATCGGCAAAATAGGTGACGAAAAATCAGCATCGCAACCCGAGAATCTCTATACTCTCGACGAAATCATGGCTAAAAGGTACTCATTTACGGCTTCTGGCGATTCCAAGAGCTAACCGACACCTGGTAACGGTGTCAATGAAACCTCCACTAGTCGTAGGCCAAGTGGGGATGATAAGACTCAGCATACGATCGGCAGTTCACCGGATCAGGCTGAGCCCACCAAGAAGACCTCAGGAGGTGCTCATCTCCGACCACTCTCCGTCGTGGAAACTCCTAGTAGAAGCACTGGAAGGCTCTCCATTAGTTACAATAGAAGCTCGTCGGAAGATCGCTGCTGGAGACACGAGGTCAATGCGATCGGAGATGCAAATCAAGATGCCTTGCATGGTCCTACACACTCTGCTACGTCACCACATGTTGGTAGAGATGTTACGGGCCATCAAGCACCAACTTCTGGAGGCAACAGAACTGATCGACATCCATCAGTTAACTCGCCTGGCTCTGCCCCACCAAGAGTTGCTGATCGGACAGAACAAACCAGGAGGTCGAGGGGAGGTTCTGTAACATCCCAATTTTCTGAGCTTTAAAAATCCTTTGAATAGTTAGTAGGGAAAATTCACCATTTGGTTTTATTTGAATTTAATTCAAAAGCTTAATTATGGACCTTGAGTAACAAAACAATTTAATATGACTAAAGTCAACATCAATAAAAATCAAAACTATTTTATTTGGATTCTATGTGCTTGGATATATTTTCTAGATTTTTCTAGAATTTTTCCAAGCTCATTTGCTATTTTCTATTGCCTTTTGGAATTTCTAGTATTTTATACAATAGAAAAACTATTTTAAATCTCGGAAATTTGATTGGGCTGAATCCTTCCAGCCCAATCTCTTGTTATTCATGTGAAGCCACCTCACGCCCATTTCATGACCTTATCCTCCGTCTTGACTGCTCATGCGCGCATCTCCATCTCCCACTGACTGGTGGCCCTGCTGAAGTCATCGTCCCCGCCACGCCTTCTTCTCCGCGGAGTCCAGCTCGCGTCCGCATCTGCGCGTGAGTGTCAGCCCACATAAGCGTTGACTTAGCCGCCACGTGCACGGTTGCGCCACCTCACCCCAAACCAGATCCCAAACCCTCGGTGAACCCGGTCCATGGTGCACTGTCCCTATGACAGTGGGCCCCACTTCCAAATATAATTCTTTTATTTGTTTTCAGCTGATATTTTTCTTTGATGACGTCATAAATCCGGTATTTATTTTAAAGAATAATTCGGGTAATTCTGAAAATAGGATTTCTTTTAGATTCAAACTTCCAATGCCCATATCTTTTGCATCCGAACTCCAATTGAGCCCATTCAAATTTCTAAATTCATCTAAATTCAAGATCTATTTATTTTTATTTTTATTTTATTTTTGGAGTTTGTTTGGCCTCTGTTATTTATTTATTTTGTTTATTTGCTTCGTTTGCGAGTAGACGTCGATACTTCGGGAAGGTTTGAAGAAGGAGCACCTCAAGACCAAGATCAATATCTAGACCTTTTCCAAGGCAAGCTATACCTTTGACCATCTTGACTCCTAGTTTCTAAAATTACTTTGATTCAAATTATTGCATTTGCTTTAAGTATTTATTTAAATGCTTTTGGGTGTAGTTATTAATCCAAATTGTTATAACTTCCTTGTCTACTTGATATGTCATGATCTTTTGTCACCCTAGAATGGTTTATTTAGTTGGTAATATCGTAGTACCAACGTGGGTTGGTTAGATGCGATTAGATTGCTTAGCCATGTAACGAGTCATTATTTCATGTAAGTTGCATTTATCAACTTGACTAAGTGACTATGAAACTATGTGATAAAACTGTGTGTACTGTGTGCTATTAATCGTGATGGCATGTGTTGCACTTAACCAACTGGGTGGTAAAAGATTTGGACTGAGGCAAGGGGGTGGATACTGTGTGAATTGGGGGACTGTGTGAACTATGTGCATGGGAATATTAATCTGTGTGGCATAGTTAGAATATGGAAGTCTTGCCTTGGTCAATTAAGGACTTAACTTTGTGCGCCATTGAATTGAGCCTTACTGTACGACCACATGTCTGTTATGGGATGGGCCTAACTTAGTAAGTTATGAATTCTTGACATTGATTGCTCAAGCAGTAGGTTAGGCTCTGTGAAGGGTGGAGGTGTGTGCTACCAAGTAGCTACATCACGGGGCGGTTCGCCGTGTCCCTGTCCAATGGTGTGTGTCGTACCAATCGCTGTGTATGGCTTGGTGTGACGGTTTGTAAGCACACTGGGAGTGTCAATGTTAAGATGAAGTCACCGAAACGTTTTGTTATGATTAGTGCTTGCAACACTAGTTGTATCTTGTGGGTAAAGTGTACAACCTCTGCAGAGTGTTAAATAATCTATTCGAATAGTCGCGTCCACGGTCATGGACATGCTCGGGGATTTCACACGAGGGGTAGTTTTCATAAAAACTTTGGGAATGGAGCTGTGTGATCTAAATCATATGGCTATGTGAATAACTTGTTTAGGCCATGTGTCTTTGTGAAATCAAACTGTCAAAATTAAATATTGTCTATTTTTTTTTGAATTATGCTTTCAATCTATTAATCATATTCAATTGCAAATGTTGCATTTCTGCGAAAGAACCACAGATGCCATTCCTTTGGAATAAGACTGCATGTATATTTGCATTTCTGTGGTATGGCTTATGAGTACGGTTGTGTACTCATGCTTATTGTAAAACATGCAACATAAGAGGAGGAGTCATTGCCTGCATTCGAGGAGGAGATCATCGAAGGTGCTTGATCGTAGGGTCTTGATCCCAGTCGGTTGCCTGTGGTGAATTGATGGGAGGCCGCTGCCATTTCTATTTTCGCTACTATTTAATTCTCTGTTAGCCCTGCGTGGCTTAATAAATGTAAACTCGACCATAAAGTCAAAACCCTTATTTGTTAATCAAATTATTCGTTTATGTTATTAATCACTTGTGTGGATCGATATTTACCTATGTTGACACTGTGTGCACTAGCGTGATCCTAGACTAGTGCATTATACACAAAGGGTCCAAAATTGTATTTTTGGGTCCCGCCAGAGGTTCCGATCTTCGAACACCGACTACCAGCATGAATCCTTCAAGACCTTTGGTAACGATACGAAACCTGCAACGTGTCAAGGATATGTTGAATAACTCTAACCCTGTTCTGGCAGAGACCCCAGGTTTTGTACAACTCGTAGGCCAAGTATCGGAGATTCTTCAGTAGACCATGCAACGAACGGAAGCATATCGAGAATAGAGAACTTCACAAAGTCAAACCATGACTTCATATCAACGTTCCTCTCTCAGCAGAGGGCAACATGGTCGAATTGGAGAACCATTGATAACAAGGCCTCCTCGGCGATTCCGACCAAGGAGTCATGAGGGGAGAAGGCTATTTCAAGAAGCCACTCCCTCACCGCGTCGAGAAGAACAACTGCTTGGACCAGATGATCGTCGACATCGTCTAAATCAAGCAGGTGGTTGAAGGCATCATACCAATGTCTACGACCGGATCGGTACACCGGAGCTCCAACGTTCCAATCTTAGGAACCGGTCTCCGACAGATTACAATCCGGCACCCTTCCAAAGAAGGTGCCATGAATTAATCACAGGTTGTCGAGCCTTCTCTATAGAGCTCCAAGCTGTGCGTTGGCCAAACAGGTTCCGACCGGCCGACTTGGACAAGTTCAATGGAACTCAAAACCCATTGGAATTTCTCCAAATATATACCACCGCCATCAGAGCTGCAGGTGGTGATGAAAATGTGATGGCGAACTATCTGCCCACAGTACTCGAAGGGTTTGCCCAATCGGGGTTACTTAACCTACCGGTCGGATCAATCTATACTTGGGAGCAACTCTGTGACCTTCTAATTACAAATTTTCAGGGCACGTACGACCGCCCTAGAAAGGAGGATGATCTCCAACGAATCCGGCAAGGCTCTGATGAGACTCTCTGTCAATACATCAAGAGATTCAGCCAGGTTCGTAATTCCATACCAGAAGTTGCAGAATCATCCATCACCCAGGCTTTCAAAACAGGTCTAACGAATCGGTGGTTTACGGAAGACATAGCAATGAACCCTCCATGAACAACCGTCGAACTTTTTGACATGGCTGATAAATACGCCATTGCTAGCGAAGCAATTGAGTGGTGTGAGGCCATTGATCAAAAGGATAAAATTCCCCAACCTGGCTTGGATAAACCGAAGAAGAAGAATAAGAAAGCTCTCAAGAAGAAGAAAAACCGCAGACCCGATGATAAAGAAGTCTTGGCTATCCCTAAAAAGTTTACGAAGGGTAAGAGGAACTATACCGGTCGAGGCAAAGCGAAGCCTTCGACCGAAGGATACAAGAAAAATAAGAAGTGGTGTCCACTTCACCGTGACGAGTGGCATGACTGCGCACTGTCGAGCCTAGCAGAAAAAGCTGGAGGATTACTATGCAGGTAAAGGACCACTCCCCGCAATACAGGAACTCGGTGAAATAAGTTCCAAAAAGGACAAAGATGGCGATGAAGAAATGGAATACCAGGAGCCTCAACATACGGTCAACATGATCTTTGGTGGGTCTTCTTTGTATGAGTCAAGGCGTCATCTCGAGGCCATGGAGCGGGAGGTCAACCTCGTAGAGCCTCCGACCATTATCAAGCCATCAAGGTGGTCGGACACCGTAATCTCCTTCAGCAAAGAAGACTACCCCATCCCTTCGACTCGACCAGGTAGGTTCCCTATTGTTGTTGAACCTACTATTAATAACTGTAGGGTTAATCGAGTCTTAATAGATGGTGGTAGTTCTTTAAACATTTTATTTGCGAGAGCTTTAGAAGAAATACAAGTTCCCAAGTCCAAGGTGAAATCGGTGAAATATGTCTTTCACGGTATAGTTCCTGGTTCCACTGCTAAACCGATAGGACAAATTTCCTTACCAGTCACGTTCGGAAGACCTGACAACTTCCAAACAGAAAAGATTCCATTTGATGTGGTGGATTTTGAGTCTACATACAACAGAATCTTGGGTCGTCCAGCTCTAGCAAAATTCTTGATAGCGACACACTACTGTTATCAAAGTTTGAAAATGCCTGGACCTAAGGGAGTCATCACAGTTTGAGGAGATCAGAAAATGGCTTACGTGTGTGATCGAAAATCCTTAGAACTGGTCGATGAACTTCTGACCAGAGAGGCTAATCCATCTGCCGTGCAGGTCAAGCACTTGAGGCCAAAGATGACACCAAAACCATCCGACCAGACAAAGGAGGTACCACTCGACAAAGGTGCTTCTCTAGATAGCGCTAAGTCGCCACCTAGGTCAGGAAACACTGACTCATCTACCTGAAAGATACTGGTCGGGACAAGACTCGATCCCAAATAGGAAGAGTCGCTTGTCTCCTTCCTCCGAGCAAATCAAGATGTATTCGCCTGGCAAGCGTCCGACATGCCCAGAGTCCCCTAGGAGGTGATCAAGCACAGGCTAGCTCTCCAGCCTAACAAGAAACTAATCAAGCAGAAGCTACGGCGTTTTGCACCCGATCAGAAGGAGACAATCCAGTCGGAGATTGACAAGCTCCTCAAGGCTGGATTTATTCATGAAGTCGACCACCCTCAGTGGCTCGCCAATCCTATAATGGTTAGGAAGAATAATGGGAAATGGCGAATGTGTATTGACTTTACAGAACTTAATAAAGCTTGTCCGAAGGATGACTTTCCCCTTCCATGCATTGACCAACTTGTAGACTCTATTTCTGGGTGTGAGTTACTAAATTTTTTAGATGCGTATTCAGGGTACCACCAGATTAATATGTGTAAAGAAGATGAAGAGAAAACTTCCTTCATCGCCCCATATGGCACTTACTATTATGTTAAGATGCTGTTTGGTCTTAAAAATGCTAGTGCGACTTTTCAAAGGTTGATGCAGAAAACTTTTAATGCACAGATAGGTCGGAATCTAGAAGCTTACGTTGATGATCTGGTCGTAAAGAGCATCAACGCTGGCGATCATGTTCATGACCTACAAGAAACTTTCAATAACTTGAGAAGGAATAACCTCAAGTTAAATCCAAAAAAGTGTGTGTTTGGAGTTTTCGCTGGAAAACTGCTTGGCTTCCTAGTCTCGACTAGAGGTATTGAAGCAAATCTAGTAAAAATAGCATCCATCAACAAGATGTGCCCTCCGACCACGAAGAAAGAGGTCTAGAAACTAACCGGTTGTATGGTAGTGCTAAGTCGCTTCATAGCAAGGTTAGGGGAAAAAGGATTACCTTTTTTTAAGCTTCTTCGGAAACATGGAAGTTTCGAGTGGATTAAAGAGGCAAACGATGCCTTTGAAGAACTTAAGAAGTACCTTACGAGCCCCTCGATCTTAGTTTCTCCAAGATCGGGAGAAACATTGCTAATTTACGTGGCTGTAACGCCACAAATAGTTAGTGGTGTACTGGTTGTAGAACGGGATAACATCCAATGACCAGTGTATTACGTAAGCGAAGTCTTACATGGACCAAAGAAAAGATACCCACATGTACAAAAGTTGCTCTATGGTCTCCTTATGTCTTCAAGGAAACTAAGGCATTACTTTCAAGCCCACAAAGTGGTCGTACTAACCGGATATCCCCTTGGTCAAGTCCTTGGAAACAGGGAATCATTAGGACGAATAGCAAAATAGGCGGTTGAGCTAGGGGCGTTTGACCTCTATTTCATCTCACGAACAGCAATCAAGTCCAAGGCAATAGCAAAATTCATTGTCGAGTGGAGAGTTTCCATCGCCATGACTTCTGGGTTGATGCCGGCGAGGGTGCTCGATTTTGTCCATCATGCTTCGAAGCCTTTGTGCGATCTCTTTAGTGAAGAGGTCATAGCTGGGCGTTCAAGCAAGTTCCCGAGATGGGTTCTCGAGAAGATCATTGATGCGCTAGAGTTCTTGAGCTTCCTCCAACTGATAGTGGATGCGCTGAGGCAGATTTCTCTGAGCCGCAATTCTTCTTTATCGGGTTGCCTCAGGAATGTCCATACTTGAGCCTCGAGTTTGTGTCGGGACCCAAAATATGCAATTCTGGACCCTCTATGTATACTGCACTAGTCCAGGATCACGCTAGTACACACAGTGGCAACATCAGTGAAATATCATTTCCATATACAAAGATAACTAATAAATAGGCAAATAACAATAAACATGAGAGTAAAGACCTTAAGGTCAAAGCTTACAATTAATGCCTCAGAAGGCAAAAAGCTCAATGAAGGCTGCGGTGAGCAAGCAGAATAACCGGTGATGCCCATCCATATGCCCACAGGCAATCGGGTCAAAAGTCTTGTGACCTAGTTCTCCACGATCCTTGAAGTAGGCCTTGTTGGTGGCGATCCTTCATACCTTGTTTTAATAAAGCAAGCATGAGTACACTTGTACTCGCAAGTCATACCACAGAATGCAAATTATAGATGCAGGCTTATTCCAAAGGAATGGCTTCTGTGGTTCTTTTGCAGAAATGCAACATTTGCAATTTAAATACGAATAATAGATTGGAAACATAAGTAAAACAAATAACTAATAGTAATTTTATCAGTTGTTTTCCAAAGACACATGTCCTAAACAAGTTATTCACATAGCCATATGACTTAAGTCACACAGCTCCCTTCCCAAAGTTTTTATGAAAATCTACCCCTCGTGTGAAATCCTCGAGCATGTCCATGACCGCGGACGCGGCTATTCGAATAGATTGTTTAACACTCTGCAGAGGTTGTACACTTTACCCACAAGATCGATTAACTCATCATATACGCCATGACTCGCCATACGAAGTATGCGATTGAGCAATCATAACAAAACCTTTGAAACTTCATCTCAATATTGACACTCCCGGTATGCTTAGCGTCCACAGACGCACACCGTTAGATGTGGAAATGGCGAACCGCCCGTGATCACGACTACTTGGTAGTACACACCTCCACCCAATCCGACACAGCTAACCTACAACCTGAGTAATGAATGTCAAGACTCCATAACTTACTAAGTTAGGCCCATCCCATCAGGCATGTGGCTGTACGAGAGGCTCAGTTCAATGGTGCACAAAGTTAAGTCCTTAACTGACCGAGGCAAGACTTCCAAACTCTAACCTATCATTCCCGCCAACATAGATCCACAATAAAAGTATACCAGACCACTTGCCTCAGTCTAAATCATTTCCCACCCTGTTGGTTAAGTGCAACATATGCCATCAACAAGTAATAGCACATAGTACACATAATTTTATCAAATGGTTCCATAGTCACTTAGTCAAGTTTATTATTGCGACTCACATGAAATGATGACTTGTAGCATGGCTAAGCAATCTAATCGTATCTAACAATCCCATGTTGGTAATACAATAGCACCAACTAAATAAACCAAACTAGGGTGACAAAAGATTATGGCATACAATTAGACAACGAGGTCATAACAAATTGGATATTAACTAATCCGAAAAGCATTGAAATAAATAATTGAAGTAAATGCAATACTTTGAATCAATATAACTTTTGAAAACTGGGTTCAATATGATCAAAGGTATAACTTGCCTTGCTATAGCAATGGTGATCTTATTTAACTTTAATCTTCTACTGTCTTGATCTTTAGCTCCTTCTTGATCAGCACTTCTCGTAGTATCCACGTCTACTCACAAATAAGCAAATAAAACAAAACAAATAAATAATAGAAAGCAAACAAACTCCAAAAATAAAATAATAATCTCAGATAAATAGATATTGAATTGAGATGAATTTAGGAATTTGAATGGACTCAATCGGAGTTCGGATGCAAAAGATATGGACTTTGGAAGATCACATGAAATGATAGAATTAGAATTTCAAATCTAAAGAATTGTTTCTCTCAAGGAAAAACAATTAATTGAGTCATGCTGGCATCATTAATGATTTTCAGCTAAAAATATAAAGGAAATCGATTATGGCAGGTGGGGCCCACTGG
The DNA here is from genome assembly GCA_036346405.1 of Phyllostachys edulis. NCBI lineage: Eukaryota > Viridiplantae > Streptophyta > Magnoliopsida > Poales > Poaceae > Phyllostachys > Phyllostachys edulis. Next base: position 43,506,442 of record CM070560.1, on the reverse strand, counting down.
TCATAGAGTTGGTGCATGGTGAACTGGATCCATGAACCTTTTATATCGGGTGGAATTGGATCTGCCACATGGGATGCCACGTGGTCTGACACAGAGGCAACAGGTGAGGTGCATGTTGACTTGCCATGCCAAGGTGGCTGCCACATTATCATAGAGAGAAGCCAAGGGAGGGACAACAGAGAAGGAAGGTGCGGCCATGGCCAGTGGTGAAGCATGGCGCCAAGGGTGAACGGAGGCGAGGGAGACCTGGCAAAGGAGCACAACGGGATCTCCAAGACACGAGGGTGCTCTAGGAGGCAACAACGCAGTAGGGGCAGCAGCGGGTTGTTGGTGTCGGCGACGATGGCGGCGGGGAGACTTCGGGTGTGGCAGATTCGGCGAATCGAGGTCGCCCGAAGATAACCAGAGAGAGCAGGAGGACAGGGAGTTCAAGAGGATCACAGAGAAACGCTCGGGACGACTGGAGATCGACCTTACTGGTGGCAATTCGAAGATGACCGGAGACGAGGAAGAACCATGGCGACGACAAAAACAGCGAAACCTTGATCATCAGGACAAGATGGAAAGAGCCTCGCGTAGCCCACGAGCATGCGATTTCAACGCCGGTGACAGCTTGGGCTGAAACGCCCAGACGACGAAGAAATCCGATGAACAAGAGCTTCAGCGGCGGCTCGGAGCTTGACAAAATCCGGCACAAAGGAACCGAAATCGTGGAGGAGATTTTAGGGTGAGCACGAGGCACAACTTTTGACGCAGTTGGCTTTGCTTATATAGCACTGGAGAGGAGAGTCCATAAGGAGGACAGTGGCGCTATTGGCGTTCAGCTCTCGGACTCCCAGTCCAAGTCGGCCACGGGAAGGAGAACACCACGTGCGGACTAAGCGGTCCCACCGGTAGCGAGTGCGAAAGAAAGAACAAAAGCCGGCTCGGGCTGACTCACATGCAAGCAAAGGAGAATGGGGGAAACGGGCTGGCTCTATCGGTTTGTAGGCACGAATGAAAACAAGCTGCCTTGGTCTTTGTTGGACTTCGGTTTGGGCGCGCGAAGGAAAATAGAAAAAAAAAGGTCGGCGGCCCCGACTGGCTTCGCCCGCACGCATGCTTAGGAAAAAGGGACAGCGGGCCCGGCTTGGTTGGCGAGGAAGAAAAAAAATGGCATGCGGGCTGGTTGACTCAGACGCACGCAAGGCAAGCAAGACGGCGGCTCGGGATAAGATGATGGCTGGGCCGGCTCGGTTGGCAAGGAATTGGGCTGAAGAAAGGGTTTTGGCCCAAGAAGTTATTTGAGACTTAATACTAGTTTTCCTTTTTAGAAAATAGCAAAAAATCCAAATAGCAAATAAAAGCTAGCAAATGCATTTGGAAAAATTCTAGAAAAATCTAGAAAATATATCCAAGCACATAGAATCCAAATAAAATAGTTTTGATAATAGTTGAATTTGAGATTAATCATGTTAAATTGTTTTTGATTTATGAAAGTTCCAATTAAGCTTTACTAATTCAAATAAAATCAACTGGTGAATTTTCTCCCTACTAACTATTCAAAAGATTTTTGAAAAGCCAAATTTTGGGACGTTACAAACCTCCCCCCCCCCTTAAAGGAATCTTGTCCCCGAGATTCAGGCTGGCTATAGAATAGGTTAAAGAACTCAACCTTCGGGTTCTCTTCTGGCTTTCAAACTACTTTAACTTTGACTGAACTGCTCTTCTGAACACTTGCGGGACAACATCTTGCTTCTTGCTGAACTTCTTGCTTCAACAAAACTTGACAAACTGGCTCTTGGCAGAAAGGGCATCTTGAAACTTGATTGCTTCTGACGGACTGCTTGATCGGTGCTCGAAGACACTTCTGGAGTTGGGGAGATCCTGCTGCTGACTGGCAACTCAGGCTGACAACTAACTCTTCTTCTGAGCTTCGGAATCTAAACAGGCCGACACATCTCTATCACCTCTGTCGTACAATCCTTAACACCGATCTTCAGCAGGTATTCTGAAGATAGACATGACTACGAGAGTGATAATCTGTATAATCTGCATAATCTGCGTAGCTTTTCTGCTTGCACTAAGCTACTTACAATCCCCTTTAGGATTAAAGACACTTGGTTTTCTGCTTCATGATTACTGCAAAATCTACATACTTGGTGATATGATCTGCTCCTCACTGAGCAATGACTGACACGATCAACCATTGTAAACTTCAGAGGGTGACTACTACGAACTGGCTGATAGATGGTGCTATAGGGAAACTCTGCACAGAACACTTACTTGCTCAACCTGGTACCATGAATAAGGCACAACTCATTTATATTTTAATCTGTCCACTGATTGAGGGTGATACACAATACTGACATTTAAACAACTATCCAAGGTTTTATAGATACTCTGATGTTGACACAAGGTAAACTGGTATCCTCGGTCTAACACTAACTTTTCTGGCACGTCGTGCAAATTAACCGTCTCTATCGATCTGACGTTATACCAATTCTGGAGAATACCATCTTTGTCGTATACAACCACCTCTGTCATATACCACTCCGCTAAGCGGTCTCCAAATTTGGTGACATCAATAGGAATGAAGCGGCAAATCTTTCTAACAACTGATTAACATTCTTCTTTCAGGAAATTATATCCTGATTGGGTCCTGGGAAATCCCATGTCTGAATTCTCAAGGCTAGAGAGGTACTCTGACTGACCTCTGACTTGTTGGCTGGCTTCTTGACATACCAAACTCAGGGTAACCCATTCCGCAATATTTCGCTTTTAAGTTGGATCATCGCAATTCAACTTCGAGCTCTTTGTACACCTTTGTACTTTTTAGAGAAAACAGAAGGCTTGCATATAGATGTTAGTTCGAGCCTCAACTACTTGAGTTTCTTGTGATCAGATATGCAGACATACTCAATGTTTCATGGGTCATTTGTTAGCCTTCCATGGGTTCCAAGGCTGAACCTTGCCTCATGTGAGAACTGATTTCCTTGATATAACTGTCATCTCACTATCTTGTCGACACTGATGTCTAACATCTGTTTGAACTCTAGGGTTTAACAGATATCCTCTTGAAACTGACTCAAGACTCAACTTCTGACTTTCCCAAGTAACTTTAGCTGACTGAACAACAGATTCTTATGTTAACTCTTCTGATTCTAACATCTACCACTATACTGATCCGCCCTGAGGGAGAGGACTCGACCTCGTGGTTCTCAATCCAATAAAACCATCTCTGTTTCTTTACGACGACAACTTTGAATTATGACTAGGATAATTCACTGCTTGAAACTTTAGTTGATAGGAAGTGCTGGCAAAAATTCTTAGCACACTGATTCTTGGATGTTCCGTGATAAAGGCTATCAAGGTTCTTTCTGGTATTTGGCAATACGAACACTGAAGTTGTGATTGATCTTGTCTGAAATTCTCACTAACTCAGTTCACTTCTGTCTATCTAGAGAACTTGTCCTTTTTCAATGATGAGGGGTCTTGGCTATTCAGAAACGACTATCTCACGGATCTTCAGCTGAAACTGACTTGTTCACAGATGATTCTAGGGCAAACTGAAATTCTTACTCGGGACTCAAACAAGCTGATTATGAGGTCTTGAAGATTAATTCTTGGATAAACTTAAACTCTCGCACATCCTGTGTTACCATTTTACTTTATAATCAACACTGACACTGGCTAAGCTCATGAGAGCGATTTGACACTGTCTTTATTTGGGAAAATCATCTGATCTGCTCTATCATATCTGCAAACTCTTTTAACAACCTTTGTCATAGTTCATCTCTGACGTAATTCTTTCTGACATTGACTGACCCTGGGTATCAAGTCAAAGACAAACTTGACTTCTAATACAATTGTATGATGTATAGATCATTTGCAATAACACTTGTATACTCTCTTGCGGATATGGATATTATCCAATGGTCAGATTCTTCAACCATTTACTGTTGCCTCACGGCTATGCAAAGTGATGAGTTGGAATTCAACATCACCTTCCATAGTTATGTCTCTACAGCCTTCAAACCACATGATTCAAAGCTTGATTACTCGATTTGCAATAGCACATACTTAGAGAGATATCCAATACTTCAATACTCAACAATCCTTTTTCTTCATAACTGGCATACAAAGATGCCCGCTTTTCTGCTCTGAAGCACAGGAAATATTACAATTATTTCTGACTTTATTGCTACGATCAGAGTCATGACACGGCTTGATCTGGTCAACTAAGATTTCCTTGTAACATCATTGCACAAATGTCTCTTCTTTGACTGCTTCGCTGGACACACGGATCCTGCTGCGTTACCACCTGCTCTAGGAGTGACTATCTTAACTGACACAACTTCTAACATTCTTGCATCTGGAGTGAGTGATTGGTTCTGCTGCGGACACTGGTTGATGTAGTGACCTTCCCTATGACAACGGTAGCATATACGTGTCGAGCCTTGCGACTTTTCTGACGAGACTATGGCAGAATGACTATCCTTCTTGAAGGTTGAAGGTTGTCGCTTTGCAGGGCACTTCTTGGCATAGTGGCCTTGCTTGCCACACTTGAAACACACTCTTGGTGAGACTGGCTTGTTTCCCTTTTGAGGTGGGTTGCCAAAGTCAACATTCTGCTCTTATGATTCTTCGGCTGACATATCTTGCACCGACAACGGATTGCCTTCTTTTGCAAATGCACAGAAAGCGGCTCGGAAGCTTTCTCGCTGACGTTGTGTTGCAGCAATCAGCACTGAATACATGGGGCACCGACTCGGACAATGATCATCGCCTTCACATAAGAAACATGTGATTTTGCTCATTGGACATTCTCCAACGGAATGGTTTCCTTCGCAACTGGAACAATTGATGTTGTGCTCATCGGCACTATGGCCTATTTCTCCACAAATGTATACATGCACAACCTTCGACTTATCGGTGGCAAGACTTTAAGTGACAATGACTAGATTTCTTTGTAGGATATTGAATAGCAAGTTTCTCTTGATCACTCTTGCTTGATGTCGCATGTCACGATTTAAAGGTAGCGATGAACTCTGACCATGTGATGGTTTGCTCGTCCTGATGGGCGGCACGAAATTTTTCCCACCAATCCAATGCAACTCCTTCCAATTGATGAGCAGCAAAGAGAACTTTCTCATTATCGTTGCATTGCACAATAATTAGCTTTTCTTCTATGGTGCGAATCCAAGATTCTACATCCCTGAGTGTGGTTGATCCTTCAAAGACAGGCGGCTTGGTCATCATGAACTTCACCACTTGAACTGAGGGCGTGCCATTGGGACAGCAACGAGTTGTGCATCCTTGCAAACATTACCACTGTCTAACGATTGAATCATCACTTGCATGAGCTGATTCTAGGGGGTAGAAAGCTGACTTCGGTTCTGATGCATCACTACTGGCACTGGAGATTGTTGTTGGTCATCATCTATTCTGGTACTGCCACTGGTGATGGTATGATGGCTCGCTTGGTTATTCCGATTCATCAAATTGATTAGAGTAGCGGTGGTCTGATTCTGTTGTGTCATCATGTTGTTCATGTTCTGTATCATCGCGTTCATGAAATGAGTTTGAGCTACCAGGAATTGTTCCATGACTAGATCTGCTACTCCTGGTACTAACAACTGTCCACTGGGATTGACAGGATCTGGAGCCGCATGCATCGTCTCAAGACTATCGGACAGGTTGGCTTCTTGGGGCTCTTCATCCGCTGTCGACTAGGGCTAATAGATGAGAGGGAAAAGCACAGGGTGAGGGAAGACAATCTACTAAGGGGAGCGGGTTTAACCCAAAGAACACCAAGAAATACAAACAGCCGGAGAGCTATTAAGAAGCACAAAACTTACAAGCAAACAACACAAACCAAAGAAAACGAAAATATAATCGTCTAGTCGATTAAGCTCTAACTTAACTGGTTGGCTTGGCTCAACACACAGGAGGAACCAACACTGATTTATCCTATATGGCTGGTCTGAAGAAAACTCGGACTGGTCACGGTCTTCATCAAATGTTGATCGCCAGATCCTTGCAGCAAAGATTGGAGAGAGGCGTATGACGTACAACTTCTTCTTGGTCTTCAATTCTTTGATTTAACTTATCTTGAACACTTAGGGAGATATTGATACGTTGTTGCTGGTTGCACGGTCTTCAAAGAGTTGCTCAAAATAGCTCTTGGGCATCCACCGAGATATTTGGCATAGGTAACGACAACTATAGAAGTTATGAGGGAAGCGAGTCCAATTTAATACTCAAAACGGTGAGTAAGAATATAGATGAGAATGGAATAGGTTGGAAGAGTTAGAAGCTAGACAAGATGAGAATAGCACATCATTAAGATTTTTCATTTGTAAAACAGGCTTTGAAGTTTCCTTAAGAACGGCCATTCTAACTAAGGTCACGACCTACAGTCGATATGGCTCTGATACACCTCTGTCGGGACCCAAAATATGCAATTCTGGACCCTCTGTGTATACTGCCACTACTACAAAACAGGCTATAGTAAACGCCCCATCACAGACGGTTCCTTTGGAATCGTCTGTGTTGGGTCTGTCCGGACCTGCGTGTGGCGCGGGTAGCCTGTCACAGACGGTATTTTTTAGAACTGTCTGTGATAGTCATCTATCACAGACGGTTTATTAATAGATCCGTCTGTGAATTATCACAGACGGTTCTATTAACAAACCGTCTGTGATAATCAGGATTATCACAGACGGTTCCAATTGAGAACCGTCTGTGATAGTACACATATGGTTCTAAACTAGAACCGTTTGTGATATCCTGGCATCATATAAATTGCGTGCGACACATCCTCTCGCCAGACCGCCGCCGCCTCTGTCGCCTTCGCCGCTCTGGAGGACTCAGGTCCTACCGCACTACCGCTGCCACCTCCAGGCCGGCGGCCATCGTCCTCACCTGTGCGCGCGCATCCTCAGGCTCGTTGGTCGCCGCCACCTCGCTGCCCTCTCTCGTGGCCGTCAGCGCCTAGGCCATCTTCCTCTCCTCGTCGGTGACCTTTGCTACATCCTTCCTCCTTTCTCGCCGCCACATCCCCATTCCTTGGTATGTTGCAAGGCATCGTAGTTTGACTATTTGAGGTCTTGGTCAATGGTGTATTGCTATTTGTTGATTTTTGATGGCCATTCTATACTAGGTTGCAACTTGGAAACAATATGCATGGCAAGTCCTTGTGGAGCCCTCAGAGCAGTATTGAAGAAGATGAAGAGGAGTAGAGAGGCCAATGATGATGAGGTTGTTGAAGAAGCAAGTGCACAATGATAGCTGCCAATGCGCGCAAGATCGAAGGGGTAGCTGAAGCAAGTTCGCAAGGCAAAGAGGTGGTTGAGGCAAATGCATGATGCATGTTATTACTATGTTACCTACATGGATGGCTACATTTAGAATTTTGAGGCATAGCGCTGTAAATACTAAATAACTACCGTATGTTATTGCCATTATACTTGGTGATGAAATTTGATATGCATTACCACTAGGTGATTGCATATGATTATTTTCTTTATAATGTCTATGAAGAGGCATATGTGGTTTTGTAGGCAAATAACAACCTTGGTGTAGGTCAAATTAATTAGTCCAAAGTAATATCAGCATATCACTATAAATTCAGGTAGATGGGATGCAAATAGGGTTGTTCTTTTGTCATGTGAAACGTCCTGTCTTCTACTTGCATATTTAAATTCATGTTTGCTATAAATTAATCGCTAATCAATTTGACACTAATTTGTTACATGCGTCGTGTAGATGGATCGAAACTAGATGTACGGTGTGAACCGTGTGAGTCAAGAGTACATTAATGGCGTGGTTGCTTTTAGAAGAGCCACCGAGGTGATATGTTGAAGAAGGATAAATTTTATGTCTTGTCCATGCATTGATTATGTAATCAAGATGTTTAACAACGCGGCCTTGAGATAGAAGCGCACTTGATTCAAGGGGTTTCAAAAAGGGTATACATGTTGGACCAATCACGGTGAAGAGCAGATTATACCGTGGTTAATAATGACGACATCGTAGGAAGTCAACGATTCACGGATGTGGGTGACTTTTGATGAGGATAGGTGGCACGATGACAACTGGATCGATGATACGCGATGCGTAAGAGAACTACAGTGAGAGAGAGTTTTGTAAATTCGAGGGCTTAAGGGAGGACTCTGTGAGACCTTTGTTCCCTGGCTACAAGCCAGAATACACAAGGTTGTCAACCGTGCTTGAACTGCTGAAATTGAAGACAAGCAATGGTTGGTCCAATAAGAGTTTCACGGCGTTGTTAGGTCTCCTAATGGACATCCTTCCGGAGGGAAACGTAGAGAAGAATGTATGTGATAGCTTGATTGGTCTCTTGCTGAACATTAGTGGCAAAACAAATGATGGTGTTAACGCACGGCGTGACTTGGTTGATATGAACATAAGGACCGAGTTAGCAGGAAGAGACCGATCTACAGACTTAACGTACCTTCCCTAGCTTGCTACACTCTGGCCCAAGGCCGAGAGAAATGAATCGTGCTGAGCTTGCATGGTGTGAAAGTCCCATCCGTTACTCCGCTAACATTAAGAACCTTGTTTCTATGCAAGATTTGAAATTAATTGGTATGAAGTCTCATGATTGTCATGTGCCGATGACACAAATGCTTCTGTTGTAATTAGAAGTATCTTGCCTAACAAGGTCCGAGAGGCAATCTTGAGGTCAGTGTTATTTTTCAACTCAATTGCTCAGAAGATCATTGATCCCCAAGGATTAGATGCTCTGCAGGCCGAGGTGGTGACGACTTTATGTCATCTTGAGATGTATTTCCCTCCGTTATTTTTTGATATCATGGTCCATCTCATTGTTCACCTTGTGAAAGAGATAAAGATATGTGGCCCTGTGTTCTTGCGTCATATGTACCCGTTCGAGAGGTACATGGGAATTCTCAAGTCCTACGTATGGAATCGATCTCGACCGGAGGGCAGCATCATCGAAGGTTATGCAACCGAAGAGGTCATTGAGTTCTGCGTCGACTACATGGCTCAGGTGGAACCGATAGGTGTGCCTCTATCTCGCCATGAGGGGAGACTGGATGGTATCGGGACCATCGGAAGGAAATCAATTACTCCTGATCTGGATACGTACACTCAAGCCTATTTCACGGTCTTGCAACACATGATCCAAGTGTCCCCATACATCGACGAGCACAAAGACATGGTACGCCAATAGAATCCAGACCGGTCGGAGGTTTGGATCACGAGAGAGCACAACCGTCGGTTCAACGAATGGTTAAAGGTGCGAATCATCGGGAGGTCATCAAGTGATGATCTGCCGCTATGGTTGTACGAGGGCCACAATTTACAATTGTCGCATGGCAAGGATACAACATAAATGGGTACACATTTTATATGACAAACCAGATAGGAAGAGCACGATCCTGTCAGCGGTGTCCGTGATAGATGCATTCAAGATCGATGGGTGAGGAGCTCCTACTATGAGCAAATAGAGGAGATATGGGAGCTCGACTCACGTGCTTTTCAAGATCCCCTATTTGGTGCCGTTGGGTCCATCTCCCACGGTGAAGGTCGACAAAGCAGGCGTCACTACCGTGGACCTCGAACGTGTCGGATACAAAGACGAACCATTCGTACTGGCTAACCAAGTTGTTCAAGTCTTCTATGTAACCGATCTGGCAAATAAGAAGCGTCACGTAGTTCTTCATGGAAAAAGGAGGATTGTCGGAATTGAGAATGTAGTGGACGAGGAAGAATACAATCAATTTGACGAGTTGCCTCCTTTTGGAAACGGCATTAGACTCGAGGAAGAACCTAGTGAGGAAGCTAGCTATATGCGTGTCGATCATCAAGAAGGCCTATATTTTAATTAAGAATTTACTTCAATGTAATTAATTTATTCCATAACATCATGTGTTATGGACTTGTAATCTCTCATATATTTTGATGTCAACGTGAAATTGTCATGTGTTGATGTGTTATGGACTTGTCATATTTGATATTGATGTCAATGTAGACGTTCATTGTAATGTGGAGTATCAAAATTGGTTTCACTTGATTTGGAGTTGAGTTGAATTAGATATGAAATTTTGAAGTCAAATGTGTTATGAACTTGTCATCATACTTGTCACTAGGTTCGAATTCATATGGACTTGTCATGATTGTCATCATACTTGTCACCAGGTTCATATGGACTTGACAAGCACTTGTCACCAGGTTTTGTCAGGATATCACACATTGTCATCAGGTTTTGTCAGGCTATCACAGACGGTTTTATAATAGAACCGTCTGTCATAAGAATATCACAGACGGTTTCTTACGAGAACCATCTGTGATATGAAATATCACAGACGGTTCTATTAGGGAACCGTCTGTGATATCCTTATCACAGACGGTTCTATTAGGGAACCGTCTATGATATACTTTTTATAAGGTGGGAATCGCTAGGGTTTTGCTCTCACTTCTCACTTCCTCTCCTGCGCCCCTTAGGCTCTCGCGCGCTCGTTCGCCTCCTCTAGGGTTTAGGGCTCGCCCGTTCACCGCCGACTACGACCTCGACGCCGCCGCCCCCGACCTTGGCGCCCCCGACCTCGACGCCACCGTCCTCGGTGCCGCCGCCCCCGACCTCGGCGCCCCCGACCTCGACGCCCCCGTTCACCTCCCTGACTATAAGCCCCGACGTCACCGCCTCCGACCTCGATGCCGCCGTCCTCCTCCCCGTGTCGGCCTCCTCCCTCAGCACCGGCCTTCTCCCCGCGCCGTCCTCCTCCCCGTGTCAGCCTCCTCCCTCTGCACCGGCCTTCTCCCCGCGCCGTCCTCCTCCCCGTGTCGGCCTCCTCCCCTGCACCGGCCTCCTCCTTGCACCGTGAGTTCTTGTGCGGCATCCTCTCTGTGAGTATTGCTCCTTTGTGGCAGTTCGGTTGATCTTTGCATATATATATTTGCAGTGCTAGTTGATACCTTGATCTCGTATTAGTTACGATTTACGAATCTATATCAAGATATTGCAAATTGATCGGTGGGCTTTGTTGACATGATCTATGATGAACTCTGTCTTATACTGAGATTGAATGTGATAGTTAGTTCATACTTGAGCTCTATTGTATTACTTGCTACTGTCAATATGTACTGTTAATTGGTTACTTTCGGTTGAAAGTTAGTTATTCTGATTCTTCTGGTTCATTTGATCTCTAGCATTTGAAGTGGATACTGTTATGTCAGCCAATTGGCTTTATCACTGAACCCGTGTCTTCATGTTCGTTCTATTGAGAGTATTCAGTTTTAGTTGGTAATCTAATGACTAGTTTGTGATTCTTCTAGTAGTCAGATGAGCTCATTCAACTTTTCATTTTCCATCTTGATCTCTATAGTCAACCTCTGCTTGATTGGAAGTTTAATCTTTTTAGCTAATGATTGAGATCATTTGACGCTTAAGCAAAGTATTGTTTAGAGCTCATAGTTTGAATTTATATTATCATATTCATTTAATGAAGAGTATAGACAATAGGATTGAGATGGCAAAGACTTGTTCTTTAGCTACTCTCTTACGAGAGCACATAATATCATCAATCAATATGTTGGAATAGTGTTTGTGCACTGTTAATCTCTAGACCTTTTATTGGTTGAGAGTTTAATCCAGACGGTTCTTATTAAGAACCGTATGTGATTCCGTTGCATTTCCTTAGAGAAGCTGGTGGATTAAGGAGTGTTAAATTCTTTAGGAATTATGCTTTAATGCTAATTAATTTTGTTGGGCTTAATTCTGAAATTTTGCTAAATCTACATTTTTTACAACAATCCAAAAAGAAAGTTTTACTTGATTCTATTTTGTTTCTATGTCTTCAATAAAGGCTAGTCTTCTGTACATGAAGCATTAAACCTTTGCTTAGCATTTTCTTCGTCGATCCTAACACACTTGAGTGTACCTTTGCTTCATGCCAATCCTCCATGGCATGAAACAAATGGTACACTCCAGTGTGTTGGGCTCGATGAAGTAGGCTCTGCAAAGATAGGCTCAGGCAAAAGATTTGTATCACTAGTTTCTATCTATACAAAGATCACAAGAGAAGCTGGTGGATTAAGGAGTGTTAGAATAGGAGCAGGGAGGCGGCGAGCCCTAGAGGATTAAACCTTTTTTTAGCATTTCCTTCGTCGATCGTTTTACTTGATTCTATTTTGTTTCTATGTCTTCATTAAAGGCTAGTCTTCTGTACATGAAGCATTAAACCTTTGCTTAGCATTTTCTTCATCGATCTGACACACTTGAGTGTACCTTTGTTTAGCGCCAATCCTCCACAAGACGAAGCAAATGGTACACTCCGATGTGTCGGGCTTCGATGAAGTAACTTCGCAAAAGATTTGTATCACTAGTTTCTATCTATACAAAGATCACAAGAGAAGCTGGTGGATTAAGTAGTGTTAGGAGTGTTAGAATAGGAGCAGGGAAGAGGCGTCGACGAGGCCACCGTCACCGACGCCGCAGATGGAAGAGGCGCCGACGAGGCCACCGTCACCGTCGACGATAATGACACGGAAACGAGATGGCAGAGGACAATCAAAAATGCCTGCTGGCCGACTGGTCATCACGGAGGTCAGTGACTTTGGGGTCCCTCTGAGTCCCAAGAGATCAGCGGCGAGATTCTGGACCATCTGTAGGATACTTGGAAGGGAACGGGTCCCCATCATCACACCAAGGTGGAAGGACCTGACGAAAGAAGCAAAAGGCGCGCTGTGGACAGAACTTTCAAAGAAGTTCACTATTCCAGAAGCAGACGTGGCACGCGTGCGACGGACGGCGATGCTCACGATGGATAAATCATGGAGGACCTTCAAGAGCATTCTTGTCACGAAGTACGTGAACACGGGTCAGATGCCCTTCGCGTAGTATAGATTCTTGACGCGGGAAGCATGGGACACCTATGTGGCTATGAAAACGACGGTTGAATTTAAGGAGCAAAGTGCGGCGCACAAAGCTCTCCAGACACGAAACACTCACCCGTACAGACTCGGCACCGCTGGGTACGCGGGTAAATACGAGGAATGGGCAGCGGAGGAGGAGAACACAACCAGGCTATTTCCTGATATCACAGACCCGCGTTCCCTAAGCTGGTTAAAAGCGAGGGCAAAAGTCTCGTCTTCGGGCAGCATCTCTTTCACAAACCCGGCAGACCAGGAAGTGTCCCAACGTGTAGTAAATATGTCAAACTAACTAGTTAATAAGTCCATAACTTCATAGTGTCTATAATAACATGATGACCTCTTGCAGCGTGACTTGACTGCCCAAGCTTCCCAAGGCTCCTTCGCAGACAGGGAGAAGGATATACTATCTACGGCCTTGGAAAACAAGGAGCACCCGGGTCGCACGCAAGGCCTTGGGGTTAACGTACCTTGGAGTCATGGATTCGCGGACGACTACTGCACGTATAGGAGTAGGAAGAGATCCAAGGTCGAGCACGATTTAATCGATTGGTGCAGATGATTACTAACAAATTTGAAGAAAAGATAGCAAAGATTGCAGGTCAAATGAATCTACTCTGAGCGGCGATTTGCAAGCCACCCCCGTTAATTTGGGAGGCAGTCCTCCTCGACGTCGGAGTAGCGTCGCGTCCGCGCATAATTTTGAACATGACGACGTCTGATTACCGATAGACGACATCAAGGTAACACACATCTATGGAATGCACCAAAGATAGACCTATAGGATGCCTTAGCTAATTGCGTATCGTTTTGTAGGAGCCGGCGCCCTTCAAGCTCCAAGTGAGGATGGATGGGTCCCTTTCTATTGAGGTTGCGCAGGGGATGGTGTATCCATACGAGGAAGGAGCAGTGCGGCACGGTGCCCAGCTGGCGCAGGGTTACGCCAGGGTCCAGGTGGATATGCTACATAGCAATTTCCTAGCTATCCCGCTGAAGATTCACCCGGACGAAGAGATCATAACACTAGGAGATGCCATCCACTGTTTTATCCAGTGGCCCAAGAAGGACATCGCCCTGGACCTAGCAATGCCGCGATTTAGACACAACCATTCCTCTCCAACGGGACCCTCGATGACTCCACCTTATGTTTCGCCTCAGAAGGCCACCTCTTCGATTCCCGTGGAGAAGATGCCGAAGGAACAGCAAAAGTGTGCCGCCGTATCGGTTCTCGAGTTGTCTCACAAGAAGACGCTGCCAATCGCTAAGGCCAAATCGAAATCGATTTAACGTTAAGCGCGCCCTAAGTCCGGAAGTCCGCGATACCCGAAACTACATTATCGGAAAACCGCAGTTCGATGCAAGATAATGCACGCTGGATATGCTTGTCAGGCTTTGCATGCCTGGTACTTGGAGAAGACCCAAAAGAAGGGGTGTGATACTGGAATCACCGTCAGATACGAGGAGAAGCGTTTCTTCAACGGGACGAGGTACTTTGTCGCGAGCTTCAACGACTTATATGACCTATTCAACCTCGTTGGCCTCGACATCTCGCTTCTACGATGTTGGACACTGTAAGTGCGTACAATCAAGTTCTACATTCATGTAATACCGATAAATATCACAACTCATTGCTTATGTATAGATACATGCTGAAAAATGTTCGGGAATGGAAAGAACCGGTGGGTTTCCTCGACCCACATGTGGTATCGTTGCAAACCATCCAAGAAGACTCGTCCTTCATCGAGAAATACATAACGAGGTCATTGCTTCATCAGAAGAACATGAAGTACATAGTGGTGCCCTACAACCAGGGGTAAGTGTCACTACTTGCTATACAAATTTCATTTGTACTTTATACATGCAAAGACTAACTTAGGTTTAATGACTATAGCGATATACATGAGTAGGTACCATCGATCCTTTTAGTTATTATACCCAAGAGGAACCATGTGATATACCTTGATTCCCTAAACCGCAACAAGCACGACTTCAAAGATCCTAAGAGGAATACTCGAGAGGTATGCTCATTTCCTCCTTACATAACTCTATTGTAGTCTTCATTCGCTTGAAATGGCCGAGGATAACTTTTTGAATCATGTAGGTCGTTCATCGATTATGTTGCCAACAAAGGAATATACAATGGAAAGAGCGCCTAACTAACACAGGATGGATTTTCCCAGACACGCTACAACATGATAATCCTATATCATACTTCATAATAACGCCTCGAACCGACTATACCTATATATGCAATTCTATTTTTGCAAAGGTCTTGCCAAAGAAAAAGATGATGAGTTATGTGCAATCACGCCTCGCTATCATATGCACTAATCCTTAGAGCTAGGAAGAAGGATCCTGAGGTTTGTCAATCTCGAAATAATTATTTCCTAATTATAAATTTAAATATATATAGCTTACCACTTTACTCTTGCTAGCGACCGGCTTTGGATTTACAATGTGATGGACTCGTTGCGGAAGAGATCAAGGACATTCGAGGGAAGCTCTGCACCTTTATCAACTCAGAAATCATTAACGACAACGGAGAGTTTCACTTCGTCACCAACCCAGAGCATCACCCCGCCGACACCTCTCAACGCAAACAATTGTAATCCAGTTGTAACTATAGCGACAATACTTGAACAAATACGATCTTTTATAATTTATTTTGAGTAATGATCGCTTTGAGTTGTCAACAATTGATTATCTCTGATGAATCTGTTTTTGTGCATGCTTGAATCTATTTTTGTGCATGCTTGTTTTCAGAGGGCATGGCTAGCAATTCCAGAGGCTAGCCAGAAAAAGAGCAAAAATGTAGTGAGGGGTATATGAGCTATCACAGACGGTTATTTGTTAAAACCGTCTATGAAGGCAAGTATCACAGATGGTTTCCACTAAAAACCGTCTGTGGTCCGTGAATATCACAAACGGTTTTCACTACAAACCGCTCAGGATCCGTGAATATCACGAGCGGTTCTCAAGAAAAGCCGTCTGTCACTACTACGTAAATGCTAATATCGACGCTCGATCACGCAGGCGGTTCATCAAACCGCTCAGATAAACACAATCTCGAGCGGTTTTGTTTACCCATTATCGTGTTATTCTCGCGCTTAAAACCGCTGCGGAAGATGTCATATCACGAGCGGTTCATGTTTGGAACCATCGTGAAGTATCACGAGGCGGTTACGACCAAAACCGCTCGTGATATTACCCAATATCACGAGGCGGTTTTAATCGAACCGCTCGTGATACTTCACGACATTCAAACATGAACCGCCTCGTGATATTACCCAATATCACAGATAGTTTTTGTTAAAAATCGTCCGTGATAATTAACTCATCACAGACATATATAGCTCCCTAGCCAACAGAGTCTTCTTGATCTCCATCTCTGGCGCTACGGTAGGTCCATCGCCGTTCCGTGCCTAGTTTGAGTATCGCCACCTCATTTGCCGGCTGGTCCATTTCGGCTATATATTATCGCCGAGGAGCTTGCCGCTGTCGCCTCTGTTCACCGATCGACGACCAGCCGCCTTGGACCTTCCCCGACTTTCATTGACACCATCCTCGTGATCGAGGTGAGATACTGGAGCATAAGCATCCTTTAATTTGAGTAGTTTCAGGCGTTTACGCCGAAATCGCTAGTTTCAGGCGCCTCCACGGGACATCACCGTCGGTTCGCCTCATGCGACCTTAGGGCCGAGCCACGACTATTATAGCAATGCGCTGTCACCCTAAGCCCGCTTTGAGCTTCAAATCCTCTTTTTTAATCATTTAGTTAATAAACTAACGAGTCTATAACATGTGGGATCGCCATAGATTTTATAAATAAAATCATGAAATAAAAATGAGTCACCGACAAGTAGGGCCCACATGTAAGTTAATAAAATCGGAAAAATGTAAAAATGAAAAAGCGTAATTAAGCCTCGGAAAATACGCTTTGAAAGTCATCACCCTTTTATTTATTTTCGTGGTTTTCAATACGAACCGTGTGATGGACCGGTCGATGTACACCGAGAACCATGTGAGTGAAGAGTACATTAATGGCGTGTCTCGCTTACAAGAGCCGCCGAGGAGGATATGTTGAATAAGAGGCGGAATATATGTACTGTCCATGCATTGACTGCGAGAATCTGAAGATGTTTAACAACCGAGCGCAGATCGAAGCACACTTGATTCGAAGGGGCTTCAAAAGGTTATACATGTTGGACCAGTCATGGTGATGAGCATATTATACAGGAAGTCAACGATATGCATATTATACAGGAAGTCAACGGTATGCCGCCGAATGATGTCGATTGTGGTTCCAATTCGCATAGGTTGCACGATGACAATCTAGATCAGATGCTTCGTGATGCAGAAGGGAACTGTGATGAGAGGGAGTATGTTCAATTCCGGGGCATGATGGAGGACTCAAAGAAACCTTTGTTCCCGGGCTGCAAGTCAGAATACACAAGGTTGTCATCCGTGCTTAAACTGCTGAAATTCAAGGCAAGCAACGGTTGGTCCGACAAGAGTTTCACGTAGCTGTTAGGTCTCTTAGCGGACATGCTTCCGGAGGGAAACGAGTTGCCCAAAACCACCTACAAAGCCAAGAAGGTTCTTTGTCCATTGGGAATGGAAGTAGAAAGAATACATGCATGTCCGAACGACTGTATCCTCTACCGTAACGAGTATACAAACATGCATGTATGTCTGGTGTGCAACGCATCCCGATACAAGTGTAAGAAGCAATCAGATGACGATGAGGGAATCGAGGTGAAGAAAGGACCTCCTGCTAAGGTGGCGTGGTATCTTCCTGTAATTCCCCATTTGAAGCGGTTTTTTGCGAACCCAAAGAATGCAAAACTGCTGTATTGGCACTCAGAGGAGCGTAAGAATGACAGAAAGTTAAGACACCTGCTGATTCCGCCAAAGGAGAAACATCGATAGGAGGTTTGCGACTTCAAAAGGAACCGAGGAATATAAGGTTTGGATTGAGTACTGGATGGAATAAATCCTTTCGGTAACATGAGCAAATGACATAGCACTTGGCCCGTGACGCTCAGATATACAACCTTCCTCCTTGGTTGTGTATGAAGCGGAAGTATATTTTGTTGTCGATACTTATCCAAGGGCCAAACAACTTGGGAATGATATTGATGTGTACCTAGCACCATTGATGGAAGATCTAAAAATACCGTGGATTGAAGGGAATGTGTATGGGATGCGTATAAACGAGAGAACTTCACTTTACGTTCCTTGTTGTTACGCACCATAAATGATTATCCCGCCCTTGCTAACTGTCGGGCCGGAGTACAAAAGGGCCAAAGCACTGTACTCACCGCTAGATGATACCGAGAGTGTGTGGTCAATCACTCGCAAAAACCGTGTACATGCGTCATCATAGGTTCCTTCGAGGGCTCACCCATACCGCAGATGAAGAAACAATTCGACGGAGAGAAGGAGGACAGTTCAGCTCCAAGGCATTTAAGCGGAAAAGAGGTCTATGATATGGTTAAGGATTTAGATGTTGTGCTTGGAAAGGGATGTAAATCGAGGACAAGTAAGAAGAACATGTGGAAGAAGAGATCAATATTTTGGGACTTACCTTATTGGGAGCACCTAGAAGTTCACCACTGCATCGACATCATGTACATAGAGAAGAATGTATGTCACAGCTTGATTGGCCTCTTACTGAACATTCGTGACAAAACAAAGGATGGTGTCAACGCACGGCTTGACTTGGTTGATATGGACATCAGACCTAAGTTAGCACCAACAAGGACCGATAAAGGATGAACGTACCTTCCCCCTGCTTGTTACACTCTGTCCAAGACCGAGAGAACCAAACTGTGCCGGTGCTTGCATGGTGTGAAAGTTCCGTCCGGTTACTCCGCCAACATGAAGAAACTTGTTTCGATAAAAGATTTGAAGTTAATTGGCATGAAGTCTCATGATTGTCATGTGTTGATGACACAAATGCTCCTGCTGCAATTAGAAGTATTTTGCCGATCAAGGTCCGAGAGACAATCATGAGGTCAGTGTTATTTTTTAACACAATTGCTCGAAGGTCATCGATCCCGAAGGACTAGACGCTCTGCGCAGACGAGGTGGTGACGACTCTATGTGATCTTGAGATGTATTTCCCTCCGTCGTTTTTCGATATCATGGTCCATCTCATTGTTCATATTGTGAGGAGATAAAGATGTGCGGGCCCATGTTCCACGTAGCATGTACCCGCTCGAGAGGTTCATGGGAATTCTCAAGTCATATGTGCGGAATCGATCTCGCCAAAGGGCAGCATCGTCGAAGGTTATGCAACCGAAGAGGTCATTGAGTTTTGCCTCGATTACATGGCTCAGGTCGAACCGATAGGTGTGCCTCGATCTCGCCATGAGGGGAGGCTCGAGGGTATCGGGACCATCGGAAGGAAAGCAATCACTCCAAATATAGATGCGTATGCTCAAGCCCATTTCACGGTCTTGCAACACATGGTGAAGTGTTCCAGATATCGACCAAAGACAAGGACGTGCTTGGCAATGTAATCCGGTGCGGCCGGATGTTTGGATCACGAGACAACACAATGCATTTGTTCAACCAATGGTTGAAGGAGCGACTTGCTAGGAGCTCGTCAGTGATATGCCGACATGGTTGGCAAAAGGGCCAACATTTACGGTTGTAACATGGCGAGGATCGACATAAATGGGTACACATTCTATACGCAGCTCGGGATATAAAAAGCACTAACCGTAACAGCGGTGTCCGTGATAGATGCATTCAAGACCGATGGGTTGAGGAGCTCTTACTATGGGCAAATAGAGGAGATATGGGAGCTCGACCACGTGCTTTTCAAGATCCCCTATTTCGTGCCGTTGGGTCCATCTCCCACGGTGAAGGTCGACAAATGCGGCATCACTACCGTGGACCTCGAACGTGTCGGATACAAAGACGAACCATTCGTACTGGCTAACCAAGTTGTTCAAGTCTTCTATGTTACCGACCCGGCAAATAAGAATCGCCACGTAGTTCTTCATGGAAAAAGGAGGATTGTCGGAGTTGAGAATGTAGTGGACGAGGAAGAATACAATCAATTTGACGAGTTGCCTCCTTTCGGAAACGACATAAGGGTCGAGGAAGAAGAACGTGATGAAACTAGCTACATACGCGTCGATCATCATGAAGGCTAATTTTTAAAGATTAATTGAACAATGTGTGTATATGTATGTACGTTCTGATGAATGGTTAATTTTAGTTCATTTGAGTTAATTAATTGATTTGTACTGTGAAATGGATGTGATTGTTTCTCAAATGAATGTGAATTGGATGTATGTACATGTACTTGTTGTCTTTTCTGCTTGTTTCAGAGGGCATGGCTAGCATTTCCTGAGGCTAGCCAATAAACAGATCTAGATATTAACCAATACAAAATAATATCACAGACGGTTTGAACTACAAACCGTCTCACATGTATATCACAGACGGTTGTTTATTAAAACCGTCCGTGATACATGTATATCATGACGGTTGTTTATTAACACCGCTCGTGATATATCACATATCATGCAGCGCTTCTAAGTGAGAACCGCTCTGTGATACATCACATATCACAGATGGTTGTTTATTAAAACCATCTGTGATACATCATATATCACAGACGGTTCTAAGTTAGAACCGTCTGTGATAGTGTGTATCACAGACGGTTCTAATTTAGAACCGTCTATGATGTCCATCCCTATTTATATTCGGACTCTAGCTAGGGTTTGCCGCGCCCGCCCCTCTCAAACGATTAAGTTTCTCAACTCCTCTCGCTCCCTCCTCCCCCGAGGTCGTCGCCGCCATCCTCGACGCCGCCTCGTCGAGCCCGGCGCAACTCCTCCCGCGATCCTGTCGACGCCTCGTCCTCCCTCCAGCGCGTCTCCCCGAGCCCGCCGAGCCTCCTCCTCTGCCCCAACGCGCCCCCCGAGCCCATCGCGCCTCCCGCCCCAAGCCCGCCACCTCCTCCTCCCCGAGCCGGGCGCCTTCGCCGCCTCGCTGCTCGTCTTGCTCCTGCTCGTCCTTCTCCTCGATGCCCAAAGGTAACCAATGCCGAAGTTACTGACCCCACGCCTTTCCCTAACTATTTCTATCAATAATCTGTCATAGTCCTTCATGATAATTGTACTTGTTTTAGGAATTTGTATTTGTTCTAGTCAGTTATTCATATGGTATTTGTTTTGATATCGCCATCGAATATTTTGCAATGTGGTGTGGTGGGCTTGAGATGAATGCTCTGTGATGATAATAGTCTTGTACTGAAATTATTTTGATAATCGGGTTTGTACTTGAGTTCTAATTGGAATGCTTACTCTACATCTGATAGCAATATCAAAATGTTAAATCTTAGCTTTATGCTGATTTCATTTGTTCACATGATGTTCTATTTCTTGTGAAGATGTCTTCCGCTCATTCTGAGTCATCGCCGCCTCATGTGTCTGATGATGCACCATCCTTTAGAACAATATCCAACCGCGGTAGAAGAAGAGGAATATCGAAAAGGCCCACGGGCCGATTTACCATCACGGAGGTCGATCAGTCTGGGACCCCTATCAATCCTCGCCGAGCAGCGTCCGCATTCCAGAGAACGGTCGGAATAGTTGCACGGGAACAGGTCAAGATCACCTACAATTCGTGGAAGGTGGTGCCCGACCATCAAAAACCGCCAGTCTTTGGCGGATATTCTCGCATCGCTCGAGATCCCAGTAGAACACACGACTCCGGCGACAACACGCGTTGTTACAGCGTGCAAAGCGTGGAAGAACTTCAAGAGCACGCTTGTCAAGAACTACGTGGAGAAGGATCTGAAGCCGCCCTTCCACAAGTATCTATTCTTGGAAGAGTCCTGGGCCGAGTTTGTGGCGAAGAAGACGACAGATGAATTTAAGAGTGAAAGTGCGGCGCACACGGCCCTCCAGGCAAAAAACAAGCACCCCCACAGACTCGGCACCGCTGGGTATGCGGGTAAAGCCCCGATATGGAGGGATCAGGAACAGCAGGCAAGCTGTTTGAATCTCTCCCTGCTATTTCCCGAGATCACTGATGTGCGCTCCCGACAGTGGTTATTTGCGAGGTTATGTATTGGGCCTACGGGGGAAGCGTACTTTCCAAACCCCAAGACCGTGAAGTGTCCCAAATACCGTAAGATATCGAACTACCTAGTTTGTAATTACTCCATAACTTCATAGGAAGTGAAATGACATGTCGGGCTATTGCAGATAACGCTGAGTGCACAATCTTCCCAAGGCTCATTCCAGGCAGATAGGGAGAAAGATATACTCTCTGCGGCTCTAGGAAACAGTGAGCATCCGGGTCGCACGAGAGGCGCTGGTGTTTTTGTTACATGGGAACAATGGTTCCAAGCGGACTCCGGATCGTACCGGAGTAGGAAGAGAGCCAAAGCCGAGCGCGATGCAAAGCTACAAGAGGATCTTCGTGCATCCCTCAGAGATGAGCTCACTGAAAAAATCAGAGAGGAGGTCACTCAAAAAATCAGACAGGAGGTCACTCAAAAAATCAGACAGGAGGTCACTCAATCCTTCAGATTGGAGATTCGTGCATCCGAGCAAAAGCAGATAGAGACCTTTGAGGAAAGGATTAGGGGATTGCAACTCCCAAGTCAGTTGGAAGCCCCTACCCCTACTATACTGCTAGCCAGCTCCCCCAAACATCCGAGTAGCTGCGTGTCCAACCCTAACCCTACCACAATAGGTGATGACAGATTTTCCGTCGATGACATCCAGGTAATAATTATTATCTCTGGAATGCTCAATCCATTGATAGGCCTGTTGGAGTAGCTAATTTTGTAAAGTTATGTACGTAGGTGGCTACGAAGTGCAAGCTCCAAGTGAGATATGTCTCTGTTGCCCTGTCTCTGTTGCCCTAGATGCTACTTGGGGCCAGGTGTATCCATCCGATGTCAGAGCTTTGGTGCACGGTGCAAATCTAGCGCCGGGTTTCGCAAAAGTGAATATGGACAGTGTTTGTGCCAATTTCGAGGTCGCCCCGTGAAAATTCCCCAAACGATGAGGTCATGACACTAGGGCAAGCCGCTGGAACATTCATCCAAATGGCCCAAGGAGGACATCGCCTTGAGCTACCCTCGGTGTCAACTTCATGGGAATGTCTGCAGCGGCATCAAGTCCACGGACCGACCGCACCGGTTACTGCCAAGACCGACACGGCAAGGGCTTGCTGCATCACATGCATCTACACTCGGCTCATCGACTCTTGTGAAGTCGACCTATACAAAGCGGCAGAAGGGCAAGGGCAAATCAAGACGATCGAGTCCTCTCTCGATATCCCTTCTTGCCGCTGGGTCAAAAATTCAAGCTAGGCGAGCCGTTGTTCGAGAAGTTAGACAGCCCTTCCCTAGGATTTGGATTGCACGGAATTGCATACATGGTACATGGAGCAGTCCAACAAGCGGTTGATCAACGACGCCGGGTTTCACCGTCAAGTTCAAGGAGGATCATTTTAACCACGTGTATCAAGACGCCGTCTTCACGGTGACCTTCGACGACTTGTTCGTCTCTTCAACCTCGACGAGCTCGACGTCTCATTCATACGATCTTTCGACATCGTAAGTGTGTACAATCACGGTCAATGTTCGTGTAATATCGATAAATGTTATATATAACTCCTAGCTTTTGTATAATAGATACATGATCTGTGAAGCGAAATAAGGAAATCACCGGTAGGTTTCTCGACCCACACATTGTCTCCGAGCAAAGCATCACAAATAATGCAACATTCGCCGAGAATTACGTTATAGATTTTTTCATGGCTCACCGCAACAAGGAATTCATACTTTTGCCCTACAACCGAAGTAAGTAGTGTTGCACTCTGGCTATACTTGTTGATTTGTACTTTATAAGCAACACTAACTTAGGTTTAATGACCATCCGACATACGTGTAGGTACCATGGATTCTAATTGTAATTATACCAAAACGGAAATACGTAATATACCTAGATTCCCTACAGAGGGCCACTCACAACTTCACAACTATCCGAAATTTAATCATCAGGTAAACACATTTCCTCCATAGAAACTCTATTGTAGTCTTTCCTTCCTTTGCAATGGCTAAGGCTAACTTCTTGGAGTCACGTAGGATGTTCGACGTGTTACATGCTAGAGGATGGTATATCAAGGGAAGGACGCTGTCACATGATCAAAAATTCCTGGTACTTGCTAGCTAGTACACATTAATCCTATATAACACTTCATAGCAATGCCTCTCGAACTAACCAATTTTATTTTTGCAGTGCCACCAGCAGCCGCCGGGCCGCAACGTTTGTGGATACTATGTTTGCCACAACATGCAACTACTCATCAGTTCCGCGATCACCAATGATCCTCAGGTTTGTTAATCTTTCAACAATTATTTCATATATACTTACCAATTTATATAAGCTCGAATTTAACCTTCCTATCGACAGGTTGCGACCATCGCTGAAACTGCATTGGAACAGAGCGAGCTCATAAAAATTCGATCACACCTTGCGTCATTCCTGAACAGACAGGTTATAAATCTAGATGGGAGTTTCCACAGTGTAGATTGAACTTGATTGGGATAGATTGAACATAATGATACATGTGTGTAAATTAATGTATATTAATGGTTAAAGTTAATTGATTTGTGAATTGGATGTGCTTGTTTATGAAATGAATGCAATTTTGATGTGCTTCTGAAATGAATGCGAATTGGATGTGCTTGTTTCAGAGGGCATGGCTAGCATTTTCTGAGGCTAGCCAATAAACAGAAATAGATTTAGCAATGCAAAATACTACCACAGACGGAACCGTCTGTGATAGTCCACTATCACAGATGGTTTCATCTACAGACCGTCTGTGGTAGTCGACTATCACAGACGGTTTCATCTGAGCACCGTGCGTGGTAGTATAGTATTACTGACGGTTCAAAACCGCTGCGTGATGACCTAATGCATTATCGACCCATAAACTCGCACGGCTCATGGAACCGTCTGTGATGGCGTTCTTGAACCGTCTGTGAATGCCTTTTCTGTAGTAGTGGATATTCACGGATCACAGACGGCTCTTCTTGAGAACCGTCTGTGATATTCACGGATCACAGACGGTTTGTAGTAAAAACCGTCTGTGAATATTGTGTGTGTATTGAAGAGATCCAATGAGCAATATATATAAGGTATAATAGAAATACAGAATTAAACCCTAATACAATAAGAAATACCATTAATACCTTAACAATCACCACCCACAATCTTTGTCTTCACCGGTGATTGACATGTTGCCGCCTGACACTGCTGCTTGAGGCTTCACGCATGACATGAAGCTTCGGGCTTTGATTTAGAGTATGAGGCTCAGATTATTGAATCATTTTTGGCCGTCCTGATGGCGCGTGAGGCGGTTGTCGTACATGCATGGTACATTGAATATGGTGTGCATTGCAATTTCCAACGGGGTGGCTTTGTTTATTCAGATATATTTCCTAACAGTATGAGACTCTAATTAGGGAACCTTTTGTGTAGCTTTCAAACATCCGATGGTTCAGGGGCCGGACCCTCCCCTGGACCACCCCTCCTGTCCCCTCCTGGACGGCTAGATCTCAACATCCACGGCACCGGTGACGTGGAGGCTGCCGAACCGAGGTTAAAGATAAACAGGATCTCATCTTCGTGGGTTTTGTTTAATTGAACCTAGGGCAAGATGAGACGAGGCAAGGACACGCGGCGAGGGTTTGGGCGATGGGCAGGGCCAGACCGGCAACGCAAGGGCTCAGACGTGCGGCGACCAAGGAGGGACAATGCGATGATATGGAACAAGTCTACTGTTTGGAACTAGAGAGAGTATATATATATATATATATCATAATCCATTGTAAACTGGCTTAGAACGTAATTTATCAAGTTGCCCGCGTAGCTGTGCAGGATTCCTGCACGCATGCACGCACAAAACAATCATCTGTTCTAGCGGCCGCGTTAATTAATTAAGTGCAACGTGTTGGTAATCGTAGTCCAATTCAACTGGCTTAATAACACATCCAGTTGCTGGCACTCGACGCTGTCTTAATTTCCCAAGTCCGATTTAATATGGCTGATGTGGCAGGGCCCTATGTCCAATTCTAAGCTGTAGATTCTATATGTTAAAAGATGATAAATTTGTTTTTCTCTTCAATCTTATCTTTTCCTTTTATGATTAACGCGTGAATTTTATAGCGTTTTCTTTCTATGATAAATTTGTGGGGCTTATGGGAGACCCTCTCCGTATTGTTACGTACTCGGTAAAAGTTTCGTAAATGCAGGCAAATATGCATGTACTGAGTAGCATGTGGCCTTTTCCTACACGTGCATAGATTTTATTACATAGTTTCTTATAATCAAGAGGAAACTAAAGTAGTTCAGAGATGCATGTACTAGTCATGTGGCATGTGCATGCTTGCATGGTTCGGACACTCATCACTGGAATCTCTAGAATTTAAATGTAACTCTTTTTTACGAGTTCTTTGACGTTGAGTACCGTTGAGAAACCGACCCCAGGCTAGACAGTTCTGGTTCATGATAGACTTCTTATCTATTCAATAGCCTATATAAAGGGGGACCCTAATTATTGTACTCCAGTTTTACAGAAGAGCAATAAAGAGAAGTCAGAAGTCCCCTCATATCTCTGTATTCAATCTACTATTCTATACTTGTGTTCTTGCATTGTTCTAAGCTATTCTATGCTTGTTTATGAGGTAATTGATCGGACTGGACTTGCCACTAGTGTGAGGACCCCTGAAATTGAATTCGTTTCAAGTTAAAAGATTATGCCAGAGGCATAATTTTTAATAGGGAACGAGCCCAATTTCAAGTTCCCGGATATGTGTCTCACATTAGTTCCCAAGATCAAAGACTAATGTGCACATATCTTAAACAACATTGTACACAATCATACACAAGTCATATATTCATAACAGTATATTACAAGACTAGTGTTTTTAGTACATAATTACACTAGTGACCAACGGTCAAATAAAAACATAAGTACACAGCGGAAACAAATATAAACACCAAAAGATATCACCAAATGTGCCCAACACCCGAAGGCAATTGAGTGGAGGTACGTAGAAACAGCATCATTCGTTAGCGTCGCTATAATCGACGCTAACGGATGGATCGTAAGCATAAACATCCTCATCTACAACAAGTGATTAATCTATTTGAGTACAGAAGGTACTCGTAAGCCTTAATAAAACTAATAAAAGAAAGTGTTTAATACAGCCTATCCAAAGGATTAGAGAATATACATATTAAAGGTTGTCCAAAGGAAGGCTATATTGGCATTAGTTTTGCATAAAGCAACAAATTTTATTCCTACACTTTCTAATTTGCAAAGGCCATTTTGAAAACACAGTTTGGACCAAAAGACAAGAAGTAATAAAGTTGTAAACATAATGTCAAACATATCAAATTGGTTATCCACTTTGATAATCCAAGCCGCATGGACACCTTGCGAGACGAGATCCCGCTAGTACAAGCTACTGATAGAACGTGCTAACCAGGGCATGCAAGTTGTGTTGGAAATACCGACCCAATGAATAGAAAATTAAAACTGTGCTCACTCGCACATATTAGATTGCAATCGGATCCCTATGAACATATGATCAAACACATACGTCCTCCCACCACCTGTTTTCCAACTCAATAAAATCTTCCCCTTCCTTAACAAAGCGGTGCCCACACACCACGTCTGGAAGTACATATGGTACTTGAATTGACAGCCCAAAGTTCGATCCTTAATTATTCGGACAAGACTACCACAATACCCATTCTTGTGCACGAAGGCACCCTCACTAGCAACCACTTGTCCAGATCTAGACCATAATCTCTATCTTAAGCTTAAGTGTATGAAATGATCAAGGGTAAGCCACAATGATTAGGATATAACTAACTAGACTCACAAATTATTGATACACTAAAATAGCATGCACACAATTATCATTACATTTTAAAATACTAAATTAGCAAAACTAGGATCAAAATGATGCAAGAGGACGCTTGCCTTGATTATATTTCACTTGTTAAGCCCCTGGTTGCTTAGAAATATAATCACTCGCGTCGGGTAACTCAGAATCTAGAAAGAACAATAACAAATAAACACCGGGAAAAGAATATCAAAAAACCAACATGCTAAAAAATGCATGATGAAATCACAGTAGTAAAGTTATTCTTTTAAGTGAAATTAGGTGAAACTCTTAGTTCATTTGGAGTTCATTTGAATTTTCTGTGAATTTTATAAGGTTAAAGCTCTTATTGTACAATTAAATTAATTATCAAATTTTTCTGTAACAAAAGCATGTTTCAAAGTTGTTCCAGATTAAAGTACAGTAAAAATTATAACTAACAAAAATTATTTCACCTGATTTGGAGTTAAGATGAATTACTTATGAATTTTTCAAGTTTGAACCATTTTCAGCAATTCATTTCAGGATTTAAAACGTAGCGAGTATTTTTATACCAGACCGAATCTAGTCCTAGTCGCTGACGAGCGGGACCCAAAGTCCGGGTTCGACTCGGTCGCTAGTCCAAAACGAAAGGATGCTGAAAACGTACTTTAAGAGATACGCCTTCCATTAACAAAGACATGCTTTCTGTTTTAAACGTAAGAGAAATACGTCTTCCTTATTAGAAAACGTATTATACTGCTTTACTCAAACGCTTAACCAGTAACATGGGTCCACCTGTCAGTGTCTCGATGCGGAAACTAATGGTTAAAGCTCACATGTTTCTGTGCTCGGACCCACGTGTAATAGGCATAACATTTTTAACAAGTTACCAGATTAAACATTCATTTGCACTAACCGATAGGGATTTAGGGTTAATTAATGAGCTACAACTTTGGTCAGAATTCCGACAACAGAGCGCTAGCTCCCATGAGCTTGCTCGCCGGCTAGCTGGCGCTGTAGTCCATGGCTGCACGAGCTAAAGACTGAAATGGATTCACAATAGTATTGCGAACCTAGTGGTGGTCGGAACATGGCCGAAGCTTGGCCGGAGCGGCGGCGTGGCAACAAAATGCGGTGGTGCTAATTCGACACGAGCGGGTATGTCAACCCGACTACGATTCAAACGAATTAAAGCATGCTTAAGCATCTATGGGTCACAAGGAAGCTACCTGAGCTAAGAAAACGGCCAGAGATCCAATAAGTTGTTCTAGCGACGGTGACCGTAATGGTGGCGATGAGAGCTTCACGTGGACAAGATAACCTAGACCAAATCAAATGAAATGAGTGGTTGGAATAGCTTAAGTAGAGCCCCTAGATGCTCTGAAAAGAAGGGATTGGGCAATGGCTTACTAGATTGGAAAGGAGAACAAAATAGCCGAAGTTAACCGGAAATAGAGAAAATCCAAATTCTTGATAACTCTATGAATAAGAAGACAAATTGATTGAGGGGTTTTGCTCCTTATAACCGAACACATGAAGTGACACGCAAGAATTATGAAGGTGCTCACCGGAGCACAGAAATCCATGACGGTGGCGTTTCGGGCGCGCTCTGGACTGATAAATGACAAGCTCGAATTCCCGGGGCTACAAGCAATACCAAGATCTTAAGTTAGCACTGGGATTAAGGTATATATGGCGATAGAAGAACAAGAATGCTAGAATGCTTAGGAATGCCTGAGCGAAAAGGAAGAACAATGGCTGCCCTGATTCGGCCAAGAATGGAACGAAGGGGTTTTGATGGTGATCTTCGCCGGAGAAAACAATAACGGTCACTTGTGGCACCACTAGAGCAAGCTTTGTCATCACGGTGAGGCCAAGTGGCAAAGCATGCACCAAAAAATGTGGGCGCAAAGCCACCTCACCCATGGCTTTGTGCGGAGTTGGCATGGCGCGGAGAAGACGAAGAAGAGATGAGACTGACATGTGGCCCAAGTCATCAGTCTCAGTGGTGAAACGATGTGGTCGGCTCAAACGCATGCGATGGTCCGATCGAGTTTCAACGGCCGTGATTAAGGGGGTTGTTTGGACGGTCCGAATGGCCCAATCCATGTGGATGGTCTGATTGAAATCTATCGGTCTCGAGGCGCTGTGCATTTTAGGTTTCAACCGAATGAAATCGGCGCTGTCCGATTGAAAATGGATGGTCTAGATTGCCGGGTCGTTCGGACGGTCCGAACGGCCCAATCGATCTAGATAGTCCTTTTCAAATCAGATGGCCCGCACATTTCCTCAAAGGGTTGGGCTGAGCCAAGTCAAGCGGGTTCGAGTTGCTATAGTCCAAGAGGTCCGGGTAAGGTCCAACTAGTTGACCGAGACTAAATCAAAAGATTCAGGTTTGACTAGGGAGTTAAAAATAGCAAATAAATTTATAAAAATCCGAAATTTTTTAGAGATGATACTGGGATGATATAGATCCCAAATAAATTTTCAAAACTTGCTATTTATGATTTAAATACCTAATTTAAAATTCTTAACCGAATAGGTTTAAATAAGAAGCAATTATGTTTCTTAAGGTCAAACTGACTTCTAAAAATTTGAGGAAAATTATATTAATTCGTGATAATTACTCTAGTATTTGATTAACTTATTTCCTAGGGTTGTTTATAAGCATTAACTTCAGTTTTTCTTAGGAAGTTTCTTTTCAAGTTTTAAGTTTGACTTGAATTTGAATTTTTCAAATGCAACTAATTGTGCAAATGATCTAAAATGCCATGTATGCTTATGAAATGCATATAAATGCCTTTTATTTAAAAATGAGGCTATTACAAACCTCCCCCCTTATAAGAATCTCGTCCCGAGATTCCGGTAGTTCATAAGTTGGAAAGGGGTGCTTCTAAACAGTTCTTACATAGAGAAACAACATCCGTTGTCTTGATTTCCTTCAAAGGCAGAAAAGAAAAAATTCTAAGGAAAAACATGGTGTTGTTATTACATTTTTCTTACCATTGCCTTGTTTAACCTTTCCTTTCTTGATTCGAAGGCACTTCAATCATATGGAAGAGGTAGTGGTGCTCAAGCCTCATTTGGTCTTCACGCTCCCAAGTGGCTTCCTCTTCTATGTAGTTACTCCACTGAATTTTCAAGAACTTGATGGTGCGGTTCCTCGTCTTGTGTTCCATTTCATCAAGAATACGCACTGGGTGCTCTTAGTAGGAAAGATCGAGTTGGAGATCAAGGTTCTCGATAGTCGCTTCGGTAGGAACACGAAGACATTTCTTCAGTTGAGAGACATGAAAGGTATCATGTACTACTGAAAGAGAGATGGGCAACTCCAGTTTTTACGCCACAACTCCTCGTTTTGCAAGAATTCGGAAAGGTCCGATATAACGAGGTGCTAACTTTCCATTCGCTTGAAATCGTGTAACAGCCCAAAAATTCAAATTCTGAGAAAATTTAAAACTTATTTATTTTGGTGGATTTTCTGAATTTTCTTAAAGCTTTCATTTTTTTTAACCTTAAAGCTAAAACAAAGTTAAATACAAAAACTATTACAAAGTTTAAGTTGAAATTATTTTATTTAAGTCCAAAATCATTCTAGGAATTTTTGTGAATTTTTCTAGAATTTTTGGAATTTATTTGCTATTTTCTAAAGCCTCTTTTAATTATCAGAATTAAAACAATTGGAAAACAAATAGAAAATACCTCAGCAGTGAATGGGCCGAATCTGGCCGGCCCATTTCTTCACGCAAGACGCCAAGACGCCTGAGCCGCCCACGCCAAGACAGCCGCCTCGCGGAATCGTGGCCCTTGAATTGGAATCCAACGCCCAGACATCACTCTCTCCCTTTCCTTTTTCCACTACCACCGACGCGTGGGCCCGCCCGTGCGTCTCCTACCTTGCCTTCCCCTTCCTCGCGTAGGGTCGCACGCAGACGCCATTAGCGCCCCGCTCGAAGCTTTCCAAATTTGCCCAAATCCGCTCGGATCCTTCCTGATTCCGTGCGCATTGATTTCACCACGTCAAATCGCGTCCATCACGGCTTCGCCCCTTCCATCTCCGGCCAGAATAGCGTTGATTTCGCCTCGGACCCGCGGAGATCTTCGTGCCCTCCACGCCACCTTAAGCTCGCCAGCGCCCTATAAATAGGTGCTCCGGGACCGCCTCTCTCGTCTCATCTCAGCACCACCACCCGCAGCCCTCTTCCTCTTTCCTAGCGATCGGAATTTGAAGTTTCTCCCCGGCGGCCACGTTTCGAATCTTCTCCGATTCCGGCGCCACCGTCGACTCTCCGACCCCGTCTCCACCACCGATGGCATCACCGCTCCACCGCGACCCTCGTGCGCACCCCCACCTCGTCAAAGGACCACAGAGCTCCTTGGCGTCGAAGACCAGCGCCGCCGCCGCTCAACCTCGCCACGACAACCTTTCGCCGCACATCTTCGCAATTTCGGTGAGCATCATGTTCAACATCGTCTACTCTTCCTTTTGGTACCACTCATGCACCTCGTCGGGCGTAAATCGCCGATGAGCTCGTCGTGGCTTTTGCCTCATCAGTCGGTGACGTGGCACGCCCACGTCATGGTCGTGTCGGCCACGTCGGCGCTAAAGCCTATGTGGCAGCCCACGTGGCGCCACCTCGACCTCTGTGCTGCCCTGCAACCCCGTGCCTTTGTTTGAGAACCGGGTCCATGATGGATGATTGGCCGTGCCGTGGACTTGGTCTTTGACCAAGGGCCCACCTATCATAGACTCTAAGATTTTCAGTTTAAAAATAATTAAATTTGGAAATTCAATTTCGAAGGCTGACGTCATAATCCCAATTTTCCTTTAGGAAAATAATTCGAAATTCATTTAAATTGCAGATTTAGGTTTAAAATTTGTAAAATTCATAACTTTTGCATCCAATCTCCAAATTGGGTGTTTCAAATTTCTAAATTCATGTAAAATCATTATCTAGCTAACTAAACCAAAATTATTTAATTTGAAGCTATTTTGAATCTGTATTTAAATTTAGAATTTCTTTTAAATATCAAATTTAGGTTAAAACTTGTAAAATTCATATCTTTTGAACCTCAACTTCAAATTGAGTGATTCAAATTGCTAAAATCTTAGAAAAATTATTATCTAGCTAAATAAAATAAAATTATTTCATTTGGAGTTAATTTGATTTGTCTTTTTTGATTTATTTGAATTTCATTTGAATTTGTCGTACTTTCGCGTATAGAGTTTGACGATTCCGGAGAGGTAGATCTTTTAGAGGGTTTAGAATCTCAAGACTTCAACGAAGGCAAGTTACATTCTTGACCATCTTGATCCCAGTATTTCAAAGTTAATTAATTCTGTTTTTAAAGTTATTATTGCATGCATATTTTTATCCAAGTATTTTAAATTCCTGTTTTAATTCTTAGTTATGCCAATTCCTTCGTATAGCCAATATTGATGTTTGGAATGCCATGCCCTTGTCACCTTAGTAAAATAATTAAGATATTTATGCTTAGTCCTTGCTTAGACCAAAAGATGATTTGGGGAATTTTGCCAAAATACAAAGATGTTTTGAAAATGAATCTATGGTATTGCTTTTACCATAGATGTTTGGAAAACGTGTTGCCAAAGAAAAATAAATGAAATTGGTTTAGACTTGGGTGAATTGGATTGTTGGTGGGTGCAAGTTCATGCACGGGCTCAATGCAGCGAATGATTGAGACCCAGGGTTTGTTTTGGAAGTCGCCCAGTCATGTAAGGACCGGTCTGCGGGCCGCGGATGTTAAGCCAAACTCGTACCACCACAAGTCTGGAATGGGACAGACTTGGCCAAATAATCTATATCATTTCACCATGTTTATGTCTTGGAAAGATGTGGGAGTCGTGAAGACTTATTGATTATACCCACATGGCGCAAGAGGGGGTAGTCGTTTGGTGCGAAGCCTTCGATTCTGAAACCTTAGCGGGCATAATTATGTTGAAATAATGTAGGGTAAAGGCCTCGTGATAGTCGCTTAGTCGCATGCCTCTGAGGCGTGTATTGGCCGACATAATAAGCAAACTATCTCTTGTGGGTAAAGCTGTACCAACTCTGCAGAGTATTAATCTATTGAATAGCCGTGTCCACGGTCATGGACATGCTTATGAAGCCACTCAAAGTTAGTCTCTGGTTTTGTTTGAAAAGACTTTGTCACTGGTTTATGAAAATGGGATTGGGCGAAGCACGGTGTAAGGGGTAGTCCTTCACCATTTGTGTATGGAGGTTCATCCTACACTTGACATTGAGAAATTGAAATATGATTTTGATCTTATTCTAAAATGGCCTTGGAAATTACTAAGAGTATTTAAGCTGAAAATCTTTGTCTTATGCAAATAAAACCTGCCATTACCCTTTGCTCACTTTATGCATGCATTCAATCACATTTTACGGTGTAGCTTGCAAGCACAGTGGTAGTGCTTACTCTTCTTTGAATAATCTTTATTAGAGAAGACTTCTATCAAGATGGTGAGGACATCGATGCTTAGGCCACGCTCCCCAGACGATTGCTGTGGTGAATCGTTGGGTCTACTACTACTATTTTATTTCATTGTGTTTTACTTTATTTGGCCTCGGGCCGTTTGTAATAAACTCTGAATAATTATTAATAAAATCGTGATATGTTTTGATTATCACTTTTGTTTAACTGTGTACACTAGAAATCCTGGACTAGTGTATGAACACAGAGAATTCGGGATCCTTCGCTCCCGGGTTCGACAAATCGATGAGTGCCCTTCATTGGTGAGAGTTTAAGGTAAACATGATCGTCTACCTCAAAGCTTAATTCACGATGACGATGGTCGGCATAGCTCTTTTGACGATACTACGCCATTCGCAATCGATCTCGGATCAAGCGAACTTGCTCTTTGGCTTCCACCACCAAGTCCAGACCATAAAATGGTCTTTCTCCGGACTCGGACCAGTTCAAAGGTGTCCTACAAGCTCTTCCATACAATTCTTCAAAAGGTGACATTTGAATGCTTGACTGGTAGCTATTGTTGTAGGAAAATTCCACATAAGGCAAACACTTCTCCTAGTTCTCGCTATAGGACAGCACACAAGCTCTGAGAAGATATTCCATTATTTGGTTCACCCTCTCAGTTTGACCTCTGGTTTGGGGATGATAAGCAGTACTAAAAGAGAGTTTGGTCCCCATTGCTCGTTGAAGACATTTCCAGAAGTACGAGGTAAACTAAGGACCTCGATTTGAAATGATGATCTTTGGTACCCTGTGGAGACAAACAATTCTGGAAATATATAGCTTTGCTAACTTATTGCCATTGAAGGTGGTTTTGACGGGAATAAAATGAGCCACCTTCGTCAGATGATCAATGATCACCCAAATGGCATCGGACCCATTCTAAGTCCTTGGAAGACCGGTAACAAAGTCCATGCCGATTTCTTCCCATTTCCAATTGGGAATAGGCAGCGGTTGAAGTGTACCCGCTGGCTTCAAGTGTTCGGCTTTGACTCTTTGGCAATTATCACATTCAAGAACATACTGTGCAATTTGCCATTTCATTTGGCTCCACCAGAGCCTCTTCTTTAGATCCTAATACATCTTGGTACTCCTAGGATGTATAGAGAATTTAGAGTTGTGAGCTTCCTTAAGAATTAGCTCTCAAATGGGGATCCGAGGGTACCACCAAATGGTTGCCGTACCGAATGATACCTTGTACGTCTTCAGAAAATTCTTTGGCTTTTCCCAACTTCAAATCTTCCCGGATTTTAGCTACCTCCGCATCTGCTTTTTGGGCCTCCAAAATCTGGTCTTCGAGTGTAGATTTCACCTCTAGGGAAGCAAGGGATCCTTATTCAATCATCTCAAGATTCATTTGCTGAAACTCAACACACAAGACCTTCGAAGTGGGTATCACCGACAAGCAGTTGCATTGAGACTTCCTGCTCAATGCGTAGGCCACTACGTTGGCTTTGCCCGGGTGATAATGGAGTCCTATATCATAGTCCTTGATCAGTTCAAGCCATCTTCTTTGCCTCAAATTAAAATCAACTAGAGTGAAAATGTATTTCAGGCTCTTATGATCAGTGTAGATCTCGCAACGATTACTGATGAGGTAATGTCGCCAAATCTTGAGCGCGTAGACCACGGCTACCAATTCCAAGTCATGTGTAGGATAATTCACTTCATAAGGCCTCAACTGCCTTGATGCATACGCCACAACTCAGCCTTCTTGCATGAGAACACAACCGAGCCCATGACGAGATGCATCACAATAAATGTTGAAGCTCTTGTGTATATCTGGCAGAGTGAGAACTGGTGCTTTAGTCAGGAGTTCTTTCAATATCTGAAAACTTTCTTCACAGTCAGCTGACCATTCAAACTTCTTCTCCTTCTTCAAAAGCTGGGTCATTGGTCTTGCTATATTGGAGAAATTTTCAATGAACCTAT
This sequence comes from Phyllostachys edulis, assembly GCA_036346405.1. Lineage (NCBI taxonomy): Eukaryota > Viridiplantae > Streptophyta > Magnoliopsida > Poales > Poaceae > Phyllostachys > Phyllostachys edulis. The sequence continues at coordinate 43,470,192 of CM070560.1, read as the reverse complement.
GTTAATAACCCTCAAGTCCAAGAAAATTTCGGACATCGGTGACATTCTTGGGCTGACTCCAGTTTAGTACATCTTGTACCTCACTTGGATCAACAGTGATACCACCTTCGGATAACATATGTCCCAAAAAGCTGACTTTCTTGAGCCAGAACTCACTTGCTGAAATTTGTGTATAGCTGATGCTTACGAAGTGCTTCCAACATAAGCCTCAAATGCTTCTCATGCTATTCATTAGACTTGGAGTAGATGACAATGTTGTCAATAAACACGACAACAAATTTGTCCAAGTATTCCATGAACACCGAATTCATGAGGTTCATGAAGTGCACTGGTGCATTTCTTAAGCCGAAGGATATGACAGTGTACTCGTACAAACTGTACCGAGTAGAGAATGATGTCTTTGGAATGTCCTCAGCCCTGACCTTGATCTGATGATAGCCTGATTGCAAATCAATCTTGGAGAAAACTTGGGCTCCAGTTAGTTGATCAAACAGATCATCAACACGAGGAAGAGGATACTTGTTCTTGATAGTGATTTCATTTAGCGGACGGTAGTCCACACACATCTGCAAAGTCTTGTCTTTCTTCTTGACAAAGATGGTCGGGCATCCCCAAGGCGAGGAGCTCAGTCAGATAAATCCCTTGTCAAGCAACTCCCCAAGTTGTTTCTTCAGTTCTACCAACTCATTGGGAGGCATCCGATACGGTTACTTTGATATAGGTGCAGTACCGGGTGCTAGCTCGATCACAAACTCTACTTCCCGATCTGGGGGCATGCCTGGAAGTTCTTTAGGAAAGGCATCTGGATACACACAGACTTCTGGTACCATCTCTAATGTAGGGGTGGTACCAACTTTCAAAGCATAAAGATGAGAACCAACTGTCTTGGAGTGGAAAACAATTTGTTTGCCGTTTTCATTTGTAGCAAAAATAAATCACTGAGCACAATTAATTTGCCCCTGGTTCTTGGACAGCCAATCCATTCCCAAAATGACATCCAACCCTTTTGAATCTATCACTATCAGATTTGCCAAAAATTCTACCCCCTGAATCTCTACTTTTATGCCCCGGCAGATTTGATTGGTTCGAAAAACTGATCCAAGTGACTAAATAATAAAAGGTTGCTAGAGAATATGCATGTCTAAATGATGTTGAATAGCAAAATGCCTCTTGACAAAATAATGGGATGCTCTGGAATCAAATAAAACAGTAGCTGGACGAAAATTAACAAGAAGCATACTGAGGACGACGTCAGGTGCATTAATCGCCTCTTCTATAGTGATTTGGTTCACTCGACCTCGTGCCTGATATGGATCAGACTTGACAGGCGGCTTCGGAGGTGGTGCTAGATGTACAAGTGCTGGAGATGGTCGAATAGGAGGAAAACCACGTGCCTTTGTCAAGCATTGATTGGCGAAGTGTCTGGGACACTCGTAGTGATAAAAGATCACACCGAGCTTGACATTGCTGACATTAGGGGGCTAATTGCCACTGACTCTTGGCTGCCCATTAGGTGGTGGAGAACGAGGTTCAACCACTGGTGGTCTCGGTGGAGTTGGAATTTGAACTTGAGGAGGAGGGGACTGCCAAATGTGCGGTCTTGGAGAACCGCTACAGCTGAAATCTGCACAACCCTCCTTCATTTGCGCGCGTCCTCCAATGCCTTGCTCTTGCCTTCAACTATGATGGCCTTGTTGACAAGATGCTAAAAGTTGTGGAAATCATAAATTGCAAATACCAGTTGCAGCTCCTCCGTCAGACCATTCATGAATCGACTCCGGTGATGAAGATCAGTAGCAACATCATCAGGTGCGTAATGGGCCAAGAAGTTGAATTCATGAAGGTACTCCATCATGCTCTTTCGCCCTTACTTAAGAGCGAGAAACTATTGCTACATGATCATCAGGATTCTCTCCGGAATGTGTGCTTCACGGAAGGCTTCCTTGAACTCGTCCCAAGTCAGAACATGTCCAGCAGGCTGGATAGCATAGAAATTGTCTCAGCATGCACTGGCTGTGCCATCCAGTTGATAACTGGCAAAGATGACCTTCTCCCCCTCAGAACATTGAGCAATCAACATCTTCTTATTGATATTCCTAAGCCAGTCTTCTACTTCCATAGGATCTTCTGAACTAGAGAACACTGTTGGGTTGGTCCGCTGGAAATCCGCGAGCCCTCCTTGTGCACGATGACCTCTTGCCCCACTAGATGATCTAGAAGCTGTGGAAGTATTACGCGTAATCTACTCCAAGATGCACATTTGATCCATGCGATTGCGCTATATCTGCGCAAGAACCTTAGCCATGGTGGGCGGCGGAGGAAGTTCTTCCCCATGCCAACCATCACGCTAGTCATGGCGGCTAGAAGGCTCCGCACGCTCCCCTCGTGCGGAAAGATCATTGATAGAAACAAAGCGGAATCCCAGAGGTGGTGATCCCCCTTCTTGTTGAGTGCGAGAACGAGTGGTAGCTCCTGTCATATTGTTGCCATACAATTGTTAGCAATTGGACAAGCATACACCCAAACAAGCGTGAATTCAAATTCTGGACAGCAAGCTTAATGTTCTAAGGTTAGCATGCATAATGATACGAAATGCGCAAAAATTAACACCAAAAGAGTGTACAAAGGCACCTAGGCTAGTACAAGATCCATTAAAACAATTGATAGTTTTCCGGCATGATTGCTATACATACTGCCCGTAGGCGATGCGCAACCACTTGGAACAAAAGAGAGTGAATGATCACACTACAAAATCTAACTTCTACAAGATAAGGGATATAATTAAGGTGGATATAATCTAAGAATAACCCTAACTTATTCCTAATATCATAGTATGGCAACGTCTTCTCGTCCCTTCGCCATTGCTCTTCTCGGTGATTACTAGCGTGTCTATTATTGGAAAAGAGAGATGAGCAATGGAAAAATATTTTGCACAAGTCCAATGAATAGTGAGGTAAGAATTAGAGACTAGGATGGGTAAGGAATAAAAGAATTTCATAACTTCAACTTTCTGGAATGATTTTGATAATTTAAAAATAATTTCACAGAAGACTTACTAATGCTAATGACCATACTATTTCTAACCTACAGTCAGTATGGCTTTGATACCAACGCTATGGGGACCCCTAGAATTGGATTCGTTTCAAATTAAAAGATTATGCCAGAGGCATAATTTTTAACTGGGAACGAGCCCAATTTCAAGTTTCTGGATATATGTCTCATATTAATTCCCAAGATCAAAGAATAATGTGCACATATCCTAAACAACATTGTACACAGTTTGGACCAAAAGGCAACAAGTAATAATGTTGTAAACATAATGTCAAACATATCAAAGTGGATGTCCACTTTGATAATCCAAGCCGCATGGTCACCTATCCATGCTGAAACCAATATTACCAAAGTCAAAATTTTATTTCAGAGTCTAATGATGATGTCAATCAAAACAAGTATCGTCCGTAACCGTGGACATGGCTATTCGAATAGTTTTAACCCTACAGGGGTGTACATCTTTACCCACATGACTTGATTAGCCTGTAAGCCTCTGGATAATGGCACACTTCCTTAGGTATGCTGGCCAGGGAAATCAAGATTCAGTATTGTTCAGTAAGAAAATCTTATTGAGTTGAATCACCCTTGCGAGATGAGATCCCGCTTAGTATAAGCTACTGATAGAACCTGCTAACCGGGGCATACAAGTTTTGTTGGGCATGCTGACCCAATGAATAGAAAATTAAAACTGTGCTCACTCGCACATATTAGATTGCAATCGGATCCCTATGACCATATGATCAAACACATATGTCCTCACACCACCTGTTTTCCAACTCAAAAAAATATTCCCCTTAATTAACCAAGCGGCGCCCACACACCGTCTGTGGAAGTACGTATGTACTTGAATTGGCACAAGACTACCACAATACCCATTCTCATGCACGAAGGCACCCTCACTAGCAACCACTTATCCAGATCTAAACCATGTTTTTAAATGACAATTTTAGACTTAAACTTCAGTTTCAAGAATCTGAACAAGTAAACAAAATTAAAATAGGTTCAGTGTCTCCCATGATTGACAAGATAACCTTGTCAACCAAACTACCGATCTACTAACTTTCATCTCTAAGCATTCTCATAAAGACTTTATTCCAGCACATAATTTCTATCTTAAGCTTAAGTGTATGAAATGATTAAGGGTAAGCCACAATGATTAGGATATAACTAACTAGACTCACAAATTATTGATACACTAATATGCAAGAGGATGCTTGCCTTGATTATATTCCACTTGTTCAGCCCCTGGTTGCTTAGAAATATAATCACTTGCATCGAGTAACTCAGAATCTAGAAAGAACGATAAAAAATAAACAGCTGGGAAAAGAATATCGAAAAACCAACATGCTAAAAAATGCATGATGAAATCACAGTAGTAAAGTTATGCTTTTAAGTGAAATTATGTGAAACTCTTAGTTCATTTGGAGTTCATTTGAATTATCTGTGAATTTTATAAGGTTAAAGCTCTTGTTGTACAATTAAATTAATTATCAAAATTTTCTATAATAGAAACATGTTTCAAAGTTGTTCCAGATTAAAGTACAGTAAAAACTATAGCTAAAAAATTTATTTCACCTGATTTTGAGTTAAGATGAATTACTTATGAATTTTTGAAGTTTAAACCATTTTCAGCAATTCATTTCAGGATTTAAAACGTAGCGAGTATTTTTATACCGGACCGAATCTAGTCCTAGTCGCTGACGAATGGGACTAGAGTTAGGGTTTGACTTCATCGCTAGTCTAAAATGAAAGGATGCTAAAAACGTATTTTAAGGGATACGCCTTCCATTAACAAAGACATACTTTCTGTTTTAAACGTAAGAGAAATACATCTTCCTTATTAGAAAATGTATTATACTGCTTTACTCAAACAATTAACTAGTAACATGGGTCCACCCGTCAGCCTCTCAGTGCGGAAGTCAATGGTTAAAGCTTACAGGTTTTTGTGCTTGGGTCCACGTGTAATTAATAGGCATAACGTTTTTAACGAGTTACCAAATTAAACATTCATTAGGACTAACCGACAGGGATTTAGGGTTAACTAATGAGCTACATCTTTAGTCGGAATTCTGACAATAGAGCGCTAGCTCCCATGAACTTGCTCACCGGCTAGCCAGTGCTGTGGTCCATGGCCGCGTGAGCTAAAGACTGAAATGGATTCACAATAGTATTGTGAACCTAGCGGTGGTTGCAACATGGCCAAAGCATGGTCGGAGCAGCGGCATGGCAACAAAATGTGGTGTGGTGGTGCTACTATGGCACAAGCAGGTATGTCAACCCGACTACGATTCAAACAAATTAAAGCATGCTTAAGCATCTATGGGTCACAAGGAAGCTACCTGAGCTAAGAAAACTGCCAGAGATCCAAGAAGTTGCTCCGGCGACTGTGACCATAATGGTGGCGATGAGAGCTTCACATGGACAAGATAACCTAGACCAAATCAAATGAAATGAGTGGTCAGAATAGCTTAAGTAGAGCCTCCTAGATGCTCTGAAAAGAAGGGATTGAGCAATGGCTTAGCAGATTGGAAAGGAGAACGAAATAGCCGAAGTTGACCGAAAATAGAGAAAATCCAAATTCTTGATAACCCTATGAATCAAAAGACAAATTGATTGAGGGGTTTTGCTCCTTATAACCTAACACATGAAGTGACGTGCAAGAATTACAAAGGAGCTCACCGGAGCACGCTCTGGACAGATAAAAGACAAGCTCGGATTCCTAGGGCTACAAGCAATATCAAGATCTTAAGTTAGCACTGGGATTAAGGTATGGTGATAGAGGAACAAGGGCGCAAGAATGCTTAGAAATGCTTGAGCGAAAAGGAAGAACAATGGTTGCCCTGATTCGGCTGAGAATGGAACGAAGGGTTTTGATGGTGATCTTCACCGTAGAAAACGATAACGGTCACTCGTGGCAGCACCAGGGCAAGCTTTGTCATCACGGTGAGGCCAAGTGGGAAAGCATGCACCGAAAAACGCGAGCGCGAAGCCACCTCACCCATGGCTTTGTGTAGAGCTAGTAGGGCGCGGAGAAGACGAAGAAGAGATCAGACTGACATGTGGGCTCGAGTCGTCTCAGCGGCAAAACGATGTGGTCAGCTCAAACGCATGCGAATGGTCCGATCGAGTTTCAACGATCCTGATTGCGGGGGCTGTTCGGACTGTCCGAAGTTCCAATCCATGTGGACGGCCTAATTGAAATCTAACAGACTCGAGGTGCTACGCATTTTAGGTTTCAACCGAATGAAATTGGCGCTGTCCGATTGAAAATGGATGGTCCAGATTGCTGGGTCGTTCGAACGGTCTGAATGGCCCAATCGATCTGGACAGTCCATTTCAAATCGAAAAGCCTGCGCATTTCCTCAAAGGGTTGGGCTGAGCCAATTCAAGCGGGTTGGAGCCACTACAGTCTAAGAGGTCTGGGTCAGTTCCAACTAGTTGACCGAGACTAAATCAAAAGATTCATGTTTGACTAGGGAGTTAAAAATAGCAATTAAATTTATAAAAATCTAAAAAATTTCAGAGACGATAGTGGGATGATATAGATCCCAAATATATTTTGAAAACTCACTGTTTATGATTTAAATACCTAATTTAAAATTCTTAACTGAATAGCTTTAAATAACAAGCAATTATTTTTCTTAAGGTCAAACTGATTTCTAAAAATTTGAGGAAAATTATATTAATTTGTGATAATTACTCTAGTATGTGATTAACTTATTTCCCAGGGTTTTTTACCAGCATTAACTTCAGTTTTTCTTAGGAAGTTTCTTTTCAAGTTTTAAGTTTGACTTGAATTTGAAATTTTCAAATGCAACCAATTGTGCAAATGACATAAAATGCCATGTAAGCTTATGAAATGCATATAAATAACTTTTATTTAAAAATGTGGCTGTTACAACTGGACTCGCCAGCAACAGTTACTGAACACATTATCAGCATGACTACACTCTCCGGCCTGCATGGATTGAGAAGGTAATCGTCGAGAATAACGCTCGTAGATCGAATCGTATTTTTTTTCTAGATCGTTTTCAATTCTGCAAATTTTGGCTTTCTAGATTAGTTTGTATGGTGCAAATCCTCTCTAATCTACCGTGAGCCGACTTGAAGTTGCCGGCCAAGCCGATCGGTGGGATTGCATAAAAGATATGATGTTGATTGCATTGTAGATCATTGCATGAACGCTAATTGCATTAACAATACAGAAAAAATTCACGCATGGCAATCGGCCTGAAGCCACACCGCGTCGCGTCGACCTAGAGCTGTGCCGTGCCGGCAAGGAGCCATACCGTCCATGGAAATGCGTCATGCCGGCGCGGCCGCTTTGAGTTGTACCCGCGCTGGCCTCGCACGGCCGAGCCGCGCCCGTGATGGCCCCGCACCGCCACGCCTGCCGCCGCGCACTGTCTCCATCGTGCTGGCCTGCGCGCCAACAGCCCCACATGGCTGTGCCTCTGTGTGGCTGCGCCACGCACCATCTCCATCATGCCAGCCTGTGCACTAATAGCCCCGCATGGCCACACCACCGCGTGACTGCACTCCCGCATGACACGACTCTGCCTCCGGCAAGCGCCCCCCTCGTGTCACCTCTGCACAAGGCACCATCGCCGTATTGCACACCTAAAGGCTGCCGCGTCGCCACGAATGCGCCACCGGCCGTGCACCTCGCCACGTCTCCAGCATCATAGGCCGCTCGCGCTCAAAGCCGCTGGCCCGCGCCTACCACAGAGACACCGCTGCCGCACCACAGCCGCCTACGCCCGTAGCACACCGTCGCACACGACCGCGCCCCTGTAGCCGCCTATCGTCGGCTGCCTCCTCGTGGCGTCCATGGGGCCGCCGCCTCCTCATGGCACCATGGAGCCACCGCCACCCTTTAGGAACAGGGGTAGGGATTCCCTACCCCTCCCCTTTGATCGGCCATGTATGGGCCCATATGGGCCAAAGAAAGAAGCCCAAGAAAGAAAAAAAAAGGAGGGGGTGGTTCGACCGAAAAAAGGGAAATCCCAATTTTGCAAGAAGGCCTCGAAAAATTTATAAATTACGCATTTTTTTTTCTCAAAACTGAAATTTCACAATTTAACCCCTGTAAATTGCAAAATTTGCCAACAATTCATTTTCCAACAGAAAAGGGCCTCGGGAATTCAATTTTGAATCAATTTTGAACTTTTGAAGCATGTTTAACTTTGTTATTGTTATTTGCATGCAATTTACTTATTGTATTTACTGTTTTGAATATCTGTGATTGTTTATATTGCTTTTAATTAGTAAAAATAGCATTAAATCATGAAAAATGCATAGAAAAATACGGGAACATTATGAGAATGTTTGCAACAATTTTATGCAAATTACGAGTAGTAATCTTATTAACTCTTTGCATGGATATGCAGATGACTAGCATTACAAATCAGGAGTTCGAAGAGCTAGCCCAGCATGGCCAGAATTACTTGACTTGGGCATCAAATGTCGAGATCGTACTTGGAGCCAAGAAGCTCTGTGCTGCTATCGGACTTGGCACCTCGAAGGATGTAACTCTAACTGTTGAGAAAAATGATCAGGCACTTCATTTCCTCAGACACCATCTCTGCCTAACACTCAAGAATGAGTATAGGGCAAAGAAGAATGCACTAGCTTTATAGACCGTATTGAAGAAGTGATTCGAGAAGCTGAAGTACACCATTCTTCCTCGGGCAAAGCAGGAATTGAACCGACTACATTTTGCTAATTACAAGACCCTGGGGGAGTACAATTCTGCTTTGCACAGAATTTGTTCCAGTCTTCAGCTCTATGGTAAGGTAATAACAGATGAGGAGAAGATTGAGAAAACTCTCCCTACCTTTCACCCGAATGCGGTGCAATCCGCACGCAACTATCGTCAAGACAGCTACAAGGAGTATGCCAAACTGATTGACATCATGCAAGTTGCGGAAGCTCAAGATGATGTTCTAAGAAAGAACTACATCTCACAGCCGTCTAGTAGCAAAGTTGGCCATGAAGTCAATGCTAGGAGCTACAAGGTGAGGAAGCCTCACTCAAAGGAAAGAGGCAAGAAGGTTAAGGTCATGGGTCGCAAGACCAAGCAGAATGCTAAAGCCAAAAAGGACAGAGAAAAGAAGCGCGATGAGAAGCCGTATGGCTAGCAGGATTTTATTTATGTGTGGATTGGTTCCTACCCCATATTAATAAATACTCTATATATCAAAACACGTGTGGCGTCCTATGGAGGAAGTGTGCTTAGCAGATAGCGGTACAACGAATACCATCTTGAAAGAGACAAAAAAATTTCTAGTCAATCAGCAAGAACGCTGGTAGTCTTACAACAATCGCAGGAAGTGATACTTGTATAATAGGCCCAGGGAGAGCCACAATTATACTCCCGACGGGCACAACATTGGTCATTGAAGAAGTCTTGTTATACTGAGAATTGACTAGAACTCTCTTAAGCTTTCAAGATATTCGCGCTAACGGTCTCCACGTAGAGACTGAAGAAGAGTATGGTAAAGAAAACCTGTTCATTACAAAGCATGAAGAAAATGGAAAAAAGGGTATTAGAACGACTTCCATCATATGAATCTGGGCTATACTACATTAACATTAAGGCACATGCAGCCTATACTGTCCTGAAAACCACTTTCAAAAGCCCTAAACTTTTTTGTCTCTAGAATGATAGATTAGGCCACCCCACTCTTAGGATGATGGGAAATATAATTAACTATTCACAGGGACATAATGTGTAACATCCTAAAGTTTTGTTACCAAAATAAAAATTAATAAAGTTATTATTTTATTGGATTTTCTGAAATTTGAAAGAGTTTTATTGCTTTATTTGAATTTTTGGAGTTTTCAAAAGTCAAAAGTAAAATTTATTGAAGTTTTATTTGAGTTAAAGTTGAAAAATAAAAATTAAATTAATTTCTAGAATTTTACGGAGTTTCAAAAGCTTTTCCTAATTATTTTAAAGCTAAATAAAATTATGTGCAAAAAATAATACCAATTTCAAGTTGGAAATATTTTATTTAAGTCCAAAATAAATCTAGGAATTTCTGTGAATTTTTCTAGAATTTTTGGACTCTTTTTACTATTTTCTAAAGGCTTTTTGATTTAACCGAATTATTTAAAATGTTAAATCGTTTAAAAATCCCAAAATTCGTTGTGGGCCGAATCTCCAACAGCCCACTCATATTCACGCATGCGCCAGCCCAATTCAGCCCATCAAGCATTTCCCCCTTGCTTCATGATCGTCCGATTTAAATTGACTACCATCCTGTTTCCGTCGCCTCACCTCTCTCCTCTCTCTCGCTGCAGGTGGGCCTACGCCCTTCTTCTTTCCTCCTTTCTCTTTCCCGCAGCCGCACCACACCCACCCGCCATTAGTGCCCAACCGAGCTTCAAATCAGCCACCATTCCCTCCCCTTTTCTCTGTGCACACACGCGCATTCGGTTCCCCTAACCACGCCGCCACTCTTTCCGGCCACCTTCCCCATCATCACGCACGTAAACACCGAATCACGCCATCACCGCCGTAAGACCCTCGCACACGATCTCCCTCTCCTGGCCTCCTCCGCGCCTATAAAAGGAGGAATGGTGCGCCCCTCGTCCTCCTCAACTCATTCCCCCAAGTTCCTCATCTCCTCTCCCTCCTGAATCGCTGGCAATTCGGGTTTTCCTCCACACCGCTGAAACTCAAATATTCGTCTCTTCCTGCGCCGTCAAGCCTCCCGCGGCCACCCCAACCTCACCGTTGGCATCGCCATCACTCGGGCCACCCTATGCGCGCATTCATTCACCCTGAGAGCCACCGGAATCCCTACTTTATCGAAGGTCGAACCTCGCCACCACCAAATACCTCGCCACCGGCCACCTCGACACCCTCTGCCGCCGTTTTGGTAAGCACTGAGATTGCTGCACCGCCCTCTCTCAATTGCGCACACCCGCACGGCTCGCCCTGGCGTGAAATGCTGGTGAGCCCGTCATCGAGCGCCTCCCTCGTCGGTCCGACGTGGCTCGGCCACTTCGACGCCACATGGGCGCCACGTAGGCCAAGCGTGCCTAGTCACAGCCTACGTGGCGCTGACATGGCAGTCATTTTCAACCGGAAACAAATTGGGCGCTGACGTCATTATTCCAGTTTTCCTTCACAAAAATAATTCAAAAATTCTGAAAATCCCTAATTCATCATTTCATGTGAATTGTAAACTTCCTAGGGTTCGTTCTCCTTCATACGAACTCCGATTTCATCGATTCAAATTTCTAAATTCATATAAATTCAAGATCTAGCTAACTAAACTAAAATTATTTAATTTGGAGTTCATTTGAATCTTCATTTGAATTTTGTTTGAATTTGGCTTATTTTCGCGTATAGATTTCGATGACTTCAGAGAGTCAGATTTCAACGCCGTTTGAGAGCAACTATTCAAGCAAGGCAAGTTACATCCTTTGATCATATTTGAATCCCAGTATGTTAAATTATTTCAATTCTATTTTAAATTATTATTGTATGCGTATTTATATTCAAGTAATTTAAATTCCCGTTTTAAGCTTTATAGTTATTCCCAAATTCCCTTGTATGGGCAATAATTGTCAAGAGAGGTGGTAGGGAGAATCTTTCTGATTGCGATGTAATCTGGAATTAGAATTTGATGTTTGGATAATAAAAGTAGATTGTGGGTAGATGTTTAACGATAAAGAAAGAATGTTGATGGATATCAGATTAATGAATGTTGAATTACAGAAATAGTTAATTATTGATATTAGACGATTGACGAATATGAATGATAGAACTACGATTGTTGGATATTGGGTTATAGAATTTGATTATTGTTGAGATTGAATTATAGATACATATATTATTATTGGGCATTGGATTATTGGAGATGGAATTATAGGATTACATAATTGATGAACATGGGATTATAGATACATATTATGGATGGATATTGAATTATAGAATCACGTGATTATTAGATATTGGATTATATGAATACATGATGATAGGATTAGTAACTCACGATGTTAAACTTTGGTGGATTAGTTGAATCAAGCAGTATGTATAAAACTCTGTGGGATCAGTGGGAAGATTTGGTTATATTGGATTATCGGATTACTAAACTTTAATCTCGAAAGAAAGGGGCTCCTCCGGCCATAGCCACGTCATCAAAAAAGGTCCTCCGTTCGATCTCACTCGCGGCCGCTCCTGGCCATCCGATTCGTGCCTGGGCGCTTCGTCGCTACACGCGGCCTCGCGCGGGCCACGTCGCCTCGCCAACGCATCTTCATCGCGACTCTTCCTCTGCCTTCTCGATCCCCTTTCTCTATCCCCTTTCTCTATCCCCTTTTTCACCAGCCGCTCTGCGCAGCGCAAGGCCGCCTCGCTGCTCCTTGGTGCTTGCACCGCTAATCCCTTTCTTCGCGGCCTCCTCCCTCGCCCATGGCCCGGCCGCTTCGACGATGCCACGCGGCCGTGCCCTCCTCCACTAGCACCGATGCCCCTTCCCCAGCCGCTGCTTCGACGCCTCCTCTCCTTCCTCGTCGCCCCGTTGGTCTTCTTCCCCGTCACTGCAGGTCCGTCCTTCCTTCCCTGTTCCTCTGTCCCTTCCTCCGCCGCAGCTCCTCCCTCCGATGCCACGCGGCCGCGCCTTCCTCCACTAGCACCGACGCCCCCTCCCCAGCCGCTGCTTCGACGACGCCGCACGACCGCGCCCTCCTCCACCAGCTCCGACGCCCCCTCTGCCCACTTCCGCGGCAAGGTGAGAAAGACCCCTCTCCGCCCTCACAACCCCTGCAAAATTCGATCTTTGCTGCAGTTTTGAGCTCCGATTTTTGCATTTTTTTGATTTATTAAGTGGTCCTGGATGTGGCGACCGGGAGCGACATTCTTGCCATCTAAAATGCCCAGACCAGCGCTAAGAAGTTGTACACCGTCGACACGACCAATATGGCAGAGCACACCCACGCCAAGAAGGTCTATGCCATCGACGCGAATCTTTTATGTTGGTCATCTCCAAATCTCAGCCACAAGAATTGGCAAGGGATGAGTATTGCAACACCTTTTGATGTGTATAGGGGCAAACTTTAGGCTTCGGTTCTTCATGTTCCTTGGTTACATTGCCTGTCTGATCGTGCTTATTACTTTATTCGTCTGCTTTGCAGGTTATTTGTTTGGTCTCTGTTCGTTTCTTGGTTGAGCTCCCTTCAGAACGTCTGGCCGAACTTCTCCGAGATAATGCTGAGGTTTGTGCTCTGCTACCTTGCTAAATGCTACTATCATTTTAGGTTATTCTATGCATGTAAGTTACTGGTACTATTAGTCATCAGCAATAGTCTTGCTGCTTCCATATTACATGCTACCTTAATGATTGATCATCTTTACAACCTGTCTCATTTGTTTTTTTTAACTCATCTGTTTTTTTAAACTTTCGTCCTGTTTTTCCTCCCTTTAGACCATGTTCTTCTATACACCCTCCCTTTTTTTAGAGAATGCTGCCAGGCATTTATCTTTAGATACAATGTCTTTTATTTTATAATGCCGCTCTACTGTATTTGTCATCAGTTTTTTCATATCATTAAAACTATAGCTATATATTGTTGAATGCAGTCAAAAAACCATCCTTTAATCACAATCTGTTCATAGAACCTTATTTATTGATCGTGAGCCTGCGAAAGAAACCATGGACACAGAGGTACGTCTCATGATTTGACATGAAAGATTCAATTCAAAATATACATTATATTAGTCAACATCATTTGAAAATTTATGTACAGTCGCCACGATTTATATTCTTCTTCCTGAAACAAACCGAAGATCTATTTACATATCTGTATAGAAAGATTAGATAAACCTTTATAGTCTCCTACAACGCTACCACTTTTATGTTACCATTTTTTACCAACCAACCACAAATACATCTATACAGCACGCTACCAGAAACTAAATTTTGTTCGGAAAAAAGGCAGCAAAACGCATACTCTTAACACAGAATACCAGCACTGTTCCATGCATATACAACTCTTTAGATTGTGCTACCATCAAATTTTTTTTGTCCTGACATCTTACATATATAGATTTTTTCTTTTTTTCCTTACTACTCCCTAACAAATGCTATTGCAACTCTCCTATCCAAAACAGCAACTTGAAGAGTCATACCCTCAGCACCCACCCATACCAGCTCAGAAGCCTCCGCAAACTCTTCCAGCTAAAAGGTATATTCTCCTAACAAATTAAAACACATATAGTTCCATCTGTTTTTTTTAATTAGTTCATCTTATTTCGTGCGACCTAACACTACGCCTTAATTTATTACATAGAAATGTGTCAACCCTTTACCATTCTGAACTTCAACCGCCCACTAAAAAAAAGAAATCACCCACAACATCTACAGAGTCATAGGACCGCTCTATATAAGACTGCACAGTCTCAGTTAAAATAACCTATCATTTTACACTTACAAAATCCTCGTGGTTTCTTTTGTCAGCTGTCCTACTCGACGCCCTGCTTCGTTTCTTGACAGACTTTTGTTTTACCTTTAGTTATAGACATGTTATATTCTCGCGCTACATGTGTTCTGCAGTTTGTGCGTTTTTCCCCTTACATGGTTCCTTTTTTCAACTGTCCTGCTCAACGGTCTTGCACTCTATAGCTTTCCCGTCCTTCCTACCAACTGCTGTCAGCGGTTTCTGACTTTGTGGCTAGCCCTGTGCGAATTGTGGCGCTTCTGCACAGGTTGGTTACCCCACTTTACCCTTTTTTTGCTTACTGAGTTTTCCTTTCTATTCTTGCGCTATCTGTAACTGAAAAAAAACTTCTTGTGTCAGCAACCTTCCTTCCAAGTACACAGAATTGCCACTTGCTTTGGCAAACAACTACATTCATCGCTTTTTCACGCTACTACAACGTCCTCCCAGCAAACAGATATTGGAGATGCATCTGTACCTCATCAAGACATCTCTCAAATTGATACTGAGTTACGAACACTGTGCCAAACATATGCACAACTCAAAACACCTCTGTTACCAGAGCATCAAGAACACTCAACTACTTTAGAGGTAACATACAAACTGTTTTTTTTGCTTTTACATTAGACTACTATTCGTTTGCTTCCATCGTAGCTTCTGTAATGTGTATACTGTGAACTGCATGAACATCCTACGAAAGTCCTTTCATATTATCGTTGTATGAGTTACATAGAGTCATGATTTTTTAACTAGCTTGGTTTATGCATCATGCCTGTTGTATCTGTCGTGTGTAAGACAGAGAGACTAAATTCCCGACAAATGTTTAGCACAGATGCCGTGGCTGTTATCTCATCGATTTTTTTTCCAGCTTTGCCATACATATGCAACTGTTCTCAGTCACCCAATGCTACATATTCATTCGCGTCATCATTTAGTCTATACATTGCCTCTACATAGCCATCTCTCTTGCCCTTCTGCTTCTATCGATTCAGCGTCGTATACATTTCTTGGTAATTAATTTTCCTTTTTATTTAGCCATAAGAAATTTGAATATTGGGTCATCAAATTTACAGTATAGATGTGTAATACCCCATTTGATTATTTGAGTACTTGACAAAGTAGAGGATGAAATTAAAGAATTAATTTAGAATTTAGAGGTGGCCTTTGGCCCATTGCCCAATAGAGAGGCCGGTTGTCTAGCCCAAGAAGGGGAGGTCCAGGCCATTGTTTTTAAGCAAGGGAGTAGAGAGAGCCAACCAAAACCCTAACTAACCCAACCCAACCCTGTGCCGCCGCCACTGTTGCCTGTGTACCACCGCCACTCACTTGTCCCCCCTCCTCCTCCACTGGAGCGACCGCTCTTTTCTCCCCTGGCGCCGCATCCCGATGGCGCCGTCGCCGGCCTAGGGCCCTACTCTGCTCGGTCCCCCTCCAAGGCGGCGCCTCCCCTACAGCTTGCCCAGCTCCTCCGGTGCCGGTCGCTTTGCACCATGCTCCTCGGCCACAAGTGGTCACTGGCTCGTCTCCCCGACTTCCCCGGCCTCCAGCACGGCTCTGCGCCGACACCCCGCTGCCACCGCAATGTACATGGCGTATGGGTGGCCACCGTCGATCCCGCTGGACCCGGGCGACTCCGACCGTGTGGTCCTCCTCCGGCCTGCTCTCGACCCGGCCACGCTGCCCTATGCTCGCTTCACATGCAGCCCTCCTCCGATCGAGGACCCCGGCTGTACTTCTCGCTGAACCTAGTTCGATTCCTTCATTCCTTACTTTGCCTTTCCCCCAATCTAGTTCGCGACCGGTATGATTTGTCGATTCAATTGTTAGATGCGTTGTGGTTAGATAGGATCGTTACTGGCTTCTCCAAGATCGATTCCTCGCTAAATCGAACTCGCATCCGTACACACACACAAGCTTGCGCTGAGCCGACTTCGTGTTGTGAATGAACTCCTTAAGGAGCACAAATCTGTAGTGAGCAGTGCTGCCTGCCACTGTCCTATTCTATGTGTATGTCTTGCATGCATGTTGTCTTAGTGGATGGAGTACTAGAGGGGCTTGGATTGGGCCTTCGTTGGGATGTTGGCTTCTGTATCAATTCAGTGCACTTGCGATTTAAATCCGATCTCTGAACTATAGGTAAGGCTTTCATGCTTGAAGTGATCTAACTAATAAAGTCTTGCGTCGTATTATATACTACTGGACTAGTGAAGTACATTGTTTCTTCAATGGACTAAATGTTTTTGGACTGCACATCCATCTCCACAAGTGTACATCGGTATAAGCTCTGTGATTAGTTTTAGATGATGAACGATAAAATGAGTTTGATACATATTTTTTTCCCAATTCACAACCACAAATTTATTTGTAGAAAGAGCGAGCAAATCTCCATGGTTATGTAGGGGTTTGACAGACCTTTGAAGGTCAGTGTATATGCAATCATGCCCTCAAGATGTGCATTTCAGTATGCATGTGGCATCTTAAGGTATTGATTGCAGGGAACCACTGACTTACTGTGAGCAACATGGATGGGGAGTTTGAAATGGACTATTAGTGATGAGATGCATACGGCTCTAGAGTGGGAGCACAGGGCACAGTGAGTGGTGTTGAATTGTGAGATCAGGCTTACATAATAACATGGTGTTGCATTCAATTTGATTTTTAGTGCTCCAGCATCAGGAGAATGTGTGATCATATTGACAATATAGTATATTAGTAGTGAAGTTACTAAATCATTGTATCTTCACAATGTGGACACCTGCACAACATGACATTGTTTTCACATGGAACTAGCTGAATTCCCTCGCGTTGCACGGCTAAATACTAGCGAATATACTTGTATTTGTTAGACAACTCTAAAGCTGTTTTATTACGCATCTGAGTAATTCTGCACCGTTATAATGTGGACCCACCAAAACCTTTTACTTGTGCTGATTGATGCTTGGTTGATGCACATGTTTGATGATGGTGGTATGTGGGTTGCTATTTGCTTATGCATGAGGGGAATGATGGTGGTGATTCGGCTGTGGCTAACACTGAGGTGGTGGTGAGAATTGGGGTTAGAGCGTTTCGCCTTTTTGTCTTCCGACTCCCGGTTGAGGCAAGTGCAAGTATTATTAATGAGTTATTATATTACATACTTGATGAATGCCTTAGTTGATTGATGATGCTTACTGATTGGTAATATTGATGAGCATGAATGCCATAGTTTAATGATGCTGCTTACCACTTGGAAAGGTTTACATGATGCTACATGGTAATGGTTACATGATGATGCGTACATGATAATGTTTATATGGTGATGCTTACATGATAATGGTTACATGTTGATGGCAATAATGATGGGACAAGGTGAGCAATGAGACTACCTTGCTAATGGTAATAATGATGAATCATGATAATGACACTAGGCATGTGCATTCTGCATCATGGCATTGGATCCCTGTGCCTTGAGGGCACAGGCCTTGATTATATATTGGATCCCCGTCATGCATTAAACGGGCTTTGGTCCCACACTCGTGGAAAGTCATGTAACTAATCCGGTGAGGTCGGTGAGAAAGTTACATGACTTGGAGTGTGGGCTTTGGATCCCTGTGCCTAGAGGGCACAGGCTTAGAGTATGTATCAACGGATACACTACTCGGCATTACCGGTAATTGCAAAGATGTGAAGAATGTGCATTCATGACATGATCATCGCATTTCTGCATAAGATGGATTTGTTTGTTTAGCATTCAATGCTGTGTTCATGATGGGTTTGATTGTTCCCTCTGACTAATTATGATGCTATCATAAGAGATGAGTCTGTGGTATATAATACTGTTATTCATGATGGAATTGTTTAATCCATTTGACTACTTATGATGCTATGTTTGTTTGCTATTGCACTTTGCTGAGTCGTGGACTCACACTTGCTGTGTTGTGCTTGCTAGGTACCTCTCGAGGCAGCGACATGCATGGGAAGGGGTAGACTTGGTGCACGTCACATAAACACAACCCACAATGAATAAACTAGTTCAATTATCCACAATTTATATTCTTGATAATTGCCTAGGTTCAGTGTTGTGACCATCCTTCGTGGTGGATGTCTTGATTGTAATTATGGACGATCTAGTTAGGTTTTTAATCCTTCGTCATTTAAGTTCGTTTAATTTCATTTGATGATTTATTATCTGAATAGCCTGCTTAAGTAATTACCTATGGTTACGCCTTATACTCTCAATAATTTTGTAATAGACTTGATTAGGAGTTTATGGGCGCCCTTTTGACTATGCTTAGGTTGTTTAGCATATTTTGGGATGTCTTGTGATGATTCGTTTAACTTGGATGATTTGATTGATGAATGATGCTATATTAAACTGTTTGAACCTCCGGGATAGCCATCTTTACAAAGGAGGCTCTGCCGGATTTTAGGGAAATGTCTTAGTTCTATTTGGATAAAATATTATAGTTTGAAAAAAAATGGTTGAAATTATTTCGTAATGTTGTGGTATGTTAGTCTTTTAGGTAACGTCTTGGCTTCCGTATAGTCAGGGTGTTACAAGATGTTGGTTGGTTCTAAATGAAAGGGTTTCCCAAGAGATGTTTGATGGAATCATTCGTGAAGTAGTTGAAGAAATTGGAGCTCTTGCTAATTCATTGGTAAAAAGACTGCCTACAGATTTTTTTTCGTGCATGCCTAAATTACCGTGTTAATGTATTAGTAATGTCGCTGCCGTAATTTTTTTACTGGTTCATGTAGAATTCATGAAATAACAAGGAAAGGATGTTATCAGTTGTTTGTAATAGCTCTGTCAAGAGTTCTGTGATTGCACGATTTTTCACAGCTTTGCTAATTTGTTAATGTTTGCTTAACAATCAACATTTGATCTCGCAGCTATGGTTATTCATGATGATCAGAAGCTGTTCAAAAGGACTAAATCTGCTAAATTGGTTTCCTTCTACAGCTATGGTTATTCATGATGTTCAAAAGCTGCTCAAAAGGACTAAATCTTTTAAATTGGTTTGCTTCTACAGCTATGGTTATTCATGATGCATATCCTCTACAGGAACAGTAAGAACCCGAACTACTAAGCAATTTTTAGATCCCACATGTGATTATCTTATTGATTAGGTTTGCTGTCATATTTTCTTTTGGATATACATTCTACATAACACATCTACTTTGTCAATAGAAGTATGCAAATACCTACCTAGATTCACATTGTCTTCAAAGTCCTAGCCAATATCTTTTATTAATGCCATATCTTATATTGGTTCAAAAAAATATATTATTAGTTGACACTAATAAGAGTGTTACATTTGTAATGGGACGAGCACAAAGTTACTGAACAAACATTGGGCAAACGCACCATAGCACAGTTTTCATTACTATGAATTGTTGCTAGGTCACATATGGTTTTTTAATGAACTATGGCAGGCTTTGCAGACAATGTTAAGGCATTAGAAAGTTTTAAACCTTATCGCACCTAAAATATATACGTACCATGTCCATCACCTTAAGGTTTCTTTGATTCGATATTTTTTTTCGCATTCATCTGTTAGTATTTAAAGCTTGGCTAATCATGCTAATTCTTTATTTAGCTTCTACCTTCTATCCTGCCTTATATTGCTTTGCATATATTTATGGTCCTATGCTATGAATGCTCCAAATTAATGCTATTCATGGAGCTTTGATGTTGCAATTCTATCTTTCTTCACATGCACGTTATAGGGTTAGGACTAACACTGATACCATTATATATAAGGTTGTCGCCAGCTATTTCATTTTTTTCTGAATTAATAGTCACTAATTGTTTCCTTAGGTTACATGAAGATCTCATTTATATTGATGTTGTGACATTAAAAAGTAATAATACTGCATCACAAGAAGTTCCAAGTCTTTTCATATCAACACTAGCAAGGGAAGGTTTTTTGATCCAAGACCTTCAGAACAAACTCAGGAAGCTAGCACTCTATTTAGTTTGCTACAAAACAAATATTAAAACATATTTTTAGTTACTCTGAAATGTATCTGTAGTGCATTATAGTTCTCAATAATAACATGTAAGATTACATATGACTGTCTCGGTACAACAAACAATACCATGTAAGGCTATGTTGTCAAAACTGACATATAAGATTACATGCTACTATCCTGATAGAAGCTCTTCATCCCTAATTTACTACATCCTCTGAAATGTAGAAATATGCTCTGCTTTGATACTTACAAACTGTTAGCAACCTACAAACTGCACATTAATTATAAGTTTGTCAGGCTACAATCGCTAGATTCTTTTATGTTCTACCATAGTTATTTGTTTATTCCAATCACTCCTGCTGTTTAGCTAACATGGTAAATTACTTGAACTTAAATGCTTGATCGTGTCTTTCGTACTTTACAAGAAAAAGGGTTGCTTCTTGACAGTGAATCAGCGGATGCATTTCATAGAAAGAATTCCTATCGCCGCTGATGTTTATTTTCCTTTCAGAATGATATCGACAGATAGATAGCATCATATGTCATAAATCAGCAACAAAAAAAAGAGGTTGCTTCTTGACACTTATGAATTTGCAATGAGCATGCGGCTATAGAGGCCAACATCTTATGTCATGGTTTCTAAGCTATAAAATTACCTGAGCATTTCTTTTCAGTTTGCAGAGGATATGAATCATTCAGTTTTTTTGTATTACCAGCTTGATATAGCTTATTCTTTTATACCTTATGTTGAAATAGACATTGTGATGGTCTCTGTTTAGATTTATGTTGAATGATTACATGTTGTTTAGATTATTTATCGTTCAGTTTCTGTGTATTACCAGCTTGATATATCTTATTCTTTTACACCTTATGTTGAGATAGACGCTGTGATAGTCTCTATTTTTATTTTTGCCGAATTCTTACAGGTTCTTGAGATAATTACTCAATACGATGATGCGTGTGTGCAAGTTAGCATGACTGATAGCAAACTTGCTTACATCTAGAACTGTAGCATATCCAAAGAGTGCACAGGAACTCTCATGGTAATACGCTTAATGTCCTAGGGATTTGCTCATAATGTTTGAAAATTCTAACTAACTGCTACTTTATACAGGCTTTACATACAGCTTTTGAAGACGCCGCAACAATCGCTACTTCCCAGGAATAGATTGTACTTAACAATCTGTGCTTTTGTCCAACCGTTTTAACACTATCAGTATTGTACATTTCAGCATGCTTCAGAGCTGTGTTACTACTCTTGCAGAACCTATTTTGTAAACAATTTTACCTTACCTAGAACCAAGACTGCCTTTAGTTTATATGTACATATACTTTCACTACTTGCTTCCACTATTTTGTAAGCATACTACTTCCATTCTCTCCTTTGTAATCATTTACAACTCACTTAAATCTATCACTGAATGCAGTTTATATATACATATCCTTTCATCAATCTCTTGCTCTTCATGATGATGATAGAAATAATAACCGCACATAACTACATTTCAAATTACATAGCTATCTAATTTAACTCTATTTAAACTCACTATTAGATTATCTACCAATCTATTACCGCCCGCACCATTTGGCACGGGTGAACTTCTAGTTATATTAATGTTGGATGGTGGGAGTAGATGGCTATTGCATATTGAACTATAGGACTAAATGATTATTGGACTATAGCCTTACATGACTGTTGGATAATAGGTATACATGACTGTTGGATAATAGAGATATATTATTATCGGATTTTGGATTATAGAAGTAGAATATTGTTGGAGGATGGATGGACAATGTCGGATTATAAAGATAGATGATTTATGCATATTGGATTACTAGAAGTTGGATTATAGGAATACAATATTGGAGGTTGACCTTGAAATTGACAATTCTTGATCATTAATCCATCATACCTTGTCACCCTAGATAAAACTCTTGTCAACACAATAGTGTTAACAAGATGCTTTTGATTGAAAAATTTTATGCTTAGTCAAAGCTTAGATCAAAAATATTGAATTTGGGGGAATTTAGCCAAATGATCAAATACGATTTAATTACGCCTATGGTATTGGTTTACCATAGGACTTTTGCAAATGATTTTTGAAAAAGCAAAACAAAAGGAAAAGTTGGTTTGTACTTGGGCAAAATAGTTGTTTGGATGGTGCATGTTGATGCACGGGCTCAATCTGGTTAGGGTTGAGGCCCATGGGTTTTGTGAAAAGTCACCCAAGTTAGTTAAGGACCGGCCTCTGAGCGTTCCTTTGCTAAGCCACATCGTACTACCACATGTCCTGAGAATGGGGAGGGGACCTGGCCAACTAATTTGCAATGTTTCACCGTGGTCATTCCCTTCAGATGCGGTGGGTAGTCATGTTATGACCTACGTTAGTCCCACCTAGCGCAAGAGGGGGCTATGAACCCGGTGGATGGTCAATCCAAAGGGGGCGAAACCTTAGCGAGGGGGGACTACGGTGGAATGACATATTGTAAAGGCCTTGTCATGTGCTCTAGACTGCTTACCTAAGGTAGTAAGCAGTGATATCGACGGATGCCAAACAAACTAGAGAAGTCGTGTCTTGTGGGTAAAGTTGTACCAACTCTGCAGAGTGTTAAGAACTATTCGAATAGCCGTGTCCACGGTCATGGACATGCTCAGCAAAGCCACTCAAAGTTAGACTTTGGTTTTGATTTCAAAATGATTTGACACAAATGATTTTCGATTTCTATCCAAATGGGAATTGGGCAGGAAGCCATGTGATAGGAGGGTATCCTTCACCATTCTTGTGTGAATGTTATCTGACTATAAAACTTGAGAATTTATAAAATGAATTTTAGTTATGAAATAACTGCTTTGGAACTTAGTACAAGTATTTAAAGAAAACTCTGCTTTATGCAAATTCAACCAATAAACCTTCCTTTGATATATCCTTACATGCATAATAATCTATTATTGGGTGTAACTTGCGAGCATGGTAGTTGTGCTCATCCTTGCTTTATGCAAACAAATTTCAGAGGAGAAGGACTTTACTACTAGTGTGGATCTCGACGACTAGGCCGCTACCCCAGTCGATTGCCTGTGGCAGATTAACTGCACTCTACTACATCTTCTTCGTCTTCCACTGTGTTCTTTACTATTAGCTTGTAAGCCTCTTTTGTAATAAACTCTGTTGATTATTAATATAATTGTGCGATTTATGGATGTTACCATATCTGTTTACTGTGTGAACTAGCTACTGATCATGGGACTAGTTCAGAAATGCACAGAGGATTTGGGGTGTTAATCCCGGGTCTGACAGAAGTGGTATCAGAGCCATATTGACTGTAGGTCATGACCTAGTTAGAATGGTCGTTAGTTGAAAAACTTCAAAAAATTATTTTACATAACAAGAAAAATAAATTGTTCTCTCCTCATCCTGGTCATCTATCTATCTTTAGCTTCTTTATAGCTATTCTTTCTTACCTAATTCTTTCTTCACCATTTTATAAAGTTAAATGGATCCTCTTTTCCTTGAAAATTTCTATACATGGTCAACACGATCATTAACCCTTACGTTCAAGACTACAAGACATGGAGCTATCAAGGAAGTATCGTCGTCTCTACCATCCAAGGACAACGAACAAGATATACCGAAGATCATTTTGTCAGCCAAGCCATATAGCTTAAGTTTGCCAAGACTCATTCTGTGTATTGAGTCATTTCACCAATTTATGATTATCCATCAAGTAGAACGTTGTATTGTTCCTTTATTTGAATAGTGTTTTTTTTTGGTACGTCGTACACAGATCTTTTTGATCTTGTGTACAATATTTGCTTAAATGGGTACACTTCTCTCCTCATAGCTTTGTTTCTCATCCTTTGCTTTTCGCTCTTCTCTAACAATACATTGGACTCCTAACCTATCGATGCACAAGGGACTTGAAGAACAAATCGATACTTCAAAACTTTGAACAACGCAACACCCTTGGATGTGAAGCCAACTGGAAGATAGACTCTTTGTATCTCTCAATCCATTTTTTATTTGTTCGTCTTCTTTCTTTCTAGCCTCTACGAATCTCGGGGACGAGATTCCTTTTAAGGGGGGTAGTTTGTAACATCCCAAAGTTTTGTTACCAAAATAAAATTTAATAAAGTTATTATTTTATTGGATTTTCTAAAATTTGAAAGAGTTTTATTGCTTTATTTGAATTTATGGAGTTTTCAAAAGTCAAATGTAAAATTTATTGAAGTTTTATTTGAGTTAAAGTTGAAAAATTAAAATTAAAATAATTTCTAGAATTTTCTGGAATTTTAAAAGCTTTTCCCTAATTATTTTAAAGCTAAATAAAATTATGTGCAAAAACTATCAAGTTGAAAATATTTTATTTAAATCCAAAAGAACTCTTGGAATTTCTGTGAATTTTTCTAGAATTTTTGGACTCCTTTTACTATTTTCTAAAGCCTTTTTGATTTAACCGAATTATTTAAAATGTTAAATCATTTTAAAATCCCAAAACTCGATGTGGGCCGAATCTCCAATAGCCCACTCCTATTCACGCATGTGCCGGCCCAATTTAGCCCATCCGCCGTTTCCCCCGCCCGCTCGTGACCGTCTGATTTAAATCGGACGGCCATCACAACCCGCGCGCCTCACCCTCTCTCCTCTCTCTCGGTGCAGGTGGGCCCGCGCCCTTCTTCTTTCCTCCTTTCTCCTTCCGGTAGACCATTCCCTCCCCTTTTCTCTGCGCACGCATGCGCATTCGGTTCCCCTAACCACGCCGCCGCTCTTCCTGGCCACCTTCCCCATCATCATGTACATAAACGCCGAATAGCGCCATCACCGCCGTAAGACCCGCGCACACGATCTCCCTCTCCTGGCCTCCTCCGCCCCTATGAAAGGAGGCATGGTGCGCCCCTCATCCTCCTCAACTCATTCCCCCAAGTTCCTCATCTCCTCTCCCTCTCAATCGCCGGCAATTCGGGTTTTCCTCCGCGCCGCCGAAACTCAAATCTTCATCTCCTCCAGCGCCATCAAGCCTCCCCCAGCCACCCCAACCTCACCATCGACATCGCCATCACTCGGGCCACCCTATGCGAGCATTCATTCACCCCGAGAGCCACCGGAACCCCTACTTCATCGGAGGCCGAACCTCGCCACAGGCCACCTCGACACCCTCTACTGCCGTTTTGGTAAGCACCGAGATCGCCGCACTACCCTCTCTCTGTTTGGCACACTCGCCCGGCTCGCCCCGGCGTGAAACGCCGGTGAGCCCGTCACCAAGCGCCTCCCTCACCGGTCCGATGTGGCTCGGCCACCTCAACGCCACATGGGCGCCACGTAGGCCAAGCATGCCTAGTCACCGCCTACATGGCGCTGACGTGGCAGTTGTTTTCAACCAGAAACAAATCGGGCGCTGATGTCATTATTCCGGTATTCCTTCACAAAAATAATTTGAAAATTCTGAAAATCCCTAACTCATCATTTCATGTGAATTGTAAACTTCCCAAGGTTCGTTCTCCCTCATACGAACTACGATTTTGTCGATTCAAATTTCTAAATTCATATAAATTCAAAATCTAGCTAACTAAAATAAAATTATTTAATTTGGAGTTCATTTGAATCTTCATTTGAATTTTGTTTGAATTTAGCTTATTTTCGCGTATAGATTTCGACGACTTCGGAGAGTAAGATTTTGACGCCGTTTGAGAGCAACTATTCAAGCAAGGCAAGTTACATCATTTGATCATATTTGAATCCCAATATGTTAAATTATTTAAATTCTATTTTAAATTATTATTGCATCATATTTATATTCAAGTAATTTAAATTCTCGTTTTAAGCTTTATAGTTATTCCCAAATTCCCTTGTATGGCCAATAATTGTCAAGAAAGGTGGTAGGGGGAATCTTTCTGATTGCGATGTAATCTGGAATTAGAATTTGGTGTTTGGATAATAAAAGTAGATTGTGGGTAGTAGTATATAATACCTGTTGGGTCCAAACTTAGCACCTCTGGGTTAACCTTTTTACACGAAGCGAGGACGAAAGTGTAAGTGGGGTGCTATGTGTGTGCGGGCCCACCCCACAGTGGGCTGGGCATTGAGCGGATTTTGGGCCAGGGTGTTACATAATGTCAATGTAAAGGATTTCCTAAATCAAGAATATTTTGTGTGCCCCGCATGTGCCACCGGGAAATTAATTACAAGACCTTCTACTCTGAAAGTGAAGAATGAAATCCCTGCATTCCTAGACCGTATCTAGGGAGATATTTGTGGTCCTATACAACCCCTGTCAGGGCCAGTTAGGTATTTTATGGTGCTCATCGATGCTTCCTCAAAATGGTCACACATATGTTTATTGTCTATGAGAAACCATAGTTTTACAAAGATGATCTCGCAGATAATTAAAATTAAGAATAATTTCCCTGATCATCATGTGAAGTCCATTAGAATGGACAACGCCGAAGGATTTACTTCAAAGGCTTTTGATGATTATTGCATGGCAATGGGAATTACCGTTGAGCATTCCGTACCAAATATCCACACCCAGATGGACTAGCAGGGGCATTAATTAAACGAATTAAATTTATTGCCCGATCGCTCTTGCAGAATTGTAATTTATCAACTACATGTTGGGGACACACAGTCCTACATGCAGCAACTCTCAGTAATTTTAGACCGTCGGCATGTAATATCCATTCATCTGTGCAACTAGCGCAGGGGTTAGCACCGAAAATCTCTCATCTCCGCAGGTTTGCTTACAAGGTTTATGTACCTATACCACCACTGCAGCGAACTGCAATGGGCCCTCTTCAAAAGTCTAGGATATATGTTGGTTATGAGACAGCATCCATAATAAGGTATTTGGACCCTATGACTAGAGATTTGCATACAGCCCACTTCGCTGATAGTATATTTGATGAGGATAGTTTCCCATCATTAGGGGGAGAAAATCAACCCCTTGATGAAAAATGTCGAAAAATAACGTGGCAAGCCACGGGAATCCATGAACATGACCCACGCACTAGTGAAGCAAATGGAGAAGTCCAGAAGATAATTGATTTGCAAGCATTAGCGAATCAACTGCCTGACCACTTTTGTGATTTGAAGAGTGTGACCAAGTCGCATGTGCCTGCACGCAATGCATCGGAGAGGGTTGAAATACCAAAAAAAATTGAAGGTATCCCTAATCCCATCTAGAGGCCTCAGAACAAAAGGATGAGACCTCTGGCCCCTTGAATCTCAGGTAACCGGGGACGCTTGGTGAAAAAGGATAAGGACATGACATAGCCGATCACTGAAGTTCCCTAGAACTAGTAGGGGAGTCAGTTGAGACTAGGCACTAGTGTGGAACCTTCAGTAAATGGCATATTGGATTTGAACATCCCCACGGAGGGAGACATCAGTATGGATGTGTACGCACACATCGGAGCTGAAAAACTAAAGGGACTTGCCCCCACAATTGGAAGCAGCGGCGAACGAGTAAAAGCATTAGAAGACTCACCCCATGAAGAAATAGCTATAACTTATGTGACCATGGGAGAATCTACGAATAGGACAACAGCCAATGTCAATATTTATTTTGCAAAGAAAATTACCACAATCATCGATCTTGATCCAGAGCCTGCATCACTCGCTGAATGTAAGAAAAGATCAGATTGGGAAGATTGGAAGAAGGCAATAGAAGCAGAATTATTATCTCTGAATAAAAGAGAGGTGTTTGGGCCTATAAGCCACACACCTCCCCATGTGCACTCCCGTAGGGCACATGTGGGTATTTGTTCGAAAGAGAAATGAAAATAATGAAGTTGTAAAGTATAAAGCAAGGCTCGTTGCATAAGGTTTTACTCAACGACCAGGAGTTTATTATGAAGAAACCTATTCCCCGATCATGGGCAGAACTACCTTTAGATATTTAATCTCAATGGCAGTAAATTGAATTTAGAAATGAAATTGATGGATGTGGTAACTGCATACCTTTATGGAAACTTGGATTCAAACATTTATATGAAGGTACCTAAAGGTATCCCTATCCCGAACCAAGACAGAGCAAATTGAAATATGTATAGTGTGCAACTCAGAAAGTCACTGTATGGACTTAACCAATCAGGCAGTATGTGGTATAATCGCTTAAGCGACTTTCTATGCAAGAAAGGCTACACGAACAATAAAGATTATCCCTGTGTATTTATATGATGATCCCACGATAGATTTTGTATAATCTCAGTATATGTAGATGATTTGTATATCATCGAGACCCTAGAAGATATTAAGAAAGCAAGCTCTTACCTGGAGTCAGAGTTCGAAAAGAAAGATTTGTGTAAAACCAAATATTGCCTAGGCTTGCAGCTTGAGCATGCCCCTAAATGGATTTTAGTGCATCAGTCAACCTACACTCAGAAGGTGTTAAAAAGGTTCGGCTTTGAAAAAGCATACCCTTCGAAAGTGCTGATGGTCGGAAGATCCTTGTAGCAAGACAAGGATCCATACAAACCTAGAGAAGAGGGGGAGGAAGTCCTGGGACTAGAATTCCCGTACTTGAGTGCAGTAGGAGTACTCATGTATTTAGCAAACTGTACTAGACCAGACATTGCATTTGCCGTGAACCTATTAGCAAGGTATAGTGCAGAACCTACCAAAAGGCACTAGCAGGGATTAAAGGACATCTTCCGATACCTCCAAGGAAGCAAAGATCTTGGTCTGTTCTACTGAAAGAACCATGACCTAACCATGACTGGGTATGCAGATGTTGAGTACCTGTCGGACCCGTATACAGCCAAGTCGCAAACATGCTATATATTCCTATGTAGTAGAACTGCAATTTCATGGAAATCGTCTAAGAAAAGTCTTGTATCAACTTCGACGAACCACTCAGAAATCATAGCACTGTATGAGGCCTTGCGAGAATGTTCTTGGCTTCGGCGGATGATTCACCATATCCAACAGTCGTGTGGATTGAATACTATGCAAACTCCCACTATTATCTATGAAGATAATGTAGCTTGTGTTGTACAAGTGCAAGTATTGCATACTAAGTCATATGAAAATCTTGCAGACTTATTTACTAAGTCACTTCCAGCGTCTAGCTTTGAAAGGTGTGTGAGAGCCCCTAGGTTAATTCCGTAAGATTGAAACTCACTCGGCCTTAAGAAGATAACTCTAGGCTTCCAAGTAAATGGATTCTAAGTTAACTCCATCTAAGTGAAAGGTCTTCACTAAAATTAGAGCCCCAGTGATCATGCGTACCACTCCTCTGCAAGTACCGCATGATTATCGGTTCTCTAAAGCAATCAAAGACCACACTTAGTGAGTTAAAATAGAATCCATGAACAGTGAGCATGAGGTCATGTTGGCTCCCAAGATCAGCGACCAACATACCCAAACTCACATACAACATTGATCACATCCATACAACATTCATGCATTAATAGTCCAAAAGGCATACATCAAAGTAGTTCAAGTCTATGACTATTACAAGTGGCCGACCGGTCAAATTCAAATGAGATCATAAAGTAGAAGCGGAAACAAGTAAATAAACCAAAAGTCCAGCATGGTATGCCCCATAACCCATCGGCAACTGACTGGGAGTTAAATGATAGCACTACTCGTCAGTGTCACCTAAATCGACACTCACAAGCTCAGCGGGCTCACAGTCTTCTATACCTAGAACCAGAAGACAAACTGGTTGAGTACAAAGTTGTACAAAGATAAAATTAGTTATGCATAGTAGATATTCAAAGGATAGCATTAATGGCTTTAGTTTTACGAAAAACGCAACAATTTTTCCAACCTACGCATACTAGTTTATCAGTTGCCATTTTAAAAACAGATTTGAAGTAGAAGTAAAGCATGTGATAAAGTATTACAAAGATAAATAAATGAATCAAACGAACATCAAAGTGGCAGCCCACTTTGATACACTAAAATGCATGAACATCCGTTCATACCGAATACCAAGTTGTACCCACAAATTTTTAATTCAAAGTCTAACAATAGCAGCCACATACTCAAGCGATCGTCCATAACTGCGAACACGGCCATTCGAATAGATTTATCTCTACAGAGGTGTACTACTTTACCCACACGACTCGATTAGCACATAAGCCTTTAGATGCCTCCGAAAATAGCACACGTCCTTAGGTATGCCGGCCGGGGAGAATCGAGATACGGCTGTTTTTGGCAAGAAAATCCGATTGAGTTAAGTCCCCCTTGTAAGATGTTCCCTTACTTAGTACAGGCAACAGATAGCACTTGCTAAGCGGCTCACAAGTTGTATTGGAAATACCGATGCAATGCACAAATTTAAAATTGGTGCTCCCTTGCACACTATAGAACATTACATCGGCTCCTACAGACAAATGATCAACACAAGTGCCCTTACACCACCATGGGATGTAACACAATAAAACCTTCCCCCTACTTAACCGTATATCACCCATATACCGCATGTGATAGCACAAGTTTACTTGAATCGTAGGTACCAAAGTTCGGTCCTTAATGGTTCAAACAAGTCAACCACATACCCGATCTCGTGCACGAAGGCACCCTCACTAACAATCATTTGTCCAGACCTCAAAACTTATTTAAAATGACAAAGTTTAACTTATAAAACAGATACAAAGATCTAGAATAAAAAGAATATAAGAAAGTGTGTTTCTTCCATAATTGTCGGGTTAATCCCGACAATCAAACTACTGTTCTAGACTTGCATGGCTAAGCAAAACCGTACAATAGTTCACACAACCTATCTTAAGCATGTGGTACTGGAATAATTCAAGATTAACCTCAATAAATAGGATATAACTAACTACACATCACAAAAATAGCGACATAGCACTATAAGCATGCAAGCAATTATCACTGCACTAGCTTATCAAAAACTGGGATCAAATATGGTGCAAAAGAAAGTTCAAATGATGCTTGCCCTTCTGGTAGATCAGTTGTTCACTCTCAGTAGCGTAGGAGTCAATATCAGTTGCTTTGGAATCTAGAGAAATAACGGTATCGATAAACACCGAGAAATACCTCAAAAATCAAACTATTCAAACATGCATGATTTTTCTATAGTGGCTAGTGTATGATTTTAGATGAATTTAGGAGAAATAATTATTCTATTTGGAGTTATTATGTGAAAGTTATAGCAATTTCAATTTTAGATTCCAAAAAGGTCAGTGTTCATGCAAATTAATTATTTGGTCAAAATTTGTAGAGCACTGGGAGATACAAGGACTATGTAGATAAATAGGGAATATCATTACAAGATTAAAATATCTGGGTAAATAGGGAATATTATTACAAGATCAAAATATCTGGGTTCATCTCATTTGGAGTTTTTATGAATTAGTTATACATTTTTAAAGTTATCGGCCTTTTTCTATTGTAAAAATAATAGGTTAATGGATCACTTTTCAAAATAATACTCTCTGCTACAGAGACAAGTTTGAAACCAATTTTAATATAAGGTTCATTAAAAATGAAAATTATCAACACTGGTTTCATCCATTTTGGAGTTGAGATGAATTAGTTTTGTATTTTTTAAATTATTCATATTTTTCAGTGTGTAAATAATTAGATTTTCGAATTTCCTATGGCAATTATTACTTTTCTTACCGGGCGTGACGCTAGCCACTGGCACGGACCAGCGGGCCCAAGAATAGTGTGTTTTCCATTTTACTTCCGATTTAAAAATTTCGAACAAACATGTGGGGTCCACCGGTCAGCAACTCGGTCTCATGGACTGAGCCCACGGGTGCACACGCATGGCGCATAGCGCCTAAGTGGCTGGGCCCACTTGTCAGCTGCTCAACGGCTTTCACTTAACGTCTCGGATTTCTGTGCGTGGTCCCACATGTAAGCGACACAATGCCGCGGCTAAGACAACACTTAATGGCTAAACAATCATTAGCTCTTTAATGGCCAAATCAACGTCCTAATGACGTTGCTACAGGACTGGTCGGCGTACAACAATGCGCCCATGTCCATTCTCGAACTCACCGCCAGCGATCCCGACCACGGCGGTGTGAGCTACGGCCAGCTACGGGTTCCTAATAGCAATGTGCATCTTTGGGGAGTGGTCTCGACGGCTTAGCTGGTCGGTACCGGCGGCGAGCTAGAGAAGAGCGGCGGCACAACTTCGGCCAAAATGCATGCAGCAAAATGAGCTCTGCAATGGTCATACAACCAGGTGCCTAAGGGTTTAGGGACTATATGGAAGCTAAGTGAGTGAGGTGGGTGCTTGGGGAAGCTCGGGAGTGGTTAGAGCAATGTCGGCACCGGAGAAGAAGATGGCGGCAGCACGGCTTCGCGAGGAGAGGAGTCCTTGTGCAATCCTATAGACAGTGAATGATCGGAATGGATTAAGGACCAGAAGAGGATGCTGTAGAAGCAATGAATCGACAAATACCTTACCGGAGCAAGGAGGGAGATGAAAGGTTGGTTCTTCGGTCGAAAAGAGGAAAACTTCAATTCACCGCAACCTTGTCATGCATTATCAAAATTGATTGGGGGGGTTCTTATTGTCATGCTAAATGACATGAGATGACGTGAAAGGCGGAGCAAGGAACTGACCGGAGACGAAAAAGACCACTTGGTGTCTTCAGGAGCATGCTCTGAACAACCCTAATGGCACCGAGTTGGATTGAACACTACAAACAACCGTAGGAGCTGAGCTTAGCAAAAATGGAAATGGCACCGAACAAGAAAGAGAATGGCATCACCCGGTTGAAGCTTACCTGAGCATGGTGCTCAAATGAGCTTCTTCCTTCTCAGCCCCGAGAGAAGGAATGAGGTGGAAGGAGGTGAAAGAGGGGGTATTATCCCCAGGGAGATGACGGAGTGGAGGTAGTATGAAGTGAGGGAGCTCTATGAGTGGTTGGAAGGGGCGGTGCGGTCACGGCGTGACAGAGCTCCCGCAGGAGCTCTCGGTCGCATGGCGAAGTGGCTCTACGTGAGCATCAGTGAGAGGTGGAAGAGAGATCTAACAAGCGGGCCCAGCTTGTTAGTGATTCACACGCCACTACTACAAAACAGGCTATAGTAGACACCCCATCACAGACGGTTCCTTTGGAACCGTCTGTGTTGGCCATTGCCGCACCTGCGGGTGGCGCGGGAAGAATATCACAGACGATATTCTTTAGAACCGTCTGTGATAGTCATCTATCACAGACGGTTTGTAAATAGAACCGTCGTGATATTACTGAGCGGTTCTATTCACAAACCGTGCGTGATAATCACCCAATCACGAGCGGTTCTATTTAATAACCGTCAGGTAATATCACGAGCGGTTCTATTTACAAACCGTTTGTGATTTGGTGATTATCACGCAGGCGGTTTGTGAATAGAACTGCTCAGGTAATATCACGCACGGTTCTATTTACAAACCATCTGTGATAGTCATCTATCACGACGGTTTTATTAAGAACCGCTCGTGATATGCCCATCGCAGTATAAATTGAGCGCGACACATCCTCTCGCCAAGACCGCCCTTTGTGCCTCTGCCACTCCTCCGCTGCCTTGTTTGGATAAATATAATCAATCGGCCGCCCTCTGCTGCTGGGTTCCACTTAGATCTGGTAGCTAGCTTCTCCTCCCCAGTGCGTGCCACTTCCCCCCTAGCTCCTCCAACCTACGATTTCTCCCCTAATTAAACAGATGAAGTAATGCTGATTATCCTTTTTTCACTCTATTGATTAGTAAATTTCCCTGACTTTGCTACTCTGTACATAGACGCTAATGTTTTGTTTTCTTTGTTGTATTCCTTAATCGGAAGCATAGGGTTTAGGTTTCAATTAATACTACTTGATGGGAAAAGGCAAAACGTACGTACATCTAGCTCTCAATTTGATGGACCCTATTTGTAGAAAATGAAAAGCAAAACATGTAGCCTTTAATTAATCTGGTGTAATTCCTTTGTGCAACGATGAGACAAAACAGTAAGTGCGTGCAAAGAAGTGAAAGTCTTAATCAGAACTAATTTCATGAGTAGTTTTCTAGAACAGATTAAAAAGAAGAATTTATGACACACCAAGATAAGTCACATGTGCAATGATGTATTTTATATTTCCTCCATTTATATCCATGAAGAAACGTCATCACAGTGGTTTATTGTTTCAATTATATGAAAACAGATACCCGCGCAATCGCGCGGACCAACTTGCTAGTTATTAATTAGGATCTTCCTCTTGTCTTTTGTCTCGTATCTAATCAACAATTCATGCAGATAATCAATAATTATCCGTTGCGCCACCTTAGAGAGGAGAAGGTTGGACCCTTGCCCCTAGCGCCTCCAACACCCGCCACCTCCTCCCCCATTGCGCCACCTTAGAGAGGAGAAGGAAAGGAGAGGAATCGTATTTTCTTCGTGACCTTCGAGGGTAACGATCTATAACCCTTTATATTTGCTATAAATTAATCGCTAATCAATTTTGACACTAATTTGTTACATGCGTAGTGTAGATGGATCGAAACTGGATGTACAGCAGAACCGTGTGAGTCAAGAGTACATTAATGGCGTGGTTGCTTTTAGAAGAGCATTGGAAAGGTGATATGTTGAAGAAGGAGATAAATTTTATGTCTTGTCCATGCATTGATTATGTAATTTGAAGATGTTTAACAACGGCGCAAATAGAAGCGCACTTGATTGAAGGGTTTCACAAAAGGGTATACATGTTGGACCACCACGGTGAAGAGCGATTATTACACATGAAGTTAGTAATGACGGCACCGCCGAGGAAGTCAACGATCGCGGATGTGGTATCTTGCTTTTGATGAGGATATGTCACACGATGACAATCTGGATCGGATGCTCTGCGATGCGTAAGAGAACTACTGAGGAGAGAGAGTTTTGTAAATTCGAGGGCTTAAGGGAGGACTCGGTGAGACCTTTGTTCCTGGTTGCAAGCCGAATATACAAGGTTGTCAACCGTGCTTGAACCGCTGAAATTGAAGGCAAGCAATGGTTGGTCCGATAAGAGTTTCACGGCGTTGTTAGGTCTCCTAGCGGACATCCTTCCGAGGGAAGCGTGTTGCCCAAAGACCACCTATCAAGCAAAGAAGGTTATTTGTCCATTGGGAATGGAAGTAGAAAGAATACATGCATGTCAGAATGATTGTATCCTCTACCAGTAAAGAGTATCTGGACATGCATGTATGTCCTGTGTGCAAAGTATCCCGATACAAGCGTCGAGAATCTTGCTAAGGTGAAGCAAGGACCTCTGCTAAGATGTTGTGGTATCGCTCGTGATCCCACGTTTGAAGCGTTTATTTGCGAACGCAAAGGATGCAAGATTGCTGCGTTGGCACTCGAGAGGCGTAAGAGAGATGGAAAGCTAAGACACCTGCCGATTACGCCCGGTGGAGAAACTTCGATCGAGCTTCAAGAGTTCGGTCGGAACCGAGGAACATAAGGTTAGGGTTGAGTACGGATGGAATGAATCCTTTCGGTAACATGAGCGGCCGACATAGCTTTTGCCCGTGAATCTATGTATGTACAACCTTCCTCCTTGGTCGTGTATGAAGCGGAAGTACATTTTGATGTCACTACTTATCCAAGGGCGAAGCAACACAGGAATGATATTGATGTGTACCTAGCACCATTCTTTGGAAGATCTTGTGACTTTGTGGAGCGAAGAATGCAGGTATGGGATGCGTACAAGCGAGAGAACTTCACTTTACGCGCCATGTTGTTCTCGCACCATCAATGATTTTCCCGCCCTTGGTAACTGTCAAGCCAAATACAAAAGGAGCCAAAGCTCGTCAAGACCGCTTAGATGCTACAGAGAGTGTATGGTGAACAACTTCAGAAAAGCGTATATATCGTCACCGTAGGTTCCTTTCAGAGTCACCCATACCGCAAGATGAAAAAAACAATTCGACGGAAATAAGGAGAACGATTCAGCTCCAAGGGCTTTTAGAGGGAAAGAGGTCTATGATATGGTTAAGGATGTCGATGTTGTGCTTGGGAAGGGACGTAAATTAAGAACCCGTGAGAAGAACATCTGGAAGAAGCGGCCAATTTTTTGGGACTTGCTTTATTGGGAGCACTTAGAAGTTCGCCACTGCATCGATGTCATGCACGTAGAGAAGAATGTATGTGATAGCTTGATTGGTCTCTTGCTGAACATTAGTGGCAAAACAAAGGATGGTGTTAATGCACGGCGTGACTTGGTTGATATGAACATAAGGACTGAGTTAGAACCGGTAGAGACCGATATAGGACGAACGTACCTTCCCCCAGCTTGCTACACTCTATCCAAGGCCGAGAGAAATGAACTGTGCCAGAGCTTGCATGGAGTGAAAGTCCCATCTGGTTACTCCGCTAACATTAAGAACCTTGTTTCTATGCAAGATTTGAAATTAATTGGTATGAAGTCTCATGATTGTCATGTGCTGATGACACAAATGCTTCCTGTTGCAATTAGAAGTATCTTGCCGAACAAGGTCCGAGTGGCAATCTTGAGGCTGTGTTATTTTTTCAACTCAATTGCTCAGAAGATCATTGATCCCCAAGGACTAGATGCTCTGCAGGCCGAGGTGGTGACCACTCTATGTCATCTTGAGATGTATTTCCCTCCGTCATTTTTCGATATCATGGTCCATCTCATTGTTCACCTTGTGAGAGAGATAAAGATATGCGCCCTGTGTTCTTACGTCATATGTACCCGTTCGAGAGGTACATGGGAATTCTCAAGTCCTACGACGGAATCGATCTCGTAGGAGGGCGGCATCATCGAAGGTTATGCAACCGAAGAGGTCATTGAGTTCTGCGTCGACTACATGGCTCGTGGAACCGATGGGTGTGCCTCTATCTCGCCATGAGGGGAGACTGGATGGTATCGGGACCATCGGAAGGAAATCAATAACTCCCGATCTGGATACATACGCTCAAGCCCATTTCATGGTCTTGCAACACATGACCCAAGTGTCCCCGTATATCGACGAGCACAAAGACATGGTGCGCCAATGAATCCGCACCGGTCGGAGGTTTGGATCACGAGAGAGCACAACCGCTTCGGTTCAACGAATGGTTAAAGGTGCGAATCATGGGAGGTCATCAAGTGATGATCTGTTGCTATGGTTGTACGAGGGCCACAATTTACAATTGTCACATGGCAAGGATCGACATCAATGGGTACACATTTTATCTGGCACTCGGGATAGGAAGAGCCGACCCGTAATAGCGGTGTCGCATAGATGCATTCAATACCGATGGGATGAGGAGCTCCTACTATGGGCAAATAGGCGAGATATGGGAGCTCGACCACGTGCTTTTCAAGATCCCCTATTTGGTGCCGTTGGGTCCATCTCGCACAGTGAAGGTCGACAAATGCGGTGTCACACCGTGGACCTCGAGCGTGTCGGATATAAAGACGAACCATTCGTACTGGCTAACCAAGTTGTTCAAGTCTTCTATGTAACCGACCCGGCAAATAAGAAGCGCCACGTAGTTCTTCATGGAAAAAGGAGGATTGTCGGAGTTGAGAATGTAGTGGACGAGGAAGAATACAATCAATTTGACGAGTTGCCTCCTTTGGAAGCGGCATTAAGCTCGAGGAAGAACCCGGTGAGGAAGCTAGCTATATGCGCGTCGATCATCACGAAGGCCTATATCTTAATTAAGAATTTACTCCAATGTAATTAATTTATTCCATAACATCATGTGTTATGGACTTGTAATCTCTCATATATTTTGATGTCAACGTGAAATTGTCATGTGTTGATGTGTTATGGACTTGTCATATTTGATATTGATGTCAATGTGGACGACATTGTAATGTGGAGTATCAAAATTGTCATCATACTTGATTTCGAGTTGAGTTGAATTAGATATGAAATTTTGAAGTCAAATGTGTTATGAACTTGTTATGGACTTGTCATATTTGATATTAATGTCAATGTGTGGACGTACATTGTAATGTGGAGTATCAAAATTGGTTTCACTTGATTTGGAGTTGAGTTGAATTAGATATGAAATTTTGAAGTCAAATGTGTTATAAACTTGTCATCATACTTGTCACGGGTTAGAATTCATATGGACTTGTCATAATTGTCATCATACTTGTCTCAGCAGGTTCACTCTGTTTTCTCAGGATATTTATGTCTCACCAGGTTCAGTATGTTTTGTCAGGATATCATAAATTGGCCTCAGGTTGTCGGCTATCACAGACGGTTTTATTATACAACCGTCAGGAATAATATCACGAGCGGTTGAAATGAGAACCGCTCGTGATATTAATATCACATACGGTTCCATAATAGAACCGCGTGATATTATATATCCTGACGGTTCTATTATGGAACCGTCAGGTGATATATATCACTGAGCGGTTCTCATTTCAACCGTCGTGATATACTTTTTATAAGGCGGAAACGCTAGGGTTTTCCTCTCACTTCTCACTTCCTCTCCCGCCCTTACTCTCTCGCTCGTTCGCCTCCTCTAGGGTTTAGGGCTCGCCTTCACCGCCGACCACGACCTCGGCCGCCGCCCGACATTGGTGCCCCGACCTCTGCGCCGCCGCCCGACCTCGGCGCCGACCTCGGGCCGCCGCCCCGACCTCGGCGCCCGTTCACCTCCCAGTCAGTAAGCCCGGCGTCGCCACCTTCGACCTCGGTGCCGCCGCCCCGACATTGGCGCCTCCGACCTCGGCGCGCCGTCCTCCTCCCGTGTCGGCCTCCTCCTCTGCAGCCTTCTCCCCCGCCGTCCTCCTCCCCGTGTCGACCTCCTCCCCCAGCTCCCTCCTCCCAGCATCGGCCTCCTCCCCTGCACTGGCCTCCCCCAGTTCTTGTGCGGCATCCTCTCTGTGAGTATTGCTCCTCTGTGGCAGTTCGGTTGATCTTTGCATATATATATATTTGCAGTGCTAGTTGCAAATTAATCGGTGGGCTTTGTTGACATGCTCGTGATGAACTCCGTCTTATCTTGAGATTGAATGTGATAGTTAGTTCATACTTGAGCTCTATTGTATTACTTACTCTTGTCAATATGTTGTATCGTTAATTGGTTACTTTCGGTTCAAACTCATAGTTCTATTGCAAATTGATCGGTTGTATTGACTAGTTTGTGATTCTTCTAGTAGTATGTATGAGCTCATTCAACTTTTCATTTGCCATCTTGATCTCTGTAGTCAACCTCTGTTTGTTGGAAGTTTAATCTGTTTTAGATTAATGATTGAGATCATTTGACAGATTAAGCAAAGTATTGTTTAGAGCTCATAGTTTGAATTTATATTATCATATTCATTTCATGAAGAGTATAGACAATAGGATTGAGATGGCAAAGACTTGTTCTTTAGCTACTCTCCTTACGAGAGCACATAATATCATCAATCGCATTTCCTTAGAGAAGTAGGCTCGGGCAAAAGATTTGTATCACTAGTTCCTATCTATACAAAGATCACAAGAGAAGTGGTGGATTAAGGAGTGTTAGGAGTGTTAGAATAGAAGCTCGTGGATTAAGGAGTGTTAGGAATGTTAGTAGTCTGTATGAGCTCATTCAACTCTTCATTTGCCATCTTGATCTCTATAGTCAACCTCTGTACTTCTTCCTGAGAGCAAGTAAGCGAGATGGCAAAGGCACCGTCTTTGCCGCCGTCACCGACGCCGCAGATGGAAGAGGCGCTGACGAGGCCGCCAACACCGACCCCGCAGATGGAAGAGGCGCCGACGAGGCCGCCAACACCGACCCCGCAGATGGAAGAGGCGCCGACGAGGCCGCCGTCACCGTCGACGATAATGACACGGAAGCGAGATGGCAGAGGACAATCGAAAATGCCTACGGGCCGGCTGGTCATCACGGAGGTCAGTGACTTTGGGGTCCCTCTGAGTCCCAAGAGATCAGCGGCGAGATTCCGGACCATCTGCGGGATACTTGAAGGAGCAGGTCCTCATCACCACACCAAGGTGGAAGGACTGACGAAAGAAGCGAAGGCGCGGCGTGGATGAGAACTTTCAGAGAAGTTCACTATTCGAAGCACATGTGGCATGCGCGGCGACGGACGGCGATGCTCACGATGGGTAAATCGTGGAGGACCTTCAAGAGCATTCTTGTCACGGCACGTGAACACGGTCGACGCCCTTCGCAAATATAGATTCTTGACGGGAAGCATGGGACACCTTTGTGGCTATGAAAACATCGGCGAATTTAAGGAGCAAAGTCGGCGCACAAAGCTCTCGGACACGAAACACTCACCCGACAGACTCGGCACCGCTGGTTACGCGGGTAAATCGAGGAATGGGCGGCGGAGAAGGAGAACCCGTTTCGATGTCACGGACCCGCGTTCCCTAAGCCGTGGTTAAGCGAGGGCACAAGTCTCGTCTTCGGCAAAGATCTCCTTCACAAACCCGCAGACCAGAAGTGTCCCAGCGTGTGGTAAGTATATCGAACTACTAAGTTGTTAATAAGTCCATAACTTCATAGTGTCTATAATAACGTGATGACCTCTTGCGGCGTGACTTGATCGCCCAAGCTTCCCAAGGCTCCTTCCGTGCGAGCGGGGAGAAGGATATACTATCTACGACCTTGGGAAACAAGGAGCACCTGGTCGCACGCGAGGCCTTGGGGTTAACGTGCCTTGGATTCATGGATTAGCGGACGACTACTACACGTATAGGACTAGGAAGAGATCCAAGGCGAGCACGACAACCGGTTAGTACAGATGATTACTAACCAATTTCAAGTAGAGA
The DNA here is from genome assembly GCA_036346405.1 of Phyllostachys edulis. NCBI lineage: Eukaryota > Viridiplantae > Streptophyta > Magnoliopsida > Poales > Poaceae > Phyllostachys > Phyllostachys edulis. Next base: position 43,429,081 of record CM070560.1, on the reverse strand, counting down.
TGGCAGCATTGCGAGTCAAATGGATATACTCATGAGCGGTGATGCATAAGCCACCCCGCTAATTTGGAAGAGCGGTCCTCGGCGTCGAGTAGCGTCGGCGTCCGCGCATAATTGTGAACATGACGACGTCCGACACCGATAGACAACATCAAGGTAGCGTACATCTATGGAATGCACCAAAGATAGACCCTAACGACGCCTTAGCTAATTGCGATCGCTTTGTAGGAGCCGACGCCAGAAGCTCCAAGTGAGGATGGATGGGTCCTTTGTATTGAGGTTGCGCAGGGATGGTGTATCCATACGAGGAAGGGCGGCAAAGACGGTGCCCGGTGGTGCGCAGTTACGCCAAGGTCCGTGGATATGGTACATGTCAATTTCGAGCCATCCATTGGACATTTGCCCGAACGAAGAGATCACAACACTAGGGGATGCCGTCCTCTCTTTTATCCAATGGCCCAAGAAGAACATCATACGAACCAAAGAAGTGCCGCGATCCGACACGACCATTCCTCTCCAACGGACCCTCGATGACTCCACCTCACGTTTAGCCTCAAAAGGCCACCTCTTCGATTCCCGTGGAGAAGACGCCAAGGAACAACAAAAGCGTGCGGCGATCGGTTCGAGTCGTCTCACAAAAAGACGATGCCAATCGCTAAGGCCAAATCGAAATCAACGAACGTTAAAGGCGCCTCCCAAGTCCGGAAGTCCGAGAAGTCCGGAAGTCCGCGATACCGGAAGTCCGCGATACTCGGAAGTCCGTGATACCCGGAAATACATCATCGGAAAACCGTTGTGTTCGGCGAGATAATGCACGTTGGACATGCTTGTCGCTTTGCATGCACGGTACTTGGACAAGACCCAAAAGAAGGGTCCGACATCTTTGGAATCACCGTCGAATACGAGGACAAGCATTTCTTCAGCGGACGAGGTACTTCGTCGTGGGCTTCAATGATTTATTTGAACTATTCAACCTCGTTGGCCTCGGCGTCTCGCTTCTCGATGTTGGACATCGTAAGCGCGTACAATCAAGTTCTACATTCATCTAATACCGATAAATATCACAACTCATTGCTTATGTATAGATACATGCTGCAAAATGTCCGGGAATGGAAAGAACCGGTGGGTTTCCTCGACCCACACGTGGTATCGTTGCAAACCATCCTACAAGACTCGTCCTTCGTCGAGAAATACATAACGAGGTCATTGCTTCTACAGAGGAACATGAAGTACATAGTGGTGCCCTACAACCAGGGGTAAGTGTCACTACTTGCTATACAAATTTCATTTGTACATTATACGCAAGCACGAACTTAGGTTTAATGACTATAGCGACATACATGAGTAGGTACCATTGGATCCTTTTAGTTATTATACCCAAGAGGAACCATGTGATATACCTTGATTCCCTAAACCGCAACAAGCACGACTTCAGCACTCTAAGAGGAATACTCGAGAGGTATGCTCATTTCCTCCTTACATAACTCTATTGTAGTCTTCATTCGTTTGAAATGGCCGAGGATAACTTTTTCGAATCATGTAGGTCGTTCATCAATTATGTTGCCAACAAAGGAATATACGATGGAAAGAGCGCCCAACTAACACATAGGATGGATTTTCGATCGTGCTACAACACAATAATACTATATCATACTTCATAATAACGCGTCTCGAACCGACTATACCTATATATGTAATTCTATTTTTGCGGTGCCAAAGAAAAAGATGATGAGTTATGTGCAATCTACGCCTCGCTATCATATGCACTAATCCTTACTGACTAAGAAGAAGGATCACGAGGTTTGTCAATCTCGAAATAATTATTTCCTAATTATAAATTTAAATATATATAGCTTACCACTTTACTCTTAATTGGTAGCGGCAGGTCTTGGATTTACAATGTGATTCACTCGTTGCGGAAGAGATCAAGGACATTCGAGGAAGCTCTGCGCCTTTATCAACTCGAAATCATTAACGACAACGGAGAGTTTCACTCCGTCGCCAACCCGAGCATCACCCCACTAAAACCTCTCAACGCAAAACAATTGTAATCTAGTTGTAACTATAGCGACAATACTTGAACAAATGCGATCTTTTGTAATTTATTTTGAGTAATGATCACTTTGAGTTGTCATGGTCGCTTGAATCTGTTATTGTGAAATCTGTTTTTGTGATTGCTGAATCATTCTTCGTGAATGCTTGTTTTCAGAGGGCATGGCTAGCAATTCCGAGGCTAGCCAGAAAACAAAAATTGTGGGCGAGGGTATTAGCTATCACAGCGGTTTTTGTTAAAACCGTGCAGGAAGGCAAGTATCACGAGCGGTTTCGATCGCAAACCGTGCGTGATAGGAGAATATCACGAGCGGTTCTATATAAAAGCCGTGCGTGATAGTCACAAATCACGACGGTTTTATTTAGAACCGCTCGTGATATTCTCTATCACGAGCGGTTTTATTTAGAACCGCTCGTGATATTCTCGAATCACGAGCGGTTTTCGGTTGAAACCGCTCAGGATATTTGACTTCACTGCATGGTTTTTAATAAAACCGTCGTGATATTTCGTATCACGAGCGGTTTTGTACAAATGCGTGATAATATCTGTTATCACAGACCAACAAACATAGATGGTTGGAAACCGCTGCGTGATGACGGTTCCGAACCGTCTGTGATGTCGGTTCCTGTAGTAGTGCGCACACGCTCGAGTCTGATTAAGTGGGTCCATGAGGACCGTTCGATCTTGATCGGAAGGTTGTCATTGCGCGCGATTGTTCGGACTAGGCTAAACGGTTTCGATATCTGGGCTGTTGATTTCCAATCAGACGGCTCACACATGGTGCATCTAGTTGGTTTGGTTGAGTCAGTCCGCCGAGTCGGACTCGAGCCCAAGGAACAGTACTAAGGTTTTGACTGACTTAATTCAAACTGATTCTACTTTGACTAAGGCCTTATAAATAGAAATAAATTTCTTAAAATCCTAAAATAAATCAGGGGTGTTCCTGGGATGACCTGGTACCCATATAAAATTTGAAACCCCTTTGTTCAAGTTATATTTTGTTCAGTCTAAATTCAAACTTAAAATGAGTCATTGAATTGTGTTTGAATTTTCTGTGGGTTGGAACTAATCCCAAAAATTTGGAAAAAATTATATTAATTCATGATAATTAATTTAGTATTGGAGTAAATTATTTTCAGAGGAACTTCAGTAGCATTTGTTTTAGTTTTCTTTTTGAGTTTACTTCTTTAAGTGTAGGTTCAATATTTGAACAAGATTTTCCAAGTGCAATATATTATGCAAATATTTATAAACATGATGCATGCTGATGAGGTGCATCCTAATTATCATTAATAAACTTGGGGAAGTGACAAGGTGCATATGTGGAATTGGAATGATGAGACTTAGATAAGTGCAGAATTCAAGAGGAGAATCTTCATGAACTCATTATTAAAGCTTGATCACGAAGATCGAGTACCCAAAGAATAAATCCCGGAGATTAAATAAAATTGGGTGGATTGTACTCTGTTTCCCTTGACGAGTTTTTCCTAAAGTTTCTCGTGTAAGGTTTTTAATGTGGTAATTCGTGCAGCACAGTGGAACGTGTTTCATGTATTCTTTCTCCACATTTTTTCCACTAGGTTTTTGTGGATTTTTTACGAGACATGAACATGACGGATGAGTGCCCAAGGGGGAGTGTTAAGAAACCGGGCCCAGGCCAGGCAGGCCTGGTCCATGGTGGGCTCGTTATCCATCTAGTAGCTTATATAAAGGGGGGACCCCAACCATTGAACTACAGTTTTACAGAAGAGCAATAAAGAGAAGCCAGAAGTCCCCTCATATCTCTGTGTTCAATCTACTATTCTATACTTGTGTTCTTGCATTGTTCTAAGCGACTCTACGCTTGTTTACGAGGTAATCGATCGGACTAGACTCACCAGCGACAATCACTCAACAAGTACATATACAATTGAGTACAAATGCAACCCGAGCCATAGTTTTCATCAATTAGAGATATTGGATGGTCAAGATCTTTTCCTTTTTTCGATTAATGTAGGAATTTCTAACTTTTTACCTCGGGATTAACGTGGGTGCTTCGAGAGGAGCTTCAAATTTGGAAAAATAAAGACAGATGACATAAAACAAAGCAACGCATATTTTTTTGACAAGAAATAGTGGGAGAGGCCTCTACTATACACACACAGACAAATAAAACGTTTTATGCACATGGGGAAATGAAAACAAAAAAGTTACAAGCCTCTAGGGGTAAAGAAGATTAAACAATTGTTTCTCTAATCAAAGATAAATTGTTTAGTGGCATATTAGGGAATGAGTAAGTTTTTCAGTGACATATAACGAATTTTATCTAAAAAAGGCTCATCCTTCTCTCTAAAAAAATAAATAAATAAAAATAAATGGAAAAGGAGGCTCATTTACATTTTTTTACAGATTTTATTTTTACCTACTAATGCAAGCCACTTCGTTGTGGCACGCAACCTAATCAACAAAGGAAAAAAAAGAATTGGGCACATATGATGAACCCTCACAAAAAAGATGAATAAGGATAAAGGTTTTATAAATCAGAACCGGCTCAAAACCAGAGGAGGCGAATCCAGTTTTTCGGCAAAAACTAGTTGTTTCTTCACAAATACAGGGTAATAATTTCTTGTCCCATTTTTATTAAAAAAAATAAACCCAAAATGTTCAATATCTCAATGTTACATGTCCAAATGGCTAGAGGATCATGGTAACACCGTGCCTCCAACCAATCACGTTAGGGCTTGTTTGGATAGGGAGGGACTAGAACCAATCCATTTGGATTAGAAGAGATTTTAGTTCAAATTCCAAGTCAATTCGAAGGGATTGAGTCATATCACAATGTATACAAACAAGCCCTTAAGCTAAAAGACAAACTCTTACATCAACCACGAGAACACAAACAAACTCATTACAGAACCAGGTGTTTATTTGGTCTTTTGCTATTTTCTGAAAATTTTGGGTTTTGAATATCTAAAGTTTGAGATATATTCTAGAAGAAATTAGGACTATTGGCATAGCGGAAGGAATTGTCAAGCACTAGGAGCGGCCATGTGGTCCTTTTTGCGAGAAACCCCTCCGCCCTCCCCTTCGCCTGTGCCGCCTTCACCTCCCATCTCCTCCCCTTCGATCACGTCGCCCGCCTCCTCCCCTTCGCCCGCGGCGCCCCCTCCTTCCCTTCACCCGCGCTGCCCCTACCACCCACCTCCTCCCCCGCCGCCCGCCACCTCCCCTTCGCCCATGCCGTACCAGCCGCCCGCCCCATCCCCTTCGCCCGTGCCGCCATCGCCGCCCCCTTCTTCCCTTCGCCCGCGTCGCATGCCTCCCCCTTTCGGTTGTGCCGCCCTCGGTGCCCCCTTCCTCCCTTTGACCCGCCACCCCTCTTCCCCTTGGCCGTGCCACCCTCCTCCCCTTCGCTCACGCCACCCCGCCACTCGCCTCATCCCCTTCGCATGTGACCCTCGCCGCCCCTCCTCCCTTTCGCTTGTTGACGTCTCCTCCCCTTGGCCGCCTCCTTCCTTCGCCCGCACCACATGTCTCCTCCCTTTCTCCCGCTTCCCCCCCCCCTCACAATCGTGCCCCACCCACGTCGCCCTCACCACCCCCTCCCCCCCACTTCACCTGTGCAGCCCACCTCCCCCCTCCACTCGCCTCCTCCCCCTCGCTATCGCAACTGTGTCCTCACCTCCTCCGCTCGGCTTCCCTCGCCCAGCATCCCTCGAGTCCTCCCCACCCTCAGCCGTGCCACCCTCGCACTTGCTTCCTCCCCCACTATCATCGCCACCAACGCTACCTGCTCCTGACCTTCCACGCTGTCGTCGCTGCTCCTGGGTTACCACACACCCGAACCCTAGGACGTCGTCAGCATCTCCTCCCCTTCCCCCTCCCTCATTCTCATGTTTTCTCAGCTTTTCTCTTTATGCCTCAATTTTGTCAGCCCAAAATCCCTCAAAATGCTTTGGAAAGATGGCACAGGTTTGCTATCTACTTTTCATGTTACCATGTTTATCAATTTAATGAGAATACAGAGTGCTCAAGTTTGTGCTCACAAATTCGCAAGTCTAAACACTTCTAATTTAGAATTTTTGCATTTTTCCTAATGGTACCAATTTAGCAATTCTTCCCAAACTATAGCCCTATTTGGAGACAAAACTCTTGAAAAAATAAAAGGTTTAAATCTTAGCCAATGTTCTTTGTTACAAAAAATATATATATTTGTGAGTGTGTTCTCATTTCAGCTGACTATCATCTACATTCACATTATATCGCTATCACATTCATATTATATAAAATTAAGTTTTCTTTAGCCAGTATCATCAGAGAGGTTGTCAGTTGTCACCCTTGATGCTTAAATTCAAGTTCCATCTTTCCCTTTGTTGACTGCCATTTGATAAGAATGTATATTGTTGTTTGTAGGATTTTGTCAGTTGGTTAAAAAAAATTCCTCCCATAAACGTGAGCTTTCTCATGTGTAAAATATAAGTGTAACCTTTTGTTTCTTTTAATGAAAATAATAGTTAGGCCCAAAATTGTTAGCCACAATCCTTTTCGGTTCAATTGCGTTTGCTTGCAATGCAAAAACCGTCTAATGTTGAATTATTAACATAGGGGCACCATAGGAATCATGGGTTAGAACTTAGAAGTTAGAACTGCTTTGCAAATGTGCAAAATGGTACGAATTAGCTAACATAACCTCCCATCAGTCTAACAAGATGGTTCATGGAGATGACCGAAGATAATAATCAGGTGTGGTTGTTGGTTATTGTGATTATGCTATTACATTGATTTAAAATGCATCATGTTTTGTCCTTGAGAAAATACTTGCGGTTGTTCATAGTTCGATTTTGTTGAGGATATGTGTTTCCCGTGTGGCTCAACAATCCAAGGCAGCTACGCAGGTTGTGGATTCCTAATACTGGCCTCGCTGAAGAATCTAGATCCGCCATTATGTGGTAATGGAGTGTTTTGGTAATTAATGACAATCGTCATATGGACTAACATTTTTTGTGAGTTGGTAAAACAGGTTGAGTCCCACGATGATGAAGACTTTGTGTGGCGTCATGAGTTGATTATGATCAAGTCAAGACTCCGGATGAAGGATGTCATCATGTGTTGCTGATATTCAAGACAAGATCCCGAAGTGAAGAAAATCAACATGTGTTGATGACCATTAAGACAAGATCTCGAAGTAAAGAAATTCATCATGTGTTGATGATATTCAAGACAAGATCCCAAAGTGAAGAAAAGATCATCAAGTGTTGATGATTATCATGTCAAGAACCCGGATTTGGAGTGAAGATGTTCGTCATCAAGTGATCACCCCTAAATGGATGCTCAAGGCAAAGGTATGACTAGCATAGGCTAATGGTGTGTTCCTAGTCTTTTATTGGTCTTGGTGTTTGGTGTGAAGACCGGATTGCTAGTATAGGTTGCCGTACTATTAAGAGGGGTCATAAAAAGTAGCTTGAGTAAGTCATGTGTTGATAGCTCAATCTCGCTTGCTCTAGCTCTTCTAGGCATGATGCTATTGTTTGCGAATGTGTTTTGTAAATAGTTGAACCTCATGCATTAACTCTTTGTTTCATGAGACAATAATTTGCAAATATGTTTTGCAAATAGTTGTAGTCCATGCACCTACTCCTTGTGGCATGATACTAAAGTTTGCAAATAGTTGAGGCTCATGCATAATTCATGTAGCATGTAACTTTAGTTTGCGAATGTGTTTTGCAAACGGTTTAAGTCCATGTACAATATTACTTGTTGTGTAATTCTAAAAGTCGGCAAATGTGTTTTGCACCTTGTTGAGAATCTTGCTTTCATCCCTTGTTTGCATCCCACATCAATTGGCAAATGTGTTTTGCAAAATTGAGTTGAAGCGATTTGTAAAATTAGTTTTTGATTCCTTGACCGGACTGACCGCAGTAGGTAGAACGGATTGACTAGAACCCCAGACCTTTGAAATGGTCAGGTTTTTCCAGAGAGCTTCTTTTCTTGCTTGTGGCTATCTGGACTGACTACAGTTGGAGGGCCGGACTGACCGGACCTTCGGGTCATTGGTGTTGTAAGCTTTTTCCAAAGAATGTTTTTTTTTGTGATTTGCTCCTGAATTCTCCTTGCCGGACTAACCACGGTGTTGTCACCAGTTAGACTGGAACCCCGGATTGACCAGCGCGGTCTGCTTTTTCCAGTAGCGTGTTTTCTCTGGTTTGGAAAACTTTTGAAAACGGTCTGATCGGACCTTGAGTGGGAAGACTGACTGGACCTAGCATAATGGATAGACTTTGTAGCAATGATTACTGCAAAAGTTACCGTTACACTGTTGTCCGGTCTGACTAGCCCTATGCCTGCGGTCTGACTGTCCTTCCTGGTTTTTGCACAAATTATCCTCCAACCGCTAGTTTTTGTGTGTGGGTGTATAAATATCCCTTGTGGCTAGTTGTGGAGGTAATGCTGGCACCATTTTCGTTTCCCTTGAGAAAAGAGCAAGTCATCTCCTCTCCTTTGTGCATGTGTTGCACTTAGTGATCTTAGAGAGCAAGATCCTAGTGCATGTGTTGCATTAGGTGTTGGATTTAGTATCCATTGAGCTTAGACACTTGATTCGTTCAAGTGAGCATCTCAAACTTGTTATTCTTAGTGTTTGCCAACACCTAGATGGTTTGAAGGAGTTGTACCGGTGATCTTCTCAAAGAAGGTTGTGAGAAGACCCAGACGGTTGTGAGTGGCTTGGTGCTCGCTATATCCAGAGTGAAGGAAGAGAAACCCCGAGTGGATTCGAGGTGTAGGCTTAATTTGTAGAGCTGGTTCAATTCATTTCGGCTTACCTCAACGTGGCCTAGGGCAAACCGGCAAGTTTTCGATCACTACGGGAAAAAGTTCAAGTGTTCTTGTGGTTTGCTTTCTTGTGCTTTACTTTCTTACAATTTACATTTATAGAATTAAATTGCTTGCTTATCTCCTTATGATTGTATTCTTTGTCTTAGTCTTAACTTGTTGGTGCACTTAGTCAAAAATAGTTGATTTAGGTTTTAATTGAGCAAAACCGAATTGATTTACAATTCCACCTAAAATTCAGTTTTAGCCAAAAGAATTTTTAAAACCGCCTATGCTTGTTCTTCCTCTATGCTTGTTGAAACTAATCTTGTAGAGAAAAATAAAAAACTCAAGGCCCAAGTCGAGAAATTGACAATTGACTTGGGAAAAACCTTCAAGGGGAAGGCCACCCTCAATGATATATTGAGGAAGCAAAGAAGCTTGTAAGACAAGAGTGAAATTGACTTCACTCCCAAGAAGAAGGAGAATAGCAAGACAAGGTACAATACAAGACATGCAAAAATCATCAAGTGCCTTGGTTGCAATGATAATGGCCACAATGCCTCGGTGTGCCCAAATCAAGTGGATGTTAAGTCAAGACATTCAAAGAAGAGGAAAATTGGTAAGAAGCAAGAAAAAAAGACAAGAATGGGAAGTAAAGCCCAACTTGCTATAATTATCGTGAAAAGGGAAAAATTAGTAAACAATGTCCCATGGGTAACACTCCTAAGCCTATCCTTTATAATGATCATTAATTATTTACTTAGGAAAGATAGAAATGGTAGGGTACTTGCTAGACTTGTTAGTTCACCAAAGATTAATGCTCGGGCCATTTGGGTGCCCAAATCTCTTGTGACTAATATTCAAGGACCCAATCGTGTTTAGGTACCAAAAAGTACTTAACATGCTAAATAGGTACTTGGAGAGGCATTGGAGGCTTGGTTCATTCAAAAAGAGGATGTAAGATCGAGGAGGCCAACTAGAGGGGGGTGAATAGACGGTTTTTAAGTTTTCTTTGGCTAAAACCGAGTTTATGTGCGGAATAGTAAATCAAATCGGTTTTTGCACAATTAAGGCCTAAATCAACTAGTCTCACCAAGTGCACCAACAACCTTAGTATATGTCCAGGTTTGCAATTCTAGGATGACAAGCAATCAATGTAATTATAAGAATGTAAAAAGCTTGAATAAAAGTTGAGCACAAGAAAGCAAACCACAATGACATGGTTTCTTTTTACCGTGGTGTTCGAAGACTTGCTGATCTCCCCTAGTCTACATTGAGGTAAGCTCAAACGAATTGGACCGGCTCCACGAATTAAGCCAAACACCTCAATTCCACTTGCGGTGGCTCTTTCCCGCTCGGGGTAGGTGAGCTCCAACCTTCACAACACGCCAGGTCTCTTCACAATCTTCTTTGAAGAGATCACCAGACACGACGTCTCCAACGCCGTCTAGGTGTTAGCAAACACCAAGGGTAATAAGCCAAGCACCTTGCTTGACTCTCACCACGTGCAACGAATATACAAGCTCAAGTAGATACGAAATCCGCCTCTAGATGCAACACATGCAACTAGAGACCTCTCTCGTTGCTCACAAGGTGCAACACATACACAATTGAGAGGAAAAGCTCACACTAGCTCAAGAGAATGAAGTGGAGTGCCAAAAGATTGTCTCTCAACCAGCAACGATGGGTATTTATAGCCCACACACCAAAACTAGCTGATGGAGGAGATTCCCTAAAAATAATCAATAGGTGCGGTAGTATCGCTGTAGAAAACCGGTATTACTGCACTCACTATTCAACGATCGGAACGAGTGCATTAAATGCACTGTTAAAGTGTTAGTGCAGTACTACTACACTCACAGGGGTTGGTACTACCGCACTCCAGTAGTACCTCTCGACTAAACTGGTACTACCGATTTCTAGGGGAGAAAAACTTCTCAAAACACGTTCTCTGGAAAAAACGTACCGCCAACTAGAAATCAGTACTACCGCACTGAGGTAGTACCACAGTTCAGATGAGGTACTACCGCACAAAGGTAGTACCGCACTTCAGATAAGGTAGTACCGCAGTTATACTTGCGGTCATACCGTTTTTACTGATAATTGATTTTAAGAAGCAGTACAAGATGCATGAACTTCAACAATTTGCAAAACATATTTGCAAATTTTAGTATCATGCCACAAGGAGTAGGTGTATGGACTTCAACCATTTGCAAAACATATTTGCAAAGTATAGTCACATGCTACAAGGATTATGCATGAGCATCAACTATTTGAAAACATATTTGCAAACTTTAATATCATGTCACAAGGAGTAGGTACATGGACTTCAACCATTTGCAAAACACATTTACAAAGTATAGTCACATGCTACAAAGATTATTCATGAGCCTCAACTATTTGCAAAATAAATTCACAAATAATAGCATCAAGCCATGGAGAGCTAGAGCAAGCGAGATTGAGCTATCAACACATGATGAGACTCAAGCTACTAGACAAGACCCGTCTTAATAGTACGACAATTCTATACTAGCAATCCGGTCTTCCAACCAAACACCAAGATCGGTAAAAGACTAGGACACATCCTTAGCCCTAGCTAGTTATACCTTTGCCTTGAGTATCCTCTTGAAGCTTGATGACATGCACACATCTTCACTTCATGTTCGGGTCATTGTCTTGATATGCATCAACCCATGATGCATCCTTCACGTGCCCTCCATCAACACATGATGGGTCTTCTCTTGACTTGATGATCAACTCATGATCATCTCATCTTCGAGATCTTGATATGCATCAACACATGATGCATCCTCTTCTTGAACCTTGACTTGATGACGATCAACTCATGATGCCATCCAAAGTCTCCATCATCATGGAACATAATCTATTTACCCAACTCATGAAAAATGTTAGTCTCACAATGTGATTATCATTAATTACCAAAATATACCATTAACTCATAATGGCGGGTCTGGATTATTCAATCTTTCCCTTTTTTTTCCCCTTTTTGATAATTGATGACAACCACCACAATTACAAATAATTGGATATAAAGCAATATGAGTATATATGAACTACACAAGTTTTACATACTTAAAGGATATGTTTCAAAGTAGAGATCTCCAATATAAGTGGATAAAGAATAACGGTCAATACTAACGAAACCTCAAAATATAGAGTGTACTCCCCCTAAATGTGTGCATACACGAATGTGTAATAAAAACATATGCACATATTCAAGTTAAAATTTTAGTGGTATTCAACCTATATTTTGGATCTGAAGAATACAGCAAGATATAAGAATATGATGTCGAATGCTTACCTCCATGATTTTCATCTTTTCATCCAAATAAGACTAAACAATATCATACTCCGCAAACAAGTTAGTCTCACATTTAGATTTTCATTAATCACGTAAACCAATTAATGGAGCTTGAACTTACAGAGGTGGATTCTACCGTATGTTAATTTGGAGCCAAGCTTGAAGATGATCATGTCATATACTTCCTCCATAGGGTGCCACACACGTTCTGATATATAAAGTATTTATTAATATGGGGTAGGAAGCAATCCACACATAAATAAAATACTCCAAAATAGAATATAACTTGCTATTATTAATACGGAAAAAAGTCTTGCAGGACTCATCATAAGAATTAATGCTTTGCTCTCCTAGAGCTTACAACCATTATTCAATAATTCAATGTTCTATCACAACCATAAACTGCAAATGACTATAAAAATCTAAGTGCAATGCGTACACTAGATCGAATCAGCGAAGTATGAAGAAACTTCAGCCTGAATCTGCTCCATGTCCATCTTCTCTTCTTCGGCAACTACGGCTACGGCCGCTACGATATCCAAAGAAGGGGTGATGGGGGCTGCTTTTGGGCTGTCCACATCTATGGGTGCAACCAATGACTGTAGATCCTCTGTGTCTGTAATGGCAAGGTGTGCCTCATGTTGTCCTTTGCCCTTCTTCTTAGACTTGAAGGCATCAATCACGTGCTGCGGCTCATGGCAAACACATGACCAATGTCCCCATTTGCCATATTTGTGGCAACTTTGGTTCTGCTGACCATAGGGCTTCTCATCGCGCTTCTCTTGTTCGCCCTTCTTGGCTTGAGCATACTGCTTGGTCTTGCGACCCATGACCTTACCCTTCTTGCCTCTTTCCTTTGAGCAAAGCTTTCTCACCTTGTAGCTGCTAGCATTGACTTCATGGCCAACTTTGCTACTAGGCGGCTGTGAGATGTAGTTCTTCCTTAGAACCTCATCTTGAGCTTCCGCAACATGCATGATGTTAATTAGTTCGGCATACTTCTTGTAGCCATCTTGACGATAGTTGCGTGCGGATTGCACCGCATTCGGGTGAAAGGTAGAGAGGGTTTTCTCAATCTTCTCCTTATCCATGATTACCTTACCACAGAGCTAAAGACTGATACAAATTCTGTGCAAAGCAGAGTTGAACTCCCCCGCGGTCTTGTAGTCAGCAAAACATAGTCGGTTCCATTCCTACTTTGCATGAGGAAGAATGGTGTACTTCGGCTTCTCAAACCGCTTCTTTCGTGCGGTCCTTAAAGCTAGTGCGTTCTTCTCCACCATATACTCATTCTTGAGCATTAGGCAGAGATGGTGTCTGAGGAAATAAAGTGCCTGATCATTTTCCTCAGCCATTGGAATGACATCCTTCGAGGTGCCAAGTCCGATAGCAACACAGAGCTTCTTGGCTCCAAGTACGATCTCGACATCTGGTGCCCAAGTCAAGTAATTCTGGCCATACTAGGCTAGCTCTTCAAACTCCCGGTTCGTAATGCCAGTCATCTGCATGTAATTCATAAGATTATTACTAGTGATTTGCATAAAAATGGTTGCAAAAGTTCTCATGATGTTCCCATATTTTTTATGCATTTTTCATGATTTGGTACTATTTTCATTGATTAAAAGCAACATAAACTATCACAGATAATCAAAAATAGTAAATACGATACATAAATTGCATAGAAATAATAATAACAAAGTTAAACATGCTTCAACTTTTCAAAATGATTCAAAATTCGAATTCCCGGGGCCCTTTTCTGTTGGAATATGAATTTTCGGTGAATTCTGCAATTTCTAGAGGCTAAACCGCTAAATTTCAATTTTGGGAAATTTTCGCGCAATTTTCAGAGAGTCCAAGGGCCTTCTTGCAAAAATTTCTTTTTTCAGTTTTTCCCTTTTTTCTTTTTCCGAAAAAACTGGGCTGGCCTTCTTGGCCCATACCGCTGGAGCAAAAAGGGGGCACCCCGAAGGGTTTCCCTACCCCCTATACACCGAGCGGCGGCGTGCAGCACGGTGCGGCGGTTCGGTCATTGACGAGGATTAAACTCTCGATGTATTACTTTAATACATAATAAAAGACCATATGTCTTCATGGTCGTAACCCCTATGGCTCACGACATCCGTGGTCGTAAGGATTCCTGAGGTTATTTCGAGGATACCCTGGTCGGACGAGGGCCTGTACCCAGTCCCCGACCAGATGACTGCTCGTAGAAGCAATGAACTGGCATCTGGATCTAGCTCCGGGTATATTCCATACCGTGTGATAAATGGAACACATGTCATATTTGGCCCGTACCATGTGACGTTTCATAGTTTAAAGACACTGACAATAACAACCTTACAGTTGTGTGTCTCACAGACACACAACCGTCGAACGGTTGATACTTTGTCAAGCACTGCCTGCCTCCGACTAGACGCTTCACTTCCCAACAAGCGACACTTCTAGGAGTAACTGCCGCCACTTCGTCAACTACTTAAAGAAGAACACAAGCGACAGAAGGGGAGATTGAATCCAAGTCGGAAGATCAACAGACGATTGGATTTTGATAGCATAAGCAAGCATTACACTTAGTGTAATTAGGATTAGTCCACCGCCTTGTCGAAGGCACCCCTTGTAATAGCCAGTTCATAACAATAAAGAGCAGTCCCATTCTCTCCCAAGAACTCTCTGCCATTTTCCTCTTTTCATTTCGTAAGATCGGCGATACGATCGTCGACAACTGGCGTCGTCTGTGCGCAAGAAGGCGTTGAGTTCTTCAAGATCACTTCGTTTAAGCATTCCTCATCCAGGTTATGTTCAACTTTCTGGTCAGGTGTCGGAGACCCTCCAACAAACCATGTGGCGTACAAGAATGTACCAGGAGCAGAGGAATTCACAAAGTCACACAATGACCTCATCCCAGCGCTCCTCTTTCAGTAGAGGACAACATGGTCATGCAGAGGATCGAGCAACACCAAGACCCCCTCGTAGGTTTTGACCAGGAAATCACGAGGGAAGACGGCTCTTCATAGCAGTCACTCCTCCTCCTCACCAAGAGGAACGACTACTTGATTCAGGCGATCTCAGGCATCATCTGAACCAGGTAGGTGGTCAAAGGCATTATCACAATGTCCACGACCGGATTGGGACACCGGATCATAGATATGCAAATATGAGGAACCGATCACCGACTGACTTTAATCCAGCTCCTTTTCAAAGAAGGTGCCACGACTCCATTACGGGATGCCGAGCATTCTCGGCAGGTCTCCAGGCTGTTCATTGGCCAGACAGGTTCCGACCAGCTAACATAGAGAAGTTCAATGGGACTCAGAACCCATTAGAATTTCTTTAGGTTTATTCTACCGCCATCAAGGCCACTAGTGGTAATGATAACGTAATGGCATATTACTTTCCCATGGTCCTTAAAGGATCTGCCCAGTCGTGGTTGCTTAACCTACCGGTCGGGTCTATTTATACTTGGGAGCAGCTCTGCAATACTCTAAAAGCCAACTTTCAAGGGACATACGACCGCCCCGGAAAGAAGGATGATCTTCATCAGATGAAGCAGAAGACCAATAAAACTCTTCAACAATATAACAAGAGATTCAGTCAAGTTCAGAATTCCATCCTAGAGATCACAGAATCTTCTATCATCTCGGCCTTCAAAGCAGGGCTGAGGAATCACCAATTTACAGAGGATATTGCAATAAATTCTTCACGAACAACCATTGAGCTTTTCGACATGGCAGACAAATATGCGGCCACAAGCAAGGCGGTCGAATGGTATGAAGCCATTGATCGGAAGGACAAAAATCCCCAATCGAACCTAGAGAAGTAGGAGAAGAAAGGCAAGAAGTCTCTCAAGAACAAGAAGAATCACAAGCCCGACAACAATGAAGCCCTTGCGATTCTAGAGAAATATACCAAGGGCAAGAAAGATTTCACTAGTCGGAACAAAGGTAAAGCTTCGACAAGTGACTTCAAGAAAAGGAAGCAGTGGTGTCAACTTCAAAAAGCTACAGGGCTTGATCTACGCACCTGCCGGGGCCTGACAAAGTAAGCTGGAAGATTACTACTCAGGCAAAGATTACTAATCAAGCTCCAAGAAGGATAAAGATGGCGATGAACAGATGGACTACCAAGAGCCACAATATACGATGGATATGATCTTCGTAGGATCCTCCACATATGATTCTAGACGTCATCTGAAGGCCATGGAGCGAGAGGTCAACCTTGCCGAGTCTCCGATCACTATCAAGCCGTCCTGGTGGTCGGAAACTGTAATCTCCTTCAGCAAAGAAGACTGCCCCATACCGTCGACCCGACCAGGTAAGTTTCCGATCGTAGTTGAACCTACTATTAACAATTATAAAGTTAATCAAGTCTTAATAGATGGAGGTAGTTCTTTAATTTTTTTTTGCGAGAACATTGGAGGAGATGCAAATCCCAAGGTCCACGGTGAAACCTATAAAATATGCCTTCCACGGCATAGTTCCTGGTTCTACCGCTAAACCGATAGGACAACTGTCCCTATTGGTTACGTTCGGAAGGCCCGACAACTTCCGAATAGAAAAGGTTCTGTTTGATGTGGTCAATTTTGAAACCGCATACAACGGAATCCTTGGTCATCTGGCTCTAGCAAAATTCCTGATAGCTACGCATTATGGTTATCATAGTCTAAAGATGCTAGGACTGAAAGGTATCATTACGGATCGAGGAGACCGCAAAATGGCTTATACATGTGATCGAAAGTTATTATGTGGATATCATGGGGATATGCCCATGATCTTATGATGATGAAACAATTGGCAATGTTGCTTTTGGTTTGAAGTTTCATGCGTTTTCCGCAAAGTTAAAACGCTGATCTTCGGCCATTTTGGGAATTTGGCTTTGGGATAGGTTGAGTTCATAGGCTATAGTGCATATATGTTGCATGATGCATGTTTTCACTAACATGGGTCAAGTTGTGAAGAACTTGTTCCCGAAATCGATTTCCTTGTCTATTGTTGTGCAGGTTGCTTGGAGGTCAACGACGGTCCACGGCGAGGAGGATCGGGACTAAGCTTGGAGAGCTGAGGTCCAGAACGATCAAGGATGCCGGGTGAGCTCAATGGAGTCAAGCGTGGCGCAGAATAGACAAGGATGACCGAAGCAGGCGATTGAGACGATCGGTTGATCAAGCGATGCACGGGCGGTGCAAGTGCCATAGTGGTCCAGTGGGAACCGGATGGGAGAGACTTGCTGACATGATGAGAGCCATTGATCAACCTACACGTGGCGAAGCATGGATGTGTTTCGCACAGATCGGACTCGGTCTTCGGAAAAGATCGAGAAGGGGTATTTTGGTAATTTCACCAAATACCGCCTTGGTGACCTAATGCCATCCCGCGGCGCAAGACGGTACGTCAAGAAGTGGATTAGGTCAAGAGAAGATGAAAACGGCGCTTTAAAATGCATGCATGTGTGTTCCGTTGATGTTGGGCCTTAACGGAAGCCGATTAGGTTTAATCTTCTAGAAGCTTCAGTTCTAAAAGGTTTTTAGGGTTGGTGGCTGCCTTATAAAAGGAACAGTAGATGGGACGTCTTGTTTTGCGCCCATAAAATCAGGAGCCCCTGGCGGCGGTTTGTCTCCTTCAGAGATTGAAATTCTTGGCGGCGGCAGCCTGTAGCCTTGAGTGCAGAGAGAAAAAGTAAGGGCCGGCGGTGCCTATTGTTGATCGCTGTTTTTTCTTCTCTGGTGTGTGATTGGATTCTTCTATGCTTGCCCCTGGGTGGCGGATGTAATGATCGCGGTTTTGCTTCATGCGTATGAGTAAAGTGCTTTGTTATTCCATTGAGTTGATCCAAGATCTAGCAGATTGCTATTCTAGCTTTCTTTATTGCTTTGACTACTCAATGATGTGACTAAGGTTTTGGTTTATTTGCTAGTGCTCTTTGCAATTTGAGTTTTGTTTATTCCTTGGCTGCAGTCTTTTCTTGCATGCTTGTCGGCTCAGCTTCTTGTGGATTGTTGCGGCTGTAGAGATCGCCGTTTCCTGCCTCTGCTTGTGAGTGGATTCATCTGTGCATGATCTCGGCGGCGGCTTGTAGCCTCATCGGCAGACAGAAAAAGTAAGATGGCGGTGGCTGTTGTTCAAGTGCCCACCTAAAACCGATCTAGGTAAAGGCTTCAGTTTTTTGTTTAAGGCAAGGTGCCTCTGCATTATGCTGGAGATTGATTTATTCGAGGCATTGATCCACTTGGTGATTATGCTTGGAGTGTTGGCTTGAATTTTTAGATTTATTAATTGTCTAGTGGCTACAGCTTTTTGCTTGTTCGCACATGAGAAAAACCTTTGGCTGTTGATGGCTTGAATTCTTCTGGACGTGAATTGGTACCAGCGGCGTCTTCAGAATTTCAGCAGGAGGTGTTTGTACTGGGTCCTGTAGTTGTTGACGTGCGGCTGTGACATGGTGCTTGTGGCAGAAATACACGCTGATTTTCTTGCTGTGAATCATTACTGAGTTATGCTCTTTTAGTCGTTTCTTGTTTTTGTTTAGGTACAAGCAGTGCCTTTTCTTCTATCTGTTTAATTCGGTTTGTCTTTGCTCTAATTGCCAATACGAATTAAATGTTGAGCTCTGCTGCCGTTCTTGCCGAGGGAAAGGAGTTTGATCTGTTTTTGTTATGGTTTCTTGTTGATTATTGTGCAATTCAAGGAGATACTATTTGCTTTGGGGTTTTGATTGGATTCAGTACAAGTCTTCCGCAACACTTGTTTATTGATCTTCATAGCTTTCATAGCTATTGAAGTGAAATTGGTATTGAATTCAATTAAGGTGAAGAAGTGTTCGTGCTCCTATTTACCCCCCCCCCTCTAGTCACCTTTCCGGTCCTACAATTGGTATCAGAGCCCGGTTAGCTCTTCTCATAGATCTTAACCGGTCTTTGGAGCCATGGCGACTAACAAGTATTCAACCAAACCACCTGTTTTCGATGGAGTTGATTTTACTTATTGGAAGGCATGCATGCATACCTACATCGAGGCTCAAGGGCACGCTATTTGGCTTAAGGTCAAAAATCCATATGTCGTGCTAGCCAATGACAATGTGATCACTCCAGATGTTGAGGCTAATAGCAAGGCTCGGAACTTTCTAATCCAAGGTCTTAGTCGATCTGAGTTTGAGCGCGTGGCTCATTTGAGGTCTACTCACGAGATCTGGAGGACCCTTTGTGACTACCACGAGGGTTCGACTGCGATCAAGGAAGTGAGACAGAACCAGCTCAAGAAAGAATACTCAAAGATCGAGCAAAGACCTGGTGAGTCTTTAGATGAGCTGTGGGGGAGGTTCTCCAAGATTCTTCATGATCTTCGCACTGTTGATCTTGTTTTCACTGAGTCTGAGAATGCACGCCAGCTTCTAGGTGCTCTTGATGTGAAGGTCTGGGGGATGAAGATCACATCCATCAATGACAACACTATCATGAGTGAGCTTACCATGGATAAGCTCTACTCGAGGTTGAAGACGCATAAGATTGACTTTATCTCGTGTCTCCCCAAGACAGAGTCGATGGCTTTGGTGGTTGACCCATCTAAGGGTAGCTCGTCTGATTCCTTTGATTTTGGCTCATCTGGTTTTTCTTTGTCCGCTTTACATTCTTTGAGTGATGAGTAGCTAGAGAAGCTACCCGAGGATGACCTAGCCTCCTATCCACCAAATTCTCGAGAGTTTACAACAAGGTGAGGAATGTATGAGAGGTGGTCCGATCACTTGCTTTGAGTGTGGTGAGCCAAACCACATTCGCTCCAGATGCCCCAAGTGAAGGGCAAGGAGGAGAAGAACTTCAAGAAGGCCCTCAAGCTCGGGATGCGAAAGCAAAGAAGCCAAACTATCAAGAAGTTCGTCAGGGTCCTTGCCGCTCTTGAAAATGTTGACATGAGCGATGTGGACTCGGAGACGGAGGACGACGACGACGACTCTCATGGCAAGAAGAAGGCTCAGGACTTCACCGGTATGTGCTTTATGGCGAAGGACAGTCACGACGTTGACTCCTCCAACGACGACGACCTTTTCAGCGATCCAGATGAGGTATGTCCCTCACTTGCTGATATGAAGCGTGCTTTGGTCATTGCTGAACACAATTTGAAGAAGCAAGCTAAATTGATTAAGAGACAGGACAACATGATTGATGATCCGAACTTAGAGGTTGTTAGGCTTAAATCTGTTAATCCTGTTGATATTTGTGACTCTTGCTCTAGCTTGCAAAATGAATTGATCAATCTGAAATCTGCTCATTCCTCTGTTGTGGAATCAATTGAAAGATGCTCTTGATGAACTAGAATCCTCAAGTCTAGTCCTGCTTGCATGAATGCTATTGCTTTAGATGTGACTATCAGAGATGCTATCCCTTTGCCTTGTTCAAATTGTGCTTTGCTTGAACTAAAATTGGATAGTGCTACAAAAGAATTGATGAAATTTGATGCTAGTCACACCTGCTCTCATTGTGAGAAAAATAAGACTAAAATGAAAGAAATGACTGAAATGGTTATTTACTCTAAAACTGTTTCATGTGAAAACTGTGTTAAACTCACAATTGAGAATGATGCCTTAAACAAGACTCTTGAGGAGAAAGCTAAAATTGAACAATCCATGTCCACGACTGCTTCCAAGAAAGTTGTTGAGTCTGATTCTTGTACTCTTTGTATTGAACTTGGGCATAATGTAGATAAGATACAAGAAGCATTTAGAGTTAAGTTCAAAGAGCAGTTGGATAGGATTAGAGATAACTATTGTGTGTCTTGTGAGGCTTTGAAAGCCGAGGTAGCTCACTATAAGGAAAAGTCTGATAGGGCTAGCAAGTCAAATAAGTGTGCTTCTTGTTATGAACTAGCCAAACAAAATGACTACCTTAAAGAGACTCTTGAGAGATTTATTGGTGGGAAGAAGAACCTCAACATGATTCTAGACAAATCTAAGGTGAGTGTGAATAATAGTGGCCTAGGATTTGATTCCTAGAGCATACCAAGAACCATCCACCTAAGGTTGTTAGATTTGTTGAGAGTGGCCTGTTTGAGGTAGAACCCTCTAAGCCATCCAAGATAGTCTTTAAATCTGCTGGTTTTGCCCAAACCACTTCTAACAAGATAGGTGCTTCTACTTCATCAGGTCAGACCCTTTAAAAGGTTAGGTACCATTGCACCTTCTGCAAGAAGAATGGCCATATTGTTGAATTCTGCTTCTGTAGAGCCAAGATTGAGAGGAAGGAGAGGATGAGTACCTTGAGAACCATTAGAGGAGTTTCTTCACCTGCTGTACTCTCTAGAGCTAGGCAGCCTGTCTTTCCTGCTAGACATAGGCCTAAGTTCATAAATGACTTCTTTGACTCCTTTGGTGGTGTAACATCCCAAATATATAAACAGGAGTTTGTTTCAAATGTAATTAAATGTATAGAAATTAAAAAAATTTCTCACATCTTGAAACTCTTGAACTCACCTAAAAATTCTTGTCCAAGAGTTGTGTTTTCCAAAAACACAAAGCTCTTGTTGACAAAAGTCCAACTCACTTTTCAGCTTGTCACAAATCTTGTGCCAACCCTTTTGGAAATATTTGTCCTTGGTCCTAGAGATGTTGTGGGACCCCTCTGAAAAATATCATAAGTTGTAAAACTTGTTTGATAAATTTTGGAGGTAAAACAAACCCTAGAGCAGCCTTTAAGAATTTCTGGAGAAAACTGCAGTGCACAAAAACCTTTGGAAATTTTATGAAAGGATAATCCTAATGTCAGCAAGCTCCAGTTAAAATTTCATAAAGTTTGGAGTTGATTTGCTATCTCAAATAAATCCCTAAAGTCTCAGCTATTACATTTTAAACTCATTTGGCTTGTCACTGTTCCCTGGGCTTGAGCCTCAGTCCATATGGGTTGAACCCAACCCGCGCCTCTAGCTCAGCCCAGACCTCCTCTTTCCCCCACATGAGGTCGTAGCCGTTGGATCCCATCCAACAGCCACGACCTCCTCCACAACCATCGCAGCGAGGTCCTCCCACCTCATCGAGGTCATAGCCGTTGGATCAGATCCAACAGCCATGACCTCCCTTCGTTATCAACAGCCATGACCTCCCTTCGTTATCAAACGCCCAAGTCCTCCTCCCTCGCGAGGTCTTGCGCCGTTGGATCAAAGATCCAAAAGCCCATGACCTCCCCTCGTTATCAAACGCATCTGTCCTCCCCTTATCTGTATTGTGCGCCGTTGGATTACAATCCATGGCCACGACCTCCCTCTTTCATCGCGCGCATCAGACCTCCCACCTGCGTGAGGTCATAGCCGTTAGATAGAGATCTCACGGCCATTACCTCCCTTCTCATCTCGTAGCCGTTGGATAAAGATCCAACCGCTACGACCTCCTTTTCCTACTCAGTGTCTGGCCTACCAGCCCAGACCTCCTGCATCTCACCTCGTAGCCGTTAGATCAATATCTCATGGCCACGACCTCTCTGTGTTTGTGCGCTCCAGCCAAGACCTCCCCATGTGTTGTGTGCCCTTGGATTGAGATCCAATGGCCATGACCTCCCTCTCTGTCTTGCGCACCAGCTCAAGACCTCCTCATCATTGCGTGCCTTTGGATTAAAATCCAACCGCCACGACCTCCTTTGCGCCATGCGCAATGCCTAGGACCTCCCCTCTTTTGATCAGCACCATTGGATGCAAATCCAACGGTCCTGACCTCCTTTGCGCTATGCGCAGCGCCCACGACCTTGGATTGAGATCCAAAGGCCATGACCTCCACATCCTTTGGCTGTATCGCGCGAGCGTTAAGTCCTCCCCATCTAGTCCAGTGCCTTTGGATTTAGATCCAATGGCCAGGACCTCCTAACCCCTCTTCCTTTATGCATCCGTGCAAGGGTAATCTAAGGGTCAGGACCTCCCCAACCCTGATCCAAGGGCTGTGACCTCCTCCTTTCCATCTTGAACCTTACCATTTCAACTGAAATCCGAGGGTCATGACTTCCCCATCCTCTTTATCCAACGGTGGAGAGCCTGCCCTGTTCTTCTCCTAGCTCTAGCGCACGCATGCGCCATGGTAGTGAGGTGGTCAATGGCGGGTCATGTCCCAACGGCTCTGGCCTGCACGCATTAAATGCATGTTAGTGCCTTTCCGCCCTAGGCCATGCTCTAACCTACCTACCCTGTCACCTCCATGTCCTGTCCAAGCCATGGACCGTGCATGGGCTAAGCTCACCATGAGCTTAACCCGTGGCTCATGACCTCTTTTGCCCTAGCTATAAGACCTCTCCACTGCCTTCATTGGTTTCTTTTCCACACCTCACCATTTTGCTCTCGGTTCTGTGGAGCTCAAACCACCTAGAGCTCTCTTGGCTGCCATTGTCGAAGCTTGGAGCTCCTTGGTGGTAGTGCTCCTGTGGCTCCCTTTTCAACCTCTGCTCTATTTTGCTCCTCTTAACTTCCTGGAGTTAAACCCTAACTTGACTTTGGGTTGACCTCTTCAGGAAGGAGCTAAGTGGAGCTGGAGCTTTTGGCCGTGGAGCACATTTCTTCTCCAGCGCCGGTCCTCCCCTTCCACAACCTCCTCAGCTCCTTTAGGACCTCCAGGTAATCATCCTGATAGTCCTTTAGAGCTGGGCACCTGCATGGATGATGTTGCGGAGCTTTAATTTTCAATGTTGCACTTGGCCGTGTGCTTTTGCGCCGCCAAACTCCGGCTCATCGCCGTTTAGGGCCACCCCGCCGCTGGGGATGGTCCCGGCGTGTGCGCAACACTATTGCACATGCGTTGGTGCCCTTGGATGGCGCCAGCGAGGTCCTCATCGCCGGCGGCAAGCCTTGGGATCCTCTCGGGATTTTGTCGGACGACAATGGCACTGTGCCGTTGTCGTTAAGACAAAGACCTCCCCCATTAATGGCTAATCACCTCCAATCATTGTAGCTTTTAATGTGTCCTTAGCGCTGCGTGCGAGGTCTTGTGCTGTCCATCTCAGATCTACGGCCAGGACCTCCTCGGGGCCATCTTGGACCTCCCCTCGGGGTCCTCTTTGCAAAGGACCACCCCTGGTCTTTTGTAAGGACAACCCCTAGGACCTCTCTCCTTGCGATCTTGACCGCTAGGACCTCCTCGTGTGAGATCTTAGCCGTTGAGGTCCTCCCTGTGTAGATCTCCACCGCGTAGGACCTCCCTCGTAAGTCCTCACCGTGTAGGACCTCTTCGAGGTCATCTCAGCCATTTATGTCCTCCCCGAGTTGATCTTAGCCGTTTAGGTGCTCCCTTGGACAATCTAAACCATTAAAGTCCTCCCTTGGAAAATCTGGACCGTCCAGGACCTCCCCCGAGAGGTCTTGACGATATAGATCTTCCTTGGGGAGATCTTGATCGTTTAGACCTTCCTTTGGAAGATCTCGGCCGCCAGTCCTCCTCGCTAGATCTGGACCGTCCGGTCCTCCTCAATCGCTGTGGTCCGTTGGATGCGGCATCAACGGCCACGACCTCCTTCCGATTAGCGGCGTGCAAGATTGTTCTCTTGAGGTCTTGGGCGTCCGATTTAACATCAACGGCTCATGTCCTCCCCATTGCTTTTGGTTTTAGAATTCGAGCATGACTTTTTGATAAAGCGAAAAAAGGTATGAACTTTAAAAATGCATAACAAATTCATCCTAGCTCCTTTTTAGGTGATTCAAATTTCTGTAGCTCTGGTTTGGATTGAGCTCTAATCTAAAAATGGTTATGAGCTCAGTTCAGCTCCAGAACATGGATTTGCAATAGGTTTCAAAATTAACTTCAAATGTTTCATTAAAAATTCTTTTAACTTGCAAAATGCATAAGTAATTCTTTAGAGCTCATTTTTGAGTGAATCCAACTTTGTTGGCTTCCTCTGTTAGTGAACTAAATGTTAGCATAGTATTTAGGCATGTCACTATTTTTAAAAGGATTATGGGTGCAATTTAGTTGTGCCCATTTTCATGTCTTTGAAAAATCATAAAACATGCATAATAGCTCCAAATGAGGTGAACTCAATTGCGTTATTCATCTCATGAGGTGCTTGTTTTACTGTAAAAATTTCAATTGCACCACCTTTCTAGAAATTGTTGCCAAATAATTAAATTAGTGATTAGTAGCAGTTTTGATTTTTAGGGCTGAGCAGATTCGTTTTGATCATATCTTTTGCATTGAGAATCCAAATCAATTGGTTCTTATTGCTAAATTATCTAAAAATCATCCTTTTACGGTTGTAGAAATTTCAGAGCATTTGGAGTTCGTTTGCTGTGCTGTCTTTTGGTTTTCCTCGTTCTTATCGGTTCTTTTTCGCTTTTTCGTTAGGTGCCGACAAGTGCGTTGATCTTGAGAGTGTTTCCTCTGCAGCAGGTTGATTAACTCTAGCAAGACAAGCAGTTTGATCATATCCCATTATTGTCCCATTACTTTAAAGTTAATATTTTGTTTAACTTGTATGTATGCATGCTTTTGTGTCAAAGTAATTTATCGGTTAGAGGTAGCTATTCCTATTGCATGGTTGCCTTTAAATTGTTATCCCCTGCCACAAACCATAGGTTAATAACATCGCTGGTGAATTAGAGCCCGGTGATTTAATTATGCTCTTTTATTTGTCTTTACGGCGTCATGCTTAGCAAGGCTTAGATAACAGTAGAAATGGGCGGTTGTCGACATTATGTCGATGACCTTGATCACACAAAAACTATTATTCCATTATGTCCATCTTGTGCTTGTTACTTTGTAAATAAACAAAAATGAAAACAAAATTGTTATTGACTTGGGCACAATAGACGTTGGTGTGATTTGTTGGGTGTGAACGGAATGGTGCCTAAGTCCCCAAGGACCGAGTTACTTGTGTCACTAAGCCAAGCGTTTTTGCGTGCTAACCACACGAGGGGGATATGGGACCTCTCTTGACTAAGTACTTTGGGAGGTGTTAATTATGAGCTGGTCGGTGGGTGTGTTAAAAATAAAATGTGTGCGTGTGTGGTGTGGGGAGGGAGCATTAGCAGACCGGCTAGGCTGTCTAATGTGTCCTTATCCCTGTGGGAGGCGGCTCTTAATTAGCATCGTCCATTGGAAATGTCTCGTAGGACTTAGCCATGCCGGCATACCAAAGGAAGTGTGCTTAATCATGTGGCGAAAAGGCGATCTGGCGTGTGGGTACATTGGTACACCCCTGCAGGGTTAAAACTATTCGAATAGCCTCGTCCTAGGTTATGGACATGCTTGGTACGGTCGTGCAAGAACTAGACTCAACCATTTAATTAAAACTTGTTGGGTGGTATGAATTTGGTGATTCATGCTATTGTTGTGGTGGCTATTGGGTTAGTCACTTCCAGGATTGTTGTTGTCATCTATATATTGTTATTATGTTACTTGTCTCGTTGTTACTTGCAAATTAAAAATGAACTGCAAAACTGCTTTGAATTTATTTAAGTATTGCAAATGAAAACTTGCTTTATGCTAAAAATAAGTCCAAAGCCTCCTCCACTTAAATAAAGCTTGCATGTAGTTAACTATAGTTCTGTTATACTACACGTCAGTCTTGCGAGTACATTTTTGTACTCATTTGCTTTGCTTAATAACTTTGTTGTAGAGGAAGAAGGTGAGCCCCAAGGGCTTCACTCTTGTGAGATGTGCTTCGGGTTTGACGACTAGCTTGGCGGTCCGGTTAGTTGCCTTGTGGGTTAAGGCACACTGATTGGCTTTTGTTATGGCCATCTTATGGCACTTTTACTTCCGCTGTTTATTTTAGTTTTGTATTTGTTGTTTGGCCTGTTGGCCTCTCCGTTTGTAATAACTCTCTCTATTTTATGTATGTCTTTTATTCTAGTTCGTGCTTGGTTCTATGTTTTGTATGGAATTGATGCATGATTTTGTAAAGGGGTGTGTATACTGCATTCTGGGAAGTATACATATCTCGAAGATACGGATTATTATGTTTGTAATGCTAGGGTCAATGGATGACTAAGTATTACAAGCCTAATAAACCAGGGTCCTCACAGGTGGATCTAGGCAGCGTTCTGGTTTAGGATTTCGTGAGGAGAGACCACGGGTAGCATCTAGACAGGGGGAGTACCGACCTTTTGGTAGGTCGATTCGGAGAGGTCTAGGTGGTTCTCGTGTGTATTCTTATGATTTTGCTCCTAACCATTTTTCTGCTGCTTCTACTGCTTTGCCCAAGCATCGTGTGACTCAGTACTGGATTCCCAAGTCTTTTATCACTAACCCCAGTACTGAGGCACAGATATTTCTTGTTCGTGCTTTGTAGGTCCGTCGTGCGAGGAAGGAGGACATATGGCTTGTTGACTCCGGGTGTTCTCGACACATGACTGGAGATTCTAGATGGTTCTCCTCCCTCACACGTGCATCCGGCAATGAATTGATCACATTTAGGGATGCTTCTACCGGGACCGTGACAGCCAAGGGCGCAGTGCGCGTCAACAACAAGTTCATGCTTAAGGACGTCACTTTGGTAAGTAAGCTGAGGTATAATCTGCTATCTGTTTCTCAGCTGCTTGATGAGGGTCTAGAGGTGAGATTTAAGAGTGGTGAGTGTAGAGTTCTAGATTCCTCCGGTGAGCTTGTCTTTAAGATCTCTAGGTTTGAGAGGATCTTTAGTGCTGATTTCAGTATCTCTTCTGCTTCTAGCCCTAGGTGTCTTGTAGCTTCTGACTCCCATGATCTAGTGCTGTGGCATTGTAGGCTTGGTCATATAGGCTTCGACCACTTGATTAGAGTCAGTAGCAAGGATTTGATTAGAGGTTTGCCTAGGTTGAAGGCTGTTAGAGATCTTGTGTGCACACCCTGTAGACATGGTAAGATGGTTTCTGCTTCTCATCCACCTCTTACCTTAGTGATGACAGATGGACCTGGTCAGCTTTTGCACTTAGATACTGTTGGTCCATCTAGAGTTCAGTCAGCCGGTGGAAAATGGTATGTGCTTGTGATTATGGATGATTACTCCAGGTATTCATGGGTCTATTTTTTGGTTTCTAAGGACGAGGCTTTTGGCTTCTTTAGAGAGTTGGTCCTTAGACTTGCTGTTGAGTTTCCTGGAGCTTTGAGAGCCATTAGGAGTGACAATGGGACAGAATTCAAGAATTCTTCCTTTGCCACTTTCTGCACTGATAGGAGAATTGAGCACCAGTTTTCTTCACCTAGAGTTCCCCAGCAGAATGGTGTTGTAGAGAGGAAGAATAGGACCCTTGTAGAGATGGCTAGGACCATGCTAGATGAGCATTCCACACCTAGGAGGTTTTAATGAGGCGATCTCTCTCGCTTGTTATATTTCCAATAGGGTTTTCTTGAGATCTGTTATTGGCAAGACTTCTTATGAGCTCAAATTTGGTCATAAGCCCAAAGTTTCTCATTTCAAGATTTTTGGTTGCAAGTGCTTCATTCTTAAACATGGCAACCTTGATAAATTTGAATCTAGATGTTCTGATGGCATATTTCTTGGATATCCTGCTCATTCTCGTGGCTATCGTGTATTTAATTTTGACACTAACAAAGTTGTTGAGACTTGCGAAGTCACTTTTGATGAGGCTAGTCCTGGTACTAGACCCGATGATGCAGGTACACAGGTTTCTGAGGGCATCTTCATCGATGATGACTCTGAGGATGAGGACCCAATCCATCCTCAAGTCTCTTCGACATGGTTGGAGAGCTCGCTACTACTACAAATTTCTTGGTGGCGGCCTCCTCCTATCTTCACCGACGACTTGAGTGGCTCTGATCCTGCCTCCATAGTCCGTGAGGTAGAGACCACTTCAGCACCAGGAGCTCCTCTTCATATTCAGCGACGGCATCCACCTGAGCAGATGATTGGGGATCTACATGAGCGAGTCACTCGCTCCAGGTTCATTTCTCCTGATTCTCATGCACATTCTGCTTTTGTTGCTTCTTTTGAACCCCGAGATGTCACCCATGCTCTTTCTGATGCCTCTTGGGTCAATGCCATGCATGAAGAACTTGAAAATTTTGAAAGAAACAAAGTCTGGACCTTAGTTGAACCTCCACCTAATCATAATGTAATTGGAACAAAATGGGTTTTCAAAAATAAACAAAGTGAAGATGGGTTGGTAGTTCGCAACAAGGCTAGACTTGTAGCTCAAGGGTATTCCCAGGTAGAGGGCTTAGACTTTGAGGAGACCTTTGCTCCTGTAGCTAGATTAGAAGCCATTCGCATTTTGCTAGCATTTGCGGGATCCAAGGGCTTCAAGCTATTTCAAATGGATGTCAAAAGTGCTTTCCTGAATGGTTTCATAGAAGAAGAGGTCTTTGTCAAGCAACCTCCTGGTTTTGAAAATCCGAAGTTCCCAAACCATGTTTTCAAACTCTCCAAAGCCTTGTATGGACTGAAGCAAGCCCCTAGGGCTTGGTATGATAGGCTTAAGATTTTTCTGCTTAAAAATGATTTCAAAATGGGAATGGTTGATAAAACCTTGTTCACTCTCAAGCATGGTAGTGACTTTTTGTTGGTTCAGATTTATGTGGATGACATTATATTCAGTGGTTCCTCTCATGCTTTGGTGTCCAGATTTTCAGATTCTATGAGCAGGGAGTTCGAGATGAGCATGATGGGAGAATTGACCTTCTTCCTTGGTCTTCAAGTCAAGCAACTGAAAGAAGGCACCTTCATTCATCAAAGTAAGTATATAAAGGACCTTCTTCGGCGCTTCGACATGGGAAGCAGTAGGCTAATGTCTACTCCCATTGCCACGACCACCGTGCTAGACCCTGATGAGGATGGAGAGCCCGTGGACCAGAAGGAGTACCGCAACATGATTGGCTCCCTCCTCTACCTCACAGCGTCAAGGCCAGACATACAATTCGCTGTGTGTCTGTGCGCTCGATTTCAGGCTTCCCCTCGAGCTTCTCATCGTCAAGCAGTACGTCGCATATTCAGGTACCTCTAGGACACTCTTGACTTTGGACTTTGGTATTCTTCTTCTTCTGCTCTCTCTATTCGGGCTTTTTCTAATGCTGATTTTACCGGGTGTAGAGTGGATAGGAAGAGTACTTCTGGCACTTGTCATTTCTTAGGCACATCTCTTATCTCTTAGTCATCTAGGAAACAGTCCTCTGTTGCACAGTCCACTGCCGAGGCCGAGTAGTTGCTCTCAGGTTCTCTGGATCTTGTCTACTCTGGGGGACTATGGGTTGTCTTTGGGTAGTGTTCCTCTTTTCTGTGACAACACTTCTGCCATTAACATTGCCAAAAACGCAGTGCAGCATTCTAGGACTAAGCATATTGACATTCGATACCATTTCCTTAGAGACCATGTTGAGGAAGGTGACGTTGTGCTTCACTTTGTTGAGTCCGAGCAGCAGGTTGTGGACATTTTCACTAAAGCTCTTGATTCTTCTCGTTTTGCTTCTTTGCGGGGAGAGTTGGGGGGTTGTTAGTCCTCTTGGCCTGTTTTGAGGGGGAGTTTGCTCTTTTTGCATTCATTGTACCATAATGCATTTTAAATTTCAGCAACTTGCATTGTAATATAATCTTGTGGAGCTTTGATTATTATCCTTGTATGACTTGATTTCATGTTTTATACTCTGCCATGTCTTGTTCTAGTTTGCTAGACTTCTTTTATGGCTTTTTATGTATAGCTTAGCTTTTACCATGCTAGCTTTATTATCTGTGAGAAAATTGAATCAAAACATGACTTGCTGGATCTTGTGACTAGTTTTGCTGTAGTGATCCTTTCATGATTCATGCCATGTCATATAGGCTTAATTGAGTCTTGAACTTATTCTGAGTTTTACTCTGAGCTATGATAATTCTTAAATCAAGCAAATGAAAAATGAGCTTTTCTGTGCGAAAAAACTGATCTCACCAATTCTTTCTTATGAGACGGCTTGTCATTGCACTAGGCATGAACTCAGGGGCAGTTTTGGATGACCTAGACCACTCTCTTAAGCTTTTGTTGCTTGGGATGGTCATAGTGAGGCTTGAGATCTAGCACAATGCTAAGAACACAAATTGGAAATTGGTTGAAGCTTAGGAGGCAGTTGTGGATGGCTCCTAGTCCAGGACTTGCTTTACTAAGATAAAACCAATCATTTTCAGCAAAGTGCTCAAAGTGCTAAATTCTAAATGCTTGATCAAATTGATTCAAAATTGAACTCATAATGCTCAAAATTGACCCATTTGCTGTTTCTGGGCTCCATTTAGCTTATAGACATGGCCTGACTCATTTTTGGATACCTTTAGTTAAACTATGATCTTGAGCATCTTGTTATGCTGTCAATTCATTTAATCTCAGAATATTGCTATTTTGGCTTTAGCTTTGTTGTACATGTGTTGCCATGATTGAACATAGCTTCTTCACATAATATGGCTCGGTGTAATACTTGTACTGTCTTCTTGGATAATCTTCATGGCTCCTTTTGCTCAAATTACAAACAAAACTAAACTAAAAAAAACTAAAAAAAATGAAAAATTACAAAAATTGCAGCCATTCCATTACATTCATGCTCTATCTTCTTCCATGCACCTTGATGAATCCATTGTCAAAGGGGGAGAAAGATTGGTCAAAAATGTTGTTTTAGAGCTTTTCATCTCAATGATCAAAGGTCAAATAGAACAATTGTTCTTTCATATGGACCTAAGTGAGATTTTTGGCCATTCTTTGGAAATTGAAGCTTTTGTGCTTTCTTTTGCCTTATCTCACTTGCTTATGCTATTCTGGAGCCAGCTTGGTCATTTCCTTTGCTTTTTCTTGCATTTGGACCAAGTTGTGCCTTTGCGCGAAAACTGCAAGTATTTTACTTTTCAAACCCCAAAACTATATTTTCTGACAAATTGCCAATGTATTCATCAAGGGGGAGATTGTGGATATCATGGGGATATGCCCATGATCTTAGGATGATGAAACAATTGGCAATGTTGCTTTTGGTTTGAAGTTTCGCGCGTTTTCGGCAAAGTTAAAAGGCTGATCTTCGGCCATTTTTGGGAATTTGGCTTTGGGATAGGTTGAGTTCATAGGCTATAGTGCATATGTGTTGCATGATGCATGTTTTCACTAACATGGGTCAAGTTGTGAAGAACTTGTTCCCGGAATCGATTTCCTTGTCTATTGTTGTGCAGGTTGCTTGGAGGTCAACGGCGAGGAGGATCGGGACTAAGCTTGGAGAGTTGAGGTCCAAAATGATCAAGGATGCCGGGTGAGGTCAATGGACTCAAGCGTGGCGCAGAATGGACAAGGATGACCGAACGGGCAGTTTGGTGCGACTGGTTGATCAAGCGGTGCGGGGGTCGGCGCAAGTGCCATGGTGGTCCGGTGGGAACCGGATGGGAGAGACTTGCCGACATGATGAGAGCCGTTGATCAACCTACACGTGGCGAAGCATGGATGTGTTTCGCATAGATCGGACTCGGTCTTCGGAAAAGATCGAGAAGGGGTATTTTGGTAATTTCACCAAATACCGCCTTGGTGACTGTCGGACCCGGGAACGAAAGATCCCAAACCCTCTGTGTTCATACACCAGTCCAGGATTTCCGGTGTACACAGTTACAAAAATGATAACATAACCAAGTCTCGCATTTCATTAATAGGAAATCAGAGTTCGATACAAATGGGCATGAAGCCAAATAAAAGAGTAAATAACACAGCGGAAATAAAAAGATAGTAGTAGGCCAGAACGATCCGCCACAGGCAATCGTCTGGGGGCGTAGCCTAGGCATCGGTGTCCTCACCATCCTGATAGTAGTCTTCTCCTGAAATTTTGTTGCATAAAGCAAGCATGAGCACAACTACCGTGCTCGCAAGTTACACCCAATATGGAATTGTAATGCATGCATAAGGTAAACAAAGGAAATTGGCAGGGTTATTTTGCGTAAAGCAGCAGTTTAATTTAAATAATCATAATAGATTGCAAGGCCATTTTCATACCGTAATTAAAATCATATTTTAAATGACAATTGAATAATGTGGATAACCTCCAAGAAAGGTGATGGATATCCTCCAATCACAATGGCTAACCGCCCAAATTTCCCACCAGGACTAACCATCCTGAAAACATCTGTTGAAACCATTTTAAATCCAAAAGCAAGTCTAACTCAAAGTGGCTTTGCTAGCATGTCCATGATCATGACGCCGCGTTATTCAATAGTTTTCTACTCTGCAGTTTTTGCAATTTTACCCACACGAGATATTATACCCTTTGTGTCGGCCAATCCACGCTTCCTAAGGTGTGTGACAGAGCAAATATCACAAGGCCGTTATAATGATCTACCTCACAATACTCATGCCCGCTAAGGTTTCGCTTCCATTGACTAACCATCCTCCGGAGCCCCTCTTGCGCCATGTGGGACTATTGTCTAACCAACACCCACTCATACAACATGGCACGAATATCTATGAGGTATCCCAAATTATTAAGCCAGGTCCTTCCCATACAGGACATGTGGTGGTACGTTTTGGCATAGCAAAGGAACGCTCAAAGGCCGGTCCTTAATTGACTTGGGCGTCTTTCCAATTAAACCCTGGGCTTTAATCCTAACCAGATTAAACCCGTGCATAAACCTGCACCCACCTTTCATCCGTTACGCCCAAGTCCAAACCA
Source organism: Phyllostachys edulis (assembly GCA_036346405.1). NCBI lineage: Eukaryota > Viridiplantae > Streptophyta > Magnoliopsida > Poales > Poaceae > Phyllostachys > Phyllostachys edulis. The sequence continues at coordinate 43,395,380 of CM070560.1, read as the reverse complement.
TCTTTATTTTATTTAGTAAAACCACCTTTACAACAACTCTATGGTAAGACAATACCATAGGTTCAAGTTAAAACAAGTTTGTAAAGATTTGGCTAAATCCTCCCCAAAATCAAAATCATGGTCTAAGTATTTGCTAAGCATTTCCAAACAATTTATCTATGGGGACAAGGGATGACATTTCAATATTCAATATTGGCCATACAAGGACAGTTGGAATATCTAATCATTTAAACAGGAATTTAAAATACTTGAATAAAAGTATGCATGCATTTAATACTTTGAAACTGAATTTAAATAACTTTAAAGTAGTAGGGCAAGATGATCAAAGTATAACTTGCCTTCGCTGAAGTCTTGAAATTCTAAATCTTCTAAGAATCAAATTCCCGGAATAATCGTAAGTAATCTAAACGTGAAAATCGACAATCAATTGAAATTCCAATAAAAACAAGACAATAGTTTAAACTAACTCCAAATAAAATAATTATACTTTATTTGGCTAGATAATAATTTTAGAAGACTTTATAAGTCTGAAACACTAAATTTGGAATTAGGAAATAAAAGATATGAATTTTACAAGTTTAAATTCTAAATTTGCAATTTAAATAGTTTTAACTTAAAAGAGACAATTTAAACTAATTCAAATAAACAAATTTTAATTTATTAAGCTAGATAATCTTTTTACAAAATCTTAGAAATTTAATTCAATAAATTTGGAGTCGAAATCGATGATATGAATTTTACAAATTTAAATCTAAATTTGGATTTTAAATTAATTTCTAAATTCTAAAACAGAACTAAAATGATCTCCAAATTGAATAATTATATTTTATTTAGTTAGATAATAATTTTCTAAGAATTTAGCAATTTGAATCATCTAATTTGGAGCTAAGATGAATAAGTTATGAATTTTACAATTTAAATCCTAAATTTGCCATTTTAATCAATTTC